>JAGSMS010000040.1:2982500-4247458 GCA_029286595.1 Bhutanitis thaidina
TAAATCTCTAAAGTTATTGACAATTAATATTGTCAAGTTCCACAGATAATAAATATGAAAGTTCGTCATCGGCATATATAAGTCCAGGATACAGACCGTGGAAACCAAACTGGACGACCGGGTTGGTGAGCGCAGTGCCGGCACCCACGCAGTGGTGATGCTGCTCCCACTCACTAGTATGTGGGATTTTGGGTTCGGAAAATTCGAGTGGTGAACTTCGTTTATTTGCTAGCAGTTCATATGACAGCCTCACATGCCCTTCATGTGGGGCTGTCATTTGTGTGTCAGAAAAACATTGTATGTTCACCCAATTATGGGTCTTGACTTAATAATTTACGTTTATGTACCTGATATATGTTAACTTCTCCAACTTTTTACTTGAATTCGCGACCTCTTTGAAACTTGAGCGCGAACTATCTCGATCTTCGGCCGCCATTTTGACTTTGTACGACATGACGTTTGGTCTTTCGTTTACTTGCCCTATTTCTCGACCTTGCCTCTCCCTCCCTTTCCTTCTTTATGAACTTGTCATGTCGTACCAAGTGGGCAAACAGCTTTCCCCTTCTCTTTTCAGTAGTGGCTAGTAAGGTTCTTTTCTCCCCGAGTCTCTCTAAGTCCAGTACTTCTGGTTCACGATCGGAGAGATCTTATATGACTACTAAACTTTCTCATGACAGTTATTCGTTTTGTAGCACTAAATACATAATAGCATAGATATAGTCGAACGGCTTGAACATGCGATATCATATTTCACAGTCAGCACTTAAACCATTTGGATAAACGCACTTTTTGTTTTTGTTTTATGTCCATAATAAAAACACACGTTACTGATAAATCTACTATAATCAAAAAAGTTTTGACGATTCTGAAATTGATCATTTACCGTATCACGACGAAACAATGTTACGTTGCTTTACTGTCTCATGATTGGGGAAGCAAAAGGCGTGAGAGAGAGAGAGAGAGAGAGAGAGAGAGAGAGAGAGAGAGAGAGAGAGAGAGAGAGAGAGAGAGAGAGAGAGAGAGAGAGAGAGAGAGAGAGAGAGAGAGAGAGAGAGAGAGAGAGAGAGAGAGAGAGAGAGAGAGAGAGAGAGAGAGAGAGAGAGAGAGAGAGAGAGAGAGAGAGAGAGAGAGAGAGAGAGAGAGAGAGAGAGAGAGAGAGAGAGAGAGAGAGAGAGAGAGAGAGAGAGAGAGAGAGAGAGAGAGAGAGAGAGAGAGAGAGAGAGAGAGAGAGAGAGAGAGAGAGAGAGAGAGAGAGAGAGAGAGAGAGAGAGAGAGAGAGAGAGAGAGAGAGAGAGAGAGAGAGAGAGAGAGAGAGAGAGAGAGAGAGAGAGAGAGAGAGAGAGAGAGAGAGAGAGAGAGAGAGAGAGAGAGAGAGAGAGAGAGAGAGAGAGAGAGAGAGAGAGAGAGAGAGAGAGAGAGAGAGAGAGAGAGAGAGAGAGAGAGAGAGAGAGAGAGAGAGAGAGAGAGAGAGAGAGAGAGAGAGAGAGAGAGAGAGAGAGAGAGAGAGAGAGAGAGAGAGAGAGAGAGAGAGAGAGAGAGAGAGAGAGAGAGAGAGAGAGAGAGAGAGAGAGAGAGAGAGAGAGAGAGAGAGAGAGAGAGAGAGAGAGAGAGAGAGAGAGAGAGAGAGAGAGAGAGAGAGAGAGAGAGAGAGAGAGAGAGAGAGAGAGAGAGAGAGAGAGAGAGAGAGAGAGAGAGAGAGAGAGAGAGAGAGAGAGAGAGAGAGAGAGAGAGAGAGAGAGAGAGAGAGAGAGAGAGAGAGAGAGAGAGAGAGAGAGAGAGAGAGAGAGAGAGAGAGAGAGAGAGAGAGAGAGAGAGAGAGAGAGAGAGAGAGAGAGAGAGAGAGAGAGAGAGTCGGTCAAAATAAATTTCAAAAGTCGCCGTGCCGCAGTGGCCGACATCCTCAGAGCCGTGGTACCCTGTGGTCAAGGCGCTCGTTGCCTGGGTTCGATCGCCGCTGCCGGCACCACTAAAGTTCTTAACGGCAATTCCAGTTGCTGTATTCACCACGTGCTCGGCGGTGTAGAATAACATCGTGAGGAAACCTGCATGTCTGAGAAATAATATAAATATTATTTCGAGGATATGTGAAACCACCAACCCGCACTGGAGCAGCGTGGCGGGCCCTTCCCGGCTCCTAAGCCCTCTCTGATACTCATATTTGAGAAGGAGGCCTTTGTCCAGCAGTGGGCACTTACAGGCTGCTGCTTTGTATATTTCTTGCTTTGCTAACACATACCATAAGTTGTACTTGTCGGTCTTCTGTACAATCTGGCGAAGAGTATGCATGTGGTCTATGATACTATAGCCTTTTCGGTATCCGGCTTGTTCGGGAGGCTGGAAGTCGTCTTAAGTCTGTTAACTTGACGATTTGTGATGTCTTTCGAAAACAGCATGTAGACGCGGCTTAGAAGCGATATCGATCTATGATTCTTCAATAGACTGTTATCCCCTTCCTTTAAGAATAGGACAACCACGCTTCTACTCCACGCTTCCGGCGTAACACAGCAATGAATGACGGAATTAAATAGCATCTGAATTCTGAAATCATTATGTCAGGCGGTATTGGCCTTTTTTTTTTTTTTTTTTTTTTTTTTTTTTTTTTTTTTTTTTTTTTTTTTTTTTTTTTTTTTTTTTTTTTTTTTTTTTTTTTTTTTTTTTTTTTTTTTTTTTTTTTTTTTTTTTTTTTTTTTTTTTTTTTTTTTTTTTTTTTTTTTTTTTTTTTTTTTTTTTTTTTTTTTTTTTTTTTTTTTTTTTTTTTTTTTTTTTTTTTTTTTTTTTTTTTTTTTTTTTTTTTTTTTTTTTTTTTTTTTTTTTTTTTTTTTTTTTTTTTTTTTTTTTTTTTTTTTTTTTTTTTTTTTTTTTTTTTTTTTTTTTTTTTTTTTTTTTTTTTTTTTTTTTTTTTTTTTTTTTTTTTTTTTTTTTTTTTTTTTTTTTTTTTTTTTTTTTTTTTTTTTTTTTTTTTTTTTTTTTTTTTTTTTTTTTTTTTTTTTTTTTTTTTTTTTTTTTTTTTTTTTTTTTTTTTTTTTTTTTTTTTTTTTTTTTTTTTTTTTTTTTTTTTTTTTTTTTTTTTTTTTTTTTTTTTTTTTTTTTTTTTTTTTTTTTTTTTTTTTTTTTTTTTTTTTTTTTTTTTTTTTTTTTTTTTTTTTTTTTTTTTTTTTTTTTTTTTTTTTTTTTTTTTTTTTTTTTTTTTTTTTTTTTTTTTTTTTTTTTTTTTTTTTTTTTTTTTTTTTTTTTTTTTTTTTTTTTTTTTTTTTTTTTTTTTTTTTTTTTTTTTTTTTTTTTTTTTTTTTTTTTTTTTTTTTTTTTTTTTTTTTTTTTTTTTTTTTTTTTTTTTTTTTTTTTTTTTTTTTTTTTTTTTTTTTTTTTTTTTTTTTTTTTTTTTTTTTTTTTTTTTTTTTTTTTTTTTTTTTTTTTTTTTTTTTTTTTTTTTTTTTTTTTTTTTTTTTTTTTTTTTTTTTTTTTTTTTTTTTTTTTTTTTTTTTTTTTTTTTTTTTTTTTTTTTTTTTTTTTTTTTTTTTTTTTTTTTTTTTTTTTTTTTTTTTTTTTTTTTTTTTTTTTTTTTTTTTTTTTTTTTTTTTTTTTTTTTTTTTTTTTTTTTTTTTTTTTTTTTTTTTTTTTTTTTTTTTTTTTTTTTTTTTTTTTTTTTTTTTTTTTTTTTTTTTTTTTTTTTTTTTTTTTTTTTTTTTTTTTTTTTTTTTTTTTTTTTTTTTTTTTTTTTTTTTTTTTTTTTTTTTTTTTTTTTTTTTTTTTTTTTTTTTTTTTTTTTTTTTTTTTTTTTTTTTTTTTTTTTTTTTTTTTTTTTTTTTTTTTTTTTTTTTTTTTTTTTTTTTTTTTTTTTTTTTTTTTTTTTTTTTTTTTTTTTTTTTTTTTTTTAGTTATTTCTGTGGATAATTTATAGTCTGTAATTTATGATATACGTGTTCCCGCGTTGTGTGTTAAGAAAACTAAAGCTGTCTTTTTTTAAAAGGAACGACGGAAGAGTCGCATTTTGCAGCTGGAACAGAGTAGACGTGCATCGGACCTGGCTGTATGGACTAAAGTCTTTTGCCTTTCCCATTAGGGATAAATTAATATCATCATCACCAGGAGTGACGTCACGACGGTAGCGAGATTCGTCGTTGACGTTTCGTTCAAATTAAAAAAAAACTTGTTACAGAGAAATCCTGGCTGCAGCGCCGTCACTCACTAGCAGCCATTCTATGACCACCACGCCTACTCACAGAAGGGAGTTTAAACGGGACTCGCTCAAAGAGGACAGGTAAACAATTAAAAATAAACTAATACAATTTTTTTATGGATTTGGATATCCATTGTGGCGTTAGCTACAAGGCTAAAAATACAATTTCCTGATTTTTTGCCTTTACGAGTGCTCGATTCTGATTGAAATATCGACAGTAAATTGACAGTTCTCTTTTACTGAAGATTTCTTGGACTAATGGAACCAATGCCAAAATTAGCCGGTCTTGAACTGTATTTTCTTATTACTACACACATTCACGAGCACTTTCTGCGTGTATGTGTATAGTATTCACTATCAATATTATAAATCAAAAATTTAAATAGAAACACAGGAATAACAACATTCCCGCCTTAAATCTCTAAAGTTATTGACAATTAATATTGTCAAGTTCCACAGATAATAAATAATTATATAAATAATCGTATTGCGCCAGATCCATCTAGGTAGTTACCAACCGTGCCTTGCCTATTTCCGCCAATAAGTAGTTCAAGTAATGTTGACGATTTGAAGGGTATAGTGAGCTAGCATAGGAACAGGCTGTGAGGCTATTCATCTTAGTCCTCAGGAGTGGTGACGCATCTGGAACCTTCTGGTGTCCATGGGCTGCAGTAGCCACTTACCATCAGGCATATATTTCTTGCGATGAAGAAAAACATCGTGAGGAAACCTGCATGTCTGAGAAATAATATAAATATTATTTCGAGGATATGTGAAGGCCACCAACCCGCACTGGAGCAGCGTGGCGGGCCCTTCCCGGCTCCTAAGCCCTCTCTGATACTCATATTTGAGAAGGAGGCCTTTGTCCAGCAGTGGGCACTTACAGGCTGCTGCTTTGTATATTTCTTGCTTTGCTAACACATACCATAAGTTGTACTTGTCGGTCTTCTGTACAATCTGGCGAAGAGTATGCATGTGGTCTATGATACTATAGCCTTTTCGGTATCCGGCTTGTTCGGGAGGCTGGAAGTCGTCTTAAGTCTGTTAACTTGACGATTTGTGATGTCTTTCGAAAACAGCATGTAGACGCGGCTTAGAAGCGATATCGATCTATGATTCTTCAATAGACTGTTATCCCCTTCCTTTAAGAATAGGACAACCACGCTTCTACTCCACGCTTCCGGCGTAACACAGCAATGAATGACGGAATTAAATAGCATCTGAATTCTGAAATCATTATGTCAGGCGGTATTGGCCTTTTTTTTTTTTTTTTTTTTTTTTTTTTTTTTTTTTTTTTTTTTTTTTTTTTTTTTTTTTTTTTTTTTTTTTTTTTTTTTTTTTTTTTTTTTTTTTTTTTTTTTTTTTTTTTTTTTTTTTTTTTTTTTTTTTTTTTTTTTTTTTTTTTTTTTTTTTTTTTTTTTTTTTTTTTTTTTTTTTTTTTTTTTTTTTTTTTTTTTTTTTTTTTTTTTTTTTTTTTTTTTTTTTTTTTTTTTTTTTTTTTTTTTTTTTTTTTTTTTTTTTTTTTTTTTTTTTTTTTTTTTTTTTTTTTTTTTTTTTTTTTTTTTTTTTTTTTTTTTTTTTTTTTTTTTTTTTTTTTTTTTTTTTTTTTTTTTTTTTTTTTTTTTTTTTTTTTTTTTTTTTTTTTTTTTTTTTTTTTTTTTTTTTTTTTTTTTTTTTTTTTTTTTTTTTTTTTTTTTTTTTTTTTTTTTTTTTTTTTTTTTTTTTTTTTTTTTTTTTTTTTAGTCATTTGTGTGTCAGAAAAACATTGTATGTTCACCCAATTATGGGTCTTGACTTAATAATTTACGTTTATGTACCTGATATATGTTAACTTCTCCAACTTTTTACTTGAATTCGCGACCTCTTTGAAACTTGAGCGCGAACTATCTCGATCTTCGGCCGCCATTTTGACTTTGTACGACATGACGTTTGGTCTTTCGTTTACTTGCCCTATTTCTCGACCTTGCCTCTCCCTTCCTTTCCTTCTTTATGAACTTGTCATGTCGTACCAAGTGGGCAAACAGCTTTCCCCTTCTCTTTTCAGTAGTGGCTAGTAAGGTTCTTTTCTCCCCGAGTCTCTCTAAGTCCAGTACTTCTGGTTCACGATCGGAGAGATATTATATGACTACTAAACTTTCTCATGACAGTTATTCGTTTTGTAGCACTAAATACATAATAGCATAGATATAGTCGAACGGCTTGAACATGCGATATCATATTTCACAGTCAGCACTTAAACCATTTGGATAAACGCACTTTTTGTTTTTGTTTTATGTCCATAATAAAAACACGTTACTGATAAATCTACTATAATCAAAAGTTTTGACGATTCTGAAATTGATCATTTTACCGTATCACGACGAAACAATGTTACGTTGCTTTACTGTCTCATGATTGGGAAGCAAAAGGCGTGAGAGAGAGAGAGAGAGAGAGAGAGAGAGAGAGAGAGAGAGAGAGAGAGAGAGAGAGAGAGAGAGAGAGAGAGAGAGAGAGAGAGAGAGAGAGAGAGAGAGAGAGAGAGAGAGAGAGAGAGAGAGAGAGAGAGAGAGAGAGAGAGAGAGAGAGAGAGAGAGAGAGAGAGAGAGAGAGAGAGAGAGAGAGAGAGAGAGAGAGAGAGAGAGAGAGAGAGAGAGAGAGAGAGAGAGAGAGAGAGAGAGAGAGAGAGAGAGAGAGAGAGAGAGAGAGAGAGAGAGAGAGAGAGAGAGAGAGAGAGAGAGAGAGAGAGAGAGAGAGAGAGAGAGAGAGAGAGAGAGAGAGAGAGAGAGAGAGAGAGAGAGAGAGAGAGAGAGAGAGAGAGAGAGAGAGAGAGAGAGAGAGAGAGAGAGAGAGAGAGAGAGAGAGAGAGAGAGAGAGAGAGAGAGAGAGAGAGAGAGAGAGAGAGAGAGAGAGAGAGAGAGAGAGAGAGAGAGAGAGAGAGAGAGAGAGAGAGAGAGAGAGAGAGAGAGAGAGAGAGAGAGAGAGAGAGAGAGAGAGAGAGAGAGAGAGAGAGAGAGAGAGAGAGAGAGAGAGAGAGAGAGAGAGAGAGAGAGAGAGAGAGAGAGAGAGAGAGAGAGAGAGAGAGAGAGAGAGAGAGAGAGAGAGAGAGAGAGAGAGAGAGAGAGAGAGAGAGAGAGAGAGAGAGAGAGAGAGAGAGAGAGAGAGAGAGAGAGAGAGAGAGAGAGAGAGAGAGAGAGAGAGAGAGAGAGAGAGAGAGAGAGAGAGAGAGAGAGAGAGAGAGAGAGAGAGAGAGAGAGAGAGAGAGAGAGAGAGAGAGAGAGAGAGAGAGAGAGAGAGAGAGAGAGAGAGAGAGAGAGAGAGAGAGAGAGAGAGAGAGAGAGAGAGAGAGAGAGAGAGAGAGAGAGAGAGAGAGAGAGAGAGAGAGAGAGAGAGAGAGAGAGAGAGAGAGAGAGAGAGAGAGAGAGAGAGAGAGAGAGAGAGAGAGAGAGAGAGAGAGAGAGAGAGAGAGAGAGAGAGAGAGAGAGAGAGAGAGAGAGAGAGAGAGAGAGAGAGAGAGAGAGAGAGAGAGAGAGAGAGAGAGAGAGAGAGAGAGAGAGAGAGAGAGAGAGAGAGAGAGAGAGAGAGAGAGAGAGAGAGAGAGAGAGAGAGAGAGAGAGAGAGAGAGAGAGAGAGAGAGAGAGAGAGAGAGAGAGAGAGAGAGAGAGAGAGAGAGAGAGAGAGAGAGAGAGAGAGAGAGAGAGAGAGAGAGAGAGAGAGAGAGAGAGAGAGAGAGAGAGAGAGAGAGAGAGAGAGAGAGAGAGAGAGAGAGAGAGAGAGAGAGAGAGAGAGAGAGAGAGAGAGAGAGACTACAACAAGTCCCTTGAGGGACAGTTGCAAACGAGACCCGAGGCTTAACGAGACTAACAGACAAGTGGTAAGTTGAAACATCATCAGTAGCAAATAATAAATAATTATATAAATAATCGTATTGCGCCAGATCCATCTAGGTAGTTACCAACCGTGCCTTGCCTATTTCCGCCAATAAGTAGTTCAAGTAATGTTGACGATTTGAAGGGTATAGTAAGCTAGCATAGGAACAGGCTGTGAGGCTATTCATCTTAGTCCTCAGGAGTGGTGACGCATCTGGAACCTTCTGGTGTCCATGGGCTGCAGTAGCCACTTACCATCAGGCATATATTTCTTGCGATGAAGAAAAACATCGTGAGGAAACCTGCATGTCTGAGAAATAATATAAATATTATTTCGAGGATATGTGAAGGCCACCAACCCGCACTGGAGCAGCGTGGCGGGCCCTTCCCGGCTCCTAAGCCCTCTCTGATACTCATATTTGAGAAGGAGGCCTTTGTCCAGCAGTGGGCACTTACAGGCTGCTACTTTGTATATTTCTTGCTTTGCTAACACATACCATAAGTTGTACTTCCGACAAGTACAACTTATGGTTCTTCTGTACAATCTGGCGAAGAGTATGCATGTGGTCTATGATACTATAGCCTTTTCGGTATCCGGCTTGTTCGGGAGGCTGGAAGTCGTCTTAAGTCTGTTAACTTGACGATTTGTGATGTCTTTCGAAAACAGCATGTAGACGCGGCTTAGAAGCGATATCGATCTATGATTCTTCAATAGACTGTTATCCCCTTCCTTTAAGAATAGGACAACCACGCTTCTACTCCACGCTTCCGGCGTAACACAGCAATGAATGACGGAATTAAATAGCATCTGAATTCTGAAATCATTATGTCAGGCGGTATTGGCCTTTTTTTTTATAGAAGAAGGGGGCCAACGAGAGTGCGGCTCACCTGATTGTAAGTGATCACCGACTCCCACGAACACCCGCAACACCAGAGGAGCTACAGATGCGCTGCCGGCCTTTGAGGAAGGAATAGGCTCTTTTCTTGAAGGTCCCTAAGTCGTAACCGTTCGGAAATACCGCTGGCGACAGCTGATTCCACAAAGTCGAAGTGCGTGGCAGAAAATGTCGACTAAAACGCACTGTGGTGGAAGGCCGACCATCTAGGTGGTATTGATGGAACTTCGAATTCTGTCGCGATGTACGATGGTAAAACTCAGCGGTTGGGATCAATCCGAACAGTTTCTCAGAACAAACCCCGTGGTAAATTTTGTAAAAAATGCAAACAGAAGCAATATCTCTTCGCAAGGCCAAAGGATCAAGCCGATCAAAAAGAGCTTGGTCGCCGACCATTAGAGCCGCTCGACGTTGGATTCGGTCAAATGGAAGGAGTTGGTACTGGGGTGCCCCTGCCCAGAGATGAGAACAGTATTCGATGTGGGGCCGAACTTGCGCCTTATAAAATTGCAAACGATGGACCGGCATGAAATACTGTCCCACTCTACAGAGCACACCAAGCTTTTTGGATGCCAATTTGGCCTTTCCCTCCAAGGGACCACGGAACTAAACGTCGCTTAATATGTCAACGCCAAGGATTCTGATAGTGGCTGAGGCAATAAGGGGAATGTTCTATTATACAGGAGAAAGCCTCCGATTCAGTCGAAATTTGAGCAGTGCTCCAGTCTCTCCAGCGGTGCCAGATAGACTCCCGGTATATCGAAGTGCTGAGGTGTTTGTACAATGAGGCTTCAATGTCTATCCGAGTACAGAACCAGAGTACGAAACTAATCCAACTGCAGAAAGATGTAAGACAGGGTGATGTCATATCCCCGAAACTCTTCACCGCTGCATTGGAAGATGTTTTCAAGCAGCTGGACTGGAAAGGATACGGTATCAACATCAATGATGAATACATCACTTACCTTCGATTTTCCGACGACATAGTTCTTATGGCAGAATCGCTGGAGAAACTTAGCACTATGCTCAACAGTGTCAACAAACAGGTTTGTCCTAAGATGAACAAGGACAAGACGAAGATTATGTCTAGCGTCCATGTCACACGAATACCGGATGTTGTTGGGCAACAACAATATGCTCGAACATATAGACGGGTACGTATACCAAGGTCAAATTGTCCGTTTAGGTAAGTCCAACTTTGACCATGAGGTCAACTGACGAATCCAACTCGGCTGGGCTGCGTTCGGGAAACTACGTCATATCTTCTCATCGAGTGAACCGCAAGACCTCAAGAGCAAAGTAAACAACCAGTGCGTGTTGCCAGTGATGACATACGGAACTTAGACTTGATCCTTTACTGCGGGCCGTATGAGGAAGCTCAAGCGGCTATGCTCGATACCTCTCTGCACGATAGATAGAGATCCGCAGCAGAACAAGGGTAACCGCATAGCCGTTGGGATCAGCAAGCTGAAATGGCAAAGCATGGATCGGCCACATAGCTCGCAGAACTGACAACCGTTGAGGCAAAAAGTTTCTCGAGTGACGACCTGAGCCGGGTTGCGGGAAGTCGATGGATGCAGGTGACTCTGGACCGAGCTTTATGGTAAACTTTAGGTGAGGCCTATTTTCAGCAGTGGACTTGTGATAGGATGTAATAATGATGAATGATAACAATCACCACTCTTGATAAGCGGATAAGCGTAGTGACCGGGGCCTTCGCTATTTTTTTTAACTAAGATCTCTCTGGCATGCTTTCTTTACGATGTTTTTCCCTCCGATCACCTGGTAAATGCAACACTTTACATTGCTATTAATATATACGTGTATATTTATATGATAACTATGCTACTATGTAGGGGCATTACTATAATTATTTTTTTACATAACTTACTGACACACATGCAATTTAATAGGGGCCACAGATTCTCTAAAGATTTTTTTTTATCCTTTTCACATGTTATTGGTGACATTTCTGATTTTTTTTGTATTTCTAGTATATAGCGTCTTTCGACGAAGAAGGTGAACAGGGAGCAGGTTGGAGGCGGGTGGGACCAGAGGGTCTGGTCAACTTGGAGAAAGTGTACCGAACGCAAGCGGTCATGGACCATATCGCAAGCTTTCACCAGCACCGATATGCGTTGTCCAGGACAACGCAACCCGTGTTCGGGGACTACTTGAGGTGTTTTGACATTGCTCTTGTGATTGTTGCCTCTGTTACTTCTCTTGCTTCTTTATCGTCACCGCTTCTGTTTTAGTTCTCATTCTCTCTTTTCACAATGGTATTCATTCTCATCAATCATATCATCTACCACTTCACGTCGTGTTTCATCAACTTCAAGGCAAAGTGCGACGCCACATTATTTCCGTTAATTTCATTATCTTTAGCTTGAAACATTTGCTTAGCTTATACGTTATTCCTGTACTCATCGTTGTCTAGCTTCCGTTAGATTACGCTGGTTTCTTTTTATTGTTCAATTAAATGAAGAGGTCGTCTTATCTAGTAGATATAAATGCGTATACTTTAGTAATGTCACCTGTTCAAATATCTTTCAAACCCAAATGACCAATGTCCAACTTCAGAACTGCAATCGTCGCTTGCAGGGACGTATTTGCGCATCCATCGCAGAAGAACACGGGCAATGACTTATACGAAAACGAGGTTTTGTACGAACTGGAAGAGTTGCCCGTCAACCCTTCCGCACGATCACGGTGTAACCAATGTTTCCACTAGCGCCACAGAACGGAGAGAATGGACAGACATGTCTTTACCAAGTTAATTGTTTTTTTACATAACTTACTGACACACATGCAATTTAATAGGGGCCACAGATTCTCTAAAGATTTTTTTTTATCCTTTTCACATGTTATTGGTGACATTTCTGATTTTTTTTGTATTTCTAGTATATAGCGTCTTTCGACGAAGAAGGTGAACAGGGAGCAGGTTGGAGGCGGGTGGGACCAGAGGGTCTGGTCAACTTGGAGAAAGTGTACCGAACGCAAGCGGTCATGGACCATATCGCAAGCTTTCACCAGCACCGATATGCGTTGTCCAGGACAACGCAACCCGTGTTCGGGGACTACTTGAGGTGTTTTGACATTGCTCTTGTGATTGTTGCCTCTGTTACTTCTCTTGCTTCTTTATCGTCACCGCTTCTGTTTTAGTTCTCATTCTCTCTTTTCACAATGGTATTCATTCTCATCAATCATATCATCTACCACTTCACGTCGTGTTTCATCAACTTCAAGGCAAAGTGCGACGCCACATTATTTCCGTTAATTTCATTATCTTTAGCTTGAAACATTTGCTTAGCTTATACGTTATTCCTGTACTCATCGTTGTCTAGCTTCCGTTAGATTACGCTGGTTTCTTTTTATTGTTCAATTAAATGAAGAGGTCGTCTTATCTAGTAGATATAAATGCGTATACTTTAGTAATGTCACCTGTTCAAATATCTTTCAAACCCAAATGACCAATGTCCAACTTCAGAACTGCAATCGTCGCTTGCGAGGACCCCGTATTTGCGCATCCATCGCAGAAGAACACGGGCAATGACTTATACGAAAACGAGGCTTTGTACGAACTGGAAGGGGGAGGTTACTGCCCCGTCCAACCGCTCCCGCACGATCACGGAGTGACAATGTTTCCTCTAGCGCCACAGAACGGAGAGAGAATGGACAGACATGTCTTGCAAGTTAGTTGTTTTTTTTTATCTTGTAACTAATATAGTTAACGGTTACAAATACGAGTATTTGATTGTTTTTTTTTTACTTTAGATAATGCACCATGGTACGGCGTGCGTGGTGGGTGAAGCCGAATGGAGCGGAACTTTCGCGCAGCTAAGGCTCGAACGCGCATGCGCTCTTCTAACATGGAGTCGGACAGCGCATCGCCCTCATTCACAGCACGGTATGAAGTTACTTCTATTAACATGTAACACTAGTTTATACGCGGTGAAGCCAAGCGGTGGCTTTTGCTGCTGCTGGAATGGGCCGGCTGGACCGGGGTAGTACAGCCACGAAGAATACCGGCGTGAAGTAGAGGCATCTTGTCCTGCTGCATTACTTTCGGTAAAAGCAGATTGTTAAAAAAAAATACTTGGACATTTGACAAACGAAATTATCTATCTTACGTCGAAGAATAAAGAATTTTCATTCGTTCCATTCATTTTCATTCGTTCATTCAAGTGACCGGAGATAACCGGAGGCCCATTCCTCGATTATTACTGACACCGAAAGACACGTGTTAATATTTTAAATAATATATAGAATGTGGCGTTACTTTGCGGAAATCCAGATATTGGAATAAATTACTTTGCATAATACCGTATGCAAAGTAAAACAATAAAATGGCATATATTATGTAGTCCGAACAGAAGAAGAATACCACCTCCTTCACATCAAACTAACACCCGCACAAGCGCTACACTGGACGTTTAATACGCGACACGTGTTTCGCCTTGAAATAAGGCGAAATACATGTACACACCTAATTTTTCCAACTGGTACCTATGTTCAGCAGTGGACTTGTGATAAGCTGAAATTATGATGATTCTGGGGTGATCAGAGGATAGACATTTCTAGTCTTTTCAATCTACATTTCCCCAAAACTCATTTAGGGATAACGTGACAGTTGATGAGCCTGTCCTAGTCTTAGATCGTAAATAAGTTTCGAGTCTTCAACTTAAAGATACTCATCGCAGCATCTTTATATTTTCAGGAGAAACCCCATCAGAAGGCGTTCAACAGCCGGAAATTAACATTTCGTATAACCCTGAGGAAGTCATCCCAATCAAATATACAAACAATCTAGCACATGAAAACGAAGCAGGCATTGTCGGAGATGAAGGGTAAATATTGATTTAAGCATCCAAATCTTACCTTAACAATCTTTAAATAGTCCACTGCAGGACATAGATCTCGCCCAGGATGATGTGATGATGGAGGATTTGTCATAACCAGCGTGGCCAAACCGTATGCGGATTGGCGGTCGCTGTACCAGACAACATACCACCTTAGACGCTGGTCCCCGTCATCTGTCTGCTACTTTCGAGATCGTTATCCCGCCATCTGTCGCTAGATTTTTAGTTAAGTCTTTGAATTGTTTTCTCTTGTGTTCTTTCAAGGCATTCGATTTGATGTTGATATAATACAGGTATGCAACTAGATAAAGGTTGACCCTTACGAGATCAAAATCGAAATTTTGTCCGCGTTGATATACAGATATATAGATGGCCTAGACAGACAGAACATCGGGCACTCATTGTGTTGGAACGCATCGCAGTTACGTGAGACGCAATCACTGAATGATAACAATTCTGATATACCGACAAATCTTTTATGTTATTACGTCCTGAAATCGTTTGGATTTCAATCCAACACCATACCGTATAACCATAACTCTCAGAAAGAAGGTTACAAATTTCGATTTTATACTTACGAGCTTTTGCCCAAAAAAAAAAAACAAAATCTTTGTCTTAGAAATCAATACTTTACTGCAACAATTAAAAATTTAAAGTACAAAAGTAACCTCACTTCGAAAACAAATTATTTTCCGGGACACATTTTCAGCGCGGATCTGTTATCTAGTAGTGAGTCTGACCTTTATACAGGTTGGATGTAAAGTTATTGACATTTTTATGGAAACTTGGCTAATGACACTGTCCATAATTCATTGGAAATTGTAATGAAAAAAAAGTGAAAGATATAAAAAAAATTACTTTTTTTCAAACAACTTTACCAAGCCATCGGACACGAAATAGTTGACTAACCTCGGTTAAAAGTGCGACGTCACAGTGTCGTTGTACGCGGTTGAGCGATACAAACAAACGCGGACAAGATACGCCGGCGTACTCAGTCGATAACAGACCGGTCCTAGTTGGGAAGGCCAGTATTTATGGTTAATATAAATGTTCAAATTAACCTTTTTGATATTTAGTTTTAAAATTATATGGAAATAAAAAAAAATAAAAGCATCGTTTTTCAAAGAAACTAAACAGACTGACGATCTAAATAGAACGCAAACTATGATCGTAATATCTGATAGCAAGGCTGATAGCAAGTCTGATAGTAAGCAAGAGCAGCGAATGATTTAACTGTCGGCGAGTCGGCGACTTGAAACGCGGGCAGCAGACGCCGGCGAGAATAAGGCTCTTGACCTGTATAGTTTAATAGTAGCGCAAATATATCTTGAAGCAAATTGTACTTATGTTGATATTTGGTATATACCAAATATCCATACCATACCATATGACTTTGAAATAACTAGCCTTTAGAATGTGAGCATAAATTTATTGAAGCATATTTTATTCAATAACGCATCCAACCTGTATATTCTCAAAGAATTATTTTCGTCTACTCATCACTACTTGGATGTTTCAACAGCTTCATTGACCTGCAATGCGTGAAAGACATGCGCCTCGGTGGCAAACTGTTGGAGCCCCGAGACATCGCGGAGCTCGCGGCCTGCGCGAAGCGACACGGCCTGGAGGCCTGCACGCACGGAGCGCACATCATCTCGCTGGTCTACGGCAGGACGTTGTGCGACAACAGGACCGTACATTTTTTACTACCTGCATACTCCTACAGGTGAGATCACAGAGAGCTGTTGTGAACGAGTGATATTACACAAGTGAGCATCTGACGGTCCATGCATTAACTATCAAAATGAAACTATTATTTACGGACTTTAGAGTGTTTAATTTTTTTTTTTTATTCTCGACGTTTCATGTCGTCACGGGGGTATAAAAGCCGTACAAATTTTGATTTTATACTTAAAAAGAATATTTTCACACAACCGATCACATGATTAGCGAGTATGAATACTAAGCTACATCTTAAAAGTGTTATTTTTTCCATTCATGATATGGTTCCGTTTATTGGCAGCCATGTCTCGAATACAGGAACCGGAAGAGATCTAGACAATGTCACATGCACATTTCACTTGTCACAGGGCGTGGGCTGTCGGACTCCACGCCGTTATCAGAGCCTTGATGACACAGACCAAGCTTGCGGACCGGAGCTTGGCCTGGTTGAAGAACAAATACACGGCTCTGTACTACGAGGATAGCTGCTGCTGTGAACCGGTGGTCTCCGAGGCTATCCGGGTCAGTTCTGTAGATTATTTGATTACCAAAAAATTACAGGATCTAACCAAAACAATCAATTCACTAAATAAAGATTTCGATACCATTGTACAGTGGAGCAATTCTCATGGACTAAAGGTAAATACTTAATGATGTAAACACCCCGGCGTATCTTCAAGAAAAATTTTGTTACCTTTTCTTGACGCACGACAGAAAGCTGCGATCTTCATCTAGAGATTAGTCATCTTAAGATTAGTATTCCACAACACTTCACCGGCTTTGTCGGCGACTCTTTTAAGGTTCGGGCTACACTGCTCTGGAACTCCCTGCCCGACGAAGTTAAGAGATCGGCAAGCGGGAACTCTTTTAAAAAATTAGTTAAAGAACATTATTTAAATTTAAATGGACTTATTTAGTTATTATTGTGTTTCTTATTTATATTTTGTTTAACCTTCTACATATGTAATAGTATATTATTATGTATATTATGTCATATTATTATTCATTAATTTTATTATATCTATTTATATTTGTTTATAGTTATTTTAAAATAATTTTATTACTTAGTTCATTTAATAAATAAATACACCTGCTACGGATATCTCACCAACCCATGGGTTGACTGGCAGATAATGCCAATAGCCATTAAGTCCGCCCTTTGTAACCTCAAATTGGGGTGTTATTATAGGAAGCCATTATTATAGGAAGTCAAAGGCTTGTTACACGAATCGATTGTACTTCTCTTCCCTGTATTGTTTTTCACGGCGTTCAATTAAAATATAGTGACACGGTTAAAAACCTAGATGTTGTATTTGATAAGTTTCTGTGTTGGGTTCCTCAGATTAGTGAAGTGAGCAGGAAGATGTTTGCGGCTGTTGATTCTCTCCGGAGATTGAGAAACTTTTTACCCATACCGACTTAAATTGCACTCGCGGAATCTCTCCTTTTACCAATTCTTGATTATGCTGATGCATTTTACTTAGACATAAGTATGGGGCATATAAATAAACTTGAGCGCCTTCAAAATCTGTGTATACGGTTCATATTTGGCCTTCGTAAATATGACCATGTTTCTGAATTTCGAAATAAGCTCGAGTGGCTCCCAATTCGTCTTCGCAGAAATACTCATCTTTTTCACTTTTGTTTTCTGTTCTATTCAATCCGACCACTCGCTTTTATCTAAAAGAGCGGTTTGAGCATCTCTGTGATTTTCACCCTGATCCTTCTCTTCGCTCTGATGACAATTTAATACTCAGAAATCCTTCTCACAGCACTTCTTTTTACTCCAAATCCTTTTCTATTGAAGCTGTTCGGCTTTGGAACTCTCTTTCACTTCATATTAAGCGAGGCACAATCATTACCTATTTTCAAGCGCCTGTTAAAAAAATCCTTTATGGCTCTTTAATCTTTGTTTCCTGTTCCTTAACGTCATTGACTTGTATCTCTGTAATAGTATGTACGTGTATATGTATTTCATATATTCACATTATGTTTATTTTTTGTATTTATTGTATTTGCATATTATGTGTATGTATTATATGGCTACGATGTCTATCCGAGTACAGAATCAGAGTACGAAACCAATCCAACTGCAGAAAGGTGTAAGACAGGGTGATGTCATATCCCCGAAACTCTTCACCGCTGCATTGGAAGATGTTTTCAAGCAGCTGAACTGGAAAGGATACGGTATCAACATCAATGGCGAATACATCACTCACCTTCGATTTGCCGACGACATAGTTCTTATGGCAGGATCGCTGGAGGAGCTCAGTACAATGCTCAATGACCTCAATAACGTCTCCCAACAGGTTGGTCTGAAGATGAACATGGACAAGACGAAGTTCATGTCAAACGTCCATGTCACACCAATACCGGTTGTTGTTGGGAACAATAGGCTCGAAGTTGTAGACGAGTACGTATACCTGGGACAAATTGTCCGATTAGGTAAGTCCAACTTCGACTCAGAGGTCAATCGACGAATCCAACTCGGCTGGGCTGCGTTCGGGAAACTACGTCATATCTTCTCGTCGAGTATACCGCAAAGCCTCAAGACGAAAGTATACAATCAGTGCGTGTTGCCAGTGATGACATACGGATCCGAGACTTGGTCCTTCACTGCAGCCCGTATGAGGAAGCTCAAAGTTGCTCAGCGCGCTATGGAAAGGGCTATGCTCGGTGTTTCTCTGCGTGATAGAGTCTGCAACGATAATATCCGCAGCAGAACTAAGGTAACCGACATAGCCGTAAAGATCAGCAAGCTGAAGTGGCAATGGGCCGGCCACATAGCTCGCAGAACTGACAACCGCTGGGGAAAAAAGGTTCTCGAGTGGCAGCCGCGTACAGGCGAACGCAGTGTAGGACGACCCCCCACAAGATGGAGTGACGACCTGCGCAGTGTTGCGGGAAGTCGATGGATGCAGGTGGCTCAGGACCGTGCTTCGTGGCAATCTTTGGGGGAGGCCTATGTTCAGCAGTGGACTTCTAATAGGCTGAAATGATGATGATGATGATGATGATTATATGTTCACTTTAGTGTACACCCGAACCCGATACTTATGTTCATATTTCCTTTTTCTTTCTGGGTTGCCTGGTAGAAATCGCTTCTTAGCGATAAGGCTGCCTGTTGTACTTTTTTTTTTGTTTCTTTAAATAATCTTTGTATGTTAAATCGTTGTGTGTACAATAAAGTATATTTCATTCAAAACATATTGGCGCCTTCGATAGGCGTTGCTAATGGTTAGTTAACAGTCCATCCGATGGTAAGTGGGCAGTGCAGCCAATGGTCACCAGCAAGTAACTTCAATCGAAAAAGTTTATAGATGCGTCGTCAACCCAGTGGATTGAGATGGAATACCTTACAGCCCCTTAATTACACTGGCTCTCTGTACCCGAAACATAATAGTGGGCACTGGTGATTAGCGACAGGGGTTGGTAGCCCAGAGGTCAGGGGGGCCACACTAAAATTGTTAATAGCCATTATGGGTGCTGTATTTACCGCGTGCTGGGCGGTGAAAGAAAACATCGTGAATAAAAAAAAATATAATTTCGTGGATATGTGAAGCCCCCAACTCGCACTGGAGCAGCGTGTCGGGCCGTTGCCGGCTCCAAGACCCTCTCAGACATTTGAGATGGAGCGCTTTGCCCAACAGTGGGCACTTACAGGCTGCTACTTTACTTAACCAAACAGCTACTAGAAAGAAAAGTAGACCAACCACTTAGTATTCGTATCCATGACCCATATAAACAAAAAGATTCCAATTAAACCCACTTGCGACGTGACAACAGCATCAGCGCAACGCCGTGGAAGAGCTTACCCACTAATGGACACTGTCTTTATTACTGAAAATTCTATATTCTTCGACGTAAGAAAGATAATTTCGTTTGTCGAATGTCCAAGTCCTATTATCACTATTTTTTACAATCTACCACCGGTTTCGTAACGACGCTCCTCTGATGGAGAAGAAACTGGCGAAAGAAACTCCGTAGATATCCTCTTTTTTGCTTATATTTTTCTCTTCCATGTTAACGATTTACAATAACACCACAAACAGCTGATCCATTTTCATTATAGCATAACGTATATGTTAGGGCCCCTGATTTAGGGTACAGTAATTAACACGAATCACGCGATGACACTAACGCCCTTTTGACATCTCGACAAGCACGACCACGCACCCCCGTCCCGGCAAACTTTTCTGACGTCACGCTTTGGCGTGTACAGTATATGAAACCCAATGGGGAGAGCAATGTCCCCGGAAAGTAAGACTGGTTTAAACTTCTACAGGTATTCGGCGGAAGGGAGTCTGCTTGTGGCGTCTCGTCCCATTCCACACCCGTAAGAGGAGCCTTCACGGACTCGCATTCGGACTCTTTACGGGGCGCCGGTATCAAATTTAAGGTGAGACAAAGTAAAATTCTCCGATGTTGTTTTTAATGCGTTTAACTATGCAGCTGCAACTGCTGCAATAAAGAAAACCTATTATGTTTTCCTCTAACAATACTAAAACAAAAAAATCTGTATTTGTGTTACAGCGGATTTCATTTTTGTTTTTTATGGGATAGAGGTCAAACGAACAAGTGCCTCGCCTGGTGGTAAGTGATTACCTGCGCCCCCGTACACCTGCAAACAACAAAGGCACGTTGCTGGTACGTTGTCGACGTTTTGCCCGACGTGTGCCCTGGGTTACCTCACTTACCGAACGAAATTTCAAGGATTTTAATAGCACTTCTTTCTTGAAGCTTATGTTTTACAATGCTCAATATTTAAAAATCGGCTCTTTGCGCCGTTAGGGTTCCGTACGTAACACCAATCAATGGGTTCGTTTTGGCCGCAGCTTCCAAAGTACATTATGAATCGGAGCTATCACCATTAATTGTTAAAATACTCAACAAGCTTAAATAGTAAATAGTTTGTCGGTCATATTCTAGATTCGCCCCGACTATTACATCATATTTTACAGACCACAAATCCTCACAAAAGAACGACCGATTCCTCCCAAGGACGATACGCGAGGCTGTTGAAATTATAAAACCGTCCTAATCTCAATAGAGAAGCTGGACGCTACCACCGGTTTGGGATCCAGTAAAAAAAAGAGTGTAAAGTAGCAACCTGTAAGTGCGCATCGCTGGGCCTCCCTCTCAAATATCTGAGAGGGTTTTCGGAGACGGGAAGGAATATCCTCGAAATAATATTTTTAATTATTTAGCGCGTAGTACATTCAGCGCTTAAAATTGCTATTGACAATTTCAGTGGTGCCGGCAACCGGGGACCTGGACCCAGATCACTCGCACTCGTATGATACAAGAGCGAGCGCCCTGACCACTGGGCTACGACGACTCTTACATCTGGGGTCCAGTAATAAATAAAATTAAATCTGTTGCGATCCCGGACCGTTTCAAACGTATAGTCAAACGCGTGAGCACACGCAAATCATATGATTCCTTTATCGATTTACAGAAAAACAAGTCAACGTCAGAGCTGAAGAGCTCGCCCAAGAACTACAGCTCGGGCTTCAGCGCGAGCCTGAAGACCGACGACGAAACGGTTCCAGGTTCGCCAAGACACAGGTGGTAATTTATTTTTTATTTCAAGAATATTACCTAAGCTTTTTCACTTCACTAGTGTTCCTGTTAACCACTCAAACAATGCCTAAGAACTAAGAGGTGCAAGGGCTTTATTTCTTTAATGACAAACATCTTGTAAGGGCCGAATCGATCATATAGATCAACCTCTCCTGTATTCGTATGTGTCGCATTCGCTACCTGGACGAGGATCTAACAACGACATTATGCCTCAAAACACATGAATGTATTTCTCGTACGCTGAAACCAAAAAGGAAAACATAGAGACGTCTCTCGTAAGCACTCACGCCTGTTACATGAAACAGGATACCGCATCCCACTGCTCGCCTCTACGAGAGATAAAACATGATGGTTAAGTGGTTTGCACCCAGAGATAGCCATGAGATTTCAAGGGAAGGGATTTCTTATGAGCCCCATGGGAAGGGATACTCTTTTTTTTTAAAGGGAAAGACGACTAACGAGCAATTATGACAAATTTATGACGGCTCGGTGGCGTAGTGGCTAAGCGTTTAGCTGCGGCGCTGTGGGTCGCGGGTTCGATTCCCGCACGGTACTAGTATTTGTATGGACTACAAATAATAGTTCCCGGTGTGGGTGTTTGTCCGTGTGCAATTCATGTATGTAAACTGCCTCCGCGACACAGGAGAAATTCCTACAGCGTTTTTATTAAAAAAAAAAAAAAAAAAAAAAAAAGCGCCTCACCTGATGGTAAGTTATAACCGTACATCTGTACGTAACCTGTATGTAACCTTGTACATCTGCAAATCCAGAAATGCTGCAAGTGCGTTGCCGGCATTTGAAGTTATTTTGGAGATGGGATGGAGGATAAGGAGTGGAATGGAGAGGGGCAGTGGGCCTCCGGTTACCCCGCTCACCGAACGAAACGCAGAAGCACAAGATGCGTCTACTTCACGCCGGTATTCTGCGAGGCCGCGGTACCGATCCGATCGAGCCAGCCCATTCGAGCAGCAGCAAAAGCCGCCGCTTGACTCTACCACCTACAAAAAACTCTACCCACTGGTCAAGTTCTGAGATTCAAACTCCGGACCCCATAGCTCAGTAGGCTGGTATGTGACAGGTATATTAACGGCCGTTCATCTACTTATACACTACTTGACGCGACGTCTTAAGTTAACTAATCCGGCAATAGGAAGGTTATTGCAATCGGCCGTATATCGCCATCTCACCACTCGCATACGTCACTAAGCAACAACCGTCTCTCTATACAGCTCGTACTCAGCTGCCACCGGATACCACCAGCACTGCCCACCACGGCACAGCAGTTTGACAGCGGCTGCCACCAGCATCATGGCCGGCTCGCCTAACAGGAGTAGGTGAGACACCATCGTCATAACTTAAAGATTAAAAACCAAAACCGAAATCGAAATTAGGAGGGTGGAAGAAAGGACGAGGATGGGGATGGGAGAAGAGAAGTGCCTCCGATTACCTCACTCGCTGAACGGAAGCACAAGATGGCGCTAGAGTCAAGCGGCGGCTTGTGCTGCTGCTCGAATGGGCCGGACCCACCGGGATGCTACCACGGTCTCACAGAGTACCGGCGTGAAGTAGAGGTAACTTGTGCTTCTGCGTTTCTTTCGGTGAGTGAGGTAACCGGAGGCCCACTCCCCCACCCCTCATTCCCGTCTCTCCCTTCTCCCAAATTCCCTTAAACTCCGGCAATGCACCTGCAGCTCCTCTGGTGTTGCATATTTACATGGGCGACGGTAATCACTTACCATCGGGGAACCGCTTGCTCGTAAGAAACATACATTTCACTTGTCGAACGTCATTTTTATTTCAAATCTAGCACCGTTTTGTAATGAGGAGTAAATGATTAATATGTTAATGTTAGTGTATTGAAGTTATTTTTTATGTATATTAGTTATTAGTTATATATTTCTTAGTATGCGTGTATGTGACGACCTGCGCAGTGTTGCGGGAAGTCGATGGATGCAGGTGGCTCAGGACCGAGCTTCGTGGCAATCTTTGGGGGAGGCCTATGTTCAGCAGTGGACTTCTGATAGGCTGAAATGATGATGATGATGATGATGATGATGTGTATGTGTTGGTATGTAAGAGGCTGTTTGTGCCTCCTTGTTCCACAAATTAAAATTTGTCAACAAAATCTCGGTAACCTCTGGTTAAGATATTCATGAATAGTATAAAAACAATTATGTAAAATCCATTGTTGGAGGTGTTTCTTAAATTTTATTAATTTTATTTCGCTTACATTTATATTAATCGAAAAGAGTTATCCTGCTCAGCGTGTTGAGTGTGCTCGAAACTTTTTAGAAATACATGCTGGCTTTAAAAATCCTGGCGTTTTCCTCGTGAAGCAGCAGTATGCTTAAATAGTACAAAATAAAAAGAAGGTGCAAAAATAAAATAATGTGTATTTTTTTTTTAACATTATGCACAAAGTGGTACACATGGCGGAATAGATGCCTAAAGGCATTCTCTCCCACTCAACCGTTAGGCTAAGCAGAGATAAACACATAATAGAAGCGATGCAGCTAAATTGTTTATACATCAAAATATATAATTACATGTATAGGTAGATACATCCATACATATATACATACAATATATACCCCACGCTGTTCTACCTTCGCCGCATGTCGCCCGATCCACGGGAACTCTTTCGAGACTTTCGCGACACCACCGTGCCGGCTTCTTCTCGGAAGATAACTCAGCCTCTCTCTACCGCACTGCAAAGCGGTGCTCTCGGCCTCCAATCCCGCGGTGCAACGTACGGACAAACTTGGACTGTCAGTTGTATTACGAAACTTGATGCGACGGCATCAGGGCTACCTGATCAATATCAATTTCGTTCGCAGTTTGAGAAAATTGGACACGAGCGAAAGGTTCTGGGAAAACATAAAAAATCTAAGAACGGGCTCAGTCAGTTACGACACGCAGTTGGACTTCATGGATTTCGTCGCTCTGTTCAGAAGCTTCAGGTGAGTGAATTTTAATTTTGTTTTTTAATTCATGACGGGGCAGACGAACATCGATCGCCCATACTTTTATTTTATGGGAAAAGTCGGCGAACGAGCAAGAGGTTCACCTGGTGGTAAGTGATTACCGTCGCCCGCGTGCGTCTGCACCACCAGCGGTGCTGCAGGTGTATTGCCGGCCATTAAGGGTTTTCGGGAGATGGGAGGGAGGATGAGGAGGGATAGGGAGGGGGTTCTGTGAGGTCGTTGTACCAACCCGGTCGAGCTGGCCCATACGAGCAGGGTTCCGTACACAAAGGGAAAAACGGAGCTCTACTAATGTCACTCTGCTGTCTGTCCGTACGTATGTCACGTAAACGGATCGAGTTACAGACCGATCCCATACATGAAAATACAGAAAAATAAATATTTTTGATAAAAATAATAGGTTTTTCATTATCTAGTGCACATTGGTACATTGTATTTTTTTTAACATTATGCACAAAGTGGTACACATGGCGGAATAGATGCCTAAAGGCATTCTCTCCCACTCAACCGTTAGGCTAAGCAGAGATAAACACATAATAGAAGCGATGCAGCTAAATTGTTTATACATCAAAATATATAATTACATGTATAGGTAGATACATCCATACATATATACATACAATATATACCCCACGCTGTTCCACCTTCGCCGCATGTCGCCCGATCCACGGGAACTCTTTCGAGACTTTCGCGACACCACCGTGCCGGCTTCTTCTCGGAAGATAACTCAGCCTCTCTCTACCGCACTGCAAAGCGGTGCTCTCGGCCTCCAATCCCGCGGTGCAACGTACGGACAAACTTGGACTGTCAGTTGTATTACGAAACTTGATGCGACGGCATCAGGGCTACCTGATCAATATCAATTTCGTTCGCAGTTTGAGAAAATTGGACACGAGCGAAAGGTTCTGGGAAAACATAAAAAATCTAAGAACGGGCTCAGTCAGTTACGACACGCAGTTGGACTTCATGGATTTCGTCGCTCTGTTCAGAAGCTTCAGGTGAGTGAATTTTAATTTCTTTTTTAATTCATGACGGGGCAGACGAACATCGATCGCCCATACTTTTATTTTATGGGAAAAGTCGGCGAACGAGCAAGAGGTTCACCTGGTGGTAAGTGATTACCGTCGCCCGCGTGCGTCTGCACCACCAGCGGTGCTGCAGGTGTATTGCCGGCCATTAAGGGTTTTCGGGAGATGGGAGGGAGGATGAGGAGGGATAGGGAGGGGGTTCTGTGAGGTCGTTGTACCAACCCGGTCGAGCTGGCCCATACGAGCAGGGTTCCGTACACAAAGGGAAAAACGGAGCTCTACTAATGTCACTCTGCTGTCTGTCCGTACGTATGTCACGTAAACGGATCGAGTTACAGACCGATCCCATACATGAAAATACAGAAAAAATAAATATTTTTTGATAAAAATAATAGGTTTTTTTCATTATCTAGTGCACATTGGTACATTGTATTTTTTTTTTGTCTTCATTTGTTAAAAAATGGGGCCGTCAAACTTTTTCGTTTTGATCATCTATTTAAAAATATAAACCGTAACAAAAACTTCTATAATTTTAATATATTCTGTACTTAAACTACAAATCCCGAAAACACCAATTCAAAGTATTGTTTTCAATTTTTGCGTTGCGAACATGCGTACATTGTGTGATTGTACGGAACCCGCGGTATGCGTGTCCGACTCCTACTTGAACGGTATTGACTATCTATCTAGTTAATATTTATAGGAAATATGGCAAGTCCGTGTGTGTTCTACATGTCATGAAATGAATTAAATAATATTACAATTTTTATTATGCCCATATGAAACAGCCTGTATTTAATGAAAGTTTCAATGAAAATCGTCCTTGGGCTGGAAATTCACACAGCGATTCCTTCTAGTTTAGTAATGCGGTCGGAACTGAGGGACGTGTTCGAACAGCTGGCCGTCCCGCGCCCACGATGCCCACTGCTGGGAGCCGAGAAGAGTCGCAGCTCACCGGAGTTATTTCGCAGCAAAACCTCTTTCAGGACAGGTATTTAGGTGTATGTCTGATAGCAAATTGGCTAGAATTACAGCATCGTCCAACGAGTGACATTTGACCTTACGTACAAGTGATTTCGACAGCGACATCTTACGGTCAACAGCTGGAAATTACCGATCTGCACAGATCTCTTAGTGCCATAGTAATTTCAGTATTAGTGGGAATACAGCGTGCTGATATCGGCGTAAGAATCTGCCTACCCCCTTTCTTCACGTGGGTGTCGTAAGAGGCGACTAAGGGAAAAGCCTTGTAAAACGCAACACCAGTCTGCCCGACCTGGTGTCATTATCAACTTATTATTATTGGAGTTTTTTTTTAATTTTATTTTATTTTTTATTCTTTGTTTTGTACCTGCCAACTACCTTTCCCCATAACAAGGGTTGACTGGTAGAGAATGCCACTTGGCATTAAGTCCGCCCATTGTAACCTTAAGCTTAAGGCTAACAATAAAGAATAAATAAATAAATAAATAGATAATAAAAAAAAGTAGCATTGGCTACTGAGAAATGGCGACAGAACCATCTCGAAATATACCAGTCCAGAATTCAGCAGAGCGTTAACGGGCAGCAGCAAATCCTGCATCATCTCATCAGCCAGAGAGCGGTCTATGTCCTGCAGTGGACTATTCAAAGACTTTTAAGGTAATATTAGGTAGTAGCCGAGCGTGATGATTATGCAAATCTTTCTTTATGGGATAGGCCTAACTCTTGCATTTGACTTTTTACAGGCTGTCAAGGAAAATTTAGTATGGTTGTGTTGAGCCCTAACCTAACCTAACAGGCAGTTAAAGTACGGGATTCTAACGTCGTGTGACATGCGTAAATCAAATCAAATTAAAAACTTATTCTTCGTCACGGGAACATAAATTTCACTAGTCATAAAGTCAAGGAAGAATCAGCGAAACTCTTATCGTGGGTGTCGTAAGAGGCGATCAAGGACTACCGACAGATGGCGCGATAACCACATCGAAAACTACCAGGCGAAATTAAGCAGACCGATTACGGCAGCACCTGGGGGTGTGAGGTGTCTGGTACTGCGGTCTTTTATTTATTTATTTATTCTTTATTGTTGACCTTAAGTTCAAGGTTACAGTGGGCGGACTTAATGCCAAGTGGCATTTTCTACAAGTCAACCCTTGTAATGATTAAAGGAAGTTAGCAGGTGCGAAACAAAGAATTAAAAAAACTAGACGTAGACTCCAAAAAACAATAAGTAAATATAAACATACTATGTAATTAAATAATAAATAAAGGCTTATAATATGAAATACACAAATATTTATCCAAATATATAGAAACATACATATAATAATGATAATATAAATAAAAATATCTAATAAAAATTTAATCGAAAACAGATAAGCCCATCTTATGTATATATATGATAAACCAGACGTATGTGTATAATGATTATTTAAAATAAATATATTAAACTAAGGAAGGTGTATTTATTTTATTTTATTTATACGTACCGCTGCTACAGTAAGAGAGAAAAACTCAATTTTCCCATCTACGTCGTAGCGCTGCTACAGTAAGAGAGACAATCTCAAGTTGCTACAGTAAGAGTCTGGAATTGGAACCAAGGTAGAGTACTCGCGTACCATGCAGTTGTTTTAATGATCTTTTGTTAGATAAAAAAAATAAACCTTCACGATCGTACACCCCACAACGGGGTGATGAGAGTTCTAGACATTTATTTGTGAATGTTTCCATCCAATTTTCTTCAAAGCTTATTTGGAACAACGTGACAGGCGGACGTCTTAGTATTCAGACGGGTAATCGAACCCGCGTCTATCTAATGAATACTGTTTCGTCGTTCAGGCCTATTGACAAGGAACGGCTCGCTGGACCTGGATCCGCCGAGTGACAAAGCCAGCAGAAAGAAAGCCTTCGATTCGCTCGCCGCTGCTGCGTTGCCAGGTTCGTTATTGCGTTTCATACTAATGCTGGGTGCCAACACCAAAATCTCTAAATAACTAACTAACTGACGTGCTAGCAGTCCCTTAGTGGATACTGCAGCCCATGGACATCTGCAAATAACTTCAGTCGAAGAAGGTTACAGACGTGTCGTCGACTCTGATGATGAATTGAAAATTCTTTATTTTGACATAAGAAATACAAATTACTTTTGACCATTATATTTTTTTACATCGATCTAGCGGTGTTATAATGTGGTTCCTCTGACGGAGAAGACAGAGACAGATTTTATTTTAAGGTTCTAAGGCAATTGAAGCATATTGTAAGATAATAAGCTGATCAGACAGACCAGAATTCGTCTCCTCATTCATCCTCAAAATGGATGTCGTAAGAAGCGACTAAGGGAAAAGCCTTAAAAGCCGTAATGACTACTCACAGATGGCGAGAGAAACACCTCGAAAAATCCAGCAGACCGATTACAATCACCAAGGTCTGTGGCGCGAGATGTTTGAGTTGTCATCGCCAATCTCCTTGCCGAGCGTGACGATTGTGGCTAATCCTTGTTATGGGAGAGACACCTAGAAACTGGCTAAATGTATAAATGTAAATGTATAAATTTGTTACAGGAGCCTGTCCAGACATGAGCGGGAGAGTGCTGTCGTTGCCGACCCTCGGAAAGTTCTGCGAGACGAGACAAAACGAGCCCAAGAATGAGCAGCAACTGAAAGACATCATACAGGTGTTACCTTCGTCATATTTTTGGAGTGAAACTTTTGTAGCCGGAAGACTGCCTCGATAGCCCAGTGGTTAGAGGTACTGTTTCCGAATCGGGAGTTTCGATATTCCTTCCGCCATCGTTCGGTCACCGGAGCCTCGCGTGTTAACTGGCCTGGTGCAGCCCGTGAAGGTGAGATTGCCTTTCAGAGAAAGAGATGATATATAGTATTATACCATCTCTTTGGATATTAAGAAATACCTTAAACCCAATTCTTTCGAGAAATTTCAATTTCGACTTTTGCTGGGGCATTCTTCGAGAGGCGTATGTTCAGCAGTGGACAACGAAATAGGCTGATGTAGTAGTTGGATTTTGTTCTTTATTGATTGTAATCTTTTCCACCAGCGGCATGAGCCTGATCCGACATTGAGAGCGGAGAACTGCCTCTCCTTCGAGGGCTTCGTGCGCTTCCTCACCGACAAGGACAACTACGCCTTCGTACCGGAACAGAGGCGGCAGCAAGTGAACAGTTTCGTTAGGTACGAATATGTCTATCTTGTTAGATTGGGTTTTCACAAGACAGGTTAACTAAGAGTACGGCTGATGGCATGGCAGCAACTGCAGCCCATGGACACCTGCAAACAACTTCAACGGAAGGAGTTTACATATGCCTCGTCTCCTCTAAGGACTAAAGGAAGGAATGCCTCATATCTTGAAATTATACTAGCTCAGTATACCCTTCGAACCGAATCACTACAGTTATTTATGCAAAAAACATTACCCCCTGTAGGAATTTCTCCTGAGACATCAGAGGTTTACATAGAATGGCCATGGGGCAACAAAACCAGCATGTGGCTACTGTAACCTATACACACCTGCAAACAGCTGCAATCTGAGGAGTGTATGGATGGACTGAGTTGGAATGGATCACACCTGTGTACCTTTCGAAACGGAACAGTGGTTGGCGGGAGAAATATGTAACAGCCTACCACTAAGGTAAGAGCCTGGTTAAAGAGTCTCCCACCAGGTTACGGTGACTACCACCCAGGAACACTCGCATCAGAGATGCTGTTCCCCATCCGCAGTTCGTGGGATTTGATTTCGCCATAGATGAAAGGTTTTTCCGCCATCAGTCGGTCACCAGAACTTCGTTCGTTAACCAGCAGAGTTCACTGCGTGCAGGTGAAGTCGACATTTGGATAAAGAGCAGGCTTAAAACATAAAAAATCGCTTCTCGTAACTTTACCTTGTAACTTCGATAATGACGGCACCTAAAATCAATCAAATCCTATTTATATAGGTACGTTGCTTAGCACATCTAACCGCGATGTTCCATAGGAAACCAGCCAAGCAAGAGGACGAGGCGAACAGAGACCCCTCCCGTCATCAGGAGGGGCCCCTCAGCCAGTACTACATCGCGAGCAGCCACAACACTTACCTGACAGGGCATCAGCTGAAGGGCGAGTCTTCGGTGGAGCTGTACAGTCAGGTACGTGATTTCATATTCCATTTTTTGAACTCTAATAAGGTTGTTCTTTTTTAATTCCGTGTAAATACCGCACATTCAGATTGTTTTGTAGGTAATAACGGATGTAGGCTTAGACCCTTAAAATTATGACATCTTAGCCCTTGGCCTCCTATTTTAAGGAGAGTACACTAAGAAACTATAACCTACAACGACTTACAAATGTTACCCTGCTCAAAATTCTAGTCCCGGATGTGGCAAGAGCTCTTGCGTGATGATCAGCTCGTTTTACAAACTCACCGGCTAAATCAATTTTTACAATGTTGTAAAAATTGATTTAGCCGTCGAAACTGTAATTTATGTATTTTATCGCGTTTAATTTGTTGTTTTTATATTCCTGACGTTTCAAATGCTTTACAGCAGCCGCGGTCGCGGGGGGGGATGAGACGTCCAGATGTCATAGTCAACTCGGGTTACCTTCAGCTTTTAATCATCGATTTTGGTTCTGTGTAGGCACTTGCTGGCAGTATCTTGAGCTCGTGCTGTGGTATGCTCGGTTTTAGATTTGATTTTGTTTATCACCGGATCCCGAGCCGGTGGTAGCACCCGGCCATCTTCTCTATTGAAATTAGGATGTTTTTTGATTTCAATAGCTTCGCGAATCATCCTTGACGGGAATCGATGTTCCTTTGCGAGGATTTGTGGTCTATCAAGTCTGATGCAATGGTTTGGGGCAATCTAGTATATGATCACAGAGTGCTGACTTCGTAGAGCGTCGATGTTTTACATTAGCTAATTAGCTCCAGCCCTTTACTCGAAACGTAAAACCAATGATGAAGCACGATAAATCCGTAAATAATACTTTCATTTCAAATGTTAAGCAAAACGTTTAGGAACGTTAGGCGGACAATAGTTAAAAAGCATTTAATCGTGGTAGAGCCAAGCGGCGGCTTTGCTGCAGCTCGAACGGGCCGGCTCGGCCGTGTTGATACCACTACCTCGCAGAATACCGGCGTGAAGTAGAGCCCTCTTATGCGTTTCGTTCGGTGAGTGAGGTATCCGGAGCCCCACTCCCCCTCCCCATCCCGCTCCTCAGCCTCCCTTCCGTCTCCCAAATATCCTTAAAGGCCGACAACGCACCTGCAGCACCTCTGTTGTTGCAGATGTACGCGGGCGACGGTAATCACTTACCATCAGGTGAACCGCTTGCTCGTTTGCCGCCTTTCCCATAAAAAATAAAAATCTGAATAGTCCTTAACGCCTATGAGCGTTTAACACTTATATTTCCACGCGTACAAGGTTTATGTTTCCCTATTTAAAACAAGTATTAAGTATTTAGGTACATGTTTTAAATGATCTCTCGGAATTTACATAGAAACTGGAATATGTCGCTCTGACACCTATTGTAAGTTCCGTTCCACATTACCTCACCAGCCCAGAAACAGTCCACCGCTGGACATGGGCCTCTACCGTAAGGAGGATTTGGCAGAATCAACCACATTAGTGATCGCAGCACCAGACATCTCGCACCTTGAACGCTGCTACCCGTCCTCGGTCTGCCTAATTTTGGTTTGATATTTTACGAGATGTTAATAGCGCCATCTATCGGTAGCTATTGCTGTTTTCAAGGCTTTTCCCCTAGTAACGTAAGGGGGTAGACTAATTATTGCGCCGATACTGCTATATACTACTGCTATATATATTCACGCCTTGTTCCCAACGGGGTAGGCAGAGACAATCTTCTTCCACTTGCTACGGTCCTGACATTCGTCTTTCGTTTCTTCCACTTTCATCGATCTTCGCATGCATGCTCGTTGGTTTAGAGTACTCTTGACCTGGCCATTTTTCAGTTTATTATCTATTGTGATATTATTGAAGTATTGTCAACCCTCGACAAATATATATATACACATATATATATATATATAATATAAATACCATACGGTAAAAGTCTTCCATTGCTAGTGTTTTAATATAGTAATATTTACTTATATGTAAAAGTAAAAAGTAAAGTGACAGCCTATAAGTGCCCACAGCTGGGCATATGCCTCCTTTGCCGCTACGCTGCTCCACTGCGGGTTGGCTGACTTTAGATATCCACGAAATATTTTTTTTTTTACTTTTTAGACATTCAGTATTCCTCGCGATGTTTATGTATTCCTTCACCGCCGAGAAGTTAGTCAATACAGCACTTAAAATTACTATTAAAAATCTAGTTATATTATGTATTTTATTCACTTAGCGATTTGTTGAAAGATATTTTCTCCATATTGTTAAAGTTAGCTAACCTATATTTCTCATTGTAAGTAAATACCTCATAAATAAAAGCACCATATTGTATTTAGCATTTAATCCTTACATTTTATACAATTTTTTTTATTTAATACACCATTAGCACGCTCCTGCACGAAACAAACACACACACACAAGATCACTGTATTTTTCACAGAGATGGGTAGATATTGTTGTATTAACTTTCCTATGAACCCCATAAAACAAGACGTTTTCATATACATTTCGATTCAAACGCCATTTTTAACCTTTCCCCCCACAAGCATATGCGACTGATATTCGTCTGTCCACAAACAAGCTCGAGCCCTCCCACCTTGAGCGTAAGACAAGCGATTGTGGACCTTAGTGCTCAGGTGTTTAGTGCGTGTTGCGCCGGTACCAGAACCTCGCTCTGTAGTCGTCGCTGCAGGTCAAGAACGCCGGCGCCGTGCCGGAATGGACGATGTATCTGTTATAGACTAAACAATATTACCACAGAAAGACAAATAATATTTTTTTTTTATAATATTATTTTTCCTGCAATGGAGGTTCTACAAGGCTCTGCATGAGCCTTTCGTAGATACCGTCGTCTCTCTAAGGAGAAGAAGGAGCTTAAGTGAAGCTGGCAGCGTTTCGGTGACCTCTTTGGGGAAACCGTGGGCTTTGTCTGTCCGAAACAGGATCAGGTTATGAAGACGGAACAGCTATCGAGAGATAATTAATTTAATAATATATAATTTATTAAATACTATTCATAGTATTATTTCTATCTATACGTATTTATATAAACAACCCAACCAGATGATACCCAAAAATATAGATATAGAAATACCCAAAAAAAAAAACAAAAAAAAAATTTTTTTAATTTTTTTTTCGTTTTTTTTTATTTTTGCAAACAGTTAACAAATCCAAGCATTGTTACCAAAAAAAAATGGACGAAATGGTTTTACTGGCTGCCGGCCGCGACTACTTCTGCTCGGAATATTTCCTTTATTCCTTTTTCACGTGTAATTACTTCTTACCGTACCTAAAATTTCATGTTGATGCGACGTAACAGACAGATGGTTTACGTCTGCGTGGAAGATTTTCTCTTGATCAAAAGAAGCCTATTTCCTTTATCAGCGGTGAAGATATCTCTCCAGATACAGAGTTTCATGAAAATCGTCGTCGTGGAAACGTAACAGACGGACGGGGTTACTTTCACTATTCGTTAATATTATCGCAACATATAACAATTTAGGAGATTCAACCAACACCTCATGGCGTCTGACAGAAGGAGTAATGACCATGGAAACTATGCCAAATTAATTACTACACCTGTGACGGGGAAAGCATCTAATGTGCGAGATGTCTGGCAATGTGCCAATCGCCAAACTGCCAACCTCCATATCAACATATTTTTTTTTATGGGAAAGGCGGCAAACGAGCAAGCGGTTCACCTGACGGTAAGTGATTACCGTCGCCCGCGTACATCTGCAACACCACAGGTGCTGCAGGTGCGTTGCCGGCATTTAAGGATATTTGGGAGACGGAAGGGAGGCTGAGGAGTGGGATGGGAATGGGGAGTGGGCCTCTGGATACCTCACTCGCCGAACGAAACGGAGAAGCATAAGAGGGCTCTACTCCACGCCAGTTTCTGCGAGGTAGTGGTACCAAACCGGTCGAGGCCGCGGTGCTGGTGCGGGAGGTTATGGAGGCTACAGACCTGACGGCTCCGTTGTGGCCGAGCGACATGAGCTGGCATCGGCTGGCACTGCGCGAGTGCCAGGTGCAGAGCGAGGTGGTGGCCTCGTCGGGGAACATCACGTAGTCCTCCGTGTGGTTCAGGATGGCTTGCGCGTGGTGCTCCTGTTTGCCTGCGAAAGCATCCAAAGTTAGTTGGATGGTTCGAACCTTGGACTCTCTAACGGCCTGTGATTTGATCACAGCATATTTTAATGGTAAGCCTCGATACGGAAACATTTCACTGCATCTGGAAAATACTGAGTTACAAATGAGTTAAAGACTGCACCGGACTCCATGGGCACCTGCGGACCATGGGCACCTGCGGACCACTTCAGCCCGTGAAGGTCACAGACGCGTTGTCACCGCCAAAGACGTAAGAAGGAACGGCTCGAAGACCGTAATTATACCGGTTACCCGGTACCCATTTCCGCTGACAACCAGCGGTGCTGAAGAGGGTGGCTTCTACCCAGAACACAGTTGAAAAAAAAAAACAATGATCTCTTTTGTCGATGGTTGCAATGGGAGATGAGCATATCCTGCAGTGCACTACTGGAAGGCCGAACAGTTACACAATATACATCTCTTACATCTATATTTACAGCTCACAGCTGGAAATAGACGACTCCATGGACATCTGGACCTTCGACGCTACCTGTTGCTATTTGTTTGTTTTAAGTCTGATATATTTAGAATAATGCTTGTTGCCACGTTAGCCGGCACGAGGATCTGCCCCGTCCAGATGAGGTCTTTGACCTCTGACCACCCCAGAACTGTAGGCGGTGTGAATAAACTTTACTCTGCTCGTGACCTCCTTCGTACCTGTCGTCCCAGCTCCCGTGTACTGGATGAGGCACCTGCTGCTCGCCAGCTCCCAGAGCTTTATGGACGAGTCCATGCCGGACGTGAGGAGGTACTGAGGGAGAACAGAAATATATCAAAACTGACACATTAACCAACACTTTAAAAACCAAACTTTTGGCATGATTAAACAAACATACAAACTAGAGAAGCGTCGATATATAAAAACTTGACAAATACTTTTTTTTTAAATTTATTTATTCTTTATTGTGACCCTAAAAATAAGGTATACAATGGGCGGACTGAATGCCTTTAAGCATTCTTCCAAATACTTCCAAAAACTTTTTATAAGTCTGATATGGATATGGTAGAGCCGAGCGGCGGCTGATGCTGCGTGGGCCGGCTCGACAGCTCGCAGAATACCGGCGTGGAGTGGAAGCATCTCGTGCTTCTGCACTCCCCTTCCCCTTACCCCTTCCCAAAAATCCTCAGGGATCTTAGACTTCTTGCCCTAAAATTGAACGGAATGTTAATCACTGAATCATAAGTGATTCCTTTTAGTTATCCTAGTATTAATAATTACTAGAACATGACGAGTTTAAGCTTTATTTGGATAATAAATTTAGATACAAAAATATCGATATGAAAATCGATTTTAAGAAAAAAATCGATATTAACATCGATATTGTCGGCATCCATACCGCTGCTCAACGGCAACAGGTGGGGCGCGGCTCCACCTGGCTCAGGGGGGTTCCACCTCACCTTGCTGTTCCTAGTGAATGCCACGGAGCAGACTTCCGAGCCGTCGTGCGCGTTCAGGAAGGTGTTGAAGCAGCGGTTGGAGACGGTGTCCCAGAGCTTCACGCTGCCGTCGGCGCCGCCGCTCGCAAAGTACTTGCCGTTCGGCGAGAACCTATTGGCGAAGGGAACAGAGACGAGTGCGATAGCTTCCTAATGTATGTATGTATATATTCACGCCTTGTCCCCAACGGGGTAGGCAGAGTCAATGTTCTTCCACTTGCTACGCTCCTGACATACGTCTTTCGCTTCTCCCACTTTCATCAATCTTCGCATGCACGCTCGTCGGTTTCGAGTACTCTCGACCTGGCCTTTTTTCCAGAAGGTCTCCGATTCGATCGTGAAATGTTCGCCTAGGTCTTCCTCTCGCGACTCTACCATTTACACTCGCCTCGTATATTTGTTTCGTCAATCTCCTTTCATTCATCCTCTCCACATGTCCAAACCAGCTCAGCATCCCTTTCTTAATTCAGCTTCCTAATAAAAAATAGGGGTCTGAGGTATCAGTTCATTTTGGAAGAGGAGTCTCTTGCCCAAAATAGTTTGGGAATCCCTGATGTACATTATAATTATTGAAAAAAAAAAAGAGTTTTTTTTGCAGTTTTGTTCGCCCGTTTCTTCTTTCTCCGTCAGAGGAGCCTCATTACGAAACGGTGGTTGATCGTATAAAATAATAATAATAATAATCAGATTTGACATTATCGAAATTCTCTTTCTTACATCGAAAAATAAAGAAGTTTCATTAAAAAAAAAATTATGCCAGAATTAGGTTGTCAATTCTACCATGTGTTCGTATTAAACCTCATATATATTTTTTTTTATGGGAAAGAGGGGGCAAACGAGCAAGCGGCTGATCTGCAACACCAGAACAGCAGCAGGTGCGTTGCCGCTCCTTAGGGACGTTTGCGGACAGGGGAGGGGTAAGGGGCAGGGGGGCGGGCCTCCGGTCACCTCACTCGCCGAACGTAACGCACGAAGCACAAGATGCCTATACTTTACGGCGGTAGTCTGCGAGGCCGCGGTACCAAACCAGCCGAGCCGGCCCATACGAGCGGCAGCAGAAGCCGCCGCTTGGCTCTAATATAAATGGCCAGGCATTTCTGAAGCGGTAGGACCGGGCATCGGCTTCTAACGGTGCTCCAATATTGGGCCAGCTCGAGTGGAGAGATAGATCTCGGGCTTCGGATTGCTTGCTTTTCGGAGAGTTTCGTAACCGGAGGCTCACTGCTCCACACCAGCATCTCCTCCGGTTCGCAAAAACAAATCGCTCACTTGATCGAATTGACTTGCTTCCGATGATGGTGCGTGGGTATGGGACAAACGAAGCACTGGCTGGTGGTGACGTCGTAGAGCCTGATCACTGGGTGAGTGGTGGACGCTATGATGTGGTCACCCAGGGGGTGGAAGGCCACGCAGAGCACCTGTTCAGCGTCCTGGAATGGTGAAGAAACTTTGGTTAAATTCTTCTGTGCCGCGTGTAGAACCATAATGAATTGTTTTATTTACGTTGAATTCTATATACATTTGAAATGGAACTGTTATTTACGGATTTTATTGAGTTTAATTATACTTTTTTTTTTAAACCCGTATCAGAGAACACGTGGCTGATGGAAATTTAGTATTAGGTCGTGAATGCTTATTTTTTTTTTTATATTATTTCTAGGATTGTGAAGCTCTTTCTTGCACTGGAGCAGCGTGTCGGCCCCGGCTCCAAAGCTCTTTCAGATATTTGAGGAGGCCTTTGCTCAGCAGTGGGCTGCTACTTAACTATTTTTACTTTCAAAATTCGTTATAAATAAATTATAGTACTAAAAAGTTTAAGAACCTTAGGTGAGAAAATGGTCCTTCGTAACTAGAAAGTTAAGAACCACTGCCTTAGATGAAGAAATGGTCCTTCGCGACTAAATGTATAAGAAGCACATACCGTGATTGACTTATAGGCCTTCTTGGCGGATGCCTTTGTTATGTCGAAGAGTTTGATGCAGCAGTCCTTTGAAGCGGACACCAAGATCTGCTCGCGTGGGTGGAAATCCAGGGCCGTTATTTCATCTGTGTGGTCGTATCTGGAGAAAAAAAAGTTGTTATTTTTTAAATTCAATTGGTACAACATCCAATCGCACCACGTGTCCCTCCCCCCTCTCTTTACAGCTGATTTTGTAAAAGGGGGGTTCCTACCCAGACAACCTTTGAGCAGACGAGTCTCCTGCTTAGCAATACTGCTCCAGTGTGGGCAACCACAAGATTTTTTTTAACCGACGTAAGGTACGTGTTGCCAGGGCTAGAGGAGTTCGATTCCCTACATGGAAGGCCAGTGACCAATTAAATGTTCGTAAACTCTATATGCTTCGTATCTTTAGCTTTTTTAACACTATGTAAGACGTTATTAGCTTCGGGGAGAAAGTCAGGCTCAACCTTAGAGCTTCGACCGTACCAGTGTTGTTTTTCAAGGTCAAAGTCGAATCTTTTTTTGTTCAATTTAAGCTTCTTCGAAGCTCTTGTGAACGTGAAAATCTACACCGGTTCGTAAAACATGACCTTCACTGAGTGGAACCGGCAAGAATCAAGTGGGTTCTTATTTTCCCTTTTCTATATAAGATTTCCCCAACCTTGGGCACACCAAATTGTTCACAACACTTACAAAGTCCTGATAACTGGATGGCCCTGCTGCTCCCTCCCCGGGTCCACTTCTTCGGGTGCTGATTTTGCCAACATTCTCTCCACGTCTAAGATCTGTAACAATTAATATGTAAATAGTAATTCCATCATCAGTATAAATATTCGGCTACGGATTATCCCTTGCCCCCGAGTTTTGGGCGGTAAACTCTCAATAGAGAGATATATTCAGATTCTGCTGACCTCCTGTGTGAGCTTGGACCCTACCGAAATCAATATTGTTCGGACGCAATCCGCCCATGGTCTTTAAAACTTATACCCAAGTAATCATTTCAAATTTATTTTGGTCTAAAGTCAAGAATAAAAGAACCGAGTGGTATTGGCGTAAGAACAATGCGCAAATTACAGCAAAAGTGAAATAAGTAAAAAAAAATTCTCCGCCATTTTTCTAGCTCAAATTGGCATGCATGTTTCTTACTTATGGCAAATTCACATGTATAGATACGGGATTAGAATCGAACTCGAACCTTGATGCTGGCGTCCACACTGCCGGTGGCGACCAGCTGGCCGCAGGCGCTGAAGGCGCCGGCTCGGCACGCCATCTTGTGTGACGTCACGTACGCCGTTTCGTAGGTCGCAGGCTCCGGAGCCAACGAGGACGCGTCCATCTCGTATTCCAGATCTAAAAGTGTATAAGTAAAGTAGCAGCTTGTAAATGTCCCACTGCTGGGCAAAGGCCTCCTCTGAATATTTTTTTATATTATTTTATTATATTTGTAGACCAAGTGGCGGCTTTAGCTGTTGCTTTAATGGGCCGACTCGACCGATTTAGTACCACGGCTTCGCAGAATAGTTAGGTAACCACAGGCCCTCTCCCCCCTTTCCCTATCGCCCTCTCCTCATCCTCCCTCCCATACCCCAAATATCCTTAAAAGCCGGCAAGACACTTCCAGCTTTTCTGGTGTTGCAGATGTACGTCGGTAATGGTAATCACTTACCATTAGGTTAGATGTTAACTCATTTGCATCCCTTTTCCATAAGAAAACATAAAAAATTTCCATATAAACAAAATGTCTCTTCCTCTATTCACTCACCGAATCCAGTTGTTCCCAGAAGATGTTCGGCACCGCTGGATGCTGCCAGTCTGTCCTTTCTGTCCGGCTCATGTTGAAGGCCCACCATCATCAAGTTTAGAAGCCTGCGGTATATGCAAAACCTTCATGATCACCATTTTTAATTAAGAGACTTAACGTTAGGGATGAAGTCACCCCCTCTGCAGAAATTTCACCTGTGACGAGGAGGCAGTTTAGATACACAAATTACAAAGCCTCGGAAAAATTATTTTGTTCACTATACAAAAATGTTTCCTATGTGGTAATCGAACCCACAACCCACAGCATCCTTCAGTATGCAGGATTCCACTTTTTGCCAATTGCTCACATCACATCAATGCATAAGGTACTTTTTATTCAAATTATATTTTGATGGTATCGTAATCAAATATTGATTCTGAAGCTTGGCCAAGACTTACAAAGCAAGCCACCACTGCAATTGTTGCCCTCATTGGCCCATATAGTAGACCTCACAGGCCCTTTTCCTCGCCCCGCACTTAGATATCGTTATAAATTACGGTAACATTGTGCAATACCAGTGTTGCGTACTGCTACAACTCATACTGGAAAAACTCCCTGCATATATATTTTTTTGAGCATCTCATGCTCGATTAAAGGCATTACTTGCTTGTTTAACATATGGTTTTTTAAAAACATATTTTGAGCAAAGCAATAACTTCCACACAAATCATACTTGGCAGGTGTTGCTTGTGGGGTCTGCAATGTTCTTGTATGGATTTTATTTGTATAGTATTTATATAGGTCTTTGTCCTAGAGCATAGTTCCATTTATTTATTCTTTGCTGCTGAAAATAATTGACCAAAAAAATATTTTTATGGGTGAACGGGCAAACAAGCAAGTGGATCGCCTGATGGTAAGTGATTACCATTATCCACATACATCTGCAACACTAGAGAAGCTGCAGGTGAATCGCCAGCTTTAAAGGGTATTTGAGGGATGGGAGGGAAAGGGAGAGGGTTAGGGGAGGAGGAGACTGTGCCTCCGATTACCTTGCTCAATGAATGTAACTCAGACGCACAATGCCTCTACCTCACACTTATTATACGAGGTAATTTGAACAGCAGCTAAAGCAGCAGCTCGGCTCTACCAAATAGGATACCAATGCATTTTTTAATCACCCTCATCTCTATTAGAGGAGCCTCATTAAGAAACACAGGTAGTATGTCATAGGAATGATATTTGCCAAACAATATTTGAATTGTCCGAGTAATAGAGATAAAGAGTAGATATTACCTGTCGCTGGGCGGACATGGTGGATCCGCATGGACCGCAGTGGACAAAGTAGCCGCTATTGCTTGAAAGCCGTCGTAATACAGCTGGCTGTAATAAAATTACCCTGTTTTATATTACGAGTTGTAACATGAACTGAACAATTATTACAAATTTTGCAAGATAAATAAAATATGTTTACGTTATGTTGTCTAATAACATAACCTCTGTGATGATTATTAAATCAAAAACAATGTTAAAACAAATATTCAGCAGCAGACTTAGCTTAATTTATATTCAATATGTCACTGTCACTACTATGTAATATATAATTCTTTATTTAAGAAAGTAATTCGTACGTGAAAACATAATTCGTGTAATGTAAATAAACATCACGATTCTTACCTTATTATCATACGATAAAGCAGTTCGCGATTTTTAACCACGTTTCTAGTATCCACATCCGCGTTATTTTCCTTCATTTTATTGTTTTTTTATTATTATTTAATGTTTGAAACCGGCGAAATAGACGCTGTGCTGAAAGCTAAAATGTCAATTTAAAATACAAACACAACAAAATGACGTGTGAAATGACGTTTACTGTTTAGTCTTTGCTTTGTTTATGGTCCTTATAATGCGTTCTTAATTAATTATAATTGTATTTACTTATCAAGTGTAATACTTTAAAATGAATTCCATAGCATTTCCCGTATTATTACTGTATATTTTATTCAACGTCGCTGTTTATAATGATGTCTTAGTTTGAAATAACCTGGCATTGTCTGAATCAATACTTTTGAACATGCGCTGTAGTAAGCTTATCGGTTCATTTGCTTTTTAGTCACAGTAGAATTAACAATGTAACAATCATTGGACATGTAACCTCTTTCATATTTTTAATACCTATTTTTGCTCACTCTTATTTCTTATACAATCGAGGACATATTTCGCTTTATCAGTTACCTGCTAAAGGCTAACCTTTAAATCGTATCATCATCATGGTCTAATAGCGTAAATTCACTTTACGAAACGCAATAAATATTATGCTGGTGTTCTGCAAGAATGAGCCGTAGAATGGTCAGGGCGCTCACTGTAGTTTCATAGAGCGCAAGCGACCAGGATTCGACTCCGGTGCCGACACCACTAAAAACGTTAGTAGCATTTTAAGTGCTGTATTTACCATGTGCTCGGCGGTGAAGGAACCTACTTCTCTGAGAAATATTAAAAAAATATTATTTAGAGGATATGTGAAGCCCTCCAACCCGCACTGAAGTAGTGTGGCGAGCCTTTCCCGGCTCCAAAACCCTCTCAGATATTTATGGAGGAGGCCTCAGCCCAGCTGTAGGCACTTACATGCTGTTACTTTACAGCATGAAGACCTACCTATATCATCATCATCATCATCATCATTTCAGCCTAACAGACGTCCACTGCTGAACATAGGCCTCCCCAAAGATTGCCACGAAGCTCGGTCCTGAGCCACCTGCATCCATCGACTTCCCGCAACAATGCGCAGGTCGTCACTCCATCTTGTGGGGGTCGTCCTACACTACGTTTGCCTGTACGTGGCTGCCACTCGAGAACCTTTTTTCCCCAACGGTTGTCAGTTCTGCGAGCTATGTGGCCGGCCCATTGCCACTTCAGCTTGCTGATCTTTACGGCTATGTCGCTTACCTTAGTTCTGCTGCGGATATCATCGTTGCAGACTCTATCACGTTTATCTACTTATATGTTTAATACAATATAATTCCGCATCGCCTTTTAATGAGGCGTTGGAGAAATGGTAATGTTTGTCGAGCTCCACTGTTTCCTATTAACATAAAATTAAGTAGTAAACTTACACTTAAGTGAATGGAAATGAAATGTACCTTTTTAATAATTATCATTAGAAATATATTTACAATAATCTGTTAAGTACGAGTAGCTTGTTGTAAACACTACACACATTTTACACTTTATGTAGAATGTCATAACGAAAAGCCAAACATGGTGCAGCATCTAAGGTGCGAGATAGATAATACTGTGGATCGGCAATCCGCTTGCCAAGAGCAATGACTGTTAGGTTAGAAAATAATAGGCGTTAGTGGAGTAATTATTTGGCCAAAACAAGTTTGTACATGATTTAGAAAAAGAAGATGTCTAGTATATAAGAGCGCGTAGTCGTCGGCGGCACAAAGAGAAAAATGTTTTGGCATTCGGCTGGTCGCGCAGCGCACACGATGTGTTTGACTCCTTGTTCCGCGCGCTTCACATACCCCACGTTGGAAACCGGTGCGCGCGCTGAGGTCCGAGCATCCACCACGGCAAATATTTTTATAACTCCGCCCGCCTCGACATCCCGTCGGTGCCAGGAAAAACCTTGGCGACTCGACCTAGTGACCACAGCGGCGGTGCGAACAATGGCCGAGTATAATCCTCCTGTTTTCCAAACCGCCAACTGTTCACGGACTGATGATGGCAACATCCATTGCAGGTCCTGCTTACCGGATGCCGATGCGTGGAGCTGGACTGTTGGGATGGCGACGACGGCAGTCCTGTCATCTACCACGGACACACGTTTACTACCAAGATACCGTTCCGAAGAGTCGTGGAGACGATTGCCAGGTATTGAGTTTGCGTTTATCATAATTAACTATTTCAACGTTCAAGTTGCACTCGACAAAGTGAGCAGTTGGATTAGTGTGTACAGTGCCAGTAATCACTAATGATGCTACCCATCTTTAGTTCGGTATTTAGGGTAGGGATATACTGATGAATTTTCAGCACTTCGTTAGACACTTACCGGATGCCTTTTATAACACGCTTCATTATGAATTGGTTGTAAGCTTAGGACATGTTTGACTTGTTTTATCAAGCTGTAAGTCACTTTTTGTGTTTCCTGCGCAGTGTTGCGGAAAGTCGATGGATGCAGGTGGCTCAGGACCGAGCTTCGTGGCAATCTTTGGGGGAGGCCTACGTTCAGTAGTGGACTTCTGATAGACTGAAATGATGATGATGATGATGAAGAAGTCACTTTTTTAACCAAAAATGTAATTAAATAATAATAAGGTATATCTTTTGGCAGGAGCGCTTTCGTGGCCTCACCGTATCCTCTGATCCTGAGTATAGAGAACCACTGCAGCCTGCCGCAGCAGCAAGTGATGGCCAGTACGTTTGAGGTCAGTTAATTAATTTAATTTAACATTCACTGTCAGCCCGTAAAGTTTCAACAGCTGTCGCTTGGATTTATATACATATTCATATGTATATATTACATGTTTCACTAGCAAGTAATTTAAAAGACTGTTTACGAAGCTTTGGGGAATAATCTATGTATATAAAAATATGTGTATCCATATATAAAGCTGAACTCTTTACTGGACGTCCTCGTCTAATAATACTAGTGAAAAGTGTGAAATTTTAGGTTACACCGCCATCTATCGACACCTCCCTATGTTCGAGCCTCGGCCGCGAATTGCCTCCATGCTTTGTGTCACAATAAGAAAACATGAGGAGGTTGTGTTGTGGATTCTTTTACACATTCATAATACGTTATCGTAGGGTTAAGCAAATTACCATTAAGAGTCAAGCGATTACAAAATATCTTTAATTATCACACGGTACACTAAATGTATCTTCCATCCAGGCAGTGTTCGGAGACCAACTGGTGACATCCTTCCTGTTCGAAGTGGACTACACGGACGAGCCGCGCTTGCCCAGTCCCGAGCAACTCAAGTACAAGGTGAATCACTCATTGCCAACAATGTAAAGTGACCCTGTCTATGGTCGTGACGTATTTGTAACAAAGAGTATATAACCGCCACGTTTAAGATAGTGACGTACACATTACGTTTCGTAGAGACCGTGTTGGGAGTTATCTACATCATACATATACAGGTTGGACGCGACATGCGACATGGTAACATTTAATGAAATCGTGTTTTGTGCTGGTCCTCGTATATTTTTTTTTAAATATAGTGAAAAAAATGTTTATGTGAGTAAATTAAAAAAATCGTTCCATCGTACAATTTATTATTTTTTTAATTGGATTGGCGGGACGAACGTGCTGGCAGTCCACTTGATGGTAAGTGCCTACTGAAGCCCATGGCACCGGCACACGGACCCTGTAATTATACTTAAGCGTGGTAGAGCCAAGCGGCGGCTTTAGCTGCTGCTAGAATGGGCCGGCTCGACCGGATTAGTACCACGGCCTCGTAGAATACCGGCGTGAAGTAGATGCATCTTGTGCTTCTGCATTTCGTTCGGTGAGTGAGGTAACCGGAGGCCCACACCCCCTCCCTATTCCCCTCCTCTTCCCTCCCATCTCCCAAATATCCTTAAAGACCGGCAACGCATCTGCAGCACCTCTGGTGCTGTAGACGTACGTGGGCGACGATAATCACTTGCCATCAGGTGGGCGGCTTGCTCGTTTGCCGTCTTCCACATAAAAAAAAATACCTACCCTAACAACTCCTAGACAGAGAAGGAGACAACCACCTAGTATAATGCCTATAAAAATGTATAGAAATAGATTAACAATAACAGTTTACTGACCTCGGCAAGAGCGGTAACATCGTGGGATATCCTTGTTGACGAGTCGGCAACTTCATAAGCGGCTATCTTTAGCCGGCGCGAGTGATCCTTGACCAGGTTCTCGTCGGCCTTGTGAACTCTTTGCGCAAATATCTTGAATAAAAGTATGCTATGAACAATTTACTGAACTTATTTTTAAATTGATAATTTACTATGAACCACGTATATTTCATTGTCAGGATTATGTAGTTAATGTTAATAATGTAACAACGTATCCAGCCTATATATAGATAGAGGTAATTTGGCGCAGTTTAACAATGTGCATCGCTTCATCAGGTGCTGATCAAAAATAAGAAACTTCTTCCTATCGAGTCCAGCCCAACCATTGGCCTGACCGGTGCCAGTTCCGCACAGGGCTACGGCGGAGTTCTGGCCACCACTTTCAGGTATCCCTTTTTGTTAATCAATCTTACAAATTGATTAAATTTTAAGTGTGTGTGATTTACTTGCCTGGCATCAGGACATAGATAAAATGCAACGCCCCCGCCCAGTGCATTACGCAAGGCTGCCGTGTGTGATTGTAACATATTGGCTCAAGTAAAGGTGGAGCGGGCTTGAAGGAGAACCCCCCCCACGCAAAGTGTCCAACCCAGAGGTGAGTGCTATAGGAGATGGCCCTCATAATATTCTCGATCATACGAGAAGAATGAATGCGGTTCGGGGAGAAGTTTTACATGATTACGAGCATCAGACATGAGCAAGAAGTAAAATGTCAAAAACATTTTGATTTGTCGTCGAAAAATGTAAGTCACGTCAGTCAGTGTCAACTTTACGTTTCGCAAACCAGTATTAAATGTGAAGAGTGAATGAGCATCAACGAGACCAGATGACTACGGTTCTGGGTTCGAATCCCACCCTGAACACAATTTTTTGGTTTCCGTGTACTATATATATAAAATGTATAAATAATACAATGTCTCCTGTTAGCAACTGTCGTCAGTTTAAGGAAGCTTCCAGCCTGGTCGAAATCGACCAGGAGTACATGGTCATCAACAGACAGATTGAGGCCATACTCCTACAATATACTTGTACTGTCGAGACGATGATTCAGAGATAGAAGACCAAATAGATGGCGCTGTGGTCGAGGTATTAATAAATTTCATTATCATCGCGCCACCTTCCGGAAAAGAACAACGTCTGTCAGGGTCAGCTAGTTCCCAATAAACAAGTTAATCCCAGTTTTCTCAACAGATCCAATGGAATACGCAACACCAGCGCCTCTCTTCCCGATCAGAGCAACAGGACCAGCTCCATCATGTCTAACCAATCAGCTGGCAGTTCACTTACCGAATACTTCTCCGATGAAGACTACGACGAGGATGATGAGGATATTGATGGTGAGTTCTCATCCTCTCCACCAGTCCTAACCCGACTCCTGTTACACAAAGATCCTTCAGAGGTCCTTGCTTTTTCCATTACCCAGCCCAATTGGCAAGTGGGTTATTTTATTTTTGAATTTTATCCGAAATGGAGTAATCGAGAAAACGGTTCGCCTGATCGAAAGTGATTACCGTCACCCACGGACATCTTCGGAGCGTTGCCGGCCTTTGAGGATATTTTGGGGAGAGGTAGGGAGAAGAGATAAAAAGAGAGAAGGAGGTAAGTGGGCCTCCGATTACCTCACCCACCGAACGAAACGCATTAGCACGTCGGTATTCCGCCAGGCCGTGGTGCCACCCTGGTCGAGGCGGCACATTCGAGCATATAATAGTCGCCGCTTGGCTCTACCACGTACAGACAGTGCCGGTGCCTTCTCACAATTAATGCTCATCTTTGGTGTAACGGTTAGGCTAATTCGAAAGGATTTTTGTCGTCCATCGGTCGCCAGAACCTCGTTTGATAGCCGACAAAGAGGTTAGTTTTTGGAGTTAAAGATTACTAGATCTTCTTTACATCCTCAGATGTCTGAGCAGGTACCACCTACTTATCTGATCTGCAGTGCACCCACTGTTGGGTTGCGGTTTAAAGGGTGTGGAGGGTCAGAACAATTACAGGCTGAGAGGCATTGAATCCAACTCCTTAGGTGTAACGACGTGTTACCGTCTTCGATTATGAAACGTGTCATTTAAGGAACAGCTTCTCATCAAGTTGCATACGGTTTCGCCGCTTATAAAACAAAATTCCTTTACACCAATTTATAAAAATCCATAACGTACAATTTAAATATAAAAAATGTGGAGTGAGAAAGAATAAAGTTACTGACATAGATTAGATAATCGAAAGAAAATAAGAAAAAGACAACAAGATATCTCTGTCACTCCTACCGCGAAATGTATTTCTTTATCTATGGCCCAATCGTTTGTGTTAGGAACATTTTTCATCCGCTCGAAGCATTAAATGGGATCGGACCATTTTATGATTAGAGATGTATATTTTGACATTTCATTTGGGGAGGAAAGGTACTCGTTCTCGCTCGTTCTGCAGGACGAGCACCTACAAGATGGAGTGACTACCTGCGCAGTGTTGCCGGTAGTCATTATGTGGCCCAGCACCATGTTTTGTAGCTATATTTGGAGGAAGCCTTTGTTTAGTAGTGGAGATTCTGTATGATGATGATAATTCCGTCAAATGTCCTCAGACATCCTGGTCTTTAAATAACTATGGCATTTCCCTTCCCGTTCCCTCTCCCAGCACCATCACAATTTTACCCCAAATATAATATAAATATCGTAAGGGAACTTGAATAACGAAACCAATTTTAGTCTCTACGTACGCGCGTTAAAAGTTAAACTTCTCTGGTCTCTTTATTTAATAACAGATGGCGTTAGGGTTTTGTATGAAGTTATCGTTTTTAAACGGGTTTTGTGGGCAACTTCATCATGTAGATTTTGATGTCAACTGCGTCATAAGAATTCTCGCACATTTTTCGCAAAAAGAAATAAATAACTCCAATAATGTTTCAGAAAAGGAACTTCACAAGATCCTCAATTCGATGGAAGAGAAGGTTGGCCGGACGTCTCTCTCGCTCTACCAGAGCTTCCGCAGGAGCGAGGGAGATGGTGAGGCATGCGGAAGCGTAAAACATGCAAATAGAAAAAGGAGCAACCAGATTGCGAGAGAACTCAGCGACTTGGTGACGTATGTACAGGTACGCTTAACATATATCAACATCTATACTTATATAGAAAATACTTTGTATGTATGTATGTAACGGAATTCAAAATAATTTCACGGATTATCATGAAACTTTTTATCCTTGGGCTCCAGTAGCCATTTAACGTCAAGTGGGATGTTAACTCGTTTATGACAACGTTATAAAAAAAACCACTCACCGATCTTTTCACGCCGTAACAACACGACAACTTCAATGTTATTTCAGGCAATAAAGTTTCGCGGATTGAACCCGTTATCACCTCGGAGCTCCGTGAAGCAGCCGAGCGCAGTGACCAAGGACAGCACCAGCGCCGCCGCTTGCAGCAGCTTCGAGTCCTCTGAGAGCAGCGACAGCGCTGGGACTGTAAGATATTTCCTGCTGTTTGCACATGAACTGTTCTTAAATCACATCTTGCAATAGAGTCGACAGTTTGACAGATCACTGACAGCCCGTCGAGTCTCCAACTGCTTTGAGTCACGCGTTAATCGATAAACACTATTCCATAGCAACTGGCGCAGCAATCGCAGTCGTCGGCGACGTCCAGGGCGCGCTGCCTCAACGCCCCGGCGGTGCACCACCCGTGCTACCGCTGCTCCTCCGTCACCGAGGCCATCGGCAAGAAGATCTGCAGGAAGCACCCGCTCGCTCTGATAGCTCACACCGAGACACAGCTCGTCAGGACGTATCCCGCCGGGTCAGTTACAGTAACCGGCAGTAGATATACCGGAACCGCCTTCGATGCCTTATCACTCTCAAAGGCTGTCAGGCAAAGAATAACTTTTTGCACTATGCCCGCCTTTTGATCATATATAGAATATGGTGCGATAAAAAATAAATAAATAAGTAGACACCAGCACCGACACAACCAACAGCAACCTAGTGTTCTGGGCGATTACTTTAATTTCAAGGAGCACGTGTGACCAGGGTTTGATCGTCGGTGCCAGAATCACTAAAATATTAGCAGTTTAGGGGTCTGGGTGTCTGAGAAATAATTAAAAATATTATTTCGACGATATGTGAAGTCCGTTAACTGGAGCAGCTTGGCGGACCCTTCCCGGCTCCAAAACCCTCTCAGATGGCTGAGGAGGAAGCCTTTGCCCAGCAGTGGGCACTTACAGGCTGCGACTTTTTACGTAACTCTTCTACAAACGCGCCGAGAAAAGCGGTACCCAAGACAGGTGGAGCAGTTGCCCCCTAAGAAGACACCCGGGTATAGAGTGATACCTCGAGGCCCGATACTTGGGAGGGCATATAGCATAGAGGAATTGTGAAGTTAGCTAACCCCCACAGGAGCACCCAGAGCGTCGGACTCTTTCCGGCTCCCAATATATAATTCCTTTGCCCTGCTGTGAGGATATAACAGACTGCTACTTTTGTCGTGCTATAGGCGATGGAGAAATATATTTTGTTTATTTCGATCTGTTTGAACTGGACTTGCCCATCGTTAAATAACTCTACTCCCCCCCAGCCTAAGGATAGACTCGTCCAACTTCGACCCGGTGACGTTCTGGTCGTGCGGCGTGCAGCTGGTGGCGCTCAACTACCAGACGGAGGACGCGGCGATGGCGGTGAACGCAGCCATGTTCGAGAGCAACGGCTGCGTAGGTTACGTCAGGAAACCGCCGGTCATGTGGGACCCCGGCCACATTGCGTATAGAAGGTGGGAGTGGTACCATAAAGCCGTGGCTTCTCCGTGTTCACTCGGAGGAGTCGAGAGTAAAAAGATAACGAGCATCTGTTTCTTCCATGGTCGCTCTAAACTCTTCCCTCGAGTTTAAAGAATTTTCTTCAAGATTTTCACAGTGGTAGAGTCAAGCGGCAGCTTTTGCTGCTGCTCGAATGGGCCGGCTCGACCGGGCTAGTGCCATGATCTCACAGAATACCGGCGTGTAGTAGAGGCATCTTGTGCTTCTGCGCTTCGTTCGGCGAGTGAGGTTCTCATCTTCTCTGCCATCCCTCAAATATACTTAAAGGCCAGCAACGCACCTGCTGCTCCTCAGGTGTTGCAGGTGCACGCGGACGACGGACAGTTGAGCCGTTAACGCGTTTGCCCCCTTTCCCATAAAAAGAGCACGTAGGTGGTGAGTGTAAGGAAAATGTTAACAAAGACTAAACGCCTGTTTCTTCGTCGCTTGGCAAATTTTCGAAGAAATGGCCAAAAACCCTAAAAAGTCCTTTAACAAGATCAGACTAATAAAATTTCTAGATTCAATCCAATGGACAAAGAGTTCGACGGGATCCACGCGGTTCATCTCACCCTGGCGGTGATCTCGGGCCAGTACGTGGCGGAGAACGTCTACTCCTTCTACAACGCGTTCGTGGAAGTGGAGGTGTTAGGCGTGCCGGCCGACTGCCGGAAGATACGCACCAAGGTGGCCAGAAGGAACGCGCTCAATCCCGTATGGAACGAGACCTTCAGTTTTAAGGTGAGCTAGTTATAACATCTTCCTCTGTGTGTTCTCCTGGTACATTTCGATCCCGCGGTATTGGTGGTTGCGGTTGATACCGTACAGTTTCACTGGGTGGTGGATGGTAGGCTACTTTTAAGCTTTGCCACCACCCTTTCACCCATTTTTGGCCACTAAGCAAGCATTGCCAACACCTTTTTGTTCAGTTTTGAAGTATATAAGAGAGTCATATCTAAAGGTAGTAAGTAGTAAAGGGGGCAAAAGAGCAACCAATCTGATGGTAAGTGATGACCTATAAGGATATTTGTGTGAGGGACGATGGGGAGGTGGGTTAAGGGTCGATGAGTGAGGTAACCGGAAGCCCACTCGGGGGAGTGACCAATCTTGGGAACTGGCTCTACTTCACGGCGGTATTCTGGGGCGTGATACTAACCCCATTCGAGCAGCAGCAAAGGCCGCCGCTTTGCTCCACCGCGTACGTTGCTCCGTGGTGTCAGCGCACCTGTAACCTTCTTCGATTAAAATAGTCTATTTGCCCATGAGCCATTATGTTATTAAATCGGTCAGAAGACCATCCATAGTCATAATACGACTATGTCGGACAATGTATATTATACATAGTTATATACGTCATTACTTATACTAATATTTCTCGCCGTGATCACTTCTTCCATCTTTATGTTATCCTGGTACACATTTTGATCCCGTGGCACAGATTTCGTTCGTTACCGGAAGGTGTCCCCTTGTTTCGAAATCGGCCAGATCATTTATCCAAAAACTGATAATTGTCTTGTCAGAGGTTATTTTTAACGTGGCAGAGTCAAACGGCGGCTTTTGCTACTGCTCCTATGCAACCTCGCAGAATACCGGCGTGATGTAGAGCCATCTTGCGCTTCTGCGTTTCGTTCGGTGTGTGAGGTAACCGGAGGCCCACTCACCATCTTCCAAACATCCTTAAACGCAGCGTGTACGCGAGCGACGGTAATCACTTAGCATCGGGAGAGGCGCTTGCTCGTTTGCCGTCTTTCCCATTGAAAAGAAATACAAACCTAGAGCCCAGCGGCCGTCCACCTTACCTATGTTTACATAATTAACAGATCAACTTCCCCGAGCTGGCGTTTGTCCGGTTCGAGATCTACGACGCCGACACCAACTACATGCTGTCGCAGAGAGTCATCCCGCTGCATTGTCTGCGGCCGGGCTACAGGCACGTGAGGTTAAGGTAGGTCGAGATGAATCTCTTTTATTCACGTCGCCTAGTGCGTGTCGGAATCGCGCGCCGTGGGTTCCGTACAACCCACACAACGTATATTATGTATAGTATACTTAACAGATTGTGGTTTTCTTTCATTCAGTTCGGGATCCTAGGAGCGCGAGCCCGAATTTTTAATATTTGTTTTTTTAACTTTAATGTTTGCGCCAGATGCATGTATGTATTACCTTTCTTACGATAGAGTAGAAACAAAATTACTTATTTATGGGGAACCCCCTTCGTTTTACTTTATATTCTTTTATTTTTTTTATTCAAAGGATACAGCCATATAAAGGAAAGACGGTCAGACGGCGTAGGTTTTGTAATAGATCTCCGTATTCTTTAGATTCTCTGTATTCTGTAGTCTTTGTAGAGTACAGAACCCTATAAGACAGCCAGGACATTAATATTGAGACCGGAGGCATTTATTATTAAAATTAATTAATCCTTCTCTTATCTACCAGCACGTAGAGCCCACTGCTGGACATGGCCTGGTCATGAAACTGCCAACAAAAGCGAAGGTTCGGTGAGCGCATTGCCAGTACCTGAGCTGTCATGACAGTGCTCTCCATCACTGGTCTGTGATATTTGTGTACGGCATATTTTCGGCCACAATGCGGTCACTGGAGCCACGTTCGATGGCCACCAGGGTACACCACGTGCAGGTGAGATCGGTCTTGGTATATTGAGATAGTACATTACCCTATTTTTTATTGTCACGAGCTCCGGGTTGCGAGATTGGAGGATGAGACCGGTGTCTTCTACTTCTATTTATTTGACCGCTTACAAAGATTACAGGGTTTCTTCCTCGATGTGCCATCCCTCGAACTTTTTTTTATAGAACTACTTATGATAAAGGAGAGAAGAGAAGAATTGGTCACTGTCAGGAGGACCCGAAGGAACTCCGCAACCGTTGTAAGCGGTCAGATAAATTGAAGTTCAAAATACTGACCTTTTACTGCCATCTCGCAACGCATAGCTCATGACAATAACATTATCACGTATAGGTAAAAGTTAGAAATGTACTACATCCCACCAGGTCGCCGAGCAACCAGCCGCTCAACATGGCGTCGCTGCTGATCTTCTCGCGCTGCTGCGAGGAGGTGGCTGGCGAGAGCCGGCGCGGCGACGCGGAGCCGGGCTCGCCGCGCCAGCGCCGGAGGATACACTTCCTCGTGGTGTACGCGGTGGCGCGCCACGAGCCCTACTCCATACTGAAGGTCACGCAGGACACCACCGCCAATGAGGTGGGCGAGCTCTCCTTCTGTACCGAACGAATAGAATAGAAAATCCTTCACCGAGGATCGAAAGGCCACACTCACCGAGTTAAGGAAAGCCTTGGAATCGGTGGAGTCGAGTTTTTTTTTTTATGGGAAAGGCGGAAACCGAGCAAGCGGTTCACCTGATGGTAAGTGATTACCCTCGCCGGCGTACGTCTGCAACACCTGAGATGCTGCAGGTGCGTTGCCGATCTATACGAATATTTGGGGAGGAAGAGTTGGCCTCCGGTTACCTCGCTCACCGAACGAAACGCAGAAGCACAAGGTGCCTCTACTTCACGCCGTGAATTTTGCGAGGTCGCGGTACCGACCCGGTCGAGCCGGCCCGTTGCAGCAGCAGCAGAAGCCGCCGCTTGGCTCTACCACGTATAATATAGTTCGATCCTCTCTATGTGGAAGGCTCGTACCTATGAGTACGAGCCTTCCACATACATAATCGTACGTATAGACGATTAGTTTCGATTTGCCACCACATGCGTCATGCGTGTGAAATGCACTGCTTCCGGGGACTGGGCAGCTCGCGTCTGCAAATTCTGCAATTGTTTTGTTATTATTCTATTTTATCTTTGAATCCTTCGGTTGCCCGTATGTATGAAATATGTTAAAGAGGAGGAGTTAACAATATACCTTTGGGGGAGGCCTATGTTCAGCAGTGGACTTCTGATAGGCTGAAATTATGATGATGATGATGATGATGTTAAAGAAATAACAGAAGGGAGGATACCGTCGCAAAACATCCGTCTGTCAATTACAGGTAAATACATGTAAATCAGGCGTGTAATTTAACATTATAAAAACAAAAAAAAGATTTAGGGTTTTGTGGAATTTTTTCGAGTCAATTTAGCGCACTACGTTTGAACAAAGGTGACAGCCCTGGCTTAGTCCACCCGTGATCCAAGTAATGTAAAGCATCCAAAACATCGGGATATCAAACAAAATTCCGCACAATTAATTAGATAAGCTCTGCTCCAATCTATTCTGGAGTTCCAGGAGAAGAGAATCACTCGCGTAGGAATCAGAATGTTACAGACGATTCTTTCAGAATCCATAGATCATCGACGACCTAGAAATTTTTAATTTGGCATTGTAATTTATCTCATTATAACAACCAGAAATGTTTACTGCTATATTTTTCATTCCATCTTGTTGTCTTTCCCTGCCTATACTTGTACTAGGGCTGCCACTTAAGAACCTTTCTTACCCAACGGTTGACAATTCTGTGAACTGTATGGCCGGCCCATTGCCACCTCAGCTTGCTGTGCCTTACGGCTATGTCGGTTACCCTAATTCTGCTGCGGACATCGTCGTTGCAGACTCTATCGCGCAAAGAAACTCCGAGCATAGCCCTTTCCATAGCGCGCTGAGCAGCTTTGGGCTTCCGCATTTGGCCTGCAGTGAAAAACCACCTCTCGGTTATCCTATCCTAGTATCCCAGCTGTTCTGCGGATATCGCCATAGGATACTTGACTCCGAATGCTTCATGATGTATCAACATGTGTCACTGCATTGTCATCCTTAAGGACTTACTTTAAAATTAAAAGTAACTAGCCTATAGATAATAACAGCTGGGAAAAGGTTTTGAAAGGCTTTTGGAGCCGGGGAAGAATTGGAACAATTATTGAGGTACGCGTTTTATATGAAATTAAGATCATCGTCCTGTACACTGGGGCTACCATGGAGGATCTCCTTCCACAAAGCGGATATTCATTTAACTTTTTATTTATTCATCAGGCAATAGCGCAATGTCTGACGAAGGCTGGTGTCTGCCGGTCGGCCCGCGGCAACTACGTGTTGGTGGAGGAGGTGCCCTCCCGCGCCCCCACGCAGCGGGTGCTGGCTCCCCACGAGAGAGTGCTGAGAGCCGCTACCGCCCGACCCGGGGCCAGGTTGCTGTTGAAGAGGGTTGGTGATGACCCCAGCAGCAGAGCTTGGTTGACAAGTATAAGGTAGGGCTTTTTGGTTTTATTTGCTCTGGTCTTAAGTGCTGTTGAGTTCCAGTTTGCAAGGCATTGAGAGCCAGTATAATTACTGGCTGCTGGTGATATTCCATCATAGTCATCTTGGGTTGTGTGCAGGTGACCATCAGAGTCCCGTCTACATGTCTCTCTACATGCGATATTGTCTATATTTCATGTACAAAATAATATTTAAAAAAAATACGTGCGTTCATTTGGGTTTGAAGGAATATAATTAAAAATAACAAACCGAAAATTTTATAAAAATTTACGACTAAAAAAATTTTCGTACCTCATGATTTTCATTAATCTATTTTTTTTTACATGCATACCACTCGCGCAACGCACGCTTCTTACAATAAAATTAAAAATAGTAACTATTTTGAATTTCGATCGAAAACTGACATTTACGAGCCTTTACCCTAGGAAAACAATTTGGCCCATGCGCACTGAGCATCTTTTGAGCATACAATTATGCATATTTTTTAAATTTGAAACGATGCATTTGAATTTCTACAATTGAATATTTCTAAAGGGGTTGTTACTCGGGACTCGTCCCCAGCCGCTGGTGAAAAGAGAGACGGTTCTTTTCCCGTTCAAAGGTTAAGTCTGACCATTTAGCGTGGAAACGCCGTCAGCGTTCTCTGCACCATGCCAAGTGAATTTAGCTATTGTATATATAATTGTTATATGAACGTAATAATGAACTGTAACAATAATAAAAAAACAAAGTCATTTCATATGAAAATTATCGTAAAAAGCATTTAGTTGGTCCAACATCTTGAACGTTGATTCCGACATAACCAATCCACCGCCTTTGGTGACACCTAAAAAAATGTATGTCAGTTCTATCTATTAAATGTATAAATAGTGAAAAATAAAAAAATATACAGTTAATACTCGATTGTGTTACGTGTTTGTATATAAGGTCGGGGAAAAAGTTTTTTCGTATTTTATTACCAAAAAGTTGCAGTAAAATCTCTTTGGTTGTACTGTCTGTATCTGGCTAGTTTTGATATCATTATATATGTAGATGACATATTAGGAACAGAAAAGATAAAAAGTAAAAAACGATTTCCCCGCCATTTTTCTATTGTTTTTCAGTCCGCCGTAATGAGTGAAACTAACGAAGAAATTCGACACATTTTGAAGTTTGAATTCAAAATGCCGTCACGAGCCGCGAAATAAAATGTGACGTTTATAGACCTGTCGGTACATAGAGTAGCACAAAATTGGTTCAAGCGTTCTCAGTCCGGGAATTTCGATGTCAAAGATTAAGCTCGCTCTGGTCGACCTGTTACGGATAAAGTCGATGCCATTTTTGAAAAAGTGGAGCAAGATCGGCGTTACGATATAGCCAAAGAGATTGATTTGGCATTTGGCATTGATCACAAAACTGTTTTGACCCATTTGAAAACGTCTGGATATATAAAAAAGCTCGATATTTAGTCGCCACACGAGCTCAGTGAAATAAACCTACTGAATTGTGTATTCATTTGCGTCTATCTATTGAAACGTAATGAAACCGATTCGTTTTTGAAAAGATTGATCAGTGTTGATGAAACGTGTATTACTTACGACACGAAAAAACGGCCGGATTTGATCGGGAGAGGGTATGGTTTTTCATCATGATAACGCCAGACCAGACACATCTTTAGCCACTCAGGAAATATTGTGAGAGCTTGGTTGGGAAATGTTAATCCATCCACCATATAGTCCTGACCTTGCACCCTCAGATTTTCTCCTTTTTCGGTCTCTTAAGAATTCTTTAGGTAGTGTTAGGTTAACATCAAGAGAGGACTGTCAAAACTACTTGTGCAGTTTTTTGATCAGAAGTTTAAAAATTTCTTACCTACTAAATGCCAACAAGTTACCGAACAAAATGGCACATATATTATAATCAAATGTAAATAGACTATGATAAAGAATATCTTGAATTCGCATATGAATAAACGAAAAATCTTTTTCTCTGTCCTATTATTTTCACGTACATTTGCCGCATTATAATAAGCTTATCGCCGTGGACAAAGCGGACAGACGGACATAATCATCATCGGCGTTATTAATCCGGCAGATCGGCGTCGACGGACCGGTCCCGGGAGCGCTCGGTGGCGTCGGACGAGGACTCGAGAGGGACCGTGTCGCAAGAGGAGGAACACCGGCGCCCCCCCGACAGCTTCTTAGTCTGTGTACATAATGTCTCGCATGAGATACCCTACGCCATTCTCAAGGTATGTATGTATATATTCACGCCTTGTTCCCAACGGGGTAGGCAGAGGCAATCTTCTTCCACTTGCTACGGTCCCGACATACGTCTTTCGCTTCTCCCACTTTCATCAATCTTCGCATGCATGCTCGTTGGTTTAGAGTACTCTTGACCTGGCCTTTTTCTAGAACGTCTCTGATTTGATCGTGAAATGTTCGCCTAGGTCTTCCTCTCCCGACTCTACCATTTACACTCGCCTCATTTATTCTCAAGGTACTCTTTACATTCAATTAGATTCGGTTTATTTAATAAAAATAAATAGCATTATTATATAAAAAGAAAATTCAAAAATATTAATTATAAAAAAAAAAATTATACATGTTAAGAGCCGTGGTAGCCTAGTGGTGGTTCAGGGCGCACGGTTTAGTTTCGTAGAGCGCGAGTGACCTGGGTTCGATCCCAGGCGGCCGTAAAACGTGCTCGGCGGTGATGGAAAACCTGCATGTCTTACAAAATATTAGAAAGAAATATTACAAAATATTATATCGAGGATATGTGAAGACGGCCAAGCCGCACGAGAGCAGCGTGTCCTTTGCCCAGCAGTGGGCACTTACAGGCTGATACTTTACTATGACAACGTTCCTCTATACAATCATACCATGTTATATTTTTTTAACATAGTTTAGTTTTTCCAAGACATGATTACTTGTGAACGATATCAGGATCTCGCGTGTGATTAGTGATTTCATCGTGGAATGACTTCACACGGTATCGTTGTGAAATAAATGTCAAGCGAATATGTATTTCGAAGTTGACGCGCTGGACGTGATCGACCAGGAGCACATGATCGTCGAAGAAGTTTGAAATTGTTGTTGTTTTTTTTTTTGTTTTATCGTAAAGTGATCAAACGAGCATGCGGCTCAACCGATGGCGAGTGACTACAGTGTACGTCTGCAACACCAGAGGAGTTGCGTGATATTCGGGAGATGGGAGAGAGGTTGGGGGAGGGGGAGAGCGAGACGGTCTCAGGTTGTCTCGCTCGCTCTGAACTTACCGCAGAAGCACAAGATGCCTCTACATCACGGCAATATTCAATGAGGTCGCGCTAGTAATCCCGTTCGAGCAGCGGCAGCAGAAGACGCCGCTTGGCTCCGCCGCGTGCGAGGCGAACGTGTCCGGAACTTTCTGTCCACTTGCAGGTGCCTCTCGGAGCCACGGCCTCCTACGTCGCGCACCAAGCGCTGACGAAAGCGAGATGTCACGACGATCCCAAACGGTAAGTGATGGCGCTCCACCTGGACAAGCACAATTAGCCAAATCCTGGCGCATAGTTGCGTAAGTAAAGATCTTTTCTTTTTTTCTTTTTTTTGTAACGTCACCTTCTCCCGCGGCAAACAGTCCGCGTACATGAACTGCACGCGGACCACCACACCCAGATCGGGAACATATCTTTCTGTAGTATACTGATCGTGTGCGGGAATCTCTATTCCCAGACTATTTTGAGGCAAGAGACCCCATCTCCAAAACGAACTGATACCTCAGACCACCACAGCCAAATTACTCTAAAATCCTATCTCTAGTTTTTTTCCTATTGATACAAAATACTTACCAATTTAAAAACTTTGCGGTAGGTTAAGTGAGAAAACTTGACATCATTTTCTCATCAAAATTGAACAAAATTAACAGACATACAATTCAGTTAATATCAAGTGTATCATAATTATTAATACAAATTATGTAAAAAAAATTAAAAGTACAACAATGACACTTCCTACAAAAAAATTTGTCATTCTTATAACAAGTCAGTACACGTGACACGACTTATACAGCATCTGGAAAGTTTCAAATAAGAACTTGTGTTAATTAATAGGGTTCGATTTTAGGACCTCATCGTCCCTCAAAATCAGCTTTCGTTTATGTCGACCCCTGTATATCGATATCGACCCGAAAGGGTCCGCTTTGGAAATCCCTGCTCTAACCGCTTGACAAAACAATTAAATTACCATGTAAATATCCGAATTTACTCAACATTCTTCGCTAAATCAAATCAAATAAAATTGAAATCCGTTATCCCTCTGACGGAGAAAAAACAGACGAAAGAAACTCCTCACGTAAACTCTTTTGTAACAGTACAATCATTAGAAACTGCTTGGAAGCGATGAACTTATTCCCAGGGGTTATTATCATAGATTCCGAGGGGTTATTATCATAGAGATATTAGGATTCCTTTATATTCTAATAACCCTTTCTAAACAGTCTTTGTTTAACAAATTTTTTAAGCTTATTGATAAAAAAAAATTATGAAAAAATAGGTCTGCGTTTGACCTCAATCTTGCCCGATGGAAAGCGAAGATGAGGCCTAGAATGGTACACGCTTGCCTAGATGTCTGTTCACTTTGACCTTGAAGATATCCAGGTTATAGGCCTCCGGAAAAACCGACCTCGGCAGAGAGTTCCACTCCTTAGCCGTCCGCACAAAGAAAGAAGAGGCAAACCGCCTCGTGCGTAATGGAGGAATGTCTACAACATAAGGGTGGAACTTCTCGCCGCGTCTAGTCGTTCGGTAATGGAAAGGGGATTAGGTTATGCAAAACCTCCGCACACTCTCCGAAATGAATTCGATAAAAAACCGAGAGGCAGGCCACTCGTCTACGGTGTTCGAGGCTTTGAAGTTTTGCCTCTACTAGTGAGTCACTGCCTATGATCCTCTTCGCTCGGCGCTGCAACGAGTCCAAAGCATCAAGCTGATGTTTAGCCGAACCATCCCAGAGGTGGGAACAGTATTCCATGCAAGAGCGGACTTGAGCTTTGTATAGATTTAAGAGCTGCTCCGATGTGAAGCAATTGCTGGGATCTTGTTGTAGAAATGTACACATTGGCAACACAAGCTTGTGTTGCCAGTTCCTAGACCCTATAGAGTCAGGGACTCGTTCACGGGGCAATGTTCCTGGTGTTTACATTATGCACGAGTACATAACTATTTATCATTAAACCTATTTATACTTTCATGAACGCCTGCGTATTTGAGAGGGTATTGGAATAAGCGCCCGCCACAGTGATCGGTGAACTTTTAACAATAGAAATTCCATTGTTGTAACAAGTTAAGGGTCTATATATAGACGTTTCCCAGGTTCGTGCTGGTGGAGGAGCTGGAGTGGGGGGGCAGGGCGGGGAGCGGACCGCAGCAGCGCGCGCTCGCTGACGATGAGGTGGTTTACGCGGCGCAGGTGAGGCAAGAAAGACAGCTTCAGTGTAATAAAGGTAGAATAAACCGGTGCAGCCTGCTGGATAACCATCGAGGTTCTAGCGACCGAATGATGGTAGAACATCAATCCGAATTCGACGTACCCAAATCCCGAGCAGCATACCTAGTCCAGCGCTGCGTTCTCCAACCGCTCACAGTATGAGGCGAACCCTTCAGGACGTACCTCCCGCTCATGCTCTACTTCTGTACATATTGTTATGTAATTTTTTTTTTGTGACATTCAAAGCTTTTCTCCCAATCGCCACTTCATCCACGGGATGGAAGCGCCGGTGGTTTGGTTTCTTACGCCGCTACCACGCGGCTATCTATTCTTCCCTGTGTCAGAAATTAAATGATTTCCTCTATTCCCCAGGCAAGTTGGAAAACTCTTGGAAGGTTTGTTCTTCAAGAGAAGGGCACCACGGCCCCGGTGCCGCGGCACAGGGCCGCTTTTGCTAAGATACAGAGGGGCTTGAGTATGACGAGGGGCGCCATTACAGGTGAGGATCTATTTATGCCATCCGGTCATAGTCAACTGGCGCTAGCCAGCAGCAGCAGCGGTGCAACCACAGAGGAGTTCCAGTTCGAACGGTATATAGAGAGCCAGCGTATTACAGTTGGTGAGGCGTTCCATCTTTATCCTCAGGGTGACAACGCAAGTGTCCATGGGCAGGATTGATTGATTGAGCCGTACAACAATAACAGCAGATGCCCACTGCTGAACAAATATTGTAGTGCTGCAGGTGTACGCACAAACACAGAGCCAAGCGGAGGGGTGGGGGAGGGGAAGGAGTCGCGCTTGAGATTACCGCTCCGAGTGGACTTAGCGCGATTACTATGGTGTTTTTTCTTCTGAAAAACGGCTTACCTGATGGTGAGAGATCACCGTCACCCACGGACACCTGCAACACCAGAGGAGCTGCAGGTGTGTTGCCGGCTCTTTGTAATATTTGAGTGTTGGGAGTGATGACAGGGAGGGGAGAGTGGGACTCCGGTTACCTCACTCACCGAACGAAAGGCAGAAGCACAAGACGCCTCTACTTTTCACGCCGGTATTCTGCGAGGTCGCGGTACTGCCCCGGTCGAGCCAGCCGAGGCTCTGCCACTTATGAATGGTAGACTTTGGAGTGAGGATTAACTTCGTTGCTTTGCACCGTCTCCTTCTTGCCGCAGCTAGTAAATATGGAGTCGTATCCTTCTCGTCCTCATTATCGCGACCCTGGTGGCAGTGGTGGCGCCGCGGGGAGGAGGGGGAGGGGCAGTGTCAGTATTTTGATGTTTCATTCTCACTCCCCCCTCCACTGCCGAAACATGTTCGACTGAGGAGCCATGGACCCGATCGGTTACGTGGATTCGGGTGGCCCGATGCTTCCGAGCGCTCGCTTTCCTCGGTCCCCACGACCACCCGGATGGTGGACGGAGGGATCCGTCGCCCGAGTGGGATAGGACCGAGGGACGCGCGTTCGTGTTCCGTGCGCGCCTAACCTGGAGAGAAATAGGGAGGGGATGATTATTTTCCAAAGGGGATGGGACTTTCACCGATTGGAACCCAGGACTCATGACCCAACAGTCCGGTACGCTAAGTGAATAAATCAAGAAAGCCCTTTTTATGAAGCTTCTTTAGTCGTTTAAGTATATTTTAATTTTAGGTACTAGTTTTCCCCTGGGCGGTCTGAGCTCAGGCGACAGCGCTGTTGGTGAAGGCAAGCCGCCTGTTCAAGCCGCCTACAGTGATCCTACACAATGCAGGTTTGTAATAACCATAAACTATCACGCTCATCACCTTTAGGGGTAGGCAGGAATTACATATATCGTCTTGGCGCCAGTCAACATAGACGAAAAGGCTATCGGAAACCTATCGGAAATCTCCAGGAGGCTTGTTACCATATTTGCTCCCATACCATTTGGCATAAGATTTTCAAGGCTTTTCCTGCAGTCGTCTCTTACGAAAGAAAGAATCTTTATTCATTACATCACAATTACAAAGTTATTATATTATATTTGAAAATATTTGTATGGAAGTGTGGGTGTGTATTAGTGAATATATATATATATATACATATATTAATTTGTATGCATGTATGTATATAAAAAGGAACTTAGTATACCTTGTATAAAGTCATACCCGATTGTTGTGTTATGTATTTCACTTTATTGTTATAAACTCATGATTTTATTTCAGATGGTTTAATATATTTTATATGCATGTTTTGTGGCAATGGTATATATATATGTTCCATTGTCTCAAAATTTGCGGATCATTTTTTTTTAAACGTAAATTAAGGCAAAGACGGTTATGAGCGATGTTAATTTTACAAATTTAGTTGTTCACTTGCTTCCTTCTTCAGGAGAGTATCGACATCGCAACTGGGAAAGGGCATCGGACGGGCCAAGGGTCACTCCGACAAGGACATCAGGTCCTTCATGCAGAGGAGGTCCGGATCCAGAGAGGTGAGAGGTTCAAGAGCATCTATTTTCTCTTGTCTAACAGAACAATACAGAATCAATTCCACTACCAAAGACATCTACTACATTATTTTAGTCTATTTTAGTCCACGGCTGAACAAACGCCACTAGAAAAGGGCCATAAAAAGCATTTATACATTCCATGGGAGCCCATATTCACCAATCTGGGCATGCGTATTGGTTAGCGCAGCGCAGCTCCAATACTCGCACTGGTTGGTGCTGATGGATGATCTTCCCTATCACTTATCTTCGGGATTTCGGTCCGGCAAATTAAGATAAACATTCCGCCAGCACTCGGTCTCCAGAGCCTCGTTTGTTTACTAGCAGGGTACGGTATCCGTATCTTTTTCTACACGTGGTAGAGCCAAGCGGCGGCTTTTTCTGACGCTCGAATGGGCCGGCTCGACCGGAGTCGATAGCCTCGCAGAATACCGACGGGAAGTAGAGACATCTTGTGCTTCCGCGGTTCGGTCGCCGAGTGCGGTAACCGGAGGCCCACACCCCCTCCTCATCGTACTTCTCATCTCCTGAATATCCTCTAAAGGCCGGCCACAACGCACCTGCAGCATCTCTGTTGTTGTTAGATGTACGCGGGCGACGGTAATTACTTACCATCAGGTGAACGGACCGCTTGCTCGTTTGCCGACTTTTTTTTTATGGAGAAATCCCCATAAAAAAACAAGTTGGGTTGCCATTTGGAGTGACCTAGGTTACATATAAACACACGGTACCATCTTCCTCCAGGTCCACTCGGAGGGCGAGACGGGGGGCTCGTTGGGAGCGGAGGCGCTGGCGGCGCAGATGGCGCGCTTCAAGAGAGTATCTTTAAGGAAACTGCGGGCGTGGCGGTCCTGAGTGTGGCAGGTGGTGGTCTTCACTTTTGTCAAACTATTCACGGATTTCATAGCGTCTAATTATGTTTTCATATTCCCCACGTTTCGGGAGGACCCAGGTGTTAGACCCAGTCCAGATGTCGCAGTCAACTCCTTCCTCCAGCTTTTATGTGTTTGAAACGCTTACCTTCTATTAAGTCCGTAAGGAATGCCAGCTTTTATTGGGGCTTCGGCCATTGTAAGCACACACATATATTACAAATGGCTGATAAAGAACTAAAGAAGAAGAAATCCTCACCAAGTTGAGTAATGACAATCCTTTTTTATGTATTTATTCCGTCTGTATGTAACTGTAAGTGTATTTTTGTATATTCATGTATTTTTTTTTAACAAATTTAATGTTTGGCACCATTAGTATATTTCTCCACGCCCCGGGTTGACTGGCAGAGAATGCCGAGAGGCATTAAGTCCGCCCTTTGTAATACTTTTGTTTAAAGGTATTTAAATAAAGTTTAAATAAATAAAAAATCCTGGCTGTGTCATGTGGTGTGATGAGTGGAATCATTTCATCACACCATTTGGCATCATTCGGCTTGAACTTTTTTATTAAATTAACGAGCAGCTTTCTGTTGCTTTGCTCTAACGGAATTCGATATTTATAACCAGAAGAAGCTTAAATATTACATAATGGACTAAAAAAAAAAAAATTTGTTCATTGTCTTCTTCATATAACGAACATAGATTCAACTCGTGTCCAACAGCAACAGTCCAATAGGAACAGGCGAATTTTGATAATTTTTTTTTAAGAAACCCTAGTTTTTTTTAATAAAATCATGCGCTCATCCTATGCGTCTGTAATTGCAGGTAATACGCCGGGTCGGTAACAGCTTCGCTAACCATCGCGCGTCATTATCTTCGGAGCTGGGTTCCCTCTGGGACTTCATACGTATTGACAAGGGCAGACGTCGCTCTGCGCCCCCCCATTACGAGTCCATCGACTCCAAGTCACCCGTGCGACTGGCCAGAGATTTGTTGCAGGTTGTTCAAGAGACGGTGTTCGCTAAAAGACTGGACGAAACCCCGAGGAGATGTCCTTTGGTTAAGGAAGAATCAGATCTGACTATGTCCGAAGAAGACGACAGTACGGACAACAGGATCGCTAATCTTATCGATTTCTTCTTTACAATAGTTAAAAGTCAGAAAGATGGTAGGAAGGGGAGTGGTGGCAGTTGCTTCAAGGGTGAAGTGAGTCCGGACGAACAGGAGAAGTTGCTTCCGGCCCGCGTCAACACCGAATTGGAGCAGAAGATGGAGACGCTCATGGAGTTTTTAGCCACGAGCGGGTGTACGGAGAGTGAAAATAATGGGAAAGACGAGAGAAAGATAACACTTATGGAGTTTCTGTTCGGACCGGACGAAAGGAAATGGGGGAAGCCCCTGATCGAACTGAACGGCAAAGGTATCGGTTTGTCCGAATCCAATGTCAATGTTAAAAATCTTTCATTTATCGACGAAACACCGGTGGAGGACGGGAACGAAACGCTGGTCGAAATGCTCCTGAAATACATGGATCACTATGGTAGCGAAGAGAAGTTCAAAGGCTCGGGCAAATCCACTTCCGTCACACCGTCACTGTCCGAGAAGTCCAAGTCGGATATGACGATTAGCAAACTGGAAACGTTCAGTGATTTCGGCAGAACTAAATCCGATTCAACGTTAACGCAAACCCAGGACACGGTTATAGAGCGGTATGACGATTTACGCTCGGAAAGATCTGGAAGCAGACGAATATCGGAAACAGTTGTAGATCTGAGCTTCGTTAAGGAAGACTTGGAATCTATATTCGAAGAAGCGGTGATCCGGATATGCGAATTGAAAATGATGTTTGAGGACGACACGATGAGCGAACAAGAGGATTTCGAAAATTTCAACGCCTATACGAAACCAACGACTTTACAATACGTACAGTGCCTACCTTACAGCGTGGAGCTGTCTGATATAATAGAAGAAGATGAGCCATCTTCCAGAGGCTTAGAGCGCGCGATGTCTGATGAAGATCGATTCTCGCACGTGAAACAACTTGCCGAGGACGTTGTACGTTACATAGAGCATAAAATACAGAGCTACCCCTTCGAAGAATACGACGATTATAGCTCTGAAGCTTCTACGGAAGACGACAGCAGAGAATACGAACTAAGCACAAGATCTATCAGTCTAATAGATCTCAGGAACATACCAGATTTACCACCGAGCATGATTATAAAACCTAAAGTGTTGAGAGTCGATAAATCGACATCTACAACAGAGATCTCCGAATCGATATCCGAAATATCGAGAAGAATCGATTCCGGATGCATGACCGAGGAGACGACGCTTTCTAGCGGCGAGAGGAACGAGAGGGCGATGGACAAAATAGAATCGTTGCACAAATTCTTCTCCAGATCGCGTTTAGAGATCATTGACGAGAGCATGGAGGAAAACGGTGATAGAATAAACGGCCCCAAACCGTGCGTCGCGGACTCTAATACGCCGAGGTGCGAAAGCACAGACTATAAAGCGGGACAAGCGAGTCTAGACGACGTCGAAGAAATACAGGACGACAATGACACTGTGAAAACGGAAAACATTGACAGGAGAGATAACGAAGTGAAATATTTCGATAGATCGGAAGAAAATAACGATACGTAATTAAAACTGGAGGAAACTCAATTGAAATTCTAAATATTTTTAAAATTAGTGAAATAATTAGGTAAAACGTATTCTTAAAGCCCCTATTAGAGACGTCTCGTCAGTATCTTGTTGCAAGTTTAAAACGCAGTGATTATTTTTCCACATTTATGAATGTTAATAATATCACAAAATTATTTAAATTAGCTTTCGTTTTTTTGTTTCTACGGACGAAAACTTAGTGCCCAGTCACTAAGGCGAAGCTTTACAGCCAAATTAAAATATATAGCTGATATCTAGATAGATTGTTTAACTTCAGTTCTTGAGCCTTATCACCGGATTGAGTTTTTAATTTTGTCAAACGTCAACCTATTATAAATTAAAAAAAAAACGCATCGTCTCGCAAACATATTGTCTATGGCTAAAATTCGCATAGAAGATTTAGTAGTATAATGAACACCTCTGAACCGAGCGACAGTCTATTTAAAAGAATGAAAAAAATCGAATCGATATTTAACAAAAAAACTGAACATATCAGTGTAATATATTCTATTAATATTCATGTTACTCTGTGCCATAGAATAAACATGATTTTTATTGAAAATAAAAAAAAAGTGTGTGTGTACTTATGTACGCACGTAAGGAGTTATACTTCTTCAGCGGAATTAAACAAAAATGTCTAATAATAATAATTTATTACAATCTATATTATACCAATGTAAAAATATAAAACTAAAACATACCGACAGTTACCCTCAAATCTATAAGTCCACTAAAAAAAGTTTATAATAAAAAAGTTACACATTTAACCACCATAGATAATTTAAAATCAAACATAAGTACACATGTATATTTATGTATGAATATATTTTTTTATCTCCACTGATATAAAACACGTGTTGTTGATTCATATATATTTGAATAACTACCTTGAATACAGTTATCAGTTCTCTCGAAAACTTGAGAGACAATCACCAAGCAAACTTCATGGTGTCGCTTTCCGGTGTCGGTGCGCGCGCGCATCGTGAAAATTCACTCACATCAATTTTTCCCAAACGCGGCAAATGAATCATTACACAATAATTACAAAGGGCGAACGCGCCTTATGCAACTCGATGAGATATTCGAGAACACATAGTGAGATTTTTTAATAATCATATTGGATATATAATAATATAGCTACTTATAAACTAAATAATGACATATTAGTACGTGTTAAAATAATTAAAGCAGTGTATTTATGGCAAGTTAAATTTATACTTGAAATATATTACCTATATAAAAATTTTATACTGCTATGTGTAAATAAGTAATTAAAAATAATTTTACCTTACCACTTACGTTCGTTTTTGTAACAATATGATATTTACTATAACTAAAGATTATAATGCGAAAATTATTCAAATTATAAGTTGCTATTTAGCATTTGAATCTCTCTTCCCCGAGAAATAGCTGAGTTTATTCAAAGAAACAAAACGGAGATTTAAATAGGTGAACTAAGGCTTGAATATACAGGTTGGATGTAACAGTACCACATTACATATGAATGCATACCATCTCTAGGTTTTACACCAAATATCAATGCGATAAAAATAAAACATACAGCATCTTGCAAATAAACCGCCGTTTTTCGTAAACAATTAACTAGCCTGTAAGTGCCCACTGCTGGGCAAAGGCCTCCATTTCAAATATCTGAGAGGGTTTCGGAGCCGGGACGGGACCGTCACGCTGCTCTAGTGCGGGTCAACGGGCTTCACATATCCTCGAAATAAAATATCTTTAATTATTTGTCAGAAACGCCGTGGTAAATACAGCACATAAAATTGCTATTAACAATTTTAGTGGTGCCGGCTACTGGGGATCGAACCCAGGTCACTCGCGCCCTATGAAACTAATGTGCTAGGCTACCACGGCTTAACTAGGCTTACTAGGTCCTAGGTATTTAATATGTTAGCATCCGATACTAATGCGTTTTCATTACCAATACCGTTGCATCCAACCTGTATAAACCCCTGTTTTACCATAGAAAAACATGTGGCTTTGGAGTTCAGCATAAATATAGCAGTTAGCAGAAGCTAACTCTATATTTATTCTTAATTGGTGAGACAGTCATTAGTTCGATGATGACATTATTAACGGCTCATGTTTTGTTTGTGTTCAGTTTGAAAGACCTATCGATACCAGTTGTTTCTGGAGCCTAATCCATTACCGATTCATTACGTGTCTTAACTAGAGTTACCATGCGGATTTGTCCGGGTACAAAGGCTTTTTGACCTTCTGCTCGGACTTCTGTCGGTGTACGTACCGTGCCCCGGAATATCCGGTGTTTTTTTTTTTAATGATAACCTTAATATTAATCTTTGAATATTTTATTTAATCTGTGCTTAAAAGTAAGCACATTTATATGGTATTGTAGATATAGTTCTTGGGCTAGAGAACTTGTACTACACCAACCTACTTACGTAAACATTATTTCTCGTTCACCTGAGTTTGTTATTGTTGTAAAGGGGATAAATACTTACGATTGTGAAATAGTAAACAAAAATCCCACTCAGATGTTTTAGAAGGAGGCCTTTCCCCAGCAGTGGACACTTACAGGCTGCTACTTTACTTTATTTACGTAATAATACATATAATACGTGAATGCTTAGAGCTGTTCAGAAATACGGACACAACAATTATAAGAGTACCTATTGTTTTAGTGTGTGCACCGGATAAGTACTGAATTCGTTTTGTTGAGCTTCTAGAATTATTTGGCGTCTGTTACCGGATTTAGACGAATATTTCCGTTAATATTCATTCAAAACTCTTGCGAATCTAGCAAATGTTATTGTAGTTAAAAAAAAAAGACTTAGATATTTACCTTTAAGTTTTATTTATAGCTGTTTATAATTAATGTTTCTGTTAAAGCGTATACAATTTAACGTCATAATAAAGTTTGTCGCCATTTTGAAGAGACATAAACATAGAGCAACATTAATGTATTCTAAGCACAGATAAAAAACGAATAGGTATTTTTTTAATTATAAACCTAATTACACAGAGTATATATTTACAAATAAATGATAATAATTAACTAAACGACAAATTTTACAGGCCGTTGTTATGATTAAGCCTAAGTTATAAAAAACAGATCAAACTCTTTATAAATGGCGTCAAACCCGTGTTCATCTCTATGATATTTGAGGCTCTGTACGTTTATATTTTATGAGAGAAATACATTTTATTTTACTGTGAATTACTTGTTTTATTTCTTAACTAGCGAACGCCCCCGACTACGCTCGCATTAATACCTAACATTACAGTTCATGGTGCATGAATGAAACAGTGATGAATTCATATGGGACATCGAAAAAGCACATGCTGAATCTTTGGATCTATTCAACTATACGAGTATCTAAGCTTTATAATACACTTCTTCTTCAACGTCAAGGATGGATCTAGCCATAGGATTGGGGTATGGTCAAGGGTAGGGATTTTGACGCTGTGATTAATGGCGTGTGAATATATTATTTATATATACATATATATGAACTAAAAACGATATAATTGTATGAGAGGTTTTGTGAGACTTTTTATTTCTTTTTTTTGATAAAACAACCTTTCGCTGTAGGAATTTCTGTTGTGTCGTGAAGGCAGTTAACGTTCATAAATTGCACACGGACAAACGTGGACCCGGAACAATTTATTTTATAGTCCATACAAACGCTAGTCCCCGTGCGGGAATCGAACCCGCGACCCGCAGCGTCGCGGCTTAACGTTCAGCCACTGCGCCACCGGGCCGCCGTTTACATTTTGTTTTTGAAGTTTATTACAAGGACGTCGACCCCATTAATTGTTCGTGAACTGGCTCCACTGATAGCTATCGCGTTTGAAATATTACATTTTCACATCTTCGGATTGTTTGATGTTTGAAAACATTTTACTCACAAGTCAGTACACACGGTATCATCATCATTCCAGCCTACGACAAGTCCACCGCTGAACATAGACCACCCCCAAAGATGCGGTATAATCCTAACATATTGTGGTGTTTATAAAGAGAAACAACGTATACGAAACTGTAACTTATTTCATTTGAAACATAACACATATACGTGTAGCGTAGGCCAAACAAACAGACAATAATTCCAATAATCATTCGCTTATTTTTTTATCCCTTCACAAAAAATTATTATCCTGTCCATTATTGTTATTCCTATTCCTTCGCAGTCCATGCAGTTAGGTCGTGGAACTCACTACCGCCTACCATAAGAGATTCCGGAACTATACTTCCATTTAAGAAACGTGTAAAGGACCACTACTTAGCTTCGTGTTAATAGAATATATATTGTATATTTACGAATGTGTATGCATGTATATATATATTTATATATGTATATATTATTTAAATATATCTATGTATATTATTTAATTATATGTAATCTTATTTATTTAATTATATACGTTATATAAGTTTTCCATTTCAATAAAATTTCCTGTTAGGGTCTGCTGGAAGAAATTTCAATGTATGGAATAAGTAGTGCCCTTGTACAGATATAGACTATGTTTTTATGCCTTTTTATGTGTACATAAATCTTTTCATGCCTTTTTATGTGTACATAAATAAATAAAAAAAATTTTTTTTTTTTATTTTGTTCAATGAACAGAGCCTTAATTTATGACTTGCGTGCGCGGTAGAACCAAATGGCTACTTTAGCTGCACTCGAATGGGCTTGCTGGACTGGCCGGAGCAGTGCCGCGGCCTCGCAGAATACCGGCGTGAAGTAGACGCATCTTGCGCTTCTGCGTTTCGTTCGGTGAGTGAGGTAACCGGAGGCCCACTCCCCTCTCCCCTTCCCCCCTCCTTTAAGGCAGGCAACGCACCAGCAGCCCCTCTGGTGTTGCAAACGTACGCGAGCGACTGTAATCGCTTACCATTAGGTGAGCCGAACGCTCGTTCGCTCTAATTTTTTAAAAAAAAAAAATTTTTTGGTATACTCAATCTCCCTTAGCCAAGTGAAGCGGTCCACATGCGTGACCAAGCATGCCCAAAGCGTAGGCTGCAATCAATCGAGCTGATAACTTCACTAAAGTGACGTGATTGTAATATCCAGGACTTTATGGGGATATTCATTAGGATGTTGGGCATCTTATGCTTCTGCGTATCGTTATGAGTGAGTGAGGGCCACTCCCTTTCTCTTCCTCCCTTCCACCCACCAAATACCCTTAAAGGCCGGCAACACATCTGCAGCACCTTTGGTATTGCTCATGTACGTGAGCGACGGTAATCACTCACCATCAGGTGAACCGCTTGCTCGGTTGCCGCCTTTTCCATAAAAAAATAAGTGTTGACATAGTGGGATGCCTTTGTACAATTTAGACTGACTGAAGACAATTACTATACTATACTATTAATAATATTCTAAATGGGTTTACATAAAAATACAAAAGATACTCTATGGTAAAAGTAACGGTAAAACCATGGTCACCGATAGATGGCGCAATAACCGTCCTAAATATTACATGTGAAAAGCCGAGGCGAAATTTAGGGTTTTTTGATAATTCGCTACATGCTGCAACAAAAGCCCTGCCCTGACGGGAAGCAGCAACGGTGCGCTGTGTAAGGTTTTTCGATCCTTCACCCACTCGACTCCCATTCCCAATACATTCCATACCACGTGTCCGATCCACCGAGGTATTCATTTCACAAATTCCAATCAGAACGGCGTCTTTCAATGTTTTAATTATTCGTACAATCAAATTTATGATACGGTCGTGTTTATAAGACAGGGATTCGAACCACGGAATCGGTGTAGTGGCAACAATTAAACCATGCGGTGTATTTTTATCATCACGTTAAGTGACGAAACCGCGGAAAATTTAGATTAGATGGTTATTGAACCCAGATAACAATTACAAATTAAATCCAGGCCATGTAACAATTTATTTATTTCAACCAACAACGAACACCATCACAATCGGCTAAGCAATAAATACCTAAGGATTAGTGAATAATGAACAGGTGCAAAGTAAAGTAAGTAAAGTTCCACAATGTAAGTGCCCACAGCTGGGCGTAGGCCTCCTTCTCTAATACGTGTATCTGAGTAATTGCATTTAATGTCTTTTTTACACACACGGGATAATATTTTTAGTTTTTTTTTGTTTTGTTACGCTAAAGAAGTATAACTTCTTACGTCCGTACATCAGTACGCTGACACGTTTTTTTTTTAAATCTGGACACCACGACGTAATACGACGTACGTAAGGTTACTTTGACGTAGAAGAAACAAGCGAAACCGGTTTTTTTTTTAATAAGATACAGCATTATAGCAATACCAAACAACTTTCAGCAACAGGGTGCGATGAATTCATTCCCAGGGGTTACAATCGTTCATGTATTCCTTTATATTAACTTGGTAGAGCCATGCAATGGCTATACTAAGTATATTATACATGGTTATATACGTATTTATTTATTTTATTTAATCTTTATGCACTAATTCGTACATATGCACGAAGCCCTACACGGTACTCACCATCTACGTATCTATCTTATAACGTGGTCGAGCCAAGCTGAGGCTTTTATATCTGCTCGAATGGGCCGGCTCACCCGAATTATTACCACGGCCTCGCAGAATACCGACGTGCTTCTGCTTTGCGGTCGGTGAGTCGGGTAACCGGACGCCCACCCTCCCTCCCCGACCCCCATGCTCATCCACCCTTCCAACTACCAAAATATCCCTAAAGGCCGGCAACGTACATGGACTACGGTAATCGCTTACCATCATATGAACCGCTTGCGCGTCTGCCTCTTTACCTTAAAAAAAAAAGGACTTATGACTCTGGAAGGCGAACACGGAGGGTAGGGTTTGACTTATTACAACACACAACATGCACGCGCCGTCTGTCTAATCCGCGATAAAATACCGTCACCACCGTCTGCCTTCTGTCCGTTCAGTCTGCTCACGATAACCTTTCCACCGATAGCCGGCGATACGCGCGCCTACATCGTGGCGCGTCCATGTTCCAGTTCGTTTTCAACGAGAATATCACGGCCCGTCGGATTATAATTGGCTGTGATAACTCACCTTACGGATCATGGGTTGGGTCGTGGTGCTAATTGGTATCGGGTCACGGTTTAATGTAATTTAATATCGACTTTGAGTTCTATATCGAGAGACAATAAATGTATACACCGAGCGGTAAACTCCTTCTCTGATCAGGGGTCCTCTGTCCTAAGTCCACGTAACTCACCGTTACCCACTAATGTCAGTATAACTGCGGGGGGTATGCGGTTTCCCGTCTTGGACCTCAGGGGTGACAGAGCATCTGTAACCTTCTTAGATTGAACTTGAATGAATGAATGACACTTTATTGTACAACAATTAGCAAAAAAAGGACAAAAAAAAATTTATAAGAAACATAAAATACAAAACACAAAGGTACAATTGGCGAACTTATCGCTTAGAAGCGTTCTCTGCCTGGCAACCATGTTGCAGAGGAAATAATGACCAGTGAGCAAGGGTTAAGGGTGTACGCAAGTTACTAAGAAGTGAAAATATAATATAATAAATATACATTGATATGTACTCAAACAAGAACTTGTTTGCTGGTGTTGGTCATGGTAAGTGATTACCGTCGCCCGCATACATCAGCAACACCAGAAGTTCAGCAGGTGCGTTGCCGGCCTTTTGGGATAGGATGAAGGATGAAGATGGGGGGGAATGGGAGAGGGTGGGGTGGACGTTCGGTTACCTCGCTCACCGGAACTTTACGGCGGTATTCTGCGAGGCCGCGGTAGTACTATCCCGGTCGGATCGCCCCATTCGAGCCGCCACACGGCTCTGCCACGTACAAAAGCAGTGTCCTGTCGGTAAGTTATAGAGAGCCATTATAATTCCTCGCTGTGGAGGCAATCCATCTTGGTTCCCGTGGGTGACAACGCATCTGTAACCTGCTTTCATTAAACTTGTCGACAAATGTCCACGGGCTCGACAGATGGTCACTTACCATCAGATGCATAGTTAATAGGGTTTTCCCTTCATTGTAATAAAAAAAAACTGGAGTAGAGTTTGAAGTTATGTATATTTAGGAACTCACTCCCGCTAAAGTTGAAAATCAGCGTATATAATTTCTTAAGGTAAGACCACAACAAACGTAGGAATTACAACAAATCCTTCTGCAAAAGGGGACAAGCTCAGAGGTATATTCAGCCTATTGAAGATCTCACAGCGTCACTAGGGTTAGTAAAGAACAAAACAAAATCGGTTTTATAATCCTAACTATAAGAAAACCTTTATTTTTTTTTTCAGCCCCAACTCACGCACTTTTCTAATCTACCTGAATAGCCTATGCGCTAGATGGCTATGATTGGGATCAGGCCATGGTTGTCCTATGTGCTCTGTGCTGTGTTCTATGTTCGATTATTAAGATAATCTGTGGTGAACTCGATGTGCTTCATTTCCGTACTGATGGAATATTTTTTATATTGAATTTACTTTATTACATATTATATATTGCTAAGTTTATATGTAGATTAGACCTACCTGAATAGCCTATGCGCTAGATGGCTATGATTGGGATCAGGCCATGGTTGTCCTATGTGCTCTGTGCTGTGTCCTATGTTAGATTATTAAGATAATCTGTGGTGAACTCGATGTGCTTCATTTCCGTACTGTTGGAATAATATTTATATTGAATTTATTATATTACTATGTTTTATGTTATGTTTATGTTAATCTACATGATTATAAAAACATATAATGGCATCGGAGTGTCACGGGAGTTGGCACTGAGAAACAGTGCAATTTCGGAATGAAAGAAAAAGTCAATTTCCATTCATTTTTTTTTCAGTATTGATTGTAATTTTGTTTTTACATCTATTTTTGTTTGCTATTTGTTTCAGTTTAATTACTTTTGTGTGCGTCCATTTCTTAGCAAATAAATGTATTTTCTTTATTTCATTCTTTTAATTTAACTATAGTACGTTGTCCGTACGTACATATCTCTAATATCCTTGTAGATTAAAAGTGTATGTTACAAATGAAACGTTTCACGTGACGCTTATAAACGGATACAAAGACGCGGATTGTGACTTTGTTTTATACTAATTAAGGACGTACCAAATATGTTTCCAGATATGTAGTAGTATAAAGTAGTAAAGTAATGTAGCAGACTTTAAGTGCCCACAGCTGGGCAAAGGCCTCCTTCTCAAATATTCGAGAGGGTGTAGGAGCCGGGAAAGGCCCGCCACGCTGCTCCATTGCGGTTTGGCCGGCTTCACATATCCTCGAAATAAAATTTTTATTATTTCTCAGACATGCAGGTTTCCTCGCGATGTATTCGTATAGACTAGGGATTCCTAAACTATTTTGGGCAAGAGACCCCTTTTCCAAAATGATACCTGATACCGATACCTCGGACCCCCATAGACAAATTACTTTAAAAATCCTATCTCTTGTTTTTTTCCTATTGATGCAAAATACTTACCAATTTAAAAACTTTGCGGATGCTTAAGTGAGCACATTTGGCATAATTTTCTCATTAAAATTAATACAAAATAAATAGTACATAAAATTCAGTAATTATCAAGTGTAATTATTAATAAAAATTAGAATAGATATATTATCTATTATCATTTATCTGCCACATAGCTCGCAGAAATGACAACCGTTGGTTGGAAAGAAAGGTTCTCGAGTGGCAGCCACGTACAGGCAAACGCAGTGTAGGACGACCCCCCACAAGATAGAGTGACGACCTGCGCAGTGTTGCGGGAAGTCGATGGATGCAGGTGGCTCGGGACCGAGCTTCGTGGCAATGATGATGATGATGATGATGAATACAAATTAAGTAAAAAAAAATTAAAATCATAACATAATACTTCCTAATATTTTATTATTAGTCATTCTTATAACAAGTTGGTACACGTGACACAACTTACACAATATCTTCAAAGTTTCACATAAATCTTCGTGTTAATTAATAGGAGTTGATTTTTAGACCTCGTCGACCCCCAAAATCAGTTATCGTCTATGTCGACCCCAAGGGCGCACTTTGGGAATCTCTGGTATAGACGGGTCAGTTGGCGCCAAAATTTCCCATGTCACTCGGCATAGCGCACCGCGTGATGTCAGTATGACATAAGATTATAATGACATAAATAATAATTATAATTTTATACGTGGTAGAGGCATGTGGCGGCTTTTGTTGCTACTCGAATGGGGTCGACTCCGCGGTATCGAAGTGGTTGGAATTTTCTGCCACGCACTTCAACTTTGTGGAATCAGCTGTCGCCAGCTGTATTTCCGAACAGTTACTTATGGACCTTCAAGAAAAGAGCCTATTCCTTCCTTAAAGGCCGGCAGCGCATCTGTGGCTCCTCTGGTGTTGTGGATGTTCGTGGGCGTCGGTGATTACTTACTATCAGTTGAGCCGCACGCTCGTTTGCCCCCTTCTTCTATAAAAAAATAAAGGCATCTTTTGCTTCTGCGTCTCGTTCGGTAGTAGTCCTTTACCGTAAATATCCTTAATGGACAACTCACCTGCAGCTCTTCGGGTGTTGTCAATATACGTGAGCGACGGTAATCACTTACCATCTGGTGAGACACTAGCTCGTTTGCCGCCAACTCAAAAAAAAAACTGTCTATGCCCAGATAAAAATTAAAAAAAAAACACTATGACATCTGTATCGTAGCGTATTACCATATACATAAATCTGCGTTTTAACCTCTAATGGTTACTACTTCCTGATTGGTTTAGTTACCTACTAATATGTTCTGATTTCCGCCTACCTTCCAAGCTAACCTACAATATGACCTTTAGCAGACGCATTATAAAATTAAAATATTTACAATATCTCCATTAAATGCACGACCGCTCACCGGTGATCGATTAAGGCCCACGATTCGAATCCGGTTACGCCAGCGTGACCTTACAAATTTGTCCCAAGGAAAAGATAAATGAATCGAGATAAAAAGTAGTAACTATGTCTTATGTCTCAGTCAATCGACATCTCCAAATTTCATTTAACAATGTTGTCCTTTATGCGAGATTGAACTACTAACATCCATAGAGAAACTTTCCCAACCATATTTATACATAAACTTTTGTAAATTATTGCTGCATTGAATATAGTTATTTCTGATAACAGATGGAGCCACGTGTACACAGCGCGACCCTAGATGGCGCTATGCGAACTTATAACATCTTTTAGTCCACTGCTGATCGGCGAGCTGGTTAGTGAACGCCAGTGCCCTTGCATGATGATGCTCCCCATCACTAATTTGCGTGGTTTGGGTTCAGCAATTTGGATGGATATACCGCCATCGTTCGGTCGCCAGAGGTTAGCATTTGGAGAAAGATGTGTGACTGACTGTCCCTTGTAAAAAGGAGAAAGTAGCAACCTGTAAGTGCCCAATGCTGGGCAAAGGCCGCCTTCTCAAATATCTGAGAGAGTTTTTGTAGCCGGGATGGGCCCGCCAGGCTGCTCCATTGCGGGTTGGCGAGTTTCACATATCCTCGAAGTATTTTTTATTATTTCTCAGACATACAGGTTTCCTCACGATGTAACCCATGTCACTCGCGCTCTATGAAACTAAAGTGAGCGCCCTGACCACTAGACCACCACGGCTCTTTTTTGGCTTAATAATCTCAATAGCCGAATGCTGTCCGTGTAGGAATCCGGCACCGCCTTTCTTCCCTTGGGTGTCGCAGGAGACGACTAAGCGAAAGCCATTAAGCATTTCATGCAAATATCAGAGAAAATCCGGAAGGTGACACCGTATCGTTCCAATCCCGGCGAGGCGCGGGCTGTGGAAGCACAAATCTTAATCTCTGCCTACACCTATAGGTGACAGGGACGAGTGCTTATTAATAAATAGAAAGAAAGAGCGAAAGAAACTATATTTATTCGATGCTACAACACAACAAAAGTATAGCAGATAATACACGGTGTTTAAACATTACCTTTTATAACGATGCAACGGATATTCTGCCGTGGCTTTTGTTGAATCTCGCGAACAGTTGAACAGACACCGTTAAAAAAAAGGAAATTAACGAACATAACTAACATAATAAAGAAAACAAATATTGAGATAAGGCAATACAATATAAAATTAATGACACCTAACCTAATAATTTTGAAAAAACCATTTATCTGCTAAATAAACACCACAGAGTAACATCTTAGAATAACCTATGTAAATAAAACGAAACTCGAAAATTAATTTATATAATTAATAAAATTGTATTTTAATCTTAACACACAACACTGTTATATCTTACCCTTACTTCTAGTTATCTTTCAAGGCCTAAAAGAAATTATTTTTACTTTATTTTAAAATGAGCCAAAGATCTGATATGATGTAGAGGGGCGGGAGATTATTGCAACATATAAATACTATGAGATTCGCATTCCGCGTTTGTCTGTGTGATCGCTTGTAACTTCTAAACATCTGACTGGATTTCGATGCGCTTTCAAATATCATTAAGATGGCATGTATCAAGTTTATAATTATTTTATTTTAAAAAAGAATACTAGCAATGTTATTTATTAAGTAACATTACTAATATTATTTTTTTTTTATAGGAGAGACGGCTAACGAGCAAGCGGTTCACCTGATGGTAAGCGATTAGCGTCGCCCACGTACATCTGCAACACCATAGATGCTGCAAGTGCGTTGCCGGTCTTTAAGGATATTTGGGTGATGGGAGGGAAGACGAGGGAATAGAGGGGGTGTGGGCCTCCGGTTACCTCGCTCACCGAAGGAAACGCAGAAGCACAAGATGCCTCTACTTCACGGCGGTACTCTGCGAGGCGGTGGTACCAATCCGGTCGAGCCGGCCCATTCGAGCAGCAGCTAAAGCCGCCGCTTGGCTCTACCACGCTTGTATATACCTGTTAACCATCCATTACCTAAACATCACAGCTCGTATCTGAGATCGGTTCATGACGAGCGTCGAATGGCGGGCTCGAACTCACGACCTCATGTTTCGTAGTCCGAACGCTAACCTGTTCGGCTATCGGCCCTTATACAGATCGGTCCGTGTGACACGGCGTGTCATATTACTACAACATATTGGTTTTGTCGAGGGGACGGTGCGAGCATAGCTGTGCCGGGATCAGAGCGGTGAACTTGTTGATGGACATTTATATATATATATATGTGGTTGTGGTGAATGCGAGTAATTTCTGTCCATAAACAAGTTCACCTCTATATATATATATATTGGTTTAGTGCCAAAAAATTAAATCACAAAGTCTGGAATTCGATTTATTTAGTTTAGCTTCGTTCGATAATTTTGTATTCTAAACATTGTGCGCCGTGCAGCGTGCGTGTCGTGGACAAAAAATATTTTTTCATATCCTTCTATTGGCTTCGGCGCGAGGATTTAAACCCAGAACCGACTCCAGCGGGCCGAGTGCGTAAATTTAAATCACTCTCAATATCGAGCTGACGTAGCGGCCCGTGTATGTCCCACAACTGGGCACATTGCTCTATTGTCGATCGTTGAATTTCACATATCCTCGAAATTTATCGCTTTTTTAATAAGTGTGTCTTTTGCAGTCGTAGTCAAACCAAAAATATACAGACAGATTGGCATATATCTAAAGTGCGGGTCGTCCATTGGAAGAAGCATGTTCAGCGGCGTTGATAATGAGGCTTATAAAGAAGAATCTTCAGTTTGGAAAGGAGCGCGGGATGGGACACTGTGGTGTAAATGTTAAGACTTAAATGCTTTTCTGTGTTGTAATAAAATGAAACACAAACACTTCATATATAATTATTTTAATATCAACTAAGCATTACAGTGACAGTCATGACACCTGATTAGAGAAATGCCATATAATTTAAATTACATATAAAAAAATTCTATTATTATCTAATTAAACCTATAAATAATCAGTTCTTTCCTATTAAAAATCGATCTGTACAACCCAACTTACATTACAAACATTGTAAATTTATTCATTACGTAATATAATTATACCTCTCTCATAATAAATTACATATCTCGTTATTTCTTTTTTCTACAAAAAAAAAAAAAATTACATCTATAGCATTTTATTTCATATTTCATACACACGAACCAATTTTGCATAGACAAAACTGTGTGTGCGATTAGTCCAGGAATAACCTAGATTTTGTAGTCTACGTGAATTCCACACTAACATGACAGAAGCTTTGAAATAAAAAAAAAAAAAAAAAACCTGACGCTGGCTGAACTATAGCGTTATCCATTTTACCCAGTAGCGTTGCTATAATTAAAAAAAAACATTAAAATCCGCCGGCAGCGAATTACATTTATAAAACACGTTTTTTTTTTTAATTTATTTTTTAAATCAATTGTTAAATTAAAACATTAATTAAATAGATTTAATTAAATGATGTCCCCAGCAATGTAAAGGCTAGCATCATTCATAAGCATCACAAACTTAATTTACAACAAATTGGTGGAAGAAATTCGTTCAAGGTTGAGCTTAGTAATATACAGTTAGTAAACCTTTCTGCATACAAAGATGATTTGTTTAAAGTATTTCTTTAGGATTTATTGGTTATGGTTCCGGATATAATTGCACCCGTTTCGATTCCACCAGTGTCGTCTAGTTGATCGTGTCTCAAATCACTTGGATATAGAGGACTTTTTAAATTATTTGATATGTGAGGAAATCCATAGACAGAGAAAACATCGAAGAGGCACAAAAAAAAGCAAATATCTTCATTGCATTAAGTGGCGATGGTGGAAACAGATGACCAGTGATATGCATCAGCATGTACCAGACAAATTCTAACCGGAAGCAACTGCTAGGGTTGCCACCCCAACTCGGATCTCCGAGAGGCTCCCGGAAGAGTTTTTTTTTTTTTGGATATTCAAAATTATCCCGGAATGTTTAATTGGCGCGCAATAAAATAGATTTTCGCGTTTTGTGCGAGATGAAAGAATCAGCGGCACGTAACATTTTTTTCAACTGTTAAAGTCAGCGATAGAGATATGTTTTGTCTGTACATATGTCGAATGTAACGCGTCGTCTGCAAGCGTGTTTTAGTGTCGTCTAATATGCGGGCAATAGAAAGAAATCGTTTAAAACATGTCAAGACAGAAGCACAGAGGTTTGTCAATTTTAAAATGGATTGTAAAGAGCGTTTTGTACGTCCGAATGAAAAATATAAATTTGAGAAAAAATAAAATTTATTTAAAAAATATTTTGTGATTGTCTATTGCACTGAAACAAAACATTCACATACGCCTGAGCCATTCGTAATATTCAACCTAGCTTTTCCTTCAGTACGGTATTTCCCGTAAATACGTAATTCGCCGCAAACATCACTTGTTGCTTGCTTACGTGAAGAGTTCATTTGATCGCGCGCGGTGCCGGCAGTTGTGGGGGGGTTCGAGTGGTGGCAAGGCAGAGTCTTGTCAGAGAATCCGTAGTTCCTGCATACTCCTATCGGTGAACGGTGTGCGGGAACTTATATATACCTAATATTACAAAGCCGGAGTCTTTGAATTAGCGTTAGATAGCCCCCCGCTCATGAGCAAGGTCATGGGTTACATAACATCACGCTGCGGCCGATGGGTACGGTGCAGTAACACGTCGTCGTGTTAATGTAACGGGGATGTATGTATGCAAATTTAACGTGGTCGAAACTGCGGGGCGCACATAGTATGACATAGTGTGCTCTTTCCCCTGTAAGAACCCAAAAGGACCAGGTAAAGTAGCACTATTTGACCTCATGCCATGTTATCTATAAATGGATAAGTCTGCCCGCACACAATACTGCCGTCGCTGTAATTCCGTCGGTCTTTTACAGATAAAGAAAGCAGATGACCTTCATTGAGAATTTATAACAAAAAAAACACCTATAGGAATATGGTGTATTCTCTGCTTGTAGCTCTTCTCTGCTATTTCACAGACATTTCATCATCAGTTACCAATAATCGAAACCGTACATCATGAATGTGATAAATAACACAGTGTAACTTTAAAATAACGTGGTGGAGCCAAGCGGCGGCTTTTGCTGCTGCTCGAATGGGCCGGCTCGACCGGGTTGGTACCGCGACCTCGCAGAACACCGGTGTGAAGTAGAGGTTCCGGTGAGTGATGTAACCGGAAGCCCACTCCCCTTCCCCATGCCCTCCTCGTGCTCCCTCCCGTCATCCAAATACCCTTAAAGGCCGGTACCTCTGCTGTTGCAGGTGTACGTGTGCTACGGTAATCGCTAACCATCAGGTTTGAACGGTTTGATAGTTTGCCGCCTTTCCCGAAAAAAAAAAAAACATGATACTATTTCATCGGAAAATCATGTCACACGGAATTTTTGTGTGTTAGTTTTTTATGACTCGGCGGATAAACGAAGAGGTCCCCTGGATCCACATTCACTACCTACCTACATCCAGTGTCCTATTACGGCTCAAATAATTTAGAATACGGTTACTGCACAGTGAATTTTAAATTTCGAACACTCTGGAGCGCCATCTCGAGAATTTCGTGCCAAGGGATTGTGAAATTATGCCTATCGGGTTGTGTGTAACGAAAATTTGTACCGTCGCGATATTGGAAAAAAAAAAAAAACATTCATCATTATACGTTATGAGAGTTTACGTCCAAACCTTCAAGTCCAAAGTCCTCCGAAATTAATGAACCGATTTTAATAAAACTTTTTTACGCTATAGGCATAGTTAAAATCGCTCAAATTTAGCTTTCATGCTCTTTATTGAAGTTCTCCACTAACTGATTAGAATTTAATGGGTTCATTCATTTTGAATGAATTTGAACTTGAAAGTTTTATATAAAAAGCCCGTGTGCATTTAGTCTAGTCTAGAACGTTAGGGTTGCCAACGATATAACCCTAGAATTTATCTTTAGTACTGTATTTCGGGTCTGCGTACTACTTAAATACTATGAGATATTTCAGTTGGATGGAACGAATGACAACCTAAATCCCTAATTTTTAAACACAATACTTATGTATTTATACAAACATACCTTTGCCATGTTTTACTCATTCCATAAAGTACCATAACCAGCCCGAATTTCTTGTCGTTGGCAACCCTAATTGTATGTGAAAAGTTTTACGATTTTCGATCGAAAACGTTGGCACATACGAACAAAATTTCAACAACAGATTAAGTTTAGTTACTTCCATTCTTTTTTTTTTATTTTAATAATAAAGTAAAAAGGAACGGAGCACCGAAAAAAAAAAAAAAAATTTAAGGTTTTCCTAAACGGTAACAAAGATCACATTCGAAACGTTCTAAACATGTCGAGCGATGTGTTCTAAAAATATAATTGGAAGCGCGCGCCGCTATTATCTCGATTTTTAAATACAGCGAGCGCGGGCGCATGCGCGCACCCGTTGCCATGCCGATACGATGGTCGGGGCGCGTCGATGTCACGTAACGTACGTCGCCTGCAGCGCAACGAATGCAGCGCTTGCGCACCGCGACGCAAGGTTGACATTTGTGCGGGGAGGTGTGCGCGTTCGTGTTTTATAATTTAATAATCGTTCGAAAGGAGATTATCCAATCCGCGATTAATGAAAAGTAGCAGCCCGTAAGCGCCCACAGCTGGGCAAAGGCCTCCTTCTCAAATATTTAAGAGGGTGTAGGAGCCGGGAACGGCCCGCCACGCTGCTCCATTACGGATTGGCGGTCTTCGCATATCCTCGAAATAATATCTTTTTATTATATCTCACCGGGGATCGAACCCGGGTCACTTGAGCTCTATGATACTAAAGTGAGCGCCCTCACCACTAGCCTACCACGGCCCGCGATTAATTTAATATTATTATTGCCGACCGTTGTTATTTTTAAATTATGTTCGATAAAAGTAATATTAATTTGATCATCGTGGTTGTATATCGAATAACAATGTCGGTAGAACGCTCCGCCTTCGCGTGTCGACGGAACCGACGATGATATGGCACTATACCAAGGGTACGATATTAATTTAATCTTTAAATAGTTACTGGGCATAGACAACACCAATGGCCGCTGACAGTTATGATATAGTTTTGTTCCGTCATGAGCATAACTTAAGTTCTTTCGGCATTCCTCTCACAAAACGCACGACAGAGAGAACAATAGTCGATTGGAATACGGCCAATAACAATCGAGACTAATAAACGGACTTGCATTCTCAGTCTGAACGGAATTATCTAGACATAAAATGTTCACAGATAAAATAAATAACACTGGCCATAACTTACTATTTCTTATATTTGAGAAGGATTTACTTTTGTCTATGTTGAGGTGCAGATTAAAAAACGAAGATCTATTAACAAAACCATTGATATATCGTTATATTATTGGTCCCGGTATTACCTAAACGACCATAGAAAAAGTTTGAAAAAAAAACTTTTGAAAGTCTCTGGGTGCACAACGTTCGGTAGACCGGAGAGGGTAAAGTGGTTCGCGGAAGCCAGGTTATCTACGCAAAATCGAGCGAAACGGGGATCCTTATTATCTGCCTACCCCCCATAGGTGACAGGCGTGAGAGATAGCTTATAGTATTCATCATCAAAATGATTGCTCAAGTATTAACATTACGCAATATATCCCTTTTAGTGTGAACTGAATACCGATTTAAAATTTTTTCCACCATTTTGTAATATTTAACAAAGTAGCCCATTGAGTCACAAACGAACTTAGAAGCCTAGAACAGACTTTCCAAATCTAGACGAACCCACCATAAAGTTTTTATTAAAGCATAAAACAAGGGTGATAAAAAAGAATGCAAACCCAAAGACAGTGGCCCCATAAATACAACTACGCGGAAGTAAACCAATAAGCAGCATTTTAATATCTATAATCGTTCGAAGCTGTTACTAGGGGGTCTCAAAATCTCTCGCGTTCCTTTCAAGTGACCTTATTGTCAATGCAATTTATACGCTGCGCCGCTAGTGCTTGAGTATTAATTACAACAACGCCCTTAGATAACGTACGGGGACAATCGTCCGTTCAACTTGTAAGCGACCGTTCACGTAGCTTTAATAATTGAAGCATTTACATAACAAACAATCCAAAAAATGTCGAATCTGAAACAATACGCGTTTACGTCTTTTAACTCACACTTATCAAACTAAAATTCACGCAGACTACCAAAGTTCAATTCTCTCCCACTGAACCTTCTAATTTGACACTAAACCTAACCGTGAAAGTGTTGTATTTAAAAAAATAAATATGGCATCGCCTATAAAGGAAAAATTTATATATATATATTATACATTGAATATAATTCGCCTTTAAGTCCATGGATGGAACATTTTGGGCTAGTGTGTTGCTAGACGATATCACATTTTTTGCAACATATCGATATTTGTCTCTAATTAATCGATATATAATGTCTTATAAAATGTATTGAATCATCGACAAATCGATGTGCACAACACTTTCACGTTAATCGATAAATTACAATTAAATTTCTCTCGATACCAATCATAGATCTATATAGAAAATGAGAAAATTACCTCACAGACCACAATAGGGAATGCTTTCAAATATCGGCACCCAATCGGCACCCGATCGGCACCCAATCGGCTATGGCACAATCATCACAGACACTACCACCGATAGATGGCGTTTGCCAATAGAAGCACTACTGGTGAGCACTGACCACTGAGGAACGTTCCAACTTTCACCAATACGGCGTGTTACCACTGTTATCGGACCTGGCCGACCACGAGTTACCATAATTTATTCTGGCGCAGGATATCGCCGGAGCGCTCCTCGCCGACGACTTCTCTATCGTGTAGTTCTTCCCTTTATTATTATCCCAGTACTCGTTGCATTTGCAGCGGAAGCCGACGCAGAAGTCCAGCCTCCGCGAGTGGATCGGAAGCTGGATACGGAAGCCGAATGTGTCGTAGGTGGACACGCCGCTGTGGCTGACGGGCCCGGTCTCTATGAAAGCGCAGTACGTGTCCTCGTGCGTGCTCCATCCGTCAGACGAGGTCCTAATGAAGACCTCCTTCGAGAAGTCCAGATTCTTCACCTTCACCGTGCCGTCCACCGCGCCCTCGTTCTGTTTCACGATAACGTTTTCCAACGAAACGCAATCTTCCGTTATTCTCCTTCTGAACTCCAGGTAGTCCGATGCCGGCTGGATGAACCGCGTCTCCCATAGATCGACGACCGGCTTGCACGGTGGCTTCCCCTCCAGCGGTGGGCTGGCGACAACTTTCAGGGCCCAGTACGGCGGCACATGCGACGGCTCCGTCATGAACTTGATGTGCTCCAACGCGAGACCCCTGTCGTCGGCGAACACGACATGTTTCTTTTTCTTTTCCGTGGGTATTCTTATACAAGAGCGGGGCGCCGATTTCAAAGTCAGCTGTACAGGTTTTAGCACCGACAGACACGGCGCCGAATAGCCCCGGGTGGAGAATTTAGCAGGCCTCCGTGGCGGCGCGTAATCTGTTAGGAAACCGGCTGGTGGACTGTGACCATAGAACAGCTGCTCCGATGTCATCATATCGATCGCCGCGCACATCGTGATCCTGCAACGAGAAACACGCACCGTCAGTCTCGTTCCAATGGCAGAACTAAACGGAATTCATGGCTCGCCGCGCTTTTATAGCCGCGCAGGCGCCGGCCACGCGTCTGATACGCCAGAGAGTAGGGTGACAACACTTGTTTACTTTAATTTCGTATTATAATATATTACAAGCTTACAGATATCAGGCACTGGGCAATTGGGTCAGGAGCATTATTTCGGAAAACGTACTACTGCATGAATACATAAATTTAATTAACATGGACGTTTATGAATATGTCCTCGTCCATTTTTAAATTGTGTTGTTCGTAACTGTCGCGTACGGATGCAGTTTAAAAAAAAAAAAAAGCTCGTATTGTGTTTATTTTTAAATTAAAGGACAGCTGAGTTGGAATCAGAGCAAGGTAGCTCATTACTTTATCTGTTTCAATTTAAAATTGTATATAAATAATTTTGTATCTGTACAGTGTACAATGTATAAATATTCAATAAAAATTATTAATAAAATTCTTTTGAAAAACAATTTTATTTAATACATATTAGGTGTGTATGTGGAAGGGTAACTGTCCAGGAGTGTACCCGACAGACTGATAAAGGAGTAATGCATACTCTTATTTGGCTAAGAAACAATTTGTCTAAATATTTATATATTTAAGATACCACCCCCATCACCAGCCACCAGTTACTATTTTTGTTATTTAGAGTAAAAACAAAAAAATTATAAAGGTTACATACCTAAAGTAATAGTTAAACAAGCCTGTAAGTAAGTAAACAAAAACAAAGTGATTAAGTTTAATAATTAATTACAAAATTGTTTACTTAATTAAATGACTGTTATTCAATTAAATGACAGATAAAATACACTAATAAATTAACGGTCTGTACATTTAATATATTTTACAGCTTCAAGTCACGGTGCGAAAATCTTTATTTATTTATTAAGAATTACCAACAAGGAAATAAAAAAAGGGCATGTGCCACCTTACTTAAAGGAACGCCAGTAGATACGGTCTAGTATTAATATTATTCAGATCTATTGCTCATCTAAAGTAACACTATAGTGAGTTATAAGAAACTACAACTTGATAACAATATTAGACGAAACAATACAAACAAAGAAAGATTAGTAACAAAAATAAAGACAAATTAAATAATTAAGTAACCTACGATTTTTTTCTTTTAATCTTAAAATTCAGTATTTCAAAGACACTTATTCTGAAACTTACTTCCTTACAAAATGTGTCTAATTCTTCTTCCTCACAGCCAGATCATACAATTCCACTACCTAATATATATGACGAGTACTGTCTAAGAAAAGCAGCCAATCGTCGACGTTGGCGCAATCGCGAGCTGGTGAGCACAGTAAACACTAAACACACCGCTCCCCATCACCAGTCTGTGGGATTTGGCCACGGCATACTCGGAAGGATTTTGCGCAATCAGTCGGTAGCCAGAATCACGTCGGTTAGTTCGGTGTGCATCAGGGTGGATCGTGTGTAGATTATAGGTATTTTTATAGGTATATTCTCCCGAACTTAGAAATCTTACTTATGTCCAATTATTTAACTCAATAATAATATATCAACCGCTTGCCTCAACGCACACCGTGCCTGATCGCTGTGTGGTGCGTTCTGAGAATTACAGCGGCAGTGAAAACTTTTGGTGCCCCCATTACGTATGAACTATGATTTCGTCGTGTGGAGGTGTAAGAGAATCAGTCACGCCGTCTCCTCCTGTGGGTGACGTAAAATACGACTTAGGGAAATTGCCAGATAAATTTCGTGGATATAGATGGCGGAATAAACATCCCAAATACGACAGACTTAAATTATAGATTAGGCAGTGCCCAATCTGCGAGGTGTCTGGTTCAACAATTGCCAACCCATCTATCAAGCTTGGTGATTACAGCAAAACCTACTTTGGACAGAGATTTAAGTGCAGCAGTGGACTGATGAACGAATAATCGCATTACGGTGTCGTACTTTCTTATTATTAATAATAATCTAAGACATGATTTTATTTAAGAAGTAAATCCACAGCACTTTGCAATAACCAAAAGTAAATAATGCAAGTAGAACAGAATATTGACAACTTTTTGCATTATTTCACGACTTGGATCCCAGGCACAGTGTGTCAAAACGCATGTGATTACTATGATTTCACACATGTGTATATAAAATTGTAACAATTGTATGTAATCCTTTTGAATAAATAAATAAATTACTTGGCACATTTCATTGTGAATTAGATGAAGAAGAAATCGAATATTTATTTTCACCAAACCACAATGACCTACATGAAGTTGGCAGTATAGGGATGCGCGGGTAAGTCAAAAATGGCAGCATTGGACTGCGGAAGGTGATAATCAATCAGCTAAGTGACTGACTTACTATTAAAGCAAGAGAAAACATGTGAACTCCACAGTGTGTACAGATCTAATTTTATTAAACTCGTTACTGTTTGCAGCCTTTCATAACGGGATCTCCGTACAAACTCCAAAGTTTCCTAATCTCTATTTTATCCCATTGGAAGTGAAATTTATAATATTAATAAGTGGCATGGGTTTTATACATAAGAAGGATTTGCAAGTGAGCGAAATGTACAGCGAATCATCTAGAACAATTTCAACTTTATTGACCGTTCTAGGACGCCCTCCATCGGCGTAAGCGTCTGCCACCCCCCGCCCTCATCGCAATGGCAACCGACGACAGGTGGCGGGATAACCATCTCGAAAAATACCAGGATCGAGCAGACCGATGAAGGGCAGCAGCGACTAAGGTGCAAGGCGACAAACCGCCTGTCGAGCGAGGCGATTATGAACATAGATCGGCACGAGCCGCGCCACGCCGCGGGATTCGAAGAGGAAATAATAATATGGACATGACATGATTCGCAAAAATTAAGAGTTATGTATTTGTGAATAGAAGTCAGAATATTAAATAAATGTATCATTTTTCATTAAAGAAAATATTGATAATCTATGGTTTCAGTTTATACTGCGTAAAATATTACGTGCACTCATATAAAACATGTAAGTGTTAAAATATAATCATTTGAAGTGCATAACGACCCTTCATAATTAATTAATTATATTGTATTGTGCCTACCTCTTCTATGTAACATTCTTTGTGATTAATGATTATGTACACCTATTTTGAATTTCATGTCGTTTTATTTTATGGTAAAAATCATTAATCTTATCGCCGTTACGGACTTACCGTAATGAGAATATATTATTTTCGTTCGCCGATTCGAAAGCTGGAATCCCGGGGAATATCCATATTGACATAATGATCGAGGTCATTGACACCATGTGGCACGGGTCGTGCCGGTCTATGATTATGACAAATACTCCTTATAGGACAGGTCTAAGTTCTGCTGTGGTCTATTTACTGGCCGGTGATATGTTCCTTCACCAGTAAAACATCAGGCCCTAAAGGATGTCAGTTATTAAATCAAATTATAAAAAAAAAAACTTTCACCGAGACTGTCCCGTCTTCACTCGCCACAATGGTCACCCTGAGTTTCACGCGGCGAACACTGGCACCGGCGCTGCGAGCGCGTGATGGCTTTTATTGCCACGGCTTCAGAATTCGCCCCTTTCTTTACCTGTTACTACATCGCGCCACGTTCGAGTCGCGCGATAAGCGATAGGCAGAAACAACAAAGTCATGTTATAACAAGTTATTAAAACGACGAATGCCAAAAGGCTAAATGTGTCTAGAGCCGCCACGCATCACGATTGTATTTTGTTGCCACGGCTTCAGAATTCGCCCCTTTCTTTACCTGTTACTACATCGCGCCACGTTCGAGTCGCGCGATAAGCGATAGGCAGAAACAACAAAGTCATGTTATAACAAGTTATTAAAACGACGAATGCCAAAAGGCTAAATGTGTCTAGAGCCGCCACGCATCACGATTGTATTTTGTTGCCACGGCTTCAGAATTCGCCCCTTTCTTTACCTGTTACTACATCGCGCCACGTTCGAGTCGCGCGATAAGCGATAGGCAGAAACAACAAAGTCATGTTATGACTAGTTATTAAAACGACGAATGCCAAAAGGCAAAATGTATCTAGAACCGTTACGCATCACCATTGTATTTTGCGTAAGATATTAAAATTAACTGAGACCTTTTGAAACACTGGAAACGTAACAACGTGAGCAACGCTAGATCCATCCATCAGAGAGCTCGTTTTCAACTGTCGGATTAATGAACAGCAGATTGAAAAATTATAAGAGACATGGCGGAAATGTGAGTCGCTAGGGAAAGACTACATACATATAAAACAAATATTTCTAGTCTTTCTCTAGAGACCCATATTTGCTGTTGATTGATGATTGATGCAATTTCTAAAGGAATCACGGCCGCGACTGTTCCGGGGCCGCCGTTGGTAGAAGGCCACCATGCCATGCCATGCATGGGGTGCGAACCCAGGACACTCGCGCTCTATGAAACTAATGTGAGCGCCCAGACCACTAGGCTCTACCACGGCTCTTGTTACTGTAAATAACTGATAATTAAGAATAGACAATAATTATGTATACGTGGTAGAGGCAAGCGACGGCATTTGCTGCTGCCGACCGGCAGCAGCTGTTGCCTGTTCCGACCGGGATAGTACCGCGCAGAACTCCGGCGTGAAGTGAAGGCATTTTGTGCTTCCGCCACTTGGTAGGAGACCCGCACCTACAGCTGTCTCTCTCTGGATTTGCTGAAGTGCGTGGGCGTGGGTAATCACTTACCATCAGGTGAACCGCTTGCACGTGCAACCCTCGCTTAAAAGAAACACAAAACACATAGTAGCGCGATTTTTTTCTGTAACTTGGATTGTATAAGCAACGAAGATGTTAGATGACGTGTTCCGTAACTTTTTAAATCATTTGCCGTTTCTTAAGCAAGGCAAAGGTGTCGAGACTTATAAAAGTCTCTCGATAATTGAATGCATTTGTACAGCCCCAGTGTACTTGTGTGAACGTTTGCGTCTCAAAACAAACATCGCATGTTTGTTTAGAACAAACAGACACAAGTGTTTGTGATGAAAGAATTCGCTGTGCAATGTTTTCCACATGAGCGGATCGAACGCTATGATTGTTTAAGCTATTGAACAAAAAAAAAAGTGATGCCAAGTTGTGCCTCAGGTCACGTACCATGGGTTCCGTAGCTATTCGCATTCTGAACACCTATATACAACTTACGAATACTGAACACCTATACATAAGCTGGTAGACCACCTATTCTAAGAGTGGTAGAGCCAAGCGGCGGCTTTTGCTGCTGCTCGAATGGGCCGGCTCGACCGGGTTGGTACCACGGCCTCGCAGAATACCGACGTGAAGTAGAGGCATTTTGTGCTTCTGCATTTCGTTCGGCGAGTTAGGTAACCGGAGGCCTACTCCCCCTCCCTATTCTCCTCCTCTTCCCTCCCATCTCCCAAATACCCTTAAAGACCGGCAACGCACCTGCAGCATCTATGGTGTTGCAGATGTATATGGGCGACGGTAATCACTTACCATCAGGTGAACCGCTTGCTCGTTTGCCATCTTTTCTATAAAAAAAAAAAAAACATATCGGCCGTTGTTAACTGCGAAAGAACCGAACGCCAATATGTAATTTGTTTTTTGCATTAATATTGACTATGGCCGAGACCAATGGTCCAGTAGACCTCTAAATCACGCGGTCGTCACTAAACCCGACTGCTTACGGTTAAGAGAACGTGTATCAGGATCACCCTTCGCCCGAATAAGTAATCACCAATTATCACTAAGTAATCTGTGCTGATATGAAATCGGCACGGTTGACGGATGTGAACTCCCTTATCTTTGGCATTAATCACTGGCATGACTCTATGTCAACAGAAGGATTTGGAAGCGAACGAAATCTACCGCCGATAATCTAGAAAGTTTTTAATCTCAGGTAGGTTTACATTGACTGTTCTATAGACCTTAAAGTATCGGCGTAAGTGGGTGTCGTGAGAGGCGACTAAGGGAAAAGGCTTAAAAACCGCTATGGCTGCCAACAGATGGCGGGATAACCATCTCGAAAAATTCTAGACCGTCAATCGGACCGATGACGGGCAGGTGCGTCAACCATTAGGAAACAATATCCGTTGGTAAAACACAACAATAACAATATGATCATGCCATTCACGTGCGGAGCAGTAGTTTCTTTTAGCGTTGAATAACAATCGAGGCAAACAATCAAAACAAATCGAAATATCTCAGACAATTTTTAACTATACAGGGAATATCGTTTATGAAGGGCAAGAACAAAAATGGGCCAAGTATCAATCCCTGAGGGACACCCACTTTTACCAAACAACGTTGTATTATCAACACAACCCAATGATAATACAACATTGATTGTGTTTTGCTCTGGGTTTCACAGATATTACGATAAGTGATCAAGAATATAAATATAAATATAGCGCCATCACTAATGCCGTAGTGATTTAAATTTATAAATATAATGTATATGATTCACACATTCAAATGCTTTTGAGAGATCACCGAAGATACCGACAGCGTCAGGAAACTCTACCCAGGCCTGTAAAACATGCGGCACTCGTCGATGATCTTCCTCCTTAAGTGAGGCAATTTTTTTTACATCACTGTCCGATTTAAATATGGGGACGTCCTAACTGTATTTTATTTGCCTAGTCAACACACAACAAGTAAACAGAGATTAAAAATAATCGCTAAAATTTGAACTATACCTATTATCCAGATTAAAAGCTCCCCATTGATCCCGTTTACTTTTTGTTTAGGCTTCTGAATGGTTTAATTATCTGTAAGCATAATATGTGTAAAGTGAATATCAGAGCTATCCACACCTACCTGTTCTTTGAGAAGTGAATCTGGCACGAGTTTTGCTGGAGAAAGTTTAATTTCATTGCTTAAATAGACAGCTTTCGTTTTCGTAGATTTCTTTAAACACTCTAGTACTAACCAGATTTGGAGTGGTACTCCGGTTACCTTACTCACCGAACGAAACGCAGAAGCACAAGATGACTCTACTTCACGCCGGTATTCTGCGAGGCCGCGGTACCAACTCGGTAGAACCGGACCATTCGAGCAGCACATACTAAATACTTAAATACCACATTAAAAGCGTTTAGTTGGCCAGCCAAGCGGCGGCTTTTGCTGCTGCTCGAATGGGCCGGCTCGACCGGGTTGGTACCACGGCCTCGCAGAATACCGACGTGAAGTAGAGGCATATCTTGTGCTTCTGCGTTTCGTTCGGTAAGTGAGTTAACTGCAGCCGTAAGGATCAGCGAGTTGAAGTGGCAATGGGCCGGCCACATAGCTCGCAGGACTGACAATCGTTAGGAAAAAGGTTCTCGAGTGGCAGCCGCATACAGGCAAACGCAGTGTGGGACGATCCCCACAAGATGGAGTGACGAGCTGCGCAGTGTTGCGGGAAGTCGATGAATGCAGGTGGCTCAGGACCGAGCTTCGTGGCAATCTTTGAGGCGTATGTCAGCCGTGGATTTGTGATGGGCTGAAATGATGATGATCATGACTATATACAAGTATCAGGTGCGAGAGGTGTCTGTTGCTGCGATTGGCTCCAGGTGGGCGGTGTCTGGTGCTGCGTTCGCCAATCCGCATTCCGTACGTGTCGATTATGGCAAATCCTCCTTATGGGGGAGGGTCTATGTCCCGCACTGGACTATTAACAGGACCGATAAGTAACATTTAGTATGGTCATAATGGCCTCTAACCTGTTTATTACATTCACGGGCTTATCTAAGTCCTTATGAAATGGTTAACATACTTTAATAAGGAGCACAATTATTCTTTGTGTGATACAAAGTGCAAATATAAATATAGTCGAGTACCGTTATCGCTCGGATGCGAACGCCTCTACTTCTCTAGTATACGAACGGAACGTTCCAGGTTCAAATTTGTAATATGAGATGTTATAAATACATAGATCCCAGACCCGGAACGATTATTTGTAGGTCACACAAATACGCGTCACGTATTACGCGGGCTTCGTACCCACGACCCGCGCCGCCGATGTCTATCGCAAATCCACCGCGCCTACTGTGTCCACAGTGACAAAGGCCTCTCTGAGGAAGCGCCAGCTAAAAGCTTTTAATGTGTAGAGCCAAGCGGCGGCTTTTGCTGCTGCACGAATGGGCCGGTTCGACCGGGTCGGTACCGCGGCCTCGCAGAATACCGGCGTGAAGTAGAGGCATATCTTGTGCTTCTGCGTTTCGTTCGGTAAGTGAGTTAACTGCAGCCGTAAGGAGCAGCGAGTTGAAGTGGCAATGGGCCGGCCACATAGCTCGCAGGACTGACAATCGTTAGGAAAAAAGGTTCTCGAGTGGCAGCCGCATACAGGCAAACGCAGTGTAGGACGATCCCCCACAAGATGGAGTGACGAGCTGCGCAGTGTTGCGGGAAGTCGATGAATGCAGGTGGCTCAGGACCGAGCTTCGTGGCAATCTTTGAGGAGGCGTATGTCAGCCGTGGATTTGTGATGGGCTGAAATGATGATGATCATGACTATATACAAGTATCAGGTGCGAGAGGTGTCTGTTGCTGCGATTGGCTCCAGGTGGGCGGTGTCTGGTGCTGCGTTCGCCAATCCGCATTCCGTACGTGTCGATTATGGCAAATCCTCCTTATGGGGGAGGGTCTATGTCCCGCACTGGACTATTAACAGGACCGATAAGTAACATTTAGTATGGTCATAATGGCCTCTAACCTGTTTATTACATTCACGGGCTTATCTAAGTCCTTATGAAATGGTTAACATACTTTAATAAGGAGCACAATTATTCTTTGTGTGATACAAAGTGCAAATATAAATATAGTCGAGTACCGTTATCGCTCGGATGCGAACGCCTCTACTTCTCTAGTATACGAACGGAACGTTCCAGGTTCAAATTTGTAATATGAGATGTTATAAATACATAGATCCCAGACCCGGAACGATTATTTGTAGGTCACACAAATACGCGTCACGTATTACGCGGGCTTCGTACCCACGACCCGCGCCGCCGATGTCTATCGCAAATCCACCGCGCCTACTGTGTCCACAGTGACAAAGGCCTCTCTGAGGAAGCGCCAGCTAAAAGCTTTTAATGTGTAGAGCCAAGCGGCGGCTTTTGCTGCTGCACGAATGGGCCGGTTCGACCGGGTCGGTACCGCGGCCTCGCAGAATACCGGCGTGAAGTAGAGGCATATCTTGTGCTTCTGCGTTTCGTTCGGTAAGTGAGTTAACTGCAGCCGTAAGGAGCAGCGAGTTGAAGTGGCAATGGGCCGGCCACATAGCTCGCAGGACTGACAATCGTTAGGAAAAAAGGTTCTCGAGTGGCAGCCGCATACAGGCAAACGCAGTGTAGGACGATCCCCCACAAGATGGAGTGACGAGCTGCGCAGTGTTGCGGGAAGTCGATGAATGCAGGTGGCTCAGGACCGAGCTTCGTGGCAATCTTTGAGGGAGGCGTATGTCAGCCGTGGATTTGTGATGGGCTGAAATGATGATGATCATGACTATATACAAGTATCGGAGTGCGAGAGAGAACCGTCGGAAGGCCTCGATGACTTGTTTGTTAAACAAACGGGAGGCTATTATAGCGACCTTGAAGGCTTCTATACTTATTTGTTCTAATACCTTTGTCCAGCCGTGGGCCATTTAAAGGCCTCTCACTATTCCGCTTTACTTTTAAACCTTTCCATTACGAAGACAGATTGGATTTTAAGGAAAATTGCACGAGTTATAGTCTTCGCTAGTCGCTAGCTTATAGTCATGTCACGCGCTGTCACGTGTCGCCGGACAGAACTGGAAAAAAATACCGATATTATTTCTTATACCAAAGATAAGATAACGCAATGTCAACGTACTATAATGAATGTTATCTGTATTCCATATTTGAAGCAATGTCAAGGACGCGCGTTCTTATTTTTATCTATGCGTTCGATGCGCCATTATTGTCTTCAATCACGCGCCATTTTGTTTTTAGTTTGCATATGGAGACACGATGGACTTTTGGCGCGAACACAAAAGTGTTGTCTATTATCTAATTTTGTTATATCCGCGTGTTTCGAATTTCTAAGTTTAATATTGACAGTGTATTATTATGCCCACATTGAAACGCAATAAAAAAAGTATAGTTTAAAACCACGGGACGCAACACACATACACGTGGTTTTCGTGGTCACAGACAAGTTGTGTCTTGCACAAATATAGACCCCGGCTGAGATTCGTGCCCGGGACCCATGGTCCAGCAGTTAGGTGCGCCAGTAAGCCACGCAATCATGCCCGCTTGCTATTACAAACAAGTGAACATCATGATCCCTTCTTTACTGTAGCGTAGCGTATACCCAGCTGTTACAGAACACTAAAAAAAACGCGCCTCACGCAGCTGCAACGCATCGATGGCTTAGTAACGATGAGTTAACTTTGAATTAATTACAATTAAACCGCGAGTCACGCGATAGATTACCGGTTAACACTGCACTGGTAAGCGGTGTCGACATTTTTTTTTTTTACTATCAACAACTAGCTGTTAAGGCACTCGTAGACTTACTGCCATTACTTTCTAATTAAAAAAAAAAACGGTGATGATATTCGTAACGGCCGATGATGACCATCCCGCCGTTATTCATTTCCCGGCCATCCATCACTACATTCACTTACACCTCAACTTCTGCAACTAATCAGTTCCCTGATGCTGCATTCCAACTCATCCCCAATCATATCGTTTATTGAGTCGAAATCAAACTCTTAAAGACTGGGTAAGCATTATAATAATGCACTGCGCACTTTAAATGTAACTATTATTTACGATATTTATCGCGTTTTATTCACTTTTTTAAACCCGATGTTTCGGGTGCTTTATAGCACCCGTGGTCAAGGGCCTGATTTCATAGTTAATCGATCTATATTTATATAAAAACTAAATACCACTAACAGAAACAACAAATTAGAAATTATGGCTGACAGAGTGTAGGCATCGGCTGAGAAAGGATTTAACGAAAGACAACCCATAAATAGGAGATATGAGAGCTCGAAGGCAGTACAAAATTCCTGTTTTTATAAGCGATACACATTTAAATAAGTATTTTGGGTTAATACTTTTTAACCAATAAAATACCTGTGTAACTAGTTCGGGAATCATAAAGGCTTGATAGGTCATTTGTAAACATTTAATATGTCAAAAAGAAATTTATTCACTGATTGATCTGTGAGTCTGACCGGCATAAATCAATTACCATCCGTTGGCTAGTGGATCTCTTTCAACTTGTAAAAAAAAAACCTTATAAAAATATTTAATAGATTGGTCACCCCTGGGTTTCAAGTAATCCACTTGACAACATCACTATTACTTACTTAGCCTTAAGTCATTATATAGTACTGATTAAGTACGTAAATAATAACCTTCTCGAAACCTGCCCCGCACGTCCGCAACACACGTGAAAACAACTTATCGCCAGTGCAGCTTTCATTGTGAAACCAGGTTTATTTTAAAACAATAAGGTCCATAACCGTATAAATGTTTGTATTGCATTTACAATAAATTACATAATAAATTTCGATAATGCATGTCATTGAACTAAAATGCATTTATTTTTATCAATATTATTGTATTCTTGGAAAATAAAGCATGTCGCGCACGATTTGTTTAAATAGGGCAATGTTTGAAATGTCCAACAAAGTAATGAATGGTAAATATCAATGGGAAACGTCTCCTCCTGTTAAGAAAGGGCTTTGGAGTGTAAGCAAATGTAAAATTATCGAACATTGTAAAAATTATTTATGTAAATTCTTAGCTGTATTATTCTCTATAAGTTGTTTATTACATCGGGCAATATGATTGATTCAATAAATTTGTAATGTTGGCAGTATTTTGAGTACCGGACATTTTAGTGTTGACAACATTGTCCTGCATCTGGACTTTTTGACAGTGACAGAAAAAGAAGACGCTCTTGGAATTCGCTTTGTAATAATTATTGGAGTAAAAAGAATTACACGAATATATGATAATTGAGTATATAAAGTACTATGTTTAATTATTGGTGTTCCTGTTGTATTAAGTTTTACAGGAGTAAGGAAGAATCGACATCGCTGTTAGTGTTTCGGATTAGGATTTCCTAGCGGTGTTTCTCTTTATACGTATCGCATTATACGTGATAGGGAATAAAGTATTCGGCGTTGATTCGTACCGAAAACTGAATAGTCGGTAAGCACACCGAGCATCAGCTGAGGCATTAGATAGTCGAAACATACGTAGCCGAGAAACCTAACCCACACATTAGCCAATGGTTACTTCTTGACATCCATACAAAAATACATACATCACACACAGCCTACAAATTACGAGAAACTTATTTTATATAAGCGCACATAGGGTTGAGCAAAACTGCCCGTCGAACCAATGCGCTAGGGTTGTACGAAGTTTAGAAAATAGATAAAATAAATAACGAATATTATATAGTTTTACTTTTAATAATTTACTTTTTTACAAATGTGTTCAAGTTTAATGATACATTCCGTCTCCGAATTCCGTTTTAATGAATTTTTGAACAATCTAAATAACAAATATGATAATCTGAATCGGCTTAAGTAAGTAAAGTAATGTGAAGGATTTATTATGACATTGTCAAAATGCTTTTTAATATTCGCCACAATCACAGCTGAGACTTGTAGCCAATCATAAAACGACAAAAAAATTTATGCTTTACTAGCTGGCCCGGCAGACGTTGCTCTGCCCTTTTCGATAGGTGGCGCGATGTGAAATAAAATTTATTAATAACTCGGCCAAAGCGCGACCTATCGTAGATTTTTTAAATCTCTTCTTAGTCTTGCCTTCAGCGACTGGCAGGTGGCGTGTACGTTTCCCGCACGAATTAAAAAAAAAAAAAAACAATCCAGCCACAGTCTCTTTCGAATAAGTAGGCGATATGCACGTGCCTTCCCAGTTCCCGCTGACCGTGTTCAGGATTTCGTTTTCACATCTTCTAATAATGCCGTCACGTGTTATGCGCAGGCGCACTAATTGCATGTAATGTTGGTAAACTAAAGAAAAAAATGCACGTGTGTGCCGCCGCTGCGTTCGGTACGTTTGTATCGGTCGGCATGTGTGCACACAACGTGTCTTTATTATAAAATAATTGGCTGGCCAGCTAGAAAAACTGCAACAGATAACAAATATAATTACGTCTCGGTTCAATATGTGGGCCTAAGAACACAACTGCGGTATACATCCTCCATACTAGACATGAATGTACGAACAAGCTGTCGTAATAATAATCAGTCTGTTCTGCTTGTGCTCTGTGATCAGCTTGCATCGAGCTTTTCGGCTACAAAGTGTTTCTCCCACTATGTTAATTCATTATCAAAGTGTTGATAAGCTTCGATCTAAAATTACTTTTTTTTTTTTAATTATTCCTATATATAGTTCCAGAATCTCTTATGGTGATTCTGAAGAGATTCTGGAACTATACTTTTATTTAAATATTATAAAGACTAGTAGACATATATATATTTATATATTCAATTGTAAACATTATCATATCATATTTAATGGTATAGTCGGGAGAGGAAGACCTAGGCGAACATTTCACGATCGAATCGGAGACGTTCTGGAAAAAGGCCAGGTCGATAGTGCTCTAAACCCACGAGCATGCATGCGAAGATCGATGAAAGTGGAAGAAGCGACAGACGTACGTCAGGACCGTAGCAAGTGGAAGGAGAGTTGCCTCTGCCTACCCCGTTGGGAATAAGGCGTACATACAATCATCATTATTTATGCATTAGAAATGTACACACTAAGTTTTTGCCATTTCAATCAAATTTCCTGTTAGTACACCAGCTGGAAGAAATTTCAATGTACGGAATGAGCAGTGCCCTTGTACAATTACTGTGTCTTAATGTTTCTATGCCATTTTGAGTGTACAAAAAAAAAAAAACAAAAAAAAGTATTTTATCTCATCGTGCTCAATAACGATTACGTCACGATCTTCCTCACCGGAAACTGACATAAATACGCTGCACACGAGGCGCCTGAGGCGCGAGGTGTCTCCTCGAGAGCTCGGACCGTTCACCGGCCGTTCGATGCGTCCGTGGAAAAGACCACCAATTTTATTTTTTTTGCACTGCACTACAAAACACTGCAGTACAAAAATATTGACTAGATAGACTGGTATTCGAACCCGGGAAGCGTAGCACAGCAGTGTCGTTGCTCTTAGCGTTAGATCCAACGATCTTCAAAGCGGATGTAGCTAGCATGGAGCATGCGCAGCGACTGTGTCGTTTATAAACAAGGAAGTGCCTAAGCCTATATAATAAGAGTCTGTATCTATAGTGTCAGAGGTCTGAAGAGGTCACGATCAAAGTTCCGTGAATAGATTAACATTAGAGGTCCATAAGGCGAGGGTAAAATTAATGTTTCTTTAATGAAATCGGCCCGGCGGCGCAGCGGCGTGCGATCGCGGGCACTATTTGTGCACGGGACAAGTGAAGGCAGGCTAAAGTACTTGCAAGTTTTTTGAGTACAGTAGCAGCCTGTAAGTGCCCACTGCTGGGCAAAGGCGTTCCTCCTCAAATAAGAGTATCGGAGAGGGTTTAGGAGCCGGGAAGGGCCCGCCACGCTGCTCCAGTGCGGGTTGGCGGGCTTCACATATACTCGTAATAAGAGTTTTATGAAATACAGCACTCAAAATTGCTATTAACAATTTCAGTGGTGCCGGGGATCGAACCGAGGTCACTAAAGTGAGCGTCCTGACCACTAGGCTACCACGGTTCCTTATTTTAATTAATAACAAAAAAAAAACTCGGAGAAGAACAAAAGTGCAGACGTATAGTGCAAAAAACAGACACAATATTTAAGTAGCTTATCAAAGAAATTTTATTTAAAAAAATGTCTACTATAAAATCGATCCATATATCGAGGTCAAGGATGTGTCGAAATAACTCTTACATCTGCATCTGTAGCTCCTCTGGTGTTGTGGATGTTCGTGGGCGTCGGTGATCACTTACCATCAGGTGAGGCGCATGCTCGTTTGCCCCCTACTTCAATAATAAAAAAAAGCGGCTTACCGTCGCCCACGTACACTTGCAGCACCTCTGGTGTTGCAGGTATCTTTAAGGGTATTTGGGGGATGGGAGAGAGGGGAGCGGACCTTTGGCTACTTCACACACCGAACATACCGGGGAAGCACAAGATGCCTCCACTTCACGACGGTATTCCGCGAGGTCATGTTACTAGCCCGGTCGAGCCCGGCCCATTCGAGCAGCAGCAAAAGCCGCCGCTTGGCTCTACCACGTACGATACAATATATAGCGCCAATAGCTGAATGGGTTAGAGTACGGACTACGCAACATGACGTCGTAAGTTCGAGCCCGCCGTTCGACTAATCTCGTGAATCACTCCAGATACAAGCTCTAAGCTTAGTTGCAGGGTTTAATAGGAATATTAGTAATGTTACTTTATAAACAACATTGCTTGTATTCTTTAAAAAGAAAAAAAAAATCTTAAACTCTTGAAACAATCTGCATGGTGTATATGGTTCTAATTGTCGATAACTTCTATTGTCTATTTGTTAAATTAGTTCAGTTAACTACATGGCATAACTAAGAACCTGCTCTTGCGTATAACCGAAAAAAAAATTATAGAAAATTTCTTTGTACTAATCTATAGCATCGATGGTTCTTCTCTGTGAACGTCTCGTTTTACGTACCCGGTGTAGATGATGACGTTAATTGAGAGGTTTAAAACAAACCTGGAACCTTCAAACAAATGAGAAACTTTTTGACTTTGACTTTGATAACCGCAGCACTACGGGGGTCGGCTCGACCGGGAAAGGACCGCCGTCTCTCTCACAGACGAAACGGCATAATATGGTGAGTGATTGAACCGGAGACCAGTTTTACTTGCTCTATTTATGCACGCAAGTTCCGTTCACCGCCGAGCACGTTATCGCACCGGGAATCGAACCCAAGTAACACGCGCTCTGAGACTTACGACAAGCGAGCCACCACGGCAAAATACAACGGGCACACTGATACAAGAACAGGAGGCGTCTGTCTGTCTGTGAATTTTAAGTTATCAGTACTTTTCAGCAACGATACCCACAAGCGCAATAACGCCTCACACTTGACCGGTCTTTCGGATTGTTGTATGCACGTATATATTCACGCCTTGTTCCCAACGGGGTAGGCAGAGACAATCTTCTTCCACATGCTACGGTCCTGACATACGCCTTTCGCTTCTTCCACTCTCATCGATCTTCGCATGCACGCTCGTCGGTTTAGAGCACTCTCGACCTGGCCTTTTTCCAGAACGTGAAATGCTCGCCTAGGCCTTCCTCTCCCGACTCTACCATTCACACTCGCCTCATATATCTGTTACGTATTGTTAGTTTAATTATCTCGAACGATGGTGGAAGAAAAAAAAGTGTTGGCCTTGGCATTAAACAAGCTGCAACATACAAAAATACATCTAGTCGGCGGGAGAAAAAACTATTCTATGATGGAGGCTGATAATAATACATGTATCTTAATGTTTCCTGGAAGGCGTAAAATAATTTTATTACCCATCCGCTGTTGCGTCAGCGTGGCACGCGGCTTCACTACAGCGGATCAATGTAACATGAGCACTCACGCCACCGATATGGATATGGGTAGGCAGAGATTACAGCTGGCTTCCGGACACACATCTCTCACCCGATATAGAACGTGAGGGTATTCCCGGAGAATAAGAGACAGCTACGCCTTACCTTGGTGAATAAAATGTTGAAGGACTTCGGAAGGCACGTATCAAATCTGAAACAATTTTTTATTTTTTTTTATTTATTTTTAGTACCCAATACTATGAGCAGCAGCCTAGTGGTCAGAGCGCTCACTTTAGCTTCATAGAGCGCGAGTGACCAGGGTTCGATTCCCGGTGCCGGATGTTGGAATCGAACTGGCTTTCTCGAATGTAATCACGAACGCGACAACAAACAGAAATGCTGACAAGGCTAGTGTTAAGGGCAGTGGGCATTAATATATACAGTGTGTATATATGACAGTTCGCTGTTTATAAATCGTTCACATCATCCCACAGATCACACAGACACCACACATGTCTCACACCCGCGCGGGCTCAGATTCACAGACACGCCATACACGAGGATTGCTCGTGTGCAAGGGCGTTCCTAACATCAAAGTCTTCCCAAATTCGATTGCAACCTAAGCCGAGGTTTTACCTTAGAGTAACCTATGTTGATTCTTATAATAATGTGATCAGAGAGCGTTGTGGCGTGAAAGACGATGTAGTGACACGAATTGAGAAAGGGATGCTGAGCTGGTGTGACATATAGAGAGAATGAATGAAAGTAGGTTGACGAAAGAAATATATGAGGCGAGTGTAAATGAGAGTCGGGAGAGGAAGACCTGGGCGAACATTTCACAATCGGAGACGTTCTGGAAAAAGGCCAAGAGTACTCTAAACCAACGAGCATGCATGCGAAGATTGATAAAAGTGAAAGACGTATGTCAGGACCGTAGCAATTGGAAGGAGATTGACTCTGCCTACCCCGTTGGGAACATGGCGTGAATATATATAGTTCTTACAATGTCCTATACCTTCTAGTGAAAGTCCCGTCAAAATCAGTTCTACCGTTTCCAAGAACAGACCAGACAAACAGACAGACGAAAATATTAAATTCGGGTCTTTCGAGTTTTGGTATCTTGAAAATAATCATATGAAGAATATAGACCCAAAAAAAATTGTTCTTACGAAATTACAGACGGACACTTTGTATTTATATGTCTGGACGCTTGCATCTTTAGAGTGGTTAGACACGAACAGATCTTGCTATTTATAACAGCGAAACATTTAACTACAAAGTAACGCGACAACAGACAGGAGCAGTGTCACGTGTGTGCGGTCTGTCTGTCCGTCTGCGGTCGTACCGCGCAATGCGAAACTAATCGAGTACGAATGTAAAGTCGATTATACTTTATTTAACATGAGACACTGAGGAGGAGCGCCGGCTGCAGATGCACGGGGGCAACGGGTCTCTGGCGATCGAGAGATGGCGGAACTTCCCCACAGACTGGTGTTGGGGAGAGGTGTCACGGGGGTTCCGGTATCAGCGGTGCGCTCACCGGCCCACTTACCCAGCGCGGGGGGTGTGGGCAAACCTTTCAAGAAACGTGGATTATATAATAAAAGGCCTATATAAACCTATACACTTTAATGTGCACCAATGAATAAAAAAACATAATATAACAGTATATTCATATGTTCAAATAATACCAATTATGTTCAATGAATCCATAGGTCCCCGAACTAGTAAAAACTGTGTTCCAGGAGCCAGCGGCTTCCCCCGTATGATTGAGCAATATATTTATGTCTTCTCTGACTAAACATTGATATAAAGTTAGTTCACTAATAAGAAAGGAAAGAAAAAAAAGTTACATTAATATATTAATATTAGCGTATTGATGTTAGCTGATTTCTTAGTATGCGTGTGTGTTTTGTTCACACTTACTTGTGTGCGAATTATGTTTTTAACTGCAAAATTATTGTTTTTTTTTTTATCTTTTTTAATGGTTCTATACAGCAAATTCTTCACATAAACATTAACCACCGTGAGGAAACCTGCATGTCTGATAAATAATAATACATTCGAGGATATGTGTAGCCAGCAAACCCGCACTAGAGCAGCCAGATGTTTGATATATTTCAGAGGTGGCCCTTGCCCAGCAGTGGGCACTTAAAAGCTGCTACTTTAAAGATATAAAAAGTAAAGTGGGCTTGTAAATATCCAACTGTGGGGCACAAGGGTACATGTATTTGCGGCGGATCCTTCCAGTCTTCAGAAACCTCTCAAATAATGCGTGAAGACTAGAATGAAGTGTCTCTCCAAGTATCATCACGCCAGGTGTCAACGGACGCAGGTACCGTAACCGCGCTCTGTTGAGTTAAGCCAGGGATTCCGAAATGGGTCGACATAAGCGAAAACCTATTTTGGGAGTCGACGAGGTCTAAAAATCGACCCCTATTAATTAACACAAGTTCTTATTTGAAACTTTCAAGATGCTGTATAAGTTGAAGATTTTAGTAGTAGTAGATATTTAGTAGGAATTATCATTGTTGTACTTATAAAATTTTTTTACGCAATTTGTATAAATAATTATTAATTACACTTCATACTAACTGAATTTTCCGTCCATTTATTTTGTTAAATGTTGATGAGAAAATGATGACAAGTTTACTCACTTAACCGACCGCGAAGTTTTTAAATTTGTAAGTATTTTGTATCAATAGGAAAAAAACTAGAGATAGGACTTTTAAAGCAATTTGGCTGTGGGGGTCTGAGGTATCAGTTCAATTTGGAAATGGGGTCTCTTATTTTTTTTTATTTATTTAACTAAATACCTTTAAATAAAAGTATTACAAAAGGCGGACTAAATGCCTCTTGGCATTCTCCGCCATTCAACCCGATGGAGAGATATAGTAAGGTCTCTTGCCTCATAGTTTAGGAATGCCAGAGTTAAGCGATGTATTAAAAAAAAAAAACCTGGTTGAGTTACAGGAAACCCCTCGCGATATCAAATATTTCGATAACTCTAGCAGGACAAGTTTTATCTCACCACTGCAAGATAATTTCACACTTGCCGCGGAAGTAATAGAAACTTTTTTCCGCTGCTCCTGTTCAACTGTAACATGTTTTTTTTTTTAAATGCCCCGTCGCGCCCCGAAGCTATCGGGGTTGACCTTCGACAGTGCACGTTCAATGCTGAAACAATATGTATTTTCGTTCTGTCATTTAATACGAGGGTGTAAGTCGGCAATCAATGCGACCTGCTTCGTGTTCATCACGTGCAACGTAAGGTGTGGGAGAGGTTTACACCACCTACCTCCTTACCTTACCTTACCTTACCTTACCTTAAGGGACTGTGGATAGTCTACCGCTGGACATAGGAGGCTATATCGACCGCCCGATGGCGAAGTTGGTAATGACTCTGACTTCCAAGGTATGATTTGTATGATGTGTACGAATTGAAGCGCCTATAGCCGAATGGGTTAGGGTGGGGGAGTACGAAACATGACGTCGTGAGCTCGAGCCCGCCATTCGTCTATTGTTGCGAACCGCTCCAGATGCAAGCTGTAAGCTTAGTTGGAGGAATATTAGTAATGTTACTTAATAAATAGCATTGCTATTATTCTTAAAAAAAATATTGTAACCGAATGAATGAAATGAATGTTCATATATGTATATATGATTATTTATCTATATATCTATCTTGTAATCATCCAGTTATCATGACACGGGAAATCCTATAGTGTGACGGGATTACGTCTGAAAAATATTATTAAAGGTCCATCCCAAAAGGATGGCATGTGAGCGCAGTACCAAAAACCCATCGATCCGCTTCATTTTTGTGTGGTATTTTTTTTTTAATGGTTATTATGACGCCATCTGTCGGCTATTGTGATTATCACAAGGCTTTTCCCTTGAGCCAGCCAAGCCGGCATGCACTTCCTGAAAGGGACTGGAGGAAGAACCTTCCAAGTTCAGATGTATTTTACGTGATTAATCGGTTGCTAGGAACCTTGACAACTGTGACGTGGGGATTTGATGAAAAACATTAATACATTCCCTTTCATCCCACAAATCATTTGAATTCAATCAATCCTTTTCTACGTTTACTTTTTTATTATTCGTTATTAGCTGTCATTCAGTTCTGAGCTATGCTTGATGTTTCAATTCTCTAGATCGTAGGGAAATTAGTGAGAAAACGATTGTAAAATTTGTACCGAACAGACAAACAAACAGAACAGACAAGGAAGCGAGTAAATGCGAAACGTTTGAACCGTGTCACCCATACGGGCTTTACAAATATTATTATCTCATGATTTAGTACAAACATGACCACAGCTTATATAAGTACTTCTCAATTTGCACAGTCTCCAAGAAGTACACAGTACTAAGTGCATCAAGTTTAGACGGAACCCATCACCTTTAACTTAGTGTTGTCGCGTCTGATCGAATGTATCCCACAAATAATACCGATCCGGGACAGTCCAAATCGCTAGTGATCTGGTATCAAAAGTTTCTGTGCAGTACTATTCCACTGTATCTCTTCTCGAGCCTCGCATGGACTGAGTAGAAAGTAAAGTAGCAGCCTGTAAGAGCCCACAGCTGGGCGAAGGCCTCCTTCTCAAATACGATTATCGGAGAGGGTTTAGGAGCCTAATGTCCTTAAAGACCGGCAACGCACCAACACCATCTATGATGTTGCAGATGTATGTGGTCGAAGGTAATCACTTAGCATCAGGTGAACCGCTTGCTCGTTTGCCGTCCTTTCCATAAAAAAAAAACATACGTTTCGATGAAGCAAAGCGATGCGGACGGACAATCTACAAGTTACGGCCTCGCAACTCGCCTCGCGACCCCTTCCAAGGAGACCAACATTTTGACACTTCCAGTCGCTGCTCATCTTTGACAACATTACGCACGTACGGAAAAACGTACATTCGTTTAATTAAAAAGAGACTGTAGCCTGTTGATCGTGTAGATGTGATACAGTAGAGGTTCCTAAATTTAGATAGATATTTTTTGTGTGAAAAAGAATTTTACTCAATAAAACCTATAAAAATACCGTGCAAATTTTAAATGTATATATTCACGCCGTGTTCCCAACGGGGTGGGCAGCGACAATCTTCTTCCACTTGCTACGGTCCTGACATTCTTTCATCAATCTTCGCATGCATGCTCGTTGGTTTAGAGCACTCCCGACCTGCCCTTTTTTCAGAACGTCTCCGATTCGATCGTGAAATGTTCGCCCAGGTCTTCCTCTCCCAACTCTACCACTTGAAATGAAACTATTATTTACGGATTATATCGCGTCTAATTTTGGTTTTTTTTTCCCGACTTTTTGATTGCTTTACAGCAGCCGTGGTCACCCTTTTGAGAGATATTATACACCTTTATAGTATCTTAAATATTATATATAATATTATTAATTATACTTAAAGAGTATACTAGTATGATAATGTTTTTTAAATTTACCATACGAAGACGTATAATTTCTATTGCATAAATTTTGTGTTCGAACTCTAGACCCGTGACACTACGCTGGTACGCTGACCGCTAAGTCGTCGCGGTATTCGCAATTAATCAACAGCTGTTTATCACTTGAAACATAAAAAATAGCTGAGGTAAGATCATCGTAAAGATATTTCCGAGGACGTCTGCCCCGCGAATTACGAAAAAAAAAAACAAAAAGAAGAATTCGAACCGAGAGGTTTGATTTGTTTTCCACGTGCTCGGATAAAAAGCTCGATGTGATGTTGACGTCGTAGCATCTCCTAATAAAACTTTTAACCACACGGCAGATACTCGAACAAAAGCACCGGTCAGTTTCGTTGAGAAAAGCTTACCTACGGATATCCACTATGTATACATCGGCCTACTACATCAGTCACTGCCGAACACAGGTCGGCCTACTACATCAGTCCACTGCCGAACACAGGTCGGCCTACTACATCAGTCCACTGCCGAACACAGGTCGGCCTACTACATCAGTCCACTGCCGAACACAGGTCGGCCTACTACATCAGTCCACTGCCGAACACAGGTCGGCCTACTACATCAGTCGACTGCCGAACACAGGTCGGCCTACTACATCAGTCCACTGCCGAACACAGGTCGGCCTACTACATCAGTCCACTGCCGAACACAGGTCGGCCTACTACATCAGTCCACTGCCGAACACAGGCCTTTGCTAGAGTTATTCGTCGGTGGTCATTGGGATCTATGGGACTGGGAGCGATGGCAGATTATTTCCCCGGTACCACACGTCAAATATATATATATATATTTACATGAGGACTGAGTCGCGATAACAAGTATATTTTTGTTAAATAAACCGAACATGTTAATAAATTCCCAGCGACCTACAATTGTTTCAGATAAAGTAAATGTAAAAATAAACATTGTAAAGGCTGTTTGTCTCGTTATTAACGACATGTTATTTATTTAAGCATTTTAAATATTATTATTATAAAGTTTAAAAGACTTCCGACCGAGGCCAGGGCGAAGTTCCCTCGGCGTACATCGCGACGCATTACTAGGGTCCCACCAACGCCATCTAGCTGTTTGGTAATGCACCACAGCGCGCGTCCCCGGAGATCGTTCCGATCAGGCAGCACACTGCGACCATGTGGAAACAGGGACTTAGCGAGGCCTCGAGCAAAGAGTTAACGCGCCTGCAACTTCTTCGGTGTCCGTACGTGCAGTAACACTTCTTTTTTTATGGTATTGGCGGCATATGAGCTAGTGACGTCACGTGATGGTAAGTGATTTAAGCGTGGTAGAGGCAAGCGGCGGCTTTAGCTGCTGCTCGAATGGGCCGGCTCGACCGGGTTGGTACCGCGGCCTCGCAGAACACCGGTGTGAAGTAGAGGTTCGGTGAGTGATGTAACCGGAGGCCCACACCCCCTCCCTATTCCCCTCCTCTTCCCTCCCATCTCCCAAATATCCTTAAAGACCGGCAACGCACCTGCAGCATCTATGGTGTCGCCGATGTACGCGGGCGACGGTGATCACTTACCGTCAGGTGAACCGCTTGCCCGTTTGCCGTCTCTTCCACAAAAAAACAAAAAAGTGATTATCGTCGCCCGCTTACACCAGAGGGGCTGCAGGTGCGTTGACCGCCTTCAGGGGTACTTGAGCCTTTGCACCGGGCGAACCACTCGTTACTCTGCTGCACTCCCTTAGAAGAAAACCCCAAGTAGCACCACCCACTCGAGATACAGCAGTGTTTAGGTAGGCCGTTCTGGTAGGGTTCGCGCTGCACTTGTGCTTTTTAATTTTGTGGATCACTATATTCTTGTACCTTTCGAAATCGCAAGTGTGGCCAATCCGTATACTTCAACGCTTCCCCGTAAATCCGATGTGAGAAGGAATTCGTAGTGTAGTTCAGGTAGCCGTGGATAGCTTAGTGGTCAGGGCGCTCGCAGTAGTTTCATAGAGCGCGTGTGACCTGGGTTCGATCCCCGGTGCCGGCGCCACTAAAATTGCACAGCGTGGTAAACCACGCGCTCGGCGGTGAAGGGAAACATCGCGAGGAAACCTGCATGTCTGAGAAATAATAAAAATATTATTTCGAGGATATGCGAAGCTGGCCAACCCGCACTGGAGCGGCGTGGCGGGCCCTTTCCTAAACCCTCTCCGATACTAGTATTTGAGAAGGAGGCCTTTGCCCAGCAGTGGGCACTTACAGGCTGTTACTTTACTATATTCTTGTAGCATGCTTTCAGTTGCCTATGTGACCGTATCATCTATTTAACGATATACATTACAATTATTGTAAAAAAAAAAATCTAAATACGAGGATGCCTACGGATTTTCCTTAGCCTATTTCTTCTCGGTACGAAACGGCGGTAGATGGTAAAAAAAAAATCGATTTGACATTTGACAAAAGAAATTATCCTTCTTACGTCGAAGAGCCGTGGTCGTGGCGCACGCTTCAGTTCAGGTAAGAAGGAGAACATCGTGAGGAAACCTGCGTGTCTGAGAGATAATAAAAGAAGACACACACAGACTAAACTCCCCCCCCCCCCCCTCCTCCTTCCCTAAAGTAAGAACTGCAGCGAGCAATCTACTCAGAAGTACGACGTCTTATTGTCACATCGCGATGGGGCGGCTTGCGGGTGAAAAAGAGACAACAACATTCGTCCTGCAGAACGGCGGTCGTGGGAGCTATTTATATTCTACATACGAGAGCGTCGCTCAGATGTAGACTTATAGAAATTATTATTCCCACCTTGACAATGTATGCATGAACAAACAAACTTGAATGCATTTAATAAGTATAGTATTGTTAGAAAAGAAAATATTTATTTATTTATTTATACATTATTGTCTACACCAAAAGGATTACAAAAGGCGGACTTAATGCCTTTCGGGCATTCTCTAACAGTCAACCCAGGGCGTGAAGAAATGTGGTGATAGGTGCATCTAATTTACAATAATATAAATATGAAAAGGTTAATTGAGAAATATACAACATAATTGAAACATATATAAATGTATAAGCTTACATATCTACACATACACATAGATATACAAATACATATTATTATGTATACAGATATACCAACACAGATATATACATACACAAAATATGGCATAAAAAGAGGATTCCCACAATTTCCTTCGCGTGTTTTTTCTCCGACATTACGTAACGGAGGTACATTAAAAAAAGAAACTTTATCATGTGAAATTTGTGTTCCTATGTTGAATAATAAAGATACTGATTTTTGTATTAATGCACGTAAATTTAAACTTTAAATACCTTTATCATTATTTATTAATTAAACTTAGGGTAAGAAAGGTGGTGGTACCACAGATGTGTAGAAATAAAATGAACAGTGGAAGCCGTGGTGGCCTATTGGTCAGAGCGCTCACTTTAGTTTCATAGAGCGCGGTGAGCCCGGGTTCGATTCCCGATGCCGACACCGCTATAATTGTTAACAGCTATTTTAAATGATGAATTTACCTCTCTCTCAAATATAAATAAAGGATAACATTGTGAGGTAACATGCAAGGACACGTGAAGTCCACCAACTCGCAATGGAGCAGAGTGGACCCTTCCTGGCTCCAAAACCCTCTCAGATATTTGTGGAGGAGGCCTATGCCCAGCCGTGGGCATTTACAAGCTGCTACTTTACTTAAATTCTTTGTACACCAAATGATATAAGATTAAATTAAAGCTTATAATTTATGTGAGAAACAAATTGAATTACGATACTTTACAAACACAAATCGAAATTCGACCACAAGTGATGCTGGTATTAATAAATCGCTTGTCGGATGACCCCAGTCGAACAAATATGACCATTTCACTATTAATTTATTATTTCAGAGTTGAAATTATATATATGACATATTTATATTTTATTTATTTAATTTCTATTGCCTTTCTTTATATAGAAAGATACATATGGCAGAAGAGGCACGAAAGCAGGATAAATGCAGTAGAAATGAATTGAATGAAATGAAAGGGTTCGAAATAATGTGATCAGAGAGATCGTTGTGGCGTGAGAGACGATGTAGTGACACGAATTGAGAAAGGGATGCTGAGCTGGTTCGGACATGTGGAGAGGATGAACGAAAGTAGGTTGACGAAACAAATATATGAGGCGAGTGTGAATGGTAGAGTCGGGAGAGGAAGAGCTAGGCGAACATTTCACGATCGAATCGGAGACGTTCTGGAAAAAGGCCAGGTCGAGAGTGCTCTAAACTGACGAGCATGCATGCGAAGATTGATGAAAGCGGAAGAAGCGAAAGACGTATGTCAGGACCGTAGCAAGTGGAAGAAGATTGTCACTGCCTACCCCGTTGGGAACTAGGCGTGAATATATACATGAGGCCTATGCCTATAGGCATTCTCTACCAGACAGCCTATGTTGTGGTGAAAGTTTATGGTACATTGGAGCTTAGAAAACCATAAACCTACACTAATAACTAAATTACTAATAAATATTTGTACATTCATACATACATACTTTTGACAGTAGCAATCATATAATAAGCAGTATCATGTCACATTCGTATATATATATATATATATATATATATATTGAACGGGCATGCCGTTAGGTCCGTGCATTGTGTAATGGTTACCATTGGTAAACGAGACGCTGGATTCAACTTGAGAGAGATTGATGGTGCGACGTTCCGTTTAGACAATTACAAATATAGGGATGTAGAGGTAGCTCCGGTATCGATGGCACGTTATAGATATTTGTTGTGGTAACTCGATATTACACAATATTATATTTCTAACCACGCCGCCCTTTCGCGCTTACAAATAAACGTAAAATAATCGTATGCAAGTGTTTTATTCTACGATCTCCGTCAAAGGCGATTTAACTAACTTATTACCTTATAAGCGAAATGTAAGTTAAAATCGCGAATTGCCTCTCTGACAGCGCTGTTTAAAGAAATGTCGTTAAGCGTTTTCGACAGAATCGAAGTTCAGTCTAACCCGTTGGATGGATCGCTAGGTAACTACACCCCCGTCCGGGATGTCTCCCCACGTTCCTTACCCCTGGACTCCACCTCGCGTATCTCTTGTTCATGGGATGTTCGAGAACAAATGAAAAAAAACATTGTGGCCGTTGCTTAATATTTGCATAAAAATGATTAACGAAATTGTGATTGAATGAGAAAACATAACAGGAAATAAATGTAAAGCGTTTTTTTTTTCATGGGAAAGGCGGAAAACGAGCTAGCGGCGCAACCTGATGGTAAGTGATTACCGTCGCCCACGTACATCTACAACAGCAGAGGTTGCCGGCTTTTAAGGGTATTTGGGAGATGTGAGGGAGAGTAGACCTCCGGTTACCTCACTCACCGAACGAAACGCAGAAGCAAAAGATGCCTCTACTTCACGCCGGTATTCTGCGAGGCCGCGGTACCAGTCCGGTCGACCCAGCTCATTCGAGCAGCAGCAAAAAAAAGTAAAGTAGCAGCCTATAACCGCCCACTGCAGGGCAAAGGCCTCCTTCTCAAATACGAGTATCAGAGAGGGTTTAGGAGCCAGGAAGGGCCCGCCACGCTGCTCCAGTGCGGCTTGGCGGGCTTCACATATCCTCGAAACAATATTTTTTATTATTTCTCAGACATGCAGGTTTCCTCACGATGTTTTCCTTCACCGCCGAGCACGTGGCAAATACAGCACTTAAAATTGCCAATTAACAACTTTTAGTGGTGCCGACACCGGGGGGATCGAACCCAGGTCACTCGCGCTCTATGAAACTAAAGCGTGCGCTCTGACCACTAGGCTACCACGGCTCCGCGTGTAATGGTTAGCACTCTGGACTCAGCAGCGAAAGGCACGAACGAATTTACCACGTAAAGGTGTTCTATTAAAGCTGTCTAAATATTATTAGATTCAAACAGAGCGTGTATATGCCAGACGCTGATCTGATCACGAGAGCCGTGCATGTCTGCCCCCCCCCCCCCTCTCCCACCCCTACGCGACCCGTCCATGCGGTGTCCGGCGCGCACTTCGCATAGCTTGGCCCCGTCTGCCAACTGCACAGTTGTACGTTTCAATTCTGGCACCCGGCCGCCCGGGGGCGGCGTGACTGCGCATCACTCGATCAGCGAACGCAATTAAATTCAATGAGCCACAGTTTGTGTGTATTTTGGACGGACGCTCCGTCGAGTCAGTCGAGGGTCAGGGTCACCTGGACGGCGGAAACTGGACACCGCTAATCTTTAAAGCAAACGTTGCTTTTTTTTTTTTATCGGATCGAAGTGACAAACGTTGTCTGGTAGTTTCTTCTCTAAGAACAAGGTAATAAAGAAGGAATCTTCGTCGGTTACGACATAAAAGAAATCACAACAATTCCGCGTGATGTTATTCCACGATAGAATCATACTGTGCGGTATTTTTCACATTACCAATAAACGAAACCGTGTCTTGGACAAACATTGTTAATAAATAACTGATATTTTTGTGAAATTGTTTCGCTAATAGTTCTTCGCCCGTACAGGACCGTACCCTTTATTTTATCTATATATTTATATGTATATATGTATATGTATATATATTCACGCCTTTTCCCCAACGGGGTAGGCAGATACAATCTTCTTCCACTTGCTACGGTCCAGACATACGTCTATCGCTTCTTCCACTTTCATCAATCTTCGCATGCATGCTCGTTGGTTTAGAGTACTCTCGACCTGACCTTTTTCCAGAACATCTCCGATTCGATCGTGAAATGTTCGCCTAGGTCTTCCTCTCCCGACTCTACCATTTACACTCGCCTCATATATTTGTTTCGTCAACCTACTTTCATTCATCCTCTCCACATGTCCAGCTCAGCATCCCTTTCTCAATTCGTGTCACTACATCGTCTCTCACGCCACAACGCTCTCTCTTCACATTATTTCGAACCCTGTCAGTTATCTTCACATCAGTCATACTTCTTAACGCTCTCATTTCTACTTAATTTATACTGCTTTCATGCCTCTTCTGCCATACCCTGCCTCTGTATATATGTATATAAACTCGGCGTCAAAAAAATCGCACCTTTTGAAATTTTTGACTTCAAGCGAATAATACTCTTAACTTATTTATTGTACCCTACCAAAATGAATATCATTTGAATACACTTTAAAAACGCGTATCGTTCTTTTCTGTAAAAACAATAATCACGAAACGTGCTGAAAAAAACGTCTTTAAAAAAAAAGTGCTGAAAAGCTCATTAGAGGACTCACTACTTGTGCCACCTTGGACACGAATAAAAGGGGGGGTAAAAATTTATTATGGGTCATTAGCTATCCAGACATCACAGAAGTGACACCTGAACAGCTCCAGTAAGAAAAAAACCCTGAAAAATGGATACCACGGCAGAAGAAGCAGCTCAAGTGGTAGCACTACTGCAATCAGGACTACGCCAAGTTGATATTGCTCGACAATTCAACATAAGCCGTTTCCGGGTGAAACGAGTATCCCAGCGGTTCCAGGAGACTGGAGGCTACATCAGGAAGCATGGATCCGGAAGACGACGTTGCACTTCCGACAGAGACGACCGCTATATTGTGTCGACGTCTTTGCGTAACCGATTCTCCAACGCTGTTGCTCAACAGCAGCTGGCTGCGAGAGAAGAAAATCCAGGCCCGTAGTAGGGCTGCTATATATGTATATTGGCAATGTACCAACGCAACATTCGTGTGTTTCCAAAACTATCAAAGTGTGTGTGACGCACCAACGATTTCGATTTAATTGTTTTTTTTTTTTGATATAATACTCTTCCCTAGTGTGTCCACACACTCAGTGAGTATCGATTCGTATTTGGGACATCGGTTCGCTCCGTAGTCGGGAGGAGCATTTCAAGAGCAATCTTCGCCCGACTACGTAACGAGATCGAGAAGACGGGCGCACCTTGCACTGTGAAAGAAACGAACACACTTCCGTTTTCGATTCGACTAAAGGAAAAGAACATTCTTAATATTGTACCATTAAAAAAAAGCCTTTTGTTCAGTTCACCCCAGGGAATACAAAGATTTAAAAAAAAATCACACATGTCTCAGAATATGCCGTGAGGCTTACTTTTTGTATTGTTAAAGAGAATATTTGGAATTAAAAACAAAAATTCAAACGAATTTTGACTATTTTATTTCCATAACAATTTATTTAACTATATTTCACAAAGGTGGTAATACGTCTTAACGATCAACTACCGCCCCGCTCCTATGCAAAGATGGCATACAAAAATATTAATGAGTAGTAAGTAAAAAGAAAAAAAAATATTTTTCATTGTAGCTTTCATTTCTAAATAATTTTTATTTATTAAAGATTAAAAAAATTGGGGGTGTCCAAAATAGGCCTTACGGACGGTTTGCTTTTGCCTAAAGAGAAAGAACCTAAGAAAATGAAAAAAATAATGTCAAACTGAACTGCATCTGATGCGTCCTCTTACTAATCTGTGAACGACATTATAGATCGATGTTTTCAGTATTTAGTGTTTAAATACAGTAAACGCACCTTCATAAAACAGTTATTCACAAACTCCTTACTGGTTGAGTTTTTGATATAGACACCGTAACGAAAACGATCTTTAACAGACGACGTTGACGGCCATCTCTTTTATTTTTGAGAAAAATATATTTTGTACCCTAAGCGTCTACAAGCGAAGATCCGTGACATGCGGACGAACAGACAGAAAGACAGCAGAGTCCGCACTCCTAAAGAGAACACTGAGTTTCTTGCCGGTTCTTCTATGATCGTCTTTTACGAATCTGTGTATATTTTGACCTTCATAAGAGCTTTAAACAAGCCTTAATTGAATAAAAAAAAAGTTTAGAACCCAAGACATAGTTGTACAGAAGCTAACAAAATTACCGATATATTTCTGAACAGACGTCTTCATAATCCATAAATAACAGTATTAAAATTCCAAACGCCATACTGTTCGAATAGAAAACGCGGGAACTCATGACGTCTAGACATTAACGCGCACGGCTTTTAACTTTTTAAATTGGCGTGACGTGTGCATTCAGTGTGCACAGCCTATTTTTGTTAATACTCTTGGAATTTGTATTGAAGTATTTTAGACGAGCAGAGACTATAATGGAAATTATTTAAAAATTATTGTCTTATATTTAAATGGATATTAATTTTTCATTAGATAATCATGTATGGTCTATTTTTGTGGGGAGAAAATAAACAAATATTACTATTATTATGTGGGGTTATTTAGATATTTACTCTTATGGTTTATTATTTATTTATTATTACTATATATATTAAATTCTCGGGAAACTCTTATATCACTACCATGTACCTACGAAGTGGCATATTTTTTTTTAAATGATAATTTTGAGATATGTCAAACATAATTTTTTTATTGGAAAGTAGGCAAACGGTCGAGCGGCTCATCTGATGGTAACTATTTACCGACGCTCTTGGACATCTCCATGTTCTGATGTTTTTATGCCCTTTCGTGTGCAAAAAAAAATACACGACAGGTTAATTGACAAACGTTAATACTATGTAATAGACTTCCTTGCAGAAAATTTAGAACTATAATTAATAATGATACCATATATATTAATATATATAAAAATTTAATAATTGACTTCATAAAATATTGTCTCATATAATTGAACACCATACCTGAAAAGCAACAAGTTTTGCCTTACACAAATATTGACGCTGTTTCGAACCAAGGACCGACGGCTCAGGCTGTGTAATCACTAAGCCACATGGATAAAAGCTATTGCGTCGGTGAAAAGAAAGGCAATGAAACGGTACGTACGACATGCGCGTACTAAGTTAATAAACGACGGACAAGTCTAAACATGCGACAAAAGACTCCCCGAAAAAGCATTCCAAAATGGCCGACGTAACAAAACGGGCACAAAGCAGTTTTCGAGCTCACGTGTTCACCTCGTGACTCTTTGAATAATAGATACGGAATACTGAACGACCTGTTCCGTACGGAATATGTAAAAATATTATCAATAAAAAAAAAAAACAATTTTTATAGACAACAATCAAAGTTTTATCGCTTAGTAATATAATCAGCACCGCAGACCGGACACTGCACACAACGACCCTGGTATCTAGCGCCCCTTGGACGTGATCAGTGGTGCTAAGAATCTCCGACAGAGAACCCGACGACTAGGTATCTCCCGTAGAGGCGAAAGGTGACTTACGGAAGCCCGTTCTGCCTACGTGCGTGAATAAACAACAGTAGCGACTAGAAAATGATTAAAAAGCGCTCCTGATTAAAAAGCTCGTCTCAAATATTTGAGAGAGCTTTGGAGCCGGGCAGGGACCGCCACGCTGCTCCAGTGCGGGTTGGCGGGCTTCGTATATCCGCGAAATAATATTTTTCATTATTTCTCAAACATATGCCAGGTTTCCTCGCGATGTTTTCCTTCACCGCTGAGCACCCGGTAAATACAGTTAACAATTTTAGTGGTGCCGGCCACCGGGAATCGCACCCAGTTCACACGCGCTCTATGAAGCTAAAGCGTGCGCCCTGACCACTGGGCTACCACGGCTCTCACCTAATCCAAATCCATAATCTCTGCCCACCGCTATCTGGGTCCAGCAGCAAGGCATGCACTTGACCATTTCCCCCCATCATTATAAACACTTTCGTCTCTAAATAAACACTCCATCGATGGGCATAGCTCTCCCAATTCAATTAATTTTATTTGCATAATACATGACAATATACATTTTCACATACAGTAACACGTTTCGTCACATAAACGACATGCAAATATATACTTATATATATATATATAATATTTTAAATGAATCCTTATATGTTACAGTTAAAGATACTGTCCAATTATAAGACAGTCAATTGATAAAAAACAAAATAAAATTAATTTTCACATTTATATGTGGGGTATTCATATATCAATGAAAGGTTTTCCATAACCTCCACTTGGCACCTATGACACTGCCGCCCCGTCACCGGTCTGGCATCATTTGACATTACATTGATATGGTCATACCGCCAAACGCAAGATATTTTTGGTGATATTGGGCAACGTAATGAGGAACTGGAGGAGACTGGATTAAAGTTGAATGTTTTTATGTTTTTTTTTTAAAGAATACTAGCAATGCTATTTAACTAACATTACTAATATTCCTGTTAATCCTCCAACTAAGCATTAGAGCTTGTATTGGGAGTGGTTCACGACAATAGTCGAATGGTGGGCTCGAACCTGCGATGTCATGTTTCGCAGTCCGCACCCTAACCCATTAGGCTATTGGCGCTTTTAAATTTTTGTTTTGTTTTGTGTTTAAGCGAACTTCTTGTATTTTACCGAATGATAAAGAAGTGGCACTTGAACGTATGGATGGAGCGATGGTTCCTTGCCCCGCCTTCGAAAATTACATCGTCTCAAGTCATGTCTGTCGATCGCTCGGCCACGCGTTATCTCAATAAGAAATAAACTCTGTGGTTGGCAACTAATGGCAACATTGCACTTTTATATTAGAGGAAAGTAATCATGGCTTATTCAATAAATAAAAAAGTCGATAACGCGAGTCGGAGGTCAGTTCGAGTTGTCTAATTAATTATGAAAAAAAAAAAATACGGTTTGTCGACCTGTTTAATAAACAAAGTCGCGTGATGAGACGAGGGCATCGCCGGGGGTGAACTTTAGGAATGGGAGTAATGACACGATAAACTCTGGAGTCTAAGGATGACAATACCAAGCCAATTTTCTCCAAATTTCTATCTCGTCTCCGTTGGTCAACCAACCGATATTTATCCCAATATCTCACCCACATCCCCACGGATCACTGCCCAGCAGCGTCGCCGGCGCGTGGACCCTTGCAACCTTTTCATTACATTCAACAAACGACCTAACAGTCCGTCCGATGGTAAGTACCTATCCGAGAAGGTTACAGTTCCGTTGTCCCCCACCCCCAGAGGAATGAGAAGAAACGCCACGCAAACCATAATAATACTGGCTCTCTATACCGTTCAAACTGGTCGTGGTATCACAGCTTATTAGGGGATACAACAGAACCGAAGGAAGAGAATGGAGAAACCATCTAGACGACTCCTAGACTGAAATGGAATCATCATCATCATCGTTGCTGAACACTGCTAAACATAGGCATCCCCCAAAGATTGCCATAAAGCTCGGTCTTGAACCACCTGCATCCATCGACTACCCGCAACACTGCGCAGGTCGTCACTCGCATGTCGTGGGGGGTCGTCACTCGCATGTCGTGGGGGGTCGTCCCACACTACGTTCGCCTGTACGCGGCTGCCACTCGAGAACCTCTCTTCCCCAACGGTTGTCGGTTTTGCGAGCCATGTGGTCATAATTGAAATGGAATCCAGTTAGTAAATAACCTTCAATTATAATGAATGCCTGCGTTGGTCAGTACTTTGTTGAAAGGCTGTCCAACAGGTAGACTTGGCTGATGAAGATACTTTGGTGTACGAAAACCGTCATCTAGTCATCAGTCTTGACTGGTAACAAGTCGAACGGTGTTAGTGGTAGAAAAGAATTGTAGACAGAACGAAACTTTGATACCCACGTTTGTGAGAGCCTCTCTGGTAATGAAATTTCCATTACAAACACACAGACGAACGGATCGTGTAAGATAGTGAGCGCATAAGGAACAAGAGTGCTCTTGTAAGTGGTAGAGCCAAGCGGCGGCTTCAGCTGGTGCTCGAATGGGCCGACTCCGACCGGATTGGTACCGCGGCCTCGCAGAATACCGGCGTGAAGTGAAGAGACATCCTGTGCTTCAGCGTTTCGTTCGGTGAGTGAGGTGACCGGAGGCCCAAAACCTTACGATCTCCCAAATACCCTCAAAGGCCGGTAACGCACCTTCAGCTCCTCTGGTGTTGCAGATGCACGCGGGCGATGGTAATCACTTACCATCAGGTAGCGCCGCTTGCTGGTTTGCCGCCTTTCTCATAAAAAAAAAAAAAAACTAGAGCTTCGGTGTCGGATAGGCACAAACACAAACATACATATGTAAAGTTTGATGTTAACATTTGAGATCCAAACACTAATGCGATGTCAAAGCATAAACACATTCCTAAAAATGTTATGACACCCCTAATAAGTGGCAAAAAAAAAAAGGTAAGCAGATCGCCATTTCGTCGGCATTTCGTAAACCGAACAAAACCTTCGGAGTGTACAGTTGCTGAACATTTAATTGGAATTCGTTTCCAATGAAAAATTACACGGAAATACTTACAAGCCGTCGACATTGTGCTATGTTAAGCCCTTACAAATCGACCGCCACAACGATTTCTATTTATTATTAATGACTTTAATACTCTACGCGTATGCATTTTAATATCCAAATTTAAATACAGCTATGTCGATTATATTTATTATAATTTATTGGAATGTCGGACGAAACTAGGTGAGAGGTACCTTGGTATTTTAGCCCTTATGTAGTGACGCACGAAGCCCATTTATACTATTTACCATCAAGATCAAGAAGTAAGCTTCATTATAGATTAACTGGTCATGCGTTTAATTTTAAAGTAAAAGTCGGTCAAGCGCGAGGAGGCACAGAGTGATTTAATATGTTTAATGTAGCTCTATGTATGGTGTATACTAAATTTAAAACGGTATGTCTCAATTCCTCAATAATTATATAGTTATAAAAAAGAAATAACTTTTTTAAGTTCGCGCCATTTTTTTTTTCTAAAGGTAATGGCAATAAACAATTCAAAGGCCTCTCGGGACTCATTTGACTGTCGTAGACAAAAATATTAATAAAAACACTGGCTTGAGTAGGGTGGTAGACCTAAACAGCGACAGCGTTTATTTCTTTTTATTGATTCTAGTATTCGGAATCCGGAGGTTTATAATCCGCACAGTAAGACTGCGAGAGCTAATGTAAAAAAAAAAAAATTTGCATATCCTATTAGCTATATGAAGGCACGCGTCCTCGGCGTGTTACGACGATTTATGCGCATATAAATGTGAAATTTCGCCGGAAAGGTCGAGACGGATTGTGAACAGTCTGTTGCTAAGGAAAATCTTTACCCTCCATGCATACCTATGCTCTCCTGGTAGATTTCGTATAAAATGCTATATTTCCCAATTGGACCTGGTAAATTTATTACAAATAGGAACAAAAACCAGCAGAGAATTAGTGCTGTAAAACTGGCACTAACCATTTCTTACCGATAGAAAGCTGATCCCCTTTCTTCATGTGACAAAAGAGCCAACAGCCCACCTGATGATAAGTGCTTACTGCAGCACATGGACACCTGCAAAAAAATCTTCAATGGAAGAAGTTTACAGGTGCTTCGTCACATTAGGACTAAGATCCTAAGATAACGCCTCACAGCATGTAATAGTGGTTGTGCCATGCTGTGGCAAAAAGGATTCCTGCCATCGAGCAAATTCTGATGAAGAAAACCATTTTATACGCGTGGTACAATAAATATTGACTGCATTTGGGATTCGAAACCAACTTAATAAATGGTCATTCAAAGATTTATGGCGCCCTAATAATACGTTCTCTAAGCCCCTATAACCAATGTTGTTAAGAATCGACGCCTTCGTGTTGCAATCTTGACAAATAGGCATTAAAATCAACGAGCGGTCTTCCGACAACGCGGCGTTTTTTTTAACGCCCGATATTGAAACGTCAGTTTTAATTTTTTTTTTAATTGATAACATTTATTTTCTATGTACGTTTAATATAAAAATATCGTAATTAGTGTATAGGATATAGTGTAATGGTGGTATAAATGAAGATACTAACATTCAGATGGTGGGTTTGTTTGTGTGTGAATTTAGACCTGGTCAATAATCACAGCAACGTTTCTAATATTTATTAAGAAGATATTTTTACTCGTATAAACTAAGGGTTCCGAAATCCGGGAAGTTAATCTTTATAAGTTCGCTTTTCTGCAGTTATGTACCGACTTGCTTCAGATGAAGATCTCAGTTTTAAGAAAATAAAACCCGAGTCAATTTATTTTAAAGAATACTTCCTTCTCGTCTGTCCAAACATTATTCAGATGTAGTCCTTATTGAGCTGAAGTCTTTCTTACACTATTTTTCTTGATGCCATTTATAATGTCATTCAATGCTATGCAATGTACGAGGGGAGGGACCATTCTCTCCTCCATAGATAAACCTCAACTGCGCGCGGTGCTAGCTATACTATATACTAACTAAAGAGGCTCGGCCGACCGTCTGATGGCGTAAAACCCACCTAAAATTCCGAAACTATAGACAAGAGATTAGAAACAGCATCAGCGAGTGTGAGGGCACTACCACCAACCCACCTCTGTCCAGTGTGGCGAATGTGGACAAATGCTCCATGGCGTGCCAGCTTTTGTTGGCGCTTTCATGGATACGCCTATGTAATCACATGCTCTATGCTAACATGTTAGAGCCTGTTAATTTTCATTGTTATTATACATTGTTATTAATCTGTTTGCCGAAATTGCCTTCCGTGTTCTAGAAGTTGTCATCGATTTATGATCTTTAGTTTGAGCCTTATGTATCATGCATGTAATAAGTGAATACGCTGTGCAGCGCTTTACCCTGAGGCACTTCCAAATGAAAGCGCTCTGATCATGATCAACCAGCACTGTAGTAGTAATTACTTAAACGGACTCATGCCCTACCTTCATACATCAACACAACACAATTTAAAAAAAAAATGTGGGTACGGTTAAAGGGTATTTGGGAGATGGAAGGGAGGACGAGGAGGGGGAATGGGGAGAGGAAGTGGGCCTCTGGATACCTCACTCACCGAGAAAACGAGCCCGAAAAAAAACCCAGTCGAGCCGCCCATTCCAGCAGCAAACGCCGCCGCTTGGCTCTAGTTGTAGACAGAAACAAAGATAATGTTCATGACAACGCCTACAAATGTCGGCAATGCCGGGCATGGAAGATTTACCCATACACACCACGCGAGGCAGGCGGGTTGGTGAGCGCAGCGCCGGTACCCTCGCTCGAGAGACAGCGTTCCCCATCACTAGTCTGTGGTATTTGGCTTCGGCATATTCGGAGAAATTTTCCGTCATCAATACGGTCGCTATAGCCTCGTTCGTTAATCAGCAGGGTGGACAGTGTTCTGGTGCGATTGACATTACAAGTATTATATACAAGTGGTATTCAATTTTTTTCCCCCTTACATTAAATACGAAACCGATCACTTTATTTTGATTTTAAATAAGAATCAGAGGTGAACACTGAAGAATGCATTATAAATGGCATTCACTTGATTTGGACCTTCGCGGATACAAGTGGCTCTATAAAATATCATAAATCTATGGCAACTTTTATAGCACGGAAGACGATATCGACGATATCTAACATGTTGGCAAACTTAACAGTGATTAGGGAAGTGCCGCAACGTTTTATTGGAATAATGATAAAGCGTCGAAAAAAACGCGCAATGGTATTGACCCTGACATACTTTTTTTTTTATTCCCGCCAACAAGAACGTCATTTAACCAATGTGTCTTCGTGCTCCCAATTATACTACCGTGCAATGCATGCTCTAGGGTCACGGGGACAGCCGATGATATTACGGGTTCCTGATAATATTATAAAAAAAAATTGATTCATTCACACCTAAGGGGCGGAATAGATTTTATTTAATGGTCTCTAGTATTTACACGAACACAACACATTAGAAATTAAACTATTATTTACGGATTTTATCGCGTTTAATTAAGTCCCTCTATGACTACGGCTGCTGTAAATCAATAGAACGACGGGAATCTATAAATACCTAATTTTTACCCCACTAGCCATAGGAGCCTAATGGCCTGACCATGCTCACTTTAGTTACATAGAGATAAAATTGTTAATAGCAATTACAAGTGCTGTATTTACCGCGCCCTCGGCGGTGAAGGAAAACTGCATGCCTGAGTAATAATAAAAAAATATGTTATTTCGAGGATATGTGAGGCCCGCCAACCCGCACTAGAGCAGCGTGGCGGGCCCCTCCCGGCTCCAGAACCCTCTCAGATGTTTGAGAAGAAGACCTATGCTGCTACTTTACTATTAAATAAAAACTTTATACTAGACAGACCGAAAAAAAACCTGTTAAAATAATCTGATGCTTCCTTTAATTAAATACTATTTGAAACATTCATTTCATGTACAAATATACAGTACGACATTGTTTACTATTTTAATAAATGTGTAACAGACTTGTTAAGACTCGAATATCGATAATCGATTATGACGCCAGCAAAGTAGCGGGCAGTCACTAGTGTAGATGACATAGATAGATAGACATAAGTGTCAACAATTGTTAGGTATAGTTTGGTAGGGAAGGTTTTGTATAAGTTTCATATTTGTCAGACAGCCTTCAGTGCTTTATCGATGTTTTCTTGTGACCGTGTGTATGCTATAGGTATTGCTCTAAAATATCACATCTGTCCATCTGTGCCAGCGTAAATAAAGCTTTATCAATATATAGAATAAAAAAATCTAATCACAGGAACTGCCGGTCCGATTAGAAAAAAATATTTTTGCGTCAGACAGCCCGTTAATCTATGAAGGTTATAGGCTATATAACATCACGCTACGACCCGTAGGTGCGCAGCAGTAACCTCAAACCTTCATCCTTTAGTCGCGTACTCATCAAAATTTACAAATTCACCCACCCCCGCAAGGGCACGGCTTAGGAAAATAAATTAGACATTAATCTCGAGCGATACGATACGCGTTAACTGGTCTGCGCCGGCGCAGACCCAGCCCGGCTTTACCTTGACAGCCTGTGGTTCTTAGGCGCCATGTCCGATTTATTGTGTAAGACCGAACAGTATCATATTGTATCTCGAATATTAATAACTTTGCAATGCTCATTACATATATACTCTATGCCCGTATTAAATTATAACAGCGAAGTTCTTCATTTTCCGTTTAATTCTATGAAACTAAAGATTTAGAGCAGTGGTTGTAAATAAATCATCGCGCCGGGCCGGGACCCAAAACCCTCTATAATATTTGAGAAGGAGCCCTTTGCCCAGCAGTGGGCAATTACAGGCTTTAACTTAACAATTAAACAAAAACTTTATACAAGATATTATAATACAATGGGATACACAGATGATAATATATATGTATTCGATGAAGTTATTGCTGTTAGCCGTATTGGCTTTTACAGCTTCATAGGTTAGCACCTGCGTCCTTGAGGTCGCAGGGGTCATGCTTTAAGTAGATGTACAAGTGTACATCCACTGCTTACCTCTTTACAGTAAGCTATCTATGGACCGTCCGAGGGAGGTTCGGACCTCGTCTCGGACGGTCGAGGTGTTTCGATAGATCCGGGCGGTAAGAACCGCCCTGAAACGGGGGGTGTTCTGTCAGAGATGATAATAACATAGCTGCTGACAGCTACATCATCCACAGATTAACCAAAAAAACAATCAGAATAATTATCCAAACGACACACATCCGAGAAAGTCTCATCTCTTTTTACATTGTACGTTGCACAAATATGGACGTGCCTCTTTCATGAAATGAAACTATTATTTACGGATTTTATCGCTTCTAAATTTTGTTTTTATATATTCCCGACGTTTCAGCCTCGGTAATGGGGGGGGGGGACTGAGGTGTTAGAGGTCCCGATGTCACAGTCAACTCGGGCTACCTTCGGCCTTTAATTATTAATTTTGATCCGATCTACGCAGAATAGAAGTAAAGGCTGAAGGTAAAAGTAATACTTAATAAATAGAGGCATGTCCATATAATGGTTTCTTGTAATATAAGAAAATAAAAAAAAATATTTTTGTTTTAGATTACGTTATTGACATTGGTTAAAATATCAACGTAAACAGAATGATAATGAACTTATAAATATTTACATGATGAATTGTCAGCAGACTACCCGATTACGGACAATTATAGAAGAGAGTGATGAAGCGAACAATGTTTGCCAAACAATTTAAACTTCGTTAAAACTTAGCTGCGAAGTTAAAATGAAAATTCACTTGACGGACAGATATTTTTACGTAAAAGTTAAAAGTAAAGTAACAGCCTGTAAGTGCCCACTGCTGGGCAAAGGCCTCCTTCTCAAACACTAGTAATCAGAGAGGTTTTAAGAGCCGGGAAGGACCAGCCACGGTGCTCCAGTGCGGGTTGGCGGGCTTCACATATCCTCGAAATAATAATTATTATATCTCCGACATGCAGGTTTCTTCCTCACGATGTTTTCCTTCACCGTTGAGCACGTGGTAAATACAGCACTTAAAATTGTAATTAACAATTTTAGTGGTGCCGGTACCGGGGATCGAACCCAGGTCACTCACGCTCTATGACACTACCACGTCTCTTTATTATTACGTATTTGATCTCATAAAGTTCACAGTCTATGTTTGCACTGGAATGAACCGATTTAACTGTTATGAGCATACAAAGAATAACACTATAATATACAAAGGACCCCCGGAACCTATTTTGGGATCAACATTGAAGGCTCAAACCCTCCGACGGTAGATGCGCCGTTGGCCCGGTGATGGCTTCGACATCTTCGGCGGTAGAGACTCGCGAGCTGAAGGCCCGCAAGTTATATGCCCTGTTTACTTAAGATGTCGGATCGACTTACACTGTGGTATAGTCTATCCATCTATCTATCTCACAAGGGTATAGATTACGAAAACTAGGCAATGCGAACACCAGCGAATATAAAATGTTCATCTGTCGAAAGCGTCTAAACAGAGGCCAAAAAGAAATCACGTAAGTGGGTCCCGGGCCTATACAAATATGACTTGCACTTCTATTTTGACATTTCCGCTTCGACCCTATCAGCTCCGACGCGTGTAACGCCTTTCGAAATGACATTTCTCAAGTCGTTTCAAAATGGCCGCCGCGACGTACATATGTCTGCTGCTGCGTAGGCATACGATTGGTTCTAGTTTTTTTTTTTTTACAATTTTAAGCCATCGTATTTCAATATAAGTAATGAATAAATGTAATATAGTTTAGTTTAACTAAAATAGAAAAAAAAAACATAAAATATACAAAGGTACAAGGTTGGGGTTCTTATCGCTCTGAAGCGATATCTACCAGGCAACCATGTTGCAGAGGATATAGCGAGCAGTGAGCAAGAGTTAAGGATGTACGCAAATTAATATATAAATATATTTTTTATTTAAAAAAACGTTACTTTAGAAATTTCTCCTGTATCGTGGAGGTTGTTCACATATATAAATTGCACATGGACAAACAACCAGACACTGGAGAAGTTGTAGTACAAACAAACATTGGAATCAGCTATCGCCGGCGGTATTTCTGAACAGTTGACTTAGGGACCTTCAAGAAAAGAAGGTCGCGGGAATCGAACCCGCGACCCGTAGCACGTTAGCGTCAAGGCTGCGCCTTTACGCTTAACCGCTACACTACCGAACCGATAAAAATATTATAATAAATAATATATATATGTATATGTAGACCCTCACAAGTACACTGATATATTTATTTATTTTATGATCACCATCATTAAAGTTATCATTTAACACTCATACTATCGTAAAAGAGACATCTGTCACTAAAATATAAATACATGAGTATATATAACATACATAACATATACATAATGTAAAGGTTATTCAACCTGCAAACAGTCGTTTGCCGCCTTTTCAATAAAAAAAAGTAGACAGCAGGTCATAGGTCTCTCGCTTAATCGCCACGCTCGCCAAGCGGATTGGCGATAGCAGCACCACAGATCTCGCCCCTTAAGACTCCGCTGCCCGTCATTGGTCTGCTTGATTTACGTCTGGTATTTTTCGAAGTGGATATATCGCCACGAGCTTGCGCTAATTTTTTTTTTTATATCTAATACCAGTTTGCGAACACTAATTTTTAAGGGGGGTTTTTATTTGAGATGTTCATGTGTACACCTTGCCTTAATTATTATAAGATGTACGCCTACAAATAAATGATTAAAACTTACTAATTGCATATTTGTTTAGTCTCAGGTTATTGACGATCTCTAGTATCGTTGACCCTGCTGCATCTGACCTGTTTTCCTATCATTGAATTATCGTTCTTTGTTACTTGTCCGTGTTAGAGTTAGACACTAATCTCTTTGTAAATAAATAACAATCGATACATGACTCTTCAAATAAGTAGCGTAAAGAAAAAATATATAATAACGGTGTCTGATCCTGTCATAGCCATGTTGCCAAGCGTGACGCTAACGGATATCTTCCTACATTGAGATGACTCCCAGAGCCGTGCCAGTCAAGTGGTCAGGGCACTCGCTCTAGGTTCCGACCGGAGTTGCCGGCACCTCTAAAATTGTTAATAGCAATTTTAAGTTCTACATTTACAACGTGCTCGGCGGTGAAGGAAAACATCGTGAGGCAACCTGCATATCTGAGATGGGATAAAAAAATATTTCATGAATATGTGTTGCCCGGCAATCCGCGCTTGGCGAGCAGACCTTCCCAGCTCCAAAACCCACACAGATATTTGAGCAGTAGTATACTACTTTACTTCATTAGACCTGCACAGTTGGTGAGCGTGTAAACGATATTATCATATTTAACAAACTAGACTTTCCTTGGCAAAGTTATTGTTTATACTTTCACTCCAATAACAAAACCAGAGTGATTAAATGCACGTATGATATGGCAGTACGTAATATCACCTTAGCCTCAATGCCGGAGAAAAAAATAAACAAAGATGGCCGTGCGTCATGACGCGCGCGAAAAGTCGCGGTGCGCTGTTTGGAGAGCTCGTTTGAATGAAAATAGATAAAGTACACACGCTAATCATAACAAATAGCAATTCAATTATATAAAAAAAAAGACAAATAAATCGTCTGCGGAATTTTTTTCATTCCTCCTCTCCTCTCTTTATTGATTCGCAAACGTCATATTTAAATATAATAACCCCTATTGGCTGAACATGGCATGCACGCTTCTGTGGTTTTTAAATACTGCAATATATATCAGTTTTTTTTTTCGGAAAACAATCAAATCAACTTTGATTGAATAATTTGTGTATAATATGCACATAAATCGACTGATAACAGTGACACCTTTTTTTACTATTATAATGTTGACAGGAGCTTCCAGAGTATTTCAAAACAGTCTTATATAGAAACTCAACGTTTGTGTTAAAGGTTCAAGAAGTCAATCTATCAACTACATTCAGAGCGGACACATCATTAGCGGACACAAACATACAGAAGCTATATTTTTATATATATCTTATATCACTCCAACAATGAAGACGAATCTAACCACACCTCGTATGTTGAAATACATCAAGGCTTTTAGGCTACAGTGCGTGCCAAATAAATAGACATACGTACACTCGAAAAACACCACCCTCCTTCTGGGGCATACGTCATCATTTCAGCCAATCACAATTCCACTGCTGAACATAGGCCTCCCGCAAACATTGCCACAGAGCTCGGTCCTGAGCCACCTGCATCCATCACAGGTGCAACACTGCGCAGGTCGTCCCACACTGCGATGGCCTGTACGTGGCTGAGGCACTCGAGAACCATTCTTCCCAAACGGTTGCCACTTCAGCTGATTCGCTGATCCTAACGGCTATGTCGGTCACCCTAGTTCTGCTGCGGATATCATCCTTGCAGACTCTATCGCGCATAGAAACGCCGAGCATAGCCTTTTCCATAGCGCGCTGAGCAACTTTGAGCTTCCTCATGCGGCCTCCAGTGAAAGACCGCGTCCAGCAAATAGCATTCGGTTAAAAAGTTAATTTAAATATACAGTTAAAATAATTCCACGAATGTCTCGGTTCAGTTGTAGTGTTCAGGATCCTGACACAACGTTTCAAACAACTCATTGCTACGGACCTCCCACATGCATCGAATTCGGGACTACACATTTAGAGGCGGGGAACCCCCGATCATTGCTTTGGATCTAAATATTACATCTTTCCCTTATTAAAAAAAATTTTTAGCCCCTTGCGGGATGCGAACCTGCCACCGACAGCTGCGCAGCTAAACGCATAACCACTAAGCCACCGAGCTTTCTGAAAGCTGATATCTTCTTGATAAAGGTGAAAAAAACACACAAGTATGCAACAGATAAAACAAGATAAACCTTAACTGTCACATTGTTTTTATATCTCTGACCCGCGGGTTAGTGAAAATATATTGCTTGCCACAAATATCATTAAGATGGCACATATGAAAAACTTGCATCTATAGGTAAACAGCGATACTGTCGTATGTTTATATATGTCGAGATAATCGTGATAGTGTTGGGCAAACAAGCTGCAGACAGAACGATCCGCGACCACGGCGACATCTCGCGTTCACAATCAGATGTTAATATCGGAGCAGTGTACATTACACGGCCGTGTCTGCAGCACAAGTTCGTTCTCTGCTGAAGCGGATGCTAAGCACGTTCGGTTCGCGCCAGTCTTTTTTAAAGTGGTGGAGCCAAGCGGCGGCTTTTGCTGCTGCTCGAATGGGCCGGTACCGCGACCTCGCAGAATACCGGCGTGAAGTAGAGGCTATTCGCTTCTGCGCTTCGTTCGGTGAGCGGGGTAACCGGAGGCCCACGTTAGCATGGAGTAGGGATCGTGGCGCGCCACCGCGTACACCACGAGGAGGTGTACCCTCCGGCCTTTCGCGAGACACATAGGCAGAGATTGAATCCGCTTTAACCACCTCTTGAAAGATCCGTGGTGGCCCAGTGGTCAGGGCGCTCACTTTAAGTGTCATTGAGCGTGAGTAACCTGGATTCGATCCCCGGTGCCGGCACCACTAGAATTGTTATTAACAATTTTAAATGCTGTATTGACCACGTGCTCAACGGTGAAGGAAAACATCGCGACGAAACCTGCATGTCTGAGAAATAATAAAAATATTATTTCGAGGATATGTGAAGCTCGCGAACCCACACTGGAGCAGCGTGGCGGGCCCTTCCCGGCTCCTAAACCCTCTCTGATACTAGTATTTGAGAAGCCCAGCAGTGGGCACTTACAGGCTGCTACCACCTCTTGAAAACCTCGGTTGAGTTTTTTTTTATTTGGGACAGGCGCTCAAACGAGCAATCCGCACACCCGATGGTTAAGTGATTTCCGTCGTCCGCGTACATCTGGAACACCAGATGTCCTGCAGATGCGTTCCCGGCCTTTAAGCATATATTCGAGAGATGACAGACTGACAAACAGACATAGGTGAAATATTGGCCACCTACCCAGGTTAACTTGCGGACCTTAGCGTCTTCAATGCTGATCCCAACACCAGTCACCGGTGACGATGACTGGCAGGTGCGTTAGTCAGTGCGCAGCCTTAGTTCTAATTATGAATGTTATACATATAAAGAGAAACGTCCTGTCCGACTGATCCTCGCAGAGCCTAAACAACAAAATTTTAAATTTACACATGCGATTGTTGTCATTTGATGAAAGTTCATCATATTGACAATTGTTATTGTCTCTGGTCTTCGATACCCTGAAGATGACGAACGACGCCACCGGTCGATTACTTATATAATAATTAAGTGTGTCGAGAAACCTCAATAATCCTTAAGAAAGGATTATTGGGAATTCATCTTAAATGGGGTTAAAATGGAGGATGTTAGTTTGTGTAGGAGCAGTAAGAAGCTTCTGGTTATAAAAAAAAACTCCATGCTACAGTCAAGAGACAGCATTTAAAAAAAAAAGTACGTGTATCGTTATTTTAAATTATCATAGTTCCGAATACTTATACCTATACCCTATACATATAACGTTTTTTTTTTAGAGTTCTGTTTGCATTTGAAATAATTATTCTACATAGATACCCATGTATACGACAAAATCAATTTGAACGAATAGAGCTCAGAAATATAACGAACATTATGGTGGAAAATGAGATACAATCTTAAAATCGTCGAAGTCGCTAGAAATACTTGGTTATCAGATCATTTGAAGGTCAAAGAAATTAAACTAACTCAACGTGCCATCGTTGTGAAGAAATTAAATTTCATACAATAAGCTTATGTGTTCATATCAGTCATAACAGTCTGGAATTGTTTCAAAGTTTCATGTTCGTGTTACGAAATTAAATTTGACTTACCTTCAAAATAGACGTTTCTCGTATCTCGCAAATCCGGTGCATTTGATTTTGTTCGTTTGCCGCTCCTCGGTCTATCGGGAAATAGTTTTAATCACTGTTTATTACTTTAGCGTCATTTTTTTTTACGTGTTAATAGTTTCTTATAATTAAGAATATATTATAACTAAAACGCTCGATTATTTCGTATAAAATAAGTAAAGACGTCTTTAAATATAAGTAAATGAATGAATCAATAAAAAAATAATATTTAAAATCCTTAACGAAATAAAATTTACTTAAAATTAAAAGTGCACGCAACACTCCCACTCCGTCCGAGCGATGCAGATGCACTACTTTATATTTTTTTTAACAAACAAACAGTGACAGAAATGTAATAGCCAGATTTAAAATGCAGTTGTTACCAATCCAACAAATAATTTTACTACCATTTTTAAAATAAAAAATATGTAATTACTGTATAATCAGAACCCCAAATGTGTAACAATCCAAATCAAGCAGACATCATATTACAAAACAAATAATTTAAAAATGCATGCGAATTATCTTGCTTTTTAATACGATCTCTCATTCGTCATAATTTCTGGCTGTCAGAAGACCACTGCTGAATATAGGCCTCTTCCTAACATTGCCACAAAGCACGGACCTGTACAACCTATATACATCGAGTAAGAAGTTGTTACTCCAGAACCTTACTTCCCCAATGGTTGTGAGTTCTGAGAGGTGTGTAGCGGCCCATTGCCACTTCAGCTTCCTGACCCTTACGGCTGACTGGGATAACCGACATATCCCAGCTCCACTGCGAATATTATTGTTTCATAAAACGCTGCAATACTGTCTGAGTACAGTTCCATTTGAGGCACAAATGGAACTGTACAGAAACAAAAAGATTGAGAAAAAATCATCGTAATCGTGAACGTATGTAATTGTTATTGGAATCTGCTTCAAGTATTGTCAGGAAGTGTTCGACAACGATATCGTATCGGTTAATATGCAAACATATTTTGTTTATAATGAAAATTTGCGTATATATCATTTATCATATATTCGTTATATACACATACATAGGTCCTAATAACCTAAAAATATTTGATTAATTTTCCTACCAAAAAGTATTTATTCTTTCTTATAGTAATACTGGATATACAGACTATAATAATTTCATTTCGTTATTGCAAAGAAGTTAGTTATTCACATTTTTTATAATTTTATTTTTTCGAGTTATTAGATCTTAGGTCCTTTTTTAAAACTATGTTTTATATTTTATCATTAAGATTTTAAATAAAATTAAGTTTGATGTGCTTAAATGTCTTTTAGAAGAATTAGGAAAATTATAACTATTTTCTTTTGCTTTGTGACTTTCACTGTGTTGATGCAACAAAACGCTCTGATCTTAAGAAAATGGTTAAGCAAGTCAATCAATATGTTCACCAAACAAAATGGCCGATGGTTCGAGTAAGGTGTGCCTCGGGAGTGTTTAACAAGTTCTCATCGTCGAACTTCCATTGAACTTCAGTGAAAGTTATCGTGATATATTATTGCTGGTTCGTAACTTTGTTTTGTGATTTATTAAGGTGGATTTAGTATGTTTGATGTTCAGCTGACACCAAAGGAGATAAAGGGAAGGAAGGAGATGCCTCAGCAGTCGCGTATGGCATGTTTCGCGCTCGCGCCGCCTCGCAGCCCGGAGGCCGAGACGCTTCGCGCTAGCGTCGTTCGCACGGAAGCGTATTTTCGCACGGCATCCGTCGGGCCCGCGATTCGTGATGCTTATGCGTATATCGGTTGTATTGCAGCGGCGCCGGGCGATTCGTCAGCCCCGCCGCGTGGCAACGCCCGCGCCTGCCCTGGGGCTTCGCCCCTCGCGTCTCGCCGCGCGCGTTTGGAGCCCTCGCTCCTCTCGAATCGCTATCGGAGCTCTAAAGGTAAGCTTTCATTTCAAGGTGAGTTGCAGGCGCACGATCGATACTCTTAGGCAGCCATTTTGTGAAAGTAAAAATAGATTTGTAGGACACATGAAGTATATAGTCATAAAAGAATTATAAACTGTCCAATTAGAAATATACTTTCATTTAATACTATCGAAAGGTAAATATAAATTGCAATATTGACATTCGTAGCCATTTTACCTGTCGTCATGGTTATATGAGATTAAGTCATGAGTCATTGATACAAAACAAGTGTGAAATGAATTACGTATGAAAAACATTTTGATCATTCACACTAATTTAATTTCTTACAAGAAGTGCGCATCATCATGGTAAGGTATAGTCGCGCACTTCCAAATGCGATGCAAATACGATGAGCAGATATCAGAGAGTTGACATATATACAAGTAAAAACCATCAACATCTGTCTACATACTTACGGCTTGTTATGACTACGTAATATGTCTGTCTACAAATAGTCTGTCAGAAGAAAATATTTACATGGGCTAATATAAAATTTCCATATATTAAAAAATATTGTTCTCCTGACATGAATTCATTGCACAATTACTTGTGTGTTATTCAAATATTAAGGGTTAAAGTATGAAATAGTTGTATTATATTTATGCTTAATGCCATTTATGCCACTTCGATAGAACTATGGGATCTAGACACTACAAAGTGTATTAAGGCAGGTTATACTGCTTCCTGAGAACAAAGCTTTTGACTTTCAAGAAATTGGCTAAATTAGATTTATTATTCAGTCAATATAAATTACATCTACAATGGTTGTCAGTTAGTACTAGGTTTGATAAGTATGGAAGATGATATGGTTTCTTACTGCCGGTTTTGTAATGTTAAAAGGTGTCGTTGAGCAGTGTGAAGTCTTGAGTTATCATGGTGTAATATAGGAGAGGATTGATTGACAATTTGTAGTAGTTTCTCTGAGAGTTTCACCACCGTTGTTCGAAGTTCTTCACACTGGACATCTGCTGTTATTGATACACATGTTCTGAAACTTCTATAGTGACATTACGCCATGATGACCACCAAACATTTACCATGAATTTTCTGTGGGTGAGCATTGCTTTAAGGCAATGTTCTGTCAATGGGGTTCAGCCTATGTATTTATCACTTGTGTTTATTGTAGAGAATCCGTTTTTCAGCACATGTAAATGAATTCAACTTTAGTATCATAAAACTTAATGACAAACTTGATGCCATCAGTCACTGGTCAAATAGATTTGGGGTTACTGTAAATCCATCTAAATGTAAGGTAGTAACTGGTCAAATAGATTTAGGGTTACTGTAAATCCATCTAAATGTAAGGTAGTAACTGGTCAAATAGATTTGGGGTTACTGTAAATCCATCTAAATGTAAGGTAATGGTTCTATGTAACCCAAAATTGTTGGCCATGATTGATTATGGTAGTGTTCTTCCTGTAATTTATAATGGGTCATTAATTCCGTTTTCTAGCTCCATTAAAAAATCTCCACTTGCATTCAGATCATTGTATGAATTGGAGGACTCGGAGATTTTTTTTTTTTTTTATGGTAGTGATGGCAAACAAGCAAGCGGTTCACCTGATGGTAAGTGATTACCGTCGCCCACATACATCTGCAACACCATAGATGCTGCAGGTGCGTTGCCGGTCTTTAAGGATATTTGGGAGATGGGAGGGAAGAGGAGGGGAATAGAGAGGGGGTGTGGGCTTCCGGTTACCTCACTCACCGAACGAAACGCATAAGCACAAGATGGCTCTACTTCACGCCGGTATTCTGCGAGGCCGTGGTACCAATCCGGTCGAACCAGCCCATTCGAGCAGCAGCTAAAGCCGCCGCTTGGCTCTACCACGCATAAAAAGATTTCAGAGATCTGCCTCAAAGTCTTTACCACTCTGCATTCCTTTACAAAGCTTATACTTGTTTATTCCATCGTTTTACCTATAATCGATTATGCAGATGTGTGTTACCCTGACCTATCTCAAAGGATCCTGATTAACAGACATGGTTTCGGCTTCCATACTTACAATCATTTTTCCACCTACCATACTAAGCCTTAATATCTGACTATCCACCAAAGGTGAAGCCGATGATGTCTAGACAGCTTGACAGCAAGTTTGAGCATCTTTTCTAAATAATTAACACCGTCTGTCGAATTTGTATTTCCACCCCAGTTTGTTGTTGACATAATATTATATTGTCTAGTTCACCTGATTGATATTTATCTTATATTGTAGTATATAGATGTCATTATTTATGTATCTATACATAGTCATATATATGTCTGTATAATTATCTATTAATATTAAGATATTATTGAATATTTCACATAATCATTTTTCTTTTATCTGAATAGTGCACAAAAGACGCATTTCTCTGCATCATGGTGGGTTAAATATCAGGAGGCTTAATACCTTAACACCCGTTGTAGTAAACCTTTTAGTGAGAGGTGAGCAATGAAGAATAAACATAAATAAAAAGGCTTGTCTATCTGATTTTCACATCTATTAATTCATTAGACACTCATTTTTTTACCTGATTTGGTGGGAATGAGTCAATATTGGGTGTAAACAAACTAAGACCCTAATACCTTGGTTGTTTGGTAAGGTTCGGTTTTCACCATACATTTAAATAAATAAGATGTTTCAACCCACAACGCTTCAGCATTATTGGACATAACACCAGAGCTTATTTGGACCAATGTGGCAGGTGACGAGTCTGCCATCCTCTTAGTGCTAAGCCAATTGTATTCAAACAACTCTTTAAAACTAGTAGTTCTATGCAGATGATTGAAGTCTGGACTCCATATTGGGACACAGATCCCCTTACCTATGCTATCATGGCATTTATGAATTATTAATAATGCATTGTTACTAATATAACTAAACATAGATGTCAATGATAAAGACTTGATAGTGCATACCGTGAATCCGGAATTCATATTCGGATTTATTTTCAGTCTTAAATTCATATTAGACAAGAACTGAATTTCACACCGAAGCAGTGTGGTGATCACTCTCACTGGCTTTGAAACATCTAAAAAAAAAATAAGAGATATTTTTATTTGCTGAAGGATGTGCCGCAAGACAAGAGTGCTAGCGAGACCTCATTGTCACTCAAATAAATAGTGTCATCATCATAATCATCATTTCAGCCTATTGTGATATTGTCCACTGCTGAACGTGGGCCTACCCCGATGATAGTGTACAACTGCCATTATAATCATATTGATAGGAAGTAACATATGACTTATTGATGATCGCAGTCCCCGAAACAAGATACCTTAGATATGTAAATCATAATTGTTTTGTATTCTTTATTTTACAAAATTTACTAAAAATGTTTTCATGGATGGTTGGTGTCTGCTAACGGATAAGCTTCAGGAGTTCCGTGATGTCAGATAGATGAAGAGTTAACTGGCTGGTACTGCTATTGCCGACCAGCCTGCTAAGCTTAAAATGTGATAAAGTAGCAACATGTGAGGAAAGTTGGTAGTCTTCCAATATAAATGGCTACTAAGCAATGCTTTTTAAAATATAGTACTAAATCCAACTGATCTGTGTTAAGTGATGTACTTGTTCGAATAAAAATTTTGAGTTTAATTCAAGCTAATAATTGTGACAAACGAAGGAATATACTGCTGTGGTATATGTGGTATATACTGCTTTAGTTTCATCGACTGTGAGTGACTTGGCTCGAAATTTATTTTTCATACTTTCATTATAACTTTTGATGTTTTATAAATTGTTAATGTTGTTTTTTGATAGCAAGTCGTTCATAATTAAAAAAAATAAAAACTAGTAATCTTAATTACTATAAGACATTATTATTTTGTCTATGGTTGGTTGTGTTAAATTGAAACATAATTCTTTGCTCATTATATTTTGCATGCGGTCTTCGCCTGTAACTGTAGTGGCGCTGAGCTAATATCATTGATGTATACATTGCATTTGTTGTAATAGTGTACACTATGTTGGCGATCATTAAATTAAAACCAATGCTGGCACCACTAACTAAGGTTCTCATAATAGCAATTTTAAGTGCTGTATTTACCATGTGCCAGTGCAGGACAACATCGAGATATGTTAAGAAAAGTTTCCAATATCTTTATTCTGCTCATGACAGAGAGCCTCGTTCCATAAACCAAGTTACGAATCGCATTCCACAACTATACTATAACTCTTCTTTCATTGTTCAAGCTGCACTCCTCTGGAGCGCCCTGCCCGATATGATCAAAGCAGCTCCTAATATTCACGGACTAGTCTCTTAAACGTATTAGTTTAAGAGACTAGTCCGTGAATACTTGACTATATTCTGTTTATCTATATTTTATATATTTGTATACATATTTAATGTGATAAGTCAAATCCGCCAACCCGCACTGAAGTTGCGCGGCGGACCCGTCCCGGCGCCAAAAACCCTCTCACATATTTGAGAAGGAGACCTTCGCTCAGCAGTGGGCACTGACTAGCTGCTACTTTTAAGCGAACATAGCAACTTTATCACCAAACACCAACCTCAGCAGTGCAGCACTCTAGCTAACAAAGTGAGACTGTCGACCGTATGTTGTTGGATATCCCACACCACTGGCCATGGGATATCCACTCGCTTGCCCGGCATGCTGCTGGAAAGGAAGAATTGTGCCGATTGTTAGTTATGACTTCCTTGATATTGTACTATAGTTTAATATCAACCATCTCTCTTGCAGGATGTCGTCCCGACGCAACGGCTCCGTCTCTCGGGCGGCCGAGGCAGCATCCAAGAATCGCTTGCACATGGACCGCAACCCGCAGCACTCGAGGCTGACCGGTGAGGACCCATCCGTCACGTGATCACGCCGTGGCCGTAACATTCACCCGCACGGAATGTCTTCTTCCCACGTCGATTTATATTTACATTTGCCGCGTTCTGAAGTCTGTAGTTCTTTATTGTTTGATCTTCTGAGATCAAACGTTCTCACTTTGAGTTGATTTATTTAATGTAACCACCGGATTCCAAGAATGTACAGAGAGCCTAATCTTAGCCATGCACTCTCGTCCAGCCGGGGCTCCCACGGTCCAGGTCTAAATCCCGTTTATAATGTAACCACCGGATACCAAGAATGAACAGAGCCTTACCCCTTAGCCTCGTACGCTCGTCCAGCCGGGGCTACCTCGATCCAGATCTAAATCCCGTTTATAATGTAACCACCGGATACCAAGAATGAACAGAGAGCCTTACCCCTTAGCCTCGTACGCCTGTCCAGCCGGGGCTACCTCGATCAGATCTAAATCCTGTTTATAATGTAACCACTGGATACCAAGAATGAACAGAGCCTTAGCCTCGTACGCTCGTCCAGCCGGGGCTACCTCGATCAGATCTAAATCCTGTTTATAATGTAACCACCGGATACCAAGAATGAACAGAGAGCCTTACCCCTTAGCCTCGTACGCTCGTCCAGCCGGGGCTACCTCGATCCAGATCTAAATCCCGTTTATAATGTAACCACCGGATACCAAGAATGAACAGAGAGCCTTACCCCTTAGCCTCGTACGCTCGTCCAGCCGGGGCTACCTCGATCCAGATCTAAATCCCGTTTATAATGTAGCCACCGGATACCAAGAATGAACAGAGCCTTACCCCTTAGCCTCGTACGCTCGTCCAGCCGGGGCTACCTCGATCCAGATCTAAATCCCGTTTATAATGTGACCACCGGATACCAAGAATGAAAAGAGAGCTCACCCCTTAGCCTCGTACGCTCGTCCAGCCGGGGCTACCTCGATCTAGATCTAAATCCCGTTTATAATGTAACCACCGGATACCAAGAATGAACAGAGAGCCTTACCCCTTAGCCTCGTACGCTCGTCCAGCCGGGGCTACCTCGATCCAGATCTAAATCCCGTTTATAATGTAGCCACCGGATACCAAGAATGAACAGAGAGCCTTACCCCTTAGCCACGTACACTCGTCCAGCCGGGTTTCCTCGATCCAGGTCTAAATCCTAGTTTTTAATTACACACCCTTGCGGATTAGACCGTAGTAGTCAAGAAGGCTTGGGAGATCACTAATTCAGTTCATAAGTATATATATATACATATAGCTTAGTTAATTCTCCATGCTTGTTGTACGGTCTGGCGTCGTGCTCAATCCGTCTCTCCCCGCTCGGCCAGATGGCGCGAAGCAAGCCAGCCAATCGGAGCTTATTATTGGACGGTAACTCAAGATCAAAATATACAACCAGGGCGTATTGCCAGTGATGACATACGGAACTGAGACATGGTCCTTCACTGCAGGCCGTACGAGGAAGCTCAAAGTTGCTCAGCGCGCTGTGGAAAAGGCTATGCTCGGTGTTTCTCTGCGCGATAGAGTCTGCAACGATTATATCCGCAGCGGAACTAAGGTAACCCACATAGCCGTTAGGATTAGCGAGCTGAAGTGGGAATGGGTCGGTCGCGTAGCTCGCAGAACTGACAACCGTTGGGGTAGGAAGGTTCTCGAGTGGCAGCCGCGTACAGGCAAACGCAGTGTGGGACGACCCCCCACAAGATGGAGTGACGACCTGCGCAGTGTTGCGGGAAGTCGATGGATGCAGGTGGCTCAGGACCGAGCTTCGTGGCAATCTTTCGGGGGAGGCCTATGTTCAGCAGTGGACCTGTGATTGTCCGAAATTATGATGATTTCTATCGAGCAAGCAGTACAATGTCCTTTTCCACACTTATAGTACTCAATCTGTCGTCTTGCGCCGTTTCATTATATACATAATGATGTACTCCCAATATTGTTTTATTTTTATTTACTTTTTTTTTCTATGGGAAAGACGACAAACGAGCCAGCGGTTCACCTGGTGGTAAGTGAATACCATCGCCCACTTTCATCTGCAATACAAGAGGTGCTGCAGGTGCGTTGCCGGCCTTTAAGGGTATTTGGGAGATGGGATGGTTAATAAGGATGGGGATGGGGCGGGGGCCTCCGGTTACCTGACTCGCCGAACGAAACGCAGAAGCACAAGATGCCTCTACTTCACGCCGGTTTTCTGCGAGGCCGTGATACCAACCCGGTCGAGCCGGCCCATTCGAGCAGCAGCAAAGGCCGCCGCTTGGCTCTACCGCGTGTGAAAACAACCAAAGCTCCGTTGACGATGTAGAAGACCAAAATGCCTGGTCCAACACCTAATCTTGAAGATAAGCTAGGCTCTCGTAGTAAATGTGTTGATTTTACGTCCCAATACCTACTGAAGCGACGTACCAAGTTTTGTAATTCGGTTTAATACAATGTAATCGGATCGTCTGGAAAAAGATGACAGATCACGTCTATATATTTATTCCAGACCCGTCCAATCCGGCAGGGAGGCGCAAGGAGATCGACAACGTGATGAAACGCGCGCGCCAGTCTTCCCCCGGCAGCTGGGACAGGAAGCTGCTGGAGGTTGAGGAGAAGGATCCCAATCGGTGAGTTAATCTCAATGTCTAACTTACATTTATTTATTTATTAAGGATTACCAACAAGGTTAACATATATTTTTTTTTATAAAATGTAATGTGTGTGTTCACTGGTAGAGAATGCCAAAAGGCATTAAGTCCGCCCATTGTATTCCTTTCTTTTTTTTTAGGGACACAATAAAGAATGAATAAATAGAAACAAAAAAATGTGCCACCTTATTTAAAGGCACTAGATACAGTCTAGTACAGTCATCGTACTAGACGAGACGTTCGGTTGGAACCGCGTGTTGTTCCTCGCGACTTGTGGTTCCGAAACACGGGCTGTGTCGAGGAAACTCTATTCTTTTTTTCCACTCTCACTCCAAAATATCAAAGGATATGTCCGAACAAAAATTCAATTTTGAGAGGTCCTCCATGGAACTTTAAGTTTTCCCATTTAAATGACGTGGAGAATAGGTTTCTTAACCGTATTCTCTCCCGCCAGCTGTGAAGAAGAAATGAATTTTCTGATTAAATTAATGAATAGATCTTTTTTAGCATTAAATTGTGGACAAAAATGTCATTGACTCAAATGTCCATCGACAATATTTAAGTTTCTACGGATCTTTTAACAGTGATTTTTTTTTATATTCCTCGGTTTTGCATTTCGCAGCTAAACCGTTGGACATAGAACACATAGTCGTGTGACAACTTTGTAGCTTGTGAAATTTTGTACAAATTTTTTGTTCTATCGTCGATATATATATATGTATCGTACGTATGTTTATACATTTTTACTCTGTTTGTTTGTATATAAGTTTGAAAATAGTAGTATGTGTTATATAAATTTATATGTTTATTTAGGTCATAGAATATCTTTAGGTTTCAGTTTAGTTGAGATATTTATGTATTTTTGTTTCATTTACTACATTTATGTTTTGCTCGGGTCTCGGGTCGACATATGTACACACATAATGGGACACCTTGTGTATACAATATTGGGAGGGGAGATTGAGATTACAATGATAAAAAAAAAAGTAAAATCCGGATGGAGTGCCTGACCCCTCTATCCGGATTTCACTTGATAATATCAAGGGAGCGAGAGACATTGTGCCGTGTTAGCTCCGCCTCGGATAAGCCTGGGGTGTTTTTTTTTTTTTTATTCATGTCACGTACTATAAATTGTGATTGAATGTGTGTAGTAAGTAATGATTTTTTTTATGGAAGAGACGGCAAACGAGCAAGCGGTTCACCTGATGGTAAGCGATTACCGTCGCCCGCGTACGTCTGCAACAGCAGAGTTGCTGCAGCAGCAGGTCTCGATACCAACCCGGTGGAGCCGGCCCATTCGAGCAGCAGCAAAAGCCGCCGCTCGCCTCCACCGCGCTCCCTTATGAAACCACGATGTCGTCACATTAATTAAATCATGTTGAAATATTGTTGTCCCCCAGCTGGCGGCACACGGGCTACAAGCAGCTGTACCTGGACGGCTCGGGGTCCGCGTCGCCGCGCAGGTCCCGGTCGCCGGTGCCCGGCAGGCGGTCCAGGTAATTACTTAATCGCACTGAACCATCACAGCTCATGGAGACTGGCCGGCAAAGGCAGGATTTGTTCGGCACGTTTTCCGGTAGGTGGCGCGGACAGAGCGAAATTTATAAAGTCTGTCTAGTTTTTGTATTTGATTTTTTGTTTTGTTATAAACCAACTTTGTACGATAAATATAAGATTTGGTTAAGAACTCGAGCACAGCGCCACCTGTCGGGTACTAAGTAGCATCGCATAATATGACTGCAATCGGTCCGGCCGCTCAGGGGGTGGCTCAGGAGCGAGCTTCATGGCGTTCTTTTGGGGGTGCAGGGGGGCCCCCCCTCCACCCCCAAAAGTTAGGAATAAGTTCAGCTCTGGACTTGTGATAGGCTGAAATGACAATGATGATGAGGAGCTAGTGGTAGCAGCGAGCTTTAGTTTCAGTTTCCGCCATTTTAAATGCTGTTTTTACTATGTACTCGGCGGTGAAGGAAGACATCAGAGACCCTTCCCGACCCCAAAGCCCTGTCGGAGATATATTTGAGGCGGAGTCCTCTGCCCACCTGTAGACACATTCAGGCTGCTACTTTCATAGATAGTTACAAGCTGTTAGACATTTCCACCTTCTTCAATCGAAGTTTGTTTGCTGGTTTGTAATGAAACTAATTTGAATAGAAAAGAATAGAAGAAGAGAAAATAGAGAATAGAAAATTCTTTAATCAATTCATTAAAATTATTTTGAAAAATCATCAGATGTTGCTACTTTAAAAAAATTAAAAAAACATTTGACGTGGACGAGCGGATTTTTTTTTAGAGATGTGGTCACGATGAGTCTTGAAAAAGTTGACGGGTTTTTTTTTATCTTGTCCAGAATTTTATCCACTGGTTTCCTTATTCATATCAAAAGTCTAGCGCTTGTGGTTATTTTATTACTATTATTTTTTCTTATTGTTTTCATCTGCAATGGAAATGAGTCGAAATATTTGTTTGAACCTCAATACCCTTTTTCTTTTTCTTAAGAGTTAAATGGGACGTGAACTTTTGGCCAAATATTTTCTTCTCCAAAATATTTTCTTTCTACTACTACTCAGTGCAGTGATAATGTATTAATTTATTTCTACATCCATCGTATTCTTCCCCATCAGATCACCGCTGCCGGTGGGACGGCGCTCCCGCTCGCCGGTGCCGGCGCGCCGCTCGCGCTCCCCGAGACGGAGCCCGCGCAAGTCGCGCACTCGATCGCCGCGCAGGAGCCCCAGGAGGAGTCCACGCAGGAGCCCCATGAGGTGCCAGCATCTCCGCAAACCACATAGCTCATGGATACTTCATCTTCAAATCGAATATCAGACACACATGCACACACACGCAAGAGCCGTGGTGTGGGCTAGTGTTAAGCCACTCTGGGCTTTATACTGTTTGTGGACACTCGAAGGGTTGATAAATAAAACCACAACTGTATACTGGTCTAAGCTGGTATATTTGAACATATTAAATCAACATTCTTATTACTGTTATAAAAGGCAAACCATATCGCGTACTAAATATGTCTCTTTTCTTTTTCTTTTTTATAAATAATAGGCTTAATAGAATTCTAAATAGGCTTGCGTTTGACCTCAATCTTGCCCGATGGAAGGCGAAGATGAGGCCTAGGATGGTACACGCTTGCCTAGATGTCTGTTCACTTTGGCCTTTATATCTAGCGCCATCTAGTTTGTTTGTAGAAATTTACATAAAATTATAAGAGTAGTTTGAAGTATACATTAATAATATGCGTCTTTAACGCTTAGTGTTCAGGGAGCTCGCTTCAGTTTCAAAGAGCGCGAGTGACCTGGGTTCGAACTCGAGCAGCCGGCACCACTAAAATTGTTAATACAAATTTTAAGTGCTGAATTTACCACGCGCTCGGCGTCGAAGGAAAACATCTTGAGGAAATAATTTGCATGTCGGAAATATTATTCCGAGGACATGTGAAGCCCGTCAACCTGCACTGGAGCAACATGGCGGACTCTTCTCCTCTCCAAAACCCTCTCAGATATTCGAAGAGACATTTAATGTCCGAAACTTTTAACTTTATAAGACATCTGTTATCCCGTAGCGATTACACCAAATCTATGTGATGGTGTAATACTGCCAAAATAAAATTGGCACTGATAGTGGACTATGTCAAACGATAACCTGGGTAGTATCAGTGTGTCTCATACATGTGTGTATTATGTCGCTGCTCCAGCATGGGGTTGCTGAACTTCATATATCCTCGAAATAATATTTCTAATAATTATTTCTCAGAGATGCAGGTCCGTTTCCTTACAATGTTTACCTTCACTGTCCAGCATGTAGGTACAATTCAGCACTTAAATTATTATGAACAATTTTAGAGATACCAGCACCACAGGCGTGCTATGTAAAAGCGAACGCTCGGATCACTTTGGCTGCACAGCACGGCTCCTTTGCCAAGCCTGTTTTATTTTATTTTTTTTACTTATATCCGCATGCAATACAAAAAAAAATATTAAAAATAATCGTCCATGCCTCTCGCAGACGCAGCCCGCGGCGGCGAGCGAGCCCCGGCGCCGCGGCCGCGCGCCCCGCCGCCCGCGCCGCGCGCCGCCCGCCCGCCCTCGCCCCCTCGCCGGCGCCCGCGCCCGCGCCGCCCGGCCCGCGCAAACTTAACGCCAAAGTAAAAACTAGTTCTTATTCAATTTAGCCATGTTTCAAAGCACTTATGAATGGACACATGAGGATCACTGTGTCACAGAAATCATACCGTTTATTATATGCTGTAAAGCGCTAGAGACGCGGGGAATATAACAACAAAAATGGAACGCGGTAAAATCCGTGAATTATAGTTTCATTTCAAGTGTGTGTAGTCTTTGCTTGAATACAAGAAATCGTTATATTAGATTGTAGTTATTGCAGTGGAGCCGTGGGAGCCCAGTGAGTGAGGACGTTCGCTCGTAATTTCATAGAGCACGAGTGACCTGGGTTCTATGCCGGTGGCCGACACCACTAAAATTGTTTATAGCAATTTCAAGTGCTCGGCGGTGAAGGTAAATACCGTGAGGAAAGCTGCGTGTCTGGGAAATGATAAAAATATTATTTCGAGGATATGTGAAGCTAGCCACAACTGCACAACTCACTCCGATTTATGAGTAGGATGCCTCTGCCCAGCGGTGGGCAGGCTGCTACTTCTTAATGCATACTTGTTCATTATATTGTTTCTAATCCAATATTTTTCACCGGTCTGTTATTTCCGTAGCAGTCTTCGCCATCCGGTTCGTCGGCGAGCAGCTGTTCGGACGAATCGTGCTCGGTGTGTTCCGCCAAGAACAAGAAGGTTCTGCCGCCGCCGCCCAAGCCTGCTGTGAAGCCGGGGTAAGCACTCATCCGTACCGAGACAAGCTCCAGAGGTGCTCAGTGCGCTATGGAAAGAGAAGAGCTATGCTCGGTGTTACTCTGAGCGAATAGAGTCAGCAACGACGATATCCGCAGCAGAACTAGGGTGACCGACATAGCCGTTAGGATCAGCGAGCTGAAGTGGCAACCGCTCGGGAAGAAAGGTTCTCGAGTGGCAGCCGCGTACAAGCGAACACAGTGTGGGGGCGACCCCCCACAAGATGGAGTGACGACCTGCGCAGTGTTGCAAGTCGATGGATGCTACAGTGGACTGTCTATGTTAAAGCCTGCCTGCCTCTTTCCTCTCTCAGCAACATATCCAATCGCATAATATTTAATACGTTTGTTACCTCAAGTTAATCTTAAGACACGCTCCTAGTTTTACATGGCGTTAAATACAATCGACAAAGTTAACACTCCAGTTGCATTGTTTAAAATTCACCAACACTCCCGAACAGTCTGCTGCTTCCTAATTGCTACATTTGTCTTATCAAGAAATGTAAAAATCGGCGAGCTTAATGCGGCTATTGTAATTTATATTAATTTACCTTATGAGATCAAAACAGATGGATACATTTTTAGTGTTAAGCTAAACAAATGCCTCTTAAACTATTCCATGTCATGTATATCTTCCTCCAAAAAAAAAAAAAAAAAACAGCTGTTAGTGACGCAACGAATCTAGTAAAACGGAACGCAATCAGAGAGTCTGGAGTAACCTAACATGTTTGATTTAGATCCACGTCCTCGTAAAGGATTATTCCTTATCAGTAAATTATCTCTTCCCCTAATCTCAAATCGAAGCAATCGACAATCAGTCTGTTATATATTTATTTATGTCGATATTTTGTAGATTTTTTTTTATCGGAAAGGCGGCAAACAAGCAAGCAGTTCATCTGTGTAGTAAGTGATTACCGTCGCCCACGTACATCTTGCCACACCAGAGGAGCTGCAAGTGCGTTGCCGGCCTTTAAGGGTATTTGGGAGATGGGAGGGAGGATATGAGAAGGAGAATGGGGAGGGGCGGTGTAGATATGGTGTTACAATCATTATTCATTACATTTTACCTGTACCCGGGAACAGTTTGGATACAGATTTGATTGGTTTCGTTATGTTGCAGGGTCGCATCGCCGGGCCGCGCGGCCCGTCGCGCGCCGGCCGCCGGGCCCCGCGCCGTGCAGCCCACGCGGGAGCTGCTCAAGGCCAGGGAGGCCAGCAAACGCACCAGGGAAGAGAAGGTCCGTTGTTCGCCAACACTGGGCTAGCGATAGACTATAGTAATCGATAAATAAAAATAAAAATATTCTATTTCAATATAAGTATTTGTACGAGTAATTCCTGAATCGTTGTTGAAGTACACTTTACCGTGCACTATCTTACACCGCTTAAAGAGATGCGAGATTTCATTAATAAAATGCCTTTTCAAATTTCGACGTTGACTGTACCGCGGACTCTCCGAAGTTAACAACGAATGGCGTCGCGGTAGTCGATGTTTACGTTCGACGCATGCGCAGAGCTGGAGCTCAGCGTGTCTTACGATCTTTTTGTGGGTCGGTCGATGTAAGGAATATTTCACATACCTTATCCGTTTTGTTTGTTATTATTTTCTTTATGTGTCTATATTTGCGCGACCGCCTCCGAAAATCGGAATTCAGAGGCAAAGTTATAGTACTATTGTTACCTACCCCGATGATTCACCGCAGCGTTTCTCGCAGGTGCTCGAGTGGCAGCGCTCGCAGCTGGAGGCGGGCCCGGTGGCGGGCGGCGTGGGGGTGGGCGGGTGCGCGGCGGGCTCGCCCGGCATCAAGCGCGAGGGCGAGCGGCGGAGCGCGCGGCCGCGGCCCGAGCGCGGCGTGTCGCCCGCCGCCATCGCGGCCGCGCTGGCCGACAGCTCGTCGTCGTCGTCGTCGGAGGGCAGCTCGTCGCCGCAGCCGCAGCCGCAGCGGCTGACGCTGTCGGAGCGCTTCGGCAAGATGGCGCAGTGGTCGCAGGCGCGCTCGGCGCGGCTGGAGAACATGCGCATCACGCGGCGCGAGGCCGTGCTGCACGTGCGCATCGAGCGCCCGGAGGCGGGTGGGGCGGGCTCCGCGTCCGGGGCGGGGGTGCCGGAGCCCCTCGCCGCGCCCACCGCGCCCGCCGGCAGCTACCCCGAGGAGCTACTGGCCGCGGCGCCCGGCGGCCTGCCGTCGTGGGACGACGTGCGCGTCCGCTACGACTACTACAAGAAGCGCGGCTACCTGCGCGGCCTCACGCTGCCCGACTATGTGAAGTGGGAGGAGTGGTGGTACAAGTACCAGGAGTGGCTGAAGCGCGAGCGCGCCTACGAGCGCTGGGCCGACGGCGACGCCGGCACGGTGCGCCGCGAGAGGCGCCGCCGCGGCGGGCGCCACCGCCGCAGCTGAGGGCGCGCCGCCCCCGCCGCCGTGCTGGCCGTCGACCTGGCCGCGCAGCCCGCTGGGGGCCGACTGTGCGTACCTCCACACACACACACGCACACGCACACACACCTGTCGTCGCTACACTCGACGACAGCTGATCTGGATGCCTGTCTCTCTGTTGCAAAATAATCGACTTAGTTTAGTCCATTGCTGAACATGACCTCTTCAAAGAAAGCCCCAACAAGAGCCTGCATTCTCTTGGAAGGCCTGCCCATGCTCATCGCACTGGGCAGAGGGGGTTGGTGAGCACAATGGTATTAGACAGTACACTGATCTGTGTTTGATAAATTCAAATAGATTCGCCGACATTTTTCAGTGGCCAGAGCCTCGTTTGTTGCCTAGCAGCGTGCGCCTCAAGCACTAGAGATTGGCATCTGGAGATACAGATAGTGTATTCCAAATCAAATGATCATTGTACGTATGTATATATTCACGCCTCGCTCCCAACGGGGTAGGCAGAGACAATCTTCTTCCACTAACTACGGTCCTGACGTACGTCTTTCGCTTCTCCCACTTTCATCGATCTTCGCATGCACACTGGTTGGTTTAGAGCACTCTCGACCTGGCTATTTTCCGGCACGTCTCCGACTTTTTTTTTTTCATTCATTCATCCTCTCCACATGTCCGAATCATCTCTGCGTCCGCTATTCCGCTCATTGATTTCCATATAACCCTGATACATGTGTCATTCGTCCGCCTGCAGGTAACTCGGTGCGGTGCGAGAGCGCACCGTCCGCGGATCGCCGCGGGGTACGCATCCGACCGGGCCGCGTTACTGTCGTGTAACATACGTACATACGGACATTTCCTATGTGGGAACAGTGATTGTGATTGTGCCGAGTGCGATGCGGATGACGCTCGAGTGAATTCACGGAGGAGCGTTGTGTCAATGTTGTAATTGTAAATTTATCTTATCGTATAGATTGTCTTCTTATATTTAATCGGCTTCCGAAGGACCTTCTCACCAAAATTGACCCTCAAAGATAATGTCAGGGTCGATCATGGACCTAAATGAGACTATTGTATCGGATTCCTATCCACCCACTGTGCCACAGAGTGTGGTATATTTTAAAAGGACCTCTATGTTTACATAAATATTTATTACCTTAGCGTTAACAAGTGTATTGTACAGTTAGTGGATGACATTGAGATTTTATTACTTGAAATTGATTGTATAGAATATTACATTGTAATTATTTAGTCACATATTATCTTAGCTAGCTATACGCTACGAACAAAAATGAAATACTTCTTACATGTTTAAGTATATTCGATATGAACATGTCTGCGGGCCAAGCGGGGCAGTACGCTCGCGTCAAGGGATTCCGATGTACAATTATTGAATTGAGTATTATGGAATGTGTTTTATTAATCATAGAGTTAGGATAACGCAACAGATCTTACATAATATTACGTAAATGTTGGGACTTTAGTAAGGTCGCGTTGTTCTGCGTTGTGCGGCGACCGGGGCGACGGGGGCTCCATTCGTGGGCCTCCGCCCTCGCGTGTAGTTCTGTATTTCAGTGCCGATCGTGTGTACTTGTGTATTCTGCGTTAAGAGAATCAATAAAATGTATTTATAAATGGCCACACTTGTTTCATTGAACGATTAGAAAGATAGAATGGCATTGAATACATATATGACCTATCTTTCTTCTAATACAATATATTTATTTATTTATTTAAACTTTGCACATAACAGAACAAAAAGGCAGACTTAATGCCAAGAGGCATTCTCTACCAGTCTACTGTTAGATTGAACAGAGAAAATGTAAAAGGGTGCACAAAGATATTATGTTTATATATTATACTTTTTTTTTTTTTAAATATATACTTCGATACAATACTTATATATGACGGTACTAAGATATATGCATGCAATAATATATAATATGATTAGCCCTTTATACTTTAAGTTTATACCAGTACCATACTAATACTGAGCTTGAATGATGAGCTCTTGTTTCTTCCGTGGGGTTGTGGGGACCTGGTGACCTGTAACACTGGCTTTTTATGCCCGTCTCAGAGACCAGCCCCTCGCACGTCCTAGACCATGAACACACCTATGTTTGAATAGCATCTATGGTGTTGCAGATGTATGTGGGCGACGGTAATCACTTACCATCAGGTGAACCGCTTGCTCGTATGCCGTCTATTCCATAAAAAAAAAAATGCGTATCGTCACTTCCACCTCGGCGCTGAAGCAAGAAACGACAACGAGGAGAAATAGAAACAGGAAGAAGGAAGTTTGGTAGCAAAGTATATTCTTAAAGTGATCAATAAACAGTCTCCAAATCTGATGGCCAGGCTTTTTCTTCTCGCAATCCAGCATCTCGCACAAATATAAACACCTCAAAAGCAAGTTATATGTTAAGTTGCGAAGTGTCCCATTCGATGCCACCGATTTGCAGTCACTTCCCACATATCGACAATTTTTATTATGAAATGTGGATTAATATAGATTTCTATATAGATTACTCACGAACTAGACGATATATTAATTAATATAAATAGTAACGGGAAAAGAAAGTTTTTCGGAAGATTGAGAAACGTTTGAGATTATTTCTAGGATGGTTTTAAGCATGACTGCATCTCTGAAATTCATCATCATCATCATTTCAGCCTATCACAAGTCCACCGCTGAACGTAGGCCTCCCCCAAAGATTTTCTCTGACATCTATAATTATTAAATTAGAGGAAATCTTTCTTCTAGGACAGGGGTCGGCTACCTGCGGCTCTTTAGTTCCATACGCAGTTAGTTTTTTTTTTTTATCAAAACACTTAGTTCATGCAAGTACTATTCATTGTTGGTAAAAAAAAAAATTTGAGGCTCTTAATATTTTGTAAATTGTAATCTTCAACTGTTCCGACACAAAAGGTTGGCGACCCCTGGTCTAGGGTGAATTAGAAAAAAAATATATAATTAGACTCAAGTTTCTTAAATCTTAAAATAATATCGCTTAATTCTCCCCATGATTTTAATATTATACATAATAAGACTTTTAATTACATAATTCTCTTTATAATTATAGAGGCGTGGTAGCCTAGTGGTCAGAACGCTCACTTTAGTTTCATGGAGCGCGCGTGACCCGGGTTCGTTCCCCGGTGCCGGCACCACTAAAATTGTTAATAGCAATTTTAAGTTTTTTTTTTTTTTTTTTTCTTTTATTTAAAAAACGTTACCTTCCGCTGTAGGAATTTCTCCTGAGTCGCGAAGGCAATTTACATACATGAAATTGCACATGGACAAACACCCAGACCGGGAACTATTATTTGAAGTCCATATAAATACTAGTCCCGTGCGGGAATCGAACCCGCGACCCAAAGCGCCGCAGCTAAACGCTTAGCCACCACGCCACCGAGCCGTCAAGTGTTGTATATATCACGTGCACGGGGGTGAAGGGAAAAATCGCGAGGAAACTCGCATGTCTGAGAAATAATAAAAACATTATTTCGAGGATATGTGAAGCACGCCGACCTGCACTGGAGCAGCGTGGCGGGTACCTTCCCGTCTCCTAAACCCTCTCTGGTACTCGTATTTGAGAAGGCCTTTCCCCAGCAGTGGACACTCCCTACTACTTTACTTTCCTTAAGTTGAGATATATAATATGAAATTAATCGACAAACCAAAATGCAGGTTTGTGTGGACAATTATGTCAAAAGAAGTCACATAAATTCCATTATTCATAGAGAAAATCGGTATGCACTGTTTCTCCAGGTAAATTCTCACTCTTTCACCTTTAACGCACAGACCTGGTGTTGTACTTTTTAATCTGACACATTTTTATTAATTGATTTGACTCGATATATAAGACCATAAAAATACGCATTACTATTCTGTACGTAAAGATATTTATTTAAATAAAATCTGTAGAAAAATTAATCAACCAATCTATATCTGAACTTACCTAACCTCTACAGCAGGACAAGGGACTCTCAACAACCATAACCATTTTTTTTTGTGTATGTATTGTAGTAAATAAATATGTACTGTTTTTTTCTTTTGGAAAAATACGCAGAACAAAGTAATAATTATAATAACTTATTAATTTCTTTACCTTTTTATATTTATTATGTCTTGTAAATGGTAACACATGTTTTGTATTACAGTCTGAAAAGTTTCACAAGTGTGTGTGTGTGTGTGTTTTTTTTTTAACTAATCACATATCTTGTCTTTTTCACACACTTTTCGAAAGGACATTTTAAAAGGAATTCCAATGATGTATTTAGTTTTTAGTTGAATTTAGTAATTAGCTCAATATTGATGTCGATGTCAAGCAAGTGGTGCGCCAACTGTCAAAATGTTCAAACTGTCACAAAGCGCGGGGAATGCAGCAGTTATAATTTTTTTAATAAAAAAAAATGTACAATAATTCTCCTACAATCGTTTTCAAATATTGATTCGAATGAAATGCAATGTAAAGAAAGCTTAAGGACGTGGCAGAGCAAAGCAGCGGCTTCAGCTCATGCCACGACCACGCAGAAAAGAAAAGGTGTGAAGTGGATGAGATTCATCTTGGGCTTCTGGCGTTTCGTTTGGCGAGTGAGGTAACCGGAAGCCAACTCCCACTCCTCATCGACCCTCCCTTCTCCCAAATATCCCACAAGGCCGGCAACACACCGGCAGCTCCTCGGGTGTTCTTAAAAAGACCTGCAGTAGACCACAAAAAAAACTGCGGTTGTGAACCCGCTCGAGAAATCTTTGGAGGAGGGCTATGTTCAGCAGTGGACTGAAATATCCACGGTACCGACAGAACAGCAGCGGCACCTTTTTTTTTTATTTTCCATAATCTCATACAATTTTAGTTTGTTCTCTTTTTTATTTATTTTTTTGGACTCTTGTTTAGTTTCTCGTTCTCTGAGTATTCCGCTCAGCTGTACAATGATTTAGCAACTGTGTATCTTTTATTATTACTGTTGATGTGTTTTTTTTTTCCTGTGTTTTATTTATACACAATATTTTATTTATGTACAATATGCCTCGTTGTTCGTGAAGTCAACGAAGGACCCGACTGACAAACAGCGCTGTGGTATCACTGAGACGGGAACCTTTTTGACATCGCAAGACGAATAATTTTTTTTTTGTTTTTTTTGTGGTAAAACACAAAATGTGTTTGTTTCTACGATCCATATTCATGCATACTGGTGTCGCCTGTGGTTGAAATTAGACTTCAATTGTGTTTATGAAGTAACGTAATACAACTTGTTTTATCATTTTGCATGGAAAAAATCATGGGTGCGTTTTAATTTTTTTTTTCCCGACCTGCCACTGATAATTAGGCATACCTTGGTGGTAAGCATGGCAAGCGGCGGCGTATGCTGCTGCCCGGATGGGCCAGCCCGACCGGGGGCAGTACCGCGGCCTCGCAGAATACAGTCGTGAATTTGTGCTTCTGGTGAGTGAGGTGACCGGAGGCCCAACCACCCTCCTTTCCTCCTCCCCCATTCCCCAAATATACCTATTAAGGCTGGCAACGCACCTGCTGCTCCTCTAGTGTTGCAGGTGTGTGGGCGACCACCCGGTGAGCCGGTTGCTCCTTTGCCCCCTCTCTTCTTTACCCACAAAAAGAAACCCCAGTGCCTCTGTGGCATTCTACCGTATCCTGAGCAGTTGACAACATGCTTTGGTAGCCCCGAGATGTCGCTGTGATAGATTATCATCCAGAAGAATGTCGTCCGTACGAGTCATGGTACCAGGGGTGAATAAATAACAACGAGGGCTGGGCTGCGTTCAAAACTTCATATATCACCCGCAACACACATTGGTCATTTACGATGATCGCACACGGGTGCAGGTGTCAGTCGCAGCGGGCTGCTGGCCGCCTGGGCCGCCTCGGGTCACCGGCCTGGCTCCCGTAACGCCCCCTTGTGCCAGTCCCGCAGGCGGCGGCCTCACTGGGCAGCTTGCCGGGGCTGGTCGCGCGCTTCAGGCTCCGCTTGTCCTTGAGGCCCCTCGCCGAGCCGGTCTCCACTCTGGTCTTGGAACGGGCCTTTGGTGGCTCGGTGTTTTTTTCCTGGAAAGTGAAGCGATTTGTGAATTGACAGTCGCAGAACCGGGTTCACATTTCTTCCCGTTGGTGTCATAAGAGGCAACTGAGAGATTAGTCTTGAGCTCGCGTTGAGACTCGCCCCCCTGTCGAGTTCTATCTCCCGCGGAGGCGAAAAGTGGATCGCCGGCTTGGCTATGGTGAGTCTGTATACCAAATAGAAATTCATATCTGCATGGATGTGTGACCGGTGACAGTTTTTATAGTAATATTTAAGAGCATATGTATGTTTGTTGATCACTAAATGATTTAAGATATTGAATACTTCAAATACTACCTGTCACCTGGGCATATCTTATTATTAACTGGCATTTGGCAGAGTATTGCCAGTGTATATATAGTACGCCCAGTATTATTACAGGCATTCCATATTAGTCCTCAGGTGTGACAACGCAACAGAAACCGTATTTACCATCAGCTGCATACGTTCGTTTGTCACCCCAATGAAATAAAAGAAATTCAGACCTAACCTAAATAAGAAAATATTTATCATGTTCACCTTATCGCCGCCTGCCTTAGGCGTGGAGAACTCATTCTCCAAATTCTTCACGATGCCACAACGCTTCCTGGAGTACGTCTTGAACGACGTCATCGGTGTGAAGAACTGTTCACCAGGGGTCGCGGTACAGGGCGTGAAGAACTCCACTTTAGCTTTGGAGGCGGGGGTGGAGGTCTCACCCGAGTCCACCGTCGCTTGAGTGAGGAGCACCTTCGGTCTCGCCCTGCTCGGCCTCGGCGTCACGGCCTCCAGGACCGGCCTGGCCGTCACCGGTACGGGCATCTTGAAATCCGGTATCCTAGCCTCCGGTACCGCCACCGGTTCCCCGGTCTCCTCCGTGTTGTCGTCGTCCAGGTTTAGTTTGATTACTTTGCGTTTCATAATCGGCACCTCCTCGTGCTTTACTATCTTGTTCGCCTCGTTAGCGGGCATGCGTTTGGTTTCCGGTGTCGTGGCGAGTCCGGCGCTGGGGCTCAGCCGAAGACTCTCCATTTCCGTTTCGAGGCCGACTTCATCGTGCTTCTTGATGCCCCTCCTCAGTCTGGCGGTGGCTATCAGCAGATTGTTGACTTCGTGCTCCAGATAAGGGTTGAGAGGATCCGTTTCCGACATAATCTCGTATATTCGAACCACTTTGTCGTTGACCGAATCATAATTTCCCTGCAGTAGTTCGAAGTACGACGCTTCAACGAGCATCTCCACTTCAACGTTTCTCATTTCGTTACGTAACACGCACGTCACCACGTCGAGAACGTATCTCTGAAAACTTTTCGCAGCATACATTCGCAAAGCTCCGCTCAATTTCGCTTCGCAGCATCGCAACGCTTCGGAAGCGCCCGCGAAGTAGTTCCTGGCGATTTCTAGGTTATCGCTTCGGTAATACATGGAAGCTTCTAGAGCGCACGTCTGGAATGCCAAAATGAAGGAGGAGGGCGCGTCGCAAGCGTAGCATGTACAGTTTCTGTCGTGCGTCAGAAATTCCGGCATTTTGAAAGACGGTATTGTGATGCAAGGTAGAGAAGGGCTCGTCTGGGCTTTTTTAAACAGCGCACTCTCCAGCATAGTCTCCAACTGAGCGACTTTGGGGGCGAAGGGCTCGTTTTTGGTATGTGGGTGCTGGGAGTAAGGTTGGATTTCGTTCGTCGGTTGCAATCCCAGTATGTGCTTGAGGCGATTGTCGATTTTAATCTGCATAGAAAAAAATTAGTTAATTGTTGTTAATAAATACGATGTTTGTGTGTGTGTTTGTTTGTACGGAGCAATCGAATAAGTTGACATTTGATGGTAATAATAGTCTCCGTGAAGGGACTGCGGTGCGGGCGGGCCCGTAACGTCGCCTACCTGCGCGTGCCGGCCGTGCGTGTCGGCGAGCGCGGCGTGCAGCGCGGCGGCGGGCAGCGCGGCGCAGGCCGGCAGAGCGGCGGCAGCGGCGCTGCGCGCGCGCCGCCACAGCCGCAGGTCGCGCGCCAGCCGCACCGCGCGCGCGCCGCCGCCGCTCAGGCCGTGCTTCAGCGCCAACGCGCGGGAGCGACGGAGGCACCATCTCATCTCTGCGATCAGAACGTTTTCGATCATGCCATTGGTTACAGATTAACTAAGCTGTTAACAAAACATTGTTTTCATTACAGCCCTATCGCAAGTCCACTGCAGAACAAATGTCTTGTTTTGTTTTTAAGGTTTCTACTGGCAAACGAGCAAGCGTCTCACCCGATGGTAAGTGATTACCGACGCCCGCGACCTATAAGGGTATTTGGGAGATGGGAGGAGAGTGGACCACCTCGCTCACCGAACGAAACGCGGAAGCACGAGACGCCTCTGCTTCACGCCGGTGTATTCTGCGAGGTCGTGGTAAGAACCCGGTCCATTCGAGCAGAAGCTAAAGCCGCCGCTCGGCTCTACAGCGTTAAAACAACCACAAAGATGTTTTCGCAGACTGCTGGTCACTGCGATCAGGCACTCGGAACCCATTGTTCTGGTAAACACGTCCAGGTGTCTGAACCGACCGTGACTGGTCACCTCTCCCCCACCGATCAGCTGTTCAACCGTTGTATTTCCGTTTTCAAGCGATATAAAGAGCCCGCTATACATGGTGAGATATTTTAAAAACAAAATTGAACATCGTCGCTTTTTGAATTATTTTATTGTACATATCGCGAGGAAACCTGCATGTCTGAGAAATAATAAAAATATTATTTCGAGGATATGTGAAGCCAGCCAACCCGCACTGGAGCCGCATGGCGGGCCCTTCCCGGCTCCTGAACACTCTCTGTATACTCGTATTTGAGAAGCAGCAGTGCCCAGCAGTGGGCACTAACAGGCTGCTACTTTACTTTACTGCAAAGTAAAGACTGTGTGCAGGAGTATGGGATTTACACTCACCCGGGTTAGTCACCGTGATGTAGTGCCTCTGTATTGCGTTCACCGCGCTCATGCAGCTGGGACCCCCACCGCTGGAGATCCGGCTCTGGGCCTCCAGCAGACGACCCAGCGCGAAGTCCACTAGCGATTATAAATTAGAACAGTTAATAGAATGTACACGGTTTGTTTCTGTATAGTGTATTACGTATGTTATAAGGTTTATTATATTTAATATTAATATTTTATTTATTATTTATTTGAAACCTGCCGACATGTATTTCCTTCTCACCCAGGGTCGACTGGTAGAGAATGCTAAAAGGCATTAAGTCCGCCCATTGTATACCTTATTGTTAGGGTCACAATAAAGAATAAATAATCCCCCCCTCCTCCCTTTTTGGTCAGTTTGATTGCTCCGATCGTCCGATGGCGAATGATATATCCGTGCATAGCGAACCCGAATCCCACAACCGAGAGAGAGAGAGACAGTAAATAGTCTCGGCGCGATATTTGCGATGCCCTATATATCGTGCTCGTCTTGATCAGTGAACGAAAGAAAGAAAGAAAAAAAGACCAATATTTATTGGTAGAGTATAAAGAGACAACACACAGACAAACACAGAACATGTTAATGAGAAAAACCATAGGGTACAAAAAAAATCAATACATTGTCCATGCCTCATCTCACGGTTGGACCGATTGATCTCCAGATCAGCTTATTGTCAAGCTTCAGAGCCTTATGCTGGTTACGTGATTCCGGTTCATCATCACACACCGTGCTGTAAATCGTCCTAAAGAGAGATTGAAAACAAGCTCTCGCCACCGTTTACACAATATGGGGAGTGGGGAGGTGGTCAAAAGACAAGAGCACGAATGCTGTCGAGCCCGTCGCCCTGCGCGTGTGACTGCTAGAACTTGATGTGAAACTTACAATTCAGCTCGGGCCGTTTGTCCAGCGCCTCCAGCAGCCGAGCCTGCGCCAGCTGCACCAGCTTAGCCGCGGTGGCCGCGGATCCACATCTTTCATAGAACATCTGAAATGTAAAGGAGTTCTAAAGCGACCGCGTTGCGAGGGGGGGTCCAGGTGAATCATCGAGGGTACGTCACGACGTGTGTCCGAATGCTGCATATATGTATTCGAATTTATTGCTGTTAGACGTTTTTGCTTTTACGGCTTCATATGTTTGTTTGTTTGGTGTTATATTTTTTTTGGTTTTATGGCAAAGGCGGCAAACGAGAAATAGGTTCACGTGATGGTAAGTGATTACCATCGCCCGCATACTTACCGTATATTTGGGAGATGGGAGGGAGGATAAGGAGTGGAATAGGGAGGGGAGTGGACCACATGTTACCTCACTCACCGAACGAAACGCAGAAGCACAATGTGCCTCTACTTCACGCCGGTATTCTGCGAGGCCGTGGTATCAATCCGGCCGAGCCGGTCCATTCGAGCAGCAGCTAAAGCCGCCGCTTGGCTCTACCACGTTTAGAATACGAAGCAGGTGTAGTAGCGTACATCTGCTGCTTACCTTTTTTTTCGATGAGCTACCTATGGACCGTCCAATGGAGGTTCGGATCTCGTCTCGGATGGTCGAGATGTTTCGGTAGCACTGTATGATACGCTCTTATGCGTTTGCATGCCCCCCGCCCCCTACCCCCCTCCCCATCCTTGCATCGACTCCACCCAAGCTCACAGCTCGACGTTCTCAAGCAGTGCAATCTAAAGCCAATAGATGGCGCTGTTATTTAGTTAGAATTTACAACAAAAACGTTACTCACGGCAAGCTCGCAGGCAAAAATTAGCGCAGCCTCCTGGGATTCCCCGACTGTCATCAGCTCCGTCCAATATCCAGTCGCGAGCGACACCACGAGGTCGATCTGATCGCTTCGCTTACACGCATGGAGCAAGATTACACCGGCGTTACGGATGTAGGCTTCCCTGTGAGAGCAGAAAACAAAAAACAAATTTTCTTTTGGGAAAGGGAGCAAGCGGTTCACCTGACGGTAAGTGATTACCGTCCCTCGCTTACATCTAGAACACCAGAGGAGCTGCAGGCTCGTTGCCGGCCCCTGACGATATTTGGGGGATGGGAAGATGGGGGGGAGGAGGAGTGGCCCCTTCGGTTACCTCGCTAACCGAACGAAGCGCAGTAGCACAAGATGCTTCCACTTCAAGACGTTATTTTGTTATGTATTGTTTGCCTTATCGCGTGTTGTACGTCAGTTTTCTTCTTCGATCAGAGCAATGTTAATTATATATACATCGGGGGATAGTGGAACAGATGCCAATCTCGCATTGTCGCCAAGAAAGCCAAGGAACGAGGCTCTGGCGACCGATTGTTGGCGGAGTTCGCCGAACCCTTGTCCCACCGACCGGCGATGGGGAGGAGCATCACCAGGTAAGCACAACCCGCTGGGCCCGCGTGCTGTGTATGGATAAACGAAGAAGTGCCGGCGACTGCTGGCCCTTCCTTGAGAGTGTCTATGTTCAGCAATGGGCAGTGGACTAAAAAAAGGTGGATGTAAAATTACACCATGGAATAGAGAGAAAGAATAATCACTTATTAAACTAAACTAAACATCGGGTATAATAATCTTTAAATGAAACGCCGGAAAATCTCTAAATGTTTTCAATAGACAATATCTATGGTCATGTGTCATGGTTGACTTTATCGCATACATATATGTACATTGGGTAATTTCAGTTCTATTTTCGAAGTGATAACTTCTTATGGAAGGGTAAACCGCTTCGTTACGTAACGCGTTACGTCGCCAGTCTGTCTGGCGTCCCTTTTTCTCACGCTAACGGCGGCGACGGGCGGGCTCCTGCTCTCTCACTCTAACCCACAGCGCCGGCCGTGTTCCGGACAGACGCTCCCCCCTCTCTCTAGTCAGTGTTCAGAATGCGATAGACATATACTGTTGACAGTGAGCATATAAAATTGTAACTGAGAATAAAATATATTAAGATTTTTTTAATAAATAACCTCACCTTACATTATCATATTAATAATAACCTAAACTTTTCTCTAGTTAAACAATTTCAATATTAAATAGTTCAACTTGGATTAGTTTAAGCTATCACTTCTGTCGGGCGTCCCGAGACGCGCGCGCGTTTTTTTTTTTTTCAACTCTAAATGACTGCTCGGGTGATTTAGCAAAAGCGCCGACAGAAGCTTACTTACTTGAGGCCGATCCGCTGCGCCAGCCCGCAGCAGACGTGGGCGAGTTGCAGCCCGTATACGAACCGGTCCATGTGAAGGAACTGCCGGACGAACACGTCGGCGATCTGCAAGCAGTGGTGGTGGAGCGCTGCCGACCCCGCGACTGGAAAACGTATGTACGTTAGCCCATTTGATGCCAAGTGTGTTTCCACGAATACATGAACGCCTGCAACCGATTTGGAACCATGAAGACGCTACAGGTGCTTTTGTCTCTTCGAGGAGTAAGATGGAAGCCATTCATTATACCGGCCCTGTGTTCAAACCGGAACCCAACCGTTTGCATTATTGATTGTACCTACCTTATCCACTATGTCACAAAAAATTCCACAAATTGTTATGAAATTTTTGTGGCATAGCGTATAAGGCCCCAGGTAGGACGGCCTCCTTGACAAGGGGTCCTGCAACCCAGCATATAGTAATAGAGGCATTCACTTTCCCTACAGCAGTTTCTCGCTGTCTTTACCAACTTCCTCTCTATGTTCTCCTGGTACGTTCCGTCGGACATCACGTGTTCGAAACCAGGAGATCTTCGTCAGGTAGATAAACGCAACATGTCAACCGGAGTGACATCCTTTTGTCATCATAGTGTAACGTAGTGTCCGATAACGTCCTGTCAAGTCTCACCATGTCTTCGAATGTCAAGTCGAAAGAAAGGAAAGTGAGGGTGGCTGTAGACTTGCTGAAACATGTATGTATGTGTATATTCACGCCTCGTTCCCAACGGGGTAGGCCTAGGCCTAGGTCCCCTTTGATTGTTGAAAGTGGAAGAAGCGAAAGTCGTATGTCAGGACCGTAGCAAGTGGAAGAAGATTGTCTCTGTCTACCCCGTTGGGAACGAGGCGTGAAGATATACATACATACATAAACACAGTGGCACTTGCTCCCTTACACCTTCCCCTGTCCGATGCAACTTGCGCGTGAGGGATAAAATCGGAGGAAAGGGTCAGATGCTGTGTTGGAGACACAGGATATATACCATAACCAAACCCAAGAGGAAAAGCCACTAGACCAAGCACTTCCTTAACCACCTGTACATCAAGGATTCCCGAAGTGGTCATTTCCCTGGGAAATTGATTTCGACCCCAAGGGGTTGAAATCATTTTCTCGACATAAGAAAACTGATTCTGCGGGTCGACGAGGTCTAAAAATTGACCCCCTATTAATTAACACAAGTTCTTATTTGAAACTTTCAAGATGCTGTATAAGTCGTGTCACGTGTAACAGACTTATTATAAGAATTACTAATATTTTAGTAGGAAGTGTCATTGTTGTACTTTTGAAAAAACTTTACATAATTTGTATTAATAATTATTAATTACACTTGATATTAACTGAATTGTATGTCTGTTTATTTTGTTAAATGTTGATGAGAAAATGATGTCAAGTTTACTCGCTTAACCGACCGCAATGTTTTTAAATTGCTAAGTCATCATCATTCATCATCATCATTTCAGCCTATCACAAGTCCACTGCTGAACATAGGCCTCCCCCAAAGATTGCCACGAAGCTCGGTCCTGAGCCACCTGCATCCATCGACTTCCCGCAACACTGCGCAGGTCGTCACTCCAATTGGTAAGTATTTTGTATCAATAAGATACAAACTAGAGATAGAATGTTTAAAGTAATTTGTCTGTGGGGGTCTGAGGTATCAGTTGATTTTGGAAAAGGGGGTCTCTTGCCCAAAATAGTTTGGGAATCCCTGCTCTAAATAGTCCACCGCAGGACATGGACCTCTCACCATAAGGAGGATAATTCGCCATCATTAAACGATCGCAGCACCGGGACACCTTCCACCTTAAACCTTAATGTGGTATTTTTCGAGATGGATATCCTGGCACCTGTCTGTGGCGATATTCAAAGCTTTTCCCTCAGTCGCCTCATACGACACCCGCGGGGTGAGAAAGTGGGTGGTGGATTCCTACGCCGATACCCCAAGGCCGAGGGGCTGTTTAATCGTATCGGTTGGAAATACCAGCGTTCAGTTGTGGCAGAATTTCTGTCCAAATGTGAACAGCACGGACGGCGCAGCGTAAGGCTTGGTGCTCCTGCGGCAACGTCCTGATGACCTGCGCGTGATCTGGATCCAGGACCTGCACCAATAACATATATGTAAAGATCAATAATACATCTATATAAAATATTACAATCAAAATATGCACACACAACCGTACACCCAATACTATGGGTGGGGTCTAGATATATTTAGTGTTTTCAATGTAACAGGTGGTGTCCGAGCTATGTGTGTGTGAATACGGTGTCTGTGTGTCTTTAATATTATTGTAACGAATGCCCGATGTCTTTTTTTTTATGGCGGCAAACGAGCAAGCGGTCCACCTGATGGTAAGTGATTACCGATGGTAAGTGAGTAACGCGGTAGAGCCAAGCGGCGGCTCTATCTGCTGCTCGAATGGATTTATACCACGACCTCGCAGAACACCGGCGTGAAGTAGAGGCATTTTGTGCTACTGCGCTTCGTTCGGTGAGCGAGGTAACCGGGGGGCCACTCTCCCTCCCCCATCTTCCCATCCTATCGTTAGGGGCCGGCAACGCGCCTGCGGCTCTATGGTGTTCCAGATGTACGCGGGCGACGGTAATCACTTACCATCAGGTGAACCGATTGCTCCCTTTCCCAAAAGGAAAATTAAAAACAAAGATGCGTTTGCTGGGTTTCGTTCGGTGAGTGAGGTAACCGGAGGCCCCCCTCCTCCTCCCCATCCTCATCCTCCCTCCCATCTCACAAATACCCTTAAAGGCCGGCAACGCACCTGCCAGCTCCTCCGGTATTGCACATGTACGCAGGCGACGGTAATCACTTACCATCAGGCAACCTATTGCTCCTTTCTCATAAAAAAAAAACCACATTCACAATACCACAATAGACAACATAGCCGAATGTCTATAGTCAACTCACCGGCTCCGTGGGCTTCCATCCGTACCGCTGAGCGGCCTCGGCTATATCGTACTCAGATTGCAGGAGCAGGAGCGTGGCTTGCACCGACATCTCTAACAGTTTCTTATCCTGTAATTCGTATGGATTATAATAATGCAAAAGCAACACTTGTCTGTCTTTTACTATAACTACGATATGGAAATACCTTGAGACCTGGGGAAGCAATTTGAATTTTTTTTTTCAACGTATAATCATTACAGCCTAACACGAGTCCCACTGCTGAACATATGCCTCCCCCAAAGATTGCCGTGAAGCTCGGCCCCTCGCCCCCCGCTTCCATCGACTACCCGCAACATCGTGCAGGTCGTCACTCCATCTTGCAAAGTATACTGGCCAAATGAGAAAAATAAAAAATATCCTGTACTTATATAATTGACAGTTGGTGTATGAATAAGAAATTGCTTGCAGAATATTTGTTGAAATTAAATGTCGTAAAGACGCATCCAGCCTGTATAAGCTTCAATAAGCACTCAGTTTAATGTCTGTCGCCCATGGCAGGCAGAGGTTATGGAATTCCGTTTGGCCGCTCCGGGAGATCAGCCTCATCGTCTGAGGATCGCCTCTCGTCTAGACACCTTTTTGTTGCCTGTCAACAGTTCTATGTCGGTGTTGCTAACTCTGGTAACTAAAACCCGCTTCCCTGTGGGATAATACTATTCACAACAAAGACACTACTTCAATACTCATGTTCAACTTACAGGCTTCTTCTCCAATCTCTCCAGCACTACCTTCACTATGGCTTGGTAGTGTTCAGAGTGTATGGTCCTGACCGCCGTCGGGGTTTCCAGCATCACTTCATACAGAGTCCAGAGTACGGTTTCTTCTTTTTCAACTGAAAAAATATAATTAATTCTAGTATTTTTACGCTCGAGGAAGTTGGCAGTCTGTGATCATATGCTTGAACGCCCCAACCATTACATCAGATTTGATAGACCACAGATCCTCGCAAAAGAACACCCGATTCCAGCCAAGGACGATTCGCGAGGCAGTTGAAATAGAAAAACATCCTAATTTCAATAGAGTAGATGGCTGGGTACTACTACCGGCTTGGGATCAACTAATAAACAAAATCTAAAACCATGCATACCACTGCACGACTTCAATGCTGGACATACGAGCCTGTATGTCCAGCAGTGGAGATACAGACTAATACAGATTTGATAAGTTATTATCATTTACTTCTTATCAGCCTGTATAGTCCACTGAAGGACATGGGTCTCTCCCATAAGGAGGATTTGTCATAATCTTTGGCGACGCTGCTGCGCGTCAATTTTGGTCTGGTATCTTTCAAGATGGATGTCCCGCCATCTGTCGGTAGGCGTTGCGATTTTCAAAGTTTGTCCCTTGGTCACCTCTTATGTCACCCACGGGAAGAACAGATTATTACGTTGAAGACAATGGAAAAACGTATCATTGCAGAACTCTTCATGCGCACGTGGTGGAGCCAAGCGGCGGCTTTTGCTGCTGCTCGAATGGGGCAGTACCACGACCTCGTCAGAATACCGGCGTGAAGTAGAGGCACATCTTGTGCTTCTGCGTTTCGTTCGGTGAGTGTGGAAAACATCCTCCAAATATCCTTACAGTTCGACAACGCGCCAGCAACTCCTCTGGTCTTGCAGGTGTACTTGGACGACGGTAATCACTTGCCATCAGGTGAGCCGTTGGCTCGTTTGGACCTTTTAATAAACAATAACACATGGCATACACCACTAATTATAATCATACGTACCCGATAGCCAGGAGCTGTGCCCCGAATGTTTGAGCAGTTCGTACAGAGAGGTCCAGACCCCCGCTATGGGTGCTATCGATGGCCACAGCTTCACGTACATGGTGAACTCGTGTTTAAGCAGAGCGCTGGAAGAAAAGTGAGACATAGTTACTTTCATACACAAAATACTTTCAACTTCTTTATCAGCAGGGGCAACCGCTGGGGCAGGGGGAGCGGCAACACTAGCTCCCCCCCCCCCCCGCCCGTCTCACCGCAGTGATCAGCCCACGGTTACTAATCCCTCCCTGCCTCCCCGACATCCATCGAACGACGAACGTTCCTGTTTCTCGTCGACTCTTTCAACAGAGAAGGTGGTGTTAGATTTTCTAAAGCTGTTACTATAGGTAGACAGTCTTCATTGATACTAGCCTTACCTAAACACCCTGTAGTTAGTAGTAAATAGTCCACTGCAGGACATAGGCCTCCCCCACAAGGAACCGCCACGCTCGGCAGGCGGATAGGCGATCGGAGCACCAGACACCTCACACCTTACACCCACCCTGCTGCCGGTCATCGGGAATGCTTCGTTTCAGTTTGATTTTTTTTCCCGATACGGTTATCACGCCATCTATCGGTAGCCATTGCCATTAACAAGGCTTTTCCCTTAGTCACCTGTTACGACACCCACGGGAAGAAAGGAAGTAGGCAGATGCTTATGCCGATACCACATGTTGATACTTAAACATTACATATCACAGTTTACGGTTTTGGAATACTTACAAAATCACAAATACTAAGTAAGAGGCAAGACCTGACAAAAAACCCCGATACTCTCTACGCAGAATAAATATCTATTATTGGTTATATGTTACCTAAATTTTAACGTAGACAAAAATGGCTTCAAATTCCCATAGTCATCGTTTTCGGCCAATATCTTGCAAGCGCCCAAAACTGACAAAAGCTGCAAGCTCTCCTGATCTTCTCCATTCTGATCATTCTTCTCTTCTTCATACTTCAACGCTTTAGCTTTAATGTCCATAACAAGACTCATATACTTATCGGAAATCGAACCTTCAGGTTTGGAAAATACTAAGCTTAAATATGCGCTGTTTAAAGCATTTCCATATAACTTACAATCAAGCTCGCTTATACTTTTATTGTACAGTGCACGGGATACATTCCTAAAATCAGTATCATCTTTGACAAACAATATTTCATTTTTAAGATATAAATTAAACAACTTAACGGAGTACTCGAACGATTGTGCCTTGTTCAATGCAATTGCTGTGTTATGAACATCGGTCTGTAACTTCCTGTGGCATTTAGCTTGATTCAAACATCCAAGTCTGTTCAGTTCAGTCAAAATAGTATACTGCGTTTCGACTGCCGCATAGAAAGATGGTAGAATTTGCATTAAATTCAACCTCTGGCTTATTGTTACAGCGACGAAATGTTTGACGAGGAACGTCAAGCGTAAAGCGTCATGTAAGCCGGATTTTGTGGTGCAACTGTCGCACTTCGAGAGTTGCTGCGTCTTGCACAGTTTCTTTGTCAAAAACATCATAAGCTTCAGACAGTGATCTTGCACCGTCACATCAAAATATGTGCTCAATTTTTTGGTATCGCCATTTGTGATAAAATATTCTATAAACAGTCTTAGTAATTGTGCTATGAAGGGATATGTAGTATACATCGCTTTCTGGTATCCTAATTTCTCCGTCGCTTCGCAGGATATATGAAGACTTTGCAAAATTGTTTCTACATAGTTTGTATCAGCTTTATTGCTGAATAAACAACAAAAACAGTTTAAATATACCATTTGTAAACAGTGGAGGATGGCCGAATCATGACCCAATAGAGTTATCATTATCCTCACACTAGTGTCTAAGGCAGATTCTTTAAAATGCAACTTAGAATCATTCTCAACGATGACATATAAGCATTCATTAAATTTTTGATACAAATCCAACGCTTCCTTCTTTGATATGTTTTTAAAGCATTCTATGTTATTTTTTTCCACAATACACTGAAAAATCTTTACATATATCCCTCCGAGATCTTTTGCACAACTATCATTGTATAAAAAGTGTAACTTTTTCACGACGAACAGTAAAACGTTTGTACAGAATTGCACAGGGTCATATAACCCAACAACAGTTGCGATGTCTTCAGTCAACTTTGGCAATAATTTAACTACAGATAGACGGCTAGATTTCAATTTTTCTATGTATATGAAACGGTCCGCTAGGATGCTCCAATAGGTTTTGGCGTACTCTCTCAGAAGGTACTCTTCGTTAACTTCAAACGGCATGTAGGAGAGCTTCAGCATCAATTCGGGAGGTATTGAGGAGTTCTGTGAAAGAAATAAATCAACTCTGTATAACACTGTCTTCACACCTCACTATTGTGAGCGACAATAACATCAATCAAATGGATTCAGATGGGGCGGGACTTTGTGTAACAGTTTTACTTAAACTAGGCTTAACTAAACACTTCTTTATAAGCCTAATTCTTCTGCTTGATATAGGACTGTCTAAAATGAGATGGCGCCCGCGACTGATATGGTAAATATTTTACAGTCTACATATAGGCTTTAAAAGACTTGTACTTTTCTACGATACACGTTTCCGCGATCCTTTGCATCACTAGTGTGATTTTGATATGGAAAATTTAGTAGTATTTGTCACTTGAGTCATTATACTTACATACCATTTTGCTCCACATGTAGTTGGCAGTACAATTTTTTTTTACATAAGAAAAAAATACCAACCAGTTTGACAACATGCCTATGTATGTGGTAGACACATGCCAGTGTCTTCACTTGCTCTGGTTTGTTCAACATTCGTGTCTGTCTCAAACAGTCGACTGACAACTCTAGCAGCTCCTTGTTAGAGATTCTGTCTCGCCATAATGGAACTTTGTCTAAATTCCTGGTAGAAACACACAACTATTTTCAAATGACATGATAAAAGAACCAATTAATACCTGCAGACAGACTTAAGTTACTTAGGTACTGCTATGTAGAGGTTGTCTTTCCAATCCAAGCGCAGAAATTATTTGGTTAGCTTTAAATGTAATTGTTACAATAAAAGGAACAAGAATAGATGTAAAAGACATCTCTTACCACTGCTAATCAATAAGACGAAATATAGCTGACTTTGCATTTTCTATAAGCATATCTCAAAGAAGTATTACCTTCTAATATATCTCCAACTTTAAAATAATTTAAATCTCTCTTAAAGAAAATTATTACATTGCATAGACAGCCCTGTCCATTGACATCATCATATTTATCAAATTATTACCAAAATTATTTTTAAATGCTACTTTAAAAATAATTTTGGTAATCTTTTCTATTTAACAAACACATTGACCACTATGACCTGTTAAATTAAAACAAGTTCTGGTAAAAATATTCTGCCAAAATAATAGTTGCAGTCACAAGACACTCTTCCTTAAAGCTATTTGTAATATACACATTTAAAGTTTAAAGTTCTCATTATGCTTTTGAGATTAAATTACTAGTTTTGAGAACACATATATACATCTCCCCCTTTCGCCCCTATATCCCCTTCCACCAAACTATGTATTATTACATGATTGCTAATAACTGTTGCTATTTGAAGCAATTATTGATTAACCGAATTATATTATTAAAATAGTTATGTACGCACCTACACAGAGTACATAACACATTAAGAGAGAAGGGACCTCGGTCTTTTGCAGGCAAATCAGATAAAATACACTTGTAATCGTTATGTAGTTTTCCTAAATCATTTATGTCTTGTTCAGAACCATCGGCTTTTAGTTTCCTAACTAAGTTGTTTGCTTCGACAGATTTTTCACTCATCATTGTTATAATAAATAATATATCGAATTTAGGAAACAATTAACATTTGGTTTGCGAGATAGTATAAGTTTAAAAATTTTTGTCCGTTAACTCCTGTTTGTTGACGTCAGAAATTGACAGTAAATTGCAAACTGTTCACGTCTGTGCATAGCTACGAACTTAATTTTGAAAGGTGTCTTACCATAGACTACAAAAGATTTTTATGAATAAAAAAAAACAAGATTAATTATATTATTTGGTATACATCAGGTATATAAAAACTTGATTTTCATTGCAGAAGCTATGCTCTGTTCACACTTCGAAGATTATATATGATAAGTTTCATTAAAATTTGATAATTACTTTCAGAGGCACGGTTTACATAGGTATATATGTATTCAGAGATGACAATCAAAACTTGCATCGTAGTTGGGAATAAAATCTATATAATAGCAAATATTTCTCTATAATTGTGATCAAAGAAAAAAATTTGTACACAATAAAAGAGACTTTTGTGTATTATCCCGCATGTGCTTGTGTGTGAAATGATAGGTAAACTCAATTGAGACCGGAGACGCAATTTTTCGTATTGGTTCCATCTGTCCAATAAATATTCGGAACAATTAAACTTGCGGAACCATCAACACTCGTTTCTCTGCCTTCGCGGCGCAAGTGAAGAGCGGGTATATTACTCTTTGCAGAAACAATGTAATGACTGCCGTAGGCTAAAAGATAAGAGCTGTTGCTATTGCCATTCAAAAAAATATATCTTATGATAAGTTAATATATGTTATGTCAAAAATGCCGCCATTCAAAAATAAACTGTGAAATAAAATTGTGTGATTATATTTTATTCGAACAATATACCACAAATCACAATGAAATAGATGTACACACTTGATTAATTAAGTCGAACATTTGTTGCGATAATTTTGCATATCATATGCCGTGTATCACTAACCTGCGTATCAATATGGAAATGTACTTTTAGATATAGTGTAAGTAATCTAGTATCCTTATGTTATTTCATTTATAAAGACATGTGTCTTGTAAAGTTTGGCTAGTTAATTAAATTAAGTGTAGTTAAATAAACTCGCTGCAAGGAAGTTTTTAACAGAGTAGTAACGTTTTGCAGCTTAGTTTAAACCTTATAAATGGCAAATATTCAATTGCAAAAGGTAATTTTTGTAAATTTTGCATCATTGTGTAATAACTTTTTGAACTGCAGTTTTAGATTTCTTTTATGGTTTCTTAAACATGCTACTTTTCCTTCACTGCAGCGCATGTGGTAAACTTTATATTAAAATTTTCATAATTTGCCAATACTGGAATTCAAACAGGTCACATACATACTCATCAATATAACCCACCCTTATACACCCATGATTTGGTACAGACCATAACTTATAAGTATATAATTTTCTTTAGGTACTTTCTTTAAGGTGAGCTCCTTAGCAGTAGAGATGTAAAGAGCCAACACAGAATAAATAGCAGATTAAGAGTTAAAAAGCAATGTAACCAAGTGTTTCATATTCCTTTTCAGGTCAGCTAGAGAAGATATCAAAATGACGAATACAAAATATTACACACTGTTGCTGATAACCCTTGTGGTATACTTTGCTGCTTCAAAAGTCTTATTTGACAGAGTCAACGACACCACACAGATAGTTGTGGATGAGTTGTACCATTTACCGCAAGGCATGAGTTGCTGTAAAGGGAACTACACTTACTGGGACGAGAAGATTACAACGTTACCTGGACTGTACCTCGTCTCGTCAGCGATTCTTTCTCCATATTTCACATGCAATACATATAATTTAAGATATGTCAATTTGTTAGCGTCATGCGTAAACTTATTACTATTCTCATCTATACTACGGTTTATATATGGAACCCACACTGACAGTCTGTTGAAGAATGTTCTGCAAGCGTTGAATTTGGCTATTTTACCACCTCTGTACTTTTTCTCTCACATATACTATACGGATACATTATCAATGACTTTCCTTCTAGCATTTACAAGGCTATGCTTCAGTAATAGATATAGAATATTTATGTTTGTCTTTGGATTATGTAGCATGGTTATGAGACAGACAAATGTTGCATGGATAGCAATGGTCTTCACCCACAAGGCCTTAGATATATTTATAAGGAGTTCCAGAGTTTTTGGTAATAATTTTCTTAGTAGATCAACATTGAGTAAAAGGTCCATAATCGCCAAAGATATTGACTCGTCGAAGCTGAAACGGTACTATGGTGTTTCTGATTTGTTTAATTCTTTGAAATATCACATATCCACTTATTTCATGACATTCTTTAAGTTTATCACGTTGCAAGACTGGCTGGTTTTGCTCACGCACGAGGTTCTACTAGCGGCCTTTGTTTTGTTTGTGGTTATTAACGGCGGTATCGTCGTGGGAGATAAAAAAGCACACGAGGCAACCATTCACGCGCCTCAACTCCTCTATTTTTTGTTATTCTACGGTGTATTCGGTCTACCGTATGTATTGGCAAAAGTTACATCTACTTTAAAATTAATTTTCACTAACAAAAGCAAAGTTTTAGCGCTCGCCGTTCTATTTGCTCTCGCAATACATTTTAATACGATCGTTCATCCTTATTTGTTAGCCGATAACCGTCATTATACATTTTATATATGGAATAGATGGTTCGGGAAGTACAGTCATGCTACATACACAACAATACCCATATATGTTTTCTTACTATTCAGTTTGTATGACAATTTGAAAGATCAAAATTGCATATCGTTCCTACTACCATATTGCTTGAGCACCTTCCTCGTGTTGGCTCTACAAAAGATGATAGAAATCCGTTACTTTCTGGTTCCGTACATTATACTCAGACTTAGGTTCGTCCGTCCATCGTACAAGATTGTTTTGTTCGAATTCTTTTGGTACTTGGCATTGAATGCTGTCACATTTTATGTATTTTTCACTAAAGAGGTATATTGGAAAGATTTTGATTATGCTCAACGTATTATGTGGTAGATTGTACAAATTAAAAGTGTTTGTATGCTCAACTTTATTAATGAAGATTTAGATTAAAGAATGAAGATGGAGAGTACTGCATAAAAAAAATTAAGGTCTCAACCCTTCTATGATTCGACACAGAACCATGTTTATTTATAAGGGTAATTGCAATAATTGCCAGGTTTGGCTAAGAGATTGGCAGATTCGATAGAGTGCTATTCAGTGCTACTCCCCTTAATCCCTCTCACCAAGGAGTGAACACGGAGCAACCCTATTATAATTGATTTATGGAGAGGTTCTAGTCTTAAAAATTAATTGGATTTTGTTGAACTATTTATAATAAATATCTCAAATAAAAGGAAGTGCAATGACGTATGCATGGTTACAGTTTTGTTTTGTTCCACGAAGATCTCTTAATTGAAATATGAATTATCCTTTTCTATGGTATAATCGTCTCTCCCACATTTGTATTTCCTTGAGATCCATTCAAACATACAAACTTTCACATTTGTAATGTAAATTTAAGATGAGCCTATAGTATAGTATCTTTCAATCAAAATCCATGAAATAGCTGTTAAGTCAAATCCGTTGTAACATACACACACAAATAATTTTATATATTAACATAGATTAAGACAAAATATCTTTCTTACACTGGTTGTGAATCTTTCATCTTAGGTATTACACTAAAGATTGATGTCATATCGCCGCTCTGGTAGGTGTGCAAAAATGAAAAAACATAAAATTTTGTTTAAGATAGTTTTATCTTAAATAAAATTTTATGCCCTTTTTCTTTAATAATTTTTGTTCTATTTATTTTGAAATTCGTTTTTTACTATGCGACGGAAAATAATTCTAAATAAATAAATTATAAATCTTTATTTGTTCCAAAAAAAAAGTTACAATTTTTCTTTATATTACTCTGGACACCCAAAGTAGGATATCCCGTGACTTGGGGGTCAAAATGTCAATATGTAAACTTTTAATGAAATAAAAGATTATCGTGGCATGGGCCCTAAGACGGCGAGCGACAAGCTCAACACCTGTCACGTTAACCCATATAATCTCTGGTGACAGGTGGAAGGTAAGCGCTAAAATTTCTTGGTTAGAACACTCTAGATATCGGTATACAGTGGTTAGAGGTTATATATTTATAAGTTTTAGATTTAATTTCTTTTATGCTATAAATCATTATATTAATAAGTGAACAACGAAAATTTTAGTATAAAAGCAGAGGAATAAAACTTATATTGTTCGAAGGTATCCATAAATGTACACAAAAAGAATATCGTGTGCGCATGTTTCGGCTGTTGTGTATGAGCCGTGGTAGCCTAGTGGTCAGGGCGCTCACTTTAGATTCCTAGACCGCGAGTGACCTGGGTTCGAAAATAAATAAAAAACTACTTCATTATAAAACTTTCTGTTGTAAATGATTTCTTCTAACGCCTTTAGATTCTAATTCGGAGATATAATAATACAATTTATTTTGAAACTTGATAATATTTCGGAGCGTGAAATCATATCCAATAATAAATATTAAATAAACGACGCGTGTTTATTAAAAATGCAATCGGTACTTCAAGCTAGAAGGCATTACAAAACGCAATTTTGAAGAATTTTACATACTTGCATAGTTATTGAAACAATATTTGCTGTCCGTCATCAGTCTGCTTAATTTTTCGGGTTGGTTTTCCCGCCATCTGTCGGTACCCATTGGCATTTTCAATGGCTCTTCCCATGTGCATTTGTTATTAATTGAATCTAGTACATAAATTATTGTAAAGTGATTTATTTTTCGATTATAAGTCATAATTTGGATGTCTATCGACAGAACAGAAAAGTACAAATTTCACACACTACATTTAATTGAAAGTATATATTTCCTTGTGTTGCCAGATACTAATGAGATGCGTGTCACATATGGCTATTCAAAAAAAATGTAATGTATAATAATAATGACTAATTGTACAATGTATGGATAATTTGTTGATCGTTTTAATGCATTTCATAATTATTGTAAATAAAAATAATTTAACTAACTTTTTTCTATGATTTTGAACGCCACAGTCGTCTACGCGACACATAACAAGATGACCTGAAATCCAACGCCATTAACATTCTCGGAAATACGAAATAAAGATGTAAAATTCTAAATTTATTTTGTTTATATATTTCATAAATGTAAACCAAGTAGAATTTTAATAGAACTAAACTAATTAAGTTATCTACTTAGATATGTACATACAGAGCGATTTGAAAACACGCCGCTAATTTATCATTCTGTTCATTAGGCAGTTTGTAAATTATTTGAAGACGGCGCTAAAAGATGGTGTCTGCACTGTCACAATGTCTGCCATATTCGGAGAAAAAGTTTATATTCACCCTAGAATCCCACATTTGTGGAACAAACTTGTGTCTGAAGTCGAGACCTTGTTATTCAAAGTCTCGGATTGGGGTCGACGTAATTTGGTTAAAAAGACACAGGTTTGCGCGTTCACCGCTAAAAAGAATCCCTTTGTCGTTTCTCCTCTTTTTTGAGAACATTCCCCCTTATTGGCTCAGCCAGTATCAGAATCCTTGGCGTTGACATATCAAGCGACGTTCAGTTCCGTGGTCACTTGGAGGGAAAGGCGAAATTGGCCTCTAAAAAGCTTGGTGTGCTCTGTAGAGCGGGTCAGTATTTCATGCCGGTCCACCGTTTGCAACTTTATAAGGCGCAAGTTCGGCCCCACATGGAATACTGTTCTCATCTCTGGGCAGGGGCACCCCAGTACCAACTCCTTCCATTTGACCGCATCCAACGTCGAGCGGCTCGAATTGTCAGCGACCAAGCTCTCTCTGATCGGCTTGATCCTTTGGCCTTGCGAAGAGATGTTGCTTCTCTTTGCATTTTTTACAAAATTTTCCACGGGGAATGTTCTGAGGAACTGTTCAGGTTGATCCCAGCTGCTGAGTTTCACCATCGTACATCGCGACAGAATTCGAAGTTCCATCGATACCACCTAGATGGTTGGCATTCCACCACAGTGCGTTTTAATCGAAGTTTTCTGCCACGCACTTCGATTTTGTGGAATCAGCTGTCGCCAGCAGTATTTCCGAACAGTTACGACTTAGGGACCTTCAAGAAAAGAGCTTATTCCTTCCTTAAAGGCCGGCAGCGCATCTGTAGCTGGTGTTGCGGATGTTCGTGGGCGTCGGTGATCACTTACCATCAGGTGAGCCGCACGCTCGTTTGCCCCCTTCTTCTATAAAAAAAAAAAAAAAAATCCAACATTACAAGCACGATGCCGAAAACGTAAAAGCGTGTATAGAGATCAAATAAACGTACGTGGATAAACAATTAGACCAGTGGGAGATATAAGTAGGGTAACTAGAGAGAGTTCATAGGCAGCAGAAAAAGAGTGTATATATTCACACCTTGTTCCCAACGGGGTAGGCAGAGATAATCTTCTTCCACTTGCTAAGGTACTGACATAAGTCTTTCGCTTCTTTCACTTTTATCAATCTTCGCATGCACGCTCGTTGGTTTAGAGTACTCTCGACCTGACCTTTTTTCAGAACGTCTCCGATTTGATCGTGAAATGTTCGCCTAGGTCTTCCTCTCCCAACTCTACCATTCAGAAAAAGAGTTCTACCATATTATATACTAGCTATTACCAGCGACTTCCTCCGTGTTGACAGTTTTCGCTAATAGGTCTTATTGATCGAAATATTAACAAAAATCTATTAGCAGTGACAGTTGCAAAGTGACGATAATTTTCACGAAGGAACCCTAAATATTTCCTTGATAAAAAGTAAACCAATTTACTCCCTACAAAATCCTCCAAGTTTTGGCCCAGAAAAACAGGAAGACAAAAATTTTAATATTTCGTTCATTCAGTATCGTGCGAAAAATCACGTGCTAATTTTATTTATACGAATCAAATAATAATACTGGGGTGCTACAGCACTTAGAGGTAAAAGAAAACAAAATGATTGTTTCAATAGTCTTTATTGAACAGTACTTTTAGTATTTAAAATATGAAAGGAAATAGATCCAATAATTCACATCCCTGATAATTTATTCGGATTTAGGAAATGATTTGTCTTAGAGGTATTACGATACATTTATTTCTGCTTATCACGATTGGAGATTAAAAAAAAACAAATAATAACAGGACTCCCATACAAAATATTTCATATCCATGTATTAAAGTCCAGGGTCAAATCTATAGATAGGTCATAATTACGTAGAATAGTTTTGTTATATTACATAATATAATAGATATGTATTTTTTAACTGACAAATTACTTCTCTATATAGCCGACGGTAGTGAATTCGTATAAAGAAAGCAAATAGTTGACAAGATAATACTGGCTAACGTAATACAGTCTACCTCGTACTAAATATCATTAAAAATATGCTCACAGAGATGTATATATATATGAAGAGCGACCACAGACAGACATCATGTTCCGTGATGATTTTCTATCATACTTAAGCTGTTAATAAAAAAAAAAAACCAAAAACGCGGTTACTTTTTCTTTCGCCTGTTCAGAGTTTCGCTTCATTCGAGGAACCTAATTACGTAACGGTGGCCAATGTTACGTAATTAAATAAAAGAAATGACATGACGAGTGACATTTGTTTTTTTTTTTTTATGACACAAAGTCGAGATTAAACGCGGGCACGGATACAAAGGGGCAGAAATGTGTGCACTCGTTGTTGTATGTTTTGCAATTATTATCGCGAAGATACTAGACCCATCCATAGATTTCATCATCATGATCATCATTTCAGCCCACCACAAGTCCACTGCTGAACATAGGCCTCCCTCAAAGATTTAATTCTGTTTAAATATAATAGTTTTGAGGCGTCTGATTTATTCACAATTTGTCGGTTGTCGACCGACATAGAATGACAAAAAAATAAAATTTACTAAATAATTAATATAGGATATTTAAAAATTGAACTAATTTAATACTCTTGCAATCACAAGACAATTCAATATAATTATAAAACATAAAATAAATAATGGTAACCAATATATATCACATCGTTTCTTATAGGAATATAGGTATTATTATTTTAATACCAGATCATTTAACCGTAAAATCGTCTAAAAATAAAAACTTTGCACTGAACACAATAAAAAAAAACCTAATACAATGGTAACATATTATTATGATTCGTCAATAAAAATAAAACAAAATCGACTTAAAAAAAATCCTTAGTTATCTACTTTCAAAGCAGATCTTTTATTTAAGTACTGTTTATATTAAGTGAATCTGTGGTACTCTTGTTATGATACAGATTTTGTATTGAATTGTTCTTAATTAGATGCTAAATTATTTAATAATATATGCTTTATAGTATTAAATATTACACATAAACTACATTTTTATAAAATATTTTTTTTACTAAAATAAAACATCTAAATTTCTTTACAATCTATGCGCAATGTTTTTGTTTTTTTTTTAATTTACATGCTATATTAATACCATGGAGTTAATTATACCATTCATTATATACTCGAAGGGAAATATATTTCTACAAATTGCATCTGTGGTTTTTATAATAATTTCTGTCCATAATTGCACTATATTTTTTTCACCGTTGTAAGTTTCGAAGTAAGTAGTAAAAATTCAAACAATAATGCCATCTATCATCCAGTTGCCGAAGATACGAATAAGGAAGTATCGAATTAGCGAATAATAGATGGCGCTAAAACATCTCTGCGTAATAATTCAATTATATAACTACCTCTCGCCCGCGGTTTCATCCGTGTATAATATATAAATAAGCTATAGTTCTATTTTTAATGTAGTTTGGTAATAAATATAATGAATAAAGTGAATGTAACATTTAAATCGTTGTGTTTTTTTTTAAAAAGCTCATTCTGGGCCGATTCTGATATTTTTTGGAATATATAATGTCGCAGTTTTTAAGTTGAGAATTAAACCTTTCATTAAGTGAATACCGCAATAATCAAATTCGGCTCAGAAAACAATCTGACACAGACAAAAATTGCAAAAAAAAATATCTTTTTTTTTTCATAGTTAGGACTCATCCCTGCAGTTTTTTTTTTTTAATTTTTTAAAGTATAGACACGGCTTTTTACACTTTTATACTAGTATAGATGAATTGAAACCTTTCGATGAGACAATTAATATTCAAGTTACAGGAAGACTAGGGCTTGTTATTATATTAGTATATATCGTTATTTAAGACAATTACTAAGTACTCTTAACATTACTATAAAAGGAATGTATAGTTTCTCGTCACCACGTTCGCTCCGTGCCATCGTATTAAGTGAAGACTAAGTACGCTTTAAGGTCAAATAAACCTTTTTTTTTTTCATATCCACTTGTCCTCTTTTTTCCCGCCATTGAGCAATGGCGTCGATTCTACATCCTTGCCGTCCTTGATCGGGCTGACGTCCGGTTTCCCGTTGAAATTTTTCACAACGTTCATGTTCGAAACTACGTACGGCACGCCGGCCAGGTCGGACGTGAGCGGGTTGTAATACTGGCGATAGCAGAACATCGCCACTGTGAACCCGAGGGTCGAGCCCACTAGTATGTCTGGAAGGTGGGGAGAATTGTTGTGAATATTTTGCTGCTATATAGCATATGCAATGTATTTGTCCAGGGGTCGATCCTCAATTGCACGACGCTGCACTAACCCCAGAGTATGGGTAAATCTACAACTAATGGCAACACTGCGCTCATAAACACCAGATTTGCTGAGTATGTGGGAAATTTTTCCATAAATGGCATTTGAGGAAATGTCAACGGCCAGTTGTGGACTTTCATATGCTGATGATGATGAAAAGGATGCTCTTTTGGGCATTTTGGCACTCATGTGAGACTCTAGCGTAAGAAGTTAGAAGACCGGTCAAGCGCGAGTCTGATTCCACGCATCCCATAGAGTCCATTGCAAGGGCATGGGCTTCTCCCATACGGAGGATCTGCCATATTCATCCTCGGTCTGATTAATATCCGACACGGTTGTCCAGCCATCTGTCGGTAGTCATTGAGGGTTTTTTTTTATGGGAAAGGCGGCAAACGAGCAATCGGTTCACCTGATGGTAAGTGATTACCGTCGCCCGCGTACATCTGCAACATTAGAGGTGTTGCAGGTGCGTTGCCGGCATTGAAGTGTATTTAGGAGATGGGAGGGAAGAGGAGAGGGATAGGCAGGGGGAGTGGGCATCCGGCTACCTCGCTCACCGAACGAAACGCAGAAGCACAGGATGCTTCTACTTCACGCCGGTATTCTGCGAGGTCGTGGTACTGCCCCATTTGAGCAGCAGCAAAAGCCGCCGCTTGGCTCTACCGCCGTAATAAGTTACGAGGCTCTTTCCTTAGTCGTCCCTTACGTCACCCGCGGTAGCACATTGAGCGGTAGAATGTTAAGCCCGGTACCGCTACACGGCAACACGAGGCGTGGCAGAATATGGATTGGTTAAATGTAACTTAGTTGAGACGATATGAACCTTTTCTATTGAATTCTGTATTTCGCTGGAAGCGAAACGTCTTGAACTCGAGACGAACGAACAGTGCCGAGCATTCGTTCGGGCAACGTTCGCCACAATCGGTCGAACACGCGTTCGGCCATTTTGTAACGGACACAACGCTTAGTAGCTTAGCAAAGTATATTATTCAAATGAAACGATAAAAAGCATAATGGAATTTTAAAAAGAAGTCAAGACGACCTAAAGTGCATCAATCAATAACTTATGTTTGTCTGCCTTATGAGCCATAGATCGGGACGAGCCGCGCTACGCCGCGGGATTCGAAGAGGAAATAATAATATGGACATGACATGATTCGCAAAAATTAAGAGTTATGTAAATAGAAGTCAGAATATTAATTAAACTCGTAAAATGTATCATTTCTCATTAAAGAAAATATTGATAATCTATGGTTTCAGTTTATACTGCGTAAAATATTACGTGCACTCATATAAAACATGTAAGTGATAAAATATAATCATTTGAAGTGCATAACGACCCTTCATAATTAATTAATTATATGGTATTGTGCCTACCTCTTCTATGTAACATTCTTTGTGATTAATGACTATGTACACCTATTTTGAATTTCATGTTGTTTTATTTTATGGTAAAAATCATTAATCTTATCGCCGTTACGGACTTACTGTACTGAGAATATATTATTTTCGTTCGCCGATTCGAAAGCTGGAGTCCCGGGGAATATCCATATTGACATAATGATTGAGGTCATTGACACCATGTGGCACGGGTCGTGCCGGTCTATGATTATGAACGAGCGTGCCGCTAATCACAGCAAAGTGAACAACGTCCGATGCCACCTGAACGTGTGTGTAATGTGTGTGCGTGTGTGTTATCATACGCTCACCCTGCCAGTGGTGGTGGTAGTCGCAGCCGCGCGACAGTGCCACCGCCAGCGCTGCCATCAGCGGCGCGGCGCACGAGAGCACGCGCGCCCCGGCGCCGCGCCGCCGCGCCACCACGCCCAGCCGCCCGCACAGCCACAGGGACGCCATGCCCAGCGAGCAGAACGACACTGCGATGTCAATTGTCATCATTACAGCCTATCACGAGTCCCACCTACCAAAATGCAAAAGCAACTCTTGTCTGTCTTTGACTATAACTACGGTATGGAAATACCTCATGACCTGGAGAATGACATTTTAATTTTTTTTTTGTTTTGCAAAGTATCATCATTACAGCCAATCACGAGTCCCACTGCTGAACATATGCCTCCCCCAAAGATTGCCGTGAAGCTCGGCCCCTCGCTCCCCGCTTCCATCGACTACCCGCAACATCGTGTAGGTCGTCACTCCATCTTGCAAAGTATACTGGCCAAATGAGAAAAATAAAAAATATCCTGTACTTATATAATTGACAGTTGGTGTATGAATAAGAAATTGCCTGCAGAATATTTGTTGAAATTAAATGTCGTAAAGACGCATCCAGCCTGTATAAGCTTCAGTAAGCACTCACTTTACTGTCTATCACCCATGACAGGCAGAGCAGCAGGTGCGTTGCCGGCCTAAGGATATTTCGAAGAGGGGCCATGGGGAGGGGAGGACAGAGGGATTGACCTCTATTTCACGCTGGTATTCTACAGACCCGTGCGTGCAGCGGCAATAGCCGGCGCTCGGCTCCACTACGTGTGCTCATACTCACGGCTACTGTGCCCGCTGGGGAAGGACTTGCGCCCCTCCATGATGTCCATGGTGTCGCCCGTGCACTGCAGATCGGCGGTCTCCACGCCGTCGGGGAAACAACGGTAGAAGAAGTCCGGACGGGGACGACCTGAAATTCAATTGTAGCTCCTGTAGGAGTTTAACGACATATTTTAATTTGTATGCAAGTAATGCATCGATTTTGCCTTACGGCTGAGTGGTGGCCTTAAGATGGGGCGAAAGGCGAAACCGTTCGGTTACTTATATAATAATTATAATGTGTACTAATTTCACAGCACTCATTACACACAAAATAATAAGAATTGTCAATAAGTCAATATAATCTTGCACGGTCGTCTGGGACATTTGAGTCCTTTCGGCCAACTTTGTTTCATTTATTTTTTCATTAAAAGGGCAAACGTGTATAATACTAACAGATTTTGATGAAAGTCCCTTAACTATGTATTTAATTCAACAATATTTTGTTTCTTTACAAAGTCAACATTATATATATGTATGTATATATTCACGCCTTGTTCCCAACGGGGTAGGCAGAGACAAGCCCCTTCCCCTTGCTACGGTCGTGACATACGTCTTTCGCTTCTTCCACTTTCAATAATCTTCGCATGCATGCTCGTTGGTTTAGAGTACTCTCGACCTGGCCTTTTTTCAGAAACTTAATATTATAGGCTTTAGTATATAATAAGATAATAGGCTGAGCTAGTTGAGTAGTGGGTCCCGAGTTCGAGTCTCAGCCGTTCAAAAACGCAAACCGTCGATTTTCGGGTACGGTTGTGTCGTATTCGTCCCGTGTCTGTCGCCTTCCTCCGATCTCATAGGATATGGGAAGGAGACGATGCGCGAGTGACTGTGTTCGCGAATATTCGCATATGCTCCTGCGCATTCAACAACTTCCCGGAGAGGTCCATGTCCAGCGGTGGAAGAAATTTTCGTGTCAACCCACCGGCGTGTATATAGGCTGGATGCGAAGATGAAGAAGCGAGATGTTCGTTCATTACTAACCCACGATCAATTTCATGGTGTCCGTTATAACGCCATTGATGCCCAGCGCGAGGGACCACGACAGCAGAATCTGTAATACGAAATGTATCATAGCCACGGTAAAAGTTGAAGCAAGTGAGACTCGTGCCTCGCTCTATTAAGGGTTCCGCCACGACCTTTATTAATTTTCGATTTTTAATTGCTTCGATCTTTTCAGCGTTGGTTGTTTAATGACAGTATGTATGTACAGAAATTACAAATTCCTAACAAGTTTACTTTTAGAGACAGACCCCGTAACAAAAACGGTAATCTAAAACTGTCACCTTTTACGGCTGACCATTTCTTTATTTTTGAAGACAAAAAATAATAAAAAAATATTTTTGTACTATACTTAATGAGCTCTAGACAATCATACCCCATATGATAGGGTAAAAACAAATTTAAAACTCTTTTTTTTTTCATCGTCTTTTTTCCGTTAAAAAAATATCCAGGCATTTTTTGATTTCGTTTTCCTATGAAGAACCATTTATTTGAATTTCTAATTCAACATTCGGTTTTCGGTCAATTTTCTACGCCAAAAATCTTAAGGTCGGTCTTTCAGGTCTGAAAAACATTCGGTACGGAACCCTAAAAATGTTCACAGCGTAAGGAAAGTGAACTTTATTTTCAAATAAATATATTTTTTCTTCTGTTTTTTTTAGTGTGTGTAGCTGGTGTACTGCGGGGCTAGGGTTCGTTTCTCGCGGGACATACATCTGTACGGACTACAAATAATAATTGTGTGCATGCCTATGAAATTCCTAGTAGCGAAAGTTATTCTCGTGGGTGCCGTAACAGTTGTAAATAGGTGACAAGCGTGAACTTCTAAACAGGGCTTTTTTGTGGATGCGTGTGTTGAAAAGGAAATTTCGAAAATATCGAAAAATTGCCATAAAAAATGGAAAAAATTAGAGATTTTTTTAAAAAAAATCATTTACTTTGATTTTTTCCTCATAACTTGCCACTGTGCAAGGGGTGGGGAGAGAGTACAAAAAATTATGAACCTTCAACTTTCGAGAATTAGCGTGCCCCCAAAAAAGAAGTTAGAAAAAAATACCTGCTTCTATATACATTGATAACCCTAACCACCATGTGAGAGATACTAATATAGATACGCCTAACCCCTGTGGTTAGGCGCTCTGCCTGCGGGTTAGGGTGGTAGCCACCCAGTCTACTCTTAAACCCATAAAGGAATCTACCACCTAATATTTATTTTTATAAATCGTAACCAAAAACACAAAATTTTCGTCGGTTCGTTGGTCTATTATTATTTAGTGACATTATTTCTTGGACATGCCGGTTTCCTCACGACGTTTTCCTTCACCGCCGAGCACGTGACAAACGATAACGCAGAGAACGGCTAAGTAAATAGCATAGAATGACATCACGGTATATTTATATACAAGTATGAGCAGTAATGATTGGCTTATTTGACATCAACAAGGAAATGTTGCCAGTAAACAAATATTTGTTGACAGCAACAGTATTAATTGTTTAGTATCTGTGATATGGTGATGAATCACCTGTCACAAACTCGTGTTGAATAAATATTTGTATTGAACGCAAATAAAATACATCTATTATGCATAAATTATATTAGTTTTACTCACTAATAATCACTCCTTTATTCTTGTTAAAAAAAAAAAGTAAAGTAACAGCGTGTAAGTGCCTACTGTGTTGGGCCAAAGGCCTCCTCAAATACTAGTAATCATAGGATAGGTTTAGGAGCCGGGATGGACCCGCCACGCTACTCCAGTCCGGGTTGGCGGGCTTCACATATCCTCGAAAAGGTTTCCTTCCTTTAGCGTTGAGCACGTGGTAAATGCAGCACTTAAAATTGTTATTAACAATTTCAGTGGCGCCGGCACCGGGGATCGAACCCAGGTCACTCACGCTCTATGACACTAAAGTGAGCGCCCTGACCACTGGGCTACCACGGCTCTATGCATGATATACGCAAACACACACACACAGTCACACGGGCGCGCATACCATGCACATACATGCCGATACAGAGTTTTCAAATGGCAAATCTAATGTAAAATATTCACTTATATAACATTATATTTTTTTTTATTTGATAGAGGTGAGAAAAGAGCTAAGAGTTCACCTGCCGGTAAGTGGCAAATTGTACACACAGCCTGTAAATGCCCACCGCTGGACAAAGGCCTCCTCAAACGTTAGAGAGGGTTTTTGGAGCCGGGAAGGGACCGCGACGTTGCTGCGTTGCTGGGTTAGCGGGCTTCACATATGCTCGAATTAATATTTTGTTATTATTCCGGTCAGACATGCAAGTTTCCACTAGATGTTTCCCTTCACCGCCAAGGACGTGGTAAATACAGCACTAAAAAATGCTATTAACAATTTTAGTGGTGCTGGCACTGGGGTCACACTTGAATCCAAGTCACACGAGCTCTATGAAACTTAACAGGTGTAAGTGAATATATACATATAAAAAAAAGAATTTAATAGGATATACATATATACCATCTTTTTCAGATGGAGTACCCTTATTATATATCAGGGTTTTTAGGTTACGGGACATTGAGTATAAAGCTTTTTAATAATAATAAATAGATCAAATACAACAATATACCTCAAATGCATCGTTGCAGTCATTGCAAGCCCCCCAAGCGAGGAGAGACAGGAGGCAAGGCACGGACAGCACTATAGCCCACAGAGCTCCACCCGGAACATAAGACTCGCGCCTTGGATATTTACAGTCTGACTCCAATTCTGAAGGCAGTATGACTCTCACAAACGGAGGCATTGTCTCCATGTAACTGTAAAGATAATTAGATTATATATTTTTAATTTATAACATATCTGTATGTGTATACTCCTATTCTGACCCAGTCATGGCAATCTCTCCTGCTAAATAACAAACGAAGCTCTGATGACTAACAATCTGAATTAACCAGAACCCACACAGACTAGGAGTCCTCTCTTCTGGTTAAGAGTGGTCTGGTTAGGTACCATTCTTTCGCTCAAACCAGTCGCTGAACATGTTTAAAAGGTATAGAGATCATACTGGCATATGATTATGGGCAGTGAGGCATTCCATCTTAATCCGATTAAAGCTGTTTACAGATATCCATTGGCTGCAGTAGCCACTAACTAAAAAATTGACTGTGAGTTTGTTTGTCACCCACCCAATCAACAATAGTATGTGGAAGAGCCAAGTAAAGCACCCTGTTAAAATTAAAGGGGATACATTTTGTGAAATAAGTTTCGTTTCGATATACATATACCTAGGTCAACGTTCATACACATTAACAAATGGACATTCATGATTCAGGTCCAAAAAGGTTTCATCTCTCCAGGAGATACAATGTGAACTAACGTCGGGCTATGGGTACTGGGTTAGGTTTTCTCTTCACACTGTGTTGTGTAGTCACTGATACTGCATCTGATCTTTTCTCTGATCTTGTCAAACATCTTGTTCCAATGCGGAAAGGTAATGATAAATCAGTTGACAACTGCAATAGTATTCTATTACTCAAATTGTTTAATTACTCCATTAAAACATATTGTAAGAATGTGTCTACCCATTTCTCTCATAAAAAAATTGCAATGGCTACCGACAGATGGCTGGATAAAGATCCCCAAAAAAAAAAAAACCAAAATTAAGCAGACTGATGACGCACAGTAGTGTTACTACATTCGCCAATCCTCTTCATGAGTGTGACAATTATGCCAAACTCTCCTAATGGGCGAACCTTGGCACTGGAGCAGCATGGTGGGCCCTTCCTGGCTCCAAAACCCTCTCAGAAATTTGTTAAGGAGGCCTTTGCCTAGCAGTGGGCATTTACATTGTACTACTTTCCTTTTTTTTTACTCCTTATGGGAGAGGCCTATATCCTACGTACAGTGGACTATTTACAGGCATATACAGGTAAGATAAGTAATCATAAAATAGTGATTACTTAATAGCTGAATATTGTTTTAATCTCATACCATCTCCAGAGTAAACATATTTTAGCAAATCGTTTACGACTGTGTGCTTATGCATAAAATAATTAATAGCCTAAACAATAAAAAGGGAATTAAAATGAAATTTGATTATAGTAAGCGCAGATAACTTTATTAAAAATTTAAAAATAATATTTTTGACCTATCTTTTAAGAGTTTAAACCAAAATTAGCATTGGAAATACACTTAAGTCAAATTAGTGTGAATTTTATAGAATTATAAAGGTCATTAAATAAAGGAACAAGAATAATACAAAGTTACAAATAACATCGTATAAAACTAATTTCCTGACATAAACCTACTAAGAATATCATAAAATAATTCTTAACTTAATCAAAGGTTTATCTAAAATCAGTTATCATAATGAAATTAACTGTGTTTATTTTATGATATTGATAACACAATAACATATCAGCATATGTTGTGTTCTTACCAGAATAAAGACAGTAAGGCTATCCGAATAACAATCTCCACCAATAAATTTAAACTTGCAGAACGAATAAGAGGCATTTTGGAGTTATTAGATTTGAAGTGAAAATAGTTAGAAAATTTACTTAAAATTACGTATACGTTTGACTGTAAATGTGAGATGCGTGGAAATGAGATTTTGTTCTGAAATTATTATGAAACTGTACATTGTACAAACTACAGTGACAATGACAGTGACATTTTCAAACGCAAAGACGTTTCTAAATTCTAAACGCAGCCTTCACTTGTCATAACGAAATTGTTTTGAAACAGTATTTAAGTATTTGCCAGTTTCATGTGATATAGTATATGGATTATTCTTGACGTGCTTGAATACTTGTTCAAGTATATCGTCAGTAGCATAACAATCAATTTCTATTAAAGATGTTTGCACTGATGGCGTAAAAAATGGAAATCGACGATTTCCGGTCTTTAAACAAAATTTCATTTATGAAGGCATTATCAATAGCATTTTTACTAGCATAAAGAACATAGACTGATAGATTGTTATTAAATTCCCATATTACATTCGTAGTATTAAAAAATCTAATTAGAAATGGTCTTTGATGAACTGGTCTTGTATGCTAAGAGCATTAGTCAAGTTTTCAAGAAACGTGTTAAAATAATTCTGATTGTTCGGTGGTATACCACCACGTATAAACAGCACAAATATTGAGGTTCCCTGCGTTTTACCCTAATTTTAGATTAAAGATCCTCACATTCTGATTCCCAACAGAATCTAGGTACCTCTATGTTTTTGTTTTCAGCTATACATACTTATATACACGCCACCCCTCTCTTTTTATGTAGAAATGAAGACGTGGAGCTATCATCTCTTCTACAAACAATGTATCTCTCATCGAGGAATTTATGATCTTTTACTAAATTAACACATCATAATTATACTGTAACACTACTGCATCAGCCAATTTTAGTCCATTGCGCTTTTATATACCTCACCAAGCAAGCGCCAGCTAGCCACAATACTTTTCTTGGAAGCTTTGCCCATAGTCACAAATAGTCTGTGGGATTTGGGTTTGGCAAATTCAGATGCATGTTCCGCTATTATTCGGTCGTCAGAGCTTCGCTTGTTTGCTAGCAGGGTGCGCCACGTGCAGGTGAGGCCAGCATTTAGAGAAAAATATGATGTACCTTTACACCTCTGTAATTGTACTTAACACATTACGTGAAATTTTTTACACTTCCCTTTTAATGCTCATAAAAGTAGTTTTCTTTAAATAATATAGATAATCTTTGTTATCATATAATCATCATCTTTATTAATTACGAAATATACAGAGATTACATTTTACTTACTTTTTTTTATGGGAAAGGCGGCAAACGAACAAGCGGTTCACCTGATGGTTAGTGACTACCGTCGCCCACGTACATCTGCAACACCAGAAGTGCTGTCACACCAGAAGGTATTGCCCGCCTTTTAAGTAATTTGGGAGATGGGAGGGAGAGGGGCTTCCGGTTACCTCACTCAACGTATGAAACGCAGAAGCATAAGATGCCTCTACTTCGCATCGATATTCTGCGAGGTCGCGGTACTACCCCGGTCGTGCCGGTCCACTCGTGCAGCAGCAATAGTTACCGCTTGGCTCTACCACGTACAAAATGTTACCGGACTAAGCAATTACGGATTCAGAAAAACTTTTACTTTTTTACTGCATCTCTCTCCGCCGTAGCTTAACTTAGCGTAGCTTCTTCGCAATCCCACGATGTCTATGCTATTAATGCATGTTAAAAGACTTAACATCGGCTAGAAACTCGTCCTGCACATGCTGGCCAAAAAGTTTGACCACAATCACCCATTGTTTATTTGGTTCATTTAACATCAATTTTAAGTGATGAATTTACTGCTCGGCTGTAAAGGAAAACCGGTATGTCCTTGAAATAATGAGATATGTTATTTTGTCCAGGGCGTAAGTCCGCCAACTCTCATTGTATGATATGTGCTGATGGTTAAGTTACAATCATTACCTTCACCACTTTCATCTGAAAAATGCAATACACTGCATGGCTAGTAAAACTACAAGTTATATTCCTATTTGTTTAATACAACTAACAAAAAATACACTTCAAACTGCGTGTATCTTAAAACACTGTTGTACTAATACCAACTGAATAATACTTAAAGTATATACCAGATATAATGCGAAATATATGACTGCAATAACTTAACATAATAAATGAGGCGATCTGAGAAATATAAATAGATAATACACTTCGTTAAATTATCACATAATTACTAAAAAAAATACATTCTCACGACCTCAGTTCGTGTTAACAAAAAAAGAAAATTAAAATGATTGATACAGGCAGACCTAGGTTCGTACGAAATAAATTAAGACAATAATTCAACAATATTTAACATAAAAGTTATGTTAAATATTGATACATACTTAAGCAATTTAACTTTCAATAATCTAGGCACAGTAAACAGAGAGTACGTTTAACTTTTCATAAACCCATTCGTACAGGAATGATCATTTGAACAAAAAATATAAAAACAAATAATAAATTAAAAATAATTAAACAATATGATATGATATTTGGCACGAACTCGAATATTGATGGTTGTCTTATATCGGGTTTTGTTATTTCAGTATGTTTCGTATTTTGATATATACATTGATAGTGTTAATCGTCTTTTTTCGTTTTGGTACCATCAGCCCAACAGGTCTTCGGTAAAAGTTGACTTTCGTTTTACCGTCTTTGTAATTGAATACGATTGGATTTAGGTTCGAAAATTGTTAAAAACACACTAGACACTGGCAGATAATTAAACACTGTTGCCATATACGGGTTCGAGCTCGAGAAAAGAAAGAATAAAGTGACGTGTTGGCGCATTTTTTTTTAATACATTATGGTTATAACACAATATCTACATCTAGATATATAGATATGTCATTGTATTTCAATGACAACAACACAGTGCAATGTACAACAGATTTGTTGTAATTCTTAAGCCGATCATTATTGAGTAAAATAAGGACAACATTTAACAAATTTTAAGTACACCATAGTTGTTTAATAATAGAAGAGTAACTTGTGAGTGTTGGAGTTGGGCGCGTACTTAGATATATAATAAAAAGTTAAATAATGTATATATTGGCGAAATATATATATTCTCACAAAAAAGATTCCTCAATTTAGATGAAACATTGTTGTTGTTTATTATATTGGCTACAAGCCTTTGGGACTAAAAAAAAAGTAAATATTCAGATTTGCTAGATATTTTATATCGTGATTCATAGAGATAAGTTTCATCAAGATTCATAGAGATATCCAGCATTGCATAGGTATTCATAATACTTTTAAAAATTAATAAATAATATTACACTTAGTGTTAACAACATTTCTAGCATTTCTAGGTTATACTGAAGTTGAAGTTAGTTCGCTGATATGTTCTTAAACACGAGGTATTTTTAGGTATACAATAAATTATTAATTAAAAAAGAAACGTACATAAAATAATTCAAAAAGCAACCAATTACATTGCACCAAAGTAAAAGTAGAAAAGATTATTAAATAGCAGCTTCAAAAATAAATGCAAAGTTTAATAGATAACAATATAATCAGTGTTTACAAGAGCACGATGACGTCGATGGAAAATCCGGCATCATATCGAATTATAATTGAGTTTGCCTGTGCAAACTAGGGTTGCCACCTATTCTTTACTGTTACTTAATTAGGGTTGTACTTTATATAGTCTACAACTACTGCATAATATACGAAGTCATTAATTACGCAAAAATATGAAATATGAGAGGCCACACTTGGCAGACATGCGTGCGATAGCAGCTACTGGCACCTTAGATGCTGCTGCCAGTCACCGGTCTAAATTATTTAGGTCTGGCATACTTGAGACGGCTTTTCACACTAAGCCTTCTAATGTACCTTCACATTTATCCCGAAGGTGTTGTTAAGAGTCCACTCACAGAAAACCCAGATATAATGGCCTGCGATTGCCGAATGATGTTATCGTACATTCAGACATAAACTAAAGAAACTGTCGATGGTAGTGCGTTTACCAATCCGACTGTTCAAAATGGCGATTATCTCAATCCATTCAATTTCGGAGAGGATTATGTACGAATTATAGAATATAAGCTGCCCATAGACACAATACATCTTGTTCTTAATAATACTTCGTCTGTTACATTACATTGATGTGCGTTCGTGTTCTAGAACTAATAAACTAAATTTTTATCTTATAATACAGTTCACGGTCGTATAGAATACACACCGTGCACTAGAATAAAGCTACCAGCCATAATCTAGTGTGTTCGCTTTGTTGAATGTAGTTCGTCACATTATTTATAAATGACAGAGACAACACTATAAAAAGCCGAAGTTAACCGATAGATTCTTCCTAAAGCCCGATGTGTAATCTTACATATCAAGCAAAATTAAAAACTTTATATAAAAGTTCTTATTCCATGTTTTGAATACAAAATTATACTTCATTAAAATAATCTTATTCTTAACAAGATCAAATTATTTAAGTTTTTTACTTAAGAATATGGTAACTTTAAATAAGTAAGCTATTGCAAAGGTATGTGTTCCATCCCAAAAAATATATACGTCAAAGTTATATTTAGATAAGAATTAAAAGATAATTATAGCTAAAATGTTGCCAGAGCTTTAAATCTAACAAATATATAAGATCTTTTGAGAAATTCTAAGTCTTAAAGATTATTACGTAGAGCCTTCGGGATCCGAGCTCGATAGAAATTAAAAAGAAACGGATTTCATTACAAATCTAAAATTATTATACTCTAAACACACACAGGTTACTGTATGAGAAATGATGACAATTATTTTTGTCCTTCTATTATGCAGCGACAAAGAAAACGTTGCAATTTTGTTTCGAGTTATACAGCAGGTAATCCTTGTTTAATATACATACATATTTTATATATATATATAATGTAATGTACATAATTATGCACTATACGCATACTCATACATTTTATATTTAAGTCACTAATTCTCATCTAAACTTAAGTATAAAAAGTTGCTACTATTAAATATTCTTTTTTAGTCCATAACTTGTGGTAGTTTAACCTTAGCAATATTTTAAGACTAGTGGTGTGAATGCTATAATTTTACGTTACAGGGAGAGATGATAGAGATGAAAAAATAAGGATTTCATATCATAGACAAAATATGTCACACGATAACGTTTTACGAATATGTCAAATATTTTTAATTGGCGCAAACCGCTATTTTCGTAATCCTTTCGTGAAATTTACACTTCCATCTATTATATTAACCATTGAAGTTCGATGAGGAATCCCCAATTAGTTAAACAAAAGTGTATAGTATGCGCTTCCGTGTCTAGCTTGTGGTGGACATATAGAAAGTTATTTACAGGTTATTTCAAAATTCTACGAGATTCTTTAGAGGTAGTAGCCCATAGAATGAGCCCTGGCATTTTTATAATAATCGAAATATTCTGCGGGGGAACTGGAGTGTTTCTTCACCACCTCGTCCAGTTGCATCTGATCACCCCAATCCGCCTGAAATAACAATATATACATAAACGGATTTGGCCTTTAAAAGGGCTCTGAAATAGTACAGTATGGCCCGTTGCAAACTTTATTGGAACTGTGGCTAAGTTAGGTACAAATCTTTGTACCTTGTAAATTGTATTTACTGCTAATTATTGTTTTTTAGTTGTAATTTCCACAAACAACTACCAATGAAAGACCTAAGTAAACATGTCAATAACAATATCAATACATGCATATGCAAACCCTATATATACCATTTTGGGGTAAACCCATGAACACCTTCAAACTAAGAACAAACTAAAAAACTTCAATCTAAGAAGGTCACAGATGCCTTTTGCCCCAGATGACTAAGATGGAATATTGCACAGTCTGTAAATATACTGGCTCTCTTTATCTTTCAAACCAGAACACAACAGTGGTTCCAGAAAAGGGTATTAGGGCGGTACATACCCAGGTAATATACCTCTACCGAAGATACATCTGCATGTATCTTAGGTAGAGGTTAAGTAGTTAAAATTACTTTTAATTATTGTCAATTTGGCTGTACTTGTAAAAAGCAACCACAAAGTTCGCATCGGGTTGAAGCGACTTATAAATGTATCACCAGTTAAACCATTTTTTTAAGACGCTTTGGAGCCGAAGCATCCATTACATGTAGGTGCACTAAACGTGTCATCGAAATATTTTGTATTACCTATCAGACATGTTTCCTCATGATGTTATTCTTCACTGCCAAACATGTAAATTCAGCACTTAAAATTATGATTTACTATTTTAGCCATGCCAGCATCGGGATTTGAACCCGAGTCACTTGTGTACCATGAAAAAAAAGCAAGTGACTTGACCCCTGGGGCTCTATCCGCTAGTTACTAAATATTACACAAAAATTCCATGTGAAGCCTCAATACTCGATGAGTTCTTTTTAACTTGGTTTAGATTATACAAGATATGGTTAATTAAATGAAATGTATGTTTTGTATGTGAAAAAGAAGACGGAATTTTTGTGATAGGCGATCTGCGTCTAAATCAGTACACTTGATTTCGATCCCCTATGCTCATTACGATGCTATTGAGGGACCTATGCTATGCTACCAATGAGTTTATCTTTACTTACGTAACGATTTGTACGGCTTGGACCCTAAAACGGTAACGTGACAGACCACCTGTCACGTTGTCCAAATTTTTAATACTTACAAAATTGGGGAACAACGATCGCTTCTCGTCGAACTTCCTCTCGTTTACACACCGCAACAGATACAGCCTCTCCACCCACGGCCATATCATGTAATCGAGCATGCCCGGTCGGTTCCCGCCAAAATAGTTTGTACCTGTCAAACGAATGTATTTTTTTTTATTTGATCTTTTAATTTCTCGGACTCGGGAGCCCTATATGGCAACGGTATTTTACAATCTGTCAATGTCAAAGTGATATTATAACAATCCAATCGAACTCGAAAAGTTCAAGTAGATCGACGGTAAAACAATCGTTTAGGCACGAAAATCGACGATTTCCAGCTTCAGTTAAATTTTCCAATTACTGTGTACACGTAATTCCAATTACGTGTGGTTCATCAAAACTCTATATATACAGAAGTAATCAATTTTAATACAAGATACAATTCGCGCCAAAAGTCTTTAATTTAATCAAGGAATCTGCCAGGTAAATGAGTATTAAACACAATCAAGTGGAACAATCCCAGAATTATTCTAATCTTTGCAGAATAAAGACATAAAGACATAAAGACATTTATTCCTTCACTTACATCTAAACACAGCACATGATATGGCGATACATAACAATTATAAAATAACAAATCAAGAAAAAATAAATAAAACAAACTATGAATATGAAAGGGAAAATGAAAACAGGAAATTAAAAACAAATAAATTGTGCTATAAAAAAAAAAAAAAGTGAATATATCACAAGGAATTTGTGTGTGTTGTGATGAAGCGGCGGAAAGGACCGTCTCAGCATGAGCCACGAGGTGTCGCAGCGCTGATTTTCAGTCGGCCCCCGGTGTCCGTGCGCAGCGGACGGGCAGTAAGCGAGTAGTTTTTTTTTTTTTTCATTAATCTTCTACTGTTATTATATATATATTTATATTAAGTTCTTAACGAAGTGTGATAATATCAAATTAGGTAATGACTACAAATTAAAATAAATTTTGTCTACAAATAACTGCTACATATGCGAACGCGGTATGCCGTTGAACAGACAATGAGTGTACACAGTCAGAATGCTGGATTCAAATTATAACTTCTTTATGGGACGTTAAGGAAACAGTGGCAAGCCAGTGACGAAAACAAAGAAAAATAAATTAAAATAAAAATGTGCAGTAAATTACAGTAAAGAAATATTAAAAATTATTATTTATTATTTAATTAGATAAGATTAATATTGATTTCATTACCGAACAAGACTCTGATCATCATCATTACAGCCTGTTTCAAGTTTACTACTGAACATATGTGTCCCCTAAAGATTGTCACATAGCACGCTCCTGTTCCACCAGCACCAGCAACTCTAATAATCTGCCAATCACACAAAGGAAGGGTAAAATACATGCAGGTTTTGGGTCACCCTGTCCGTTTTATGATTATTTCGGAAAAATATGTCCTTACATATACTTGCCCCGTGCCGGATCGAACCTGCGACCCGTAACGTCGGTACCCAACACTTAAGCACTACGCCACCGAGCACACAGAATTAATAATCTTGCCACAGTTTTATGGATTGTTTAATTATAGAGTTGAAAAACTTAATAATATAGGTTTATTTGCTTTTTACTTCATGACGTAATGTCACTTTGACAAACAGTCGTTAATAATCTATACAGTTATTTGCGTACTACGTTACAAGATTACATCATTCAGGTTAGACAAGGATGGAATAATCATACTGTCTTCATTAATTATGCTTTTTTTTTCACTGATTAGTTAAACAACGCGGTTATCTTTTTACTACAACAACATTTTTTAGTCCACTGCTGAACAAAAACCTCTCCAAGGAAACGCCAGCAGGAACCCAACACGCTGGCCATGCGGATGGCCGGTACCATGATCACACTGCCGGTACCAGAGCATTAGTGATGCTGCTCCCCGTCATTATTCTGTGGGATTTAGGTTCGGCAAATTCGGACGGATATGAAAAGGAAGAGAACTAACGGCGAGAAAGTAATCCAGGTAAATCGATTGAGTAAGTAACCAACCAACCTCTCTATTTTAATAACCGAAATCGGTGCCACACGAACCGAATGTACCAGGGGTATATAAATAGAAATGGAACTAACGGCGAGAAAGTAGTAGTAATCCAGGTAATTCAATTGAGTAAGTAACCAACCTCTCTATGTTGATAACCGAATACGGTGCTACACGAACCGAATGTACCAGGGGTATATAAATAGAAAGGGAACTAACGGCGAGACAATAATCCAGGTAAATCGATCGAGTAAGTAACCAACCAACCTCTCTATGTTAATAACCGAAATCGGTGCTACACGAACCGAATGTACCAGGAGTATATAAATAGAAAGGGAACTAACAGCGAGAAAGTAATCCAGGTAAATCGATCGAGTAAGTAACCAACCAACCTCTCTATGTTAATAACCGAAATCGGTGCTACACGAACCGAATGTACCAGGGGTATATAAATAGAAATGGAACTAACGGCGAGAAAGTAGTAGTAATCCAGGTAATTCAATTAAGTAACCAACCTCTCTATGTTGATAACCGAATACGGTGCTACACGAACCGAATGTACCAGGGGTATATAAATAGAAAGGGAACTAACGGCGAGACAATAATCCAGGTAAATCGATTGAGTAAGTAACTAACCAACCTCTCTATGTTAATAACCGAAATCGGTGCTACACGAACCGAACGTACCAGGAGCATATAAAGAGGAAGGGAACTAACGGCGAGACAATAATCCAGGTAAATCGATCGAGTAAGTAACCAACCTCTCTATGTTGATAACCGAATACGGTGCTACACGAACCGAATGTACCAGGGGTATATAAATAGGAAGGGAACTAACGGCGAGACAATAATCCAGGTAAATCGATCGAGTAAGTAACCAACCAACCAACCTCTCTATGTTAATAACCGAAATCGGTGCTACACGAACCGAACGTACCAGGAGCATATAAAGAGGAAGGGAACTAACGGCGAGACAATAATCCAGGTAAATCGATCGAGTAAGTAACCAACCAACCTCTCTATGTTAATAACCGAAATCGGTGCTACACGAACCGAACGTACCAGGGGTATATAAAGAGGAAGTGAACTAACGGCGAGAAAGTAATCCATGTAATCGAGTGGTTTTATGTTTGAGCTGCAAATTGCAGAATTCTAATATTACCTTTCATTTGTTTTCGGGCAGATATCTCTGTCTTCCTAATCAGAACATTGTCTCTATCTAGAGTATTAGGAATTGTTTTTTTTTTTTTACTTTATCAGCAAGGGATTACCGATTAAAACGAACGTTATTAAAATTGTGACCTGAATTATTATCTGTCATTGTTTCTTAAATATTTTAAATCATAATCCAAACAAGCACCAATTTCGTGAGCCGTTCTTTGCATAAGACGTGCGACATTGCAAGGTTATGTCGTTCGACATAGACAGAATACGTTATCATTTTTTAAATGATTTCTGAAATTTTAAATACATTTATGATTTCCTCCTGGTCGATCTTTCGAATACCGTGTGCAAAATGTCAAAAAAAGATACATCATAACTTTTACGGAACGTCATTTGGGAATAATTATTATGTTAATTATTGAAATGAAAAGATATACATCAAAAAAATTAAAATCTAGATATAACGGCTCTAAAACATGGTAGAGCCAAGCGGCGGTTTTTGCTGCTGCTCGAATGGGTCGGCTGGACCACGGCCTCGCGGAATACCGGCGTGAAGTGGAGGCATCTTGCGTTTCTGCGTTTCGTTCGGTGAGTGAGGTGACCGGAGGCCCACTATACGCGCAACTAACAACGCATTGACTGTACTGCTTGTCTAACCCAGCAAACACTACACCGTGACCCCCAACAGTTGCTGCAGTACACAGCACCCCATAACATCGAATTATCATACATGGCATACTGTGATTTACAGTAACTGCCGTAAATCATTACATAATAATAGTATTTATAAAACGACAACCATAGCACGAATTAATCCACAAGGGACAAGTTACCCATAAGGGGTGTAGTTTTGTACGTCTGTACAAAACTTAGGTACTGTTGGGTTAATTTATATTGCATAGTGCTAGGATAATTATTATTACATAGTTAATTATTTAATTCATATATACTAAGGTTATTATTAATAATGCATGCGATAATAAAAGTACATTTTAACGTCAATTAAGAAAGATGTTGTTTTGACCACTGTTGAGAGTGTTCATGGTGGGAGATGTGGCCGCTCCACCACATTGCCAACGCAGTAGTTCGGCCCGGGGTTGTCAAGAATTAATTGTACTCCGGTCGTTACAGAAGATATTGTTGAGTTTAAATTGTATATGTGATTATGTTATCTGACTGACCATCCCAACAGTACGTACTATGGATTTTTCCTAAAAAGAAGCTAAGGTTATAAAATGTTCAAAAAATTACCTCTTGCGGCCAGCTCCTTCTCGAAGATATCCAAAGTCTGGACTATTTGTTCGCTGCCAAAAGCGAAGTTTGTGTCGAAACATTCCAGGCTGCCTTTAATCAGCTGGAAAGGTGTATAGTCATTTTATACAAAGCACATTCTATCTCGTGGTAAGTTATCGCCCATAGACACGTGCATCTATTCTCGATTAAGAATCTAATAAAAAAAATCTTAAATTAATATATTGGTTGAAAAAGTTTATTACACAATACAGGAATTTATTTTCGAAAAAATTTGACTAATTACATAGATACAATAACTTAATTTTTATTTTAGGACATTTAAATTTTTCTTTCGTTTGTAATAAAATTAGACATGTACATTTATTTATATTGTTATTATTGTTATTTTACTTTGACAGTTGTTATAAATTTTGATTTGATAATAATGTAATGTAATATACCTTATGTCTTGAAATTATATCATATTGTAAAATTTGTATGCCAATAAGTGGTAGATCATATAGGATATAAGCAAAATATTAACATCTATACAAGTATCACATATGATCAACAAATAAATATAAATATATAAATATAAAAAAAAAAATTAGTCTAAGATGGTATGGTGCTATGTCCCGCTTGTGTTTTGAGTTGTATGGTTACACTACGGCCCTCCCCCGGACAAACTTACCCATTCATACTGTAACAAGGGTGTTACAGATGTAATATAACTTTTGTAAGCCGCGCTGGCATAGCCAATCTTCACAAAATGATTTGACGTAATTGCAGAGCTTGGATAGACGAATTGGCGATTGTATATATGTGACTGGTCATACATATATCAAGCCGTTGTTGCCTAGGAAGCCGTGGTAGATTAGTGGTCAGGACGCTCGCTTTAGTTTTTGAGCGTGGTAGAGCCAAGCGGCGGCTTTAGTTGCTGCTCGAATGGGCCGGCTCGATCGGATTGATACCACGGTCTCGCAGAATACCGGCGTGAAGTAAGAGCCATCTTATGCTTCTGCGTTTCGTTCGGTGTGTGAGGTAAACGGAGTCCAACATCCCCTCCCTATTCCTCTCCTCTACCCTCCCATCTCCAACACCGCAACGCACCTGCAGCATCTATGGTGTTGCAGATGTATGTGGGCGACGGTAATCATCATCTTACCATCAGGTGAACCGCATGCCCGTTTGCCGTCTTTTACACAAAAAAAAAAAAGTTTCATAGAGCACGTGTGACCTGGGTTGTTGATAGCAATTTTAAGTATTGAATTCAACACCTGCTCGGCGATGATGGAGAATATCGTTAGGAAATGCATGTATGAGGTACATGAAGTCCAACAATGCACAACTAACAACAATTCCACTAGTGCCGCCACCGGTATTCGAAATCAGGTCACACGCTTACTTTAGAATTAAAGCACTCGAATTTAGTTATTCGTAAATTCGGTACAAGTAGTGTGTTACGACATAGAAGGAAAACATCGAGAGGAAGCCGACATGTCTAAGAAAATGGGGTCTTTGAGCCAACTCACATTAGAACAGCATGGCGGGGCTTTTCCGAGTTCAAAGAGCCTCCCTAATATTCAACAATTAATTGAACATAAATAGTTCTTTGAATATTACTCGTATAAAACAAAATCGAGTCGACTTTTTGAGATGCGCCGATTGATTGAGAAACGCTTCTTTTCTTTGTGTTCGTTTGTAACTTGTAAATTGATTTTAATATAGTTTTAACCAAGGAAGATTTAAATACATAAAAGTCAAGCTGTGGCTTATGCTGCTGCTCAAAAAGGCCGACTCGACCGGGTAATGAATATCACGGCCTTGCGGAATACCGGCGTTAAGTAAGGGGGCACCTTGTGCTTCTGCGTTTCGTTCTGTGAGCCAGGTAACCCGATCTTCGGCTCCAGCTCCTCTGGTGTTTTCACTTACCATCAGGCGAGCCGTTTGCTCGTTTGCCCGCTTTCTCATAAATAAAAAAAAAACATTCAAATATGCATTATACCTGTCCACGTATTAAGCCAGGGAGATTCGCTTGTATGTTGATATGAAAATATTTTGGTAGGCACTTACTTCGTTGAACCTCTCAATTAGCAACCTGTCCTGGGCCTTTGCGTACGGGTCCCGAGAATGAAGCGGGTTCCTCGCATACTTCTCATCCAGATAATCGCATATGACTACACTCTCGAACAGATATTTGTCTCCTTGCTCGGTGGGTATTTCGAGAACTGGAATTTTGACTGGAAATGCCACGGAACCAAAATTAAGTAAAAATGTTCTTTAGTTTATACGCTCCGCCGTTGTTAGGGCTGTTTTCATTTCTTATATTTTTAACGTTAAATTACTCGTATAACAAGCCTACAACATTACAGTGAGCAGGGGAGAATCGTACTAATGAGTTTTTCGACTGTATGTTGACAAACAGTCCACGTGTCCCGTGTTATGTTTGTGTGAAATAGAGATTCCTATCAACCCCTATTTCACATTTAGACCTGACCCTACACTTATCTAGACCTCTGACCGCCGCAGTGTTGGTATATAACATGGTATAACTAAAGACTATTTTGACCTAACATACAGCATATAATATATCCAGCGTTCACGCCTGTCTTCCGTAGGAGGGGCAGGCAGAGATAACAGATTACTATTGATACTCACAAGGGTCAATGAAATGGACTTCCGCAACGACGAATAAATACAATAGTTTAGACAGTGATATATTTTTTCTTTTCTCCCGTTTGTTACTTTACTTTTTTTTTTCAATTTATATGATATTATTATTTTATTTAAACAAAAATATAAGTATCTATAACATATTATTTTACTCACGTCTAGAATTTTTCTCTTTAAACCACTCGGGCAGCTGCAGCGGGTCGAGCCGGTACACTTCGTACTTCGCCCTCTTTGCTTCCAGGATTAGCAGCACTCTGTGCCCGTACGGGTTCATTTCCACGTGGTATAACCGCATCTGATTCATTAGCGGCGGTGGCGATGTCAAGCCTGCAAAAGTGGTAGAGTTTGGAGAACATTTTATTTTTATTTTAATGGGGGCTGAAGAACGATATAAGGGTCCACTTGATGCTAAGCGGTTACTGCAGCCCATGGACACCTGCAAACAGCTCCATTCGAAGAAGATTACTATTGCGTTGTCACCCCACAGGGCTGAGATGGAATGCTTTATAAACTAGAACGCAACCGTTGTTACCCAGCTGTTTGTCGACAGATATGAGTGTGAAGGTGCCCAAACAACTCCTAGACAGAGACCTACCAAGTAGAGTTTCGAAGCTATCTGCCATCCTATCTCTTCCCGTAGATGTTGTAAGTAGAGTTGCCAACCGTACTATACATACTGTTGAAGAATATATAGTCCGCAAAAATACTATACTGTAGTTGGATTATTCAAAATCGAGCAAATCCTTCACTTTATAAACAGTAACATAGGTATATCCCCTTTTTCTTTATTTACTCTATCCATAAAATACTAATATACTTTTGGTTTAGTATATACCGAAAGAAAAAAAAATTGGCAACCATAGTCGTAAGAGGCGACTAAAGGAAAAACATTGAAAATCTCTTAGTACGTTGTACGGGATGTCTTTAGTCGATTCGGAAATACAAAACCCAGGTCGGAATGACCGTCGCGTTTCATACGCAGACGGATATGGTGGTGGTGTATAATGATGATGATATTAATTTATCCCAAATGGGAAAGGCAAAGGACTTTAGTCCATACAGCCAGGTCTAGCGGTGTTTAAGCGCGTGGTGACAGGTTTTTTTTTATAGAAGAAGAGGGCAAACGAGGGTGCGGCTTACCGCCACGGTGAACCCACCCAGCGATTGGGGATCGCTGTACCTCACCTGACACCACAGACGCTGCTCCTTACCACTTTGTCTGGACAATTAAGATCCGTGACCATATCCGTTATGCCGTAAAGATATTTCGACCGAAGATTATAACGAGGTATGTTACACGGAATTTTCGTGTAATATTTTTGTGGCATAGCGTATAGGGCACAAGTTACTAGTGTAAATATGAAACCTAATGCATACATTGGTAACATTCCATTACATCATTCATCTCGTGGCCGTTGAAACTGGCATGGGATTATGTAATATCTATGAAGATGTCGTCAACTGTCGGGCGAAAAGGAGAGAATCTATGAAGTAGGTTGATTTCATTATCATACCAGTAAGACCGTTGCGAAATTTTCTTACATCTCCATTACCTAATCCACAACGAAGACTTTAAATGAAATAGAAAAGATCAAGATTAGATCACTGCAGTATATACTTTAGCGCCAATAGCCTAATAGCTTAGGGTGCGGACTGCGAAACATGACGTCGTAAGTTCGAGCCCGCCATTCGACTGTTGTCGTGAACCGCTCCAGATACAAGCTGCAATGCTTAGTTGGAGGATTAACTGGAATATTAGTGATGTTCCTTAATAAATAGTATTGCTACTAATTGAAAACAAAAGAAGTATATTCGTGAAATTCTAGTGTACACTGTCTTTATACACTGCTGTTACTGGAGGTATACAAACCAGAATTAAAAAGCTATATACGCACACAAACACACACATACACTCACACACAGACTATGTTGTTCATAGATCACAGAGAGAGATACATAAAAAACGTTTGTTGCAATGTTGCAACAACACTCCAATAAACAATGTTAATAATCAGTCCCTAATTGTCAATAATTGTTGAACTGTCATCATCATCATAGTGATATAATAATCTATATATCTAATGTATATGTTGTATTATTTATAAATATATATTTTTTTATAATTTATTTAAATATTTCATATATAGTATTAAAATAAAATTTCTAGCTGTTCGCCTTCACACCTTCGATGTTTTATCACTCCCAAAAGGTTGACAGTCGGATAATGCTTTTAGCATTATGTCCCGCCTTTTGCTCCTATATTTGTATATGGTTTAATAATGAATAAATAAATAAACAATCCTATGTTAAGAAAACGCACACACTACGACAGCACCTTCGTAAAAAAATTGTTATTTACATAATACGTAGCATTATACAAGGGAAGCTTCACTCCTAAACCAAAAACCACGATTTAAATGAGGAATACCTTTAATAAGCTAATGTCAAGATTAAACGAGAATCAAAAAAAAAATTTTAAAATGGCTGTTGGTTTTCAACTTAAATAAATAAAAAAAAAATCGATAAGGATAACACAAACTGCCGTGTCTATGCTCAAACGTTTTAATACGTATCTGGGTCATGGACGGGCGCATAGACATTGATAAAGGGGGTCAATTGTATCTTGATTTAACATCTTTAACATCACTCAATTATTCGGTCATGCGATGCATTTGATAGCGGGAAATACATTTGAGTTTGCCGAACCCTTAACCCACAGACTGGTATTTATACTGGTGAGTAGAATCACTTGGGTAACCTACGCTCACCGACCTGTTGCCCACTCACCACTAGTGAGACCACAACGTTCAAGAAATCCATGCTGGCTTTTTCTAACGCTTTCTCGAAGAGAGCCTACATTTAGTAGTGCACTTAAATGAACAATACTAAATTAATAAAAATGAACTCGCCTTCAACGGCACTTTATTATCTGAAAGAGATTTATTTGACCAGAATCGCCAGAACCTCATTATTCAGCCATGATTGTCTGATTGATACTTGGAGCAGCGTGTAATGCGCGATGCCTCCGGTACTGCGATTCCGCCAATCCGTCGGAGTTCGATGTCCAGCAGTGGATCCCACTCACAACCCGATTAGATGACAATTATTAAAGAATTATATTATTAATAGTTACAACACTTGCACTTAGCAAGCAACCCGCTTGTGTTAAATATATGAAAACCTTCCCAGAAATGAACGCCGACTCATTTTTGGAGAGGAGCCTATGTCCAGTAGTGGCACTAAAATAGGCTTCAAGTATTATGTAGCAGTAATGTTAAGTTCATGTGCAAAAGATGGTGAACACTTCTGCCTAGGAGTCGTCTGCTCGCGGGACTCTGCCACCGACGCTGTCAATGCCACCACGCCAACAGCGTAGCTCTAATACCGTGGGAGGGGTTTTAGTCGGTGCGCCACTTATTGCAGATATGTACTAACATAACGCACCTGTCAGCAGTGACAGGTGCGTAGTTGCACCTTTCCGCTACGCAACAATAAAAAAAAGAAACTTTTGTAAGCATTTATTTTGCGGTCGCGTACCGTTGCGCAACAAATAAAACTCATCGCACCTTATCACAGTAAACAATGCAAGGCCAGCTAATTGCTCCATGTCGGAATCGCTAATTAGTCTTTACGTTAAATTTAACTTCCTTTACCATTCATTGCTAGACGTTGGTTGAAATATTTACAAAAAAAAAAAACAATTTTGTTTCCGACCGAAAAGACAACTGTCGAGTTTAAAAAAAAAACCTGTCAAGTGCTCGTCGAGTATATAAAGATATGTATTAACAGTAGCTTTTAATTTTTTAACTAGTAGAATCATTTACTATGTACAAATAAATATTGAAACTTTTTATATCTTTTTGTTTGCGCCTAGCAACAAATATATTTTATTTAGTATGGTAAAGTATAAAGTAAGCAGCTCTAAAGAGCCTGTCAAGCAAATCTTAATTCTAAAGAATTAAGATTTTTTTAAGAACTACGACAACACTAGGTGCCTTATCCGTCAAGCCACCAAAATGTTTCACAAAAACTCCATGTGAATTTCATTCCACGCTAAAATCAGACCGTGTTATTTTTCACATGCAAGACATTGTTTCGGTTATTGGTAGCAGTGTTTTAAATAAACGGAACCATGTTAAAAATAACACGATATGCTTTCATCGAGATTTTTTTTGAGTAGACTGCAGCGGTCTCTTGCCGCCAGGTACCGCTTGCGGTATCGTCTACTGGAAGCTGTAAAAGACCGGGCCAACGGGCGTATCTCCGATCGGTGTGAGTTTTAGTCGGTCCGGCACTAAGTGCTGATCCCGGCATAACCGGTCTGCCTTCAGTGGCTAGTTATGCCCCCCTAACCCTCTTCGATCCGTCATATATCCTAAAAGGCAGGCGACGTACCTGCAGCACCTATGCTCGGATAAGCCGAAACGTCACATAAGCCGCTTGCTCGTTCGCCCCGGATCCCATAAAAAAAAATTATCATAGTTAAAAGTAAAGATCGTTCTTAATTCGTGATGCACAACGCATATACTACACATATACACACATACACGCATATATACACATAAATGTGGGTCAATCGGACGCAGTAAGCAAACCCAGACATGTTTATAGATGAGGTAAACAAGGTGAGCATTTCTGTTTGTGGGTCGCGCTGCGAATCCGAGTCGGGTGACCATTATTAAAAAATATATTGTTCGTATAATTGAAAGTAAGAGACAAAGATAACAGAGTAGGTTTTTTTTTATTTATTTATTATGGAAAAGGCGGCAAATGAGCAAGCGGTTCACCTGATGGTTAAGTGATTACCGTCGCCCACGTACATCTGCAATACCAGAGGTGCTGCAGGTGCGTTGTCGGGCTTTAAGGATATTTGGGAGATGGAGGGGAGGAGTGGGCCTCCGGTTATCTCACACACCGAACTCTGCCGAAACGCAGAGGCACAGGATGCCTCTGCTTCACGCCGGTATTCTGCGAGGTCGTGGTACTACCGCGGTCGAGCCGGCCCATGCAAGCAACCACAAATGCCGCTGCCAGGCTCTACCACGTCAAAAGTATACGTGTCTAGACGTCTGTCGAATCTCGTAAGAGCTTATATATATATAGCGGCAAACGCCTTCGCTAATATTTAATGACAATCTGTAAACACGAAGAGTTTGCCATGCTGCCTTCAATCTTCCAATCCGTGTTGGCGACTTCTCGTGATCTCGAAATACTTTTTACTATCTCTCAGAGCACTCGGCTTTCCTCGCGATGATTTTCTTCACCCGAAAACTTGGTGAAACACTACATGCATCTCCAATTAATGCATTTTAATATTAGAATCGAACCAAGGTCCACTCACCTCGCGTCACGCTCCAGTTTGAAGTTGATTTCAATGCTCAAATATTAATTCTGGTAAAATAAATTAGTTATATTGATGACACAACCTTTACTGTTGAACATACAGGAAATCATAAATAAGCACACACGCCCGTCGTCCAAAGGGGTAGGCAGAGATAACGGACTTAACGTTGCCGGGGCTTGACGGTAAGCGAACCTCGACACCATGAAGCTGTATTTTAAATTATAATTATACTAATGGCTGCCCGCGGCGACGCCCACGTGGTTATAGAATGGTGATGGCCTAACCTCTAAGAATCTGCTAAATTTCGTTAACGTACGTAACGTACACACGACAAACAAACAAACTTTCACTTTGTAATATTAAGTAGGAAAGAACATAGCCTATGGGCACTTCTGGCATCATAAAGAACATTTTAACAAAGTCAAGCAGCTGGTAAATGCTCAATGCTGGGCAAAGGTCTCCTTTTCAAATGTATGAGGGGATTGCTGCTTCAACGTGGGTTGGCGGACTTCACATGTCCTCGAAATAATATTTCTCAGACACGCAGGTTTCTTCACCGCCGAGCACGCGTTAACAATTTTAGTGGTGCCGGCATCGGAGATCGAACCTGAGCCAATCGCGCTTAAATGAAACTAAAGCAGAGCGCTCTAACCACTAGGTTACCAAGGCAGGGCTATCAATATAAAAGTTCCATTAATATACTTGTAATTGCTTTCAAGAGCGTTTATTTAATCTCACCGAGTACAAACCTATTCCTAATGAAACTTACATACACTGAGTAAGAATATTGAATTTAAAATGAAAATATTATTTACGGATTTATCGCGTAAAATTTTTTTTTATATTTCCGACGTTTCGAACGCTTTACAGCAGCCGCGGTCACGGGGATAAAAAAAAAACAAATTAAACGCGATAAAATCCGTAAATAATACTTTCATTTCAAATGTGTAGTGTTCGCGTGAATACAAGAAAAGAATAATGAAATCAAATATCAGAGCGATTTTAAGCTTAACATAATAACAGACAAATACAATTATCTCCATTTTCTAATCAACGTATGTTTCTTTTAATTCATCTGCCTTATAATTATCTCTATATTTTTGTTACACTGCTTTTAATATGGACGGCTCGGTGGCGTAGTGGCTGAGCGTTTAGCTGCGGCGCTATGGGTCGCGGGTTCGATTCCCGCACGAGACTAGTATTTGTATGGTCTACAAATAATAGTTCCCGGTCTGGGTGTTTGTCCATGTGCAATTCATGTATGTAAACTGCCTCCGCGACACAGGAGGAATTCCTACAGCGGAAGGTAACGTTTCAAAAAAAATAATTCTCCAAAAATCTTCAACAGTTGGCGATAACACGTCGCGCAATAAGTGATTACCGTCGTACCAGACAACACCAGAGCAGGATATTTCGGAGATGGGGAGAGGGTGTTGGCCTCCACAAACCGAACGAAACGCAAAAGCACTAGATGCCTCTACTATCACTACTCAGGCCGGTATTTTTTTTTTCTAAAGGAAAGGCGGCAAACGAGCAAGCGGTTCACTTGATGGTAGGTGATTAGTGATTACCGTCGGCCACGTACGTCTGCAACGCCAGAGGTACTGCAGGTGGGTGGCCGGCCTTTAAAAGTATTTGGGAGATTGGAGGGAAGACGTGGAGGGTGATTGGATGCGAGAGGGGGAGTGGACCTCCGGGTCCACGGGTCATGTCACGCTAACAATTATGACAATTCATTAAATTAAATAAAAGATTATCGGGCAGTAGATTTTCGAGTATCGTGGCATGGGCACTAAGACGGCGAGCGACAAGCTCACCACCTGAGACGTTGAACCATATAATCTCTGGTGAAAGGTGGATTGAAAGCCCCAAAATGTCTTGACCTCTAAACACACTAGATTTCGGTAGTACAAAAGTATGAGATCTTTCGGCTTCTCTTCTTTTTTAATAAATAAAGAAATAAGTTGAAGAAAAAAGAGGTTGGATAATTACAGGATTAGGAAGAGCGTTTGTTGAGCTCAAAAGGCTTGATTGCATCGCTATAAATAAAATATTGCTAGACAATGTACGTAATAAATTACATACCATTGTAATGGTGCAAGTACTGATGAATGACTTAGAACATGACGAGAACGATACATCCGCGCGCAGAGCGGACCTGCGTGTAACTGAAATTTTTTCTTTGCCGAGGTAGGTTGCTAGGTATAACTAAAGCGTTTAAATCAATTACCACAAACTAGTGAATCTAAAATTAAAATAGCATCATGGCATGCTTGGTTAATGCATATTTTAAATAGTTTCATGGATTTCTAAAAATAATTTTAATTACTTATTTCATTAGCGGAAAAGTCAAAAAAACTCGCGGTTTGTCAGTTTTTAAAATTACATTCGAAAAAATATACTTAACAAAACAGGTTGTAAAGACTAAAGATTGTATTTGAAACGTTTTCTACTGTAATTTAAACATTTCCCACCCGTATATATTATCTATGATAAACATACCGATTGACGATGTACCTATGTAGACGGGTCATAAATTTAAATACACTACCAACTTAATTTTAATAATAATTTAAAGGACTTTACTTATCTGTGGCAATTTTGCTATGTTATAAAAAAAAGTTAAACCGAATCAATATTATTCACAGGTGCATTAACCAAACGTCACCAAATGAATGACATCACTCAAAAACAGCTGTTTTGCACTAATCAATTTTCAATCGTTTTAATTACATTTTCTTTATAATTTATGAATTAATATTGCCTTGCATTATGAAACAAAATTAAAGGATTAAGTAATGGTATTTATAATGATTAATATTAGCGAGAAAACAGACGAAATTGTAACAGGTGCTGTAAGATTTTTTTCATGTTAAAAAATAAACAAATATTGATTGAAAGATAGTGAAAATAAACTATGATAGTAAATTATGGTAGCTGTTTTGGTAGTACTAGAATATTTATTACGATATTATTTAGCAAAGCGTAACAGCGTGAATATTTTTTGACTTACCGGCAGTTCTGTGTTGATAATGAGACATTTTCTCTTACATATAGCAGTAAAAACTGAATTTAATCGATTTTCCAGAACACAACTACCTAGTTCACCACACGGCGTGGAAATAGGTAAGATACGTCACATTTAAAATAAGCTTGCTATGACATCATGCACGACCCGATTAACAATAATGCGACAAAATCAAAGAGACATAAACACCCGATGCAAAAATGTATTATAATAGACCTTTTAAAATCGTTGACGTTGTACAAATAAGGTCGTCAGCATTGCGACTTCGGAATTTTATTTGAGTTTACCTACATTATCTAAAATAAGTTTTAAGCTTACGAAATGTTTTATCACAAATTCAATTTATAGCTATGTTTAAACATTAGTTGAATAAAATACTAAGTAAATTATTATTATTCTTGAAGTAGGCAGTAGGAAATATGTGTTTTTTTAATTTTTTTATAGTCAAGTTATTATACTTAAGCACAAATAGTTTCGCGTAAATGATTGGGTAGTAGAGAGAAAAACTTATTAAAATTATTAATAATATTCATATTATTATATTTTCATATTAATAAAATTATTTACATTATTATAAGATTATTATCATAAGTTTCATTAATGAAAAACATTGCCGTTTCTAATGTATAAATGTAACGCAAATGGATTGGAACGTACAAATAAAAATGAATGTTACCTGTGTCGAATTTTTTTTAATTATTGGTAGATATATTAAAATTGATAATTTTTAGTTTTATTTATGTTCAGTGACTATATCGGCGACTTAAGAAAATCTGTCAGCTATTTCTTTTCTGCAGGAGTCATTAAAATAGACCAAGTGAAAAACCTTTAAAAATCTTTTGGCCTTTAACGAATTGCAGATTAACTATCTCAAAATATACTAGACCGAAAATACAGAGACCGATTTGGAACGACGTAAATTGCGAGTCGCAATTCGTTTGCCAACCCGCGTCCTAAGCATGGTGATTATTGTAAATTTCATTGGAAGAGGTCTATATAGCTGTAGGCCATATCAGCGTAACTCTTTTACTCATGGGTATCGTAAGAAGTTACCAAGAGTGAAGCTTTGAAAATAGCTAAAATAATTTGAGAATACATATATCTAATTTCATATCCTATACTTCAAACTATATACATTTTAGTGGAATTTTATATCGTATATTTTGTTGACTTTCCGTAAATGGTTAAATCTTCAAATACCACCATACTTACGTTATTTGTTTTCATTGAAACGAGAATTGTTTTGATTGGTTGTCAAGCGTATTGACAGAAACGCAGGGCGTCTGTTATCGGCAAATGCGCTAGAACAAGTAAGCAACCTGGTGCAAAGTTTTCATTAAAAAAAAAACCATTTACGCTTTGGCGTGAAAAGTTTTAAGACAATGAAAAGGGGATTTTTCTGAGACCATCTAATACAGTTTTTAAATAGCTCCAATTAGTTGAAAATAATATTTAGTAAGGCTATTTTGTTTCATTAAATTTTAATGTTGCATTTCTAAAAAAAAAAAAATCAGCTTTCAGAGTACTGCGCCGTTGCCTGGAGGATATTGAAAACCCTAATAGTGATGAGTTACGAGGAAAATCAACATTCTATGTCCCATCCGTCTGTCCATGACGCAACATATATATAACATATTTATACTTCTCGCCTATTGGGTACGATTAAGAAAGAGACACTGGCAACTTTGTGTTTGTTGTATAGCGTAATGTATTGTAAATGTCAAATGTCACTATGTCAAGTTTACTTGAGTCTGTTTTTATGTGGTTTTTATTAGCACTAACATATCTGTATTGACTATTATATACGTGAAAACATACTGAAATTATAATATTTATGCTGTGTTATATCAGTTAAATATAAACAAATCTATCAGATGTTGAAACAATAAAGATGTGTAATAGTTAACTTAATTTTAAATGTGTTATTTTAGTAATACAATACAATATCATTGACAGTATATAAAAACTAGTTTGGTAGGTAATTATTTTTCAGTTACTTCGTTAGCTTACTATATCATATTGGCATTGGTGAAAATACTGACTCCATGGATTTTACTAATAGTTTTCAACTCACACAGTATATGAAGTAAAATAAAAAAATAAATTAAATAACAGATATTCATACCCATACCATACATACATACGGCTAGTTTTACGCCACTTATCTGAATTTATAAAATCACAATTCTATGTAAACACAATTATTTTTAATATGTTTAAACTACTGCCAAAATTCAACAAATACAACAAGTTAATGGAACGCAGTTCCATATTATTGCCAACTGTACAACAATAATAAAAATCATCAGCTGTTTTGATTATATATTTGGTTACTCTTTACTTTATCATTAAGTCTAATTTTTAAACTACTTAAATTAATAACAATAACATTTCCAAATTCCGTACACTTATAGTAAAGATATATTAATCAGATAAATTGTTGTAGGAGAAATATACCAACATTTTCTCTGAATGTCAATCCCCACCTGCATGTGCGTGCACCCTGCTGATTAATGGTTAAGGCTCTAGTAAATTGCTGATGGTGGATAAATCCATGTCATTATGTCGAACTCAACTCTCACCGACAATTTATGTGAGCAGCATCTCTATTGTGAGGATATTGGTGCTGCACTTACCATCCTGTCCTGTATAGACTTACATAAATTACCCAGGCTGATAGAGTTATGCTCTATTTCTTTACTGGATATTTTTGCTGGATGAAAAAACAAATCAAAAAGTAAATTAGTACATTGAATACGCAAAATTTTAAATGGACAGTGTTATACTGTCAGCACCGAAATCATAATTTTTACAAATATCCATCTGTCTGACTATGCATCACGGAAAAACCAGTGGATGGATATCAATGGCACTTTCACTGTTGAGTTTCTTGGAGGATTGAGCAACATCTAGGATATATATGATCTCGCTATCTATTATAAGAACACAGCAGTAGATATAATTGTCTTGATTCATATAATGTAGAAACGTCTTCTCAAATTAACACTACAATTTAGTAAATATAACATCATGCTATCTTCTGAAAAAAATAGGTACTAGTTCTAAATATTCTTTAATTAGTAGTAGTTTATAATTAAACAAATAGACTTAGGTAGTATATATAATAGATTGATTACAATATTTCTAGGCCAATGTAGAAACAATTTATATCTTCATGCAACCTATTAAAGAAGCTGTAGGCAGAGGGTGTTAGGCGTGGTTGTCTAAATACATATAACTTTAAAACCTTTGGACAGATTTAAAAGATTAATAATGTTGACAGTGATCAAGCCAAAAGACAAGTTATAAGAGTAGTTATCTTTTATTCTTTAAAAATGTTCATAATTTTTGTTATCCGCTAACATGGGATATGTTCTTCTTCATTAGCCTTTTGGTAGTCCAGTGCTGGACAAATACCTCTCCTAGAGGAATGATTTCAATATTCGCCATGTACTGCAAGTGTGTTGGCAGTTCTAGTATCAGACTCCTCACTCTTAAGTATCTAAGGAGCGAGGAGTCTGATGCTGCCTCTCCACAGTCTCTACTTTCACTCCGGTACTTTTTAGAGAAATCCCACGAGGTATCAACGCTTCTCCCTCAGACAACTCTTAGGACACTCAAGGAAAGAAAAGCTGTAGTAGATTTTTATCAGACCACCCTTGTCATATCCTTTGTGATCTAGAATTTTATCAAGTACTAGATGTGCCTCTCCATTTCACCCGAGTGAAATTTGGTTTATTTATACTTGTTTTATGCACACAATGAGTACGTGATTACTGCTTCGCTCTTATGATTCCTAGAGCGTCGTTATATAGCCTTCCTAAATAAACATGCTATCTAACGCAATTTTTTTTGGACTTGCGTTTCATGAGATTAGCGACTTCGAACAAACTAACTCTTCATATAATTATGATATCTATCTGTCTATCTGGCTGTCTCCGCTCGACAGCTCCTATTAAACAACCATTTTTGCTATCATCTGCATAGGTTGTAGAAATATACCAATCAAATACCAAGTGTTTATCTTATTTGGTTGTGCTAAATATTGCAATATTGAGAGTTTCTTTCGCCGGTTTCTTCTCCGTCAGTGGAACTTTATTACGTAACGGTGGTAGATATTTAAAAATTAATTTTAATAAATGATTTCATTTGATTTGAACAGATAAGGAATGTTGGAAAGTTTTTATGTTTTAAAAAAACATCCCGTGTCATAGTTTTGGAAAGTTTTTATGTATAAAAAAACATATAATGTTTTAAAAACATCCCATGTCATAGTTTTTTTTCTTAGAAAGAATACTAGCAATGCTATTTATCAAGTAACATTACCAATATTCCTGTTAACCCTCCTACTAAGCTTACAGCTTGTATCTAGAGCGGTTCACGACAATAGTCGAATGGCGGGCTCGAACTTACGACGTCATATTTCGTAGTCCGCACCCTAATCCATTAGGCTGTTGTACACTGTCCTTTTAGATTTTTTTTTTATACAATTGAAAGGCGAAATTATTTGGCTTATATAATAAGACTTTGTCTCACTTCTTTTTATTTGTTTTATTGAAAAGGCGGCAAGCGAGCAAGCGCTACACCTGATGGTGAATGATTACCGTCGCCCACGTGTCGCGATAGAGTCACAGGAGTTTTATAATTATATATCTTAGAGAAATAGATGACCGTTTGGCTTAGTGGTCCCGAGTTGAAATCCCATTCGAAATTAATATTTGTGCAAAAACACATAATATTGATTTTCGGGTCTGGTTTTATCCTGCTCATCCCACGCCCCCAAACACTGTATCTGACCCTTTGCTCCGATCTAATCGCGTAAGCGTTACATCGGTAACAGGAAGGTAGAGACGAGTGAGTGCTTCTGTGTTTGCACGTACATTTACGGCACTATAATATCTCTAAAAATGGTCTAACCCTGTTGACATGCAAAATTGAGTCTTTTCGTTTATAGTGTTAATGAACAAATTTGTTTTTTCATCAATATGTGTTTGTAATTTACAGTGTCTAGAAATGGCGGATACGGCGGTAGAAGAAGTCGTGATCAAATGTGAAGTCATCGAAATATCCGATGAGGAAGCGAAAAAACCCGAAGCTAAGAAGTAAGTCGCAAGCAAAGTTAACCACCACCGGCATGTGCGAGTCCACTGCCTCACAGAGGAATAATGAAAACAAAATAGTAGATTGTTTGCATAGGAAGGTACAGAGCGCGTTTAATTGTGCGCGTGCCAGTACGCACGAACCACAGCACGCACACAACGGAAATTATCACAGCATTACAAAACACGCAAACTGTAGTAGTTTAACTCAAGGTCAAATATTATCTTTGTTAAATTTCCGCTGCTGCTAATATAAGTGTAGCTTAAATTTATAATATCAGTAAGTGTACATTTAATTTATACTTTTTCAGAAAAAGACGGAAGCGTCCGGTCACCAGGAAGGACCCCCTTCCGTGCGACCAATGCGAGAAAACCTTTCAAACGGGCTACGAACTTAAGAAACACCAACGCACCCACAGCGGCGAGAGACCCTACATGTGCACGACCTGCGGGAAGACCTACACGCAGCTGGGGCATCTCAGCATCCACGTCCTCTCGCATCTCGGCGTCAAGAACTTCAACTGCAGCGAGTGCGACGCAGCATTCTACAGGAAGGCGGATCTGGACCGACACGAGAAGATCCACAAGGGGATAAAGCCCCACCAGTGCGAGATATGCTCGAAGAGTTTCACGCAAAAGAACAATTTGGTGATGCATTTCAAAATGCATATCGGTGACAAGCCCCACCAGTGCACGGTCTGCAGCAAACGTTTCCTCACCCGAAGTAAGCTTATGCAGCATTCGAAGAGGCATGATAAGGAGAAGAAAGTTAAGGAGGTTAAGGAGGTTTTAGTGGGGCATGTTGTTGATTAGTTCTTTAAGGGTTGTTTAGGGATATTTGTTGAGGAATGGGTGTATTTAGTTTATTCTACCATCAGACTCGCCTAAGGTTATTCGCCTTAAAGGCCATAACATGGTGGTTGGTGGAAGAAATGAAAACAAAGCTTTATTTTATTTCTATTCTGGTCTATCTTCTTGCGATAGCGAATCTTTGGGTCCCGTGGGAGTTTAGGCGATCCAAAGCAAGCAGCGCGATGTGAAAATCTTTCATGCACGACCTACCAGATTCTGTTGGCGCTTTCCTCAAAGGGCCTGCGTTGAGTAGTAGACTAACATTGGCTGATGAAGAATCCATCATATACCCGGGGCCACGGGGTGAGGTGGTGGATAAATGCTGCCGTACACATACGGTGATTTTATCTACGAATAAAATATATACAGGCTGTATGCGTCGTCACGACTTTAAATTTAACCTCATATTTTACAGGACATCTCTGAGTCATACGCAAAATTATATAAGTTTTCTGTATTTGCAACAGTATTTTTTTTTAATATTTGTTATATTGACACAAGATGTATTCGCGCTAACTGTTAACTAGGTCAACGACACCCAGGTCAAGGACCTTGCACGTCCACGGCGATCGTTGACCGCGTATGAAGTCGCCGACGTACGAACAAACGATATCGCACGAGGTTGATGTAATAGCCGAGGTCAGTAAACGGTTAGACTCGACGATTAGCGCTTGTGTTTTATTTTTTATGGGAAAGGCGACAAACGAGCAAGCGGTATATCTGATGTTATGTGAATACAGTCGTTTAAGTACATCTGCAACATCAGAGGTGCTGCAGGTGCGTTGCCGGCTTTTAAAGGGTATTTGGGATATGGGAAGGAGGATGAGGAGGGGGAGTGGGCCTTCGGTTACCTCACTCACCGAAAAACACGCAGAAGCGCAAGATGCCTCTACTTTACGTAGCCGGCCCAATCGAGCAGCAGCAAAAGCCGCCGCTTCACGCTTCACGTAAATTATTTGGATTATTAGGCTTATTTAATTAGTTTGAAAACAATTCTCTTATTTCATTCGTAATATTTTTGCACTATTTCTTAATAATTATGAGCAGTAGTAGGTACTAACAATTTTTTCATGAAATGTCAATACGGTCTCATCTATCCTGTAAAGGATATTGCTGTGCGATTTATTGTCTGTCTTCACTATTGTGTTTTCTTTAATGTGTATTTTATATTAAAAGAGGAAAGGACAGTTGGCTGAATAATAATTATTAGTGATGGCCATTCATGTACTTACGTTTTTAAATAAAGGTTAAGGTAGGATCACATTGATGTATTTTAGCGCCAATGTGATGCTACCTTAAGAAATAAAGTTTTTTTTTAATTGACCCAATGATTACTACGCAACTGAAGCGTTCTTTTGTTTATGATAAACTACCATAAATAAAGGCATATACATGACCACTGGGATAAGTTTCCAATATAAGCGGCAGTTATCTACTGAGCAGGAGATTAAGTTGCCGCAAGCTTACGCACAAACACGAAGTCACTCAGCCGTCTTCACCTTCCCGTATCCGATAAGCCACGCGATCTTCAAAGGTCAAAGTTACCGAGCTAACCAGCCATCAACAAGTAGGGTAAGGTAGGTAATTATGACACCTATTACAGGGAAGATTTACCGATATCACAAAAAGTGTATGTTCCGCCGGATAACGAGTACTGCACTAGCATTTATCACTTACAAAACTAAATGCCAAAGCCAAATACGTTTGGCAACGCCGTTATTGCCAAAACGTGTAACAGATACCTAGCAAGGTTATTTTTGCATTCATTAGAGTTTCTTGAAAGGACAGTATTTGTAGGGATCGCAATTCTTATCAATGTATATGGCAGTGGTACATCCGGCTAATGTCTTTTTTTTTTCCGTTAATGGCCGGCTAATGTCATTTGTCATTTTTAATAATTTCTCTGATTAGTTTTACTCAATTATAATCACGCCTTTATTTTTGTTTAAAAAAAAAGTAAAGTGACAGCCTGTAAGCGCCAAAGCAAAGGCAGGAAGCCTTTGTTCTCAAATACTAGTAACAGAGAGGGTTTAGGAGTCGGGAAGGGCCCGCCACGCTGCTCCAGTGCGGGTTGGCGATCTTCACACATCCTCGAAATAATATTTTTATTATTTCTCGGACATGCAGGTTTCCTCACGATGTTTTCCTTCACCGTTGAGCACGTGATAAATACAGCACTTAAAATTGTTGTTAAGTGCAACACCGGGGATCGAACCCAGGTCACTCACGCTCTATGACACTAAAGTGAGCGCCCTGATCACTAGGCCACCACGGCTCTATTTTGTTTACTTTTAAATAAAATATAATTTGAATATTGTCTATTTAAGGATTGCAATGATAATCTCTGTCAAATGTATTTCCGTTAACAAAATGAAACAATATTAAATAATTTCTTAACATTGTTCGTAATTTGTTATATAATATTTAATTCACTAAAATTAATTAAATATGAAGTGAGGTGAAGTGAAAATAATGTTCATTTATTTTAATTAAGCAATTTCACATACCGGAAGTACCCTACTTATTTTTTATTGGTTATGATCGATTGCCGCATAAAGTCTGTATAAAAGCGTATTAACTTGTAGCAAATGCGATCTTTCCAAAAATCAGATCTCAACGCGTAAGGCGAAGCTCTGCTTGTTTGAAATAAATCGTTAAAATAGTCTGAATATTTTATTGGTTGTAACACAATATTGATAGTAAACTACAATAGGGTTACCACATAAAAACTAGCTAATAAACTGAGTTCAGTTACTTATAACGGAAGAATAATACGTCAACTGACTTTCACAGGATAATGTCTTATGGTATTTTATTACCGGGTCGTGCGGCTATGGCAAATAATGTTTATAAACAGCAAAAACATTTTTTTTAAGTTTAACGTGGGGGAAAGGTGCTCGCACCTACCAGTCTCTGCTGGCTGGTTATGTCGGGATCAGCATTGAAGATGTCGGACCGACTAAAATCCCCGCAGTAGATATGCTGTGGGACCATGGCCTTTGCTGCTGAAGCGATAAAGACTCCCGAGTAGAAGGCCCGCAAGTATACTGCAAAAAAGAGCCGTTGTGTGCATTCACACTTCGCACACTCGTGTTACGTTTAGGGAGTTATTGAACGTAATTAACATTTTAACTTTTCCCTGTGGATAACATTTAAGAAAATATTATGTACTAGCTATTCGTGTTTGTACTCGTGGAATCAATGTTGACTTATAAAGCTTTGTATACAACGTTTCTATTAGTATGAATAAGGACTTTAACAAAGATCTCGTTTGCCTCACTAACATAGTCATGGCATAACACAAGCTTTACGGCAATTGTACACAAGATTCGGGGTAAAAATATGGTACGATATTTTTACCCCGAATTAAACTATTTTGGTTGGCTTAAATTTCGCAACGGAATAATCGAGATACCGTTTTTAGTAAATAAATTTTGTGTGATAAGAAGGCCAGGTGCGCTAACAGAGAAATTGGACTGCAAAATTGGTAATCGTCTGCTTCATAACTCTGTTTTCTAACATAAATAAGTTTGACTCCAACATATATACGTTCTTCAGGATATTTGACCACGCCAATATTTAATAATGCATCAGAAAAGTGCAACCGTGTGTTGTGTCGCCACCGGCTTGACCTCTACAAACGTGCCCTTCATCCGCCCTTCTTCTCAGTGGTACTGGTACTGTCTGCCCAAAATCTCCCCAAAAAAGAATTTTATAAATTAAGATTCTAGCACTATTACGCTATCTATTGTTTGCCTTCAATATTTGTCTGATATTCGTATCAAAGTCTTCCGCTACCTGATTCTGATATTTTGAAACGACACGGCAGCATTAGAAATTACTCAAAATACCAGGAAAAACCAAAAAAAAGACGCAAGCTATGTAGAATGTCCCTAACGCATGCTTCTGCTAGTGTCGTCCCAGTGTCCTGTTTTAAGTAAGTGGGATATTCGATCCCGTTAACTGTTTGCAGATCGGTAAAAGAAGTACTATATGTAGAAAGCACTGTATTTAAAAGCAGTCGCAAGTCAACAACGTGTTCTTTAAATTTACCGACAGCTCCGACACGCTCTCTACGATTGAAGACACCTCACTGCTTGTCGTAAGTAGGTATAAACACGAGATGGGTCACAAGCAGGTTTTTTTTTTCGTGAAAAGGGAAGTTCGAAATGCGCCATAGTGTCTCTGATGAGCTTATGTATCGGTACGACTGAAACTACTTGTGACTTCATAGTGTTCATTAATGATAAAATATTCAAATTACCTGTTCAGTGGTAGACTAATATTTTTTTTTAGGGACCTATATAATGTTGCTTTGAGATACAGCTAAATCGAATACTATTTGGTTAATGTAATATCGAGAAACTGGCAACTGTGTTTGTATTATCGTATTGTTAATGTCAAGTTTATTATATCATCTGTGGTCAAGTTTTTTTTTTCTTTTTTTTTCCTTAATAGCAAAAGTTTAAAAAGTTTTGTGGTCAAGTTTACATATTGACTTTTCATGTGTGTTGAAATATTTTTGTTGATTCTATGAATCACAAAAATAAACTGTAATTATAATATTTCTGGTTTATTATATCAGTTAGGTAATTTAATTTTAAATGTGTTATTTTAGTAATATATTACTATCATTCACAGTATATAAAAAATAGTTCTGTTGGTCATTATTGTTTGATATTAAACGTTAACTATATCATATCGGTTAAAATACTGATTCAATGGATTTTATTTATTATGTACCAAAAAGAAATTAAATAACATATGAATGTGTAAATTTCTACACAGTAAATGACTAATACTAGCTTTAGAGCACTTATAATAAGAATATATAAATTCGCAATCCTATATAAAGCCAATTTTATATGACATATCACTTCCTAAATTCTGTAAACAGTGTAATATGTTAGAGAATGAAATTCAGTTCCATATTGATATATACGTTACTGCAAACTTTCTCCTCTATCAATATTTAGCCACATTTTTAAATATATATAAATTTTAGTAGCATTTCTTAATGCCGGATCAATCCGAAAAGTAATAATAGGAGAAAATATTGTGAGAAATCTTGCGGTGGGCCCTGTTGCTCAATGATCTCATAGACTATATATGGGAGCTTACAGATTAGTGTGAGGATACCTTCATTGCACTTAGTGATTGCCATTAACCGATAGCTAAAGCTAGCTTTTGGTGGTGTGGAAAGTGAAATTGAAAGGTCTTTGGCCAACAATGGACCTACACAATGGATACAGTTATAGTCAAACAAGGATATCTCTCACAGCACATATGTCTGTTCATCTCGTTAACGGTCCCAAGTTCATATGAGATACAATATAATATGAATCTACAAATTTTGCTTTAAACAGTTTTCTTATTTCTACAACATTTCATTAGGTAATATGAACACATATTCAGAAGTATTAATGGAAAATATAAATATTGGCATCTAACATGATGTTACCATTTTTATTAAAGCTGGAAGAACATTGAATTGGACTCTTATGCAGTCCATGATGCTCATAGGCCATTAGAATTTGCTATAGTTACTAATTTACAATCTCTCTTAAAAAAACATTGCATTAATAGTGTTAATGAATGAATTTGGTTTTCATCAATATGTATTGGTTCTTTACAGTCCAATGAAATTGCGGATATGGCCATGGAACAAGATATAACTAAATGTGAAGTCATCAAAATATCTGACCAGGAACCAAAACCTGAACCTGAAGTGAAGAAGTGAGTTCAGCATAGTCAGAATGTACGGGTCCACTTCTGCACATTGGTCTCTCCTCATGAACGCACATACGATCCGCATTATATGCTAAGCATTGAAGTTTTGCCCATTCGCAGTGATACAGCAGCATGTAAGATGCTGGTTCTGTTTAATTCAGGCTCTAAATAGTCTACTCTCACTCTCTAGTGGAGGATTTGCAAATAACCTACACACTTGTCTGGCAGACTGATAACAGAGAGCCAGTCAGGCAGTTTCTCTTTCACCTCTACCAGATGGCGTTACTTTTGGTTTATTAGGCTATCTCGAAAATCGTGAGACTGATGACTACTTGAAGCACCCTGGGGTTTCCCTCACAAGGAAGTTCCTATCCGAATAGTATATCGTTCTGGGAAATTGTTAATAGCAATTCTTAGTGCTGATTTGCCACATGCTCGGCGGTGAAAGAAAACATTGTGGGGAAACCTGCATGTCAATGAAATAGTAAAAAGCATAAAAAACATTTCGAGGACTTGCGAAGCCCCACTGGAGCAGCGTGGAGGGCCTCTTCCCGGCACGGCAAAGTAAGTTACTTTACTCTATACAATACTTCCTCAGGAAAAGACTGAAGCGTCCGGTCACCAGAAAAGAACCCCTTCCGTGCGACCAATGCCAGAAAACCTTTCAAACGTGCTACGAATTTAAGAAACACCAACGCACCCACAGCGGCGATAGACCCTACTTCTGCATGACCTGCGGGAAGACTTACACGCAGGTGGGGCATCTCAGCATCCACGTCCTCTCGCATCTCGGCGTCAAGAACTACAACTGTAGCGAATGCGCCGCAGCATTCTACAGGAAGGCGGATCTGGACCGCCACGAGAAGATCCACAAGGGGATAAAGCCCCACCAGTGCGAGATATGCTTGAAGAGTTTCACGCAAAAGAACAATTTGGTGATGCATTTCAAAATGCATGCAGGGGACAAACCACACCAGTGCACGGTCTGCAGTAAACGCTTCCTCACCAGGAGTAAGCTGATGCAGCATTCGAAGAGGCATGATAAGGAGGAGAAAGTTAAGGAGGCTTTAGTGGAGCTTATTGTTGATTAGTTGTTTAAGGGTTATTTAAGGATATTTATTGAGAAACTGTGTATTTAGTTTATTGTACGATCAGACTTAAATATGGTTCACCATAAACCTCATGCGATGGTGGTTGATGGTTGAAATGTAAACAATGCTTTGTTTTGTTCCTATCTGTTTAACTTGTTGCAGTAAGATTCGAAGCGCCGAATTGATTTTGATTTTATCATCATCATCATCATCATCATTTCAGCCTATCACAAGTCCACTGCTGAACACAGGCCTCCCCCAAAGATTACCACGAAGCTCGCTCCTGAGCCACCTGCATCCATCGACTTCCCGCAACACTGCGCAGGTCGTCACTCCATCTTGTGGGGGGACATACTACACTGCGTTTGCCTGTACGCGGCTGCCACTCGAGAACCTTTTTTCCCCAAGGGTTGTCAGTTCGGCGAGCTTAATGGACGGCCCATTGCCACTTCAGCTTGCTGATCTTTACGATTTTTATGATTTTGATTTAATCTTAGAAAATTTCTAATATATTATAAGAGGCTATCTCAGAATAAATCTGCATAACTTTATCTTTTACAAGATATCTAATTACCATAGATCGGCACGACCCGCGCCACATCGCGGAATTCAAAGAGGAAATAATAATATGGACATGACATGATTCGCAAAAATTAAGAGTTATGTATTTGTAAATAGAAGTCAGAATATTAAATAAACTCGTAAAATGTATCATTTCTCATTAAAGAAAATATTGATAATCTATGGTTTCATTTTATACTGCGTAAAATATTACGTGCACTCATATGAAACATGTAAGTGTTAAAACATAATCATTTGAAGTGCATAACGACCCTTCATAATTAATTAATTATATGGTATTGTGCCTACCTCTTCTATGTAACATTCTTTGTGATTAATGATTATATACACCTATTTTGAATTTCATGTTGTTTTATTTTATGGTAAAAATCATTAATCTTATCGCCGTAACGGACTTACTGTACTGAGAATATATTATTTTCGTTCGCCGATTCGTAAGCTGGAAACCCGGGGAATATCCACATTAACATAATGATTGAGGTCATTGACACCATGTGACACGGGTCGTGCCGGTCTATGCTAATTACTGTATTTTGCTATATAAAAATGAATAATATCGCTTCATTGCTGCGATCCAAATAAAATTATTGTTGTGCATTTTAGTTTTGATCTTGTATATTGCGTTGAGTTGTGATAATGGATATCTTTAATGGTTTTTCTTTTCACAATGAAGACAGCCTTTGTCCGAGATGCTTTCGTGGGTCATAGTAAAAAAATCTACTAACCCATGGTTATTGGACACGAAAATATTTTGAGGTGTCACAAGAGATATCGGGCGACCGTACGACGTAGATATGTATGCTTATACATTTATATATGTTTTAATTATGTTGTATATATTTCAATTAGCCTTTTCATATTTATATTATTTTAAATTAGATGCACCTATCACCACATTTCTTCGCGCCCTGGGTTGACTGTTAGAGAATGCCCGAAAGGCATTAAGTCCGCCTTTTGTTATCCTTTTGGTGTAGACAATAAAGTGTAAATAAATAAATATCGAAATTAAATCAAAAATAGAAATTTTATTGTTATGACAGGTTAAAGATTTAAAAATATAATGATGTATTTATGATTCATTGATAGACTAAGGACACGACCATCTGATTAACAACCACAGACAATGCACTAGGTACTATACAATAATTGTTATGTTCATGAGTATGTGCATCATTAGCAGAGCCGTGGTAGCCTAGCGGTCAGGGCGGTCACTTTAGTTTCATAGAGCGCGAGTGACCCGGGTTCGATCCCGGCGCCGGCACCACTAAAATTGCAATTTTAATATACATGGTAGACATGGATTTTCGATTGGCACCACTCTATGTGCAGGTCTAGGTGCAGCTAAATCGTCCTCATTTCTGATGCTTCTGAAGAAACTGAATGACGGGTGTGATGAGGGGAAGCTAGGGGGGGGGGGGGGTTGGTCCACCAAAAACGGTGGCTACGATATCGTAGTACCGCGTGTAAGCGCAACCTAAGTCAAACGCAGGAGTTGCAGGTGCGCTGCGGACTTTTGAAAAGGGAGTTACGACTTGAAGGTCAAGGTCCTTTAGATGTAACTGTTCGGTTCCACAAAGTCGCAGTAACAGTGTGTGGCGAAAAATTCATCATTTATGTTGAACGGTGGACTTGCATTTGCTGATGAAGAATCCACCATTGTCCGGGGCCGTGACATACGGTGGTGGATAAGTTACGCCATCCCCACTCGGTGATTTTGTCTCTTGAAAATAATGTATAAGATAAAATTGCGCGTGTTTGCTTGTCTACACTATTATGTATTTATTAAAAAAAGAAAGGACCATTTTCAATGAAGGAATGTTTTGTTTCTAGCGCTTAACTGACGCTACCTCGAGGAATAGTTTTTTTTTTGGAATTAAGCGTTTTTTACGACATACTACCATAAAGCGACCAGTGGGTACCTGTTCATAAGTATAGTACGACTATGCATTGAACCTGCTCACCCTATTCGTCACAAGCGGGGGTTCACCCCCTCATGCTGGTCAGCCTGTAAATAGTCCACAGCGGGACATAGGCCTCTTCCAAATTGAGAATTTGCCATAGTCACCACGCTCGGCCGATTGGCGATTGCAGTACTTGGATCGATCGCCAAATGGACACGTCGCACCACAGACGCTGCTGTCTTTCGAGAGTTCTTTACCCGCCATCTGTCGATTGCCATTGCGTTTTTCAATGAATAGAATAGAATACATTTATTGAACAACACGCAAAAACATTAGCGAAAAATTATCTAACAAAGCAAGAAAAAGATCAAGAAAAAAAAACAATAAAAAGAACATCGGTTTCTAACAAGCAAAAAATAAAAATAAAAACAGTAATCTATTACATAATGTTTTCAAAGGAATTAATAAAAAAAAAAACTAATTCAACATTTCCAACACTTAGCCGCCTCTGGGGTTGCCAGCTTCTATATATACGTAAGATAATGAAGAGAAAAAGAAAGTATTTCATAAGCAAAAAGTCATAATCATCATTTCAGCCTGACACAAGTCCACTGCTGAACATCGAAGACTGCCTCAAAGTACGGCCCTGATCCATCTGCATCCATCGAGATCATCAACACCGTGCGGGTGGTCTCTCCATGCTGTGGCGAGTAGTCCTACACTGCGTTTGCCTGAGAGAGAGAGAGAGCAGTTGAGAGGAAGAGGGAGCAGTAGAGACGGAGAGAGAGAGCCCTTTTTTTATAGGAAAGGCGGCAAACGAGCAAGCGGTTCACCTGATGGTAAGTGATTACCGTCGCCCGCGTACATCCGCAACACCAGATGTGCAGCAGGTGCGTTGACGACCTTTCCAGTTACCAGTTATCTCACTCGCCGAACGAAACGCAGAAGCACAAGATGCCTCTACTTCACGCCGGTATTCTGCGAGGTCGCGGTACTGCCCCGGTCTAGCCGGACCATTGGCTCTACCACGTAAGCCGTAGACGGACGGAAAGACAGACGGCGTAGACTTCATAATGGAAGCTGAAAAGGAAGTAATGTTTACATACATAGCTTTGACATTACCATACTAACTTAGATTTTACAAATGGAGTCTAGTGAAGATTGCGATACAATCTTGTAGAAAAGTGTGCAAGAATACAAAATATTTTCTCTTTTAAGTTTTATTAATAATTTAATGCATTGCTTGCAATGCTTGCATGCCGATAACTGAAAGATAGGCAAATACGATAACAAGGTACGAACCTTGTTGCCGAGCCGTTGTCGATAGTATTCGGAAGTTGCCGCCGTGGTCCGGTATCAGACAGGAGGTGGTCGGTAGGTATGTCAAAAATACACCACTACTTGCTATACTATTAAACATAGGTTTCCCTCCACAGATTTCCTGCAAGGAATCACTCTGAAAGCAACACGGACCTTTTTTTTAAACTTTAGTCTTAAGGTCTTGAGGTGAAAGTTAGTATTATTTGTTCAGCAAAATGAGGATTCCAAATCCCTGGGTCTTTAATATTACACAACAGTTTCCATGGGGTAACGAATCACAGACATAAACTCTCCGTCGTATCTGTATAATAAATAATAAATAAAACACACAAGACGAAAGTTTAAGCTCACCAGCTGGTTGTCGCGAAGCTACAAAATAGTTGATTTTGTAAATATCGCCTGCTATTCCGTTATAATGACATTACCAGTTGTTATAGCTCTGTGATTATGAAAACGTGTGAGGGTTAAGTACCCACACACGTAAGAAGTTATACTTCAGTAGCGTAACTAAACAAATAAATAGAATACATACCGACAGTTAACCTCAAATCTTTATACCCACTTAAAAAGTTTATTACATTAAAAACCACTCTCATCACGAATACTCACACTAAATTATCATTCACCGCCATATATAATTTAAAATCACACAAGTACATGCATATTTATGTATGAATATTGTTTTTTATCTCCACTGATGTAAAACACGTGTGTCAAAGATTCATAAATATTTGAATAACCTCTTTGAATATAGTTACTATGGAGACCATACACTCCATAATAGTGTATAGTCTCCATAATAGTTACCGAGATGATTTAAGACACATTTAGAAACCAACTTCAACCTGTTAATTTTAGATGTCGGTGTGCGCGCGCATCGTAATAATTCATACTTCACTTACTCATAACTTCAATAATTATTATTAACGTAATATTGAGCAATAATTTTGTTAAAAATAAAAACATAACAAATTCGATTCGATTTATTTTAACAGATCCCAGATCTATTTTTGATTATAAAACCATTTTGTATTCGGTTGTACCGAAGCCGCCAAGCCTGCTTCACATAGAGTGTTTATCTACAGAGCGTGCGTTCACTGTAAGTGTAAATAATGGTTTCAGTGATTTCTTGTAGGCGTTCATTGTGAATAATGGCAAGAACACACAGATGCGTGAAAAGGAACTGCCTTTTCCATTAGCAATCTATTTTATCTCTGTATGTTGTTTCATCTTTATTGATTTTGGTTTTCATTCCATTACTTTCATGTTAAAAGATTTTTTGTTTTATTTTTTAAAATAATACTACGAATCCAATTTATTAAGTAGCATTACTAATATACCTGTTAACCCTCCGACTAAGCATTACAGCTTGTATCTGGAGCAGTTCACGGCAAGAGAAATGGTTGGCTCGAACTTACGACCTCATATTTATAGCCACCCTGATCCATTCGGCAATTGGCGCGAACCACTTCAGATTCGAGCTGTAAGCTGCTCGCCTTTTTTCCCCGGCGTAAGAGGCTACTAAAGGAGAAGCCTTGAAGTTTTCGTCGCGATTCTCGGGAATAAGAAAGAGGCTCGTCGCCCGTGACCTTCTTTCCCGCGGACAGGCGAAGAGTGGATGCAGGGGATGCCAAATGAAAATCTGTAATCTTTGCTTACTCCTATAGGTGGCAGGCGTGTGTATGTTAAAAGAATTCTGTAAAACTTAAGGATGAACTAAGTAGCCCAGAGGATGACCGTTCTAGTGTTATACGTATTTACAATCGTGGTAGAGCCGAGCGGCGGTTTTTGCTGCTGCTCGAATGAGCCAGCTCGACCGGATTGGTACCACGGCCTACCAGAATACCGGCGTGAGGTAGAGGCATTTAATGCTTATGCGTTTCCTTTCTTGAGTTAGGTATTTGGAGGCCCGCATCCTCCTCTTCATCCTCCTTTCCATCTTCCAAATACCCTTAAAGGCCAGCAACGCACCTGCAGCACCACTGGTGTTGCAGATGTACGTGGGCGACGGTAATTACTTACCATCAGGTGAACCGCTTGCTCGTTTGCCGCCTTTCCAATAAAAAAAAAAAGAATCGGCGGAAGGGTCAGTGTCAGAAATATCAACCGTTTGTGTTTCTCAACAAACATCGATCTCGACTGGCATTCGGACCCAGGAGCCATGGTTCAGCAGCAGCCAGGTACTCGCACCACACACAGACCCATCACGGACTGCAGCATGAAAGTGTCTGTGTTCAGTGTTTCCCTGTATTTCGAATCGGCAACTATGAAGTTCGCACCAGAACTATGGTTGACAACTAAAGGGTAGGAACAACAGATAACTACTGGGCAAGGACGGTTTTCGTGTGACAACCTCGTACCGGTCCTTCCTTAAGATAGAGTTACCTTCTTTAGAGGTGGAGCTGTACGGGACGGCTAAACCGGGCACGCAGAATACCGGCGTGAAGTAGATCTAATAGGATAGAAGCATCTTGTGCTTCTGCGTTTCGTTCGGTGAGTGAGGTATCCGGAAGCCCACTCCCCCTCTGCTCTCTCTGCTCCTCTGGTGTTGCAGATGTACGAGAGTACCAGTAATCACTTACCATCAGGTCAGCCGCGTGCACATTTGCCCCTTTTCCGTTTGAAAAAAAAAGCTCCTTAGTGGTGAAATATTTGATGCAACGTTTGATACCATTGAGGTATTTATTATTTTTTTAATAAAAGAAATAGTCAAAATCGGTCCACAATCGGCGAACATAAATAATAAAAAAAAATACAGTCTAATAGTTAACCTTCTGTGAAGAGCGTTAAAATGAAAGAAGTCTCTTGTCTTGTCCGTCCGTCTCTTTGGTAGCATTATTCTGTGCCGTCAAATAATTTCACAGGCACTACGTGTTTCGGTAAGTTTTTAACATTTTTATTGAAAAACTTTCACTCAATGTTGAAAGTTCACTTGCTTGTTTTAATTATGTTATCAACATCTTGAGTTGGTAATGTCTTTTTATTTTTTCTTTTTATGCGAAAGGCGGCAAACGACCGAGCGGTTCACCTGACTGTAAGTGATTACCGTCGCCTGCTTACATCTGCAACACCAGGGGTGCTGCAGGTGTGTTGCCGGCTTTTAAAAGCTATTTGGGAGGATGAGGAGGGAAAAGGGCGGAGTGTCCGGTTTCGTCACTCACCGAACGAAACACAGATTTTTTTTTTAATTTGTTCTAGTTTAACGCGGGGGAAAGGTGCTCGCACCTACCCGTCACCGTCTCCGGTAGACTGGTTATTTCGGGATCAGCATTGAAGATGATAAAACCCCCCACGATAGATATGCTGTAGGCCTAGTGGCCTCTACAGCTTCATCGGTAGAGATTCGCGAGCAGGAGGCCCGCAAGTCGTAAACGAAACGCAGAAGCACATGATGCCTCCGGTCGAGCCGGCCCATTCGAGCAGCAGCAATACCCGGCGCTTGGCTCTACCACGTATAAAAAGCCAAGATATTGGTTTGTAAATTCATGAAGCGTATAAAGAAAAGATGAAAAGACTTGGCATCGTTTGCTTAGTCTTTGGCCGCTTCTGACAAGAGGTTAGGTTAGGTTAGGTTAGGTTAGGTTAGGTTAGGTTAGGTTAGGTTAGGTTAGGTTAGGTTAGGTTAGGTTAGGTTAGGTTAGGTTAGGTTAGGTTAGGTTGAGTTAGGTTAGGTTGGGATTTAGGTTAGGTTAGGTTGGGTTAGGTTAGGTTAGAGTTGGGTTAGGTTAGGTTAGGTTAAGGTTAGGTTAGGTTGGGTTGAGTTGGGTTAGGTTGGAGTTGGGTTGGGTTAGGTTAGGTTAGGTTAGGTTAGGTTGGGTTGGGTTGGGTTGGGTTAGGTTAGGTTAGGTTGGGTTAGGTTAGGTTAGGTTGGGTTAGGTTAGGTTAGGTTGGGATTTAGGTTAGGTTAGGTTGGGTTAGGTTGGGATTGGGTTGGGTTAGGTTGGGATTAGGTTAGGTTAGGTTAGGTTAGGTTGAGTTGGGTTAGGTTAGGTTAGGTTAGGTTGGTTAGGTTAGGTTGGGTTAGGTTAGGTTAGGTTGGGTTAGGTTAGGTTAGGTTAGGTTAGGTTGGGTTGGGTTAGGTTAGGTTGGGATTAGGTTAGGTTAGGTTGAGTTAGGTTAGGTTAGGTTAGGTTGAGTTGGGTTGGGTTAGGTTAGGTTGGGATTGGGTTAGGTTGGGTTGGGTTAGGTTGGAGTTGGGTTAGGTTAGGTTAGGTTGGGTTAGAGTTGGGTTAGGTTGGGTTAGGTTAGGTTGGGTTGGGTTAGGTTAGGTTAGGTTGGGTTGGGTTGGAGTTAGGTTGGGTTGGGTTAGGTTGGGTTAGGTTGGGTTGGGTTGGGTTAGGTTAGGTTAGGTTGGGTTAGGTTAGGTTGGGTTAGGTTGGGTTGGGTTAGGTTGGGTTGGGTTGGGTTGGGTTAGGTTAGGTTGGGTTGGGTTAGGTTGGGTTGGGTTGAGTTAGGTTAGGTTGGGTTGGGTTAGGTTAGGTTGGGATTGGGTTGGGTTGGGTTGGGTTAGGTTGGGTTAGGTTGGGATTAGGTTAGGTTAGGTTAGGTTAGGTTAGGTTGGGTTAGAGTTGGGTTAGGTTGGGATTGGGTTAGGTTGGGTTAGAGTTAGGTTAGGTTAGGTTGGGTTGGGTTGGGTTAGGTTGAGTTGGGTTAGGTTGGAGTTAGGTTAGGTTAGGTTAGAGTTAGGTTAGGTTAGAGTTAGGTTAGGTTAGAGTTGGGTTAGGTTAGGTTGGGTTAGGTTAGGTTAGGTTAGGTTAGGTTGGGTTAGGTTGGGTTAGGTTAGGTTAGGTTGGGTTAGGTTGGGATTGGGTTAGGTTAGGTTAGAGTTAGGTTAGGTTAGAGTTAGGTTAGGTTAGGTTAGAGTTAGGTTAGGTTAGAGTTAGGTTAGGTTAGAGTTAGGTTAGGTTAGGTTAGAGTTAGGTTAGGTTAGGTTAGAGTTAGGTTAGGTTAGAGTTGGGTTAGGTTAGGTTAGAGTTAGGTTAGGTTGGGTTAGGTTAGGTTAGAGTTGGGTTAGGTTAGGTTAGAGTTAGGTTAGGTTAGAGTTGGGTTAGGTTGGGATTGGGTTAGGTTGGGTTGGGTTAGGTTAGGTTAGAGTTGGGTTAGGTTAGGTTAGGTTAGAGTTAGGTTAGGTTAGGTTAGGTTGGGTTAGAGTTAGGTTAGGTTGGGTTAGGTTAGGTTAGAGTTAGGTTAGGTTGGGTTAGGTTAGGTTGGAGTTGGGTTAGGTTGGGATTGGGTTGGGTTAGGTTAGGTTAGGTTAGGTTGGAGTTAGGTTAGGTTAGAGTTGGGTTAGGTTGGGTTAGGTTGGGATTGGGTTAGGTTAGGTTGGGTTGGGTTGGGTTGGGTTAGGTTAGGTTAGAGTTAGGTTAGGTTGGAGTTGGGTTAGGTTAGGTTAGAGTTAGGTTAGGTTGGGTTGGGTTGGGTTAGGTTAGGTTAGAGTTAGGTTAGGTTAGGTTAGGTTGAGTTGGGTTAGGTTAGGTTGGGATTGGGTTAGGTTGGGATTGGGTTAGGTTAGGTTGAGTTGGGTTAGGTTAGGTTGGAGTTGGGTTAGGTTAGGTTAGGTTAGGTTAGAGTTGGGTTAGGTTGGGATTGGGTTGGGTTAGGTTAGAGTTGGGTTAGGTTAGGTTGGGATTGGGTTAGGTTGGGTTAGGTTAGGTTAGAGTTAGGTTAGGTTAGAGTTGGGTTAGGTTAGGTTAGGTTGGGTTAGGTTAGGTTAGAGTTAGGTTAGGTTAGGTTAGAGTTAGGTTAGGTTGGAGTTAGGTTAGGTTAGAGTTAGGTTAGGTTAGAGTTAGGTTAGGTTAGAGTTAGGTTAGGTTAGAGTTAGGTTAGGTTAGGTTGGAGTTAGGTTAGGTTAGAGTTAGGTTAGGTTGGAGTTGGGTTAGGTTAGGTTAGAGTTGGGTTAGGTTGGGTTGGGATTGGGTTAGGTTAGGTTAGGTTAGGTTAGGTTGGAGTTGGGTTAGGTTGGGTTAGGTTAGGTTGGGTTGGGTTAGGTTGAGTTGGGTTAGGTTGGAGTTAGGTTAGGTTGGAGTTGGGTTAGGTTGGAGTTGGGTTAGGTTGGGTTAGGTTAGGTTAGGTTAGGTTAGGTTGGGATTGGGTTAGGTTAGGTTAGAGTTGGGTTAGGTTGGGTTAGGTTAGGTTGGGTTGGGTTAGGTTGGAGTTGGGTTAGGTTGGGTTAGGTTAGGTTAGAGTTAGGTTAGGTTAGGTTAGAGTTAGGTTAGGTTAGAGTTAGGTTAGGTTGGAGTTAGGTTAGGTTAGAGTTAGGTTAGGTTAGGTTAGAGTTAGGTTAGGTTGGAGTTAGGTTAGGTTAGGTTGGGATTGGGTTAGGTTAGGTTAGAGTTAGGTTAGGTTAGGTTAGAGTTAGGTTAGGTTAGAGTTGGGTTAGGTTGGAGTTGGGTTAGGTTGGGATTGGGTTAGGTTAGGTTAGAGTTAGGTTAGGTTAGGTTAGAGTTAGGTTAGGTTAGAGTTAGGTTAGGTTAGAGTTAGGTTAGGTTAGGTTAGAGTTGGGTTAGGTTGGGTTAGGTTAGGTTAGGTTAGGTTAGGTTGAGTTGGGTTAGGTTAGGTTGGGATTGGGTTGGGTTAGGTTAGGTTAGGTTAGGTTGAGTTGGGTTAGGTTAGGTTAGAGTTGGGTTAGGTTAGGTTGAGTTGGGTTAGGTTGGGATTGGGTTAGGTTAGGTTGGGTTAGGTTAGGTTAGGTTAGAGTTAGGTTAGGTTAGAGTTAGGTTAGGTTAGAGTTAGGTTAGGTTGGAGTTGGGTTAGGTTGGGATTGGGTTAGGTTAGAGTTAGGTTAGGTTAGGTTGAGTTAGGTTAGGTTAGAGTTGGGTTAGGTTGGAGTTAGGTTAGGTTGAGTTAGGTTAGGTTGAGTTAGGTTAGGTTAGGTTAGGTTAGGTTAGGTTAGAGTTAGGTTAGGTTAGAGTTAGGTTAGGTTAGGTTGAGTTGGGTTAGGTTAGAGTTGGGTTAGGTTAGGTTGGGATTGGGTTAGGTTGAGTTAGGTTAGGTTAGAGTTGGGTTAGGTTAGAGTTAGGTTAGGTTAGGTTGGGTTAGGTTAGGTTGGGTTAGGTTAGAGTTGGGTTAGGTTAGGTTAGGTTAGAGTTGGGTTAGGTTGGAGTTAGGTTAGGTTAGAGTTGGGTTAGGTTAGGTTAGAGTTAGGTTAGGTTAGGTTGAGTTAGGTTAGGTTAGAGTTAGGTTAGGTTAGGTTAGGTTGGAGTTAGGTTAGGTTAGGTTAGAGTTAGGTTAGGTTGGAGTTGGGTTAGGTTAGAGTTAGGTTAGGTTGGAGTTGGGTTAGGTTAGGTTAGGTTGGGTTGGGTTAGGTTAGAGTTGGGTTAGGTTAGAGTTGGGTTAGGTTAGGTTAGAGTTGGGTTAGGTTGAGTTGGGTTAGGTTGAGTTAGGTTAGGTTAGGTTAGAGTTGGGTTAGGTTAGGTTGGAGTTGGGTTAGGTTGGGTTAGGTTAGGTTAGGTTAGGTTGGGTTAGGTTAGGTTAGGTTAGGTTAGGTTAGGTTAGGTTAGGTTAGGTTAGGTTAGGTTAGGTTAGGTTAGGTTAGGTTAGGTTAGGTTAGGTTAGGTTAGGTTAGGTTAGGTTAGGTTAGGTTAGGTTAGGTTAGGTTAGGTTAGGTTAGGTTAGGTTAGGTTAGGTTAGGTTAGGTTAGGTTAGGTTAGGTTAGGTTAGGTTAGGTTAGGTTAGGTTAGGTTAGGTTAGGTTAGGTTAGGTTAGGTTAGGTTAGGTTAGGTTAGGTTAGGTTAGGTTAGGTTAGGTTAGGTTAGGTTAGGTTAGGTTAGGTTAGGTTAGGTTAGGTTAGGTTAGGTTAGGTTAGGTTAGGTTAGGTTAGGTTAGGTTAGGTTAGGTTAGGTTAGGTTAGGTTAGGTTAGGTTAGGTTAGGTTAGGTTAGGTTAGGTTAGGTTAGGTTAGGTTAGGTTAGGTTAGGTTAGGTTAGGTTAGGTTAGGTTAGGTTAGGTTAGGTTAGGTTAGGTTAGGTTAGGTTAGGTTAGGTTAGGTTAGGTTAGGTTAGGTTAGGTTAGGTTAGGTTAGGTTAGGTTAGGTTAGGTTAGGTTAGGTTAGGTTAGGTTAGGTTAGGTTAGGTTAGGTTAGGTTAGGTTAGGTTAGGTTAGGTTAGGTTAGGTTAGGTTAGGTTAGGTTAGGTTAGGTTAGGTTAGGTTAGGTTAGGTTAGGTTAGGTTAGGTTAGGTTAGGTTAGGTTAGGTTAGGTTAGGTTAGGTTAGGTTAGGTTAGGTTAGGTTAGGTTAGGTTAGGTTAGGTTAGGTTAGGTTAGGTTAGGTTAGGTTAGGTTAGGTTAGGTTAGGTTAGGTTAGGTTAGGTTAGGTTAGGTTAGGTTAGGTTAGGTTAGGTTAGGTTAGGTTAGGTTAGGTTAGGTTAGGTTAGGTTAGGTTAGGTTAGGTTAGGTTAGGTTAGGTTAGGTTAGGTTAGGTTAGGTTAGGTTAGGTTAGGTTAGGTTAGGTTAGGTTAGGTTAGGTTAGGTTAGGTTAGGTTAGGTTAGGTTAGGTTAGGTTAGGTTAGGTTAGGTTAGGTTAGGTTAGGTTAGGTTAGGTTAGGTTAGGTTAGGTTAGGTTAGGTTAGGTTAGGTTAGGTTAGGTTAGGTTAGGTTAGGTTAGGTTAGGTTAGGTTAGGTTAGGTTAGGTTAGGTTAGGTTAGGTTAGGTTAGGTTAGGTTAGGTTAGGTTAGGTTAGGTTAGGTTAGGTTAGGTTAGGTTAGGTTAGGTTAGGTTAGGTTAGGTTAGGTTAGGTTAGGTTAGGTTAGGTTAGGTTAGGTTAGGTTAGGTTAGGTTAGGTTAGGTTAGGTTAGGTTAGGTTAGGTTAGGTTAGGTTAGGTTAGGTTAGGTTAGGTTAGGTTAGGTTAGGTTAGGTTAGGTTAGGTTAGGTTAGGTTAGGTTAGGTTAGGTTAGGTTAGGTTAGGTTAGGTTAGGTTAGGTTAGGTTAGGTTAGGTTAGGTTAGGTTAGGTTAGGTTAGGTTAGGTTAGGTTAGGTTAGGTTAGGTTAGGTTAGGTTAGGTTAGGTTAGGTTAGGTTAGGTTAGGTTAGGTTAGGTTAGGTTAGGTTAGGTTAGGTTAGGTTAGGTTAGGTTAGGTTAGGTTAGGTTAGGTTAGGTTAGGTTAGGTTAGGTTAGGTTAGGTTAGGTTAGGTTAGGTTAGGTTAGGTTAGGTTAGGTTAGGTTAGGTTAGGTTAGGTTAGGTTAGGTTAGGTTAGGTTAGGTTAGGTTAGGTTAGGTTAGGTTAGGTTAGGTTAGGTTAGGTTAGGTTAGGTTAGGTTAGGTTAGGTTAGGTTAGGTTAGGTTAGGTTAGGTTAGGTTAGGTTAGGTTAGGTTAGGTTAGGTTAGGTTAGGTTAGGTTAGGTTAGGTTAGGTTAGGTTAGGTTAGGTTAGGTTAGGTTAGGTTAGGTTAGGTTAGGTTAGGTTAGGTTAGGTTAGGTTAGGTTAGGTTAGGTTAGGTTAGGTTAGGTTAATATATGTTTTCAGTATGCTATAAATTTGACATCCGTGATGAACTAAGGTTCCACGTGAAAATGATCGTCAGGTTCTAAAGCTTGACAATAAACTGATCTGGAAGCCCAGCCGTGAGACACGCACAATGTATTGTTTTTCTTTAATTGTGAAGTCTGACCTTACTTTTGATTTATTTTGCACCTTATGCTTTTTTTTTTACTATTATTTATTAACATGTTCTGTGGGTGTTGTCTCTTTATGCTGCTGCCAACAAATATTTTTTTCTTTTTTTCTTTCATGAAAGAAAATGAGCTGGGATTTGGTTGGATGGCAAAATCAAATTAATTTGCCAATATCAGACTGATGCCAGAGCCTCATCTGGTAGCAGTTTGGGATTTGGGGAAAACGCTACATGTTTACAATTTAGATTCTTCAGTATTAAAACGTAATATATTAAGATATACTGTTCAAAAGAAGTAACGAAAAATAAAACAATGTAACAAACATTTATTCGGCTCTAGTTGCACTGAAGTAAACAGTGTGATATTCTAAATTAAATTACGTTAAAAACAATTCATCGAACAAGAATATCAATGCGGTGTTTTCAAAACCTAACTCTGGTCAAGTAGTCCGCGAAAAATGCATGAAAATAACAAAATGAAATAATCATTTCTGTCACGTCTTTCATCCTACTTGGGTAAACTTCGAGCCATATAAATAGGGAGGGCTGGTCGATCTCTATCATTCCAATGTGAGCTCTACTGTCGGCGGCCATCTTTAGGGAGCTGTCAGATTTTGCGCGCTAAACGTTCCGTTGCATAGAATACAAAATGTTTAAAATCACAGCTGTCGTTTCTCTGATGCTTATTGGTGAGTTTATCGAATAATTAAAAAAAAAAAATGTGTATTACGTTTGTGAACGGAAATGTTTATATTTTACTTACTGAAGGTATTAATGTACAAAATGTGTTATAAGCATTCTCGCCTGCCATAGAGTGGTAAGCATATACTATGGATTTACGTTTTGCACGGCTTAGCGTAGCCAAAATGGCTTCCGCCATCCACTTTTCACCCTTCCAGGAGAAATAATGTAACGGACGGTGAGAATGAACGCCTTGACATTTCAAGGCTTTCCCTTAGTCACCTCTTACGATACCCGCGGGAAGAAAAGGGGATGGCAGATTGTTACGCCGGTACCATGTTGCTTTGTAATGTACTAAATATTAAAACAACACCGAACAGTTTTATTCATGGTGGTAATTTCTTTTTAACAAATCAAGTTGTATTTTTTTTTTTTTGAAAAATGGTGAGTATTAATTTTCACGATGCGCGCGCACACCGACATTTAAAATTAACAGGATGAAGTTGGTTTCTAAATGTCTCTTAAATTATCTTGGTAACTATTATGGAGTGTATGGAACAATATTTAAATATTTATAAATCTTTATCACACGTATTTTACGTACATAAATATACAAGTGGTTTTTATGTTATAAACTTTATAAGTGGGTTTATTTGTTTGTTTTGAGTTTAACAATCGGTATGTATTCTTTTTATTTGTTTTCATTACAAATTATTACTACATTATTATTTGATTAATAGTTTATTTAGAAAGCCATTTAAAGTTAATTATAATGTATTTAATTAAACCATTATCAATTGCATTTAATGTCTTCTTTTCACAAACAAAGAGAACTGACATAAAATTTTTATATATTTTTGTTTTGTTCCGCTAAAGAAGTATAACTTCTTACGTGCATACATAAGTACACACATACGTTTTTTATATATATTACTTAATAGACTACAGTCAAATAACTATTCTCCATCAGCGACATGGTCGCAGGCTGACTCTAGGCGATATAAGAAGGAGGGATCGTCGGGGAAAATCGACACAGGTACTGACCCGCGCACCAGCTCATAATGTTGTTGTAGATCCGGGCAATGCATGGACATCTCTCCGACGTGCATGTGTAGTTACTTGTTAGCGTAGAACCTACTCCGTGTGATCGTTCCTTTAAACCTATGGAAGCATTCTGGTTAAGTTGGGAATGGGGAATTGAGAATTTGTCTCCCCTATTGTTTTTGGGACCATAGAAAGTTCGTATTTCATTAGAATCGGGTGACACACTAGCCTGCAGTCCACCTGATGGTAAAAAACTACTGCAGCCCATGGACGGTCTGAATCTAAAGAAACCATGGGTAGATCATCCTCATTACAAATTTAAATATGGAACCGTTGGGTGTTCGGAGCAAGCAGCTCACCTGATGGTAAGTAAATAACGTCAACCACGAACATCTGTAACGGCAGAGGAGATGCAGGCGCATTCCCGGCCTTCACGTATATCCGGTTACCTTACTAATCTCACCGAACGAAACGCAGAAGCAAAAGAAGCCTCTACCACACGCCGGTATTCACTTATAGTACGAAACTCTTCTCTTCGACTGAACTTCTACTGTGCATTATACTGCCGCTTTAAGTTGGATTCTGTGGAATCGTTCCCCTGCTAAACAATGCAGGATGTTTGTGTGCGATCGATCCACCTGCCGATCGGCCATGGCTACTTCGTAGAGATCCTGCTGCGGCAATAGGCAACGCGCAGCTTCCAATGCTTACATCTAAAGGACCATATCTCCACAGGAAACCTTTTAGCCGCTGGGTTATCTTGCGACTCGTGCGGCAGTGAGTGTGCTTCTGCGTGCGGCACGAGGCACTTCAGATCATGTTGCTTCAACTACCTCAGGAAGAAGCGAGGCCCTGAAGCGATTAAGGTATTCCTCTTCTTTCATTTCTCTCCCCCAACGTATAAAGTAAAGTAAAGTAGCAGCGTGTTAAAGCGGTACTGCTGGACAAAGACCTACTTCTCAAATATTCTATCCAGGTTATAGAGATAATGATAGTAATAAATACTAGTTGATGCTGGCTGATATATATGATTATACGCTTATGCTGCAGTGTCTACTGTTCTGTCATCAAGGAGTCGTGTGTCAAGTACCATTGTGTTCCAGTTTGAGAGACACTTCTTCATGAGTATGTGACAAAATCTGGCGTGGCACGCATGGAATATTTGCTCATACTTAACACGTCGGGTGGCCGAGTGGGTGAACTCAGTTCCGTTAACCTCGCGCTTTGGTATATTGTGCACTGAATAACCTCTGTCTGTCCATCATGGTTTGAATTTTTGTTAGTTATCTTGGGATAAAAATTAACATCTGCGAATTATCTCAATCGGGGAAAGTCACAGAGCCGTTATCACCCCTGAGGACAAAGAAGGAACGCCCCAAAGCCTGTAATTATACCTGCTCTCTATACCTTACAAAGTGGAATACAACAGCGATTTTTTAAACTCGAATGGGCGCAGGCTCGACCGGGTTGGTACCACTCCCTCGCAGAATACCAGCGTGAAGTAGAGGCATCTTATGCTTCTGCGTTTCGTTCGGTGAGTGAGGTATCCGGAGGCCCACTCCCTCTCCCCATCCCCTCCTCATCCTCCCTCCCATCTTCCAAATATCCTTAAAGGCTAGCAACGCACCTTCAGCACTCTGGTGTTGCAGATGTACGTTGGCGACGGTAATTACTTACCATCAGGTGAACCGCTTGCTTGTTTGCCGCAAAAAGAGCATACCACTGCACTACCTCAAGATACTGTGAGCGTATTCTGCGTAGATTCTTCACTTCTCCGTTCCCTCGAGGTCGCCAAGACCCACGAGATTTAACACTTTCACAGATCGCCTAAGTAAATCGAATCTTGGACAACATGCGTCTCTTAACCGAATAGTCAAGAAATATAATAACCTAGCGAAGACTTTGAAGTTAGACTTGTTCTCACATGCAATTGGCGGGCTTAAGAGGAAATTGCTACTATCTTAACAAATTATGTCTTGATTTTTTTTTGTTATTTTTTGAGAGCAATTTATTCACAATTAAAAAAAAATACTAATCATAATTACCATAAGGCATTATTATTTTGTCTATGATTGGTTTGTGTAAATTAAAACATAATGTTTCGCTCATTATATTTTGCAGGTGGTCTTCCCCTGTAACTGTAGTGGCGCTGAGCTAATGTCATTGATGTATACATTTCGTTTGTTGTAATAGTGTACATTACGTTGGCGATCATTAAATTAAATAAATAAAAATAAAATAAATTAGATCGGACCGAATAAATGAAAGCTGAAGGTAGCCCGAGTTAACTATGACATCGGGACGTCTAACACCTCGGTCCACCTCAGCGGCTGCTGTAAAGTCAATCGAAAGGTCGGGAATGAAAAATCCGTAAATAATAGTTTAATTTCGCACCTCTATATCATTTAGATCTCGAACTAAGGGTAATGAAAATACCAGTAGGTATATTGTATATTATATAGAAGATTTTATGTCTTTTATGCTGTCTAGTAAACCTTTTTCATTATATATATTACTGAATATTTATTTCAGTTCTTACCACAAAACTTGGACGATTTAAGAACTGAAAAATTCCAAAGACCTGCTCCGCCAATTTTCGTGATCGAAGAGGTACCCGATCAATGGAAGAACGACATTCTCACAAGTGACTACAAACCGTATGCGTTTAAAGATACAGTTGACAATCGAATGCAGGCGTTGTACGAGGTGTAAATGATTTTCGAGAAGGCTGCAATACTGTATATAGTCTATGGTAATTCGTAAACGATTAAACGCAAAGGATTTGATTTTATTCGTAAGGAACATTGAATTTTTCTTTTAAGAATTTTACGTCTATCAGGCTGGATGGACCTAAAATTCTGTGCAAAAAAATCATAGATTAAATAATCGTAAGAGAAATGTACACATCTATTTAATAAATTGTTATTAAAACAAACAAACATCTGGTTTTTATTTTTCTGTACTGCACCATCAAGAGAATTAGTGCAGTACTAAATGTGAGCATCTAACGAAGATCGGGATCATTCCACGCGCATAACTTAGCCTTTATTTACTACACTATTATTCTCCGAGAAAGTGACAACAAAAGCCGACAGAAATGATTTTTCTCATGGGAACTGCGCCAAACGAGCAAGTTCACCTGATGGCAAGTGTTTACCGTCGCCCACGTACATCTTCAACACTAGAGAAACCGCAAATGCGTTGCCGGCCTTTAAGGGTATTTGGTAGATGGGAGGGGTTAGGAGAGGTATGGAGAGGAGAGTGGGCCTCCGGTTACCTCAATGACAGAACGAAACGCAGAAGTACAATATGAGGAAAGAGAGGCCGTGGTAACAACCCGGTCAAGCCGGCCCATTCTTGCAGCAGCAAAAGCCCCCTCTTGGCTCTACCACGAAATCTTGAGAGGTTTTCCCTCACGTCACTCAGAACGCTAGGCGTGGAGCGCAGTTCCGGTACGTGGGCAGCATCATGACTGCTCATCATGATGGAGCATCCGATCCGAGCATCGTCCATGAGTCTGTTTTGATGAATTTGGGCTCGACAAATCCGAGTGGAGATTCTGCCATCATTCGGGCCTTCTAGTTTTTTTTTATGCGAAAAGGCGAGAAGGTGCATGCGGCTCACCTGATGGTAAGCGTTTACCGACACCCACTTACATCTGCAACACTAGAAAAACTGCAGGTGCGTTGTAGGCGTTGTTACCTCACTCAGGGAACAAAACGCAGAAGCACGAGAAGGCTACTTCGGGTTAGGAGGGGGATGGGGAGGAGAGTGGGCCTCCGGTTACCTCAATGACAGAACGAAACGCAGAAGTACAATATGAGGAAAGAGAGGCCGTGGTAACAACCCGGTCAAGCCGGCCCGTTCCAGCAGCGGCAAGAGCCCCCTCTTGGCTCTACCACGAAATCTTGAGAGGTTTTCCCTCACGTCACTCAGAACGCTAGGCGTGGAGCGCAGTTCCGGTACGTGGGCAGCATCATGACTGCTCATCATGATGGAGCATCCGATCCGAGCATCGTCCATGAGTCTGTTTTGATGAATTTGGGCTCGACAAATCCGAGTGGAGATTCTGCCATCATTCGGGCCTTCTAGTTTTTTTTTTTTAAATCTACCACCGTTTCGTAATGAGTTTCCTCTGATGGAGAAGAAACCGGCGAAAGAAACTCCGTAGGTATCTTTTTAAAATGGTTTTAATAATGTATTATTACAATATTTTTGTCTAGAAACGGCTTGGGAGCGGTCCATTCATTCCCATATCATCCAAGTATTCCGTTATATTACAATAATCCTCTGTATAGAGTCATTGTTCAACAATTTTTTTAAACGTATTGATAGAAAGACTTCTTCGACCTCACCTAGGGGATATAGTCGATTTGTGAATTATTTTAATCACATATTCTCGAAGTCTGTGTTATTAAACACAATTTTTGCATGTTCAATTCTATGTATCATTGCGGGGCAAAGATCTCCTCGAACACCGGGTCTAGATGAGCGGGAATACGAGATACTCGTACGTCGATGAATTTCGGAACAGTGGGAGGTCACAAAAGCGCAGCTTCATGGACTTCATGGACTTGGTCTTGGCTTACTACATATAGCCAGATTAAATAACTTAAGGTAGACATGTGACAGAAACATATGTCTTCATACAGATTTATGTCAACGATAGATAATCTTTAGTATGGAAACTTCGAGCTCCAAGTTTTATGCCGACGGTCATTAGTTTCGTCGTTTTTGACGAATACAACATTTCGTCATGTAGGAACCAGCTGTATACTCCAGAACCAAGTAAAAGCACTCACATTAGACTAGATTAAAGGTATAAATGTATTCGCGATACGCGTATATCGCCCTTTAACGAGGCCTAAGATATAACTTTGAAACTTGTTCCACTACAAAGATTCCCAGCTGGTAGCCTGCAATAATGTTCATGTTAAAATTTTTATACGAGTGATGTACAGAAAACTTTATATACGTAAATATACGTTACCGTTTTAACCGGAGGCCCACATCCCCCTTCCCATCCCAATCCCACATTCCCGAATATCCCACGAGGCCGGCAACGCTCCTGCCGCGCATCTATTGTTGCAGTTGTACGGGGGCCGCGGTAATCGCTTACCAACCGGTGAGTCAAAAGCTCGTTTGATCGACTTTCCCATAAAAAAAAAGGAAGTAAAGGTGATGAATGCGGGATATCCATTCGAATTCGCGGAACAATTTTTTAACGTGGCCGAGGTAAGCGTAGAGGCATCTTGTGCTTCTGCGTTTCGTTCGGTGAGCGAGGTAACCGGAGGCCCGATTCCCCTCCCCATCCCCCGCCCTCCTCATCCTCCCTCCCATCTCCGAATTACCCTTAAAGACCGGCAACGCACCTGCAGCTCCTCCTCTCTCCTCTGGTGTTGCAGATGTACGCGGGCGACGATAATCACTTACCATCAGGTGAACCGCGTGCTCGTTTCCCGCAATTCCCATTAAAAAAAAAAAAACAATAGCAAGTAGACGCAGACCTGACAAGTATCCTTCGTCTCATATCTGTCACCATAACATATTTGCGTGTTGGGATCGAAACCGTTTGCCAAACGCCGCTCCGGTGGATTCTTCATCATGCACTCATAGTCCTGGAATTTGGTCAATGTTACCTGAAACAAAAAAAGGCTTCACGTATAGTGTTGCATTGTGCATGAGCCGTGGTAGATCAGGGCCTTAGTGACATTGGTTCGATTCCCCTGTGAACCGACCAGTGAATTCGTTGATATCAATCTCAAGTGCTGTATTCACCACGAGCTCGGCGGTGAAGGTAAACAGCGTGAGGAAACCTGCATATTATTTCGAAACAAGTGAAGCTCGCGAACTCGTATTGGAGCAGGGTGTGGGGCCCTTCCCGGCTTTGAAGCCGTCTCCGATGTTTGAGAAGGAAGGAACATAACATTTCTCCAACTGAAAAGCTTCTACTTCTTATGTGTTAGATCCAAGTGGCGGCTTTTGCTGCTGCTCGAATGGGCCAACTCGACCGGTGTATTACCACGACCTCGCAGAATACCGGTCTTGAGGAAGAGGTAGCTGGTGCTTTTGCGTTTCGTTCGGTGTGTGAGGTAACCGGAGACCCACACCCCTCCTCATCCTCCTCCCATCTCCCAAATACTCTTAAAGGCCGGTAGCTCACCTGCAGCACCTCCGGTGTTACAGATGTACGCGGGCGACGGTAATCATTACCATCAGGTGAACCGCGTGCTCGTTTCCCGCAATTCCCATTAAAAAAAAAAAAACAATAGCAAGTAGACGCAGACCTGACAAGTATCCTTCGTCTCATATCTGTCACCATAACATATTTGCGTGTTGGGATCGAAACCGTTTGCCAAACGCCGCTCCGGTGGATTCTTCATCATGCACTCATAGTCCTGGAATTTGGTCAATGTTACCTGAAACAAAAAAGCCTTCACGTATAGTGTTGCATTGTGCATGAGCCGTGGTAGATCAGGGCCTTAGTGACATTGGTTCGATTCCCTGTGAACCGACCAGTGAATTCGTTGATATCAATCTCAAGTGCTGTATTCACCACGAGCTCGGCGGTGAAGGTAAACAGCGTGAGGAAACCTGCATATTATTTCGAAACAAGTGAAGCTCGCGAACTCGTATTGGAGCAGGGTGTGGGGCCCTTCCGGCTTTGAAGCCGTCTCCGATGTTTGAGAAGGAAGGAACATAACATTTCTCCAACTGAAAAGCTTCTACTTCTTATGTGTTAGATCCAAGTGGCGGCTTTTGCTGCTGCTCGAATGTGCCGGCTCGACCGGGTTAATACCACGACCTCGCAGAATACCGGCGTGAAGTAGAGGCATCTTGTGCTTCTGCGTTTCGTTCGGTGTGTGAGGTAACCGGAGACCCACACCCCCTCCTCATCCTCCCTCCCATCTCCCAAATACTCTTAAAGGCCGGTAGCTCACCTGCAGCACCTCCGGTGTTACAGATGTACGCGGGCGACGGTAATCATTTACCATCAGGTGAACCGCCAGCACGTTTGTCGCCTTTCTCATAAAAAAAAATTATCATAACCTTTTACGTATGATAATATCCTTCAAGGCTGATCTCCGATTAAAGTTACTTCCAGATGTCCATTGGCTGCAGCTGTCACTAACCATCATCTGGATTATTAGTTCGTTAGTTATTAAAAAAAAAAAACAATAGCAAGTAGACGCAGACCTGACAAGTATCCTTCGTCTCATATCTATCACCATAACATATTTGCGTGTTCGGATCGAAACCGTTTGCCAAACGCCGCTCCGGTGGATTCTTCATCATGCACTCATAGTCCTGGAATTTGGTCAATGTTACCTGAAACAAAAAAGGCTTCACGTATAGTGTTGCATTGTGCATGAGCCGTGGTAGATCAGGGCCTTAGTGACATTGGTTCGATTCCCTGTGAACCGACCAGTGAATTCGTTGATATCAATCTCAAGTGCTGTATTCACCATGAGCTCGGCGGTGAAGGTAAACAGCGTGAGGAAACCTGCATATTATTTCGAAACAAGTGAAGCTCGCGAACTCGTATTGGAGCAGGGTGTGGGGCCCTTCCCGGCTTTGAAGCCGTCTCCGATGTTTGAGAAGGAAGGAACATAACATTTCTCCAACTGAAAAGCTTCTACTTCTTATGTGTTAGATCCAAGTGGCGGCTTTTGCTGCTGCTATTCAACCATCTCGACCGGGTTAGTGCCACGGCCTCGCAGAATACCGGCGTGAAGTAGAGGCATCTTGTGCTTCTGCGTTTCGTTCGGCGAGTGAGGTACCCGGAGGCCCATCCTCCTCCTCATCATCCCTCCCATCTCTCAAATACCTTTAAAGGCCGCCATCGCACCTGCAGTACCTCTGATGTTGCAGATACAGCATCGCCGGTGCTCAGGTATAGACGCTGCGCCGTGTCCCTGACGCTTCATCTGATCCATCCTCCGATCTTGTCGCATTAGCGTTACATCGGATGTCGGTGGGTAAAGATGAGCGAGCGCCTCGGAACTTGGGCGTACATTTACGGCACTACAATATCTCCCGCGCAGTTGACAACCGAAGTCGGAACGTTGTCGCCGCGGTCGAGATCGGCCAGGGGGACATCATTAACGTCGTTAGAGTACAAACGCCTGTGGATGGGTGAGCGAAACGCTCCCTCCCCGTATTATCCGCGAACGTCGATACGTCGCTCGATACACAGGCCCGCTGAACACCAGCGCTCTAGTCCAGTCTCAACTGCAGCATTGACCTGAGTCTGTTTGCCCCGTGCGCCATGCAACGCGCCTACAGGAGGCAACCCTAATTTTTTTATTTTTTTTATGGAAGAGACGGCAAACGAGCAAGCGGTTCACCTGATGGTAAGTGATTACCGTCGCCCACACACATCTGCAACACCATAGATGCTGCAGGTGCTTTGCCGGCCTTTAAGGATATTTGGGAGATGGGAGGGAAGAGGAGGGGAATAGGGAGGGGGTGTGGGCCTCCGGTTACCTCACTCACCGAACGAAACGCAGAAGCGCAAGATGCCTCTACTTCACGTCGGTATTCTGCGAGGCCGTGGTACCAATCCGGTCGAGCCGGCCCATTTCGAGCAGCAGCTAAAGCCGCCGCTTGGCTCTACCACGCTTGTTTAAATAATTGTTCTATTAAACGTTTCGCAATGCTTGATTTTTGAGTGGCGTATTTGTGCCATTGATGTTTCTTTCTTTCTTTCTTTTCTTCGAAATACCTTCTGCAGATAATCGGAACCCGAGCCTCGGTGGCTGGTCGCCCCCCATCCGGTCGCAATCGCCTTGTCATCGGAATCTGTCGCGACCACCGGAAGGCAAGCGGGTATAGCGTCTTCGCTCAATTTCATTCTGTAACATATAGAAGTATAGATATCGGATATATAAATACCAGGAGATGAGAAGCAGAAGAAGACTGCCGCGACCCAGTCAAACTCCCCCCCCCACTCAAACCGGCAAATGCCTCTATGGAGAAGTGCAAAACACGAGCCAAGCAGCGGCTTTTGCTGCTGCTCGAATGGGCCGGCTCGACCGGGTTAGCGCCACGGCCTCGCAGAATACCGGCGTGAAGACAGAGTCATCCCGTGCTTCAGCGTATCGTTTTGTGAGTGAGGTAATTGAAGGCCCACTCCCTCCCGTAAGCCCACCCTTCCATCGTTCAAATGTCCTCAAAGACCGGCAACGCACCTGCAGCACCTGCTGGCGTTGCTGATGTACGTGGGCGACGACGTCACTTGGCATCAGGCGAGCAGCTTGCACGTTTGCCTCGCTTATCATAAAAAAAAAAAAAAACAATTTACGATTGTACTTACTCAGTTTGGGTCGCGAGCAAAGCGATATCGTTGTACTTTGACGGTGACTGGTATCTCGGATGCTTGACAATCCGCCTGATCTCATAGAGCCGGGTGGAGTCGATCCACTCCTCCTTATTCAAGATGCCCAGAAGAGCATAGCTCACCGCACTGCAGGAAGACGTCACGATCAGAAACCCCACGCTGACGTAACATATGCATAAGTAACTGGATGTCTGTTATATCTGTTACTTTTTCATGGCTGAACCGATTAAGCAATTTTAATGATGATATGCTGGTTACCTGGAACCCGTCGGCTACTGTTTTATCCAGCGAACAGTTTCTTCATTGGCACAGCTGGATCATATTATATAGGCAAGACTGTGAACATTTTTAGACCTTATACCATGATATGTCTGACTGTCAGATTTTGAAGGGTTATTCTGGGAAAGGCCTAATTCCAGAGAATTACTAATATCAGTAACCATACGTGGGTTGGCTACACTAAATAACCCTTTCCTACGCTGTAAGTGTTGTAACACCAAAAAATATAATGCTTTTCAATTTCAGAAAGTTTTTTTGATTAAATAAATTACCCAAATAGTGGGACGTTCAGAGGTCTAGAATTTTTTGTCCTTGCAACCTAATTTTCAACAGAGCGTATTTGGATCAATGTGACAAATGATGAGACTGGCACCGTCTTAGTGTTCCGGTCAATGAAACATGTCGTAAAAGACTTTGGAAAAACAGAAGACCGAACTCGAGTCTACTGGTTCGGTGGTAGACACCTTCCCCACCAGGTGGAAGAGACAAGCGGCGGCTTTTGCTGCTCCGCGAATGGGCCGACTCGACCGGGATCGCAGGATACCGGCGTGAAGCAGAGGCCGTCTTGTGCTTCGCCGTTTCGTTCGATGAGTGAGATAATCGGAGCCCTTCTCCCCCTCCCCTTACCACCTTCTTCATCACCTTTCCTATCCCTCAAATATCTTTAAAGGCCGGCAATGCATGTACTGCTCCTCTGATGTTGCAGATGTAAGCGGGCGACGGTAATCACTTAACATCGGGTGAGCCTTCTTCTACTTCTCAATGTGGGGTCCTTTAATTGCACATGGACAGACAACCAGATTCGGAACAACTGTTTGGACATCATACCAGCGTAGTGGCCAGGCATATAGCCATTACGCCACGGAGGTGAACTCATCACACTCACATAACGCCGCTAGCTAATAAGTGGGGTTCTTAGCGATCGAATGGAGAAAATCTAGTACAATTTGCCGAACCCTAATTCGACAGAATAGTGATGGGGAACAGGATGTCTAGTCCAGGCACCGGCACCGGTGCTGAGCTCTACTACTCACCTGCCCAGCGTAGTGGTATAGCTTGACGAAGTTAAATATACTTATTTCCAATATGGACCTTACCGAATATGATCACTTACGTTCGGTTCACAGATGTGCAGTGTCCGGCGGTTAAGATGAATCGTTCGCTGATTATTGTACCAGCGCATCCCCATACAGCGTTCTGTGGATTGGTTCCAAAGCCAAGCAGGACCTGTAAATGTTATTATGTGACCAACGAGCTAATAGGCCACCAGATGGCGAGTGGCTTCTACAGCTGACGGAAACCTGGAGGAAGTTTGATGATGATTTTGATAGCGCCAATAGCCTAATGGGTTAGGGTGCGGACTGCGAAACATGTCGTCGCAGATTCGAGCCCACCGTTCGACTATTGTCGTGAACCACTCCAAATACAAGCTCTAATGCTTAGTTGGAGGGTTAACAGGAATATTAGTAATGTTAGTTAAATAGCATTGCTAGTATTCTTTTTAAATAAAAAAAAAAGATTGTACTGGCTGGCTGACACTGCTAATTGGAAAAGAGCGGTACCTACCCAGGAGACTCCCAGACAGAGAACGAACCTACAAGGTAGTAGAAATAGCGTAAGTGATGAGGGGAGCACTGGAGAAGACTTCTCCTTCTGCCCCAGTGTTATATGGAATTTTATTAATGATGTACGACTGCAACTACAATACAAATATTTATGGGTACTAATAGGTGATATAAATGCATAGTGGGTACTAATACTATTACAGGAGATATAAATACGTAGTGGGTACTAATACTACAATAGGTGATATAAATATGTAGTGGGTAAAAGTAAAGTCATCATTTCAGCCTATCACAAGTCCACTGCTGAACATAGGCCTCCCCCAAAGATTGCCACGAAGCTCGGTCCTGAGCCACCTGCCATCCATCGACTTCCCGCAACACTGCGCAGGTCGTCACTCCATCTTGTAGGGGGTGCGTCCCACGCTGCGTTTGCCTGTACGCGGCTGTCACTAGAGAACCTTTTCCCCCCAGCGGTTGTCAGTTCTGCGAGCTATGTGGCCGGCCCGTTGCCAATTCAGCTTGCTGATCCTAACGGCTACCTCGGGTAACTTAGTATCATCGTTGCAGACTCTATCGTGCCAGTGGTCGAGTCTGCAACCAGTGCGTGTTGCCAGTGAAAAGTAAAGTAAATTTAATTAATTAATTAATCAACAATTAAGTTAATTCTGCTAATTATGGCAATCGTTTTCAATTAAATAACGACCTGGGTTCGAGTCATAGTGTTACCGTTAAAATTTTGGTAACGGTAATTTGAACTGATGGAATCCTCTGCACCGTCGGTGGTGGAGAACATGAAGAGATCTGCCTGTGTGAGAAATAATAATAAATATCATCAGCTTCTCAATACGTCAGCTGTCACTTTATAAAAAGGTCGATGTCCAGAACGAACGCCGAGAGCTGGTGAGGCGGGCATCAGGTGAAACTGGGAGTTTGGTTTCGAACGGACCCAAGGGTTCTCGGCGGACGTTTCTTTTTAATCCAATTCGATCTTAGCGATCTATAATTATTTGGTGAAATTATTGATTGTATTATAGAGAATTATAAGTGAAGTGATTGTTGCCATAGTTATTTTATTGGAATACCTGCTCCCTACCCGTTAAACCACGCCTATCTGAAGATGTCTAATAACTCTGATAATAGTCGAAAGACTTTAAATATTATATCGTGGATATGTGGAAGTGCCACCGACACTTACTGGAGCAGCGTGACTGACGCTCTTCGTCTCCGAAAACCAAACAAAGAGAAGGCGGAGGCGTGCCAATGGAGAACTCACTGGCTGCTCTTTTATCATATTTTCGTTACCATGTGCGGGAATTCCCTCCTGGAGGCTTCGACGCCACCGACGATCAGCGCGTCCGTGTTGTGGTAGCACCGGCGCGCGCGCATCATCTCGTCAGAGAATGCGACACTCTTGACGCAAGGGTATATCAGCTTCTCCTGATATTCGATGCATTCTGAAAGGGACATGCTCACACAGGATACGTATCGGCCATCCCGTGGGTGTTAAAGTGGGGATTAAAGGACGACGAAGTAACTCCTGGCCCCCCCCCCCAGTGGGTGTGGGTTACGGAATGCGTAATCTCTTTTACTCGCTTTATAATCTCATCCCCCATCTTTCTCGCCGCGGGTGTAGAAAGAGGCGATTAAAGGAAACCTCCTAATTGTGGTTGACATTACGACAGGTGGTAGTGTAACCATCTCAAAAATACCAAACCAAAATTAAGCGGAGACCGATTATGATCTGGTATGAAGCTATGTATCCGACTCATGGTAGAGGCCCAATGATATTGTAACGAATGCCCGTATAACGTAGTCAATTCTTACGTCTTAGAATGTTAAGTTAAAACAGAAATTAGTTTATTTGATTACCAGTCGATTTTACGGACCTCTTAGGTACGTAAATAAGTGTGGCTGCACACTGTCTCCTGGGCGACATAAGCTTATTTTCTTCAATATAAATAAAACTGCGTTTTGGAAATATTCTGGAATAATCGAAAATTAAAAGGTAGATAGAAACGCGAGAATATTTAAGGAGCACTGGAGCGCGCTAAGGACAGTTCGGTGGTGAGTTCTGAAAGTGAGTAGAAGAGGAAGATCACGAAGAAGCGGAAAAAAAGGGGGTGGACGACAAGAAGTGAAGCCGTAGTGACCAGTGCAGGAAAATACCCATAGATCATATGCGTGGGATAGTGTACCGTGGAAGAAGAGGAATATACTCGGTAACCTTTTAAGATACCGGCCTTTTACTTCAATCTCGCTTCCCATGGCTCGTAATAATATAATTGTAATTACATCATTCGTTTCGAGCAACAGGACATGTTGTGAGAATAATTATAGTTGATTCATTATGATGAGTAATTAATTTATTTGTTTACAGTCATATGTAACGACCCCGCTGTGCTTTAACCCTGACGTAACCGTTCGCGGGTGAGCACGACGTGACGTAAGCGCTTCTTTTTTTTAATTTCACAATGGGCATAGATAATGTTAACGTTCAGTGTTGCCAAAACGATATATACACTCACTGTCCCACGCTTTGCGGCCATTTCTTCGTGCTGTTAGTTCTGGTGAGATTGGCTCACAGCCGCTTTGAGGGCTAACAGGTCTGAAACAGTAAAATTCATGAATGATTCCAACTTCTTGCCGAACAGCCGATTATTATTGGCCCGGGGCATCCCACTCAACGAACGAAACGTAGATGCGCAAGATGCGTCTACTTCACGCCGGTATTCTGCAAGGGCTGCACGAGGCTTTCGTGGTAGAGCCAAGCAGCGGCATTTGCTGCTGCACGAATGGACCGGCACGACCGGGTTGGTACCACTACCTCGCAGAATACCGGCGTGAAGTAGAGGCTAAGATGCCTCTGCGTTTCGTTCGGTTAGTGAGGTATCCGGAGGCCCACTCCCCTACCCATCCCCCCTCCTCATCCTCTCTTTCATCTCCCAAATATCCTTAAAGGCCGGCAACGCAACTGCAGCACTTCTGGTGTTCCAGATGTACGTGGGCGGCGGTATTCACTTACCATCAGGTGAACCGCTTGCTCGTTCGCCCCCTTTCCAATAAAAATAAAAAAACTACCCCGGTAGAGTCGAAGTTATGTCAAGTCGAGGTTATTTCGCGATAGGCTACGAACAGTTTGCCGGACCACTGGCCTTAAGAGCTTCAGCGAAAGAGACTTTATTCGATGAGCTACCTATGGACCTTCCAAGGGGGGCTCGGACCTCGTCTCAGACGGTCGAGACGTTTCCTTAACTCTGGGCGATAAGAACCGATGCGCGGATGTCTTCTATGCACGATACGGTCTTATGCGTCGGCGGTGGAAAGCTTAAATGTTGCCACACCTAACCGTTTGCTACAGTGTTATGGTTTGTGCAGAGTTAACTGGTTGGTCGGTCTAACGGTGACGCTGGTGTACCATTTGGAGCTTGTATTTGACGCAGATCAGCGAATACTCCTATAGCTTTTATATAGGACATATTGCAATTATGCCATCTTATTTTACCTGTTTAGTGTCTGCCAATTTGCTCTTTCCTTCTACGTCTTATCTTATGGCATAGATTTCCACACAGTGCTGTAAGTGTTAGGTAAGTGGCATCCGCTCATATATTTATCCCTCCGCCCCCCGCCCCTCCCCCCCATCCAACCTTTCTTCCCATGGGTGTCGTGAGAGATTAACTGGAGAATTTCAATAACGTTTCCTTTCAAAACCATAAACATGTGAGGGTAATCTGCGGGCCTTTGCTGTCTGGGTCACGACGCTCGCAGTTCGACGCATTCTATACCGTGACGAGGTGAAAAAATGGCTATGATCAAGATGATAGCAACTATATATACCTGCGCGTGGGTGCATTGGTCGTGGATCTTGGTACACTGGCAGTAGGCACTGGCTCATACCAGTAGTTGATGCAGCAGACAACATTATTCCTTCCTCTGGTCGTGCAACGCTGGTGTAATTGGACAATATAAATGACTGTAAATAAGGGGTAGTTAGATGAGTTTTTCTCTCAACGTGAACGTAGATTTAATACGTGGCAGAGTCATGAGGCCGCCTTTACTGCAGTCGCAAAACGTCGTGAGAAAACCAGCATGTCAGTAATAAAAAATATTATTTCGAGGATATGTGAATCCCGCCAACCCGCAATGGAGCAGGGTGACGGGCCTTTCAGATGCAGTGGGCACTTTCAGAGACTGCCAGTATAATTTCTTTTTCTCCATATACGGCTCGCTGGACAACCGGGGTCGGTAAGCGCTGCTTCCTTCTGCTCTGGGTTAGGTCAATTCAAATGGATATCGATCGTTGGCTTGCTGGGTGCAACACGTACAGGTGAGATTTTTTTTATAGGAAAGGCGGCAAACGAGCAACCTGATGGTAACTGATTACCGTCGCACGTACATCTGCAACACCAAAGGTGCTGCAGGTGCGTTGCCGGGCTTTTAGGATTTTCGGGGATGGGAGTTGGGGGAGAGAGGAGAGGGCCTCCGGCTACCGCACTCACCGAACGAAACGCAGAAGCGCAAGATGCCTCTACTTCACGCCGGTACACTGCGAGGCTGTGGTACCGACCCGGTTGAGCTGGCCCATTGCAGCAGCAGCGTAAGCTGCCGCATGACTCTACCACGTTAAAATGCCACCCTATGCACGCCATTGATCATTAGCTCCTATATAGTCTTGGGATTAACTCACCAATGGCTGTCCTCCGTTCCTCATGTTCTTGATGGCCGATTGACAATTGTTCATCGCTGTGCATACGCCGCGGTATCCATTGTGGGCACATGGAGAACCTGAAAGATAAAAGTGTAACCACTCGTAACTAGGAGAGCCGTGGTGTGGTTGAACCTCGCTTTGATTAGAGATTTATTTATTTATTTATTTAATCTTTATGCACAGATTGGTACATACGGCGGACTTAATGCCTAGAGGCATTCTCACCCAGTCAACCATTAGGCTAAGCAGAGATATATACGTAATAGAGGCGATACAGCTAAGAGAATAAAACAAGTAAAGGGATATAAATATCAAGATATATACTTACCCAGATACATACATACTTAGTAACATAAATAAAATATATACAAATATACCATATACATATAGAATAATGAATTTTAATACAAAATACAAACAGATATACATGTCAGGACAAACAACTAAAGCGGCGCAATGACAAACAGCAGCACTTGTACAGACTTGCAACATTTCTGTAATGTTTGCGGATGTTATTTTTAAATGCAAAATTATTAGAGATTGACACCTCTTGATTGACCTTGGTTTCGATATCCAGTGACAGGGACACTAAAATTCTAGTCTGAACCCACCACATGCTCGGCAGTGAAGGAAAACATCGTAAGGCAACTTCCAATAAATATTTTTTTTCGTAGGACATTTGACATTTGCCAACTCACACTGGAACAGCGTGACGGAATCTTCTGAAGCTCTGAAACTATCTCAAGTACTTTATACGGAGGAGAAGGAGAAGTCTACACCCAGTGGAGAGCTGGTCCCAGGCCAACAATTCGTCGATTGACCTTTTGGTCAAAGGATATTTATTTATTTATATTTATAATCAGAGAGGGTTTAGGAGCCGGAAAGGACCCGCCACGCTGCTCCAGTGCGGATTGGCGGGCTTCACGTGTCCTCGAAATAATAATAATTATTTATTAGCTATGCAGGTTTCCACACGATGTTTTCCTTCACCGTTGAGCACGTGGTAAATACAGCACTTAAAATTGGTAATAACAATTTTAGTGGTGCCGGCACCGGGGATCGAACTCAGGTCACTGGCGCTCTATGACACTAAGGTGAGCCCCCTGACCACCAGGCTACCACGGCTCTTATATATTATATTATATATGTGACATTATGATGACAGCTCAGTAATTATGAGCAATATTTAAGAAATGACCCTAACGCTGTTTTTGAATGTTTGTTTACTGGAGGGTTGTCTCAACTTTTCAGGCAGTGCATTCCACAGACACGCGGCTCGAACAGCAACGACGAAGTAGAGAAACCAGAACGGTGAAGTGGAATAGAGAGAGTCAAAGTTGGACTTTCTATACGGACAATTGGTCCCGGGTATACGTTACACGTCGACGAGAAAAATTGGTGCGTTAGACAAGATCTTCGTCTTGTCTATGTTCATCATGCTATGCTGGTGGGAGACAGTTGAGGTTATTGAGCATTTTTTGTACGTAGTAGACTTAAGCGGCGGCTTCTGCTGTTGCCCGACTCGACCGGGGGGAAGTAGAGCACAAGACGGTGCTTCTGCGTTTCGTCCCCCCCTCTCCCTCTCCTTCCCATCATCCCAAATGTCTGAGAGAGAGGGCCCACCACATTGCTCCTGTGCGGGTGGGCGGGCTACACATATCCTCAAAATAATATTTTTTATTATTTCTCAGACATGCAGGTAAATTCTGTATTTAAAATTGTTATTAACATTTGTATTAGTGCCAGCATCGGGGGTCGTAGCCTGGTGACTCTCTCTCTATGAAACTAAAGCGAGAACCCCGACCACTAGGCCACCAAGGCACCATCATCCCTTCCCATCCTTCAAATATTCTTAAAGCCGCATGCTCGCTTACACAATTCTCTCATAAATAACAAAATCGAAAAAAAAAACAATCAGAAACAGATGTTATAAGAAATTGTAACAAAGCACGTTTATATTGTTTGTGTATAATAATACTTAGTAAAATTCATGTAACGATTATTCAGTATTGACCCTACGTGAGACGAATAGCAACCGGGTTTTTTATGCAAGTCAAACGGTTAAATATTATATCGTTTCGCTGTGCTATAGCCTTGTAAAATTTTACGTTAAATGGATTTACAAAGATCAGGTATGCAGGCGTCCGAGCGCCTCCGTGTATTCCCGTATCTATACTCTTTGGTCGACTCGAAGTGCAGACATGAAATTCACATGGCAAATGTTATATTTTGTTTTTATATCTACCACCGTTTCGTAATGTTGTCCGTCTGACGGAGAAGAAACAGGCGACAGTAACTCTGATATTCACAAAAGATGATACCTAATTTTTATTGGAAAGGCGGTCGGTCAATCGGTTCACCTGATGGTAAGTGTTTACCGACGCCCTCGTACATCTGCAACACCAGAGGTGCTGCAGGTGGATTGCCGGCCTTTAAGGGTATTTGAGTGATGGGAGGGAGGATCGGGAGGGGATGGAGAGGAGAGGGCCTCCGGTTACCTCACTCGCCGAACGAAACGCAGAAGCACAAGATGCCTCTACTTCACGCCGGTATTCAGCAAGGTCGTGGTATTAATCCGGTCGCTTGGCTTTACCACGTTAATTTTCTCTTTCCGACTGAAAATCAGTGTCGGGATTTAAATTTAGAATCTCGACCATTACTGATACAAAAAAAAAAAACTACTTATGTCCTGCACAAAGAGACATTTAATCTACGTTTATCTCAACATGTTTAAAAAATAAATGCGCCCCGTGCGAAGCCGGGACGGACCGCTAGTATAAAACATTAAGGTACTATTCATATGTACAGACATATTGGTTTTGTTTTTATTAAACAAGTTCAAAAGAGGACTCAAAAGGAAGAGAAGATTTAATTCGACATTGTGGTTTGGAGATACAGCATAATAATTATTATAATTAATACATAGGTATTATTATTCTAATTAGTTTGCGCGGAAACACGATTATACTGTCGTACGTTTTTCCCGTATCCATTTACCGATTCATTAATAATATTAAAAAAAAAAAACTATTCAGCAATGAACGTGCAACCGAGTGAAACAATGATGTGGAGCGAATGGTATTACATTATATTTAAATAATTTTCAATCTTTTACCTTCATATTGCGCCTCTGTGAGAACCACAAACATAAGCGAGAACAATATTACACTTATTTCACGCATTTTCCACTTTGTAATGGCATTTAACAATAAAAAAAAAACAAATCAAGGCTGGTTATGATTTAAAACATTTAATTAAAAAAAAATCTATATTAAATCGAACTACGGTTCTTCTCACAAGACTTGATCGTATTAGAATGCATTTATCTTTGTAGTTTTAACGATATATCTAATTAGCTAGCTAGTTTATAACATTAAAATACGAAATTTGTTAATCGCTTAAACAATTATATAACGCACTAAGATACCTTCAATGCCTATATTCAATCGAGTTTGTTTTTTATTCATTAGATTGGGCAGACAAACGAACTGACAATCCACCTGATGGCGAGTGGCTTCTGAAGGCAATGGGCACCTGCAACCACTTTTTTTTTAATTTTTTTTACGGGAAAGGCGTCTGCAACACCAGAGACGCTGTAACAACTCTGAATTTTTTTTTCTTTCCTCTTTCTCATCACCCCATAATTAGGTAGCGAATTTTTAATGGGAAATCCAAAAAATTACAAAACAAACGTTCTTGTTTATTAATTTAAATCATTCAATTAGAAGCTAAACAACTAAAAACGAATGGTTATCCTGTTGGTTTTATTACGAAACGCTTAACGGGAAATGATCGCTCCGAACCAGACCGTAGGAATCTAGTCACTGTGACTAAACCCTTCACCATCAGCTAATCATGGTGTATAGCTTGTCGACTAAAGCTTACTGTAAAAGCATTTAAATATATGTTTAAAATAATAACCTAATAAAAATAGCTTATGTGCTAGACGGCGCCGTGTTTGAGACCTGGCCATGTTTGTCCTATGTGCTCTGTGCTGTGTTCTATATTCGATTATTAACATAATCTGTGATGAACGCGTTGTGCTCATTTCTTGCTCACTATGTTGTATGTTATGTTCATATGTAGATGGTAAAAACATTAAAATATCTACCACGTGCTCAACGGTGAAGGAAAACATCGTGAGGAAACCTGCATGTCTGAGAAATAATAAAAATATTATTTCGAGGATATGTGAAGCTCGCCAACCCGCACTGGAGCAGCGTGGTGGGCCTTTCCCAGCTCCTAAGCCCTCTCTGATACTAGTATTTGAGAAGGAGGCCTTTGCTGAGCAGTGCGCACTTATAGGCTGTTACTTTTTTTTTTTAATGACATATTATGGCATCGGAGTGTCAGGGGGGTTGGCACTGAGAAACAATGCTATGCAATGCTATGTGCAGCAGAATATCGAAAGGCCGACCGCGTTTGCAGCAGTTATAATTTTTTTTTCTGTTTTGTTTGTAATTTTTGTTTCAGTTAATTACTTTTGTTTGCGTCCATTTCTAAGCAAATGTATTTTCTTTCTATCTTTTTCTATCTTTCTTTCTTACGCATGGCAGTGGTACCCGAGCTTCGTTTGATGGCTATCAGTGTGCACCATCTTCAGGCGTAGTTGGCATTTGGAGAACAATACGGTGCAGGCCCCCTCGCACTCCTCTATCCAACCGTGTGCCCCATGGTGAGGTGAACGGTAGTTGGTTTCGTACACACTTTTCAGCGGAGAATAATTGGAACGACCTTACAAATTTATTTACATTTATGTATTTAAAATGTTATGCACAACGTGGCGTCTCCCAGTGTTTTCTGGTTTTTTTATAGTCTACCACACCATACCCTTTGGTGGGCAAACTAGCTAACAGCCCACTTGCTGGTAAGTGGTTACCGTCACCCACGTTAATCTGCAACACCAGAGAAGCTACCTGCAGCTTTGCCGGGCTTTGAGGATATTTGGGTGATGGGAGGGATGGGGTGTAGGCCTCCGGATACCTAGTTCACCGGTCGAAACGTGCATGCAAAAGATGCCTCTACATCACGTCGGTATTCTGCGATGTCGTGGCACTAACCCCGGTCGAGCTGGATAATTCGACCAGCATTAAATGCCGCCGCTTCGCTTAAGTTAAACACGTGGGAGGCGGTGCAGTAAAAACAGCAGAACATAATAGAGTGATATAAGGTAAATACTAAATTAAACCAAACGATAATATATAACAAAATGGTGAGTTTGTCATCGTCCCAGCCTCCCTTACCGCGTGGTCCCAGGTTCACGACCTACACGAGATTTATTTCTAATCAAGGTCGTTTCTAAAATTCATTCCACCCTCATCGATGGTATCCTAAGCCATGGTCTCGTACCTCTTTAAGAGGGGCCCTTGTTTGCCGCGTCCCCTCCTGGTTTAGTTGACGGAAATCTGTTTCGTTGACAGGGGGTTAGCAGAGTCAGAGCACATCACAGCAGCGGCGTCGTTGCTCTTTATAATTTTTACTTGCGGGTCCTACCCCCGAAGCGGCCAAGGCCTTCGGGCCAACAGCGTATGTCTATAGCGTGTGGGTTTTTGCCAATTAATTTTGGTCCCGACATAACCAGACGCTGCCTTCACGGACCGTTGGGTGTTTGCACCTTTCCCTTAAATTCAAACAAAAAAAAGAAAAGTCGTCGTCTCTATGGTCAAATGCTCCAACCACTCTGCCACACGCAAATTAATGAATACCTCGAAATAGATTCGTATTGGAATTATTCCTCGCATTCGATGATTAACAACTGTTTTCCTTGTCGACACAATATTCATCCAATCGTTAGCGCGCAAAGTTAATATTAAACGCGATAAATTTCGTTAAAATTCAGTTTCGATTTCCGCAGAGCTATAAAGGTTAAATACTCTTTGGTATACAGATCGATAACCTTCGCATATGGACTTTATAACAGGTCAGTGGGGTACATGGACATGAGTTGTATTCCTTGTCTCTCTGTCACAACGGAGGCCTTATCCGCTGTGCGACATAAATATTTCAACAAAATTTTTTTTTTATTACCAATATAAGAAAGAAATGGGAACGGAAAAGGAAAACATCGCGAGGTACAAACTTGCATGTCTGAGAAATCATAAAAATATTGCACAAATAGTGCAAGTCGAGTGAGTCGAGCCACACCACAGATTAAACGCACAGCACCACTCCGCTCACAGAACACGTCATTTGTGCTTTGTGTTATTTGTGTATGTGAGATTGAGACGTAAGGTGTGTCTTAGTTACGATAACATAATAAATTAGCGTGCTAAATAGCGCCAACGACTATAATTTCGTTATATCGAATATTTAGCGTTATACTGCTACGTTGCCTGCTCTAATATTTTACTAGTAAAAAGTTTTTTTTTTTAATATCTTTTTTAATTTACTTATTTGACACAAATTAAACGTGAGTGAAGTAGAGGGATGTTGTGCTTCTGCGTTTCGTTCGGCCAGTGAGGTAACCGGTGGCTGTCTCCGCGGCCCCATCTCATCCTCCCTCCCATCTCCCAAATAGCCTGGAAGTTTTTACCGTACCGTACGTAAAGACAATAATAGTTTTTCCTTTATCATTAAAAAGCATTTGATGAACGTACATCTATAAGCAATTGTTGTATTGTAATTATAGTTATAATAATAAAAATAGCGATATAAAAAGAAGCGTTGTTCTGTTTGATGTTGTGTATAAATATCGTTTTATAGTAAACGTGGTACGAGTACAGAAAGGCGTCGGCTTTTACTTCTGCTCGTATGGGCCGGCCCGATCGGGTTTTATCGTACAGAGATCGGAATCTCGCTTGCACTCTACACTGCAACAGACAGTTGTCGGGCTTCGAGGCTATTTGGGAGATGGGAGGGAGGATAAGATGGGGACGCGGAGAGGGCCACCGGTTATTTCAATCGCCGAACGAAACGCAGAAGCACAAGGTGCCTCTACTTTACGCCGGTACTTTGCGAGGCATTGATACTATCGCGGTGAAGCCGGCCCCTTCGAGCCGGAGCACCAAAGCCGCCGCACGGCTCTGCCATGCTTAAAAGTTCACAGTATTTTATTTTATTTTATTTTATTCGGAAAACATACAGTGATACATAGCTTGATAAATTAAAACTTATTATATCTAAAAGATAACTTCCATTTTCTGTATTCGTCTTATGTTCGTGTACTTCGAATCTTCCAATTGTCTCAAAATGGGTATTCCACGCACGCGCCCAATAAGTGATCACGTCAGAAACGCACCCAATAAGAATTCCTTTCAAAGTCTGCTTCGCCAATATTTACCGAAGTCAATTACCGTTTGATTACCGTTTGACTAGCTGCCCACAGCTGGGCAAAGGCTTCCTTCACAAGTATCTGAGAGCGTTACAGACAGTTGTCGGGCTTCGAGGCTATTTGGGAGATGGGAGGGAGAATGAGATGGGGCCGCGGAGACAGCCACCGGTTACCTCACTCGCCGAACGAAACGGCAGAAGCACAAGGTGCATTTTCACTTTTTTGTAATAAAACGTTAAAATGACTCGAATATCTTCGTTACATTCACTCATTTATACGGATAGAAAAACAGTAGAAAAATGGCGGGAATCCGTTTAATTTTTTATTTTTCTGTTTTCAAAATAAAATTAGCCAGATACAAAAAGTACAACCAAAGAAATTTTACTGCAACTTTTTACTTATAAAATACGATAAATTTTTTCCCTGACCGAACATATTATTCATAGAATTCAAATGTATTTTTTTAAATCGTGCTTCTTGTCCCTGAGACATCCAGGTTGGCCATTACTTATCGTGTTATCCAGTTCCTAATATCGAACACAATTTTTTTTTTTAATTTTTATGTCTATTTGTCTGTTTATCTGTTTGTTAGGGCATCACGCAAAAACTACCGGTCCGATTCTGATGCGTATTCGAAACTTTTCGAAGGCCTACGATTAATCAACATGTCTGTTTGTTAAGAAACAATATTATAAATGAAACTATACCAAATTAATAGCAGCCAAATCGCAGAAAAATCTTGTTATAAATGACACTGTGATTTTTTCTATTATAACATAAGAAATCACCTAAGTTTACGTATGCTTTGTGTATAATTATATGTATATATATATATATATATATATAGTTATATAAATATGTATGTATAGTGTGTAATGTGTTTTATATAAAGTAACCACAATAACGTATATGTGTAATGTATGTCTAAGTACCGTCATATAGTATAAGTATTATATTGTAGTATAATATTCGAGTGTATATATATGAACATAATATTATTGTGCACCCTTTTACATTTTCTCTGTTCAATCTAATGGTAGACTGGTAGAGAATGCCTCTTGGCATTAAGTCCGCCTTTTGTTCTGTTATGTGCAAATAAAGTTTAAATAAATAAATTTTTTTTTTGTATTCACGCGAACACTACACATTTGGAATGAAACTATTATTTACGGATTTCATCGCGTTTAATTTGCACTCGCAACGTCGTCAAAATTAATACAAAAATTAAACGCGTTGAAAATCCGTTAATAATCGTTTTATTTCAAATAAATAACACCTTTAATATATAGCACATTCGTAATAATTTTTAAATTCATTAGTTTTAAATTCAGTTGATATGTCGTCACTGGCCAGTGAACACGTCTCGGAAACTCGTTTATGCTAGTTGAGTTCAAGGTCGTGCAGTGGTTTATTATTAAAAACAAATCTCGCTGCGACGTCAGTTCAATACTTGGGAATTATAAAGTAAGTTATTGTTGTTCTGTTCGTTTTTTAATCAAAACATATCATGAAGCCGCATCGAACAAGATACGTTCCAAATATAATTTATGATAAACCTAGCGATGAATTAAAGGAATTAAATTAAATTTTTTTTTTTAAAAAAAAAGGGCAATTTATGATGACACGTTAATAATATTGTAACGTTAATGAATTACTGTTAATTATATAATTATTTAGGACCGAGCTTCGTGGCAATCTTTGGGGAGGCCTATGTTCAGCAGTGGACTTCTGATAGGCTGAAATGATGATGATGATGATGATGATGATATAATTTTGCGTTTATTGTGTTTAAAATTAGTAATCATTTAATATGACGAAATTTTATCGAACATATAATTCATCATCTCTATTTCGCAAATATACGATTACAATTAAGATTGTAACCTACCTTACTTAAAAGGCGCGTACAATGAATTCCGATGGTGTTTAAGGAAAATATTGTGGTTATTTATTCATCCGGCACTCGGCAGTCGTTGCCCGCTTATAGAGGTCTAATAAGTTAATCTAGTCTTGGGTCTCCGGGTTTTTGTTCACTTTAAAGGCATGGGTTTAAGCCCCAGTTACCTATGATTGTCACCCGGAGAAAACACTGCTCAAAATGATAATCAAAATCATTTGCGGAATGTAGTTATTATACAGATGTGAGTTAGACGTTGATTCGCTATATTCTACTACTCTATTCAATGGAGTGTGCAAATATTTAAATGTTCGCTAAAAAGATTGTCACATTATTTAATCATTAATATTAAACATATCAAAAAAATAATAGATTGATATTTAAAATGTCAATATTAGAAAACAGAAGTCAAGTTATAAATAAAATTAACAGAAGTATTGGTCCAACAAAAATTTATTAACATTATAATAACATTTTTAAATAAATTAGAATTTCATTCCTTTAATTCATTCGGATGTTGTTATAAACCATGGGTGCCATGCAGAGAGCACTCTTGTTTATGAGCATTGAGTTGCTTTTGCGTACGCTTATTCTATAGATGTCACGCCTACTGCGATTATGACTTGCTACATACTACCCTAGCTATCCTACTACCTTAGCTCTCCTACTACCCTAGCTACCCCACTACCCTAGCTCCCTACTACCCTAGCTACCCTACTACCCTAGATCCCCTACTACCCTAGCTATCCTGCTACTCCAGCTACCCTACTACCCTAGCTATCCTGCTACTCCAGCTACCCTACTACCCTAGCTATCCTGCTACTCCAGCTACCCTACTACCCTAGCTATCCTGCTACTCCAGCTACCCTACTACCCTAGCTATCCTGCTACTCCAGCTACCCTACTACCCTAGCTACCCTACTACCCTAGCTACCCTACTACCCTAGCTACCCTACTACTCCAGCTACCCTACTACCCTAGCTATCCTGCTACTCCAGCTACCCTACTACCCTAGCTCCCCTGCTACTCCAGCTACCCTACTACCCTAGCTATCCTGCTACTCCAGCTACCCTACTACCCTAGCTATCCTGCTACTCCAGCTACCCTACTACCCTAGCTATCCTGCTACTCCAGCTACCCTACTACCCTAGCTATCCTGCTACTCCAGCTACCCTACTACCCTAGTTCCCCTACTACCCTAGCTATCTAGCTACCCTAATACCCTAGCTCCCCTACTATCCTAGCTATCTAGGTACCCTACTACCCTAGCTCCCCTACTACCCTAGCTACCCTACTACCCTAGCTACCCTACTACCCTAGCTACCCTACTACCCTAGCTACCCTACTACCCTAGCTCCCCTACTACCCTAGCTCCCCTACTACCCTAGCTACCCTACTACCCTAGCTCCCCTACTACCCTAGCTACCCTACTACCCTAGCTACCCTACTACCCTAGCTCCCCTACTACCCTAGCTCCCCTACTACCCTAGCTATCCTGCTACTCTAGCTACCCAACTACCCTAGCTACCTTACACTACTGTTCGGAGGCGAAAGCTGCTGTTAAGAGTAAGGTTCGCTCCCAGAAGACTCTTAGGCAGAGAAGGGGACTTGTCTGTGGGGGTCTGCCACATTATGATGGATCCGCCATGAACCAAGCCGTTGTTGGTTAGCAGGTTAGGTGGTCGTGACGCGTGAAATATTTCCCCCTCGCTTAAGATGATATTATTCTTTGTTTAGCAGTGGGTAATCTACAGACACCTGATGTAGTACTTTTGTGTGTCTGACGCATTAATTATATGGTAACTAACTTTCAGATCGGATAGACGCTGCGATTAAAACCAAGATAGTGAAGAGAAGTACAATGCTTAGGTAAGATTAGATTGTACACATAGTAGAGTTTTTTTTTAAGTCTGAATTCTATACAAAATTAGGCTAAAGGTTACAATGTTAAACTTAATGACAACTCTGGTCGACGGAGAAAATTAAAAAGGTTGGTGTGAACAATTTTTAAAAGACATTTATATATCTATATATATGTAATCAGTTACCCAGAAACGACTCTAACGATTTTGATGAAATTTTATATTTAGATAATCTTTTACTCTCCAAGTTTTTTTTTTTTTATGAAAAAATAGGCCTGCGTTTGACCTCAATCTTGCCCGATGGAAAGCGAAGATGAGGCCTAGGATGGTACACGCTTGCCTAGATGTCTGTTCACTTTGGCCTTGAAGATATCCAGGTTAATAAGTTAATAAGTTAATAAGTTAATAAGTTAATCGAGACAGGTGACATCATTGAGAAAATTCATTTTCACTCAAATAATTATTAATTAAAATTGATAGAAACGCCATGACCTAGAATATACCCACCTCCCCACGCAACACATAACACCTTCAAACAATAAATAATACTCGAATCCTGACATACGTACCTACTTCTTATTAGAATTTTAACTATTATTTACTCATTTTATTGCGTTTTATTACATCTTTTCATTACGCGATTGCGAGGTTGGTATAAGAAGGACGGTTTCTTAAACTTCCATTTTTTTTTAACACCCACTAAGGGTGCAGAGAATCATCTTGACACGCTGTCGCTCGCACGTGATCTTCCAAGGCTCTTCCTGATTAAACATTGAGAAAACATTGTTTCTTCTGACTTTGTCGGGCATTCGTTACAATACTATGGAATGAAACAATGTTAAACACAGAATGTTATATCGTAGTCACCGCTACAGTGATGTCCTCTTTGGCCAGCGAATTGTATACCAACGCTAGTTCGGTTTTCCCGCTCTTTCCGAAAAAAAAAAAACATGTATATATAAGACAGATTCCCAGTACGCGCAAGTAGTCTTAAGTACAAAGTGGATTTCAATGTAATTATACTAAAGTAATTAACGTCCTTGAGGCCGCAGGCGTTTATGCTTTAAGTAGATGTGCAAGGGTACATCTACTGCTTACCTCTTTATGGTAAGCTATCTAAGGACCGTCCAAGGGAGGTTCGGGCCTCGTCTCGTACCGTCGCGGTGTTTCGATAGCAGCGGGCGGTAAGGACCGCCCCGAATCCCGGGTGTACGGTGTGTTTTGTTAGCACGATACGCTCTTACGCGTCGGCGGGGGATTGTGTAAATGTTTCTACTCCTAACTGTATGCACAGTGTGTGCTTCAGTAGTGTTAACCGAAACTGGGTCGGTCTGTCGGTCTGTTGGTGCTGTTACGTCGTCCGGGTCGTCTAGTACGTTACCCGGGCGACGGTGGCGCACCGTTGCGTTTATTGTCCGGGAGTATTTGTTGGCGTTTACCACCAGCGGGTGAGGGTGTACGGCGGCCGGTAGAAAACGCAGTGTAGGACGACCCCCCACAAGATGGAGTGACGACCTGCGCGGTGTTGCGGGAAGTCGATGGATGCAGGTGGCTCGGGACCGAGCTTCGTGGCGATCTTTGGGGGAGGCCTATGTTCAGCAGTGGACTTGTGATAGGCTGGAATGATGATGATACTAAAGTGTTTTTTTTTCCCTTTCACAGGTATTTCGTACCGTTGCTGTTCGGCTTGTACGTTCACGCAAATCAACACGATGACCTTCGCGAATTGTTTTCCAGCTCCGGTATGTATTGTATTTGTTCCATGGGTCCCGAGTTCGGTTCCCAGGCGTTGTCTTATACGTGTGGATATAATGTGTAGCGATCCGTTTCCTTGTCTATCCAGATAGTGTTTTCTGATAAGTGTGTGTGTTTGCCCTCTGCTGGGCAAAGGCTTTTTCGCAAATGTATGAAACTTTCGTAGCCAAAAGCTGTGGACACAACCTATTTCACGATTCTATTTTCGAATGGTTTCGTTTGACCAACACGTGGCCGTTATCTATGGGTTGACAGACAAAGCCACGTCGTCGTCGTGGAAAAATCACACGGTATGGATTTTGTCGAGGGACAACTTCGCACGCGTTATTGTTGTGAAATATTTTTATGGTACAGCGGACGAGGCGGCTGGTGAATTGTGGGATTGAAACGCTACGACTAAAGAATGACCTCTGACCTGGTATTGGGCATACGCCGGCTAGAGTGTGACAGTTGTTTTTTTTGTGTTTTTATTATACACACAAAATTATATACACACAAGTAAATCGTGGTAGAGCCAAGCGGCGGCTTTTGCTGCTGCTCGTATGGTTGGTACCGCGGCCTCGCAGAATACCGGCGTGAATTAGAGACATCTTGTGCCACCGGAGGCCCACTCCCCCTAGCCATCCCCCTCCTCATCCTCACTCCCATCTCGCAAATACCCCTAGAGGCCGGCAACGCACCTGCAGCACCTCTATTGTTGCAGGTGTACATGGTCGGACGGTGATCGCTCACCATGCGGTGAACCACTTGCTCGTTTGTCGCCTTTCCAATAAAAAGAAAATAATTAAAAAAACAGTAGCCATAATAAATACGAAGCGCTTTTTTTTTTTTTGTGGTGTTTTATAAAAGCAACTGTTCCGTTCTCTTTCAAGATAACGAAATAAACGCGAACTGCGCAGGCGTAAAGGGGAAACTGCACAAGGGCTGTTACGAGTGCTACTTATGCAGCGACGAACGTTTCAAGTACATCTCTGATAGGAAATATTCGCAACTAACGTGAGTAGTGTTATTGTGTTATCTTAAACGGCAGGGCCGAGCGGTAGCTGGACCAGGGTCCAGATGCAGAGGCGTCTTGTGCACCACCCGTTTCGTTTGGTGAGTCGGGTAACCGGAGGTTCGCTCCCCCCCTCCACCCCGCCCCCTCCCATCTGCCGTGGGCTACGGTATTCACTTACCCATCAGTTGAGCAGTTTGCCCCCCCTTTACCATGAAGTGGCAGCCTGTAAGTGCGCACTGCTGGACATCGGCCACCATCTCCAATGTATGAGAGGGTTCAGAAGCCGGGATGGGCCCGTGATGCACCGGTGCGGCTTGGCTCTCGATATGGGCCAGAGTGTGACAGTTGTTTTTGTGTTTTTATTATACACACAAAATTATATACACACAAGTAAATCGTGGTAGAGCCAAGCGGCGGCTTTTGCTGCTGCTCGTATGGTTGGTACCGCGGCCTCGCAGAATACCGGCGTGAATTAGAGACATCTTGTGCTTCTGCGTTTCGTTCGGCGAGTGAGGTAACCGGAGGTCCACTCCCCCTAGCCATCCCCCTCCTCATCCTCACTCCCATCTCGCAAATACCCCTAGAGGCCGGCAACGCACCTGCAGCACCTCTATTGTTGCAGGTGTACATGGTCGGACGGTGATCGCTCACCATGCGGTGAACCACTTGCTCGTTTGTCGCCTTTCCAATAAAAAAAATTAAAAACAGTAGCCATAATAAATACGAAGCGCTTTTTTTTTTTTTTTGTGGTGTTTTATAAAAGCAACTGTTCCGTTCTCTTTCAAGATAACGAAATAAACGCGAACTGCGCAGGCGTAAAGGGGAAACTGCACAAGGGCTGTTACGAGTGCTACTTATGCAGCGACGAACGTTTCAAGTACATCTCTGATAGGAAATATTCGCAACTAACGTGAGTAGTGTTATTGTGTTATCTTAAACGGCAGGGCCGAGCGGTAGCTGGACCAGGGTCCAGATGCAGAGGCGTCTTGTGCACCACCCGTTTCGTTTGGTGAGTCGGGTAACCGGAGGTTCGCTCCCCCACCCGCCCCTCCCATCTGCCGTGGGCTACGGTATTCACTTACCCATCAGTTGAGCAGTTTGCCCCCCCTTTACCATGAAGTGGCAGCCTGTAAGTGCGCACTGCTGGACATCGGCCACCATCTCCAATGTATGAGAGGGTTCAGAAGCCGGGATGGGCCCGTGATGCACCGGTGCGGCTTGGCTCTCGATATGGGCCAGAGTGTGACACCTACCCGGACGCCTCTTAGGATGAAGAATAGAAATACGAAGGAATCTAACATGGTTATCTTCAAACGTGGCTCTGACGTCAATCCACAGCAACACCATCACACAGGCCAGTGATAGGTAAGCAGCATCAATGCGGCGAGAATACCAGCGCCGCCTGCCACCAGCCCGGTTGCCCACCGCGGTTGCCCACCGCGGTTGCCCACCGCGGTTGCCCACCGCGGTTGCCCACCGCGGTTGCCCACCGCGGTTGCCCACCGCGGTTGCCCACCGCGGTTGCCCACCGCGGTTGCCCACCGCGGTTGCCCACCGCGGTTGCCCACCGCGGTTGCCCACCGCGGTTGCCCACCGCGGTTGCCCACCGCGGTTGCCCACCGCGGTTGCCCACCGCGGTTGCCCACCGCGGTTGCCCACCGCGGTTGCCCACCGCGGTTGCCCACCGCGGTTGCCCACCGCGGTTGCCCACCGCGGTTGCCCACCGCGGTTGCCCACCGCGGTTGCCCACCGCGGTTGCCCACCGCGGTTGCCCACCGCGGTTGCCCACCGCGGTTGCCCACCGCGGTTGCCCACCGCGGTTGCCCACCGCGGTTGCCCACCGCGGTTGCCCACCGCGGTTGCCCACCGCGGTTGCCCACCGCGGTTGCCCACCGCGGTTGCCCACCGCGGTTGCCCACCGCGGTTGCCCACCGCGGTTGCCCACCGCGGTTGCCCACCGCGGTTGCCCACCGCGGTTGCCCACCGCGGTTGCCCACCGCGGTTGCCCACCGCGGTTGCCCACCGCGGTTGCCCACCGCGGTTGCCCACCGCGGTTGCCCACCGCGGTTGCCCACCGCGGTTGCCCACCGCGGTTGCCCACCGCGGTTGCCCACCGCGGTTGCCCACCGCGGTTGCCCACCGCGGTTGCCCACCGCGGTTGCCCACCGCGGTTGCCCACCGCGGTTGCCCACCGCGGTTGCCCACCGCGGTTGCCCACCGCGGTTGCCCACCGCGGTTGCCCACCGCGGTTGCCCACCGCGGTTGCCCACCGCGGTTGCCCACCGCGGTTGCCCACCGCGGTTGCCCACCGCGGTTGCCCACCGCGGTTGCCCACCGCGGTTGCCCACCGCGGTTGCCCACCGCGGTTGCCCACCGCGGTTGCCCACCGCGGTTGCCCACCGCGGTTGCCCACCGCGGTTGCCCACCGCGGTTGCCCACCGCGGTTGCCCACCGCGGTTGCCCACCGCGGTTGCCCACCGCGGTTGCCCACCGCGGTTGCCCACCGCGGTTGCCCACCGCGGTTGCCCACCGCGGTTGCCCACCGCGGTTGCCCACCGCGGTTGCCCACCGCGGTTGCCCACCGCGGTTGCCCACCGCGGTTGCCCACCGCGGTTGCCCACCGCGGTTGCCCACCGCGGTTGCCCACCGCGGTTGCCCACCGCGGTTGCCCACCGCGGTTGCCCACCGCGGTTGCCCACCGCGGTTGCCCACCGCGGTTGCCCACCGCGGTTGCCCACCGCGGTTGCCCACCGCGGTTGCCCACCGCGGTTGCCCACCGCGGTTGCCCACCGCGGTTGCCCACCGCGGTTGCCCACCGCGGTTGCCCACCGCGGTTGCCCACCGCGGTTGCCCACCGCGGTTGCCCACCGCGGTTGCCCACCGCGGTTGCCCACCGCGGTTGCCCACCGCGGTTGCCCACCGCGGTTGCCCACCGCGGTTGCCCACCGCGGTTGCCCACCGCGGTTGCCCACCGCGGTTGCCCACCGCGGTTGCCCACCGCGGTTGCCCACCGCGGTTGCCCACCGCGGTTGCCCACCGCGGTTGCCCACCGCGGTTGCCCACCGCGGTTGCCCACCGCGGTTGCCCACCGCGGTTGCCCACCGCGGTTGCCCACCGCGGTTGCCCACCGCGGTTGCCCACCGCGGTTGCCCACCGCGGTTGCCCACCGCGGTTGCCCACCGCGGTTGCCCACCGCGGTTGCCCACCGCGGTTGCCCACCGCGGTTGCCCACCGCGGTTGCCCACCGCGGTTGCCCACCGCGGTTGCCCACCGCGGTTGCCCACCGCGGTTGCCCACCGCGGTTGCCCACCGCGGTTGCCCACCGCGGTTGCCCACCGCGGTTGCCCACCGCGGTTGCCCACCGCGGTTGCCCACCGCGGTTGCCCACCGCGGTTGCCCACCGCGGTTGCCCACCGCGGTTGCCCACCGCGGTTGCCCACCGCGGTTGCCCACCGCGGTTGCCCACCGCGGTTGCCCACCGCGGTTGCCCACCGCGGTTGCCCACCGCGGTTGCCCACCGCGGTTGCCCACCGCGGTTGCCCACCGCGGTTGCCCACCGCGGTTGCCCACCGCGGTTGCCCACCGCGGTTGCCCACCGCGGTTGCCCACCGCGGTTGCCCACCGCGGTTGCCCACCGCGGTTGCCCACCGCGGTTGCCCACCGCGGTTGCCCACCGCGGTTGCCCACCGCGGTTGCCCACCGCGGTTGCCCACCGCGGTTGCCCACCGCGGTTGCCCACCGCGGTTGCCCACCGCGGTTGCCCACCGCGGTTGCCCACCGCGGTTGCCCACCGCGGTTGCCCACCGCGGTTGCCCACCGCGGTTGCCCACCGCGGTTGCCCACCGCGGTTGCCCACCGCGGTTGCCCACCGCGGTTGCCCACCGCGGTTGCCCACCGCGGTTGCCCACCGCGGTTGCCCACCGCGGTTGCCCACCGCGGTTGCCCACCGCGGTTGCCCACCGCGGTTGCCCACCGCGGTTGCCCACCGCGGTTGCCCACCGCGGTTGCCCACCGCGGTTGCCCACCGCGGTTGCCCACCGCGGTTGCCCACCGCGGTTGCCCACCGCGGTTGCCCACCGCGGTTGCCCACCGCGGTTGCCCACCGCGGTTGCCCACCGCTGGGAGAGCTATGGGCTTAAATATGACCAGCACGGTTACGGCAGAAACTGATGTTCACTTAGTAAAGAGTCCGCTGTTGCCGGATAAAATATCTCGAATACCATCGAGTAAAAACCAAAGGCATCTAAGTTGCATCATGTACCTTACCTTACATTAACAACCCGTGAATCGTCTACTTCAGGATATATTGGGGTAGACGTAATTTGGTCCTATTCAACCCCAAAAAGACACAGGTTTGCGCGTTCACCGCTGAAAAGAATCCCTTTGTCGTTTCTCCTCTTTTTGAGAACATTCCCCTTATTGCCTCAGCCAGTATCGGAATCCTTGGCGTTGACATATCGAGCGAAGTTCAGTTCCGTGGTCACGTGGAGGAAAGGCCAAATTGGCCTCCAAAAAGCTTGGTGTGCGGGTGTGGTAGAGCGGGACAGCGCTCTACAGAGATTTCATGCCGGTCCACCGTTTGCAACTTTATAAGGCGCAAGTTCGGCCCCACATGGAATACTGTTCTCATATCTGGGCAGGGGCACCCCAGTACCAACTCCTTCCATTTGACCGCTTCCAACGTCGAGCGGCTCGAATTGTCGGCGACCAAGCTCTCTCTGATCAGGTTGATCCTTTGGCCTTGCGAAGAGATGTTGCTTCTCTTTGCATTTTTACAAAATTTTCCACGGGGAATGTTCTGAGGAACTGTTCGGATTGATCCCAGCTGCTGAGTTTCACCATCGTACATCGCGACAAAATTCGAAGTTCCATCGATACCACCTAGATGGTTGGCATTCCACCACAGTGCGTTTTAATCGAAGTTTTCTGCCATGCACTTCGACTTTGTGGAATCAGCTGTCGCCAGCAGTATTTCCGAACAGTTACGACTTAGGGACCTTCAAGAAAAGAGCTTATTCCTTCCTTAAAGGCCGGCAGCGCATCTGTAGCTCCTCTGGTGTTGTGGATGTTCGTGGGCGTCGGTGATCACTTACCATCGGGTGAGCCGCACGCTCGTTTGCCCCCTTCTTCTATAAAAAAAAAATATATGGTTAGGTTCCCATAAGGAGGATTCTCCATAATTGCCACCATGGGCGTTCGAAGTACCACCACCTCCGACGTCCATCATAGGTCTGCGGTGGGTGTGGGAAAGATTATCACATGGCAAGCATCAGCGGCTCTGGTGAAGCTTGGTTAACGACAAAAAAAATATATAGCTTTTTAATTCCTTGTCTTGCATCTGCCAACTACTTTGCACAATGACAAGGGTTGACTGGTAGAGAATGCCACTTGGTATCGAGTCCGACCATTGTAACCTTGTGCTGAAAGGTCAATAAAGAATGAATAAAAAATACTCGTATATCCGACTCCAGTTCTGGATATACGCATGGCAGTGTTCGGCTAGGTAATAAATCACGACAGAGACTTGTTTTGTTTCAGTTTGACTGATCGTTCGTGCAAGGAAACAAAAATATGCTGTATGTCCCAGTTGTATCTAGAGACAAGGTAAAACATTCATAAATTACTTTATAGGGCACCATCTATGGCCGTCTGGGTAGATTTAAACGTGGTGGAGCCAAGCGGGGTCTTTTGCTGCTGCTCGAATGTGCCGGCTCGACCGGGTTTTTACCACGACCTCGCAGAATACCGGAGTTAAGTAGAGGCATCTTGTGCTTCTGCGTTTCCTTCGGTGAGTGAGGTAACCGGAGGTCCACTCAGTAAAGTAGCAGCCTATAAGTGCCCACTGCTGGGCAATACTCCTATATAGGGCTCCTTCTCAAATACGAGTATCCGAGAGGGATCAGGAGCCGGGAAGAGCCCGCCACACTGTTCCAGTGCGGATTGGCGGGCTTCACATATCCTCGAAATAATATTTTTATTATTTCTCGGACATGCAGGTTTCCTCGCGTTGTTTTCCTTCACCGCCGAGCACAACGCTCTCTGATCGCATTATTTCGGACGCTGTCAGTTATCTTCACATCAATCATACTTCTTAACGCTCTCATTTCTACTTCATTTCTCCACATGTCCAGACCAGCTCAGCATCCCTTTCTCAATTCGTGTCACTACATCGTCTCTCACGCCACAACGCTCTCTGATCGCATTATTTCGAACCCTGTCAGTTATCTTCACATCAATCATGCTTCTCAACGCTCTCATTTCTACTTCATTTCTCCATGTCCAGACCAGCTCAGCATCCTTTCTCAATTCGTGTCACTACATCGTCTCTCACGCCACAACGCTCTCTGATCGCATTATTTCGGACGCTGTCAGTTATCTTCACATCAATCATACTTCTTAACGCTCTCATTTCTGCTTCATTTCTCCACATGTCCAGACCAGCTCAGCATCCCTTTCTCAATTCGTGTCACTACATCGTCTCTCACGCCACAACGCTCTCTGATCGCATTATTTCGGACGCTGTCAGTTATCTTCACATCAATCATACTTCTTAACGCTCTCATTTCTGCTTCATTTCTCCATGTCCAGACCAGCTCAGCATCCCTTTCTCAATTCATTGTCACTACATCGTCTCACGCCACAACGCTCTCCTGATCGCATTATTTCCGAACCCTGTCAGTTATCTTCACATCAATCATGCTTCTCAACGCTCTCATTTCTACTTCATTTCTCCACATGTCCAGACCAGCTCAGCATCCCTTTCTCCAATTCGTGTCACTACATCGTCTCTCCGCCACAACGCTCTCCTGATCGCATTATTTCGAACCCTGTCAGTTATCTTCACATCAATCATGCTTCTCAACGCTCTCATTTCTGCTTCATTTCTCCATGTCCAGACCAGCTCAGCATCCCTTTCTCCAATTCGTGTCACTACATCGTCTCTCACGCCACAACGCTCTCTGATCGCATTATTTCGAACCCTGTCAGTTATCTTCCACATCAATCATGCTTCTCAACGCTCTCATTTCTACTTCATTTCTCCACATGTCCAGACCAGCTCCAGCATCCCTTTCTCAATTCGTGTCACTACATCGTCTCTCCGCCACAACGCTCTCTGATCGCATTATTTCAGACCCTGTCAGTTATCTTCACATCAATCATGCTTCTCAACGCTCTCATTTCTACTTCATTTCTCCACATGTCCAGACCAGCTCAGCATCCCTTTCTCAATTCGTGTCACTACATCGTCTCTCACGCCACAACGCTCTCTGATCGCATTATTTCGGACGCTGTCAGTTATCTTCATCAATCATACTTCTCAACGCTCTCATTTCTACTTCATTTCTCCACATGTCAGACCAGCTCAGCATCCCTTTCTCAATTCATTGTCACTACATCGTCTCTCACGCCACAACGCTCTCTGATCGCATTATTTCGAACCCTGTCAGTTATCTTCACATCAATCACTTCTCAACGCTCTCATTTCTACTTCATTTCTCCACATGTCAGACCAGCTCAGCATCCTTTCTCAATTCATTGTCACTACATCGTCTCACGCCACAACGCTCTCTGATCGCATTATTTCGAACCCTGTCAGTTGTCTTCACATCAATCACTTCTCAACGCTCTCATTTCTTCATTTCTCCACATGTCAGACCAGCTCAGCATCCTTTCTCAATTCGTGTCACTACATCGTCTCTCCGCCACAACGCTCTCTGATCGCATTATTTCAGACCCTGTCAGTTATCTTCATCAATCATACTTCTCAACGCTCTCATTTCTACTTCATTTCTCCACATGTCCAGACCAGCTCAGCATCCCTTTCTCAATTCGTGTCACTACATCGTCTCTCACGCCACAACGCTCTCTGATCGCATTATTTCGAACCCTGTCAGTTATCTTCACATCAATCATACTTCTTAACGCTCTCATTTCTGCTTCATTTCTCCACATGTCCAGACCAGCTCAGCATCCCTTTCTCAATTCGTGTCACTACATCGTCTCTCACGCCACAACGCTCTCTGATCGCATTATTTCGAACCCTGTCAGTTGTCTTCACATCAATCACTTCTCAACGCTCTCATTTCTACTGCATTTATCCTGCTTTGTGTATTATATTTCATATTCCCGTATTTTGCTACGCGCGTGCTCGCTTGACAAAGAAGAACGACAATTTCATACAATCGTCAAGAAGAAAATTGTTCATTAAAACAATCTATTTTCAAACTATAACTTCTAACGCGCGTACATAAGTACAAGCTCCATCTTTTTTTTTTTGAAAATCGATTTCCCATTAAATTGGTAAGTTTTATTTTTTTTCTTTCCAGGAGCGGCGGGTCATGTGGTGTGAAAGTACCATATGGCAGAAGAACCGGTTACCAGTATCAGAAGAGAAAAAGCGTCCGCTCTGTTCTAGAAGGGGAGTATCCGTGGAGAGCCTGGGTATATAGGTATGCCTTACATATATACAGGGCCTATTTTTGTCACTTCCTTTTTGGGGGCACTCTAATTCTCTAAAGTTGTAAGTCCATGATTCTATCTCCTCACCACCCCTTGCCACTGTGTTTTGAGAAAAAAAAGGAAGTGAATGATTTTTTTTTGAGTTTTTTTCTTTTATTATGTACACACAATAAGGCCTTGTCCTTTACACATTTCTTAAATGAAAGTATAGTTCCGGAATCTCTTATGGTAGGCGGTAGTGAGTTCCACGACCTAACTGCATGGACTGCAAAGGAATAGGAATCAAAACTGGAATTATGGATAGGATAATAAAGGAGAGTCCTGATATGCGATCTGCATTTTTCAGTTTTTAAGGCAATTTTTAGATATTTCATAATTGTATGGATATTATATATACTTATATATACATATATATATATATATATATATATATATACGTGAGGACGCGCAGTGCCTCTAAAGGAAACTTCGAAAATATCGAAAAATTGTTAACATTGTTTCTTTCTATCAATAAATATCAATTATACTGGTTCATGTTTATTTTCTCGCATCTTACATAGTTACAGTTTGAGCCCAAATCCTATATGCTAGTCTACGCGGTACCATTAGAGCAGCAGCTAAAGCCGGCGCTTGGCTCTAACGCGTTTAAAAATTCTCTCAACAGTCGGGGAATAAAAACCTTCGTCACTTTTCAAATTCATTCCTTAATCAAGTCGTACACTCTTGGTGGCTTTTGAAACCGAAGCAATAAGCAGACAGCTGCATCTAAAATTAAACTTACTTCGTATGATGACAAGGGTCAATATAGTATACGCCTTTGACCTATGACCCAGTCATATCAATATCAAACCTTTTTCTGGCCTTGTCATTAGTATACAATCAATGCGTGTTGCCAGTGACGTGACATACGGAACCGAGACTTGGTCCTTCACTGCAGGCCGGACGAGCAAGCTCAAAGTTGCTCAGCGCGCTGTGGAAAGGGCTATGCTCGGTGTTTATCTGCGCGATAGAGTCTGCAGCGATGATATCCGCAGAACAACTGGGGTAACCGACATAGCCGTAAGGATCAGCGAGCTGGAGTGGCAACGGGCCGGCCACATGTGAAAAGTCCAATTTGCGATCTAGGGTGACTCTGAGGTATTTGAGATCCGTCACCCACGGGAGGGGTCTGTTGGAAAGATACAGACGGCGAACACTCGCTGTCGGCCGGTCTGGTATCGCAACTCGCTGGCTGAGAGCTGCGCCGTCGGCTGCGACCCTGAATGGATGCACGATCCGTTTCACGCTTGTCGGCAGGAGGGGGGAAACGAACAAACCGCTCTGCGCCGGCGCCATAGTGGACGACAACGCGGCCTACTTCATGACCTCGGCGACTTGTGTGCACAAATATTCAGCGCGGGATCTTGTCGTAACCTTCAGCCGGGACCTCGAGGATGAAATGGAAGTGGACAGCGTCGAGCTGCACGAGCAGTACCAACACGGTCGGTTCATTTCTAATGACCTTATTATGTATCTGTAATCTCTGGTCAATGTCATGTCGTGCGGTCGGGTAATAAGGTATATTCGTATTTTATAACATAATAATATAATATTTGTTTATTTTCTCCCAACAAAAAAAGACCATACATGATTATCTAATGGAAAATTAACATCTATTTAAACATAAGTGTGTTCATGGTCTAGGACGTGTGAGGAGCTGGTGTCTGAGACAGGGATAAAAAGCCAGTGTGTTACAGGTCACCAGATCCCCAACCCTCGGAAAAAACATGAGCATTCTTTTTTACAGTAGTATTATAAGTAAACACTTGCAGTGAAATATCTTTGGCGGTTTGTCTATATATATCTGGCTGGTTTTGATTACCATTAAATAAATAACATTTTAAAGACAGAAAAATTAAAAAATCAAAAACTGTTTCCCGCCATTTTACTGTCCTCCAAAATGTGTGAACCTAACGAAGAAATTCAATTTAAAGTTTCAACACAAAAAAGGGAAAAATTACATCACAAAAAGTGAAAGTGAAAAAAACATTGTGACTTATTTATTTAAGCAGTGTCGGTACATAGAGTAGCACAAAATTGGTTCAATCGTTCTCAGTCCGGGAATTTCGATGTCAAAGATGGAGCTCGCTCTGCTCGACCTGTTTCGGAAAAAAAAAATAAAGTCGATACCATTTTTGATAAAGTGGAGCAAGGCCGGCATTTTTATTTTTTTTTATGGGAAACGCGCCAAACGTTCAAGTGTTTCACCCGATGGTAAGTGATTAACGTCGCCCGCCTACGTCTGCATCATCAGAGGTGCGGCAGGTGCGTTGCCGGCCTTCAATGGTATTTAGGAGATGGAAGGGAGGATGAGAAGGGGGATGGGGATGAGTAGGGGCATATTAGTAGTTCCGACATAGCCATTTGAAAATATCTGAAAATAAGAGAAAGCCACATAGCTCGCAGAACTGACAACCGCTGGGGAAAAAAGGTTCTCGAGTGGCAGCCGCGTACAGGCGAACGCAGTGTAGGACGACTCCCCACAAGATGGAGTGACGACCTGCGCAGTGTTGCGGGAAGTCGATGGATGCAGGTGGCTCGGGACCGAGCTTCGTGGCAATCTTTGGGGGAGGCCTACGTTCAGCAGTGGACTTCTGATAGGCTGAAATGATGATGATGATGATGATACGAAAAAGCTCGATGTTTGGGTGGCGCATCGAGCTCACTGAAACAAACCTAATCAGTCGTGTATTCTTTATATAATCGAGACACTCCATCGTAACGTAATGAAAACCGAACCGTTGATGAAATGATTGATCACCGTTGATGAAATGATTGATCACCGTTGATGAAAAGGGGATCACCTACGACAAGAGCGTGATCATCACTCAACCAGCAGCGCTACCGCTGAATAACGGTTTGAAGTGTGGACGGAACTAGTATAATAACAGGCTTCGATGCACTCCATCTCAGTACAGTACTCAGGGGTGCCGTGAAAGCCTGGTGGTCAGGGTTAGGCTCGCTTTAGTTTCATAGAGCGCTGGTGACCTAGGCTCGATCCCCGGTGGCCGGCACCGCTGACATTGTAGATAGCAATTTCAAGTGCTGTATTCCACCACTTGCTCGGCGGTGAAGGAACACATCTAATCAAATATTATTGCGAGGATATGTAATGCCCGGTAGCCCGCACCGGAGCAGCGTGGCGGGCTCTTTCTGGTGCCGAAAACCCTCTCAGATATTTGAGAAGGAGGCCTTTGCCCAGCCGCGGGCGTTTACAGGCTGCTACCTTACTTACTTTTATCGGATCGATTGCCGCAGGCTAACTTTGTTCTCCCGACCTTGGTTTGTTTTTCTCCTAGATAAACCGAGCATTAACGATATAGCGCTCCTCTCACTGGCGAAATACAAACAGCTAACCCCGAAATGGGTCAAATCAGTATGCACACCTTCTTACCTCTACCCGCCTATGCATGCGACGCCTTGCATAGCCATGTCTGATCAGGATTACTCCGTAAGTTTTGTATTTGTATATTTTATATATATAAAATTTTTGTGGTCGACTCGAATGGGCCGGATCTACCTGGGCACCACGCCAGCACCACGTCCTGGCGGAATACCGGCGTGAAGTGGCGGCACCTTGAGGTTCTGCGTTTTGTTCGGCGAGCGGGGAAGCCGGAGGTCCGCTCCCTAATACCCAACACTGTCTCCTGTCCCTTCTCAATCATCCTTAAAGTTCGGCAACTCAACTACAGCATCTCGGCTGTTGCAGATGTACGTGGGCATCGTTAATCACCCACTATCGGGTGAGCCGCTTCATCATCATCATTACACGTCCACTGCTGAACATAGGTCTCCCCCAAAGATTGCCACAAAGCCCGGTCCTGAGCCACCTGCATCCATCGACTTCCTGCAACACCGCGCAGGTCGTCACTCCAACTAATGGGGGGTCGTCCCACACTGCGATTGTCTGTACGCGGCTGCCACTCGAGGACCGTGGTCGAACCAAGTGCCGGTTTCAGCTGCTGTTCGAATGGACCGGCTCGATCGGGTTAAGTACGAAGTAGATGCGTATTGTGCTCCTGCGTTTCTTTCGGTGACTTAAGTAACCGGAGGCCCACTCCCCCTCATCCCCTTCCCATTCCTCCCTCCTATCTCCCAAATATCCTTATAGTCTGGCAACGCACCTGCAGCACCTCTGGTGTTGCAGATGTACGCGGGCGACGGGGATCACTCACCATCGGGTGAACCGCTTGATCGTTTGCCGCCTTTTCTATAAAAAAAAACCTTTCCTCATCACACGCTTCACCGTGATATGTCCACAGATCAGTACAGTGATACCGTTGCCGAAGAAGTGCGAAGTTAACAACAAGGCCCTTCATGTCAGTCAGATCTGCGCGTCTGCTCCTTCCGGCGACTATGCCCCGGAGACCGGTGGAGGTCTATTCTGCGGAGATGAGGTATGCCTTAGTTAAAGTCTCACGTATCGTCGTCAACGTGACGTGTCGTGACGGTGTAAATAACGTCCGACACGACATTGGAATTATGTTCTCTAAATATATATATGCAGCGGTGGTCGTATAATTAGAAACACTACCAATGGTCCTTGACATTATGTAAGATACTTCACCGCAATCGTTTTTATTTTGAAATTAAACAATAAATAGGACAACTAGATGTTCAACGATTTATCATTTATTAGAAAAACAATATAAATCCCATTACACAAGTGCAGTTTCAATATAACATTACGGACAAACATTTAAAATGTCTATGTAGATAATTCATTCGGATTGCCATTTAAATGGCCTTTATTATCGTCCGACATGTGGTTTTTACTTTTTAATTTGTCAGCGCGCACGTCCGCCGCCGGCCCTGCCCCGAGCGCAAGTGAGCTTATCATACGATCACACGCACCACAGACAGACAGAGCGACATTGAATTTGATAATGCTTGTAAGTACCTTGGAAGCGAAAGCTGGGTATGGCAGAACAGGCATTCAAAGCAGGGTAAATGCAGTAGAAATGAGAGCGTTAAGAAGTATGATTGATGTGAAGATAACTGACAGGGTTCGAAATAATGTGATCGGAGAGCGCTGTGGCGTGAGAGAAGATGTAGTGACACGAATTGAGAAAGGGATGCTGAGCTGGTTCGGACATGTGGAGAGGATGAACGAAAGTAGGTTGACGAAACAAATATATGAGGCGAGTGTGAATGGTAGAGTCGGGAGAGGAAGACCTAGAGGAACATTTCACGATCGAATCGGAGACGTTCTGGAAAAAGGCCAGGTCGAGAGTGCTCTAAACTGACGAGCATGCATGCGAAGATCGATGAAAGTGGAAGAAGTCTCTGCCTATCCCGTTGGGAACAAGGCGTGAATATATATATATATATAATAACCCTTAAGACGTCAATTAAGATTATCTCTAACACACACCCACATTTATGATTTTTTTTTCCAGCTCCGAAGCGGTAACATGGATTTGTTCATATACGGCATAGCGCTGGAGCACCACGACTATGTGACTATATATACCAACGTCTCGCATTTCTGGAAATGGATCAACGACAAAACCTCGACAAGCAAACATGGATACACTTAATGTTCATCTGCTGCAAGAAATCCAAATCCAGGAGATTTGAGAAAAAAAAAATATATATATAAATAAATATTAAATATTTGAAACGGTGTGTTATTTTCGACTTAAGTAACCGGAGCGTGGTGGAGCCAAGCGGCGGCTTTAGCTGCTCCTCTAATGGGCCGGCTCGACCGGATTAATACCACGGCCTCGCAGAATACCGGCGTGAAGTAGAGGCATCTTGTGCTTCTGCGTTTCGTTCGGTGAGCGAGGTAACCGGAGGCCCTCCCCTCATCCTTCCCATTCCTCCCTCCTATCTCCCAAATATCCTTAAAGACCGGCGACGCACCTGCAGCATCTATGGTCTTGCAGATGTATGTGGGCGACGGTAATCACTTACCATCAGGTGAACCGCTAGCTCGTTTGCCGTCTCTTCCACAAAAAAAAAAAAAGACTGAGATCCGCTGCGCATGTTGTAGCGCAGTAGAGGACAGGACAATATGTACATTCGGCCCCACATGGAATACTGTTCTCATATCTGGGCAGGGGCACCCCAGTACCAACTCCTTCCATTTGAGCGCATCCAATGTCGAGCGGCTCGAACTGTCGGCAAGCAGGCTCTCTCTGATCGGCTTGATCCTTTGGCCTTGCGAAGAGATGTTGCTTCTCTTTGCATTTTTTACAAAATCTATAACCGGGAATGTTCTGAGGAACTTTTCGGATTATCCAACGTCGAGCGGCTCGAATTGTCGGGGAGCAGGCTCTCTCTGATCGGCTTGATCCTTTGGCCTTGCGAAGAGATGTTGCTTCTCTTTGCATTTTTACAAAATCTATAACCGGGAATGTTCTGAGGAACTTTTCGGATTATCCAACGTCGAGCGGCTCGAACTGTCGGCAAGCAGGCTCTCTCTGATCGGCTTGATCCTTTGGCCTTGCGAAGAGATGTTGCTTCTCTTTGCATTTTTACAAAATCTATAACCGGGAATGTTCTGAGGAACTTTTCGGATTATCCAACGTCGAGCGGCTCGAACTGTCGGCAAGCAGGCTCTCTCTGATCGGCTTGATCCTTTGGCCTTGCGAAGAGATGTTGCTTCTCTTTGCATTTTTACAAAATCTATAACCGGGAATGTTCTGAGGAACTTTTCGGATTATCCAACGTCGAGCGGCTCGAACTGTCGGCAAGCAGGCTCTCTCTGATCGGCTTGATCCTTTGGCCTTGCGAAGAGATGTTGCTTCTCTTTGCATTTTTACAAAATCTATAACCGGGAATGTTCTGAGGAACTTTTCGGATTATCCAACGTCGAGCGGCTCGAACTGTCGGCAAGCAGGCTCTCTCTGATCGGCTTGATCCTTTGGCCTTGCGAAGAGATGTTGCTTCTCTTTGCATTTTTACAAAATCTATAACCGGGAATGTTCTGAGGAACTTTTCGGATTATCCAACGTCGAGCGGCTCGAACTGTCGGCAAGCAGGCTCTCTCTGATCGGCTTGATCCTTTGGCCTTGCGAAGAGATGTTGCTTCTCTTTGCATTTTTACAAAATCTATAACCGGGAATGTTCTGAGGAACTTTTCGGATTATCCAACGTCGAGCGGCTCGAACTGTCGGCAAGCAGGCTCTCTCTGATCGGCTTGATCCTTTGGCCTTGCGAAGAGATGTTGCTTCTCTTTGCATTTTTACAAAATCTATAACCGGGAATGTTCTGAGGAACTTTTCGGATTATCCAACGTCGAGCGGCTCGAACTGTCGGCAAGCAGGCTCTCTCTGATCGGCTTGATCCTTTGGCCTTGCGAAGAGATGTTGCTTCTCTTTGCATTTTTACAAAATCTATAACCGGGAATGTTCTGAGGAACTTTTCGGATTATCCAACGTCGAGCGGCTCGAACTGTCGGCAAGCAGGCTCTCTCTGATCGGCTTGATCCTTTGGCCTTGCGAAGAGATGTTGCTTCTCTTTGCATTTTTACAAAATCTATAACCGGGAATGTTCTGAGGAACTTTTCGGATTATCCAACGTCGAGCGGCTCGAACTGTCGGCAAGCAGGCTCTCTCTGATCGGCTTGATCCTTTGGCCTTGCGAAGAGATGTTGCTTCTCTTTGCATTTTTACAAAATCTATAACCGGGAATGTTCTGAGGAACTTTTCGGATTATCCAACGTCGAGCGGCTCGAACTGTCGGCAAGCAGGCTCTCTCTGATCGGCTTGATCCTTTGGCCTTGCGAAGAGATGTTGCTTCTCTTTGCATTTTTACAAAATCTATAACCGGGAATGTTCTGAGGAACTTTTCGGATTATCCAACGTCGAGCGGCTCGAACTGTCGGCAAGCAGGCTCTCTGATCGGCTTGATCCTTTGGCCTTGCGAAGAGATGTTGCTTCTCTTTGCATTTTTACAAAATCTATAACCGGGAATGTTCTGAGGAACTTTTCGGATTATCCAACGTCGAGCGGCTCGAACTGTCGGCAAGCAGGCTCTCTGATCGGCTTGATCCTTTGGCCTTGCGAAGAGATGTTGCTTCTCTTTGCATTTTTACAAAATCTATAACCGGGAATGTTCTGAGGAACTTTTCGGATTATCCAACGTCGAGCGGCTCGAACTGTCGGCAAGCAGGCTCTCTGATCGGCTTGATCCTTTGGCCTTGCGAAGAGATGTTGCTTCTCTTTGCATTTTTACAAAATCTATAACCGGGAATGTTCTGAGGAACTTTTCGGATTATCCAACGTCGAGCGGCTCGAACTGTCGGCAAGCAGGCTCTCTGATCGGCTTGATCCTTTGGCCTTGCGAAGAGATGTTGCTTCTCTTTGCATTTTTACAAAATCTATAACCGGGAATGTTCTGAGGAACTTTTCGGATTATCCAACGTCGAGCGGCTCGAACTGTCGGCAAGCAGGCTCTCTGATCGGCTTGATCCTTTGGCCTTGCGAAGAGATGTTGCTTCTCTTTGCATTTTTACAAAATCTATAACCGGGAATGTTCTGAGGAACTTTTCGGATTATCCAACGTCGAGCGGCTCGAACTGTCGGCAAGCAGGCTCTCTGATCGGCTTGATCCTTTGGCCTTGCGAAGAGATGTTGCTTCTCTTTGCATTTTTACAAAATCTATAACCGGGAATGTTCTGAGGAACTTTTCGGATTATCCAACGTCGAGCGGCTCGAACTGTCGGCAAGCAGGCTCTCTGATCGGCTTGATCCTTTGGCCTTGCGAAGAGATGTTGCTTCTCTTTGCATTTTTACAAAATCTATAACCGGGAATGTTCTGAGGAACTTTTCGGATTATCCAACGTCGAGCGGCTCGAACTGTCGGCAAGCAGGCTCTCTCTGATCGGCTTGATCCTTTGGCCTTGCGAAGAGATGTTGCTTCTCTTTGCATTTTTTACAAAATCTATAACCGGGAATGTTCTGAGGAACTTTTCGGATTATCCAACGTCGAGCGGCTCGAATTGTCGGGGAGCAGGCTCTCTCTGATCGGCTTGATCCTTTGGCCTTGCGAAGAGATGTTGCTTCTCTTTGCATTTTTTACAAAATCTATAACCGGGAATGTTCTGAGGAACTTTTCGGATTATCCAACGTCGAGCGGCTCGAATTGTCGGGGAGCAGGCTCTCTCTGATCGGCTTGATCCTTTGACCTTTGACCTTAAAGGCCGCCAATGTACATGCTGCTCCCGGGGTAGCAGATGTACGTGGGAGCAATAGCTTACCATCAGGTGACCCTCTTGCGCGTTTGCCATCTCGAAAAACAATCATCTGTACATCTTAAAAAAAAATTACCTATTATAAAGAGAAGGTATTAGATAACGATTATAAGAACATCGTAATCTGTGTGTTATGTTTGACTATAAACTTAAGTTTGAAGGTCACGATATACAAACACATATGTATATATATATATATATATATATATATATATATATATATATATATATATATATATATATATATATATATATATATATATATATATATATATATATATATATATATATATATATATATATATATATATATATATATATATATATATATATATATATATATATATATATATATATATATATATATATATATATATATATATATATATATATATATATATATATATATATATATATATATATATTAACTTTTTTTTTATATAGAAGAAGGGCAAACGAGCGTGCGGCTCAGCTGATGGTAAGTGATCACCGACGCCCACGAACATCCATAACACTAGAGGAGCTACAGATGCGCTGCCGGCCATCAAGGAAGGAATATGCTCTTTTCTTGAAGGTACCTAAGTCGTAACTGTTCGGAAATACTGCTGGCGACAGCTGATTCCACAAAGTCGAAGTGCGTGACAGAAGACGTCGCATTACATGTTTAATAGTAACATTATGTATTATCATTAGGCACTATAGATTCACGCAACCCTGTCGGGCTTGTCGGTCAGGAAACTAAAACAAGTTTTCGAAATATTCTTCAATGCTCTAACAATGTTTTTTCTGTTAGTAACGCTCTTAATTCTTAAACAAATACATTATATCTTTTGACTAAACAACTGAACCGATTGAATTGTAATTTGTTACATAAGTATCCTGTAACAGGAGGAAAGGACATATGCTTCATTTGATAGTCGACACATTTGATACTCAATATTGCTCAATGCTCGGTATTGATCCTGAGAATACAGCGTGAAACAATTTCCAAGCGAGCGAAGTCCCGGTCAGCTTGTTACATGTTTGCATGCATAAATTATTTCTATGCGGTCTTTATTTCAATACATGCCAACACTGTTAAGCATCTTACTTCACAGGGGTGACAACACATCTCCATCTTCTTCGATTGAAGCGACTTATTGTCCTTCACTATTAACTTGTTTGTTATGACCCTAATCCAATGAATAAAAACAAAACAAACGGAATTGATGCGTCTATGATACTCACGTCCCACACAATTATATGTTCGTTATCAATCCCACTCGTGCGAGAATTATTATATTCCAAACTGTCGGACCAACCGTACGTCAGTTACCGATTGCGTAAAGATATACCGGTTTTCAAGGTCATTCAAGGTGACGTACATTCGCGATTCGGTGTTTCATTTAAGCTTTTGCATCATCCACGTCCGTCATGTAAGTATATTTTGATTTTTAATCAGTATTAAGGCTTCAGCTTTTTGTTTTTTGTGGAAAAGACGGCAAACGAGCAAGCGGTTCACCTGATGGTAAGTGATCACCGACGCCCACGAACATCCATAACACTAGAGGAGCTACAGATGCGCTGCCGGCCATCAAGGAAGGAATATGCTCTTTTCTTGAAGGTACCTAAGTCGTAACTGTTCGGAAATACTGCTGGCGACAGCTGATTCCACAAAGTCGAAGTGCGTGACAGAAGACGTCGCATTACATGTTTAATAGTAACATTATGTATTATCATTAGGCACTATAGATTCACGCAACCCTGTCGGGCTTGTCGGTCAGGAAACTAAAACAAGTTTTCGAAATATTCTTCAATGCTCTAACAATGTTTTTTCTGTTAGTAACGCTCTTAATTCTTAAACAAATACATTATATCTTTTGACTAAACAACTGAACCGATTGAATTGTAATTTGTTACATAAGTATCCTGTAACAGGAGGAAAGGACATATGCTTCATTTGATAGTCGACACATTTGATACTCAATATTGCTCAATGCTCGGTATTGATCCTGAGAATACAGCGTGAAACAATTTCCAAGCGAGCGAAGTCCCGGTCAGCTTGTTACATGTTTGCATGCATAAATTATTTCTATGCGGTCTTTATTTCAATACATGCCAACACTGTTAAGCATCTTACTTCACAGGGGTGACAACACATCTCCATCTTCTTCGATTGAAGCGACTTATTGTCCTTCACTATTAACTTGTTTGTTATGACCCTAATCCAATGAATAAAAACAAAACAAACGGAATTGATGCGTCTATGATACTCACGTCCCACACAATTATATGTTCGTTATCAATCCCACTCGTGCGACGCATAACCCATATAGATCGAGAATAAATCTTATAGATTTATATTTAATTAACATGCGGGCCTCCTGCTCTCGAGTCTCTACCGATGAAGCTGTAAAGGCCACTAGGCCAATAGCAGATATACCGCGGGTGGGCTTCAGTCGGTTCAATGCTGATCCCGACATAACCAGCCATCGGAGACGGTGACGGGTAGGTGCGTGCACATTTCCCCCGCGTTAAACTAAAAACAATTATGTTGATTTATCGAGAAGATTCTGCAACTTGTTGCGAAGTTCACGCGATGCTCGGCTCCACCACGTACGATATTTGTTGAAATCGTATGGGGAGCGTACTTATGACTGATCTTTTTTAATTCTTCTAATCAAATTTTCGGTCGCTACATCGAGTCCATAGCAACAACTGCTGCCAAAAAACTTAGTATCCTCTCCGGGGTGAGACGGCACTTCACATCGGAGCAGCTCTTTAATCTATACAAAGCTCAAGTCCGCTCTTGCATGGAATACTGTTCCCATCTCTGGGATGATTCTGCTAAATATCAGCTTGATGCTTTGGACTCGTTGGAGCGACGAGCGAAGAGGATCATAGGCATTGACTCGCTCGTGGAGGCAAATCTTCTAAGCCACGAACACCGTAGACGAGTGGCCTGCCTCACGGTTTTTTATCGGATACATTTCGGAGTGTGCGGAGGTTTTGCATAACCTGATACCCCCTTCCCCTTTCCATCACCGAACGAGAAGACGCGGCGAGCAGTTCCACCCTTATGTTGTAGACATTCCTCCATTACGCACGAAGCGGTTTGCCTCTTCTTTCTCTATGCGGACGGCTAAGGAGTGGAACTCTCTGCCGAGGTCGGTTTTTCCGGAACACTATAATCTGGAGATATTCAAGGCCAAAGTGAACAGACACCTTCTAGGAAAACGTGTACTATCCTAGGCCTCATCTTCGCCTTCCATCGAGCGAGATTGTGGTCAAACCTAAACCTATTTTATATAAAAAAGATATATTAACTTTTTTTTTATATAGAAGAAGGGCAAACGAGCGTGCGGCTCAGCTGATGGTAAGTGATCACCGACGCCCACGAACATCCATAACACTAGAGGAGCTACAGATGCGCTGCCGGCCATCAAGGAAGGAATATGCTCTTTTCTTGAAGGTACCTAAGTCGTAACTGTTCGGAAATACTGCTGGCGACAGCTGATTCCACAAAGTCGAAGTGCGTGACAGAAGACGTCGCATTACATGTTTAATAGTAACATTATGTATTATCATTAGGCACTATAGATTCACGCAACCCTGTCGGGCTTGTCGGTCAGGAAACTAAAACAAGTTTTCGAAATATTCTTCAATGCTCTAACAATGTTTTTTCTGTTAGTAACGCTCTTAATTCTTAAACAAATACATTATATCTTTTGACTAAACAACTGAACCGATTGAATTGTAATTTGTTACATAAGTATCCTGTAACAGGAGGAAAGGACATATGCTTCATTTGATAGTCGACACATTTGATACTCAATATTGCTCAATGCTCGGTATTGATCCTGAGAATACAGCGTGAAACAATTTCCAAGCGAGCGAAGTCCCGGTCAGCTTGTTACATGTTTGCATGCATAAATTATTTCTATGCGGTCTTTATTTCAATACATGCCAACACTGTTAAGCATCTTACTTCACAGGGGTGACAACACATCTCCATCTTCTTCGATTGAAGCGACTTATTGTCCTTCACTATTAACTTGTTTGTTATGACCCTAATCCAATGAATAAAAACAAAACAAACGGAATTGATGCGTCTATGATACTCACGTCCCACACAATTATATGTTCGTTATCAATCCCACTCGTGCGAGAATTATTATATTCCAAACTGTCGGACCAACCGTACGTCAGTTACCGATTGCGTAAAGATATACCGGTTTTCAAGGTCATTCAAGGTGACGTACATTCGCGATTCGGTGTTTCATTTAAGCTTTTGCATCATCCACGTCCGTCATGTAAGTATATTTTGATTTTTAATCAGTATTAAGGCTTCAGCTTTTTGTTTTTTGTGGAAAAGACGGCAAACGAGCAAGCGGTTCACCTGATGGTAAGTGATTACCGTCGCCCGCGTACATCTGCAACACCGTAGATGCTGCAGGCGCGTTGCCGGTCTTTAATGATATTTGGGGGATGGGAGGGAAGAGGAGGGAATAGGGAGGGGATGTGGGCCTCCGGTTACCTCACTCACGAAGGAGAGGAAGAAGGTATTCTGCGAGCCCGTGGTATCAATCCGGTCAAGCCGGCCCATTCGAGCAGCAGCTAAAGCCACGCTTGAAATGCATCCCGCTGCTGCTGCCCTGGTGACGCACGACCTGTGGCTGCAAAATTTCGACTCCAGCTGCACGATGTTGCCCTGGTAACGGAAGGGGCTCTGCAATGCCAACCGACCGATGGGGACCCAAAAACCCATAGACTAATGATGTGGAACTGCGTCCTGCTGCGAGGCTTAGTAACCTTTAGGTACTGGTGCACGGGGCTGACCACCGCCTGACCGGTGTGGTGTTTAGGGGAGGCCGGTAATAATTACAGGCTGTAAGACATCCCATCTTTCTCCTCAGGGGTAGTAACGCATCTGGGTCCTTCTTCGGTTGAAATAATCTGCATAAAACATCTGCCAACAAGATGCCATAGTAGGGCTGCAATGGTTTGCACTTTTAGCCATACGTCGGGCGTAAGACTCTGCCGTCCCCTTTATCCTTAGGCGTCGTAAGAGGCGACTGAGGTAAAAGCCTTGAACGTTCATGGCAATCTCCGGGATATAACTTCACCGATTTTGTTGGCAACTCCTTTACTGTTCGGGCTGCACTACTCTGGAATTCCTTGCCTGAAGACATTAGGAAAGTGTCCAGCAAGTTATAGTTCAAGGGACTGGTACGTGAACACCTCTTCAAGACATCCGTTCCCACTTAGTGGAATTGATATCATCGGTCATTGTAATTATAATAATATTTTGTATGCTGTATGTATGTGTATATATATGTATATTTATATATATATATATATATATATATATATATATATATATATATATATATATATATATATATATATATATATATATATATATATATATATATATATATATATATATATATATATATATATATATATATATATATATATATATATATATATATATATATATATATATATATATATATATATATATATATATATATATATATATATATATATATATATATATATATATATATATATATATATATATATATATATATATATATATATATATATATATATATATATATATATATATATATATATATATATATATATATATATATATATATATATATATATATATATATATATATATATATATATATATATATATATATATATATATATATATATATATATATATATATATATATATATATATATATATATATATATATATATATATATATATATATATATATATATATATATATATATATATATATATATATATATATATATATATATATATATATATATATATATATATATATATATATATATATATATATATATATATATATATATATATATATATATATATATATATATATATATATATATATATATATATATATATATATATATATATATATATATATATATATATATATATATATATATATATATATATATATATATATATATATATATATATATATATATATATATATATATATATATATATATATATATATATATATATATATATATATATATATATATATATATATATATATATATATATATATATATATATATATATATATATATATATATATATATATATATATATATATATATATATATATATATATATATATATATATATATATATATATATATATATATATATATATATATATATATATATATATATATATATATATATATATATATATATATATATATATATATATATATATATATATATATATATATATATATATATATATATATATATATATATATATATATATATATATATATATATATATATATATATATATATATATATATATATATATATATATATATATATATATATATATATATATATATATTTTATTTATATGTATTCATATTTGTTTATATGTATTTATTCCGTCTGTATGTATTTAATTGTAAGTGTATTTTGATTTTTAATCAGTATTAAGGCTTCAGCTTTTTGTTTTTTGTGGAAAAGACGGCAAACGAGCAAGCGGTTCACCTGATGGTAAGTGATTACCGTCGCCCGCGTACATCTGCAACACCGTAGATGCTGCAGGCGCGTTGCCGGTCTTTAATGATATTTGGGGGATGGGAGGGAAGAGGAGGGAATAGGGAGGGGATGTGGGCCTCCGGTTACCTCACTCACGAAGGAGAGGAAGAAGGTATTCTGCGAGCCCGTGGTATCAATCCGGTCAAGCCGGCCCATTCGAGCAGCAGCTAAAGCCACGCTTGAAATGCATCCCGCTGCTGCTGCCCTGGTGACGCACGACCTGTGGCTGCAAAATTTCGACTCCAGCTGCACGATGTTGCCCTGGTAACGGAAGGGGCTCTGCAATGCCAACCGACCGATGGGGACCCAAAAACCCATAGACTAATGATGTGGAACTGCGTCCTGCTGCGAGGCTTAGTAACCTTTAGGTACTGGTGCACGGGGCTGACCACCGCCTGACCGGTGTGGTGTTTAGGGGAGGCCGGTAATAATTACAGGCTGTAAGACATCCCATCTTTCTCCTCAGGGGTAGTAACGCATCTGGGTCCTTCTTCGGTTGAAATAATCTGCATAAAACATCTGCCAACAAGATGCCATAGTAGGGCTGCAATGGTTTGCACTTTTTAGCCATACGTCGGGCGTAAGACTCTGCCGTCCCCTTTTATCCTTAGGCGTCGTAAGAGGCGACTGAGGTAAAAGCCTTGAACGTTTCATGGCAATCTCCGGGATATAACTTCACCGATTTTGTTGGCAACTCCTTTACTGTTCGGGCTGCACTACTCTGGAATTCCTTGCCTGAAGACATTAGGAAAGTGTCCAGCAAGTTATAGTTCAAGGGACTGGTACGTGAACACCTCTTCAAGACATCCGTTCCCACTTAGTGGAATTGATATCATCGGTCATTGTAATTATAATAATATTTTGTATGCTGTATGTATGTGTATATATATGTATATTTATTTATATGTATTCATATTTGTTTATATGTATTTATTCCGTCTGTATGTATTTAATTGTAAGTGTATTTTATATATTTTTATTTTATATTATTAAAAAAAATACATGAATAAATATTCATGTATTTTTTTTTAACAAATTTAAAGTTTGGCACCCTTACTATATCTCTCCTCGCCCCGGGTTGACTGGCAGAGAATGCCAAGAGGCAGTAAGAGGTGTTGGATGGATTTGTTTGTTAAAAGTTTCGGTATTATGAACAAATTGTTTGATCCTACCGACTAAAGGAGTCGTGGTAGCCAAGTGATATAGAATAGGATATAGGATACTTTTTATCGTAATATGGTCAAAATTAACCATAAGGGTATAGATCATAGAGGTATAGACGGCTTAAGTTTACATGGATGTAGTTGAGCAAAGCGGTAGCTTTTGCTGCTAGTCTGGGAGGGGCCGGCACGATCGTAATAATGTCACGACCTCGCAGAATACCGCTGTGGCCGGCATTTTGTGCTTTTGCGTTTCGTTCGGTGAGCTAGGTAACCGGAGGCTCTATCCCCACCTTCCCACACCTCTGTTCCCGTTATCCTTCCCATCCATCAAATATCCACAAAAGCCGGCAACGCACCTGCAGCTCCTCTGGTGTTGCAGACGCATCTTGTGCCTCTCCGATTCGTTGGTGTGTGTTGTAACCGGTGGGCCATTCCCTCCTTCCTGTTCCTCTCTCTAATTACTTTCAAAGGCCGGTCACGCAGCAGCAGCACCTCTGGTCTTGCAGATGTACCCGGGCGACTGTAATCACTTACCATCAGCAGGTTAGCGGTTAGGTTAGCTGGCTCGTTTGATCAGTTTCTTGTAAAAAAAACGCATTCTTACGAATCTGCTATCCTTTTTCTTGCCGCTGGTGTCGTAAGAGGTCGGGGCCAGGGCCTCAAAAATCTCAATGGTTACCGACAGATGTATGTGTATATATATATATATATATATATATATATATATATATATATATATATATATATATATATATATATATATATATATATATATATATATATATATATATATATATATATATATATATATATATATATATATATATATATATATATATATATATATATATATATATATATATATATATATATATATATATATATATATATATATATATATATATATATATATATATATATATATATATATATATATATATATATATATATATATATATATATATATATATATATATATATATATATATATATATATATATATATATATATATATATATATATATATATATATATATATATATATATATATATATATATATATATATATATATATATATATATATATATATATATATATATATATATATATATATATATATATATATATATATATATATATATATATATATATATATATATATATATATATATATATATATATATATATATATATATATATATATATATATATATATATATATATATATATATATATATATATATATATATATATATATATATATATATATATATATATATATATATATATATATATATATATATATATATATATATATATATATATATATATATATATATATATATATATATATATATATATATATATATATATATATATATATATATATATATATATATATATATATATATATATATATATATATATATATATATATATATATATATATATATATATATATATATATATATATATATATATATATATATATATATATATATATATATATATATATATATATATATATATATATATATATATATATATATATATATATATATATATATATATATATATATATATATATATATATATATATATATATATATATATATATATATATATATATATATATATATATATATATATATATATATATATATATATATATATATATATATATATATATATATATATATATATATATATATATATATATATATATATATATATATATATATATATATATATATATATATATATATATATATATATATATATATATATATATATATATATATATATATATATATATATATATATATATATATATATATATATATATATATATATATATATATATATATATATATATATATATATATATATATATATATATATATATATATATATATATATATATATATATATATATATATATATATATATATATATATATATATATATATATATATATATATATATATATATATATATATATATATATATATATATATATATATATATATATATATATATATATATATATATATATATATATATATATATATATATATATATATATATATATATATATATATATATATATATATATATATATATATATATATATATATATATATATATATATATATATATATATATATATATATATATATATATATATATATATATATATATATATATATATATATATATATATATATATATATATATATATATATATATATATATATATATATATATATATATATATATATATATATATATATATATATATATATATATATATATATATATATATATATATATATATATATATATATATATATATATATATATATATATATATATATATATATATATATATATATATATATATATATATATATATATATATATATATATATATATATATATATATATATATATATATATATATATATATATATATATATATATATATATATATATATATATATATATATATATATATATATATATATATATATATATATATATATATATATATATATATATATATATATATATATATATATATATATATATATATATATATATATATATATATATATATATATATATATATATATATATATATATATATATATATATATATATATATATATATATATATATATATATATATATATATATATATATATATATATATATATATATATATATATATATATATATATATATATATATATATATATATATATATATATATATATATATATATATATATATATATATATATATATATATATATATATATATATATATATATATATATATATATATATATATATATATATATATATATATATATATATATATATATATATATATATATATATATATATATATATATATATATATATATATATATATATATATATATATATATATATATATATATATATATATATATATATATATATATATATATATATATATATATATATATATATATATATATATATATATATATATATATATATATATATATATATATATATATATATATATATATATATATATATATATATATATATATATATATATATATATATATATATATATATATATATATATATATATATATATATATATATATATATATATATATATATATATATATATATATATATATATATATATATATATATATATATATATATATATATATATATATATATATATATATATATATATATATATATATATATATATATATATATATATATATATATATATATATATATATATATATATATATATATATATATATATATATATATATATATATATATATATATATATATATATATATATATATATATATATATATATATATATATATATATATATATATATATATATATATATATATATATATATATATATATATATATATATATATATATATATATATATATATATATATATATATATATATATATATATATATATATATATATATATATATATATATATATATATATATATATATATATATATATATATATATATATATATATATATATATATATATATATATATATATATATATATATATATATATATATATATATATATATATATATATATATATATATATATATATATATATATATATATATATATATATATATATATATATATATATATATATATATATATATATATATATATATATATATATATATATATATATATATATATATATATATATATATATATATATATATATATATATATATATATATATATATATATATATATATATATATATATATATATATATATATATATATATATATATATATATATATATATATATATATATATATATATATATATATATATATATATATATATATATATATATATATATATATATATATATATATATATATATATATATATATATATATATATATATATATATATATATATATATATATATATATATATATATATATATATATATATATATATATATATATATATATATATATATATATATATATATATATATATATATATATATATATATATATATATATATATATATATATATATATATATATATATATATATATATATATATATATATATATATATATATATATATATATATATATATATATATATCACACTGTAAATGCTTACTGCTGCCCACGTACGGGTTAGCGGGCTTCACTGTACCCACATCTCACCACGATCATTCCTCTCCCCAAGACCATACTTCCCTACAACATCCCTCAAGTGTTTATCCCGTTCTGTCGAACCGACTTTGGCATTCAAATCTCCCATTAGAATTGTGATGGCTCTTCTTGGTAGGATATTGAGAATATCGTATAATATCTAATTGAAAGCTTCGTTCTCTGCTTCCTTGGCTTGATACGTGGGTGCGTATATTAGAAGAGGGTTGAGACGACATGGTTCGGTGTTCTATCTCATGAATGAATGAATGAATGAATGAATGAATGAATGAATGAATGAATGAATGAATGAATGAATGAATGAATGAATGAATGAATGAATGAATGAATGAATGAATGAATGAATGAATGAATGAATGAATGAATGAATGAATGAATGAATGAATGAATGAATGAATGAATGAATGAATGAATGAATGAATGAATGAATGAATGAATGAATGAATGAATGAATGAATGAATGAATGAATGAATGAATGAATGAATGAATGAATGAATGAATGAATGAATGAATGAATGAATGAATGAATGAATGAATGAATGAATGAATGAATGAATGAATGAATGAATGAATGAATGAATGAATGAATGAATGAATGAATGAATGAATGAATGAATGAATGAATGAATGAATGAATGAATGAATGAATGAATGAATGAATGAATGAATGAATGAATGAATGAATGAATGAATGAATGAATGAATGAATGAATGAATGAATGAATGAATGAATGAATGAATGAATGAATGAATGAATGAATGAATGAATGAATGAATGAATGAATGAATGAATGAATGAATGAATGAATGAATGAATGAATGAATGAATGAATGAATGAATGAATGAATGAATGAATGAATGAATGAATGAATGAATGAATGAATGAATGAATGAATGAATGAATGAATGAATGAATGAATGAATGAATGAATGAATGAATGAATGAATGAATGAATGAATGAATGAATGAATGAATGAATGAATGAATGAATGAATGAATGAATGAATGAATGAATGAATGAATGAATGAATGAATGAATGAATGAATGAATGAATGAATGAATGAATGAATGAATGAATGAATGAATGAATGAATGAATGAATGAATGAATGAATGAATGAATGAATGAATGAATGAATGAATGAATGAATGAATGAATGAATGAATGAATGAATGAATGAATGAATGAATGAATGAATGAATGAATGAATGAATGAATGAATGAATGAATGAATGAATGAATGAATGAATGAATGAATGAATGAATGAATGAATGAATGAATGAATGAATGAATGAATGAATGAATGAATGAATGAATGAATGAATGAATGAATGAATGAATGAATGAATGAATGAATGAATGAATGAATGAATGAATGAATGAATGAATGAATGAATGAATGAATGAATGAATGAATGAATGAATGAATGAATGAATGAATGAATGAATGAATGAATGAATGAATGAATGAATGAATGAATGAATGAATGAATGAATGAATGAATGAATGAATGAATGAATGAATGAATGAATGAATGAATGAATGAATGAATGAATGAATGAATGAATGAATGAATGAATGAATGAATGAATGAATGAATGAATGAATGAATGAATGAATGAATGAATGAATGAATGAATGAATGAATGAATGAATGAATGAATGAATGAATGAATGAATGAATGAATGAATGAATGAATGAATGAATGAATGAATGAATGAATGAATGAATGAATGAATGAATGAATGAATGAATGAATGAATGAATGAATGAATGAATGAATGAATGAATGAATGAATGAATGAATGAATGAATGAATGAATGAATGAATGAATGAATGAATGAATGAATGAATGAATGAATGAATGAATGAATGAATGAATGAATGAATGAATGAATGAATGAATGAATGAATGAATGAATGAATGAATGAATGAATGAATGAATGAATGAATGAATGAATGAATGAATGAATGAATGAATGAATGAATGAATGAATGAATGAATGAATGAATGAATGAATGAATGAATGAATGAATGAATGAATGAATGAATGAATGAATGAATGAATGAATGAATGAATGAATGAATGAATGAATGAATGAATGAATGAATGAATGAATGAATGAATGAATGAATGAATGAATGAATGAATGAATGAATGAATGAATGAATGAATGAATGAATGAATGAATGAATGAATGAATGAATGAATGAATGAATGAATGAATGAATGAATGAATGAATGAATGAATGAATGAATGAATGAATGAATGAATGAATGAATGAATGAATGAATGAATGAATGAATGAATGAATGTTCTTTAACAATCTGTTGTTTAACAATCTGTGCTTTAACAATCTGTTCTTTAACAATTTGTTCTTTAACAATCTGTTCTTTAACCATCTGTTCTTTAACAATCTGTTCTTTAACCATCTGTTCTTTAACAATCTGTTCTTTAACAATTTCTTCTTTAACAATCTGTTCTTTAACAATCTGTTCTTTAACAATCTGTTCTTTAACAATCTGTTCTTTAACCATCTGTTCTTTAACAATCTGTTCTTTAACCATCTGTTCTTTAACAATCTGTTCTTTAACAATCTATTCTTTAACAATTTGTTCTTTAACAATCATTCTTTAACCATCTGTTCTTAACAATCTGTTCCTTTAACAATCTGTTCTTTATAATCTGTTCTTTAAAAATCTGTTCTTTATAATCTGTTCTTTAACAATCTGTTGTTTAACAATCTGTTCTTTAACAATCTGTTCTTAACCATCTGTTCTTTAACAATCATTCTTTAACAATCTGTTCATTAACAATCTGTTCTTTAAAAATCTGTTCTTTAACAATTGTTCTTTAACAATCTGTTGTTTAACAATCTGTTGTTTAACAATCTGTTCTTTAACCATCTGTTCTTCAGCAATCTGTTCGTTAACAATCTGTTGTTTAACAATCTGTTCCTTTAACAATCTGTTCATTAACAATCTGTTCTTTAACAATCTATTCTTTAACAATCTGTTCTTTAACCATCTGTTCGTTAACAATCTGTTCATTAACAATCTGTTCCTTTAACAATCTGTTCTTAACAATCTGTTCTTAACAATCTGTTCTTAACCATCTGTTCGTTAACAATCTGTTGTTTAACAATCTGTTCTTAACCATCTGTTCTTAACAATCTGTTCTTAACCATCTGTTCTTCAGCAATCTGTTCGTTAACAATCTGTTCTTTATAATCTGTTCTTTAAAAATCTGTTCTTTAACAATTGTTCTTTAACAATGTTCTTTAACAATCTATTCTTTAACAATCTGTTCTTTAACCATCTGTTCGTTAACAATCTGTTTTAACAATCTGTTCGTTAACAATCTGTTCCTTTAACAATCTGTTCTTTAACAATTCGTTCTTTAACAATCTGTTCATTAACAATCTGTTTTAACAATCTGTTGTTTAACAATCTGTCTTTAACAATCTGTTCTTTAACAATCATTCTTTAACAATCTATTCTTTAACAATCATTCTTTAACAATCTATTCTTTAACAATCTGTTCTTTAACAATGTTCTTTAACAATTCGTTCTTTAACAATTCGTTCTTTAACAATGTTCTTTAACAATCATTCTTTAACCATCTGTTCTTAACCATCTGTTCTTAACCATCTGTTCTTTAAAAATCTGTTCTTTATAATCTGTTCTTTAACAATCTATTCTTTAACAATCTGTTCGTTAACAATCTGTTCTTTAAAAATCTGTTCTTTAAAAATCTGTTCTTTAAAAATCTGTTCTTTAACAATCTATTCTTTAACAATTGTTCTTTAACAATCATTCTTTAACAATTGTTCTTTAACAATCATTCTTTAACAATCTATTCTTTAACAATCTATTCTTTAACAATCTATTCTTTAACAATCATTCTTTAACCATCTGTTCGTTAACAATCTGTTCTTTAACAATCTATTCTTTAACAATCTGTTGTTTAACAATCTGTCTTTAACAATCTATTCTTTAACAATCATTCTTTAACAATCATTCTTTAACAATCTGTTTTAACAATCTGTTCTTTAACCATCTGTTCGTTAACAATCTGTTCATTAACAATCTGTTCTTTTAACAATCTGTCTTTAACAATCTTTTCTTTAACCATCTGTTCTTTATAATCTGTTCTTTAAAAATCTGTTCTTTAATAATCTGTTCTTTAATAATCTGTTCTTTAACCATCTGTTCGTTAACAATCTGTTCTTAACCATCTGTTCTTCAGCAATCTGTTCGTTAACAATCTGTTCTTTAACAATTGTTCTTTAACAATCATTCTTTAACCATCTGTTCTTTAAAAATCTGTTCTTTAACAATCTATTCTTTAACAATCTGTTCTTTAACAATCTGTTGTTTAACAATCTGTCTTTAACAATCTATTCTTTAACAATCCTGTTCTTTAACAATCTGTTCGTTAACAATCTGTTCTTAACCATCTGTTCTTAACAATCTGTTCTTTATAATCTGTTCTTTAACCATCTGTTCTTCAGCAATCTGTTCGTTAACAATCTGTTCATTAACAATCTGTTCTTAACAATCTGTTCTTTAACCATCTGTTCTTCAGCAATCTGTTCGTTAACAATCTGTTCTTTAACAATCTGTTCTTTAACAATTTCTTCTTTAACAATCTGTTCTTTAACAATCTGTTCTTTAACAATCTGTTCGTTAACAATCTGTTCTTTAACAATCTGTTGTTTAACAATCTGTTCTTTAACCATCTGTTCTTCAGCAATCTGTTCGTTAACAATCTGTTCTTTAACCATCTGTTCTTTAACAATCTGTTCTTTAACAATCTGTTCTTTAACAATCTGTTCTTTAACAATCTGTCTTTAACAATCTATTCTTTAACAATTCGTTCTTTAACAATCATTCTTTAACAATTCGTTCTTTAACAATCATTCTTTAACCATCTGTTCTTCAGCAATCTGTTCGTTAACAATCTGTTCGTTAACAATCTGTTCGTTAACAATCTGTTCTTAACCATCTGTTCGTTAACAATCTGTTCTTCAACAATCTGTTCTTAACAATCTGTTTTAACAATCTGTTCATTAACAATCTGTTGTTTAACAATCTGTCTTTAACAATCTGTTTTAACAATCTGTTCGTTAACAATCTGTTCATTAACAATCTGTTCTTCAACAATCTGTTCTTAACCATCTGTTCGTTAACAATCTGTTCTTAACCATCTGTTCTTAACAATCTGTTGTTTAACAATCTGTTGTTTAACAATCTGTTCGTTAACAATCTGTTCTTAACAATCTGTTCTTTTAACAATCTGTTCTTTAAAAATCTGTTCTTTAAAAGGATATAAATATCAAAATATATACTTACAATAGATACATACATACATACATAGATACATAAGTAACATATATACAAATATACCACATATACATAGAATAATATACATGTCGGGACAAACAACTAAAGCTGCGGAATGACAAACAGCAGCACTAGTACAGACTTGCAACATTTGTGTAATGTTTGCGGATGTTATTTTTAAAGGCAAACTTATTAGGAGCTTTTTAATGTCAAGAGGGATTTCGTTCCAGAGCCTTATAGCCGTGAAAGCGAATGACTTAGATAAGCACCCAGTACGGTGTAAAGGCTTCAGCAACTTGAGTAACAGCAAGTATTGTACTTACACTAACCCTTTGGAAATTAAACTAATAGTTAGGTATTTTATCGCGTTTAATTACATATTTTTAGATCCCGACGTTTCGGGGGTTAACAGCACCCGTGCTAACGGGGGTTGGGGGGGGGGGGTAGTGAGTGGCCACCGCAGCACCTGGACACCTGCAAACAATTACAACCAAAGCAGATTACAGATGTGTTGTCGCTTTTTATGGGAAAGGCGCCAGCGGTTCGCCTGATGGTAAATGATTACCGTCGCTCACGTACATCTGCAACACCAACGGTGCTGCAAGTGCGTTGCCGGTCTTTAAGGGTGTTTGGGAGATGGGTAAGGAGGGGGATGGGGACGGGGAGTGGGCCTCCCGTAATCTAGCGCGTAACGAAACGCAGAAGCACGAGATGCGTGTACTTCACGCCGGTATTCAGCGAGGCCGCGGTACCGACCCGGTCGAGCCGGCCAGTTAGAGCAGCAGGAATATACACAGATATAACAGATAATACAATATGTTGGATTATAGCACTGAAAGCTTTCGACTCAGCATTATGCTGCAGCAATGTAGCTCTGCGCTGATGTTCTGCCGCTGCCCTTGTTGAATGTTGAATCTCGGGAACAGTTAATCAGATCATGTTAAAACAAAAAGAAAGAAAACATCTAACCTAACTAAATAAAGAAAACAAACATACAAATGTTATGAGAATACATTTTAAAATTAATGACGCTACCTATTAATTTTATAATATTTTAAAGAATAACACCATAGAATAACTTATGTAAATAAAACGAAAAACGAAATTTGATTTAAATAACGAATAAAATTTGATTTAAAACTTCGAAAGAAACCGAAGTCTCATATATACTGTGAAATTAATGCAGGGTTCCGTACTTTAGTTCTTTTACGAAGCCTGCGTCGTCTGTCTGTCCTACCTTTAAAGGCTGTTCGTCTTTTGAAACGCAACGGGTAACCGGTTGAAATATTCACAGAATGTGGAATAATACCAAATGGCGAATATACCAAAATATCAAAAAAAAAAAACGAGGAGGAAATATAACGAGAAACAATTTATTCTTTTTAGTTATAGCTCTATATTAATAAAAAAAAGCGGCCAAGTGCGAGTCGGGCTCGCGCTGGGGATCTCGAACAGAATGAAAGAAAACTCGATTGCTTAGTAAACACGTAACGCCTAGATAGGAGCTCTGAAAAGTTTCCGACCTTAACGTGTAGATGGCATCGCTCGTCAATAAAAGCTGGGGGAATGTGGTCGCGCATCTTGAACGAGCCGTGGTAGCCTAGCGGCCAGGGCGCTCACTTTAGTGTCACAGAGCGCTAGTGACCTGGGTTCGATCCCCGGTGGCCGGCACCACTAGAATTGTTAATAACAATTTTAAGTGCTGTATTCACCACGTGCTCAACGGTGAAGGAAAACATCGCGAGAATACCTGCGTGTCTGAGAAATAATAAAAATATTATTTCGAGGATATGTGAAGCTCGCCAACCCGCATTGGAGCAGCGTGGCGGGCCCTTCCCGGCTCCTAAACTATTTATATAGTATTTGAGAAGGAGGCCTTAGCCCAGCAGTGGGCACTTACAGGCTGTTACTTTACTTTTTACTTTATCGTGAACGATGAGTGAGAGAGAACTCACCGAAAATTTCAGCCATTTTGGACGCGCAGTTGCTGTTCGACAATCGTTCGAGTGAGTCGATGTGAGTGTTTTTGTGAAAACGAAAATATCGAATATCGAGCTGTCATTTATTATATGTTTTTGTGAAAGCAGTACGCCAATCCTCAACCGCCATAAAGATAACGTCCCTAAAGTTCACCAAATGATCGTCGAATTAATGTGAGACAGACAGCAGAAGCTAATAATATGTCTAAATAACGTGTTGGTCACATATTAAATCAAGATATAGACATGAATGTCGCGTTTCCTCACGTTACACCAAAAACGAACATTTCCAACGCTCTGTTGGCGCAGTTCGGGCGCAATGAATCAGAGTTTTCGCGCCAATTAGTTGCTGTAGACGAAACTTGGATACATAAGCCCGTAACAAAAATACAGTCCTAACTGTGAAAGGGAAACGGCACCAAAAAAAAAAAGAAAGAAGTCTTGAAGTTATCTCTCTTAATCTCGATGGATTGATACCACGGCCTCGCAGAATACCGGCGTGAAGTAAAGCCATGTTTGTGGGGTGGGGTAACCGGAGGCACACGCCCCCCTCCCCCCTTCCTTCTCCCCCTTCTCCCCCCTCATCATCAAATATCCATAAAGGAAAGGCAATGCACCTGCAGCTCCTCTCGTACGTGGACCACGGTAATCACCTACCATCAAGTGAGCCGCTTTCTTGCCCCCTTTCTCATAAAACCCTCTGTCCAGAATGGTGAGCATCTATTCATGGCATGCCGGCTTCCGCTGGTCTTTTCACGGAGAGCTCTATCTCCAGCAGTGGACTTTTACACGCTGATGCAGCAGTAGTAGACGCCGTGAGATTTATTTGGCATTTCCCAAAGTGGACTATCACGCCGTTAGTTAACAGGGGATGGCAGGATCTCGAGAAATTGAAATCTCATTCACATTTTTTTTATGTTTTCAGATTGACGTCGTCACGTTGCTGGAGCGCTGTGTGATGAAGGCTGTAGTTTTGATTATTTTTACAATTATATTGGGGCTGTTAGCCCTGGAAGGTAAGAACTATGCACCTGGATTTGTCCTCCTGTCAAATTAGATTTAAGGGTAGATGGTAAGGGCGATGTAGGACATGATCACAGACTGCCGACTTCCCAGAGCGTCGATGTTACAGATCGACATATAGATATTTGTTTCCTTTACGCGGATATCTCCTGTATCGCGTAAGCAAGCAGTTTACGTACATGAATTTCACATGGACAAACACCCGGACCGGAAACTATTATTTGTAGTCCATACAAACACTTGTCTACGTGCGGGAAACGAACCCGCGACCCTACTCTACTCCATTTGAACGTCTAAATCATCATCACAGTGGTAGATTTGAAAAAGAAAAAAAAATACAATTGACAAACGAATTTAGAACTTCTTACGTCAAATATAGATTTGAAATGAAACAATTGTTTGCTGACTTCGTCGCGTTTCATTTCTGTTTTTGTTTACCCGACGTTTCGGTTGCTTTACTGCAGCCCCGGTCACATGGGGTCCGTAAATAATAGGTTTGTTCATTTCAAATGTGTTTGCGTAAATACAAGATCTCATCAGATGTAATCAATGGTAGAGTCGGGAGAGGAAGACCTGGGCGAACATTTCACGATCGAATCGGAGACGTTCTGGAAAAAGGCCAGGTCGAGAGTGCTCTAAACCAACGAGTATGCATGCGAAGATCGATGAAAGTGGTAGAAGCGAAAGACGTATGTCAGGACCGTAGCAAGTGGAAGATGATTGTCTCTGCCTACCCCGTTGAGAACAAGGCGTGAATACATACATACATACATACATATCGAATGTAGATTTTTCATTTCATTATCATTTTCATTTCATTTACATTCTACTTCTCTCCTTCAAGTAGTTTTTTAGAATTGAATGAAATCTCATATTGTTCCGATTTCATCTAATAACATCGACGAATAAAGCCATACAGGTGCGTCAATGAACTAAATGGCCAATGATAATGGCCGGGTGTGTTGAAAGGATCAAAACATCATTTCGGAGAGTGTGCGGAGGTATTGCATAACCTAATACCCCCTCCCCTTTCCATCACCGAACGACTAGACGCGGCGAGCAGTTCCACCCTAATGTTGTAGACATTCCTCCATTACGCACGAAGCGGTTTGCCTCTTCTTTCTTTATGCGGACGGCTAAGGAGTGGAACTCTCTGCCGAGGTCAGTTTTTCCGGAAACCTATAACCTGGACCTCTTCAAGGCCAAAGTGAACAGACATCTAGGCAAGCGTGTACCATCCTAGGCCTCATCTTCGCTTTCCATCAGGCAAGATTGAGGCCAAACGCAAGCCTATTTTTTCATAAAAAAAAAAAAACATATTGCTGACAAATTGACCTTGGTCAATTAAAAATAAGCTCTAAAAAACTATCGTAAAGAAAGAAAGTCTGATTTATTTGGTAGCTATATTTAAAAAAATTAGGAATACAAAATACATAGATTAAAAGAGGAACCGCAAATAAATAATAATAAATATATAACATTTAACACAGTCTATAAAAATGAGTACCAAGTAGGTCTCCAGCTCAGCGTGATGCTGCAGACGCTGCAGCGCTGATTGTCAATTGGAGCCTTGTGACGTCACCGACAAGCCGATGTGCGAACCTACAATAGTTTTATTTAAAGTAAAATATTGATGACCTTGCAATACATCGCAAGTTCGTTTACCAAATGAAAGCGATTACATTTCACATGTGAAATCACAGTGAAATATTTATAATTTCATTAAATAAATTATAAGCAGCAGTCGTTTTAATGCGAAGCTTCTAGCCATTCAATTTGTGTGGTCGGTTATTGTCAAAATTGTATTAATAATCTAGCAAGTGGTTGCCTGGCATCGGCGTAAGACTCTGCCTATCCCCTTTCTTTCCGAGCCTATCGCAAGAGGCGACTAAGGGAAAGAAGAAAAAATGACAACCCCCACCGATAGATGGCGCGATAATTATCTCGAAAATTACCCGACCATAGCTAAGCAGACCGATGACGGGAAGCCGCTTGACATGCCTGCCTCCTTATGGTACCGGCCTGATGTCCTGCCGTAGACTATAGTGGCCGGTTAAGATGAGGAAAAGGAATCTAGCAAGTGCCTACAGATCCAAGGGTCAGATTCATCGGTGCGTGGGTACCAGCGCATTAGATACTACAGGCTTACGTCTGACCTCAATCTAGCTTGATGGGAGGCGAAGATGAGGCCTAAGATGGTACACGTTGCTCGCCGCGCCCTGTCTTTCGGTGATGGCTTTCCCTGTGAGAGTCCTCTGTTCAGCGGTGGGCGGGTAAAATGCGCTGTTGTAGTATATCGTTTAATATATTTTCAGATAACTCATGCATAAAACATGGCAGAAAGGGGACGTGCAAGAAATTCTTATCATGCCCACCGGCCATGGAGGATTTCTCAAAGTATAAGAAGTCACCGCAGGTAAGCTTGTCATACTGACCTCGACCACGAAGGGGGACGAGCGAGCGGCTCGCCTGATGGCATGTGATTGTTGACGAGAGCTGGAGGAGAGTGGGGAGTGGGGTCCTTTCCGGTTCCCTCACTCAACGAACGAAACATGCATCTACTTCACGCCGGTATTTCGAGAGGTTGCGACAAAATAGGCCGCTTTGATCTGCCACGTAAAAAAAAAACTTTTATAGTTTTTTTTCCACCATTACAAATTATCTCCGTGTTATACATACCCGACGCCAGCGGACATGGAAACTTTCAGAGTTACCCGCGATATTTACATGCGGTAGAGCTAAGCGGCGGCTTTTGCTGCTGCTCAAACGGGCCGGGTCGACCGGGTCGGTACCAAGGCCTCGCAGAATACCGACGTGAAGTAGAGGCATCTTGTGCTTCTGCGTTTCGTTCGGTGAGTGAGGTAACCGGAGGCCCGAACCCCCTTCCCCATCCCCTTCCTCATCGTCCTACCCATCTCCCAAATACCCTTAAAGGCCGGCAACGCACCTGCAGCACCTCTGTACGTGGGCGACGGTAATCACTTACCATCAGGTGAAACGCTTGCTCGTTGCCGCCTTTCCCATAAAAAAAAATATTGCCCAGATTATGTCCGGATAAAGAAGTAAAGTAGCAGCCTAGTAAGTGCCCACTGCTGGGCAAATGCCCCCCTTCTCGATTACCTGAGCGCCCGTCACGCTGCTCCAGTGCAGGTCGGCGGACTTCACGTGACTTTGAAACGAGAATTTGCGACAACATAGAGATGTGAAAGGAGCGTTGCTAATAAAGGTACAAGAAGGATAGGGTTCGGATAAGTAAGGGATATAAGAAACATATCATTTAAGAGGACATCATTGCCAACGCCCCAACAGGCAATATCCAAAAACCGTGTGTTGGATACGAGAAGCCCAGACCACAATAAAACACCGCGGTGGAAAACGGAATTCGAGCTGTCTGCATCATGCAAATTCATATCATGTCATCGGACCAAAAAATAATAATTGTAAAGCTCACGGTTATCGGATTAAGTATGACATCAGGATGTCTAACACCTCAGTACCCTCGTGAACACGACTGCTTTAAAGCAATCGAAACGTCGGATATATAAAAACAAAATTAAACGCGACGAAACCCCTTCGTTTCAAATGAATAATGTTCGCGTAAATAGAAGAAATAATTATAGATTAGATGTAACCAACATCTCTTTATAACACAGACGGATATACAACAGATAAACTAATAATTAATAGAAAAGACGCTGGTGTAGCTAGCTAGCTAGAGTATAGCTCTATGTGTTGTATAGACAGCCCGACAGAAATATGTATCTATTCAGAAGAGGATCGAAGAATATATTAAGCAAACATAAGTATGTGAATAACATTACATCGATCGGTGTCGTGAATATTCAAATTAAAATAAAAAAATAACACAACATGCGAATACACAGATGAACTAAGCGTTTATGACCTTGTTTGCGGAATGACCGACAACTTTAGAATTGATATTTATAAGCATCCTGTAATGAAATCATGCATCAATCACATATATCTTATTGTGTAGCACGATCTGTATGCGGCAGCTCTGACGTCGATGTGCTCCAGTAACATACAGGTTGCTCGCAACGTTTCAACGAATATCAACTGTTTTGAATTCAATTGTGAGTTGGAAAACATTGTTTGAAGTAAAATGTAGAGCTGAAATATATAACTACAAATAAAGTTCTATGTTACAATGCAAACATATATTAAACAAACCAATAAGAAATCGCGAAGTATGGATAAGTACAAAAATAGAAAATATGTGCTTACTGAGGGATGAAACTATTATGCAAATGTTCTACTGAAATTTTCAAATAATAACATTATAAATAACACATATAAAACGACTATCTATATATCCTAAACTAGAAACTGCAAAAGAAATATCTAAAACGATTAAAAATATAAACACAAAGAAAAAAAAAAGAAAGAATGGCCACTATGATTACAGAATGCACTAACGTTTTCTCCAAACGTCAACCTCTCCTGCATTCAGTGAGGGTCGCAGGCTGATTATCTAATAAGAAGACCGACGAGCAGCGGAAATTCCATCCGTTTATAGCGCACCCAAACACCGCAGACCTGCGACTGATCTAACAACGTTATGACGACTGACTACCAGTGGAAATTCCATACGATTATAGCGCACCCAAAACACCACCAGACCTGCGACTGATCCTAACAACGTTATGACGATCGACTACCAGTGGAAATTCCATACGATTATAGCACCCAAACACCGCAGACCTGCGACTGATCTAACAACGTTATGACGACTGACTACCAGTGGAAATTCCATCCGATTATAGCGCACCCAAACACCGCAGACCTGCGACTGATCTAACAACGTTATGACGACTGACTACCAGTGGAAATTCCATCCGATTATAGCGCACCCAAACACCGCAGACCTGCGACTGATCTAACAACGTTATGACGACTGACTACCAGTGGAAATTCCATCCGATTATAGCGCACCCAAACACCGCAGACCTGCGACTGATCTGACAACGTTATGACGACTGACTACCAGTGGAAATTCCATACGATTATAGCGCACCCAAACACCGCAGACCTGCGACTGATCTGACAACGTTATGACGACTGACTACCAGTGGAAATTCCATACGATTATAGCGCACCCAAACACCGCAGACCTGCGACTGATCTGACAACGTTATGACGACTGACTACCGGTAAATTCCATCCGATTATGGCGCACCCAAAACACCACCAGACCTGCGACTGTTCTAACAACGTTATGACGATCGACTACCAGTGGAAATTCCATCGATTATAGCGCACCCAAAACACCGCAGACCTGCGACTGATCCTAACAACGTTATGACGATCGACTACCAGTGGAAATTCATCCGATTATAGCGCGCACCCAAAACACCGCAGACCTGCGACTGATCAACAACGTTATGACGACTGACTACCAGCGGAAATTCCATCCGATTATAGCACCCAAACACCGCAGACCTGCGACTGATCTGACAACGTTATGACGACTGACTACCGGTGAAATTCCATCCGATTATGGCGCACCCAAACACCGCAGACCTGCGACTGATCAACAACGTTATGACGACTGACTACCGGTAAATTCCATCCGATTATAGCGCACCCAAAACACCGCAGACCTGCGACTGATCTAACAACGTTATGACGACTGGACTACCAGTGGAAATTCCATACGATTATAGCGCACCCAAACACCGCAGACCTGCGACTGATCTGACAACGTTATGACGACTGACTACCAGCGGAAATTCCATCCGATTATAGCGCACCCAAGCACCGCAGACCTGCGACTGATCCTAACAACGTTATGACGACTGACCACCAGTGGAAATTCCATACGATTATAGCGCACCCAAAACACCACCAGACCTGCGACTGATCTAACAACGTTATGACGACTGACTACCGGTGGAAATTCCATATGATTATAGCGCACCCAAACACGCAGACCTGCGACTGATCTGACAACGTTATGACGACTGACTACCAGCGGAAATTCCATCCGATTATAGCGCACCCAAACACCGCAGACCTGCGACTGATCTGACAACGTTATGACGACTGACTACCAGTGAAATTCCATCCGATTATAGCGCGCACCCAAACACCGCAGACCTGCGACTGATCTGACAACGTTATGACGACTGGACTACCAGTGGAAATTCCATCCGATTATAGCACCCAAACACCGCAGACCCGCGACTGATCTGACAACGTTATGACGACTGACCACCAGTGGAAATTCCATCCGATTATAGCGCACCCAAGCACCGCAGACCTGCGACCGATCTAACAACGTTATGACGACGACTACCAGTGGAAATTCCATCCGATTATAGCGCGCACCCAAACACCGCAGACCTGCGACTGATCTGACAACGTTATGACGACTGACTACCAGTGAAATTCCATACGATTATAGCACCCAAACACCGCAGACCTGCGACTGATCAACAACGTTATGACTGACTACCAGCGGAAATTCCATCCGGATTATAGCGCACCCAAACACCGCAGACCTGCGACTGATCTAACAACGTTATGACGACCGACTACCAGTGGAATTCCATCCGATTATAGCGCGCACCCAAACACCGCAGACCTGCGACTGATCTAACAACGTTATGACGACTGACTACCGGTGAAATTCCATCCGATTATAGCGCACCCAAACACCGCAGACCTGCGACTGATCCCCAACAACGTTATGACGACTGACTACCAGCGGAAATTCCATCCGATTATAAGCGCACCCAAAACACCACCAGACCTGCGACTGATCCTAACAACGTTATGACGACTGACTACCGGTAAATTCCATCCGATTATAAGCGCACCCAAACACCGCAGACCTGCGACTGATCACAACAACGTTATGACGACTGACTACCAGCGGAAATTCCACCCAAACACCGCAGACCTGCGACTGATCTGACAACGTTATGACTGACTACCAGTGGATATTCCATCCGATTATAGCGCACCCAAACACCGCAGACCTGCGACTGATCTGACAACGTTATGACGACTGACTACCAGTGGAAATTCCATACGATTATAGCGCACCCAAACACCGCAGACCTGCGACTGATCTGACAACGTTATGACGACTGACTACCAGCGGAAATTCCATCCGGATTATAGCGCACCCAAACACCGCAGACCTGCGACTGATCAACAACGTTATGACGACTGACTACCAGTGAAATTCCATACGATTATAGCACCCAAACACCGCAGACCTGCGACTGATCAACAACGTTATGACTGACTACCAGCGGAAATTCCACCCAAACACCGCAGACCCGCGACCGATCTGACAACGTTGGCGACGACTGACTACCAGTGAAATTCCATCCGATTATAAGCGCACCCAAACACCGCAGACCTGCGACTGATCTGACAACGTTATGACGACTGGATCACCAGTGGAAATTCCATACGATTATAGCGCACCCAAACACCGCAGACCTGCGACTGATCTGACAACGTTATGACGATCGACTACCAGTGGAAATTCCATCCGATTATAGCGTACCCAAACACCGCAGACCGCGACTGATCTGACAACGTTATGACGACTGACTACAGTGGAAATTCCATCCGATTATGGCGCACCCAAACACCGCAGACCTGCGACTGATCCTAACAACGTTATGACGACTGACTACCGGTGGAAATTCCATCCGGATTATAGCGCACCCAAACACCGCAGACCTGCGACTGATCCTAACAACGTTATGACGACTGACTACCGGTGAAATTCCATCCGATTATAGCGCGCACCCAAACACCACCAGACCTGCGACTGATCCCCAACAACGTTATGACGACTGACTACCGGTAAATTCCATCCGATTATAAGCGCACCCAAACACCGCAGACCTGCGACTGATCTGACAACGTTATGACGATCGACTACCAGTGAAATTCCATCCGATTATGGCGCACCCAAACACGCAGACCTGCGACTGATCTGACAACGTTATGACGACTGACTACCGGTGAAATTCCATCCGGATTATAGCGCACCCCAAACGCAGACCTGCGACTGATCAACAACGTTATGACTGACTACCAGCGGAAATTCCACCCAAACACCGCAGACCGCGACTGATCTGACAACGTTATGACGACTGACTACAGTGGAAATTCCATCGATTATAGCGCACCCAAGCACCGCAGACCTGCGACTGATCCTGACAACGTTATGACGACTGACTACCGGTGGAAATTCCATCCGATTATAAAGGCACCCAAACACCGCAGACCTGGTGACTGATCTGACAACGTTATGACGACTGACTACCGGTGGAAATTCCATACGATTATAGCGCGCACCCAAACACCGCAGACCGCCGACTGATCTGACAACGTTATGACGACTGACTACCAGTGGAAATTCCATACGATTATAGCGCACCCAAGCACCGCAGACCTGCGACTGATCTGGACAACGTTATGACTGACTACCAGTGAAATTCCATACGATTATAGCGCACCCCAAACGCAGACCTGCGACTGATCGACAACGTTATGACTGACTACCAGTGAAATTCCATCCGATTATAAGCGCACCCAAACACCGCAGACCTGCGACTGATCTGACAAGGTTGTGACGACTGACTACCAGTGGAATTCCATCCGATTATAGCGCGCACCCAAACACCGCAGACCCGCGACTGATCTAACAACGTTATGACGACCGACTACCAGTGGAAATTCCATCCGATTATAGCGCACCCAAACACCACCAGACCTGCGACTGATCTGACAACGTTAAGGACGACTGACTACCAGCGAAATTCCATCCGATTATAAGCGCACCCAAACACCGCAGACCTGCGACCGATCTAACAACGTTATGACGACTGACTACCAGTGGAAATTCCATCCGATTATAGCGCACCCAAACACCGCAGACCTGCGACTGATCCTGACAACGTTATGACGACTGGACTACCAGCGGAAATTCCATACGATTATAAGCGCACCCAAACACCGCAGACCTGGTGACTGATCTGACAAGGTTATGACGACTGACTACCAGCGGAAATTCCATCCGATTATAGCGCACCCAAACACCGCAGACCTGCGACCGATCTGACAACGTTATGACTGACTACCAGTGGAAATTCCATCGATTATAGCGCACCCCAAACGCAGACCTGCGACTGATCCCAACAACGTTATGACTGACTACCAGTGGAAATTCCATCCGATTATAAGCGCACCCAAACACCGCAGACCTGCGACTGATCTAACAACGTTATGACGATCGACTACCAGTGGATATTCCATCCGATTATAGCGCGCACCCAAACACCGCAGACCCGCGACTGATCTGACAACGTTATGACGACTGGACTACCAGCGGAAATTCCATCCGATTATAAAGGCACCCAAACACCGCAGACCTGCGACTGATCCTGACAACGTTATGACGACTGACCACCAGTGGAAATTCCATCCGATTATAGCGCACCCAAACACCGCAGACCTGCGACCGATCTGACAACGTTATGACGACTGGACTACCAGCGGAAATTCCATCCGATTATGGCGCACCCAAACACCGCAGACCTGCGACCGATCTAACAACGTTATGACGATCGACTACCAGTGAAATTCCATACGATTATAGCGCACCCAAACACCGCAGACCTGGTGACTGATCTGACAACGTTATGACGACTGACTACCAGCGGAAATTCCACCCAAACACCGCAGACCTGGTGACTGATCTGACAACGTTATGACGACTGACCACCAGCGGAAATTCCATACGATTATAAGCGCACCCAAAACACCGCAGACCTGCGACTGATCTGACAACGTTATGACGACTGACTACCAGTGAAATTCCATACGATTATAGCACCCAAACACCGCAGACCCGCGACTGATCTAACAACGTTATGACGACTGATCACCAGTGGAAATTCCATACGATTATAGCGCACCCCAAACGCAGACCTGCGACTGATCAACAACGTTATGACGATCGACTACCAGCGGAAATTCCATCCGATTATAGCGTACCCAAACACCGCAGACCTGCGACTGATCTGACAAGGTTGTGACGACTGACTACCAGTGGAAATTCCATCGATTATAGCGCATCCAAACACCGCAGACCCGCGACCGATCTGACAACGTTATGACGACTGGACTACCAGTGGAAATTCCATACGATTATAGCGCACCCAAACACCGCAGACCTGCGACTGATCTGACAACGTTATGACGACTGACTACCAGCGGAAATTCCATCCGGATTATAGCGCACTCCAAACACCGCAGACCTGCGACTGATCTAACAACGTTATGACGACTGGACTACCAGTGGAAATTCCATCCGATTATAGCGCATCCAAACACCGCAGACCTGCGACCGATCTGACAACGTAATGACGACTGACTACCAGCGGAAATTCCACCCAAACACCGCAGACCGCGACTGATCTGACAAGGTTGTGACGACTGACTACCAGCGAAATTCCATCCGATTATAGCGCACCCAAACACCGCAGACCTGCGACTGATCTGACAACGTAATGACGACTGACTACCGGTGGAAATTCCATCCGGATTATAGCGCACCAAACACCGCAGACCTGCGACTGATCGACAACGTTATGACGACTGACCACCAGCGGAAATTCCACCCAAACACCGCAGACCGCGACTGATCTGACAACGTTATGACTGACTACCAGTGAAATTCCATACGATTATAGCGCACCCAAACACCGCAGACCTGCGGACTGATCTGACAACGTTATGACGACTGACTACCAGTGGAAATTCATACGATTATAGCGCACCCAAACACCGCAGACCTGCGACCGATCTGACAACGTTATGACGACTGACTACCAGTGAAATTCCATACGATTATAGCGCACCCAAACACCGCAGACCTGCGACCGATCTGACAACGTTATGACGACTGATCACCAGTGGAAATTCCATCCGATTATAGCGCGCACCCAAACACCGCAGACCTGCGACCGATCTAACAACGTTATGACGACTGACCACCAGTGGAAATTCCATCCGATTATAAAGGCACCCAAACACCGCAGACCTGCGACTGATCGACAACGTTATGACGACTGGACTACCAGTGGAAATTCCATCCGATTATAGCGCACCCAAAACACCGCAGACCTGCGACTGATCTGACAAGGTTATGACGACTGACCACCAGCGGAAATTCCATCCGATTATAGCGCACCCAAACACCGCAGACCTGCGGCTGATCTGACAACGTTATGACGACTGATCACCAGTGGAAATTCCATACGATTATGGCGCACCCAAACACCGCAGACCGCGACTGATCTAACAACGTTATGACGACTGACTACAGTGGAAATTCCATCCGATTATAGCGCACCCAAACACCGCAGACCTGGTGACTGATCTGACAACGCGTTATGACGACTGGACTACCAGTGGAAATTCCATACGATTATAAGCGCACCCAAACACCGCAGACCGCGACTGATCTGACAACGTTATGACGACTGATCACCAGTGGAAATTCCATACGATTATAGCGCACCCCAAACGCAGACCTGCGACCGATCTAACAACGTTATGACGACTGACCACCAGTGGAAATTCCATACGATTATAGCGCACCAAACACCGCAGACCTGCGACTGATCTGACAACGTTATGACGACTGACTACCAGTGAAATTCCATACGATTATAGCGCACCCAAACACCGCAGACCTGCGACTGATCTTGACAACGTTATGACGACTGGATCACCAGTGGAAATTCCATACGATTATAAGCGCACCCAAACACGCAGACCTGCGACTGATCAACAACGTTATGATGACTGACTACCAGGAAATTCCATCCGATTATGGCGCACCCAAACACCGCAGACCCGCGACTGATCTAACAACGTTATGACGACTGACTACCGGTAAATTCCATCCGATTATAGCGCACCCAAACACCGCAGACCGCGACTGATCTAACAACGTTATGACGACTGGACTACCAGTGGAAATTCCATCCGATTATAGCGCACCCAAACACCGCAGACCTGGTGACTGATCTGACAACGTTATGACGACTGGACTACCAGTGGAAATTCCATACGATTATAGCGCATCCAAACACCGCAGACCTGCGACCGATCTGACAACGTAATGACGACTGACTACCGGTAAATTCCATCCGATTATAGCACCCAAACACCGCAGACCGCGACTGATCTGACAAGGTTGTGACGACTGACTACCAGCGAAATTCCATCCGATTATAGCGGCACCCAAACACCGCAGACCTGGTGACTGATCTGACAACGTTAAGGACGACTGACTACCAGTGGAAATTCCATCCGATTATAGCGCGCACCCAAACACCGCAGACCGCGACTGATCTGACAAGGTTATGACGACTGACTACCGGTAAATTCCATCCGATTATAGCACCCAAACACCGCAGACCTGCGACTGATCTGACAACGTTATGACGACTGACTACAGTGGAAATTCCATCCGGATTATAGCGCACCCAAACACCGCAGACCTGGTGACTGATCTGACAACGTTATGACGACTGACTACCAGGAAATTCCATCCGATTATAAGCGCACCCAAACACCGCAGACCTGCGACTGATCTAACAACGTTATGACGACCGACTACCAGTGGATATTCCATCCGATTATAGCGCGCACCCAAACACCGCAGACCCGCGACTGATCTAACAACGTTATGACGACTGATCACCAGTGGAAATTCCATCCGATTATAGCGCACCAAACACCGCAGACCGCGACTGATCTGACAACGTTATGACGACCGACTACCAGTGGAAATTCCATACGATTATAGCACCCAAACACCGCAGACCTGCGACTGATCAACAACGTTATGACGACTGACTACCAGTGAAATTCCATCCGGATTATAGCGCACCCAAACACCGCAGACCGCGACTGATCTGACAAGGTTGTGACGACTGACTACCAGTGAAATTCCATACGATTATAGCACCCAAACACCGCAGACCGCGACTGATCTAACAACGTTATGACGACTGACCACCAGTGGAAATTCCATCCGATTATAGCGCACCCAAACACCGCAGACCCGCGACTGATCTGACAACGTAATGACGACTGACTACCAGTGGAAATTCCATACGATTATAGCGCACCCAAACACCGCAGACCTGCGACTGATCTGACAACGTTATGACGACTGACTACCAGTGGAAATTCCATCCGATTATAGCGCACCCAAACACCGCAGACCTGCGACTGATCTAACAACGTTATGACGATCGACTACCAGTGGAAATTCCATCCGATTATAGCGCACCAAACACCGCAGACCTGCGACCGATCTAACAACGTTATGACGACTGGACTACCAGTGGATATTCCATCCGATTATAGCACCCAAACACCGCAGACCTGCGACTGATCTGACAACGTTATGACGACTGACTACCAGCGGAAATTCCATCCGATTATAGCGCACCCAAACACCGCAGACCTGCGACTGATCTAACAACGTTATGACGACTGACTACCAGTGGAAATTCCATACGATTATAGCACCCAAACACCGCAGACCTGCGACCGATCTGACAACGTTATGACGACTGACTACCAGCGAAATTCCATCCGATTATAGCACCCAAACACCGCAGACCTGCGACCGATCTGACAACGTTATGACGACTGGACTACCAGTGGAAATTCCATACGATTATAGCGCACCCAAACACCGCAGACCTGCGACTGATCTGACAACGTTATGACGACTGACTACCAGTGGAAATTCCATACGATTATAGCGCACCCAAACACCGCAGACCTGCGACTGATCTGACAACGTTATGACGACTGACTACCAGTGGAAATTCCATCCGATTATCATCATCGTCATCATTTCAGCCTATTAGAAGTCCACTGCTGAACATAGGCCTCCCCCAAAGATTTCTCATCGTCGGGGGGTTTGCTTAGTTGCCACGTCTGGCGTGCGGGTTGGCAACCGCAGTTTTTTTTTTAGTGCAGGAAGATGCTGCTGCCCATCTCCTAATATAATTGTTTACCATTAGTCACCTTTTACGACACCCATGGTTAGACAGGGCTGGCGCTATTCTTTACTTCCGACAGCCACACGGACATCCGATTATAGCGTACCCAAATACCGCTGACCTATGACTAGGGAGCAGCATCAATGGGGCGAGGGTAGCGGTGCTGAGCTCAGTGAGCACGGGCTTTTGGGACGGAAAGGGCTTAGTCCAGGAACTGATTTAAATATGCTGATAAATGAATTATTTAGTAATGATTACAGGTCTGCAGAGTGGACGGCAGCGAGCCCATCGTGTGCTGCGTCGAAAGGAATAAATTCATGAAAGCATCTGATGACAGGTAAACCTACCGACAGCATCGGGCTCTAAAGTCTGACAATAAGCTGATCCGGAGATGTAACGGTCCAGCCATGATACGCGTGCAATGCATTATTGTTGAGTAATTATAAAGGTATTTTTTTATGGAAAAGGGAAGGCAAAGGAGGCGGCTTAAGCGATGGTTTGGTTTGATTGCCGTGAAGTGCGTGTCCACGTAGATATGCAACGTCGGAAGACCTGCAGGTGAGTTGTCGGCCTTTAAGGATCTTTGGGGGGACGGGAGAGAGGATGAGAGGGGCGGGGTGGGGGTTGAGGAGGGGGACGAGTCATAGTTACCAACTCCCATCATGTGGACCCGTTTTCATAGTAACGGAATGACCATTACTGGTATTCGGTTAAATTATTTAGACGACGGGCCAGGATCAAAACTCTGAAACCAAAGACATTAGACATAGAAAGATGTTGGGTATGCAAACCGACAGCAACATAGATTACATATACGTGTAATGCCGTAAGGGTAAAAGCGAACACGGGTTCTTTCCCCTTCCCCCAGCCCCTCTCCCCAAATATCCTTATAGGCCAGCAAAGCACCTGCAGCCCTTACCATCAGGCGAGTCGCTTGCTCGTTTGCCGCCTTAACCATAAAAAAAACTCCACCATTTTAAGACTGTTATCGTTCCTTCTGCAGATTCCAGTTCCTTTACACTTCAAAGTCTTTCCATCTTCTGCAGATTCCATAATTTTTTTTTTAATTCAGGCCTTCCAATAAACCGACGATTCAATTAACCGAATGCCTTCCCGTTGGGAAGAACCTTACTGCCGAGAAAACTGGCCAAAAATCTTGGGACAGTAAGTATCACAATGCCGTTCTACGTAATAATAACTTTTTTTTTTCGCATTCCGAAGAGCGTAAGGAGAAGTGTAGCATCTCTTTGTCCAAATGCAAACCTCAACTGCACGTGCTGCACCCTGATGGGAAACAAACGGGACTCTGGCGACCGATTGATGGTGGGATATCTAATCGAATTTTCTGAACTCAAATCCCAAGGACTGGGATCTCCGGAATGGGGGTAGCAGCATCACTGATCCGCTTGCCATCGTTATGGGCATGGGCAAACAATTTCAAGGCATGTGTCAAGCTATGGATCATGATAGGCTGATGCAGTATATATTAGTAGATGTGTTATCAATCACGGAAAGTGCGAGAAGCACCCATGTGCTTCGTCAGATGGCTGACGAAACCACTTGCATATCTCTTGAGCATACCGACCACAGCCACCAGCAGAGGTGTCTGTGTTATGTTAAGACGACTCCGAATTCTTCCATTGATCGAACTTTTTGTTGTGGCTTAACACAGTGTGAACGAATTTAGAATTTGGTATCAGCTATAGAGGTGCATAAAAGGCAGAAGAAATGCCTTTTCTTCGTCCTCTGGGTCTCTTAAAAGCAGTTAAAATAAATAAATCGAAGGATTAGGATCTCTTCTTAAAGGCAGGCTATTTTTCTTTTTTCTATAAAAAATCATCTACTATTACCTCTTTGCTTATAAATATATTTCTACCTAAGGACCATCACGAGTGCTGTACTCTTGTGTTCTGTTATGAAGGGTGAGAGCTCCATGATACAGGCTGTGTGGCATTCCATCATAGAATGAATCCCAGGGATGACGCCGCGTCTGTAACCTTCTCGATGGAAGTTGTTCGCAGATGGTCTGTTAACTAGTTTATCACTTCGACGTTGTAAAAAAAAAACTTCACCATTTGGCACCACACAGTATAGTCGAACGGAATAACCCACTTCTCTCCACTTCGGGAGTTAGAACGTGACAGGTGGTGAGCCTAGTCCCCTTTGTTACCGGAGATCGCCATGAGCTTGCCAAGAGCATGAGCTTTCGTTGCCTATTAGGAAGTACGTGGGAAGAAAGGGTGTGACAGAATTGCTTATTGCTTTCAGAATGCATCGAGTATCAGGAGAAGCTCATATATCCGTGCAGGCCGAGCAATACGCCATTGGGTGGCTCCATCCGTCTGGACTTGTGCAATAGGAAACCCGACAGTCTGATCATTGGAGGAGAGGATGCGTACGCAGGGGAGTTTCCGCACATGGTACGTGTTCCGTTTGATGAAGATGTCCTACTAAAGCCACGGGGCAAGCGAACCATGGTAGGTCAGGGCGCTGGCTTCAGTTTCATAGAGCTCGAGGGACCTCGGTTCGATTCCTTTTGCCGGTAAAACTAAAATTGTTAATAGCAATTTAAAGTGCTGTATTTACCACGATAAACGTCAACATATTATCTTATAGAGAGTAAACTAAATAAACTTAATTCGTTTCGCACATGTAAAAAAACCTGGATTATATACGAGGTGAGCGGTAATTTTAGAATTACTTAGAACTCTGGGCATCATGTAAAAAGCAGTCTTCGCTTGTCCCATTCTGAATTTCACTTTTCGTCGTGGTGGTCCAAATGATCAGTGAAATATCGACACGGTTACTTAAACTTTTGTACACCAGTCCTGTCCAGGTCTGTACAGTCCTGTCCAGTGCTGTCCAATCCTGTTCAATTCTGTCCTGTCGTATTATTTCAAAGAAAGCCTTCATTGAAACCATTCTTGCTCCGTTCACGTAGTGCAACTGTTATAATATATCACTCAAGTAATGTCAAAAAAAACGACATACAAACATGAATTTCACTTGTCAAAAAAAAAAAATAGGTTTCCTTTTAATCTACCAACGTTTCCCAATGATATTCCTGTATGAATGTATTGAACAGCTGAATTAATCTACACTGCAACATCTAGGTGCTTCTGGGCTTCGGCAACATCACTTCTGAGGAGCACTGGGGGTGTGGCGGGATCCTGGTTAGCGAGAGGTTCATTTTGACCGCCGGTCACTGCACTTACAGCAGAAACTAGTAAGTGATTCAACGATAATCTAATGTACATTTGTTTAAGAAATCATGTCTTACACGTATAAACGCCTGCGGCCTCAAGGACGCTAGTGGTAACCTATGATGCTGTAAAAGCCAAAACGGCTAACACCAATAACTTCATCGAATACATATAACACGTATAGCGTCTGTCAGATATAACTCTTTATATTCATTGAACAGTATATATGATATAAATTGAACATATTCATATTAAGAACTCATCGTAGTCACATGTCGTTGCAGAAATTTTAGCCCCAATAGCCTAATGGGTTAGGGTGCGGACTGCGAAACATGACGTCGCAGGTTCGAGCCCACCATTCGACTATTGTCGTGAATCACTCCAAATACTAGCTCTAATGCTTAGTTGGAGGGTTAACAGCAATGTTAGTAATGTTAGTTAAATAGCATTGCTAGTATTCTTTAAAAAAAAAAAATTACTTCCGCTTCCGTAGAAATAACTAAGAACCGTATGAAAGTTTTCAAACTATTTTATTACCTTGTGTTGACTAAAGTAATCGATGTGGGGTTTCAAAGTCAATTACAAAATGTTTTTGGGTCAGTTCGGGATTGTTTAAAGCTCTCATGAACGTCAAAGTAGAGTTCGCAAAACAGGACCTGCTCCGTGAAGAACCGTCCGCATGCGTTACGATATTCTTGATCTGGTTTTGCCTATGCATAATTGTGCAGTTAAGTGTGTTGAAAGAATTCGCGCAATAATAAGAGGCGATTACCTTCAACTTTGACACCATTAAAATCGCTTCGTATTAAACCACGATACTGATAAAAAGTCAACTGAATCAGCAATTCACATTCTAAAACTCATCTACGTATTTTCCTCTAAACTTTCCGCTTAGAGCAATAGTGTCCTGCTGACTTCGAAACCGGTGTGCCACAAGGCGGTACACTGTCTCCTATAATGTTTTCCTTGTTTATTAACGCAATGGCCACTGTTGATACGATGGCCTTCAGCGTTAACGATCTGAACAACAATATTAATGCACTTTTTTTCTACACTATTGTAACCTTGAAGCTATCAGAGATTGGAAGTGATGAGCGTGAGATTGTGTTACTGTTAATACACGTGTGCATTATTAATGCAAAACTATAATAATGGGTGGTCCAAGGATGCTAGTAAGGATTGATTATTGTAAACATGGTCCTAATTTTTATAATGGAACGATAATGTACTTTTCTAGCACTGCTAAAAAAACCCTAGCCTATATATTTCATATGTGGTAGAGCCTAGCGGCGGCTGCTGCTCGAATGGGCCGGCTCGACCGGATTGGTATCGCGGCTTCGCAGAATACTGGCGTGAAGTAGAGGCACCTTGTGCTTCTGCGTTTCATTCGGTGAGTGAGGTAACCGGAGGCCCACTCCCCTTCCCCATGCCCCTCCCATTCTCCCGCCCATCTCCCAAATACCCTAAAAGGCCGTCAACGCACCTGCAGCTCCTCTGGTGTTGCAGATGTGCGTGGGTTACGGTAATCACTTACCATCAGGTGAGCCGCTAGCTCGTTTGCCGCCTTTCGCATGAAAAAAAAATTGACCGGTGCTTAAAGTTATTTGCCACTTTGCGTTCCCTCCATCGTTGTATAATGTATTGCAGTTCAAAACAAAGCTTATACTTGTTCAATCCTTAATTTTACACATTGTCTATGCAATGCAAAGTTAGATTTCGTGACTTGTGCAAAATGCGTCTGCGCAGGTTTACTTGAACGTGCCCTCGACGGCTGTCTGTGATCTGTCTCTGATTGATGTTACTTTTCGTACACCGGCCTAGCCTGCTCGTAGGCACGAACTATGTATTTGACAAATAAAAACTAAAGATATGCGTGCGAAGGTTTAGTAGTTCTAGAATCTTCTAAGCCTCGCCGTAGACGAGTGGTCTGCCTCTCGGTTTTTTATCGGATACATTTCGGAGAGTGTGCGGAGGTTTCGCATAACCTGATAGCCCCTTCCCCTTTCCATCACCGAACGACTAGGCGCGGCGAGCAGTTCCACCCTTATGTTGTAGACATTCCTCCATTACGCACGAAGCGGTTTGCCTCTTCTTTCTTTATGCGGACGGCTAAGGAGTGGAACTCTCTGCCGAGGTCAGTTTTTCCGGAACACTATAATATGGACATCTTTAAGGCCAAAGTGAACAGACACCTTCTAGGCAAACGTGTACCATCCTAGGCCCCATCTTCGCCTTCCATCGGGCAAGATTGAGGTCAAACGTAAGCCTATTATTCATAAAAAAAAAAGTTAGTTTTAATTAGGAAGCAAATTTTAATTCATTGAATACATCGATGAGAGAATATTGATCTCTTCTCGTAAACCTTTTTTTTTTTTGGGGTGGTGGGAAAATGGTGTAGGCATACCCGTTGTTGGCCGGGAGTCCTCCCAAGGAGTACGTCGGACTCGAATCACGGAAGGAGAAACATACCGACTGAAAACCCATCCACGTTGCTGTTGGCCCGGAGGCCTTTACAGCTTCATCCGTGGAGATTTGCGAGAGCGGAGGCCCGCGAGTTGAACAAAAGGGTCGACGATGTATGCTGCTATGAAGCGCTGCGTCCCATGAAACGAAAGAATATCTTCCAACTTTAGGGGAGGGGCTAGGCGATCCGAGGGCCCCGACAGGGAAGTGAAAGCTCTTCGGGGATCGCCTTGTCATATGACTTTAGTGACGACCTCTGCCTCGAGTAAATCTCGTGCGAGTCGTGAAGTGTTGGCGACGAAGTCTATCCTGCTGTTTTAGCCGTAGGACCTGGCTAGTGTGGGTGCTTGTGCTGGTGTGCGTGTGGGGCGTGGCCGCATACGCGTTATTTCTTTGGGTGATATATTGAGGCGCTCATCTTGTTAACCACTCTTTATACCACATGCTTAGGCGTTATCCGTATTTTTATTTTTAGTGTTCCTCTCCGAGCTCTATTACTAAGCCTACGCCGTCTATCCGTCCGTCCATCTATCCTACATTTAAAGGGCTGTATCATTCGAACGGTAATAGGTAACCAAAAGGAAATCCGGCCAAGTGCGAGTCTGTCTTGAGCTCGCGCTGAAGATCCTGCACCGAACGATAGAAAACACAATCTTTTCGCTAAATACACAACACATCCGTGTCATCCGTTACTGAGCGGATGTGCGGAAGCTTAAGAGCGCGAGTGCGTCTCGTATAGCTTTTTCGGAGAAAATATTAACAATTTCCGAAGCAACATCAATGAATGCAATTGTACGCCGTCGCTGGACATAGAACACATCGGATCAATCACTTCCACACAAATTATATCGTTCAAGCTTACTTGAGACATCTGTGGTCACTAGGAGAGCGTTCTCTACTCTGGCAAGTCTGAACTTGTGCACTGCTAAACTTGAAATACACTTTATTGTACACCGATTAGCAAAAATAGGAAAAAAAATTAATAAAAAGAAACATAAAATACACAAAGGTAGAATTGGCGGCCTTATCGCTCAGAAGCGATCTCTACCAGGCAACCATTTAGCAGAGGAAATAATGACCAGTGAGGAAGGGTCAAGGGTGTACCCAAGTTACTAAGAAGTTAGAATATAATAAATATACATTGATACACAAACATATGTATATATATATGCTCTCACATATACAATATATATCAATACATATACAGGAACATAAAGAGTAAAGCCTAAATAATATAAGAGCCATACGACGCAAGGAAAAGTAAGTGTTAAAGGATAAACAGATAATGAGAGATGATTATTAAGGGAGGAAGGAAGTGCGTTTTGACCAGCCTTTTAAAAGTATATTGATAAACTCATGCAAGTCTTAACTTGTGCAAGTAAATCGTGACGTATGAAGAGGGCATTACAGAGTTATTTACAATTTATAATAAAATCATTACAATGTGTATATTAATACTGTTTTAGAATGTAAATTTTTACAATATATCCACATACCTGTATCAGCCAGGGGACTTGCAATTGGAGAATAAGAGTTATATCAAATCAATATCCTCGAGAGCCGCGGTAGGCTAGTGGTCAGGGCACTCGCTTTGCGGCAGGGCCTGGGTTGGATCCCCCTTGCCATATTTATCACGTGCTCGGCGATGAAAGAAAACATAGTGCGGAAAAAATATTTCGAGGACTTGTGAAGACCGCCTACCCACACGGCAGCACTATGGTGGGTCCTATCCGGCTCCAAAACCCTCTCATGTGTATGAGAAGGTGGCATTTGCCCAGCTGTGGGCAGTTACAGGCTGCTACTTTACTTTACTTCTACGACATATCATAGTAGTAGATAAGAATGATTGCGCATCCCTAGATGGTACCTATACCAACACTACGATCACTGAAGCTATGGTGGCAGTTTAGTAGAGACTTCATTGTTTTTTTTTTATGGGAAAGGCGGGGCAAACGAGCAAGCGGTTCACCTGATGGTAAGTGATTACCGTCGCCCGCGTACATCCGCAACACCAGAGGTGCTGCAGGTGCTTTGCCGACCTTTCAGGGTATTAGGGAGATGGGAGGGAGGAAGAGGAGAGGGACGGGAAGGGGGGCTGGGCTTCCGGTTACCTCACTCACCGAACGAAACGCAGAAGCACAAGATGCCTCCTCTACTTCACGCCGGTATTCTGCGAGGCCGTGGTGCCGACCCGGTCGAGCCGGCCCATTCGAGCAGCAGCAAGAGCCGCCGCTTGGCTCTATCACGTTAGAATCTTTTAATTTTGTTAGTTCAATTAAATATTCTTTCTGCAGCGGGCCTGTGTCCAAAGCGAAGGTCGGTATTCTCGAGCGTACCGCTGCCACAAAACATTACAAGATAAATCGTATCATCAAGCATCCAGATTATAAACCGCCGGGAAAATATAACGACATCGCACTTTTGGAGACGGACAGAGAGTAAGTGGTTAATGCTAATATATATATAATATTATAGGAAAAGCGGCTAACGTGCGAGTGGCTCATCTGATGGTAAGTGATTACCTTCGCCGGCGTACATCTGCAACACCAGAGGCGCTGCAGTCCTTTGTAGGACATTTGGGAGATGGGAAGGAGGATGTGGTGGGCGATGGGGTGGGGAAGTGGCCCTCCGGTTGGATCACCAGAATCGTGGAAAACCAGAAGATGCCTCTACTTCACGCGGATATTTCGCGAGCTTGCTGTAGTAACCCGGTCTACCCGGCGCTTGCGAGCAGCGACAAAAGGGCGTTGTTTGTTGTTTGTTGTTATTGAAATCACGACGTATCGGGGGCTTTTATACGTCGTGTAAAAGTTTTACAAAAAATCTAAATTAAACTCGACGTAATCCCCAAATAATGAAAAGAAATGAAAATACACTTTATTGTACACCAATAGCAAAAATAGGAAAAAAAATAAATAAATAAAATGAAACATTAGATACACCAAGGTACAATTGGCGGCCTTATCGCTCAGAAGCGATCTCTACCAGGCAACCATTTTGCTGAGGAAATAATGACCAGTGAGCAAGGGTTAAGGGTGTACGCAAGTTACAAAGAAGTGAAAATATAATATAATAAATATGTATTGATATATACACAAACATAATAAATAATAGTTACATTTAAAATAACCATCAACTCTGAAAAGCTATATTTTTTTTTTTATGGAAGAGACGGCAAACGATCAAGCGATTCACCTGATGGTAAGTGATTACCGTCGCCCACATACATCTGCAACACTGTAGATGCTGCATGAGCGTTGCCGGTCTTTAAGGATATTTGCGAGATGGGAGGGAAGAGGAGGGGAATTGGGAGGGGGTGAGGGCCTCCGTTTACCTCACTCACCGAACGAAACGCAGAAGCACAAGATGCCTCTACTTCACGCCGGTTGCGAGGCCGTGGTACCAATCCGGTGGAGCCGGCCCATTCGAGCAGCAGCTAAAGCCGCCGCTTGGCTCTACCACGCTTAAAATAACATGCTTATGTTAGCAATTTGTTCGAGGCCAGGGGAATATGCTCGCAAAGTGGTTCCCGAGGAGCCTTGGAAGCCTAGTGGTCAGGGTGCTCGCTTCAGAATCATATAGCGCGAGTGTCCTGCATTCGATCCCCGGTGGCCGGCACCACTAATATTGCTAATAGCAATGTCGCAAGTTCTGTATTTACCACGTGCACTGCGTTGAAAGAAAACACTGCGAACTTGGTTGTCTGTGAAATAATAAAAAAATATAATTTCGAGGATATGTGAAGCCCGCCAACCCGCACGCTGGTCGTCTAAACGTACATCCCTAGTCCCCGTGGTCTCCTTTCATATAGAGCGGGGATTCCCAAAGTGACCCAAGGGTTCGATATCGACCACTTCAGGTTATGTTTACTCATCACAGCCACAAAACTTTTAGATTGTTAATTACTTTGTATCGATAGGAAAAAAAACTAGAGATAGGATTTTTAAAGTAATTTCGCTGTGGGGTCCGAGGTATCGGGTATCAGGTATCATTTCGGAGAAGGGGTAGTTGCCCGAAATAGTATGGGAATCTCTGATATGCAGGTTCAGGTTATATTAAAATAATAATGTTTCCAGGATTGCGATGGATGAGAACGCAATACCTGCATGCCTGCACAATGGGCACCGAATAAATGACAGCAGCGCTATCGTCACGGGCTGGGGCACCACGGTGTTCAGGAGGGTACAGCTCTCCAGCGTCCTCCAGAAGGTAAATACTCGTGTAGGCCAGTCGGACCGTACGGTACACATGACACAGCATCATCAACATAATTTCAGCCTATCACATGTATGTCTAAGTACCGTCATATATAAGTATTATATTGTAGTATAATATTCGAGTCTATATATATATGAACATAATATTATTGTGCACCCTTTTACATTTTCTCTGTTCAATCTAATGGTAGACTGGTAGAGAATGCCTCTTGGCATTAAGTCCGCCTTTTTGTCATGTAATGTGCAAATAAAGTTTAAATAAATAAATAAATAAACAAGCCCACTGCTGAATATAGGCCTCCCCCAAAGATTGCCACGGAGCTCGTTCCTGAGCCACATGACACATGACAGAACTTAATTCAGACTTGCAACAAGTTTGCCACAGCAACTGTACAAGTAAGGCTTTTAAAATTTATTATCTAGGTCCCATGCAACAAACTTACATAATGTTTGTTTCTTCAATGTAGCAGCAAGATTTATTTTATTTAATAATTTTACACAATTAAAAACGAAAAATTAAATATGATAGGAAGAAATGGTCTGTGCAAAGGTACTGCTTATTTCTTAAGAAATTTCTTCCAGCAGACCTGCGACAGGAGAATAGCTAGTCAATGGTAGATTGCGCGTACAATACACAAAAGAAACAATCTACATACACCTACTTATACATAAATATACATGAATAGATACTTAAATAAATATATACATAAATGCCCAAAATTAAATAAATGTATACATAATAGAATAGTGCCAATAGTTCATACTGCCAATGACATATAGTGGTCTTTGAGTCTATTCTTAAATACAGAAAGATTGTTAGATTGAAATGTTTGATGAAAGAAAAGGTGCAAAAATAATGTCCTCTTTCAAAATAATAAGTCGGAAATATATAAAATTGTAATTATCATGTTATTTAATATGAAGAGTAACCGTGAGACCGAGGAGAATACGAAACTACTCTATATACATTATCTATTGTACAATAGAACTACGACGGGCATTATTGTCTATGGTGGAGATTATGACAAGTTCTCCTCATAGGTGCCACCTATATCCTTAAGTAAAAAAAAAAGTAGAGTTACAGCCTGTAAGTGCCCACAGCTGGGCAAAGGCTTCCTTCTCAAATATTAGTATCAGAGAGGGTTTAGGAGCCGGGAAGGGCCCACCACGCTGCTTCAAAGCGGGTTGGCAGGCGAGATTCACATATCCTCGAAATAATAATCATTACTTCACAGACATGAAGGTTTCCTCGCGATGTTTCTCTTCACCGTTGAGCACCTGGTAAATACAGCACTTAACATTGTTAACAAGATGGAGTGACGACCTGCGCAGTGTTGCGGGAAGTCGATGGATGCAGGTGGCTCAGGACCGAGCTTCGTGGCAATCTTTGGGGGAGGCCTATGTTCAGCAGTGGACTTCTGATAGGCTGAAATGATGATGATGATGATGAAGATTACTCATGGACTGTTTTAACGGAGTTGGGTTAAATTATATAGCCGGGTTAACTAAGATATCAGAACGTCAAACATCTAAGTCCTTCTGTTAATTGTAACAGCGCTTTCACCATTTTGACTTGACTCCCACAGGTGACCCTGCAGAAGTTCTCCGACGAGGAATGCTACAGGTCTTACTCACCAGGTGCGCCTGGAATGCGGTACATGGTACACGGTTATAACGCCACCACGCAGATATGTTACGGCGATTGGCACAAGGCCAAGGATAGTTGCAACGTAAGTGCTCTTTTCTTGTTACCCAGAGTCTGTCCAAGAAAATGAAAGGCTTGTGACCCATCAAGATGGGTGCGGGGAGGAGGTGGGTTGGTGAGCGCAGAGCCGGGTACCCGAGCACGAGTGATGCTGCTCCCCATAACTGGTGGTCTGTGTGTGTTCGGGTTTCGGTAAATACGGATGGATTCTCCGCCATCGGTTCGTCACCAGAGCTTCGTTTGTTAGCCATCAGGCTGGCACCAACAGCGAGTTAGGTTGGCATTTGAAAAAAAAAAGATGACATATTTCATTAAGTAATGTAAGTACTGAGGAAGTAGAAATTTGCCTAAGTGTTCGATATCCCGTGGGTAGCGTAAAAGACGACTAAGGGAAAAGCCTCCAAGATCTCTAAAATTTATTTTGAAATTAAATTATTTTTAAAAATTATAAAATTAAAATGCTTATTTTATCACCATGAACCAAGAGGATTAAGAAAAAAACAAGGTTGAGACCTCACAGTATGTTTACAAAGACCTGTATCACTTTTAAAATAAGGTAACTTCAATTTCAAGTTTGAAACAAATATTGCAAACAGTGAAAAGCAACGGAAAAGAGACCATATCTATCATTTACGGATTTTAGTGCGTTTATTAGAATTTTTTAAATCCCGAACTTTAGGGTTCTTCACAGCACCCGTGGGGTACCCTGGGAAGTCTGCAGTCTGTGATTGTATGCTGGATCGCTCCAACAACACCCGATTCCTGCCAAGGATGATTAGCGAAGCTATTGAAATTAAAAACATCCTAGATTCAACAGAGAAGATGGCTGAATGTAAAAAAGTAAAATAAAGTAGCAGCCTGTAAGTGCTCACTGATGGGCAAAGGCCTCCTTCTCAAATACTAGTATCAGAGAGGGTTTAGGAGCCGGGAAGGGCCCGCCACGCTGCTCCAGTGCGGGTTGGCGGGCTTCACATATCCTCGAAATAATATTTTGATTATATCTCATACATGCAGGTTTCCTCACGATGTTTTCCCTCACCAGCATGTGGTAAATACAGCACTTAAAAATGGTTATTAACATTTTAAGTGGCGCCGACACCGGGGATCGAACCCAGGTCACTCGCGCTCTATGACACTAAAGTGTGCGCCCTGACCACTGGGCTACCACGGCTCGTAGCCACCTATAGCCTGCCGTTGACTATTTACAGGCTGTTATGGTATGGTAAGGACTCGTGGACTGATCACTGGGCTACCATCGCTCCGTTAGCTGGCTGAATGTACGAGCAGTTTGAATTCCGAACTCGTATGATCGAAGACAAATGCTCGAAATTTTATTCTTGTATAAGCTCGCTAATAGCATACTCGTTGCTCCTGACTTGTTGTCCCTTCTTCACTTCTCCGTTCCCTCGAGGTCGCCAAGACCCACGAGATTTAACACTTTCACAGTTTAAAAAAAAAATAGTAATCATAAAAACCATAAGGCATTATTGTTTTGTCTATGATTGGTTTGTGTAAATTAAAACATAATGTTTCGCTCATTATATTTTGCATGCAGTCTTCTCCTGCAACTGTAGAGGCGCTGAGCTAATATCATTGATGTATACATTGCATTTGTTTGTAATAGTGTACACTATGTTGGCGATCATTAAATAAAATAAAATAAATAAATAAAGATGGAGTGACGACCTGCGCAGTGTTGCGGGAAGTCGATGGATGCAGGTGGCTCAGGACCGAGCTTCGTGGCAATCTTTGGGGGGGGCCTATGTTCAGCAGTGGACTTGTGATAGGCTGGAATGATGATAATGATGAAATAAATAAAATAGAAGTTTCTAATACAATTTCAAATACAATTCCAAGAGCTGCTAGTAACGAGCCAATAGGGCTTAGCTTGACTACCCTCATCTAACTTACGAAAACTGCGTTTCTAGACCTTACCACTATTTACCCATTGAGTTTAAACTTCACTTCCAGGGCGACAGCGGTGGTCCGGTGCAGGTTAAGCATCCGGATATATACTGCATGTATTCTGTATTGGGCATCACGTCGTGGGGCAGACAGTGCGGGTATCCGGGACATCCAGCCATCTACACCAGGATAGCCGCTTACATACCATGGATAGAGAGCGTCGTGTGGCCTTGAATAATGGTGCCAGCAGTTACAAAGATGGAAAAGATACTCGAATAACATAAGAAATTAAAGAGTTTTAATAATATATAACAATTAATGAAAAATCTATGTAATCATTTACTTATAAGATAATTACGGACGTTCTGTACGTTTCAATTGTACGATGTGAATATTGAAAAAAAAAAAAAGATCGTGTCTATTTATTTAAAAAACATCATTATAAATACAAACTGGGCGTTAATCAAATATCATACGATTGTATGTCACACCTAAATCCTTACATAGTCACACAGATCGGCGTAATCAAAAGAAACGCCCCACCTTTGTACTTTACCGCCCAGCGAGGCCGTGCTCGAGCCCGACGCTCGGCCCGCTCCATCCCACCTCCCCCCCCCCCCCTCCCATCGTTTCCCGTGCTAATGTTGTATCGGCCTATGACTGTCGCCGTGTGCATGTCGTGTTTAATGTGGAACATTAAAGATATCGATGGCATTATATATTATACCGGTTACTTTAACTGATTCAGAGCCGTGGTAACCTGGCGGTCAGGGAGCTCACTTTAGTTTCATATAGCGCGAGTGACCTGGTTTCGATTCGACCTGTGCGCCGGCACCCACTAAATTTGTGTCCACACGTGATCGGCGATGAAGGAAAACATCGTGAGGAAACACTTATGTCTGAGAAATAATACTAAAAAAAATTTATTATTTCGAGGATATGTGAAGCCAAACCGTACTGGAGTAGCGTGACGGATCCTTCCCGGCTCCATACCACCGCAGATATTTGAGAAGGAAGAAGGGAGAAGAAAGAAGGATTTATTTTACAACGTGGTAGAGCCAAGCAGTTGCAGCTGCTCGAATGGGCCGGCTCGACCGTGTTGGTACCGCGGCCTCGCAGAATACCGGCGTGAAGTAGAGGCATCTTGTGCTTCTGCGTTTCGTTCGGTGAGTGAGGTAACCGGAGGCCTACTCCCTCTCCCCTTCCCCTTCCTCATCCTTCCCCCCATCTCCCAAATACACTTAAAGGCCGGCAACGCACCTGCAGAACCTCTGGTGTTGGAGATGTACATGGGCGACGGTAATCACTTACCGTCAGGTGATCCGCTTGCTCGTATGCCGCCTTACCCATAAAAAAAAAGGAAGACCTTTCTTCATCAGTAGGCCGTTACACACTGCTACTTCACGTTACTTTTTAACTAATTACGAAATGCTACGCGATATATATGACATATTTTTGCTGCTGTTCCAATGGGCCGGCTCGACCGGGTCGGTACCGCGGCCTCGCAGAATACCGGCCTGAAATAGAGGCATGTTGTGCTTCTGCTTCCCTTTCTCCCAAATATCCTTAAAGACAGACAGAGCAGCTGCAGCTCTTCTGGTGCTGCCGATGTACGTCTCACCATTGTACGTGAGCGACGGTACTCACTTACCAACAGTTGAGCCGTCTGCGCGTTTGCCCCATTCGGCATTAAACAAAATAGATTACCGCCAAAACAGTAATTTTTTTTTCTAGTTTCATGGTCATTGCGTCTTCGAGCCAAAGGGTATTGTAAGTATACGTCATAGAGTACAGTAGTACCTTTACAAAGCAGAATCATCGGTACCACAGACTAATGTAATAGTTACAACGCTTACTCTGTGGCAATGGCGAAAATCTTAAAATGTAATATTTTGATTTTTATTTACATAACGTAGGTCAAGCATACTGATTACATGTTAATCTTTAATGTTTATTTATTTATTTATTTAATCTTTATGCACTAATTCGTACATATGGCGGACTTAATGCCTAGAGGCATTCTCTCCCAGTCAACCATTAGGCTAAGCAGAGATATATACATAATAGAGGCGATACAGCTAAGAGAAAAAAACCAGTAAAAGGATATAAATATCAAAATATATATTTACAATAGATGCATACATACATACATAGATACATTAATAACATATATACAAATATACCATATATACATAGAATAATATACATGTCAGGACAAACAACTAAAGCGGCGCAATGACAAACAGCAGCACTAGTACAGACTCGCAACATTTCTGTAATGTTTTCGGATGTTATTTTTAAAGGCTTATTAGGAGCTTTGTTAATGTCAAGAGGGATTTCGTTCCAGATCCTTATAGCTGTTTATCGATTTACGGAATAAAAATGTAACGATTAATATACATTAACCAGTATTTAAAAGACTTTCGTATGAAATGACAATTCTGGTTCGTTTAGGTAAGATCTTTTAGTTGAAGTAGTTAACGATAGGAGAACTGAGGGAATGAATAGCTGTATATTTCACTTCCACAAAATTTTTTTTTTGTTTGTTCTGTTTAACGCGGGGGAAAGGTGCTCGCACCTACCCGTCACCGTCTCCGGCCGACTGGTTATGTCGGGATCAGCATTGAGGATGCTGGACCGACTGAACCACACCTCGAGGTAGATCTGCTGTTGGGCTAGTGGCTAAACTAAGTTAATAAAACAAAATTTCTAGTTGGACCTGTGAGATTTATTAATATTTTTCTTTAACCCCGGCCAAACCGCAATGTTTGTTTCGGTCACACGTTGACGAATTACACTGACAGTGCGACGTTGCCAAACTTACATGAGCTATCTCTTTTACTCCTACTGACGTTGCGAAAAAATGACAGAGATAACAATACCTCGTTTGTCAGTTTTGTACAGGAGCGGCGAGATTCTACTGTCAATGATTGGGTCGAGATCTAGACCGTGGTCTTTCGTTTGTACTACACACGAGTGACCTGGGTTCGACCCCATTGCCGGCACACTTAAGAAAGTAGCAAATTTACCACCATTTTTCTGACGTAGCAGCGCCGCTTGGCAGCGGCTTTAGCTGGGCGAATGGGCCGGCTCGACCGGGGTGGTATCACGACTTGGCAGAATAGTAGAGGCATCTTATGCTTAAAAGCTGGCAACGCACCTGTAGCATTTCAGGTGTTGCAGATGTACGCGGGCGACGGTAGTCTCATACCATTAGGTGGAAAAAAAATGTTTAGAGGACGTCTGAAATTCGCCAATTCGCACTAGAGCAGCGTGCCTTTTTTTTAAAAAAAAAAAACGATACCTTCCACTGTAGGAATTTCTCCTGTGTCGCGGATTACATACAATACATAGATTCACGCCTTGTTTCCAACGGGGTAGGCAGAGACAATCTTCCTCCACTAGCTACGGTCCTGACGTTTTTCGCTTCTCCCACTTTCATCGATCTTCGCATGCACGCTCGTTGGTTTAGAGTATTATTATTATTATTATTAATTATTTATTGTGTCCCTAAAAAAAAAGAAAGGAATACAATGGGCGGACTTAATGCCTTTTGGCATTCTCTACCAGTCAACCCTGGGTGAGAAAGAAAACATGTTGGCAGGTACAAAATAAATAATACACATAAATTAAATATAAATATTAAATATATAACCCTTATAATATACTTACATACTTATAACATACATAATACACTATACATAAACATATAATACATACATAAACAAATTAAATGTGGAGAGAAAAATCTTAGATGGCATTTGCCTTCAGATAGTGACGACGGAGCAGGGTTTGAAGGAGTTTTTGTTCGGAGCTTTCTTGATTTCATCGGGGAGAGCGTTCCTGAGAAGTGTGGCTTGAACGGTGAAAGAAGAAGAAAAGAAACCAGTACTATGTTGTGGAACACTAACCTTCAAGTTGTTTGAAGTTCGAGGCACTCGGTTATGACTCGTATAAAGAAAATTGAAGTTATCCTTAAGATACGAAGGAGAGTTTGCATCGTTTAAAACGGAATAAAGTACTGATAAGATTCTGGAGCTACGCCTTTGGTAAATAGTAAGCCATTTTAGCTTTGAACGATAGAAGGAAATATGGTCATACTTACGCAAACCGAAAATAAATCTTATGCAGTTATTGAGAAGGCGCTCCAGTTTAGTAAGAAGATATTGCTGTGGATCTGGGTAACTGGGTAACACATCTGCATAGTCGATAATGGGTAGAATAAGTGAATGGACCAGCAAGAGTCTGGTTTTAAAAGGTAGGAAATTCTTGAGACGATAAAAAGAGCGCAAAGTGGCAACGACTTTACGGCTGGTTTCACCGATGTCTAAGTTCCAAGTCATAGTGTGGTCCAGATGTAAACCAAGGTTTTTCATGGAATGACAGTATGGGATGATAAGGCCGTTGTAGAGAACAGGAGCAAGACTTCCATAATCCACCCTTGCGAGCATTCTTGCACTACCCATAACCATCACTTTACATTTTGATGGATTGACAGAGACTCCGTATCTGTGTGACCAATCTCTGATGGCATCGAGATTATCATTAAGACTTTTAATAGCATTGTTTAAATCCTTAATGCTAGAGTGAATATAGAGCTGAAGATCATCAGCATACAGATGGTACGAACAGTCGACAACTGATGTGATAGAATTTATAAATAAAGAAAACATTATTGGAGAAAGTATACCGCCTTGCGGTACACCAGACTCTAGATCAGCCCATGCAGATAGCTGCTGTCCTAATCGGACTGATTGCTGGCGACCGCGAAGATAGGATGAAAACCATTCCAAGGCCGGGGATGAAAATCGAAGAAATGTAAGGATTGAGAGAAGGATATCATGATCAACTGTATTAAAAGCATTTGAAAAGTCAACAAGCGCCACCACTGTGAGTTTCTGCTCATCCATCGCTTTTCTTACATCGTCAGTAACCTTAATCAGTGCAGTGGTGGTGCTGTGACAAGGACGACACCCCGACTGAAAATTATTCAGCAGGTTATGTTTTGCTACAAATAAAGAAATTTGCTTATGAACACAGGCTTCCAAAACTTTCGAAAGAAAAGGGAGAATTGAAATTGGGCGGAAATGATTTGGCAATACAGGATTAAGGATTTTAGGAATTGGTCGTACATAAGCTTTTTTCCACTGGATAGGGTACTGACCAGAGTCAAGGGAAAAGTTTATAATATGAGTAATGACGGGAAGCAGGTACTCGAGGATCATAGATAACATTACCTTACTAATATCATCGCAGCCCACAGCCTTGGATTTGATTGAATGAATAATTTTCATAATTTTGTCTTGAGTAACAGGGGAAAATTGAAAGAAATTAACAGAAGGAGGTTGCATTAAACCTATGGAAACAATTGTTTGAGTCCGGATTGCAGGGTCCAACAAAGAAGTCGAGGCAAAATGACAATTAATGTCATCCAATTTAAGATCTGAACCATAATCCGGCGAAATCCCTTTTCCGAAACCGAGAGATCTCAAGAATTTCCACACATCAGCTGCCGACGAATTATTAATATTATCGTGGATATATCGGCGTTTAGCATTTCGTACCATCTGATTACATCTATTTCTTAGTTTGAAGTGAGCCCAGTTCTCTTCTGAACGTTGTCTTTTAAATTTCTGAAACGGCCGATCCCGTCTTGTCATTGCCACCCTTACGCCTCTTGTCATCCAAGGGGCTGGAGGACGCTTTACTCTTACTTTGTGTAAGGGAGCATGAACGTTGTAGATATTGATAAGTGTATTATTGAGAAAAGAGACTTTATCATCAGTTGTGGAAGCTGCTAATAAAGGAGTAAAGTCAGTAAGGGATGCGTCATTTTTAAGTTTGTCGGTATTTAATCTTGAAAAATTGCGTAAATGCAGAAAAGTCGGGTTGTGTTTAGGAGGTTTTATTCTATAGGAAAAATAGATAAAATCATGACGTGAAAAACTTGGGGCGGGAAGCTGTCCGTGGCTAATCACACGGTCAGGCGAAGAAGTAATAATGAGATCAATCCATGAATCATTAGTGTCAAAATGATGATGAGTTGCCTGTAATGGAAGAATGAAGAGATTGATTCAATGATCGACCGAAGTTTTAGAGCACGAGAGTTATTTCTCAATAAATCGGTATTAAAATCACCCAATATCATGTAGTGTGTGTAGTCAGACCCAATGGTATCAAGAGCAGTCTCTAAAGCAGTGAAATATTCTAAGGTAGGAGGCCAGTACACTACCCCTAAAATCGCCTTAACTCCCTTAATATCAATTTCGAGGTACAAAAACTCTGCTGAGGCGGAATAGGGATAAAAGGAAGCCAAGACTGTCTTGTACGAAATATTGGCTCTAAGATATATAGCAACTCCACCACCTCTTTTTTCTGTTCGGTCATTACGAATGAGGACGAAGTCAGATAGAGGATATAAAGAAGACAATAAAGAAGGTTTCAGCCAGGTTTCTGAAACGAGGATTGCATGAATGCAATTAGATGAGAATGCATCTTCAAAGTAAGAAAAGTGGCAAGGAATGCTTTGGGCATTAATATGACACACATTGAAGGCTTTATCAAACGGTATAAAAGAGCACTCTCGACCTGGCCTTTTTCCGGAACGTCTCTGATTTGATCGTGAAATGTTCGTCCAGGTCTTCCTCTCCCGACTCTACCATTTACACCAGCAATTAGGTAGAAAAAATACTTAATAAGCTTGAAACAAATAGAAAACATATGATTTGTTAAAAGATAATGTTATTTAAAATAATGTATAAGCTCAACTCGGCTACTTATGGGTTAAATTTTCTATATATGGCAGCTTTGCATGAAGTGCGACAGAGATATTTTTTTTTTTGATGGGAAAGCGGCAAACGAGCAATAGGTTCACCTGATGGTAAGTGATTACCGTCGCCCGCATACATCTGCAACACCAGAAGACCTACAAGTGCGTTGCCGGCCTTTAAGGGTATTTGGAAGATGGTAGGAAGGATAAGGAGTGGACTGGGGAGGGGGAGTGGGAGTGGGCCTCCGGTTACCTCACTCACCGAACGAAACGCAGAAGCACAAGATGCCTCCACTTCACGCCGGTATTCTGCGAGGTCGTGGTATTAATCCGGTCGGGCCGGCCCATTCGAGCAGCAGCTAGAGCCGCCGCTTGGCTCTACCGCGTTAAGATAAAGAAAAATCAACGAAGATGAACAAACCTGTCTTCAATTTGAAAGATTGAGTGCGTTCTTCATCCACACTACAGTGTATCAGCTGTGAGAGTGAATCATTTTATTTCAACCAATAAATAAAAAACAACGCTTCTTTGTTTGCGCGGAACGCTGCTTGTTAAATAAATCAACCCGATGTATTGTGAAGCAGCCTCTGTCTCTTTCTTTAAATGTTGTCATTTAAAATGCACAATAATGGCATTCGAATAACGTTTTTGCCGATTTTTAAACACAAATAGAAATAATTAACTGACGTGTTTTTTTTTTATTTAAAATAAGTTTTGACTTTTCGTTACTGGCTATAGACATTGAACTAAATTTGAACATGCAAAATATAAAATGGTAACATTTAATGCTAAAAATAATTAATGTGTAAACAAATTACATCGCCATTTAGTCTTTTTCGTGGTTAAAGGTGCTGGTAGCACAATAACTCATATTTTAAAACAAAGGGTTATTTATAAGTGAACGTTATGTCTGCTGTTCGTTGACGAAAAAAAAAATAACTAACTCTCAAATATAATCATCTCAAAATAAATACGCAAATATAAAACACATAAAACAAATTAAATGTGTTAGTATAGATTTACTACGAATTGACTGTGAAATGTACTTGTAATTTATTAAAGACATTAAAAGTTTTTTTTTTTTTTTCACTCATTGGGCCACACCGTCTCCGATATCCACTTAAGGTATTCATTATTAACGACGTTCGTGTATACACCGACTTTGTTGGGGCCGCATACCGCGCCCCACGACACGATCCCCACCACGTAATACCCGCATACGTTTAGGATTTTCGCGTTGAACGTGGCCATCAACGGACCGCCGCTGTCACCCTGAAAAAAAAAAAAAAGTGAAGAATATACTCGCGAAAGTACCGGCGTGTAGTGGAGAAAATAAATCTTGTTCTTCTGCGTTTCGTTCGGCGAGAGTGAGGTATCCGGAGGCCCACTCGTATATCCTTAGATCTTGAAACACTTGCGGCCTGAAGGGGACGCAGGTGCAATCCAGCACAATGCAGCTGTGAAAGCCAAAACGGCTAGCAGCAAGAGCTTCGAATGTTAGTTGGCTCCATCCTATCTCTCCGAATGCCTAACCTCACACACATACGTTGCCTCCTGTTAACCAACCAACTCCGACGACCGAATGACAGTAAAAAACTTCCCATTCCCGTCATCGAAGAACTACCCATATCCCATATACCACAGGCTGTGCCGGTTGCCCACTGCGCCGAGTATGGGCAAACCTTTCAAAATGGTAAGTGATCACCGACGCCCACGGACCACATCCACAACACCAGAGAAGCTACAGGTGCGCTGCCGGCCTTTAAGGAAGGAATAGGCTCTTTTCTTGAAGGTCCCTAAGTCGTAACGTAAAAATTTCGGCGTCTCCTTCGATCGGCCTATGTTCAGCCCCTGCTGGAACTTTCGATGAGCCGGTGAAGGTTTCCAACGATGAAGACCTTGACGAGTTGTAAAACCCAAGTGGCCGAGGACAATGCTCCGCCGCTGCCCTCAAGGAATGTAGGCCATGTTCTGATTCAACTCACACTGCATGCGTCCGCTTCATTTGAGCTGGCGCAGATCATACTTTTAACGTCCCATTCTCTATTTTGTTTTCTCATTTCAGTTCGGCAAATCGATTCCGTCAAAATTGACGTAACACCCTGCAACAAAACATACACAAGTTTGTTATCCAAGCCAAAGTGAAATGTAAACTTGACGGGCTTTAGGGGTGAGGGTTGCAGAGAGAGAGGGGGGAGGGGGATAGTTTTCGGCGTTCTCAATCTCACTTGCTGATGGGGAGCAGCCCCACTAGTGTGATCCTACTGCCATTGTGCTACACTCACCAACCCACCTGTCCAGTTTTTGTTGGTTCTTTAACGGAATGGCCTAAGTCCAATAGTGAACTCTTATATGTTTTATTTTTTTATCTTTAAGGATATTTGGGAGGTGGGAGGGAAGAGGAGGGGAATAAGGAGGGGGAGTGGCCTTCAATTACCTCACTCACCGAACGAAACGCAGAAGCACAAGATGCCTCTAATTCACGCCGGTATTCTGCGAGGCCGTGGTACCAACCCGGTCGAGCCGGCCCATTCTAGCAGCACCAAAAGCCGCTGCTTGGGTCTGCCACGTACACGGTTATCATATTTTGACCTACATCAGAAGCATCAGTGCGAGCGGAAGACTACTTTAAATTGCAGGACATCATCTCCTAGGTCTATAATGACTCTTATTCGTGACCGGCTATTAAGCGGAGAAGGGGGAAAGAGAGGAGTGGGTGAGAGAGGCTGCGGGGAATGGGAGCTCATCAGCGCGACTGTGGTCCTCACAATGAGGGCGAAGCGGCGAGAGCCCAAAAGTGAAGTTGACACACCTTCATTTCGCATCAGATGATCGTGACAAATCCAACCCGTCCCCAGACAATAAGCACAACGCATATAGAGCAATAAAACAAGACCGATACCACACCGAACGCATCGAGAACAATCACTAACGTGCTCCAGGAGACCATGGCTCACGAAAGAGACCAGAGACATCCGTGGAGAGGATAAGAGAATGATGAAGACGAATTAATGTTTTTTTTATTACCTTTTTTAGTAATCTTGATGTGTTCATGTGTTGACCCGTCTGTCCCCAGCCTGCTATTTTCACAGCCTTCGGGATGACATCGGGAATGAGTCCCGGGACCGGGAGACACGCCGGTCGCGTGAACTGTGTTATCGTGACCCTGAAAATATCATATACTGAAGCCTTGACATGTTTCAGTTTGATTTTGAACACGTCCCCCTATTGGATTTCACCTTGTGTCATTTCTCATCATCCTCACCTTACAATGCCAAGATTCAGTTGCCGATGAAGTTGTCATTTGGAGAAGTAGTAGGCAGAGAAATGGGTCGAACTGCCGTGTATTCTTATTCAATCAGTAAATCTGATCAGTAGGATCTTAGGGAGTTAAGATGTAGCGGTACAGACATAGGTTTAGACAGATGTTTAGACCTAGGTTTAGAAAATATGTACATTATTAAATAAATTCCCCAGACACAGAATAATAATTTCATTTAAAAAATTGTTACGTAGTCAACTGAAAGTGACAGTTTGAGCCTTAACAAGTATTCTCTGTTCGAATACAGACTTCTCCACGCACGGTACGTGGCTTGACAGTTGCACCACCAGACGTCACCGGGTGGGCGTGTCGCCAGGCGATCGAGACAGTTCAACGGCGACACCCGTCCCCCATCTGCTGGAAGTCACGACATTTCTCCAGGAGTTTACCTCTCTTGGCCGACTGCAACCACACCGTCGAGATGGTTGTCTACGTATCCACGATATGCTAGTGCAAGGGCAAGCTTGTCACAACCCTCGTGGTGGAGCCGGGCGGCGGCCTCTGCTGCTGCTCGACCGGGTCGGTACCGCGGCCTCGCAGAATACCGGCGTGAAGTAGACGCATCTTGTGCTTCTGCGCTACGTTCGGTGAGTGAGGTTAACGGAGGCAATTGGCCAGCAGTCGGCACTTACAGGCTGCTACTTTACTTTACTTCACAAATATCGTCATCATGACTGCAGCCCCGTCACAAGTCTAAACATGCCCCTTCCGCAGAGATCAACACAAAGCACGCATTCAACGCCTTCTGCATCCATCGACTTACCGCAATATGCGCTGCAGGGGAGTCGATGGAAGCAGATGGCTTAGGACAACTTCTTAGGAGAAATATTACACTGCCTTTGGTGTTACGGGCTTACCACCCCGCCACCCTCCCCCCTCCCCCACACATGCACACACACGTACGACAAGATGAACGGAACTCACGGGAAGTCCAGCTCCACCAGTGCGATGTCATTTAGATGTGTGCTCGAGTCGTACAACTTGTGCTGCTTCAGTGTTACGATATTGCGAAAAATCCCCGACCTGATGTCGCTCTTGTTCACTGTACCGAGCAGGGCGTATTCGAGCTTGCCGCTGAAAAAAAAAGGGGGTCAGACAAAGCGAGCGACTCGTTTGATGGTAAGTGATTACCTTCGCCCACTTACATCTGCAACACCAGCGGGGCTGCAGGTGCTTTGCCGGGGTTTGAGGATACTTGGTAGTTGGGAGGGAGGGATAAAGGGCAAGGGTAGCGGAAACACATCGTGAGGAAATTTACATGTCATAGAAATAATAAAAATATAAGTTCGAGGATATGTAAAGCCTCATGGCGTGCTTTCCGGCTCCAAAACCCACTCAGACATTTTAGAAGGAGTCCTTTTGCCCAGCAGTGGGCACTCACAGGCTGCTACTTTCTTTTTTACTTATATATATATGTATATACATACGATAGAGAGGTACCCGGCTCCCGCTAGCCGTGTTCAGATTTCGTTTCACAGCTGCCAAACTTCGTTCACGAGCTCGTAATTATTTCGATTGGCTTGGGAACATATAAGCGTATTTTTATTATAAACACACGGGAATTTATACAACCGTCACTTACTATTTGGGTTCATGGAGCACGTGGGCCGCTGTCAGGACAAACTTGGCGCTGATCAGTGTACCACCGCCCACCCACACGACATCCGGATCCTCCTTGGTCTCCTTGTTCCTATTCCTACATCCTAGAACCACCTGCAACATAATGTTCCAGTCAATTATAAAACAGCGACCATAAACAGTGTGAACGAAAACCATAACTTTATATTCTGTTGATAACGTTAAATGGTAGAGAATTCCAAATGGCATAGAGTACGGCATTGCCTCCTTGTATCTATGTATGTATGTATATATTCACGCCTTGTTCCCAACAGGGTAGGCCGAGACAATCTTCTTACGTATATACGTCTTTCGCTTCTTCCACTTTCATCAATCTTCGCATGCACGCTCGTTGGTTTAGAGTATTCTCGACCTGGCCTTTTTCCACAACATCCCTTTCTCAATTCGTGTCACTACATCGTCATTCACGCCACATCGCTCTCTGATCACCTCTATAGTCTACCATAACTGCAGCCATTAAAATATGACCACTTGAATTTCTTAAACGCGGTAGAGCCAAGCGGCGGCTTCTGCTGCTGCTCGAATGGGCCGGAATACCGGCGTAAAGTTCAGACATATTGTGCTTTTGCTTCTTCCTTATTGTCGTCCCTCCATCTCCCAATTACCCTACAAGACCGGCAACGCAGCTGCACCTCTGGTGTTCCACTTACCTTGACTTACGTCGCCCACGTACATTTTTGCCTTTGCCGCCTTTCCTATAAATAAAAAAAACGCATACCATATGCGGAAGCTCCTCGATTGAAGTGGACTCGCCCTCCCAAATTCTAACTTCAGTCGTCTTGGGGCATATTTCTGTGTATTCGTTTGGGTTGGAGAACTCGTGGCATGCTGAAATGTCAAATGAACAGGTTAGCCAGCCGGCAGCCATCTTGTTTTTACCCCGCTGTTTTTACCAAGGGCAATGTCAAATGGACAGGTAAGCCAGTTGGCAGCCATCTTGTTTGTCCCCGCTGCTTTTACCAAGAGCAAAATCCCCGGAAATTCAAACATTTTACAAAAAAAAGTTCAATTCGCTCCAAAGATCAAACTTTACGCACGCATTGAAGGTAGATCATTGCAATAAATATGGCTCTCCCATAAGTCCTTATGGGAGAGGAATAATTCTTGCAGTCTGGATTACATGGGCTGTACTCACCACGGCACGCGGCAGTACCGCTGGAGACTCCGCAAATGTCGAAGAAACGCTTCTGTATCGTGATGCTGGTGGATTGAGGAGGAACCTTGCAGCAGATCAATGGCAACTGACCAGTGTAGCGGCATACCTTTTTCAACAGAGTTTATTTTTTTAAATTGTAACGGGGTGCAGACGTGCACATCTGATGGCCTATTTTATTGTAAAGGTGTGAGGAGGAGAGAGAGAAAGAGTTGATGGGAGATTCACCTTGCATGCTAGTTTTTAAAGCGATGACATCAGCGAAAAATATACACATACGGCCAGGGGTATTAGTCGTTGGAGTTGAGCTGGACAACTCAGCTCCAAGTTGCTCAGCGCGCTATGGAAAGGGCTATGCTCGGTGTTTTTCTTCGCGATATAGTCTGCAATGATGATATCCGCACCGGAACCAGGGTAACCCACATAGCCGTTAGGATCAGTGAGCTTAAGTGGTCACGGGCCGGCCGCGTGGTACGCAGAACCGAGAACTGACGGGGTTGACGGCCTAAACGGTGTTGCGGGAAGTCCATAGAAAGCAGTTGGCTCAGGACCGGGGTTTGTGGCAATCTTTGGGGGAGGTCTATGTTCAGCGGTGGACTTGTGATAGGCTGAAATGATAAAGATGATGATGAAACGTCGACGCACGGCATTGCCGAGAGCACTCCCCTCCACCCGCGATGCATCGCTCTTTGTGCGTCTCACGCGCGTGCACCACTGCTGGACAGCGGTCCCCGCAGCGCGGTGTAATGAAAATGAACGCACATGCCCAAAGGTCCGCGTTCATTTTCGTCGAATTTCCTATGACACGCCACGAGAGACTACGACGTATCGGAAGCGAACGGAAGCTAGCATAAAGTTGATTGTTCCAACGTACAATGTCGTCGGAAGTCAATTTGCCGTCTTGGGACTCCATGAATGCTCTTCCGAATATCCCAGTGTTTCGTAGTTCCGTAGGACAACACACCGCCGTCACGCCGTCCCTTATGAAGCAGTACTGAAAGCAGAAACGTGGAGCATTAGCCGAAAGGAGTTGAAATTAAGCAGACATTTTGAAGACCGAAAAAGATTGCGAGGAGTCGAAAAGCGATGTGTGCAGAGTGTGTGCAAAATGGCAGCCTGTATGAAAGGCCTCCATCTCGAATATCCGGATGGTGGACTTCACATATCCTCGAAATTAATTTATTAGCCCTCCGCTATGCAGGTTTCCTCACGATTGTCTTCCATCACCGCCGTGCACGTGGTAAATGCAGCACTCAAAATCGCTATTAACAATATTAGTGCCGGCCATCGGGGATCGAGCCCAGGTCGCTCGCGCTCTATGAAACTATAGTGAGCGCCCTGACCACTGGGCTACCACGGCTACATGGCCAGTGTGATTGTTATAATTTCATTTCATTGCTTTAGCGCTTTTATGCCGATGACCATATTACAGATCACCCCAGCCGTTACATCAGATTCGACAGGCCAGAAATCCAATCCAAAGGATTGGATCCGCGAGGCTATTGTAATCAAAAACCATTCTAATTTCAAAAGGGAAGATGGCTGGGAGCTACCATTGGGGTCCAGTAATAAATAAAATTAAATCTAAAACCAAGCATCTGAGGTCCACTGCACGACCTCGGGATACTGTGAGCACTTTCTGCGTAGATCGGACCGTTGCTGTAAACTAAAGTTAAGTAAAGTAACAGCCTGTAAGTGCCCACAGCTGGCCAAAGGCCTCCTTCTCAAATACTAGTATCAGAGAGGGTTTAGGAGCCGGGAAGGGCCTGCCACGCTGCTCCAATGTGGGTTGGCGAGCTTCACATATCCTCGAAATAATATCTTTATTATTTCTCAGACATGCAGGTTTCCTCACGATGTTTTCCCTCACCGTTGACCACGTGGTAAATACCGTTGCTGGCCTTAAAGGGTAATTGGAGTGATGGAGTGATTGAGTGGGGATGAGGAGGGAAAGGGGAAGGAGGATGAGGAAGGGGTTAGAGGAGGTGGAGTGGGCCACCGGTTACCTCACAGCGCAAGATGCCTCTACTTCACGCCGGTATTATGCGAGGCCGTGGCACAACACCGTCCGAGACCGCCCATTCGAGCAGCAGCGAATACCGCCACTCGCCTCTGCCGCTCTAGCTCTACAACAACCGCCGACAAAGTTACCACTTACCGTGATTTCCTTTTTCTCTTCATTTATTCTCCGGTCTGAGTATTCACATAAATAATCTTCCTTACAAATGCCCGGGGTGTCATCTGCTTCTTCGACTTCGCACGCGTCACCTGATTAAAAAAAAAAATAGTGAATAGTCTTTGGTAGCCTAGTGGTAAGGGTGTTCTATTTAGTTTCATAGAGCGCGAGTGACCTGGGTTCGATCTCCGGTGCCGGCACCCAATGAAATTGTTAATAGCAATTTTAAGTGCTGTATTTACCACGTGCTCGGCGGTGAAGGAAAACATCGCTAGGAAACCTGCATCTCAGAGAAATAATAAAAATATTATTTAGAGGATATCTGAAGCCCGTCAAGCCGCATTGGCGCAGCGAGGCGAGCCTTTCTCGGCTCCCAAAACCCTCTCTGATACTCGTATTTGAGAAGGAGGCCTTTGGTCGGCAGTGGGCACTTACAAGCTGCTATTTTATATACGATCAGAAAGTCAAACTTTTATTTGTTATCTCAACAGTCTGCAAAGAGTCCGACGCATGACATAGGCCTCTTACATAATGAGCACTTCCCATAACCACCGCTCAAGCGCATTGGCAATCTCAGTACCGGACATCCCGGGCGTGAAGTAGAGGCGTATTGAGCTTCTGTTTTTTGTTCGTCAACTATCCCTCCCATCCCCAAAAATATACTTTAACACCGGGAAAGCACCTGCACCCTCCTCTCCGAGGATAATCCTTCGTTCCTCTACTAATCATATGACAAGCTTCCCGCAACATTTTACCCATGTCGTTGGTGGTTCCTTCACCGTTCAGGCTACACTTCTCTGGAACTCCTCGCCCGAAGACATTAGAAAAGCCCCATATAAAATTTCTTTCAAACGATTGGTACGCGAACACTTTTTAAAACCAACTGACACTTGTTAGTATTTATTCTGATTCATTATATATGTACGCATTAATGTGTTTGTATGTATGTATATATTATAGTATGTATCTGTATATGTATGTGTATGTGTAGATATGTATGCTTATGCATGTAAATGAGTTTTAATTGTATATTATATTTCACGATTACATATAATATACATTTGGATTTACATAGCATTTACGTATTTGCATTTTGAATTTACACAGTCCCATAACTGTTGTTTATATATATTAATTGTCACGCGTATTGTTACTCAGAGATCTCTGTAAAGAAGTTGAATATATTTTATTGTGGGTAGAGATATAATAAACATGATGTGATTGTTAATCCGAAACAAAATCAAAATTTTTATCCTTTGACGTAGGAACATAGATTGCATATGTCGAAAGTCACAATTTTTTCTACCTACCATTTCGTAACGAGGTTTGTCTGTCGGATAACAGACAGAAAATCATTCATTTAAACCTATTGATAGGAGCAACTTTGCGCACATGCCGGGACCTTGTTGTAGAAACGTTCTCATTGCCCCGTGAACGAGTCCCTGACCCTACGTGCAATACACATTATGTACATCCACTATATACACACTATTATTACTAATAAGGAATGCGAAGCAGCATTTTCTGTAGAGGAGATCTGACTCCTTTTTCCGTGTATTCCCAACGTTTCGAGCGCTTTAAAGCAGCCGCGGGCACGTGGGAACTTAGGTGTTAAAGTTTCTTCCGTTGTGAAATCTTTAATTTCTATCATTACGTACATAATACTTATAATTGACAATCATGTATGGGGTATTTCTATATATGCTCATCTGGTTGGGTTGTATATATAAATACATATAGATACAAATAAATACCATATTATAAATAATATTTTATAAATTGAAACGGAATAAAATGAAAATACACTTTATTGTACACCAATAGCAAAAATAGGAAACAAAAATAAGATAAAAAGAAACATTAGATACACAAAGGTACAATTGGCGGCCTTATCGCTTAGAAGCGATCTTTACCAGGCAACCATTCTGCTGAGGAAATAATATATAATAAAATTAAATTGATAATTATAACCCAACCAGATGGAAGCCCCCGGCGGGGGAGATCAGGCGGCCGAGGGTTAGGTAGAAAGGGAAAGAAACCGCCGGACGATGCGAGCGGTATCGAGTAGCACCGCCTTCTGCATCTGAGCTCGGAGCGGTCCGTCACGGAGTCCCGGCCGCCTCGGATGTTCCGCGAGGCTGACCGGGATCAACCCATTCTCAAACCCAACCAGATGGAAGCCCCCGGCAGGGGAGACCAGACAGATGGGGTATTTCTATTATTATTATAATAATTATTATTGTTAAGTTACACAACACATTTTATTTATTTACACAACGCCATCTACCGGGTTACGCCTGGAACATATATTATAATGATAACTTAACGTATAGATGATGCTGCCAGGCGAAACCGGTCGGTACGTTTATATAAGTAAATAAAATGTGTTGAGAAACTGTTATGTATATATATAATGAGGCTATGTTAATTTTTAATACGATGAAGTATCAGCGAATAACAACAATCGCTTGCGTAGTATTATATAATAGTTATAATTATAATTATGTTATAATGAATAGGAAAGTGGTCTCGTTTTAGTAACATAGAGCGCGTGCGACCTGGGTTCGATCGCGTCACCAGCGGCATGTTGTGAAACAAGATGGACGAGCTCTTTACATAATAAAAATAGATAAAACTTATCTCATCTCAACCTAACTCGGAAGAGGAAGGAGTAATTATTTAACATGATTAAAATAAACATAAATTCATTATTTAAAATTGTATACATTTTATTATTATTATTATTAATACTTTTTTGTGTCCCTAAAAAAAAAAGAAAGGAATACAATGGGCGGACTTAATGCCTCTTGGCATTCTCTACCAGTCAACCCGAGGCGTGGAGAGATATAGTAAGGGTGCCAAACATTAAATTTGTTAAAAAAAAAATTCAATACATGAATAATTATATAAAATACACTTACAATTAAATACATACAGACGGAATAAATACATATAAACAAATATGAATACATATAAATATATTTACACATACATACAGCATACAAAATATTATTATAATTACAATCACCGATGATATCAATTCCGAAGAGGTATTGTGTTAAATTTTGCAAAAACAAGGAAAACAACAGCAAATTACCTTGATTCCACCGCGGCGTCTCAATGTGAGTTTTATGAACAGATTCAGAATTAAAAAAAATTAGTCTCTTAAATCATAAGGTAAGTATTATGCACGTGTATATACAGAATAGACGGCAACGGCAATTTTCGATTTCTAGAAAATTCTATGTGTTGACGCTTCATCTAAAGTATAAGGGTATCTGGTAGGGACCTGCAAGGAGCGCGGGAAGGGTAAAAACAATCACGGCTAGAGGGACGCAGCACTCGCTCGTCCATAACTTCCCACATCGACACGCCATCGGAAAACGTTAAAACTTATACAACATGGTTAATATGTATTGTTATCAAATAAATTGTCAAAATATCATGTAGTATCATGATGTAGTGACACGAATTGAGAAAGGGATGCTGAGCTGGTTTGGACATGTGGAGAGGATGAACGAAAGTATTATAGGTTGACGAAACAAATATACGAGGCGAGTGTAAATGGTAGAGTCGGGAGAGGAAGACCTAGGCGAAGATTTCACGATCGAATCGGAGACGTGCTGGAAAAAGTCCAGGTCGAGAGTGCTCTAAACCGACGAGCATGCATGCGAAGATCGATGAAAGTGGAAGAAGCGAAAGACGCATGTCAGGACCGTAGCAAGAGCAAGGAGATTGTCTCCGCCTACCCCGTTGGGAACAAGGCATGAATATATACATACATACGAATTGTCAAAAGGTCGATTAAAGTCTTATTGTGTCTGCCGCCTATTTTATTTTATGTTCCAACATTAAACACTATTTATATCTTTTTTTTTTTTTTTTGGAAAAGGGGGCAAAGAAGCGAGCGGCTCGGGGGGCTTTAGTCGGTCCGGCATCTTCAATGCTGATCCCGACATAACCAGCCACCGGAGACGGTTACGGGTAGGTGCGGGGGGCTCCTTTCCCCCACTTTAAAAAAAAATAGCTCGTTTGCCGCCTTTTTCATAAAAAAAAAATTTACCAAGACCTCAAGACATCAACAATAATTCGGACAATAAAATAATTTGTAAATTATTTTAAAACCATCTTCTTTGTTGTACTCCTATGTACTTTAGAACTATATATATATATATACGGCTATACGGCTCTGGAAATAAATCCCTCTTGACATTAAAAAAGCTCCTAATAATTTTGCATTTAAAATTAACATCAGCAAACATTACAGAAATGTTGCAAGTCTGTACTAGTGCTGCTGTTTGTCATTGCGCCGCTTTAGTTGTTTGTCCCGACATGTATATTTGTTTGTATTTTTTATTAAAATACATTATTCTATATGTATATAGTATATTTGTATATAATTTATTTATGTATCTAAGTATGTATGTATCTTCCTATCTGGGTAATTATATATTTTGATATTTATATCCTTTTACTTGTTTTATTCTCTTAGCTGTATCGCCTCTATTACGTATATATCTCTGCTTATCCTAATGGTTGACTGGGAGAGAATGCCTCTAGGCATTAAGTCCGCCATATGTACCAATCTGTGCATAAAGATTAAATAAATAAATATATATATACATACATAACTTTATGTGTATATGTATAAACAAATATAATTATAGACCCTGCCCTCGTTCGACCTCGCGAGAGGTCTGCAAATATTTTGGTGCGCGTAGTTTCGAAGCCTGAGATATCAACCAAGGTATTTATTAAAATGATATGACGTAAACAAACTCGATCTAAACTTAACGTTCAAGGTAATTAATATAATTGACTAAGGACAAATAGAGCCGCGGCAGCCTAGCGGTTAGAGCGCCCACTATAGTTTCATAGAGCGCGAGTGTGTACCTGGGTTCGATTCCCGGTGAAATTAAATGAAAATAAAAATACACTTTATTGTACATCAATAGCAAAAATAGAAAAATAAATAAATAAAAGAAACAGAAGATACACAAAGGTAAAATTGGCGGCCTTATCGCTTACCTGTACATAAAGAGTAAAGAATAAATAATATAATATAAGAGCCATACGACGCAAGGAAAAGTAAGTGTTAAAGGATAAACAGATAACGAGAGATGAAGGAATAATTATCTAGGGAGGAAGGAAGTGCGCTTTGACCAGCCTTTAAAAATATCTAGGGATTGCGCACGCTTTATATGAAGTGGTAGGGAGTTCCAAAGCCGAACAGCTTCAATGGAAAAGGATTTAGAATAGAAGGAAGTGTTATGGGATAAGATAGACTTTTTAAAGTAAGGTCATTGTCATATATTGTCAGAGCGAAGAGATCGACAGTGAGTATCCCCAAGAAACTCAAACCGCTCTTTAAGGTAAGGAGGGGTAGTGGGATTGAATAAAACACAGTATAAAAGAGAAAGAATGTGAGTATTTCTGCGAAGGCGGATCGGAAGCCACTCGAGTTTTTCGCGAAATTCTGATACATGGTCATATTTCCGGAGTCCAAACACGAACCGTATACAAAGATTCTGAATGCGCTCAAGCTTATTACGTAACTCTTCGCTTAGATCGAGATAACACGTATCAGCATAATCGAGAATAGGTAACAGGAGAGACTGTGCAAGCGTAATTTTGGTTGGTATGGGTAGGAAATTGCCATAATCTACGGAGAGACCCAACCGATACAAACACCCTCCTACACACCTCGCTCACTTGTGGGGCCCAAGATAAAAATTTGTCAAGTTTAACTCCTAGATTTTTAACGGTGCCACTGTACGGCACAGATGTCCCGTCAAATGTAATAAATACCAGGTGAAGTAGGAATATATAATTGTGCCGGAACCACTAATATTATTAATAGCAATTTTAAGCGCTTTATGTACCATTGGCTCGGCGGTGAAGGAATACATCGCGAGGAAACCTGACCATGTCTCTGAGAAATAATAAGCGAATCTTTGCGTGTGCTTATGTACCCAAATAAAAAATTATACTTCTTTAGCATAACGAAACATAATTAACTAAAAGCTTTATCCCGTACTCTTTGTTTGTGTAAAAAAGAAAATAAATGCAATAGATAAAGGGTTTTAATCAAATAATCACTGACCACCATATTTAATTTAAAATCACGCACTAAATACTTATACTATTTGTTGGCCCGTTTGGGAAAAATTATGACAGAGAATGACTGCTAAGCGTGGTAGAGCCAAGCGGCGGGTTTAGCTGCTGCTCGAATGGGCCGGCTCGACCGGATTGGTACGTTCGGTGAGTGAGGTAACCGGAGACCCATTCTCCCTCCCCATCCCCCGCCTCATCCTCCCTCCCATCTCCCAAATACCCTTCAAAGAGAACGCACCGTCAGCACCTCTGGTGAACCAACAGGTGAACTGCTTCCTCGTTTTGCCAATTAAAATTGATTCTGACATCTGGATTTCAGTGAGAATGTAAGTGAAAGATGCAATTAAATACATACATACATACATATTTCTCTAAATACTCCTACATTTTTACACGATCTTCTTCTTCATTAATGTATAACATATTTTATGTCTCTCGTAAGACTCTTTGTGACAGATCTATCAGAGAGTTTCAACTGTAAGAACATTAACTCTATTTATCTCTTATGTTTGAAACGGAAGTATTATTTACGGATTTCACAGCGTTTCATTTTTCTTTTCAACGTTCCTGACGTTTCGTGTGCTTTTTAGGAGTCGTGTTCGCGCGGGGGGACACCCTGTGTCTGACTAATATTTCTTTATATTACACATGGTAAGTAGATTTTTAAAGTAATCTCGCTACAGGGGTCTGAGGTATCAGTACATTTAGGAAAAGGGGGAGTCTTGCCCAAAATAGTTTGGGAATCTCTGATCTAAAAATTGTTCGAAAACGCATCGAAATACACTTAGATGTCTAGATGTCTTTGTTTTATATTACATAGAGGTAGAAATAGCGGAGATAGGCGCCAGCATAAAATATGAATGTTTAAATGTCTGATTGTTTTTATGTATCACAAACAAATCAGATGAAGACTTGAGAATCGATTAGCCGGGGATCGAACCCAGGTCACTCGCGCTCTATGATACTAAAGTGAGCGTCCTATACAATTTTAAATAATAAAATAATATATCATAAGGCAAAATAAGTTTTATCTCTTTTTATTATGTAAAGAGCTCATGCGCCCTGTTTCTCAACTTTTAGACAAATGAAACTGCCTAAACACAACGCGTGTTGTATAAGAAAATATAAGCATAACTGGATTTATTTATTTATTCATATACACACAATTAGGAGCCGTGGTTGCTCAGCGGACAGGCTGCTCGCTTTAGTCAAGTTTCATAGAGCGCTAGTAACCAGAGTTCGATACCCGTAGAGGCAAACCACTAAAAATTGTCATTAGAAATTACAGTCGCTGTATTTACAAGGAAAACATCGCGAGGAAACCTGCATGTCTGAGATATTAAAAACAATTAAATATTTCTAGCATGGCGTGCCCTTCCCGGCACCGAAAACCCTATCAGATATTTAGAGTAGCTGGCCTTTCAGGCGGACACCCGCGGGCGGCCTGGGGATTTTAACATCTTCACACAAACAAGTAACACAATTATGACATTACCTATATTTTCCTGTCCCCAAGCGAACTCCATACACGAAACGCACAATAACAACACGACCGTATTGAACATTGTTCAATCAATACACAACAATTCACATTTAAATATTTATATGCGAACCGCACGTCGAGCCGAATGCAGCGCCACAGGAAAACCAGTACATACAGTGGCTGACTGCTATGATAAAAAAAAAATCTTTTATCGTCCAACTACAGGTTGACTTTTTTTTTTTTTATTTTATTTTTTATTTTTTTTTTAATTAAAAAGGCGGCAAACTTCCAAGCGCCTCACCTATCCTAGTAAGTGATTACCGTCGCACGCATCAGCAACACTAGAGGTCCGTTGCCGGCCTAAAAGGATATTTAGGAGAAGGGTGAGGGGGAGTAGGCCTCCGGTGAAGAGAAAGATGCCTTTACTTCACGCCTGTGTTCAGCGAGGCTGTGATACCAATCCGGTCGAGCCGGCTCATTCCAGCACGAGCAAATGCCGCTTGGCTATACCACGTGTTCATACAGAGTTACGATTAATGTGTATTTTGTTCTGCAAAATGTTATTTACTGTGTTATGGCTGTTACTGTCGCGAGCTCGAGTGCGTTGACTAAATTATATATATATATATATATTTGTTTAGGACACAGACGGACAGATACAAGAATTTATACAGTTTAGAAGAAAATATACTTAAATAAACTTCAATACGGAATTGTGAGTACATGCAGTGATTTAGAAATTTAAAATATTCGGAAGCTCATATTCTTTCTGTTGCGAAAAGTAAAGTAGTAACCTGTTAATGCCCACTGCTGGGCAAAGGTTTCCTTCACAAATATCTGTGAGCGCTTTCGCAGCCGGGAAGAGTCCGCCACGCTGCTCCAGCGCGGGTTGGCGGACTTCACACATATTCTTTTATTACGTCTCAGTTCTCCAGATTTCTTCTCGATGTTTGCATGGTGTAATCGGTACTGACGAATCTTACGGTGCCGGCCCCGGGTGTTCGAACCTACGTCCTAGTGACGTAGGTTCGACTCTCTACGACACTCTACGAGACCAGAGCGTGCGCCCGACCACTAGGCTGCCACGACCTCGAAAACTATCGTATAGTAACAAATACCCTGACTTAAAAAACCTTTCTCAGCTGATGATCATTGGTCACCCTTTACCGAGACCTAAGCCGAGAGATCTCACTCCTCCTTAGGAGAGACCCTTGGTTCCCCCCTCACCCCCCCCCCACGCCACCCCTCCCGCCCCTCTCCAGTTTTTGCCGCAAGTGTTTCCTTCGTTAACTACACATACAGCATATATCTAAGTCCGTGGGGGGGTTTAGTCAATCCGGCACTTTCTGCTGATTACGTCATTCCTTGGCACTGCCTCCACGTGAGAAAAAGAACTCGTTGATAAAAGCCCTCTGCACATAGGGACCCCAACTCGAGTCTTCCGATAACCGAGCAGAACCAGTAACTTCTATAGTATTTAACTCCGTTTTTGTATTCCGTAGGTATAATATTTTCGAGCGTCCTGTATGTAAGTATACTTTGTAACATTACCAAAACGAGTTTTATATGTTAATAAATGTTGCTTTAACATAATAAACCTTAATGTAAGTCATTAAAGATCGTATTCATGGTCAACATTTAAATTTTATCAAATTGAATGTACCGCAGGACAACTTAGCTCACCTTCCTTGTGTTTAGACATCGGACTTCGAACCACGAAGTAAGATTCACAACGGCCTTTAAACGTCCCACAATATAGGGACATAGGTCTCTTTTCTTCTTCTACCGTTAGGCGGGGGTAAACATTAAGCCGAGCCAAACCGAGAAATAATAGATTAAAAAACTCTAAACTGCTTGCGTTTCGTACACTCTGTAGCTTAGTGTAAAAAAAAAAATTATGATATGATCCGAATGAGGTCAAAGTTAAAACCTTATCTGATATCTTTTTGGTGTATTTGGGTACAGCGACCGCCGATCCTCCTGCCGCATACGATGTTTATGATAATTCCTCCTCGTGGGTGACGTCTATGCCTTGCGATGGACTATTTACAGGCTAAGGTAAGGTTAAGATGTTAATTTCATAGACGAAATATACGATATAATTAATTTGTTATTGTAATTGTAACGTAAGCACGTAGCAGCCTGTTAGTGCCCACTGCTGGGCAAAGGCCTCCTTCTCAAATGTCTGAGCGGGTATTTGGAGAAGGCAAGGGTCCGTCATAACATTTTTATAATTTCTCCGACATGCAGGTTCCCTCACGACGTTTTCCATCATAGCCGCGCACGTTTTAGGCTCGCTCGCTCTAGTTTCGTTAGAGCGACCTGGGTTCGTTCCCCGGTGGCCGGCTCTGTCTGAGAAATTATAAAAGATGTTACGGCGTACCCCTGCCGTCTCCAAACACCCTCTCAGATATTTGAGAAGGAGCCCTTTGCCCAGCTGAGGGCGCTTGGGGTCCGCCCCGCTTCGCTTTACTTTCAACGTGTCGGACCAGGACATAAGACGACAGGAGTGGGGAGGGAGGGGGGGAGGGGGAGGGAGGACCTTCAGCGCGTTACGCTATTAACAAAACTCGTACACGGTAAGTAGAGTAGACCTTATTGAAAACAGCACGTCGTCTTCACTCTGTCCCCCGACCATATACCAAGTGTTAATGGTCAAGTGGAGTGGGGGAGCCCATTCCGTAAAGAGCGCCGGGCTAATGCAAAAGTAATGTTCATACGAACGTTCCCCGGTAGTGTGTTTGTGTATTAAAACAAATTTACTCGCTACTGGAGTACGTATGATTAAGCGACAGCGCCATCTTGCGGCGGGCGGACGCGCTTGATACTGTTCAGGCAGCGGGAAGGGGAGTGGGGGGGGGGGGTAAATGGGCGACGAGCAGAGGTGCTGCAGGTGCGTTGGCGGGGTTTTAAGGTTACGACATTTATATAGATGTGATAGATGTGTAACATCGAGTCCGGAGTCCCTGATCATTATTCAGATCACCTTTGACCTAACATTACATCAGATTTGATAGACCACGAATCCAAGGAAAAGAACACCCGATTCCAGCCAAGGTAGGTTCGCGAGTCTGTTGAAATCTAAAAATAGTCTTCTCTATTGTAATTAGAATGTTTTTTTTCTTCGGCTGGATAATAATAAACAAAATCAAATCTAAAACCATGCCAGGCTTAGTGAGTCGCGGGGTTCGATTCCTGCGCTAGTATTTATATGGACTACAAATGATTGTTGCCGGTCTGGATGTTTGTCCGTGTGTGGCAATACATATATGTGTACCGCCTACGCGACCCAGGACAGAGACAGTGGTAGGTACGGCCTCAAGATACTCGGTGAATAAATGCCGAACGAACGTAGCACGAGTTGACTATGACATCTGGAACTCTACCCCTTCCCCCCCCCCTCCGTCCCGCCCTCCCCCTTGATCAAGACAACAACAACAACAACCACAACAAGAGTCTGTAAATATTGTTTTGATTACTACTGCTCGAATGGGCCGGCTCGATCGAGTTGGTGCCCTGATCTCGCAGAATACCGGCGTGAAGTGGAGGCATCTTGTGCCCTTGCGTTTCTCCCTTCCATCTCCCAAATACCCTTCAAGGCCGGGAACGCACCTTTTTTTTTTTTAATAGAAGAAGGCGGCAAACGAGCTTGCGGCTTACCTGATGGTAAGTGATCACAGACGCCCATGGACATGCACAACACCAGAGGAGCTACAGATGCGCTGCCACCTTACATACAGCATCTCTGGTGTTGCAGATGTACGCGGGCGACGGTAATCACTTACCATCAGGCGGACCGCTTGCTCGTTCGCCGCCTTTTACATAAAATAAAAAAAATGGTGTAACTTTTAAACATTATTAGTCTTAACTGACACAACATCCTGGTGTTCGAATGATTTTAAATATATTACTCGCTGCAGTATGAATTCCGATAAATAATAAAATAATAGATCATAGACAATATTCGGCTTATCTATTTTTGATTTATATTATATATTTATTTATGTATCCTTTTATATACTTGTATACGTATTTGTGTATTTTATGTTAAAAATATTTATTTAATTATATAGTTTATAATTAATCAACTTATTATTATTGGAGTTTTTTTTATTTTATTTTATTTTTTATTCTTTGTTTTGTACCTGCCAACTACCTTTCACCATAACAAGGGTGGACTGGTAGAGAATGCCACTTGGTATTAAGTCCGCCCATTGTAACCTTAAGCTTAAGGCTAACAATAAAGAATAAATAAATAAATAAATAAATAAATATTTTAAAGAATTGCTATCGTTTAAAAAAAATTTTCCTTTTTTTTTGGCAAATTATGAATGAAATGTCTAATCAACATGAGCATTTTTTTATTATGATATTTCGATTTTTTATAGATTTCTTTAGTTTTTAACTAAACTCTTTTTTTGGTTGTTTTTTCAATACTTATAATAATAATTATTAATTATTAACTTAATTACATTAAACAAATTATGTACCCCTGTAGCGTAATGGAGAAGCTAGCTCGCTTTAATTTGATAGTACGCGAGTGAACCGGGTTTGGTTCCCGGTGCCGACACCACTAAAATTATCAATAGCAATTATAACGCTAAATTTACAATACGGCGGTGAAAGAAAATGTCGTGAGGAAACCTGCATATCTGAACTATACGAGGAGCAGCGTGGCGAAATTTACACGATCCCAAAGCAGGCCTTTGCCCAGCGATGAACCCACGTTGTTTTACTGCACCGTAAGAGTACCAGACAAGCCATCGCATATTTCCACATCTAGAGGAAGAAGGTGATAAGGAAGAATCACTTTGAATGATATTACCAATATATTCTCCAATACAATGTCGAAATACTACATACATCTGCGCCATCCTTGACTCTTGGTTCTGTCTATTGATCCTTTGGCTTTAGTAGAGGACGTGCTACCTTTCACGGTTGCCTTACTGGCCGATGGCTTAGCGCCGGCTTTACTGGGCTTCGCTCCGGCTTTGCTCGGCTTCGCTCCGGCTTTGCTCGGCTTCGCTCCGGCTTTGCTCGGCTTCGCTCCGGCTTTGCTCGGCTTAGCTCCGGCTTTACTGGGTTTGGCGCCAGCCTTGATCTGGCTTTCAGATTTTTTGCCCTTACCCTTCGGCCTTTTGCATGTTATGCAAGCGATTGCCCTCTTCATCATCGCCGTCAGACATTTATCACGCGGCGTGCTCAGGATGTGACAAATACATTCGTCGCAGGGCCCTTCGCCTTCGGTCAGCTTCTTCAGAGAGATTCTATCCAGCTTCTTCAATTGTTCTATAGACATTGTTTTTTTTTTTTCAATTAATCTCAAGTTTATCAGGACCTAGATTGAATCGGGCACGTTCATTTTTTTCTGAAAAGAAGCAATTTTTTTTTTCAGGATTCAATAATAGTGAATAAACTGAAATACGATGGTTAGGTTATGTTTAACACAAAAACAGGCGAACCACCTGATTCCGGTGTAAAGTGGGGTTCCCTCTTCCTCCGTGTAAACAGCCTAGCAACAGTCCACTGCACGGCATGGGCCTCTCCCATAAAGAGCACCTCTGGTGTTGCAGATGTACGTGATCGACGGTAATCACTTACCATCAGGTGAACCGTTGCTGGTTTACCGTCTTTTCCATAAAAAAAAAAGCTAGCATCCTGCACTATGTTCTGTTGGGATTGCGGAGAGAGACTAAGGACTTTCCGCCGTATATGTAATACTGAAACTAGTTACTTTTTGTCTTTAGTTTTGCCGGCTTGCTTCCCCGGCTTAGCTGGCTTCTTGGCCTGCGCTTTCGCGCTCTGTTCCCCGAAGTTCTCCGTATACTTCTCCTGCAGCAGTTTCTCCGTGCAGTTGGAAAACATACGCGCCGTCTGCAGCGCCTCCTGTATCTTATTTCTGATATTGAACTCTTCGGGGGGATTAATAAGATTGCAAATACACTCGTTGCACGGCCCTTTGCCCTCCTTGAGCTTTTTAAGAGAAATCTCGTCGAGTTTTTTTATGCGCGGGTCGTCGTAAGGCATCTTTGGTACTAATCCCTTAAAAATGCATGCCTCGAATATGTGGGCTCAGGTTGTCTGTCGGTCAATTACTGAAACGTTGGAATGTTAAATGTTAAATTAGTTTAAGACGCTAAATACCAAACAATTGTAACAATTGTTTTTCATTTGCCGAATTTATGCCGAGGCGATGGAACTACTTGGAGATACGACGCTGGAGCAGCTTGGCTGACCCTTCATGGGGTCCTTACCCTCACAAAAATCAAGAAGAGATGGTAGCTGCTGCAGACATTTTACAACTACAAGTGTTTTCACCAGAAACCAGAGATTAAATATCAGTGGATTTCCTTGACCTGTAATACTAGTAGCATATTTAAAACAAATTTACCTGAATTCCAAGACATTGAAATCAATATTTTATTTGCACTAAAATTTTCACTTGTGTCATGTCATTTAGCCGAACGTCAATTTAGAAATAATTCAAGATGTCACCGGTTTAACGTACTGTTTATACGAGATAAATACTCTTTAGTCACTAACAGTAATCCTAGAGGACGACACATTGTCACTTCTCAGCTTAAAAGCTATCCGGGTACGTACCACCCCTTGGAGTGCAACCAATTGTCGTGGTATAAGAAAGGTAGCTCCCGAGTAGCCGTAGAGGTAGGCTGTATTTATGTTACTAAAGACCGGCGGGTGACTGGAAAAGAAACCTAACTGCGCTGCTTGGAATGCTGTCCAGCAGTGGTGCACGCGCGTGGGACGCACGAAGAGCAATGCATCTAGCTGAGGAGGGGAGTGCTCTCGGCAATGCCGCGCGTCGACGTTTCATCATCATCATCATCACAAGTCCACTGCTGAACATAGGCCTCCCCCAAAGATTGCCACGAAGCTCGGTCCTGAGCCACCTTCATCCATCGACTTCCCGCAACACTGCGCAGGTCGTCACTCCATCTTGTGAAGGGTCGTCCCACACTGCGTTCGCCTGTACCTGGCTGCCACTCGAGAACCTTTTTTCCCCAAGGGTTGTCAGTTCTGCGAGCTTAATGGACGGCCCATTGCCACTTCAGCTTGCTGATCCCTACGGCTATGTCGGGTACCTTAGTTCCGCTGCGGATATCATCGTTGCAGACTCTATCACGCAGAGAAACACCGAGCATAGCCCTTTCCATAGCGCGCTGAGCAACTTTGAGCTTCCTCATACGGCCTGCAGTGAAGGACCAAGTCTCGGATCCGCATGTCATCACTGGCATCAATGAGTTCTTATTAAGATCTCATTATTATTAAGATCAGAGGATGGTCATAAACGTCCAACTTGATGTCAGAAGTGGGCTTCTGTCACCACTGTTACGGGGTGGGTCGACGTTCAGCGCGCAACAACTGGCTATAGAGATCCTTTGCCGACTTCTGTCCCGATGCCAGGCGAAGCTAACCGCGCTTAAATGCAGGCAGCCATCTTGCCGTGCGTCCAGGTTCCACTTGCAAGTAAAAAACCGTTAAAAAACGATGTTAACCAAAAGCTGTAATGTAAATTTCTAAAAATACTTTAGAATGTTCTTTCCTCTAGGTAATGTTATAATCAAGGTTTTAAATTCACTTCCTTGCTTTTTATTTTATCCGACGTTCTCGGGCCTTCATCCTGTCATCAACATGAAACCGCAAATTTCTAATAGCTCGTTAAGCCCTCCGCTGTGACCTCTCTTCAATAAGCTTAGAAATCAGAACACATTCCTGCCCATCTTTAATATAAAATGATGTACTCCAGCTCGATTTGGAGCTTGAAAACCTTACGGTTTGCGTTGTAATGGTATTTAACCGGTGTTTAAGCGCTAAATTAACGTAATTTTGAACTGCGTCATGGCGTCATAGTGTTTTATGTGGGATTTTTTATGGGAAAGGTGGCAAACGAGCTAGCGCTTCGTCCTTTGATAAGTGATTACCGTCTACCACGTACACCTGCAACACCAGAGGTACTGCAGGTGCGCCGAACAAAACGCAAAAGCACAAGATGCACCTGCCAGCCCCATCTGGTGTTGCAGATGTGCCCACGTAGCCACGACTATAATCAATTACAATCAGTGATGCAGGTGCGTTGTCGGCCTTTAAGGGTATCTGGGAGATAGGAAGGAGGATGAGGAGGGGGTGGGGAGGGACGGGGGCCTCAGGATACCTCACTGACCGAACGAAACGCAGAAGCACAAGATGCGTCTACTTCACGCCGGTATTTTGCGAGGCCGCGGTACCGACCCGGTCGAGCCGGCCCATCGAGCAGCAGCAAAAGCCGCCGCTTCGCTTTAACACGTAAAAAAATCCACGTAGTATTTATTATGAAAGGAGAGGAATGAAACTGAATGGATAAATGAATGAAATACACTTTATTGTACACCAATTATTAAAAATAGGAAAAAAAATTAATTAAAAGAAACATAAAATCCACAAAGGTACAATTGGCGGCCTTATCGCTTAGATGCGATCTCTGCCAGGCAACCATGTTGCTGAGGAAATAATGACCAGCGAGCAAGGGTTAAGGGTGTACGCAAGTTACAAAGAAGTGAAAATATAATATAATAAATATACATTGATATATACTCAAACATATATATATACTCTCACATATACTGATATATCTAAATAAATGCACAATACATACACATACATATACAGGAACAAATATATATAGGAAACTAATGTCGTTTGAAAGGTTTCGATTGTGGGCACAAAGAAAATTTTGTGTTTGTGTGTTGTCGCTAAGGCAGGTGAAATAAACAAACATACAGACGATTTATCCATACATAACGCACAAGGCTAACTTCCTGTTTGCCCTTTCCCTCCCTTTCTTTCGTTAAGGTTAGAAATTATCGATGAATTTACAGCACCAGCGATTACTTCTAGTAATAAATGAACCTGATCTAACATCTCATTGAGCCAGTAAAACTTGCAAGAGTTAACTGACACAGGTTTAACTTTTGCTTAGTTAACTAATTAAAAGACCCCTCGATCTGATTATTGCAGTCTGATGGCTCTGTTTGTGAAGAAACTCTAATTTTATTACTTTTAAAAAGTTTTCCGTCCACGTTTCCACAGTGTAGTCTGTAGAAAGAGACCGCTGAATTCATTTATTATTCATACAATATTGAGACCTTGTAGGACGACCAACCCTAAAGATGGAGTGACGACCTGCGCAGTGTTGCGGGAAGTCGATGGATGCAGGTGGCTCGGGACCGAGCTTCGTGGCAATCTTTGGGGGAGGCCTATGTTCAGCAGTGGACTTGTGATAGGCTGAAATGATGATGATGATGATGATAATCGAGACCTCAAAAAAGTAGAGGCATGAAGCAGCCGTGCGTTTAATTGACCATATTGATAAAAATCGATCAAGGTATGACATGACAATAGACACTAATATTTCATGAAACGGCCGAGCGCATTGGTAAAGCCATCTATTGGCTCTCTGAAGGTCCTATTTATTTCATTGTAACCACACCTATTCCTAAGGTAATGGCGAGGCTTTTTAGTTTTTTGGAAATAAACGTTAGCACGTTTGTGTTGCAGATGTACGTGGGCGACAGCAATCTCTTACCATCGGATGAACTGCTTGTTAGTTTGCCGACTTTCCCATAAAAAAAAATTCTTAAAGGCTGGCAACACACTTAGTGTTGCCGATGTGGGCGTCGGTAATCACTTACCATCTGATGAACTGCTTGCTCGTTTGCCCACTTTTTGTAAAATATATATGTATTATACACAACCACACCTCGACGCACCACAAGATGGCGTGACGACCAGCGCAGTGTTGCGGGAGGTCGACGGATGCTGGTGGCTTTGGACCGAGCTTTGTGGGAATCTTTGGGGGAGGCCTATGTTCAGCAGTGGACTTGTGATAGGCTGAAATGATACACAACACTCTGGATTTTAATCAGTCTGTAAACAGTCTTAACGTACGTGTTTAGTCGGAGTTGAATCAGTATTAAAAGTCAACAGACATTTTTAAAGACGAAAGGATCATGGGGACAGTGACGAATTGTTCACGAACTCACTACCAAATCTATTTAAGCGTGGTAGAGCCACTCGAATGGGCCGGCTCGACCGGATTGATACCACGGTCTCGCAGAATACCGGCGTAAAGTAGAAGCATCTTGTGCTTCTGCGTTTCGTTCGGTGAGTGAGGTAACCGGAGTCCAACATCCCCTCCCTATTCCTCTCCTCTTCCCTCCCATCTCCCAAATATCCTTAAAGACCGGCAACGCACCTGCAGCATCAATAGTGTTGCAGATGTATGTGGGCGAGGGTAAGCACTTACCATCAGGTGAACCGCTTGCTCGTTTGCCGTAAAGACGGCATAAAAAAAAATATTACAATACTGTACATGACGATGGATGCAGGTGGCTCAGGACCGAGCTTCGTGGGAATCTTTGGGGGAGGCCTATGTTGAGCAGTGGACTTGTGATAGGCTGGAATGATGATGATGATGATGAAATTACGGTGTATGTACATGAAACATATTCCTATCTTCGAAGAGAAATATTTGTATTTATTTTGTCTTTGAGAAACGCATATGCAGCGTTTCTCAAAGACAAAACTCTTGTCTTATGAACGTCAAAAGCGTCAGATTGTTTAAGCCATAAGAAAACTTATTCTTTTGTTGTTTTTTGTTTCGTGGTTTCACTATTAGACAGCATTCTATGTAATATGTGTGAATAGATCTCAGTGTGGTAACGACGTAAGAATCTTCCCTTCCCTTAATTCGTGGTTATCTAATGGATCATTTCTCTGCGCGATAGAGTCTGCAACGATGGTATCCCCAGCAGAACTAGGTTAACCGTCATAGCCGTAAGGATCAGCAGGCTGAAGTGGCAACGGGCCGGCCACATGGCTCGCAGAACTGACAAACGTTGGGGAAAAAAGTTTCTCGAGTGTCAGCCGCGTACTGGCGAACGAGCCCCCACATGATGCGAGTGACGACCAGCGCGGTGTCGCGGGAAGTCGATGGACGCATGTGGCTCGGGACCGAGCTTCGTGGGAATCTTTGGGGGAGGTCTAAGTTCACCAGTGGACTTGATGATGATGAAGCAGATATAGCAGTGACTAAATTATACTGGCTCCGTATACTTTTTATTCAGGAACACGGCAGTGGTTGCAGTGCTGATTAGCATCTGATATCAAGAGGATGGTATCTACCCAGGAGACTACAGAGGGAGAGAGAAGTATAATGGGCTGTGAAAGCTCTTGGCTACGATTTTCAACACTGAAGATGTATCCGCTACGTTGCAGATAATTTCACAAAAATTTCATGAGACCTAATTCCCCTGTAAAATCAGACCTCGTCTGTCTGAATCAGAATCAGATCGCTGGAATAATTTCACACGGTTTTGTTGTGAAATGTTTCTCACAAATAAAAATACAGTAATAGCATCTTGTCTACATAAAAAGTAAAGTGAAGTAGCAGCGTGCAAATGCCCAATGCGGGGCCAGGCAAAGGCCTCCTTTCAAACATCTTTTGGTTTTGAAGCCGGGAAGGGCCGCCACGCTGCTCCAGTGCGGGCTGGCGGGCTTCACATATCCTCGTAATAATATTTTGATTATTTCTCAAACATGGCAACATGGCATGGCAGGTTTCTTTCACCGCCGAGCGAAAAATTCTATTGAGATGTAAATCAATTGGTATTTAATTCTATTAATCTATGTTTTAATTAAATGTCCATTTTATTGTATTGCCTATGTTCATTTATTTGAATATTGATTACTTTAAAATGTTTAATTGACATTTGACATTGCATCCTATTTATAAAGATAACAAAACTTTTGGCAAACAAGTGAATGAAGAAAAAGAAAAAGATAAATAGATTGGCTTCAGCATTTAAAAAGTCTATAAACTAATAAACATTACCTCCGTCTTAGGCCAAAGTTCTGTTGGAGCCGTATCCGATGTCTGTCTGTTTACAACTTTACCTGGATTCGGTATTCGCTTACGTTCAACACAGAGTGTCGTGAATTTTGACGCTCAAACCTTAGAAAGGTAGCGAAGATAATATTAGATGTTGGAAAAAGTTCGTTCAGACGGAAACCATAGTAAAGTTAAAAAACAAATTAATATTATAAGCGAGCAAATAGATTAGGATTCACGACCGTATATCCAATATTGGTGTGGTCAGAGCACCAGAACTTATTTAGAGACTACGTGACGCTTGGGGAGTTGGCCTTAGTTTCCAAGCCAAGGCGATGTAAAACGTACATAAGTTAGGAAAACCTCATTAGTACCACCCAGGAGGAGGAGGGCCGAACTCGAGCCTCCTGCTTGTGTACAGGTCAAGTAACCACAAGCCGAGATTGGTAAATATGTATGTATGTATGTTGTTTCATATAAAGAACAAATATAATTACTTTAAGTCTAAGTATCTCATATAACTTATCTTATATTGGATGTGGACTGTAGTTGATCTGAGGTCGCTGGTCCATATCCGGCTCGAAGGACCAATGTTCAACTAGACATCAATCTGGGGATAACGTCTTCAGATAAATAATTCTTCTGATACACGTATCCTGATCTCATTTATTGATATCCACAAACTACATCTAATGACACCGGACCACGCAAACGACATCTCGATGCAAAATCAGGCAGCGGCAAAAATAAACAAAAATAACAAAACAGAAGACGCGTTCTAGCGACTAAAATTACTCCCAAAGATCATAAACAAGTATCGTATCGTAGTATATTATTTGTAAATATATATATATATATATATATACATATATATAAACATAATACTTAGTGCCCCCTTGTACATTTTTCTCTGTTCAACCAACTGGAGAGATATATAAACTGGTAGAGAATGCCACTTGGCATTAAATCCGCCTTTTTGGCTGTTTAAATAAATAAATCAATATATAAAGTGTTCCTGTCATGCCACAGTGACGTATTCAGGAGAAGAAGGAGGCGGTCCTTCTTCCCGTAGACGTCGTATAGAAGCGACTAAGGGAAAATCATTAAAAATTGAACATCTGTCGCCGCGAGAAGGTGAGCTGTGTGAAGAGCTACGCTCAATCTCCCGGAGAGGTGAAAAATTGATTAAGCGTTTGTTACGTCATCCGAATTAAATTGTCTTAACACGAACTCTCAATTATAGAACACGATGGGCCCCCGAGGCGTTTTAAAATTTTCCCCAATTGTACGTGTGCCGAGCTTCAAAGTTTTCCTGTACGACGGCTTAAAGTTTAATAATTCGTTTATTAACATGTTACGGGAGAAGTAGAGCAGTAGCCTATTGGCCCGGGTGTTCGCTCTAATCTCACAGTACCCGAGCGACCAGGGTACGAAGCCCAGTGCCGGCACCAATCGTTTCCTCGCGACGTTCTCCTTCACCGCCGACCATTTGATAAACTCTCCCATTAAAATGTTTAGCTGAGTCCGATGGTAAGTGATTACCGACGCCCACGTACATCAGCAACACCAGAGAAACCGTAAGCAGCTTTGCCGGTGATTAGGGATATTTGGGGATGGTAGACGGGGAAGAGACCTAATATTTTGTTTATTGCTCAAATACTGGCTTTGGCTTTTTATCTAGCGCACATAACTTGTGGTGTTGTAAGGTTAATCTAAAAACAATCTGTATTGATTCTAGATAGAGTTAGACATTAATTTCTAGTATAATTCCTGTGCATGTGCATTCTGTTTATTTTATGATTTCACTGGCAAAAGTATGTATGTTTGTTTGTTTGTATATGTGCGTGTATATATGACGGTATGTATGTATCTATGATCATTTTAGCCTACTACAGGTCCACTGCTGAACATAGGCCTCCCCCAAAGATCGCTACCGCTCATCACAGGGGAGGTTTTGGCATAGTTGCCACGACTGGCGAGCGGTTTGGCAACCGGAAAGCATGTATGCAAGTGGGCAATGGTAATCACTTACCATCAGAGACGGATGCTCCTTCGCTCCCTTTCTCATAAAAATGAGATGATACTCTATATGATGAGATGAACTTTCTTTTATATTTATTAGTATTGATTACCCTCTATATATATTTCACGTCGCTTGTAGCTTATTTTGCGTTTATTATGTTTGGTCGGTTAAATTCTTGTTAAGTTCCAATGTAACGTTGAATGTCGACGGGAGAAATATTTAACACGATGACAGAACGGAGATTGGGAACGAGTGCTTGCTTTGTTTCCAGACTTCGTCTGTATTTTTTTTTGATATGCACGTGTTACACTATATGTTCGCCGATTTTGAGGGTTTTTTTTTATGTTTTACGCGAGTTTAATTTTACATTAAAATCGATAAATTTAATAAATGATCGATTCTTTTTTTTGTTTTTAATTTAAAGGTTGTGTCTCCAGAGAGGTATAGTTTAAATTTGTAACAAAAATGAAACAAGCAAAATATTTCACAGGCTGACAATCCCGGTTGAAGTCGGTTGCTGGCGGAAATTTTATTTATAATTCATTCACTTGTATAGTGAACGAGAGACGTGTGTTCGAATCGTCTTGTCACCACTTTTTTTTTTTGCACCGCCTCGGCGAAGGAAAGCATCGTGAGGAAGTTTATTAATGAAAACATTTTGGAAGACTTGTGAAGTCCGTTACCCCTCTGAAAAATGTCCCACTCTCATTTTTGTAGCAGTGGGAAAATCGTGGGCTTCTAAGATTTAAATGATAAACGGTGTAATTCTCCATATATGGATTGAAATGGTACCACGAGAGCCGCAGTAGTCTAGTGGACAGGATGCTCGCTTTAATTTCATAGCGTAGTGACCTGGGTTCGACATTACTAAAATTTTTAATAGCATTTTTAAGTGTTGAATTTATGACATTCTCGGCGGTGAAGGACAACATCGCGAGGAGACCTGTATGTCTGAGAAATATAAAAAAAATATATATTCATTTCGCGGATATGTACAGTCCTTCAACCTGAAACTGTCCTGAAATATTCAGAAGTGGACTTGTGCCCAAATGTGGAACATTCACAGGCTGTTCATTTGGCGTGATGTAGAAAGTGACGGGGGACGATCTTCGTCGCGAGATTAGCTCCCGGAGGCTTCTACCTTGGGCACCTGACAGGTGGTAAGCCACACACACGGGGAGAAAGGGGATTGGGGCTGATTGGAACGCCGCTAATAAACATGAAAAATATTTATATCAAATTCACAAGTTCAATTATTATGATTACAGTTAATATATAAATATATAATGTAATATAAAAACAATCGCATACGTCATCGAGTCCATTACTGGGGGATTCCCGGTCTATTGTTAACGTGATGGTGATAAGGTGTGAATCTTTCTGATATCTATCTTATATTGTTTTAAATAAGTATTTGTCCGTAAGTGTGTGTGTAAATAAGAGGTTTCGTACGTGGTAGAACCAAGCGGCGGCGGCTGCTGCTCGAATGGGCCCGGCTCGACAGCGGTAGCGCCACGGCCTCGCTGAATACCACCGTGAAGTAGAGGCATCTTGTGCTTCTGCGTTTCCCCCTCCTCGTCCTCCCTCCCCTCTCCCAAATACCGTTGAAAGCCGGCGACGGTAATCACTTACCATCAGGTGGACCGATAACTCCTTTGCCGCCTATCTCTTAAAAAATAAAAAAGCCAGATTCGAATACACAACGAAGGCTGCACTACCTACTGGGCATAAAAGAAATAATCGGAAAGTAAATAAACCACCCGGAGATATAACGAAACCCACTCCCACTACCAAAATTTTTATATCGCTTACATTAACCATGAGCCTATGTCGATATGCCATATTCTTGGATGCATTTAATTAAGAGCTATATTATATTTAACGTTTATATTTGCGTTATGGCGAACGTTCGGCGAAGAGCTATGAAACGGCTGAGAAGCAGCAGGAGATTTCGGATGGACAGGGGCGGGGTGGAGTCGCTCATAAATATTCGCAGTCATAGTTTTATGGGGGAATGTAACGATGAGTCTGTTTACTTGGGAGCAATGTTTACGAGAGATGGAAGGTACGAATGTGACATTGAAAGGAGAGCGATGGCAGGTAATATGGTGAACGGGGCTTTGCGTACATTTATGAACGGCCAGACGATATCTCACGAAGCTCGTTTGGCTGTGCGTAGAGGGAAATTGGTACCAACACTAACATATGGAAGCGAAAGCTGGGTATGGCAGAAGAGGCATGCAAAGCAGGATAAATGCAGTAGAAATGAGAGCGTTGAGAAGTATGATTGATGTGAAGATAACTGACAGGGTTCGAAATAATGTGATCAGAGAGCGTTGTGGCGTGAGAGACGATGTAGTGACACGAATTGAGAAAGGGATGCTGAGCTGGACATGTGGAGAGGATGAATGAAAGTAGGTTGACGAAACAAATATATGAGGCGAATGTGAATGGTAGAGTCGGGAGAGGAAGAGCTAGGCGAACATTTCACGATCGAATCGGAGACGTTCTGAAAAAAGGCCAGGTCGAGAGTGCTCTAAACCAACGAGTATGTATGCGAAGATTGATAAAGGTGGGAGAAGTGAAAGGCGTATGTCAAGACCGTAGCAAGTGGAAGAAGATTGTCTCTGCCTACCCCGTTGGGAACAAGGCGTGAATATATACATACATACATGTAACGATGAGACGGTTTTTGTTCTTTTTACTAACTGCAGACTAACGGGAGATTGGGCCTTGTCTCTCTCGCGAGATCACAACGAGATTTTTGTTTAATTTCTTTATTATTATTCCTTTTAGGTTTAGACCAAGAATTACCATATATATGATAATAAACATAAAAATGAAAAAAAAAACCTATTTCTTTTTATTAAAGATTGTTCCTTGTTCTCACTTTTACAATAAGGTAACAAAGGGGAGACTTAATGCGTAAATGGCGTGGAGAAATACAGTATTAGGAGCATCAATTGAAAAGAGAGCTCCTAATCAATACACAGTGTTGCTGCAATAAAATTAACATTGTCTGTTAGTTCACACTTGTACGTTTAAACAGTCGTCTCGTACGTACGTTCGTGCGAACGGATTATAAGACATAAGTAAAGACATTCACGATTAATAAATTAACGCCATTGTAACCGTGTATAAATAGATACAACTTCTATTACAATAAAATATATTTAGTGGTAACAATAATTCCACTACCTTCACTGTTCCCGAACCGCCCTCACGCGGCATTCACTATATAAATGTGGGGCTCCGTCCAGGATTGCATTCCCGCCCCAGCGCTCGGACACAAGGTAAGAGCTAGTGTATATTCCGATTCCGAATTTGAATTGTTATCGTGAAACGTCCGTTTGATAAGAAAGTGTACGTTTAGAAAGATTACAATAGTTAATATTTTAATAGAGCCTTGGTAGGCTTGGGCGCTCGCTTTAGTTTCAAAGAGAGCGAGCGATCAGGGTTCGATCCCCGGTGGCCGGCACCGCTGTAATTGTTAATAGCTATTGTAATTGCTGTATTTACCGCGCGCTCGGCGGTGAAGGAAAACATGGTGAGGAAACCTGCATTCCGGAGAAATATTATTTCGTGGATATGTGAAGCCCGCGAACCCGCAACGGAGCAGCGTGGCGGATCATTCCCGGCTCCTACACCCTCTCAGGTATTTGAGGAAGGAGTTACACTTTAAGTCAATTCGTGATGGTGTGATTGATTTTATATATTTATATAACATGTGACATGTGACCATGATCTGCGGATGTCATTTAACATCGGCCGGACCTTGGTGATGTATGTCCTAAACAGTATATTGAAAAAATAGTTGCGGATGGAACTTTCTATGTCCGGGTAATATTTTTTGTTTCTTTTCTCCGTCCCGCCTTTCGAAATTCCGCTCCGTCGTCGCTTCATTGCAAATTCGGGACTCGAAATTTATTGAAATATAAATAAGATGTTGTTGTTTCGGCGCCGTGAATCGATACCGGATCATTCACGTGCCTGAACTGTATCGATTTTTTTTTCTAATATTCCTGAACTACAACATGTTAAGAGTAAAGACAACTCGCCTCTAAGTGTCTATGGCTGGGCATGGGTCTCCTTCTCAAATGTCCGAGAGGGTTTTGGAGCCGGGAAGGGCCCGCCACGCTGCTCCAGTTGAAGCTTGGTGAGCTTTACATATCCTCGAAATAGTTTTTTTTCTTAACCGGCCGAGCACGTGGATAAATGCAGCTACTAAAATTGCTATTAACAATTCAAGCGGTGCCGGCACCGGAGACCGAACCCAGGTCGCTCGTGCTCTATGAAATTGAAATGAGCCCCCTGACCACAGGGCTAATGTTTGATTATTGTTAAAAGTAAGAAAGTTGACGCGAATACGTCGTTGTAAATATGTAAAGAAAAATAAAACTCAAAGCTGCTTGGGAAAACTTTTTTTTTTTTTTATTCTTTCGTGGGCGAACGGTGCTCGCTAAAAGGCCTGTATACCTGTGGGAATCAGCATTAAAGATGCCGGACCGATTAAAACTAAACTAAATCCTTTCTTTCACTTGACCTACAGCGTAATCGATTCCACTGATGTATTAAAAAACAATATTATTATGTTTATAAAGACCATAGTGTCACACGGTGATTCTAATAACAAAAAGGGGTCAATTGTTTGGTCAGTTTTGAACCGACGGCGGGACAACTAACTAACATAGAGAGTTAACCGAGAAAGCTTGTTAACAATATTTCATTTCGATTGTTTATATCACTCTGGCGTGTTTCCAATGATGACACGTGAAATCGAGACGTGATCTTTCACTGCGGGCCTCTGGTATGTTGAAGCTCAAAGTTTGCTGAGCGCGCCACCGGAAGGGCTATGCTCGGTGCTACTTTGCGCTGCAACATACAAAAATAGGGTCTGCAACGACGGTATACTCAACAGAACAAGGTTATAGTACGAAGAGTGATCTGAATTCGAATACCAATGCATGGCAGAGAAATTTTTTTTTATTTATATTTCGAGGATTGCATTAGCTGAACTGATCCCTTTCGGCTCCAAAGCCCTCTCAAAATGTTGATAGTCTTTTCCCATTAGCGGGAGATGTGCATGCTGCGTCTTTACGACTTCATACTTCATAGATAATGAATACTTAGCTTGCTAGAGCTAATTTCAAGCGTTGAAGAGCCAAGCGGCGTCTTTTGCTGCTGCTCGAATGGGCCGGCTCGACCGGGTCGGTACCGCGGCCTCGCAGAATGCCGACGTGAAGTAGAGGCATCTTGTGCTTCTGCGTTTCGATCTGTGAGTGAGGTAACCGGAGGCGTCCTCCCTCCCATCTCCCAAATACCCTTAAAGGCCGGCAACGCACCTGCAGCATCTATGGTGTATCACTTACCATCAGGTGAACCGCTAGCTCGTTTGCCGTATTTTCTATAAAAAACCGACTGTAAAGATTTTCCTCTCGGGACTGTATTAAACGTGAAGTTAACTGTCTTAAAAAGAGACGAGTACAATGAAGAAAAGGAATAGAGACACGATAATTGAATGTACATTTTTATTCTTCAATCTCATTATGAATACTGTAACAAGAGTTCGTGATTACTTCGCATACGTTCATAATTTTAAAATGATGCAAAAACAATGCCCGGCTCTTGAATTACAACGTGTTTTCTTTTCAAATTGCTTAACAATTTGCGACACATTATAGTCGGAGAGACTGTCTTTTCGACGTGACAATAGAATTAGAAATTATTTACTCATTTCATCGCGTTTAATCACATTATTATAATATTACCGACGTTTCGCTAAATTTTTAACTATGACATCTGGACCTCAAATACCTCAGTCCCCCCCCCTCCGTGACCACGGGTACTGTAATGCACCCCAAATGTCGGGAAAGTATCTAATCAAAAGGATGTACTGTTTCATGGCTTAACCTAAATCTTTGCTAAATAACATTCATACCTGTTTCAATTCTTTAAACGCGATTCTACAACAAACATACAAACTTGCATGTTTGTAAGTAGCTACTACTTATTATAACAAACGTTTACAAAAAAAAAGGGTGTCATCGAAATCCATTCAGACATGCACCAGAATGGTCAGATTGGGACAAACCTTTCAAGGAATATATCCGGTACCTCGCTGGCTCTATCGCGGAGGGACTTTTGTTCACCAATATACTAAACCCGCTGTAGTATACATCCTTACACAGAGCCAAGCGGTGACTCTTCGAATGGCTCGACCGGGGTGGAACCACGACGTCGCTGAACACCGGCGTAGAGCAGAGGCATCTTTTGCTTCTGCGTTTCGATCTGTGAGTGAGGTAACCGGGCGTCCTCCTCCCATCTCCCAAATACTCTTAAAGGCCGGCAACGCACCTGCAGCATCTATGGTGTATCACTTACCATCAGGTGAACCGCTAGCTCGTTTGCCGTATTTTCTATAAAAAACCGACTGTAAAGATTTTCCTCTCGGGACTGTATTAAACGTGAAGTTAACTGTCTTAAAAAGAGACGAGTACAATGAAGAAAAGGAATAGAGACACGATAATTGAATGTACATTTTTATTCTTCAATCTCATTATGAATACTGTAACAAGAGTTCGTGATTACTTCGCATACGTTCATAATTTTAAAATGATGCAAAAACAATGCCCGGCTCTTGAATTACAACGTGTTTTCTTTTCAAATTGCTTAACAATTTGCGACACATTATAGTCGGAGAGACTGTCTTTTCGACGTGACAATAGAATTAGAAATTATTTACTCATTTCATCGCGTTTAATCACATTATTATAATATTACCGACGTTTCGCTAAATTTTTAACTATGACATCTGGACCTCAAATACCTCAGTCCCCCCCCCTCCGTGACCACGGGTACTGTAATGCACCCCAAATGTCGGGAAAGTATCTAATCAAAAGGATGTACTGTTTCATGGCTTAACCTAAATCTTTGCTAAATAACATTCATACCTGTTTCAATTCTTTAAACGCGATTCTACAACAAACATACAAACTTGCATGTTTGTAAGTAGCTACTACTTATTATAACAAACGTTTACAAAAAAAAAGGGTGTCATCGAAATCCATTCAGACATGCACCAGAATGGTCAGATTGGGACAAACCTTTCAAGGAATATATTCGGTACCTCGCTGGCTCTATCGCGGAGGGACTTTTGTTCACCAATATACTAAACCCACTGTAGTATACATCCTTACACAGAGCCAAGCGGTGACTCTTCGAATGGCTCGACCGGGGTGGAACCACGACGTCGCTGAACACCGGCGTAGAGCAGAGGCATCTTTTGCTTCTGCGTTTCGTACGGTGAGTGTGGCTAACCGGAGGTCCCTTCCTATTCATCCCCCTCCTCATCCTCCCTCCCATCCGCCAAGAATCCTTAAACGCCGGCAACGCACCTGCAGCACCTCCGGTGTTGCAGATTTAAGTGGGCGACGTTACTCCCTTACCATCAGGTGAATCGCTCGCTCATTTACCCCAATCCCAAATAAAAAAAAAATTGCTCCGCCTCGATTCGAAACCCGGACATATTAAAGCTGGCGCAGTGGGCGTTATGAGGATCATTTTCCTAGAACCGCCACCGTGAACATTTAATTAACATGCCTGGATTATTATTGTATTCATATCTACAATTGTATGGGTTGTAAACGTGCTCAATTGGAGTGGTACCGGTTGTTATCGGGGCGTGGGGTAATTGAAGTGGGATGGTCAGGCGACGGCTGTACAAATTGTTAACATACATCGAATAATTCCCGACGTTGTCCGGGTTCGTACATAATCAATTCACGAACGGCTCTACAGCGACGTGCGAGCTGCAAGTCTCGCGCGATGGACAGCATCACAGACGTATTCCTGGACCTGATCAATGTTACCAGCTGTTGTAGCGGGTTACACGTTAAAAACAGTATTAGAAAAATAGAGAAAAAATTGAGCACATATCCTTCGTAAGGTCATAAGAAATACATCTAAAGAAACCCGATCAAAATCGCTCCAGCGAATTTAAAGATTAGCCTGCACAACGATATACAGTAACGTCTTTATACTGAACTATTGTGGTTATGTCACTCTCATCATAATCATCATCATCATCATTTCAGCCTATCACAAGTCCACAGCTGAACATAGGTCTCCCCCAAAGATTGCCACGAAGCTCGGTCCTGAGCCACCTGCACTATAATGAATATGACCTAAGTTTCTCAGGGATAATGTAGCATTCTATTTGTGAAAGAATTTTTCAAATCGGTCCAGTAGTTTTTGAGTTTATTCGTTACAAACATACAAAAATACAAGTATGTATATATATTTTACACACGCATTTTTCCCAACGGAGTAGGCAGAGACAATCTTCTTCCACTTGCTAGGGTCCTGACATACGTCTTTCGCTTCACCCACTTTCATCAATCTTCGCATGCACGCTCGTTGGTTTAGAGTACTCTTGACCTGGCCTTTTTCCAGAACGTCTCCGATTTGATCGTGAAATGTTCGCCTAGGTCTTCCTCTCCCGACTCTACCATTCTCTACCATTCCACTCGCCTCATATATTTGTTTCGTCAATCTACTTTCATTCATCCTCTCCACATGTCCAAACCAGCTCAGCAGTAAAAAATACAAGTCTTTCCTCTTTATAATATTAGTGTAGATGAGAGTCACAGAAAGCTAAATGGGATTGCGTGTGGTGCAGCGCGACCGGCGTACCGCTGCGTACTGCTGAGTACTGCTGCGTACTGCTGCGTTCTGCTGCGTACCGGCGCGTTCTTGCCTCTTCGAAACGAAAGCGACGACCGATGACGTTGCGGGAAGTCGATGGATGCAAGTGATTCGGTACCGAGCTTTGTGGCAATCTTTGGGGGAGGCCTGTGTTCAGCAGTGGACTTGTGATAGGCTGGAATGATGATGATAAATGAAACGGGCCACGGGGGGTGGTGTTATAATTACCATATGCTCTACTACTGGTGATTCGGACAGTCGGACTCAGAAATGGCTCAAGAAGTTGGGAACCCGTACACCTTCATTAAATCATAGACTTAAATATTAATTAGAAACAAACATAGCCTATAGAACTTCTAGAATCATCTACCGGGCGCCTTTTTTTTAAATGCATGTCTCGTCTCAGAATATGTTTAATTTATCATTTTAATTTTACAAAATCCTCAACACAAGGTATAGAACACATTCGTTGTTTTCTTTTCATAGGAAGCCACAATACGAAACGATAGACGAATGTAAAAGAGTTCTTTTGTCAAATTAGTTATTTTCATTTCATCTGTACCACGTACGTGGCTGGGCTTTTGCGGCTTTTGTTGCTGCTCGAATGGCTCGGCCCGACCGGGGTAGTACCACCATCCCTTGCCGCTTCTCTATTGAAGTTAGGATGTTTTTCGATTTCAACAGCCTCGCGATACATCCTTGGCAGGAATCGGGTGTTCTTTTCCGAGGATATGTGGTCTAGTCAAGTCAAGTCTGATGTAATGGTTGGGGCTCTGCTATGTGTCCCTTGTCATCATCGTACCAATCAATCCTTGTCGTGGTGAAAGGTAGATGCAAGACAAAGAATTAAAAAATAGCCTCGAAGGAACATATAACTTGTCTTCGTATGTCTTACATACTCGAATGTTTTCACTTGGTAAACTAAATAACAAAATGTTTGCCAAAGACAAGCCCTTAAGTTTAAGTTGGTCCAATAAGGTTACTTTAAGAGTAACATTAACTTCGTAAGTACACATGATGAATTTAACGTTTTTAGAACATTGTATAGATGTACGTAATCAGAGAGCAGTGGTATGCTAGTGCTCTCTTTTTTTTTTCTTTTTTTTTTTTTGGGTGGAGGCAAATGCTTCAAGTACACCCGCTGCCGGCCGGCATTATGTCGAACTCGGATCTCGTATCTCGGATCTCGGAAGGGGAGAAACATACCGACTGAAAACCATCCACGTTGCTGTTGGTCCGGAGGCCTTTACAGCTTCATCTGAAGAGACTCGTCTGTCAGGATGCTCACTTTAGATAGTAGTCGCGTAGAGCGCGAGTGACCTTGGTTCGAACCCCGGTGGCCGGCGCCGCTGAGATTGTTGATAGCAATTTTAGGTGGTGTATTTACCCATGTGCTCGGCGGTGAAGGAGAACATCGTGAGGAGATGAGAGATGTCTGAGAGATAATAAAAATATTATTTCGTGGATATGTGAAGCCCGCCAACCAGCGCTGGAGCAGCGTGGCGGGCCCTTCCCGGCTCCTAAACCCTCTCTGATGCTCGTAGTTGAGAAGGAGGCCTTTGGCCTGCTGCGGGCACTTATAGGCTGCTACTTTAAATATACAACACCTTATGTATTATTTTAATGTCTTTTAAAATCATTTACTATATTACATCTAACTAAACCTAAACATGTGTTGATATGTCTATACATGTATTGTCAGATTGTTTTTGCGTCTGAAATAATTTTTTTAAATTTAAAAAATGTATCGAGCGCAATATTACAGAATTATTCTTCAACCAACTCACCCTCCCCGCGGGGGGTGCACACCGCTGCGCCAGACGGGGATGGTGAACGTTTGTGAAGGTGCCCTATGCAATTTCTTAGTTCAATTGCTCATATATGTTATGTCATAAAGAACATGGGTATTTGATTTAAAAAGTCAACGCCGATAGAGCGATTCCTATAAAACAATTTGAGGAGATGGGACAGACGTTTGGGTTTTGAACCCGGTTCACGGCGTGATCCAGCAGGTGTTTCTATAACACTAGACTAACATGTGTGCAAACTGTTCTGAATTTGAACTTTGATCTCTAAGGCTGATAGATCGAACCTAACTGTGCTAAAATTGTACACACACGTTAAATACCCGGCGTCCGGTTCAAAGATTACGCACCATGATCGTAGTTTCTAGGGCACAGGGAGAGCAGCGGCGCTGACTATTGTCACTAAACCCATTTAAAAAGAGTCCGAGCTTTCTAAACCCATTTAACTTGAAAGGAGTCCGTGCTTCTGTGTCTTCCAACAATACACCTAATGTTAGTTTATACAGTACCATTACGATAGTAAAATTTGGGGCCAGGCCGATAACGGTGGTTGTTGTAGAATTCCCCCAATTAATCTACCGCTTTCTGCGTTGCTGTTGACCTTGCGGGCGGTGATAACGGACCCGCTGGTTCTTTTACCGCTGGTTGCCAGGTCTTTGACAGCAGCTATAAACCGAACGTGAGCATATAATGGATGTTATGTTACCTCTGCAGCCCATGGACATCTGCAAGCGACGTGAGATCAAGGGATCCGCTGTCGTCACAGACCTGGCAACCAGAGGAATACTGTGTATGTTATCATATAGGTATCCGAGACCTTGAAAAGAAAGAACTCCACCGTTATAGGTTAACGACAAACCTGATCAATATAAGAGCAGTTTTAAATACCCAATTTAGACACTGGGTGGCGTTCGTGTGCGTATGTATATATACTCACGCCTAATTTCCAACGGGGTAGGCAGAGACAATCTTCTTCCACTTGCTACGGTCCTGACATACGTCTTACTCTCGATCTGGCCTTTTTCCAGAACGTCTCCGATTTGATCGTGAAACGTTCGCCTAGCTCTTCCACTCCCCACTCTACCATTCACATTCGCCTCATATATTTGTTTCGTCAACCTACTTTCGTTCATCCTCTCCACATGTCCGAACCAGCTCAGCATCCCTTTCTCAATTCGTGTCACTACATCGTCTCACACGCCACAACGCTCTCTGATCACATTATTTCGAACCCTTTCATTTCATTCAATTCATTTCTACTGCATTTATCCTGCTTTCGTGCCTCTTCTGCCATATGTATCTTTCTATATAAAGAAAGGCAATAGAAATTAAATAAATAAAATATAAATATGTCATATATATAATTTCAACTCTGAAATAATAAATTAATAGTGAAATGGTCATATTTGTTCGACTGGGGTCATCCGACAAGCGATTTATTAATACCAGCATCACTTGTGGTCGAATTTCGATTTGTGTTTGTAAAGTATCGTAATTCAATTTGTTTCTCACATAAATTATAAGCTTTAATTTAATCTTATATCATTTGGTGTACAAAAAATTTAAGTAAAGTAGCAGCTTGTAAATGCCCACGGCTGGGCATAGGCCTCCTCCTCAAATATCTGAGAGGGTTTTGGAGCCGGGAAGGGTCCACTCTGCTCCATTGCGAGTTGGTGGACTTCACGTGTCCTTGCATGTTACCTCACAATGTTATCCTTTATTTATATTTGAGAGAGAGGTAAATTCATCATTTAAAATAGCTGTTAACAATTATAGCGGTGTCGGCATCGGGAATCGAACCCGGGCTCACCGCGCTCTATGAAACTAAAGTGAGCGCTCTGACCAATAGGCCACCACGGCTTCCACTGTTCATTTTATTTCTACACATCTGTGGTACCACCACCTTTCTTACCCTAAGTTTCATTAATAAATAATGATAAAGGTATTTAAAGTTTAAATTTACGTGCATTAATACAATAATCTAATCATGCGACTTCCACTTTAACCTTTGTTTTCCGCAGTGATAGGTTTTTATTTATTATTTCATTTAAAATAGATCCTAATGCCTATTAAATGACAATGGTAGTAGCTACAAACTTTGGAGTCTATTGTGATTTTGGCGGGAAATTAAATATTAGCAGAAGGCTCTTATACCTTCACGTGTCAAAACTATGTAACGATTGAAATTCTACTGTTATGAGTCAGGACTTGTGACGCTATATGACAATAATATATGGCAAATTTTGTCAATTTGATATAATTACCATGACTTGAAGGCGGATTGGCAATCATGGTATCAAGCCCCTTGCATCCAGGACGCCGCTCATTTTATTCAAGTTCGTACATAGTATTCCGTTTGATCGACACTTAACTGTGATATTTTATCTGTTCCCAGATCGGCCATCTTTAAGACGACAAAGATATGTCATCCGCCATGTTGTCTTTTTCCCGCGTCTTCTTATTACTTATAATTACACTTCTGTACATGGACTCCTGCCATTCAGCCACTGTAAGTAAAGCTTTATAGTCGTCTAAATGTCATAAGTTGATCACTAGTGTTATTTTTAATGTTAATTATTAATTAATTTAAATAAGAGAATTACATCATCTGCTTAGAAGCACAGAGAGACTGGGAGAGGGCCACTTTCAGATCGAAATAAACTGCCGTGTCAAAGAATGCAAATAATCGAAGTTCTATCACTTTTTTTTATGGGAAAGGATGCAGTCGAGCAAGCGGTTCACCTGATGGTGAGTGGTTACCGTAGCCCACGTACATCCGCAACACCAGAGGTGCTGCAGGTGCGTCGCCGGCCTATAAGGATATTTGGGAGACGGGTGTGAGGAAGAGGAGGGGGATCGGAACGGGGAGTGGGCCTCCGGTTACCTCACTCACCGAAAGAAACGCAGAAGCACAATATGCCTCTACTTCACGCCGGTATTCTGCGAGGCCGTGGTACCAACCCGGACGGGCCGTTCCATTCGTGCAGCAGCAAAAGCCGCCGCTTGGCTCTACCACGCTTAATATCTCTTCTAATAAACCTATTCAGTGTTTACGTGAAATTACAGTATAGTTGTTATTGTTATAGCTTAGCGATGATTTCATTGCTATGTTACGTACAGTTTAACGGGAAATGATGATTCCGTCAAAGTCCAAAAAAATTACGAGCAGGTAAGGTCTTGAGTTACTCACGGGATGACATAGATGTCGCCACTAAAGCACACGAGAAGAGGAATCAACAGCACGATTCCCTATAATGAATTGTCGCAGTCGCTGTAGCCGAAATCGGCAGGGATTATGTATAATGCCGGCACGGTGATTCGAACTCAGATTATATTCGTTGTGAAATTCTGAAGTTATCAACATCCCATTTTTATAAATCATGTAACTCATATGATTATTTCAATAGCCATAGATTAATTAGTTTAACTGTAATGATTGTCTATAGTTGATTATTTAATTTTGATTCGTTCCAACACTCGTACTTGTACATCCATTCAGACCGAATTAATGTAACTGAGATAACAGATTCTGCTTCCCTGTTCTATTCAGAACATGCACTATGCATGTCTTATCACGGTTCTCTGGCCCAGCGGTTTCTAAACTTACATGTTCTACTCTGAGAGTTTTTACTATCAATTTAATAGAATGGCAACACAGCCGATAGTTTAATATTAGAAATTGTGATAAATTAATTTATCTTTTACAGCGTTATCAGGTTATCTCCTTTAAACCGGTTCTCATTTTTCACAGATCCCTAGAAACTTCGATCCGAGATTGAATGACGACATCATAATGGCGCCAAAGAAGAAGCCATTCTGCAATGCTTTTACAGGTAACGTAATTATTGCCTTGAATATCGTCGAAATCGTTAATTTTTAAAACATGTACGGACAATCGACAATCCACTGACTTGTTTATATGGAATATTTATTTCATAGATCCATCCAGACTTTACCTTTAAAAGTGCTGTATTTTTTGATCAATATTATTATTAATTTCTAGCGGCTTTTCCGAAACTTTCCCAGAATATTTCTTGTTATGGCGGATCCTTACTAATGCTGTATTATAATAACTGTAATACATACAATTGTTAAATTTGGTGTAACTATAGTTCAAGCTCGAAAGTAAATCAACAGATAATAAAAACTGGCCAAGTGTGAGTCGCGCTCGCGTTAGGTATGAAAGAAAATGCGGTTTTTTTTTGTAAATTCATTATAACAATATTCCACATTGGCATTTGGAGAAAGAGTTGATATATTAGCTCTTATGCCCCAAAGTGAGCAAATACGCGACAGGACAATGTATATAATTATGTTTAATTATGATTGTAGTTTTTTTTTTATTTCAGGATGCGGCCGAAAACGATCCCAGTATCCTCCCGGCATGCCTGTTCAGGAAATCATGCGACAGCGGCAGGTTCGCACAAGAAAAGTTTTTAACGTGTTAAAGAAACGCTGCATCTTCGTTATAGGTGGTTAGTGCTGCCATGCCTGCTGTGCCATGGATCCTGTGTTCCGATTCCAGCCGAAGACAATAATTTAAGCTGAGCTTTATCCATCGGACTAAAAAACACAAGTTATTAGTTTTCGTGTCAGCGTAGTGTTCGTCCCGTGTCTCTGACATTACATCTGATCCTTCCTCCGATCTTATGGCATAAGAGTTGCATCAGATATGGGAAGGTAGAGCCGTGTGAGTTCCTCTGTATTTGCGCCTACTTTTTCTGCACTATAATTTCTCCCGCGCAGTAAAAAAAATAAAAAGCGACTGCCAATGGCGCCATGATCGCAATCGGCATGAAATACATCATCACCATCGCTGCAGCACAAATAGATGGTGAAAGACAAAACTAACACAAACTATGGTAGTAAAATTGTAGGATGTTTCATATTTTTGTGGGAAAGCTCCTAACACCTACCTATCGCCGAAGGCTGTGACTGGTGATGTCGGGATCAGCATTTAGCATTTTGGACCGACTAAACGTCGAAAATATAAATACATAATTAAACGGGATAAACCCCGCTAATAATCGTTTCATTTTAAATGTTTAATTTTTTTTAAAACTCTTATATTTTATTGCAGTATGTCGATGAAGACGCGTTCGGTGCCCTCGTGGACTCAGAAAATGCAGTAGATGAACTGTCACGTCAGATCCTATCCGAAGCTAAGCTGTGGGAAGCCATACAAGAGGCCAGCGCAGAAATAGCAAGGAGGAAGCAGAAGGAAGCTTACAATCAGTAAATCAACGCCAATCAAAAATTCAAAATCGTCGTCTTGGACAAAATGAGTTGGAGATATGGTTCAGTGTATAGTAACATGCTTTCTCTTTCTTACATTCATATTAAAATTTAAGTGTACCTAAAGAGAAGTCACGTGATTATATAGTTTAACCTCTCTTCATAACCTTAAAACTCGTTTATCTATTATAGAGTAATGACCGGCTCGATCAGGTTTTCTATGTTGGCCGTAGCGTTTCGGATATAAATCACAATGTAATTAGGATATACTACGATATTTAAATACAAAAACAATATTAATTTCTGTTTTATCATGTCAAATGTTTTTATTGTCTATGACAAACATTTCGCGCCAATTTGTAATGACAGTTGACAGATGTTTTGGATTCAGAAAAAAATTATCATTACATTTTAATATAAGTAACAATAATTTTAATTCCTAGAAGGTGACATATTTATCGATATTTGAATGGACTATTTTATAATAATTTTTATAAATAATACCAGAAAAGATTTGGAAATGGATATAGCTTTCTTTGTCTCTATTTTAACATAATTTAAATATGACAATTTAGGATTAGTGGCAGTATTATTTAGTGCAGAACTTATTCAATATCTTGTCAATTTATTTTAATAAGTAAAATAAGCAATGAATTTATAACCATTTGTGCAAAATCGTTATATTGTTTATATTTGGCGATTAGAAAACAGTTACAATACGTCTATTAAAATGTATATTTTATTTGATAGAGCCATATTTGTGCATACTTTGATGACTAGCTTTAAGAAACATAAATGTACGTATAGTCTGACTCAAGCAGTCAATAAAATAATTTCTGAACAATTCGTTTTTCTTTTGTTACCAACATAACAAAAAAAACTAAAGTGAACCCTTTATCCGCTAAGCCGAATGCTATAAAAAAAATTACAATGTTTTTTTTTTCCAAAAGAACAATGGTTTCCTTTATTGGTAACATTATTGGTTAATATTAAAAATTACCTTGGTGGTTAAATTATCTAGGAAGGGCGGCACTCGGGACGTTCGTAAAAAAAATTTTTGCATTTTAAGGCCTCTGATACTGCCAATCAACATGCCAGGCGTGGTGATAACGACAGACTATAATTTGTTCTTTTTATTAATTTAGTTATTTTTATTAATAATTTATAGTTGCGATTGTTGTCATAATATTATAGTACTCGTATATGGTAAAGAGATATTATAATAATATAAAATAGTATAAGACCCCCCACAAGATGGAGTGACGACCTGCGCAGTGTTGCGGGAAGTCGATGGATGCAGGTGGCTCAGGACCGAGCTTCGTGGCAATCCTTGGGGGAGGGCTATGTTCAGCAGTGGACTTGTGATAGGCTGGAATGATGATGATGATGATGATATGGTTAGACGCCATCCGAAACCGGTCGGATTCTTATATAATAATTTAAATGTATAGCGAAACTAGAACAATAGACAATAATAACATTCAATTTGTTACTTTTGTTTATCGTTTTCATTAAATTACAGAAATGGTTAAAGTCCGAATCTCTCTAGCGTCGTTGTCAGTGATACCGACAAAATGGCGCTTTAGTTACCCAGCAACAAAATGGCGTCCGACTCTGTATTGCTTTAGTAGTAACCTATTAAAGCTGTATCGTTATTTTTTATATGTAACTATTATTTACGGATTGCATCGCGTCTAATTTTTGTTTTTATCTTCCCGACGTTTCGCGTGCTTTACAGCAGCCGTGGTCACAGGGGACCTGAAGTGTTAGACGTCATGGTTAGGTCGGGCTACCTTCTGCTTTTATTATTAATTTTTGGTCCGATCTACGCACAAGTGCTCACAGTATATTGAAATTGTTCAGTGATATGGTTGGGTATAGATTTAATTTTATTTATTACTGCTACCCAGCCATCTATTGATTTAAGAATTTAAATAGCCTCGTTATTTTATGTTATTGTTCATTATGTTTTAACTGTGTATTTATATAAGGTCTTGACGATATTGCAACGAACAAAGCATGATTACTTTTTCTAAAAAAAAAAAAACTTTTTCTTAAACAGAACTTGTAGCGAATTATAAAATAAACGTGGAAAAAAGAAATAGAAGAAGAACTCGGGCACAGAGGGTTCCGTCCAACCACACATCCCATGTGTGTTATGTAATTACCAAAAATTATAATGTTTTTTTTTATTCACTTCGGGATCTTTGCCGCAAGCCTTTCTCACCGTAGACCGTATTTTATTATTTATTATACTATAGAGTCTGCATTATGATCACATCAATGTTGACGCTTGTATGTAATATTGTTTTGACGAAAGAGCATCGATAAAAATAATTAAAAAAAAAACCCCGTTTCTTGTATAGAGAATTAAAACCCGTCTTGAAGAAACCAAGCAACGTGACGGAACCTTTATCGATTTAAAGCCCTGAAATGGGTAGAGGAGTGGGCAGTGGGACCTTTACTGGCATTACTCTACTTCACTTTGAGTACCCTTGCCAACAGCAGAACAAGTTTTAACTGTTCATAGGGTTCCGTCATACCAGATTGCATAACGGAGTATCGCAGTACCGGATACAACGCGCCTTCTACACTGCAGGCTGTCACCGGCCTGCTTACTTTTGGTTTAGTTCTCTTCCTTTAGTTTAATCTTACGAGACCCACGGGAATCCCCACTCCGTCTGTCTGTCGTACCTATAAAAATCGCTCTATCTTTTGAACAGCGACAGGAACTTGCGGATCCTCTGCACGCGAATCTCTACCGAAGCTGTAAGAGGTACTGTGGGGGCAATTAGTCGGTTCTTCGGTGATTGGTATGTGAAGAGCACCTATCCCCCATGTACAGGTAAAAAAAAAGAATAAACAGGTTAACATTAGTTGAAAACGTCACAGAGGTTTTCTTGGAATCCTTATAAGTTCTATCATCTCAGTTGTAAGGAAGTTAAAGATGACGCTATTCTCTATTTTCTCCATATTTAAATTGTCTTCCCGATTCACTTGTTTGTACCACGATACCTCAATGACTATGGGTTATTTAGAAACTACTTATAATATTCATGACTATCTTAATCAGTGTAGGTATAGTGTAGATCTAAATGAAGGGGGTCATTACGCGTGGTCATTATGGTAGAGTCGGGAGAGGAAGACCTGGGCGAATATTTCACGATCAAATCGGAGACGTTCTGGAAAAAGGCCAGGTCGAGAGTACTCTAAACCAACGAGCATGCATGCGAAGATCGATGAAAGTGGAAGAAGCGAAAGACGTATGTCAGGATCGTAGCAAGTGGAAGAAGATTGTCTCTGCCTACCCCGTTGGGAACGAGGCGTGAATATATGTATGTATGTACTACGCGTACTCATTTGACCACTAGTATGTGAATGGGCCGAGGCAGAGGTGCAAGCGAAATTGTTAATTGCCATAATATTCAAAATATACCTTCGTCAACACCGATCGGTACATAATTTTTTTTTTATTTCATGTTATTTTCCTTCACTGTCGAAAATATCTAGAGCACGTTAACGATGACATAACAGAAGAAATATCTCATTTATATTTGTTTTCCCACGCACAAAGCAAATATACAATTTGTATAAAAAGGAAAGGATGTCCTATTGATATCAGTTCACTATTGGCCGCGGCGCAGGCAGCCATATTGGAAAAATGTTAAGAAAATTTGGCGCCAATAATTTCCTTATAGCGCAGCAATATGTTAAAGATATTAACCGTCGTTGTTTTAATGATCATCGGTCGGTATTGTAACATCAAAATATATATATTATCTGTAATTATTTTTGGAATTATTTGAAATGAAAAAGTATTCTTCCTTTCAACAGCAGCTTTTAAAAAGTCCACCAAAATCGTCGCAATTTTTTTTTTTACTAGAAAGGTGGCAAACGATTCTGCGGTTCACCTGATGGTAAGTGATTTCCGTCACCCACGTACATCTGCAACACCGGAGGTGCTGCAGGTGCGTTACCGGCCTTTAAGGGTATTTGGGAGTGAGGATGAGGAGGAGGATTGAGCCTCCGGTCACCTCCCTCACCGAACGAAACGCAGAAGCACAAGATGTTTCTACTTCACACCGTTATTCAGCGAGTCTGTGGTACCAGACGAGCTGGCCCATTCGAGCAGCAGCAAAAGCTGCCGCTTCGCTCTACCACCATTATAGTATAAGTACTCACGCTCATTGCCCATTGGGGTAGACAGAGGCACTGCCGCTGTGCTGCTACGAGAATAATCTAGTAACTCTGTACTCTTGGAGAGCACTCTTACCAACTGCTTCACGTTAGTTACAGGCAATGTTTGTGCTGCGGCCTCGCCGTGCAAGTCGTGCGGCAGCGAGTGCGTACCGGCATGCGGCACTAGACGCTTCAGGACCTGCTGCTTCAATTACTTAAGGAGGAAGAGAGTGCCGGGGACAGAGGTAAGGGTTTCGTCACAGCCTGCTGCAAGCCAAGTGAACAAAGCCCTTTCCCAAAGACTGGTGAAAGGACCAACAGGTCGTGTGTGCAGGTCGTTTCTCGACTTTGTGTGGGGGTTTATTGCCTAACAATTTTTTATACCCATAAGCGTAACAAACGGGGGACTCTTCTTCTTGCTGGTAGACTCGCCTGGGAAGCTACCATTTCTGCTACCAATTAACAGTTGTGTTGCGAGAGGTACATTGAGTCAGTATAATTACTTCCATTTAAGTAATCAGGGGAGACGACGCGTCTGTGACCTTCTCAGATTGAGGTTCTTCACAGGTTTCCACGGGCTTCAATAGCCACTTACCACCATGTGGATGTTAAATCCTTCTTCACTTCAACCATTAAAAAAAAATAACCATCAACAGTGTTCACACAACTTTGTGTTCCGGGTTGACAGGCATATATCCGAGCTGGTGTAATTACTTTTTTTTAATGAAGAAGAAGGCAAATGTGCACACGGCTCACCATTAATAATCATAAACCATGATTATGAGGCGTTCCATTTTAGTCCTCGGAGGTGACAACGCAACTGTGACCTATGATTGCAGCTGGTTTCTAGTGTCCACGGACACCAGTCACATACCATCAAGTGGACTATTAGTTCGTTTGTCTCCCCTAACCATCAAAGAAGAACAAGAGACCTAGGTGTGTGCTAGCGCCGTAAGGTAATCTGGTGCCCCATCATATCTCGTGAGCGTGGTAAGAGCCGACTATGGGAATAGCTGGAAAATCTTGTCGATTCTGACATTTCGGTGGTATACCCATCGTGGTAGCTTAGGAACCAGGATGCTTTTCACTTCACTTTAGTTCAATAGAGCGCGAGTGATGTGGGTTCGATCCCCAGTGCCGGCACCAACAAAACTGTTAAAAGCATCTTTAATGCTGTATTTACCACGTGCTCAACGGTGAAGGAAAATATCGAGAGGCAACCAGCATGTCTGAGATATAATAAAAAAAAATATTTGGGGGATATGGAAAGCCCGCCGACCTGCACTGCAGCAGCGTGGCGGGCCCTTACCGTCTTCAAAATCCTCACAGATATTTGCGAAGGAGTTATTTGCCCAGGTGTACTGGGCATTAACAGTCTGCTACTTTTACCCATCGCAAAAACACTAGACACGAGTATTAAAGAGTCTGTGGTGCTAGAGTTTGACATGACATGACATGCTGTGATCGCCAATCCATCGGCGATACGTGGCGATTCTAGTAAACCCATCTATGGGAGCGACAACAGTCCGTCAGTGGTGTCAAAGCGGATAAAGAAGATGACGTTTTTAACAATTAATTTTACCATTCAGAGTGAAACCTTCGAGAACGCAAATTTCGATGAAATAGAAATACCAGGGGCGCATACCTTCGTTGTGGACAAACCGGAGCAGACGCTGTGGAGTATCGTCTTCCGCGACGACAGTCCTAACCCAGAGCCAATGAAAGTTGAATATCTTCAGTGACGTCACACATTACTTCAGATCCAAGGACAAATGAAATAGTCGGTACTGATTGTGGGCTGCATTCAATTAAACGAAATTGAAATTAAAAGTTAAAACGCACGTTATAGATTCGGTATTAAACGTTTAATGTAAAAATGAACTTTTGTTTTTTATTTACCCAAAGACACTTAAGTATTGTTCAATATCTTTGTAATGAAACCATTATTTACGAATTTTATCGCGTTTAATTAGATTCTATAAAATCCGATATTTCGGGCGCTTTACGGCACCCAGTGGTCACGGGGGTATGCAGGTGCTTGACGTCCTAAAGTCCTTAGTTAACCCGGCAAAGCAATATGCTTGGTCTTGGGTTTCATTTTATTAATTATCGGATCCATCCAGCCATCTTCTTCATTGAAATTAAGATGTATTTTTTTTTAATTCAATAGTCTCGCGAATCATCGTTCGAATTTCGAATCGGTGTTCTTTTGGGAGCATATGTGGTCTGTCAAATCTTATGTAATGGTTAAGGTGATCGAGAATATTATTACAAACTGCAGATTTCCCACTTCTACCTACCCCTCTTTGTAATTATTATCCAAGTTGCAAATTTTAAACATATTTCTGACACAAGATAGGTATTATCTATCCAAATACAGTTTTTTATTTTTATTTAGACAGCCCAACAGTGAATATAACAACACTTTTACAAAAATATTAACAATATTAACAAAAGTTATTCCGATATGAACACCTATAACAGGTCAGTACAGGCTCACCTATTTGAGACGATTATTTAAAAATTAATTAGAATGATATATCATTTTGTATGTGGTTTAATTCTAGATATATCTTAAGGATGACATCTTACAGAGACTTATCAGTTTTGTATTATATAAGAAATTTACATTGGAGAATCTCAAACGTGTGATGTCATTAATGAATGTGGAAAATAGAGTTGGCTCACGATGGGATCCCTGTGGCACACCAGACATAGCATAATAGGGTTATGAATAGTAGCCGTTAGCTTATACAATTTGGAGTCTTTTTGCTAAATAGGATTGAAACAAGCGCTGTAGAGAGACCCGTGATGCCTAACTTACTCAGCATCTTAATTAGTTTTTTATGACTGACTTTATCAAACGCACTTGGGAAGTCTGTATATATATGCCTCTACTTCACGACCATAGTCAAGCACAGTTCAAAACGAATAGCTATAATGCTATTTTTACTATTATTTTTCACATTTTAACTCAACTAACAATTAGGCAACACAGACATCTGCTTCTGTTGAGCAGTCTAATATCATTAGTCATGTTATTTGGAATTCATTCCAAGTAATTAAAATAAAATTCTGAGACAATAGAGGAAATCTCTTGCAATAATAGTGTAATATTTAAAACAAATAACGAGAACTGTACAGAATATTAATAAGAAAAAATGTATACACCTGGTACACCAAAATATTCAAGGCGTTTTAGGTAAAGATTTGGAAATCGAATTGTTTTTTAAATAGCAATGACATTGATATGTTATGTATAACCGAAGATTGGTTAAAATACTCTGATTTAATGTTTAATTTCATTAGGCACTAGGTTATTAGTTTGTTCAATAGAGAAAATGCATTACGTGGTGGTATAGTGGGGGAACATTTCTGTAATATAGAGAACGAAAAGATCTTTTCTTTCTTTCTCTCAAGAGAACTACAGAAATGGTTTTGTGTTGAGCTTGAGTATTTTATTCTTGTCGGTGTGTACAGACCCACAAGTGCCTAGTTTTGAATGTTTACAAAAAATAAGGAAGAAGTTTTACTTAAACTTAACACAGTATAAATCCGTTCTCATATGTGGAGAATTTAATATTCATATCCTAAGAGATTCTTCTAGAAGCTTCATCCTTCGGTGTTAGATTATGTTCATTGTTTAAATCATACAATCTTGTTTACTTGTTTTTAGAACCAACACATATAACTGAGTCTAGTGCAACTTGTATAGATAATATTTTTAAAGATGTTAAGCCATTGCACAGACTTATAATAAACAAATGAAGTTCTGATCTGGCCAGTGAGTTTCTTAACCTTACTCCCATATAAAATAAGGTACTTGAAAAGTTGTGATTGTTCCAGTAAATAGATATCGCATGGAGAAGTTTAGAAGTAATTTATTGAAAAAAAATCTGTTGTCATGAGTAAAACATATGTTTTATATAGAACATTTTAATGTCGTTTTTACTTCCAAAACATTCTCCATGAATGGTCGCAAGACTTTTAATGAATGAGCAACAGTAGGAATTCACCGGAGTACACAAACTTCACATTGAAAGATCATATAACCACAAGGAAATATTTAAAAAAATTATTAAAAAAATTTCATAATTATTTAGAAGAGTTTGTTCGATGGCCAAATATTTATATTTAGTTTGTTAGTTAATAAAATTACGAAGGCAACTAATAAAATAAAAATTACTTGGAATGTTATTAATAACAGGGGAAAGAACAAGTCGCGTAGCTCTGATTATAGGTCTACCAGGATCTGATGGCAATAAGGTAAAAAAGAAATTGACGCTAGCAATACTGGGGAAATTGGAGTAAAACGTTTTGATACTTTTTTTTCCTTATAGCGGCTGATTCTGTGTGTGATACATGCAAATATAAAAATTTATCCAATGATCAAGGATAATTTTTGAAAATCTTACAGTGGCGAATGTAGGGTTCGAAATTTAGATGAAAGCTCCAATTACTCTGTTCATGAGTTTATTAATTAATTATTGGCTATCAGAACTTGAAAATGGTTTCAAATACTGCACATCCATAAAAAGTCTTCATCGGAAGAGGAAGACGAGGAAGCTGACGATTTTTCCTATAGCGATATATTTTATTTATTTATTTATTTTATTTAGGAAAAATCGTTATTTTTTAAACTTCTTTTTGCCATCAGATCCTGGTAGACCTATACCTATGACTACGGCTATGAGCAACTAAAATTATAACGACTGATCAGGAGGCTCCAGAAGTATTTGAGAAGTTCTTTACCGGAATTCCAATTTCGACAACGACAATTTTTAAATTTCTGACAGGTAAAAAAATATATTAATAATATGTTTAAAGTAACAGCCTGTAAGTGCCCACTGCTGGGCAAAGGCCTCCGTCTCAAATACTAGTATCAGAGAGGGTTTAGGAGCTGCGAAGGGCCCGTCACGCTGCTCCAGTGCGATTTGGCGGGCTTCACATATCCTCGAAAAAATATTTGTATTATTTCTCAGACATGCAGGTTTCCTCGCGATGTTTTCCTTCACCGTTGAGCACGTGGTAAGTGCAGCACTTAAAACTGTTATTAACAATTTTTAGTGGTGCCGGCACCGGGAATCGAACCCAGGTCACTCGCGCTCTATGACACTAAAGCGAGCGCCCTGACCACTAGGCTACCACGGCTCATAATATGTTTCAATAGTTTTAAACATATTGAAATTGAGAAAACAGCGGATACTTGATATAATTGAGCCTCTCTGGCTATTATTTTGAATTATTATGTAGAGGTGTATTTTGTGATCTAATCAAACATGGCGAACCTTTATTTAAATCTGGTAGTACATTGGACCCCTCTAACTTTAGACCATTTCTGAATTACCAACATTTCGAAAAAAAAAAATTTAAATCAATTGTTAGGTAAGGTATTTTATTTTAAATAATCTGTTACACCACAATCAGTTCGCTCAACAACCGACGCTGGTGTAGTAGAGCTGGCTAAGAATATATTTAAGGCCTGGGAGAATTCACATAATTCTTTAGGATGCCAAGGTGTTGGGTGATCTGTCTAGGGTCTTCGATTGTGTGCACCATGAAATACTGATCCGGAAACTCCATCCTTAGGGCATAAGAAGTACAGCGTTTAAGATTTATATCTCGAATTTGAATAATAGAATACTAAAAGTTTGTATTAATGGTGCCCAGTTCTTCCGGGTCTAACATAACAATGGGTGTTCCGCAGGCTCGATACTCAGTCCATTCTTATTTCTCACTTACGTAAATGACTTGCCTTACTTGGTAGGGGTATAAACATGATATAGTATTATTTGCTGATGATTCTTCGTTAATCTTTATTTATGATGTGTGAATAATGTTCTATTTTGGAACTATTTTTGATGTTTAGCGTTAATAATTTGGTTCTAACCGACAATAAAACTAAATGTATTAAATAGACTACACCTAATGTTAAGCATTTAGATAGCAAAGTACATATAAATGGGGAAGAGTTAAGCTTTATGGATACCACTGTTTTTCTTGGAATAACTCCAGCTTCAATGGGGCCCCCCATGTATCCAAATCTGCCAGCAGAGTTCGGTCCGGAGCATATGCAGTAAGGGAAATAAGGTATCTTACTAATATTGAAACATCTAGGATGTTTTATTTTAGTTATTTCCACAGCGTAATGTCTTATGGCATCTCGCTGTGGGGACATGCGACTGATGCTGAAACAATATTCGTTATACAAAAGTGGGCCAGAAAAGCTATCTATAACCGTAATTCTAGAAAATCTCTAAGAGATAAATTTAAAGAAATAAATAATCTTCTTGGCTTCTCAATATATATGTCGGCGCATCCGCTTCTCAGTACGTCAGCTGTCACTTTATAAAAATGTCAATGTCCAGAACGAACCCCGAGAGCTGGTGAGGAGGGCATCAGGTGAAACTAGGAGTTTGGTTTCGAACGGTCACGTGGGTTCTCGGCGGACGTTTCTTTTTAATCCAATTCGATCTCAGCGATCTATAATTATTTGGTGAAATTATTGATTGTATTATAGAGAATTATAAGTGAAGTGATTATTGCCATAGTTAATTTATTGGAATACCTGCTCCCTACCCGATAAACCACGCCTATCTGAAGATTTCTAATAACTCTGATTCTAGTCGAGACTTTATATATACTTTATATAAATGAAAATGTAATGTATGTACATAAAAACGTAGACACATTTAATAAGAATGGTGATATGTATAATGTAAATACTAGGAACAGACACAAGCTTGTGGTCCCAGTTAAACGACTCCATAGACACAATTCAAATATACAGAATCCCAGCAAGTGCACAAAGTATTCCCATCAATAGGTTTAAAGAATTTTGGTAAACTAAGACTTTATAAAAAGGGTTATTATAATATAAAGGAATACTTGGAAGATAATAAACTCTGGGAGTCTGAGTTGATCGCTCCAAAGCCAAGTTTCTAGAAAAAACATTATTAAGACACTTTGTTTGAAAAAAAAAAATACCCACGCAGTTTTCATTCGATCCTAACAGAACGAGTTCACGGTATCTTGAGATGGTGCAGTGGTATGGATGCCTAGCAGGTGGTTGTACCCAAGCCATCTTCTCTATTGAAATAAGGATGTCTTCTAATTTCAATAGTCTCGCGTAGGAGATGTGATCTGTCAAATCTAATGTAATGGTTAAGGCGGTCCAGAATATGATCACGGACTGCGGAGATACAACAATAAACAACTCTCTCTATCAGCTCTCTAGCACAGGGAAGTCTAAAATTAATAATTGTGTAGCTGACAGTACCCGGGTTAACTATGACACTAGGACGTCAAACACCTCAGTCCTCTATAACGTCACAACTAAATACTCCATGATATCTCCTCGCTGAATGCCAGGACACCATGAAGTTGTAAAATGAAAAATATTCTTATTATTTACAATATTTATTGATATAAACAAATATTACATTTGATACAGTAGTTATATATTATATAAGTGGAAATTCTACTAAGGTATGCCTATTACAGCAAAACCGGTATTATATTAATTGGTATTATTGCTGCTGGAGTAAGGCCCGTTGCCAACAGTTGCCAGATTCCACAGCCATCGCCCAGGCTCATCGATGACGAAGATCGCCTTCTTCTCCGTAAAGTCTAAGTCGCCATATTCTGGGATGTCTTCAATCTGCAAAAATCTCTTCATGTCATCATATAACAGGCTTAAAGAATTCAAAAACGTTTTCAGTCTTTATTTCAAATTTGACTAAATAGAACTACTGTTTTAAATAGTCCAAAGACATGCATTCAGCCTCAATAGAAGGTTTTTTTTTGTTTTCTTTTTTATGGGATAAGGGGCAAACGAACAAGCGGCTCGTGAACACCGTCGCCCTCGTACATCTGCAACACCGAGGAGGAGCTGCAGGTGCGTTGTCGGCCTTTAAGGAAATTTAGGAGATTGGAGTGAGGATAAGGACGGGGGGGATGGAGAGGTGGAGTGGACCTCCGGTTATCTCACTCACCAAAGGAACCGCAAAAGCACAGGATGCCTCTACTTTATGCCGGTATTCTGCGAGGTTCTTTCTCTAAATGCAAGTGCTCACTTGCAAGTGGCACTCACCATGGTATCCAAGAAACGCGTCCTCTGGGGGACTGACTGATGGCGGAATATCCATCCGAATTTGCCGAACCCAAATTCCACAGACTGGTGATGGGGAGTAGCATCACTGGAGCTCCGGTATAGACGCTGCGCTCTCCAACCCACTTGCCTTCACAGGCCAGTAACGTAGAGTTCATACATCATAATAACTAACTATCCCACCGCTGGGCAAAAGAGTTTTATTTATAATGGTTCACGGCCGAGCAAGTGGTACAATCAGTACTTATGTAAACGCGGACGGCCGCTAGTTTTTAAATATTTTAATATGAACGCTGCATACGAATGAATGAATGAACGAATGAAAATTCTTTGTTCTTCCACAAATATTTTTTTTTTTTTACAATCTACCACCGTTTCGTTACGAGGCTCCTCTGACTGAGGAGAAACAGACGAACAAAACTCCGTAGGTATCCTCTTTTTGAATTTTTTAAACTACTACAAACGAATAGACAAAGGAAATGCTTCTACCTGAACTTCCGATCCCCGTTTCCTCCTCAGGTGATTGAAACAGCAGATCCTGAAGCGTCTAGTGCCGCAAGCCGTGACGCACTCGCCGCCACACGAGTGGCACGACAAGCCTGCCGCCCAGACGTTGCCTGTAACGAATACTTACAATAATCACGATATATTAAGTAGATGATAATAAAGTACACATACAGCGTAACATTTTGGTATTGAATACCAGTGCGGTGTAAAGAAAGGTCATTGCAAGTTCAGATTAACTATAACTATAAGGTTTTTCATGGTCCAGTAGCGGTCATAGACACCATACTCCACAGACTTTCAAAGTTTTAATACAACGGTACTTAAGGACTTTTCAAACTCAAAGTCTCAATCAACTCAAGTTTAAAGCACCCTTAAGTTAAAAATATTTAAATTGAACGAAACCTAAACGTGATAGAGCCAAGCGGATTTTGCTGCTGTTGCGAATGGACCGGCTTGACCGGGTTGGCTACCACGCCCTCGCAGAATACCGGCGTGAAGTAGAAAGCATTTTGTGCTGATGCGTTTCCCCCGCCTCGTCCTCCCACCCATCTCCCAAATACCATTAAAAGCCGGCAACGCACTACAGCACCTCTGGTGTTGCAGATGTACGTGGGCGACGGTAATCACTTCCCATCAGGTGAACCGATTGCTCGTTTGCCGCTTTTCACTCAAAAAAAAATTAAAACACATTAAATTCATTTAGTTACTTTTACAATGTCTGATATTCGGATAAGATAATGACACAAGATAATGCTAATTATTCAAAGGGGATGGAAGGGGAAGGTTAGCACTATTGACACACGATACCAACCTTACCCGCAAGTGGTGGTAAGCTAGGTAACAAGCAACGCTCTGTCGGACGAACGGTAGCGGAGAATATTTTTAACAAACCAAATTCTACAGAGCGGCGACAGGGAGATGAGTCTCTGGTGCGAGGGTATTAGTACTGAGCTCACCAAACTGCCTGTCCAGAGACCTGAGTATGGGCGAAACCTGACAAGTAATGCAACCGGATGTAAATGGCACTCGTGGAAAGGACTGTATCCAGTATGCCACAGAAATATAACACTTAAATTCCGCGTGAAGTGTGATAAAATCAGACCGTGTTAATTTTGGCATACCACTGGTTACTTTTGTTGGTAACTATATCTTCGATAAACCAAACCAGACGTGCCGACGAATTTGTGTAATTTTTTTTTGTAGCATAGTGTATAAGTTCCCTGCCGTGGACTTGTACAGTCTGATTAATAATGAAGTGGAATTAATGTTTAAAACAAAATATCACTAACAGATCATCATTAATGCAATTATGACAAAAACTTTCAACATGCTGTACGTGCGACACTTTTCCCGCCGAAATCTACTTTGACATGTCCCACAAGATGGCCGCTGCGAAGTGACGGATATCCCAGACAAAACCCTTTTTTTATAGAAATGCCAGTTTACTCGTTATAATGGAGGACAAATATTAGTGTTTACTTTGTGATGCTATTCGTAACAGTTTTTTCGAGTATCTCGAATGAAATAATATTGGGTTTGTAAAGGATTCAATGACGCATTTCATTATAACTCGTGCAACAAAAATATTCAAGGAAGAGATCATCTCAAATGTAAATATATTTTTGTAAAAAAAACGTCTCTTTTTGTAGGACTTTCTCCTGTGTCGTGGAGGCAGATTACGTACGATACGATACGATAAGATTTATTCATTTACACAACACAAAGGTTACAAGAAATACAATTATACAGAAAAAAAACAGTAGATATGTAAAAACAAAAAGAAATAATTTAAGAGAAAGACTTTATAATTCATACCCCGTGTCGTGTCAAATGAAACGGTGCTGACTCAGCATAGTGTCGCGGGGTTAACCGCAACGCTGGTCTTCAGTCAGCACCGACCCTGTTGCGCGATGTACTTCGCATACTGTCTCATAATCGCACTACGCAAGATATGTTTGCTGTAAACGAACTGCTCTTCCATGATTTACCATCCATACACAGGCATGACCTAGTTACTTATAACAAAACAATCAATCCAGTTTGAAATAAACATATTTAGTATATATCTAAAGAAACAGAGTATGTATTAGTCAATTTGACTTTTGCAAATTTAATAAATATAGATGATATAATTTTTAAGACGTAGTTTTTGTTTTAGCCTCGCGAATAGGGGGCGGTATGTCATTCCAGCATTTAGTAGCGCAAAATCTAAAACTCCCTCTGAAAGCGGCTGTTTTGTGTTTAGGTACAGATAAGATTTGCGAACAGCTTCTAGTTGAGTATTGATGTTGGGTAAATCGCCAATTTAGTTTTTTGTGCAAATAATCTGGCTTACCTGTTTGTATAATTCCGAAGAGCATAGTGGAGTAAAACAATTTTGTGCGTCGCTCCATGTTGAGAGTGTTACTAGCATTTAGGTACGGCGTTACATGGGAACGGCTAGGGATAAAAAAACAGAATCGAGCACATGCACAAGCACGTACTCTAACATATATTTCACACGAACAAACACCCAGACCTGGAATGATTATTTAATGTTCATACGGCCAAACGCTTTTAATATTTTCTTTTGAATTATTATTTTAATTAAATAACATTGTCATCAATTCACAAGGCTCCAGCTGAAAATCAGCGCTGCAACCTCTGCAGCATCACGCTGAGCTGGGCAACTATTTGGTACTCATTTTTATTGTCTGTATTAATACAGATGTTACATTTTTATTACTATAATTTTTTTACTGTTCCTGTTTTAATCTATGTATTTTGTATTCCTAATGTTTTAAATGTGTGCACCAAATAAATCGTTCTTATTTCTTTCTTTCTTTCAAATATACTGTGAGGCGCTTGCTCGTCTGCCGCCTTTGCCATAAAAAAAAAAATTCTATCGAACCACTATACCATTATATGGGATTACGTGTACGTGGTAGAGCCAAGCAGTGGCTTCTTATATAGAAGAAGGGGGGGCATAACTTTCATGCGGCTCCCATACCGATGGTAAGTGATCACCGACGGCAGCGTAGATCCTCAACACCAGAGGAACTGCAGATGCGCTGCAGGACATGGCAGAACCAAGCGACGGTTCTTTGCTGCTACTCGAATGGGGCGGCTCGACCGGAGCAGTACCGCGACCTCGCTGAGTACCGACATGAGGTAATCTTGCGCTTCTACATTTCGTCCGGCAAGTGAGGTACTCAGTACGTATCTACGTATTTATGTTGTAGGTTTTCTTTCCCGTGGGAAATTGATATTTTCTCACACTAAAAAGTAGGTCAGGCTACTTTACAAAACAAACAATTATTATAATATACTCGTATATATCTAGGAATAATAGTATTAGTAAGGAATTAGTTAAGATTAGCATTAGGATAGCCGTGGTAGCTCAGTGGTAAGAGCACTCGCTTTAATTACATGCCATGCGTGTGAACACGAATACGAATCCTGGTGCCAGCATCAATAAAATTGTAAATTATTATTTTAAGTGGAGGTGAACATCGTCAGGAAACTTACACATCTTATAAGTAATTCAACAAAGTATAAAAATAAAAAAAATAAACAATGTATATCGTTACAAAAAAGTATTCAATATTCGTTTCATAAGTATTAAATGGCAAAAGCATTTCAACAACCTATTTGTTTGGGATTCCCACGCAGAAAGCTAACATGCTTCTTGTATAAAAAGAGGAAAGGGTGCGATGGAAACGTCACACGACAATCAGCTGCGTTACCGGCAGCCATATTGCTAACCCGTGGAATTCGCGCCAAAACACGTTTTTTTTTTCTACGTGTTTTATTCAACAATGTTGAAGACATTTGCTGCCGTTGCATTGATGATTGTCGGTCAGTTATATTAATAGTAATATCTTATTACAATATTTATCAGTAGATTCATAATAAAATGCCATAGGGAAACGTGGGAAAGATTTCGCCACCTCCTTTATTTCAAATGTTTTTTTTTATGTGTAACAGGGGCAAACGAGCTCACCCGGTGGTAAGTGGCCTACCGACATCTGCAACACCAGAAGAGTTGCAGGTGGGTTACCTGGCTTACGTACGTGGCTCTACCGCATACAAATTTTATAAACGTATACAAATGAAGTTTAAATAAAATAAAAATTATTATCGAAAAAAAAAAATAAGTCGACTTTTGTTGTCGCTTTCTTAGAGAGGCCTTTTTTCAAGAGCGACTAAAATAGGAAAAAGTAGATTCACTTAAGCATAGTCTGGCTTATAACCACTAGTGTTATGTGTGATTTTACAGGCACCCCATACCTAGTGTTTGAAGTGCCAGTACTATATTACATTACATTACAGTAACATTACACTCTCTCAGACGATCTATATTACTCCTCAAGGATGACGAGGCATCTGTTAATTTCTTCGACGGTGGTCCTCGTAGAATCGCACCGTGTTATCTTCACATTCAAGACACATTTTACTCGAAATTTTAGTGAAACGTTTTGTGGCGTAGCACATATGACACGCGGAATCTTCGTCATTGTAAGGGATTCCAACTTACCGAGTTACTCTCCGGATATCAATCTCGCCTGTACACAGTGCACGGGCTGACAACAATCGTTAGGAATATTTATTCTCACCATATACGACACAGCACGAAATCCTTACATAATTGACATAAAACTTCACTCCTTCAGTCTTACCTGAATCTCGATCACAGCGGACAAGAGCGAACATTTTGCAGTGTGTGCGAGACAACATTCTCTCTCTCTCTCTCCGTAAATGTACATTATGTTACAACTAATAAAATACTCTGACTATTTTAAGTATTTATTTCGAACAGGCAGAGCTTCGCCTTACGCGTTGAGATCTGATTTTCAATAAGATGCCTTTTCTACAGGTTAATGCGCTTTTATACAGACTTTATGCGGCAATCGACCATAAGTAATAAAAAATAAATAGGGTATTTCCGGTATGTAAAATTGCATAATTAAAATAAATGCTTGTTGCTTTTTTTTTATTGTATAGTAAATTTTAAGCCCTGTTATGAAATTATTTAATATTGTTGCATTTGTTAACGGAAATACCCTTGACAGATTATCATTACGTTCCTTAAATAGTCAAATTATAACTTATTTAGAAACTAAACAAAGTAAAGAAGTGATCAGACAAATTATTAACAATGAAATTATATTAGGCGGATGTACCCCTGCCATTTACATTGGATAACAATTATTTTGAATCGGGAATAACCTTTCTATGTTCATCAGTACACGCTTATCATTACAGGCAGTTACACGGCCTCGGGGTTGCCATGCGGCTCGTGCGGCAGCGAGTGCGCAACGGCGTGCGGCACTAGACGCTTCAGGGTCTGCTGCTTCAATTACTTGAGGAGGAAACGTGACCCAGACACCGTCAGGGTAATACGCTCCATTCTCGCGAAACGAACCGTACCGAAGTAATTCGGTTTCAGTTTTGTACTTTTTCCGGCCTCCGGTTGCCTCAATCATCGAACGAAACGTAGAAGCACATGATGCCTCTACTTCACGCCGGTATTCTGCGAGGCCGTGGTACCAAACCCGGTCGAGCCGGCCCATTCGAGCAGCAGCTAATACCATCGCCTAGTTTCTTTCTTTTTTATGAGAAAGGGTGGCAAACGAGCAAGCGGCTTAACTGATGAATATCCGCCCCCCATGAACATCTGCAACAAGATAGGAGAGACGATGGGGAGGGGAGTCGGGGTAGGGGTAATGGGTCTCCGATGCTCCACACAACGAAACGCACAAACGCAAGATGCCTCCACTTTACGTGGCCCGTGGGATTGGGCCCTTCGAGCAGCAGCAAAATGCGTACAAAATTCAACTGCTAATACAATTAGGACTAAAATTGATTATCGATTTCAGATCGAAAGCATCCGTGATGACGTTCACCAAGGGCTTGAAACACCGACGGCTCCTGCTTTGCTTTCCGAAGAATTGGAGCGGAGGTGGTGGATCATCTCCAGTGCCGTAAGCAGCGATGCTTACACCAGATCCAAGAACGCTGACTAAATTATAGTCTCAACGAACTAAGGGATATGCGTATATTCAATTGTAATATTAGAAATTTAATAATATCAAGTTTTTGAATATAAAAATAAATTAATTTCGTCGCCTCATTTTTTTTACTTCCATTCATTTCCTTTTTTTTTAATGGAAAAGAGGGCAGAAGAGAAGGCAGCCACGTACATCCACAGCACCAGAGGAGCCACAAGTGCGTTGCCGGCTTTTGAGTATATTTGGGAAGAGGGGAGTGGGCTTTTGGTTATTACAGGGTAGGGGTAATGGGTCTCCGATGCCCCACACACCGAACGAAACGCAGAAGCACAAGATGCCTCCACTTTACTCCGGTATTCTGCGAGGTCGAGGTACTACCTCCTGTAATGAAGGTGTATCTCAAAGACACATTTTAAAAGTGATCATTGTGAAGGAGGAATGATGGCCAAACTCCTTCTAACGTTGAACAGATTTGTTTATTTGTGGCATTCGAATCTAACAGACTGCCCATGGCCTTCATTCCTGACTGAACAGATATTAATCCACAACTGTGCTGTCATGTGCGTACTCAGGGGCTCCAATATTGTTAATAATGTACAACAAGAACATAGTAAATGGTAGAGTCGGGAGAGGAAGACCTAGGCGAACATTTCACGATCGAATCGGAGACGTTCTGAAAAAAGGCCAGGTCTAGAGCACTCTAAACCAACGAGCATGCACGCGAGGATTGATGAAAGTGGAAGAAGCGAAAGACGTATGTCAGGACCGTAGCAAGTGGAAGAAGATTGTCTCTGCCTACCCCGTTGCGAACAAGGCGTGGACATATACATACATACAAGAACAAAGTTGCCACTAAAACTTACCCTAAGCAACTCCGGCGTTAAACCCCACTGCCACGAACAGGCAGTCGTCTAACCAGACAATCAGTCCAGCAGATGTGCCATAGAATGGGAGAAGAAAAACAGCACAGTGCTACTCCGGTCCTTTCCCTGGCCTCGCCCAATGGATTCATGGCATATGATGAAACCAAAAAAAAAGAAAATTTTTGTTATCAATCAATTATTATTTAAACTACTATAGTTCTAACATTGATTCAACAACAACGCATGTCCCCACAGCGAGATACAATAAGACATTACGCTGTGGAAATAACTAAAATAAACCATTCTAGATGTTTCAATATTAGTAAGACATCTTTTTTCTCTTACTGCATATGCTCCGGACCTAACTCTGCTAGCCAGTTTGAATATATGGGGGTTATTCCAAGAAGAAACGGCGGAAATCACAAGGCGTATAAGCTATTTAAATAGAGAAATCGTTTCAGTATTATCTGTGAAACTTTTTTTTTTATTTATGTACACACAAAAAGGCATGAAAACATTAAAACATAGTATTTGTACAAGAGCACTACTTATTCGATTCATTGAAATTTCTTCCAGCAGACACTGACAGGATTTTTTTTTAAAATGGAAAACTTAGTGCGTACATTTCTAATACTTCAGTACATTTCTAATACTTCAGTACATTTCTAATCTTATGTTTCATCATCATCATCATCATTTCAGCCTATCACAAGTCCTCTGCTGAACATAGGCCCCCCCCAAAGATTACCACGAAGCTCGGTCCCGAGCCACCTGCATCCATCGACTTCCCGCAACACTGCGCAGGTCGTCACTCCATCTTGTGGGGGGTCGTCCCATACTGCGTTCGCCTGTACGCGGCTGCCACTCGGGAACCTTTTTTCCCCAACGGTTGTCAGTTCTGCGAGCTATGTGGCCGGCCCATTGCCACTTCAGCTTGCCGATCTTTACGGCTATGAAATAATATACATAGATATTTAAATAAATATATATACATGCATACACATTCGTAAATATACAATATATATTCGATTAACACGAATCTAAGTAGTGGTCTTTTACACTTTTCTTAAATAAAAGCATAGTTCCGGAATCTCTCATGGTAGGCGGTAGTGAAGCGGTAGTGAGGAGGTAGAGAGAGACATTCACGAATATAATTCGATAAAGCTTTAGCAAGTTTTATCCTCTCGAGCACTGCTATCCTGGAACATTACGATTGTAATAATTGTCTTAAAACTTAGTTATAGCTGGGCAGTAGACGCGCGAGGTCTTTGCACGCCGCGATTTAAACTTTATCAATAGAGAAAATAAATTTCAACATAACTAGTTCATTTGCTGATTTTATCTCGTTTCATTTCTGTTTTCTATATCCACTGTCACCTTGGATGGCAGTGAACTCGAAACATTAGGGGTGTTAGAAAACTAAAAACGAACATCGATCTCTCTTTGTTTTAATTTAATTGTCCATATGTTCATAACAGATTAAATACTCGTACATCGTGTATGCAATAGTTTCTATATTTGAGTGAAAATGTCCCGGGGAAGTATTTCGATAGTTTTGTTTTTGTGCTTCGTTGCCCTCACGAAAGCTCACGATGAAGGTGAGTCAATATCATTTATTTGTAGTATTTCTAGTTGTAATTAACAAAAGTAACCCACACATGAACACTGCTGGACAAAGCCTACCTTTTAAAGAGCCCAGCGGTGGCCTTTGCTGCTGCTCGAATGGGCCGGCTCGACCGGCTCGGTACCGCGACCTCGCAGAATACCGGCGTGAATTAGACGCATCCTGTGTGCTTCAGCGTTTCGTTCGGTGAGTGAGATGACCGGTGGCCCTCGCCCCCCCCCCCTTCCCATCCCCCATCTTCATCCTCTCTCCAATCTCCCAAATACCCTTAAACCGGCCGTCAACGCAACTGCTGCACCTCTGGTCTTGCAGATGTACGTGGGCGACAGTAATCATTTACCATCGTGTGAGCCGATTGCACCTTTGCCGCCTTTCCCATTTAAAAAAAAAGATGTTGACAGATGATAATGAAACTTTTTAAAAAGTTAATATTCCCTGTAGCGCTATAGTTTATATGGTCCTCGTACACTGAACGGCTAATCGATAAAAACAATTTTTTACATTTAATAGTATATAAAATAAAAGTAAAGTGTGTGAAAAGTAACCCGTGTCTGGTGTTCTTGTGATAAGTAAAAGTAGCAGCCTGGAAGTGCCCGCAGCTGGGCAAAGGGCTTCTCAAATAACTGAGAGTGTTTCGGAGCCGGGAATGGCCCGCCAAGCTGCTCCACAGCGGGTTGACGGGCTTCATAGCGGGTTTCCACGCGATGTTCTCCTTCACCGCCGAGCACGTGGTAAATACGGCACTTAAAATTGCTATTAACAATTTTAGTGGTGCCGGCACCGGGGATCTTACCCAGATCACTCGCGCTGTATGACACTAAAGTGAGCGCCCTGACCTACCTAGGCTACCACGGCTATAGCAATGTAAAAGATCGAAATAGATGTCCGTTTAAAACAAAAACTTTATAGGGAAAAAGTGTAATATAAACATTGAGGATACAGATTCTTGATCTGCTACCACCAAGGGCCCTGGATAAAAAAAAAAGAAATTCTTCATGTCTATAGAAAGAAAGAGAGAAAGAAACTTTATTCATTACACCACAATTAGTTAACAAGTTATTAAAAAAATATTAAAAAAGACTAAAAAAGACATTAAAATTTCAGTATTTTTTGTTATGACTAATGGGTCTACGACCAGTTTATGTTACGAATTCCTGCAACACTCATTTTCAGCGCATTTATACCACTATTGAGATATATATAATATACTTCTTATGGCACGTTTGGAAAAAAATAGTGAGTGAATTTTAACGATGCGCGCGCACACCGACGCCTGAAAGTGACACCGTGAAGTTGGTTGGTTAATTGTCTCTCAGGTTTTCGTGAGAACTGATAACTATATTCAAACACATATGAATCTACAATATATGTTTTTTATCAGAAGAGTAAAAAAAATATATTCTAACACATATACATATTCATCATCATCGTCATCATCATCATCATCATCATCATCATCATCATCATCATCATCATCATCATCATCATCATCATCATCATCATCATCATCATCATCATCATCATCATCATCATCATCATCATCATCATCATCATCATCATCATCATCATCATCATCATCATCATCATCATCATCATCATCATCATCATCATCATCATCATCATCATCATCATCATCATCATCATCATCATCATCATCATCATCATCATCATCATCATCATCATCATCATCATCATCATCATCATCATCATCATCATCATCATCATCATCATCATCATCATCATCATCATCATCATCATCATCATCATCATCATCATCATCATCATCATCATCATCATCATCATCATCATCATCATCATCATCATCATCATCATCATCATCATCATCATCATCATCATCATCATCATCATCATCATCATCATCATCATCATCATCATCATCATCATCATCATCATCATCATCATCATCATCATCATCATCATCATCATCATCATCATCATCATCATCATCATCATCATCATCATCATCATCATCATCATCATCATCATCATCATCATCATCATCATCATCATCATCATCATCATCATCATCATCATCATCATCATCATCATCATCATCATCATCATCATCATCATCATCATCATCATCATCATCATCATCATCATCATCATCATCATCATCATCATCATCATCATCATCATCATCATCATCATCATCATCATCATCATCATCATCATCATCATCATCATCATCATCATCATCATCATCATCATCATCATCATCATCATCATCATCATCATCATCATCATCATCATCATCATCATCATCATCATCATCATCATCATCATCATCATCATCATCATCATCATCATCATCATCATCATCATCATCATCATCATCATCATCATCATCATCATCATCATCATCATCATCATCATCATCATCATCATCATCATCATCATCATCATCATCATCATCATCATCATCATCATCATCATCATCATCATCATCATCATCATCATCATCATCATCATCATCATCATCATCATCATCATCATCATCATCATCATCATCATCATCATCATCATCATCATCATCATCATCATCATCATCATCATCATCATCATCATCATCATCATCATCATCATCATCATCATCATCATCATCATCATCATCATCATCATCATCATCATCATCATCATCATCATCATCATCATCATCATCATCATCATCATCATCATCATCATCATCATCATCATCATCATCATCATCATCATCATCATCATCATCATCATCATCATCATCATCATCATCATCATCATCATCATCATCATCATCATCATCATCATCATCATCATCATCATCATCATCATCATCATCATCATCATCATCATCATCATCATCATCATCATCATCATCATCATCATCATCATCATCATCATCATCATCATCATCATCATCATCATCATCATCATCATCATCATCATCATCATCATCATCATCATCATCATCATCATCATCATCATCATCATCATCATCATCATCATCATCATCATCATCATCATCATCATCATCATCATCATCATCATCATCATCATCATCATCATCATCATCATCATCATCATCATCATCATCATCATCATCATCATCATCATCATCATCATCATCATCATCATCATCATCATCATCATCATCATCATCATCATCATCATCATCATCATCATCATCATCATCATCATCATCATCATCATCATCATCATCATCATCATCATCATCATCATCATCATCATCATCATCATCATCATCATCATCATCATCATCATCATCATCATCATCATCATCATCATCATCATCATCATCATCATCATCATCATCATCATCATCATCATCATCATCATCATCATCATCATCATCATCATCATCATCATCATCATCATCATCATCATCATCATCATCATCATCATCATCATCATCATCATCATCATCATCATCATCATTTCAGCAATACTAAGGATGGAATGCCATACAGATCGCAATTATGCTGGCTCTATATATAGTGGTGGTCATATAATTAGAAACGCTTCTTGTGAATAAAGAAATTAAAACTTCAACGTACAAATGTTCGTAAAAAATATACACATTCAATAATTAATAATCATGCAATAATATAGCCACTCGAATAAAAAACTCATTAAATGCATAAAACATAAAACATATCTTACTTTTAATTACAAAATGAGTCTTACACATGTAGGAGTTTATTATCTGTTACTGCCCGCTTGGAAGCCTAATTAAAAACATTTTAAAAAGGTTCGTTCTTTTTTTGAAATTGGAGAATAAGAGTACTTTCATGGATTTTTCTATTATTTTAGCTCAAAATGGGCAAAAATAAAAGTTGTGACGCGTCAAATAGGCAAATAATGTTGTTAATTTACATATAGATCATATGTGGGCGTATAGAATAATAACTGAGCATTTAAATTGTTCTGTTAATTTTCACCATCGTACATCGCGACAGAATTCAGTACCATCGATACCACCTAGAAGGTTGGCATTCCACCACAGTGCGTTTCAATCGAAGTTTTCTGTCACGCACTTCGACTTTGTGGAATCAGCTGTCGCCAGCAGTATTTCCGGACAGTTACGACTTAGGGACCTTCAAGAAAAGAGCTTATTCCTTCCTTAAAGGCCGGCAGCGCATCTGTAGCTCCTCTGGTGTTGCGGATGTTCGCGGGCGTCGGTGATCACTTACCATCAGGTGAGCCGCACGCTCGTTTGCCCCTTCTTCTATAAAAAAAAAAAGTTTTTAATGCAATTGATCATCATAAAACACTTGGAACTGCGCCACTAAATATTAATTATAACTATTGGTAGGCTGTGGACAGTAGCCATTTCGTAAATAACAATACTAATTACTAATACTTGAAAAAAGATTGTTTTTATACTTTTTGTTATCGTTTCTAATTAGTTAACCATTATTGTTCATACCTTAAAACTGATTTAAATTTTTGTCCGTAATGTAATATTGAAACTGCACTTGTGTAATGGGATTTATATTGTTTTCTAATAAATGATAAATCGTTGAACATCTAGTTGTCCTATTTATTGTTTAATTTGAAAATAAAAACGATTGCGGTGAAGTATCTTACATAATGTCAAGGACCGTTGCTGGTGTTTCTAATTATACGACCACGACTGTATATCTTTGAAACCAGGAATACAACAGTAGTTTGTACGTGGTAGAGCCAAGCGGCGGCATTTGCTGCTGCTCGAATGCGCCAGCTCGACCTGGGTCTACCTCGCATAATACCGGCTTTTAGTAGAGGGTCGTGTGCATTTCTTTCGGTGAGTGAGATACCTCAGGCCCTGTGCCTCCCCTACTCCCATCCCCATCATCAGAACCATCTATCAAATATCCAAAGGCCGGCAGCCAAGTACATGTCTATCACAGTTTCGTAATGTGATATCTGCGTCTGAGAGGTATTTTTTAATAATTGTAATGCATACTATGTCTATAAAAGCAAAGTTTAATCCCTTAGAGCCACGCATTAAATATACAGTCAATAAAAAGTTTATTTTAAATTTTCCAGGCGTAAGTTGTAATATAGATGGCGTAAGCGGCACCTGCACACCCTGCTGGTAATTGCCGGACTGCCATTAAAGATGTTATCAATAAACAGGTGAGTTCTGCCACAGATAAGTCTTCCGGTAAGCAATCGCACAGTGTACCTATTACCTGTATCAGCTGGACCAATTTTCACCATTGTTAATTCCTCCCGCTTTATGTTCTCCTGGTACATTTCTGGTTATCGTTATGCCCAGTTGCCAGTTGGAATTCGTCATCGCCCCGAGTCGACCAAAGCGACATCTGGCGATCGAAGATCTAATACTGATATCTGATAAAAAATATTGTTACGAACTACGGGTTGAGAGGTTGGAGTACAAAAGGCCGGTTTCTAAAACTTCTATTTATTTTTTAACACTTACAAAGGGAGTAGGCAGAGTTTCTTCTTGATGCGCTGTCCCTCGCACGTGATCTTCCTCTGTCGTCTCTTCCTTTTTCCCCTTCTTTTCTTCGCTTTTCTCTTCCTTTTCTTCGTGATCTTCCCCTTACAGTTACATCAGAACTCACCACTGAACTGTCCTTAGCGCGCTCCAGTGTTCCTTATATAGTCCCGAATTTCAATCCTCCTTTTATTTTCGATTATTCCAGAATATTCCCGAAACGGTATTCAATTTGTATTGAATAAAATAGGCTTATGTTTCAACCGGAGTACAGCCACCCTTATTTACCTATCAAAGAGTTTCGTTAACGTCGACTGGTAATTTATAAAACATTATTTTTTTGACTTGTCATCCGAAGACGTTTTCGGGCATTCGTTACAATATGCAATATTTTAAGGCTGGCAACGCATCTGTAGCTCCTCTGGTGTTGTGGATGTTCGTGGGCGTCGGTGATCACTTACCATCAGGTGAGCCGCACGCTCGTTTGCCCCCATCTTCTATAAAAAAAAATGTTTTTAAGACATTAAAACGACATATGAGCTAACAGTCCACCTGGCATGATAGATGGCCAGTGGCAATCGAAGAAGGTTACAGATTCGTGACACTCCAGCGGGTTAGGATGTCAGAGGTATAAGGAGGCAAATCTCTAAGCGTGGTAGAGCCAAGCGGTGGATTTTGCTGCTGCTCGAATGGGCCGGATCGACCGGGTTGGTACCGCGACCTCGCAGAATACCGGCGTGAAGTAAAGGTATACTGTGCTTCTGCGTTTCGTTCGGTGAGTGACGTAACCGGAGGCCCAATTCCCAAATATCCTTATAAAGCTGGAAACGCACCTGCAGCACCTGTACGTGGGCGACGGTAATCACTTACCATCAGGTGAGCCGCACGCTCGTTTGCCGCCATTCCAACAAAAAAAAAAATAAAGGCAATGGAATGCCAATGATTTGTAGCATGTCGTTGATATGCAGAAGAACAAGTGGGAGATAGCACACAGCCTTGTGGAACACCAGCATTCACGGGTTTGGGGTCCGAGCATGCACCGTCGACAACAACCTTGATGCTCCGATCCGTGAGGAAGCTGGTGACCCAGTTGCACAATCTCTCAGGAACCCCGTAAGATGAAAGCTTTGAAAGAAGCGCTTTATGCCAAACCCTATCAAATGCTTTCGCTACGTCCAGACTAACCGCCAAAGCCTCCCCTTTAGACTCAACTGCTTCTGCCCATCGGTGAGTCAGGTAAACTAGAAGATCACCAGCTGATCGTCGCGACGGAAACCGTACTGTCGGTCACTGATCAGCTGGTGTTCCTCCAGGTACCTCAGGAGCTGGGTGTTGATGAGTGACTCCATTATTTTAGATAACAAGGGGGTGATGGCAATAGGCCTGTAGTTGGACGGATCAGAGCGGTCGCCTTTTTTTCGGTATTGGATGCACAAATGCTGTCTTCCAAGATTCCGGGACGACGCCTGAAGAGTAGGAGTGCCGGAAAAGACGCGTGAGAACCGGTGCCAACTCAGGGCACACATCCTCAGCACAATTGGAGGGATTCCGTCCGGCCCACTCGACTTATGAATGTCCAGGGCGGAGTGCCTTTCGCACTGAGCTCTGCAGAAACTAATTTCCGGCATGGAGCACATACACCACGGGATGGTAGGTGGAGAGTTTCCCCGGTCATCAAGAGTCGAGTTGGATGCAAAAGAGCCCAAGAGATCGGCTTTCTCTTTTGCAGTATGGGCCAGCGAATCATCCTCCTTGTGCAGAGATAGGAGAGATGGCTGACAGAAATTCCCTGGACAGCCTTGGCGAGAGACCAGAATGCGCGGGATCGATGGGAGGCGAACTAGTCTCTCGCCAATTCTGCCAATGTGCTTTAACTTTGCCGCAGCGATAACTCTTTTGAAGGACCTGGAGGCAGAGTTGTACTCGTTTTAAGAGCACTGGTTTTGCATCCCGAGACGCCGATGCATCGGCCCAGGCCTGGTAGCACTTCCGCTTTCGGCGTGACGCTATTTTGCAGGTGCGACCAAACCAAGGCTGGGATTTACCTCCGACAGGCACTGCAGAGAACGGAATAAAAGTTCCATTCCTGAAGTACCACATCGGTGACAGAATCTGCAACGACATTGGGATCATCCAGCGAGAAGCAAACCTGCCCCATGGGTAGGAAGCAAGAAAGACCGCATTCCATCCCAATCTGCCGACCTATAGTGCCACACACGGCGGAACCCGCAGATCGCGTTCGGGATCGGCGCGCGATAAACACTACACTCCGGATCAGACAGTGGTCCGACGAGCCAAGAAGGGCATCGACTGAGACCAAATATCCGTCCGGGTGTGAGGTCAGCAAAAGGTCCAACAGGAAGGTGTATGACCTTCCACGTCTGGGATCCGCGTCGGCGAGGTTACCAGTTGTGTCAGGCCATATGCTAATGCAAAGTCGTGAACAGATCTCCCGCATGATCGGTTATGCGAGAACCGAGCCAATCGGTGTGGTGGGCATTAAAATCGCCGAGAATCACGATCTCTGCGGATGGGATCTGTTGTAGCACGGAATCTGTAGCCATTTGGATGTGGTCGATGAGTCGGTCAGTTACGGTATTACCGCTATGGGACCTGTAAAGGCACGCATAGACGCGCGGATGGTCGTCGCTGTCGATGCGCAGCCAAAGGTAGAAAGGTCCAAACCTTCAAGACTACCGAGGCGTCGAGAACAGATATCATCTCTGACGTATACGCAAACTCCGGCACGGGGCACAAAGGTGTTCAGTTTGTACCCCGGGTAATGGAGATAAGAGGTATCAGCCGGAGACGATATCTGAGTCTCTGTAAGAAAAAGCAAGGCCGGCTTCGCCGTTTCAAGATTTTTTTTTTTTATAGAAGAAGGGGCAAACGAGCGTGCGGCTCACCTGATGGTAAGTGATCACCGACGCCCACGAACATCCACAACACCAGAGGAGCTACAGATGCGCTGCCGGCCTTTAAGGAAGGAATAAGCTCTTTTCTTGAAGGTCCCTAAGTCGTAACTATTCGGAAATACTGCTGGCGACAGCTGATTCCACAAAGTCGAAGTGCGTGGCAGAAAACTTCGATTAAAACGCACTGTGGTGGAATGCCAACCATCTAGGTGGTATCGATGGAACTTCGAATTCAGTCGCGATGTACGATGGTGAAACTCAGCAGCTGGGATCAATCCGAACAGTTCCTCAGAACATTCCCGTGGAAAATTTTGTAAAAATGCAAAGAGAAGCAACATCTCTTCGCAAGACCAAAGGATCAAGCCGATCAGAGAGAGCTTGGTCGCCGACAATTCGAGCCGCTCGACGTTGGATGCGGTCAAATGGAAGGAGTTGGTACTGGGGTGCCCCTGCCCAGAGATGAGAACAGTATTCCATGTGGGGCCGAACTTGCGCCTTATAAAGTTGCAAACGGTGGACCGGCATGAAATACTGTCCCGCTCTACAGAGCACACCAAGCTTTGGAGGCCAATTTGGCCTTTCCTCCAAGTGACCACGGAACTGAACGTCGCTCGATATGTCAACGCCAAGGATTCTGATACTGGCTGAGGCAATAAGGGAATGTTCTCAAAAGAGGAGAAACGACAAAGGGATTCTTTTTAGCGGTGAACGCGCAAACCTGTGTCTTTTGGGGTTGAATAGGACCAAATTACGTCGACCCCAATCCGAGACTTTGAATAACAAGGTCTCGACTTCAGACACAAGTTTGTTCCGGCACTCGTCGACGTGTTCCCGAGAAATATTCGCACGGCCTGTATATAGGGCATCACCCGTGCAGTCGTCTGCATAGCAATGAATGCTACTGATTTGTAGCATGTCGTTGATATGCAGAAGGAACAAGTGGGAGATAGCACACAGCCTTGTGGAACACCAGCATTCACGGGTTTGGGGTCCGAGCATGCACCGTCGACAACAACCTTGATGCTATGATGAACGGTAGATGGTAATGAACGGCGCTAAGGTTCGAGTGGAGTCCCTGATATTGCAGAAATCCACGGCGAGCGCGGTAGGGATGCCATAGTTTCTTTGCTGCGTTTGCCTCGGTAGGAAAGAAAGAGGCGGAATATTGCCCCAGAATACGCGGGGCAGACTGAGCATCCACGATTAGGTAGCGTAGGAAAGCCTGAACGTGGATGCTCAGTGAGGATTCTCCAGAACCGTAGGTACTGGTACCCTCCTGGGGTAGCTCAAAATTATATACCGCTACCATATTTGGGGAGGGAGGGAAGGCACTCCGGTTACCTCACTCACCGCACGAAACGCAGAAGCACAAGATGCCTCTACTTCACGCCGGTATTCTGCGAGGCCGTGGTACTTATCCGGACGAGCCGGCCCATTCCTGCGACAGCGAAAGCCGCCGCTTGGCTCTACCACGATTAAAATGTGATATCTGCGTCTGAGAGGTATTTTTTAATAATTGTAATGCATACTATGTCTATAAAAGCAAAGGATTTAATCGCAAAGAGCCACGCATTAAATATACAGTCAATAAAAAAGTTTATTTTAAATTTTCCAGGCGTAAGTTGTAATATAGATGGCGTAAGCGGCACCTGCACCCTGCTGGCCAATTGCCGGACTGCCATTAAAGATGTTATCAATAAACAGGTGAGTTCTGCCACAGATAAGTCTTCCGGTAAGCAATCGCACAGTGTACCTATTACCTGTATCAGCTGGACCAATTTTCACCATTGTTAATTCCTCCCGCTTTATGTTCTCCTGGTACATTTCTGGTTATCGTTATGCCAGTTGCCAGTTGGAATTCGTCATCGCCCCGAGTCGACCAAAGCGACATCTGGCGATCGAAGATCTAATACTGATATCTGATAAAAAATATTGTTACGAACTACGGGTTGAGAGGTTGGAGTACAAAAGGCCGGTTTCTAAAACTTCTATTTATTTTTTAACACTTACAAAGGGAGTAGGCAGAGTTTCTTCTTGATGCGCTGTCCCTCGCACGTGATCTTCCTCTGTCGTCTCTTCCTTTTTCCCCTTCTTTTCTTCGCTTTTCTCTTCCTTTTCTTCGTGATCTTCCCCTTACAGTTACATCAGAACTCACCACTGAACTGTCCTTAGCGCGCTCCAGTGTTCCTTATATAGTCCCGAATTTCAATCCTCCTTTTATTTTCGATTATTCCAGAATATTCCCGAAACGGTATTCAATTTGTATTGAATAAAATAGGCTTATGTTTCAACCGGAGTACAGCCACCCTTATTTACCTATCAAAGAGTTTCGTTAACGTCGACTGGTAATTTATAAAACATTATTTTTTTGACTTGTCATCCGAAGACGTTTTCGGGCATTCGTTACAATATGCAATATTTTAAGGCTGGCAACGCATCTGTAGCTCCTCTGGTGTTGTGGATGTTCGTGGGCGTCGGTGATCACTTACCATCAGGTGAGCCGCACGCTCGTTTGCCCCCATCTTCTATAAAAAAAAATGTTTTTAAGACATTAAAACGACATATGAGCTAACAGTCCACCTGGCATGATAGATGGCCAGTGGCAATCGAAGAAGGTTACAGATTCGTGACACTCCAGCGGGTTAGGATGTCAGAGGTATAAGGAGGCAAATCTCTAAGCGTGGTAGAGCCAAGCGGTGGATTTTGCTGCTGCTCGAATGGGCCGGATCGACCGGGTTGGTACCGCGACCTCGCAGAATACCGGCGTGAAGTAAAGGTATACTGTACTTCTGCGTTTCGTTCGGTGAATGAGGTAACCGGAGGCCCACTCCCCCAAATATCCTTATAAGGCTGGAAACGCACCTGCAGCACCTGTACGTGGGCGACGGTAATTACATACCATCAGGTGAAACGCATGCTCGTTTGCCGCCTTTCCAACAAAAAAACAAGGCAATGGCATGCCAATGGAATACATAGTCGTTGTACTGGCTCACTCTCTCTCTACCTCTCCCAATGAGAGGATTTGATAAGCGGACTGCAATACCAGATACCTTGAATCTTAAACGCTGTTACTCACCGTGTTTGCATTAACAGTCCAGCATTTTTTTTTGTTAAACATACAATCTGACATTTTTCGGATGCTCCGTGCACTTTCAGACATTCCCAGTCGACCGTTCGTAATGAAAAAAACAACGTCGCTAAAGCTCGGATGAGATACGGACGAATTATGATCACAAAACGCATTCTCTCAGCTCGTTTCACTTTTCGTGACGATTACATCGAGACGAATTATGATCACAAAACGCATTCTCTCAGCACGTTTCACTTTTCGTGACGATTACATCGAGACGAATAATGATCACAAAACGCATTCTCTCAGCTCGTTTCACTTTTCGTGACGATAACATCGAGACGAATTATGATCACAAAACGCATTCTCTCAGCTCGTTTCACTTTTCGTGACGATTACATCGAGACGAATTATGATCACAAAACGCATTCTCTCAGCACGTTTCACTTTTCGTGACGATTACATCGAGACGAATAATGATCACAAAACGCATTCTCTCAGCTCGTTTCACTTTTCGTGACGATTACATCGAGACGAATTATGATCACAAAACGCATTCTCTCAGCTCGTTTCACTTTTCGTGACGATTACATCGAGACGAATTATGATCACAAAACGCATTCTCTCAGCACGTTTCACTTTTCGTGACGATTACATCGAGACGAATTATGATCACAAAACGCATTCTCTCAGCACGTTTCACTTTTCGTGACGATTACATCGAGACGAATTATGATCACAAAACGCATTCTCTCAGCACGTTTCACTTTTCGTGACGATTACATCGAGACGAATTATGATCACAAAACGCATTCTCTCAGCTCGTTTCACTTTTCGTGACGATTACATCGAGACGAATTATGATCACAAAACGCATTCTCTCAGCACGTTTCACTTTTCGTGACGATTACATCGAGACGAATTATGATCACAAAACGCATTCTCTCAGCACGTTTCACTTTTCGTGACGATTACATCGAGACGAATTATGATCACAAAACGCATTCTCTCAGCACGTTTCACTTTTCGTGACGATTACATCGAGACGAATTATGATCACAAAACGCATTCTCTCAGCACGTTTCACTTTTCGTGACGATTACATCGAGACGAATTATGATCACAAAACGCATTCTCTCAGCTCGTTTCACTTTTCGTGACGATTACATCGAGACGAATTATGATCACAAAACGCATTCTCTCAGCACGTTTCACTTTTCGTGACGATTACATCGAGACGAATTATGATCACAAAACGCATTCTCTCAGCACGTTTCACTTTTCGTGACGATTACATCGAGACGAATTATGATCACAAAACGCATTCTCTCAGCTCGTTTCACTTTTCGTGACGATTACATCGAGACGAATTATGATCACAAAACGCATTCTCTCAGCTCGTTTCACTTTTCGTGACGATTACATCGAGACGAATTATGATCACAAAACGCATTCTCTCAGCACGTTTCACTTTTCGTGACGATTACATCGAGACGAATTATGATCACAAAACGCATTCTCTCAGCACGTTTCACTTTTCGTGACGATTACATCGAGACGAATTATGATCACAAAACGCATTCTCTCAGCACGTTTCACTTTTCGTGACGATTACATCGAGACGAATTATGATCACAAAACGCATTCTCTCAGCTCGTTTCACTTTTCGTGACGATTACATCGAGACGAATTATGATCACAAAACGCATTCTCTCAGCACGTTTCACTTTTCGTGACGATTACATCGAGACGAATTATGATCACAAAACGCATTCTCTCAGCACGTTTCACTTTTCGTGACGATTACATCGAGACGAATTATGATCACAAAACGCATTCTCTCAGCTCGTTTCACTTTTCGTGACGATTACATCGAGACGAATTATGATCACAAAACGCATTCTCTCAGCTCGTTTCACTTTTCGTGACGATTACATCGAGACGAATTATGATCACAAAACGCATTCTCTCAGCTCGTTTCACTTTTCGTGACGATTACATCGAGACGAATTATGATCACAAAACGCATTCTCTCAGCTCGTTTCACTTTTCGTGACGATTACATCGAGACGAATTATGATCACAAAACGCATTCTCTCAGCTCGTTTCACTTTTCGTGACGATTACATCGAGACGAATTATGATCACAAAACGCATTCTCTCAGCTCGTTTCACTTTTCGTGACGATTACATCGAGACGAATTATGATCACAAAACGCATTCTCTCAGCTCGTTTCACTTTTCGTGACGATTACATCGAGACGAATTATGATCACAAAACGCATTCTCTCAGCACGTTTCACTTTTCGTGACGATTACATCGAGACGAATTATGATCACAAAACGCATTCTCTCAGCACGTTTCACTTTTCGTGACGATTACATCGAGACGAATTATGATCACAAAACGCATTCTCTCAGCACGTTTCACTTTTCGTGACGATTACATCGAGACGAATTATGATCACAAAACGCATTCTCTCAGCTCGTTTCACTTTTCGTGACGATTACATCGAGACGAATTATGATCACAAAACGCATTCTCTCAGCTCGTTTCACTTTTCGTGACGATTACATCGAGACGAATTATGATCACAAAACGCATTCTCTCAGCTCGTTTCACTTTTCGTGACGATTACATCGAGACGAATTATGATCACAAAACGCATTCTCTCAGCTCGTTTCACTTTTCGTGACGATTACATCGAGACGAATTATGATCACAAAACGCATTCTCTCAGCTCGTTTCACTTTTCGTGACGATTACATCGAGACGAATTATGATCACAAAACGCATTCTCTCAGCTCGTTTCACTTTTCGTGACGATTACATCGAGACGAATTATGATCACAAAACGCATTCTCTCAGCACGTTTCACTTTTCGTGACGATTACATCGAGACGAATTATGATCACAAAACGCATTCTCTCAGCTCGTTTCACTTTTCGTGACGATTACATCGAGACGAATTATGATCACAAAACGCATTCTCTCAGCTCGTTTCACTTTTCGTGACGATTACATCGAGACGAATTATGATCACAAAACGCATTCTCTCAGCTCGTTTCACTTTTCGTGACGATTACATCGAGACGAATTATGATCACAAAACGCATTCTCTCAGCACGTTTCACTTTTCGTGACGATTACATCGAGACGAATTATGATCACAAAACGCATTCTCTCAGCTCGTTTCACTTTTCGTGACGATTACATCGAGACGAATTATGATCACAAAACGCATTCTCTCAGCTCGTTTCACTTTTCGTGACGATTACATCGAGACGAATTATGATCACAAAACGCATTCTCTCAGCTCGTTTCACTTTTCGTGACGATTACATCGAGACGAATTATGATCACAAAACGCATTCTCTCAGCACGTTTCACTTTTCGTGACGATTACATCGAGACGAATTATGATCACAAAACGCATTCTCTCAGCTCGTTTCACTTTTCGTGACGATTACATCGAGACGAATTATGATCACAAAACGCATTCTCTCAGCACGTTTCACTTTTCGTGACGATTACATCGAGACGAATTATGATCACAAAACGCATTCTCTCAGCTCGTTTCACTTTTCGTGACGATTACATCGAGACGAATTATGATCACAAAACGCATTCTCTCAGCTCGTTTCACTTTTCGTGACGATTACATCGAGACGAATTATGATCACAAAACGCATTCTCTCAGCTCGTTTCACTTTTCGTGACGATTACATCGAGACGAATTATGATCACAAAACGCATTCTCTCAGCACGTTTCACAAATAACCGATGTGTCATGATTTAGAATAATTATTTGTGTTGTTTTTAACATTTCATCTATCCCATCAGAGTGCATCGAATACCAGGAGAACTTGGTATATCCCTGCGTGGAGAAAAACTCCGAGTCCGGAGAGGAAGCTCGCGCAAACCACTGCAAGCATAGCATTGGAGAAGTCTTTCTTATCGAGGATTATTACGCATCCAGAGCGGAATTCCCTCATATGGTACACTCATATCTGGTCATATGGTACACTCATATCTGGTCATATGGTACACTCATATCTGGTCATATAGTACACTCATATCTGGTCATATGGTACACTCATATCTGGTCATATGGTACACTGATATCTGGTCATATGGTACACTCATATCTGGTCATATGGTACACTCATATCTGGTCATATGGTACACTCATATCTGGTCATCATTATCATTTCAGTCTGTCACAAGCCCACTGCTGAACATAGGCCTCCACCAAAGATTGCCGTAAAGCCATCGATATCCCACACTGCCTTCGTCTACACGAGACTGCCGCGGTTGACAGTTCTGCGAGCTATGTGACTATGTGACTATCCCACTGCCACAACCAACCGATAACCCAACGCCACGGTAACGCCAAAAGTTGAGTCCCGTTTCCATTTCCGACATCATAACACTCACGTTTTTCAAATTTTTTTTTTGTTTGTTTTCGTTGTACGGCAGTGGCAACCCCGTGCACCTGGGCGCGGTGTTGCCCGCCGAACAACGAACGAGGCTTCCTAGCGACCGAGTGATGGCGGGAAATACATCTCATAGATCTGAACGCAGCAGCTCTAGTGCGACGGCACTTTACGCGCCAAATACTCAGGACGGCGTACTAAGCATGGGCAAATTGTCCGGACGCGTCAGCTCTTTTCGGTGCTCTCGTGGTAAGACGTATGCCCAGCTGATGGGAGAAGAAGAATAAATCTGTTTTTATTGAACTTTTCACGGCAAGGAGCCGAGCTGTGGACACGTACCTGACTGCTAAGCCCTGGCAGCTAGGGTTAATTATCTCCAGCCGAAGTGAATATTTGCGCGAATACACAATTATCGGTTTTGGGTTGTGTTCGTCCCAGGTTTATGACACTGCACCTGACCTATCCACCGATCCTGTCGGTAAAGCGTTACATCGGACGAGGGGAGGTAGGGACGAGCGTGTGCCTCGCGTCGTCCCTTGCGGCACTATAACATCTCCCGCGCGGTTGCCGATGGTGGTCGGAGGTTCTCCAAATCTACCAGGGGCACATCATCATCGTCATCGTAATCGTAATCGTAAATGAAACCCCAGGCTCTCCTCGGCTTCGGCAGCGACTTGAACTCGACCCAATGGCTTGGCGCGGGTTCTGTCATCAGCGAGCGGTTCCTCCTGACCTCTGGGCGCGGCACTTACAACAGAGAAAGGTGATATTTCTTCTTCCTTCTTACAGGCACATTTATTTTTATAGAAGGAGGCAAACGAGCATGCGGCTCCCACGATGGCAAGTGATCACCGACGCCCACGCACATTCGCAACACCAGAGGAGCCACAGAAGCGCTGCCGGCCTTTGAGTGAAGGAATAAGCTCTTTTCTCGAAGGTCCCTAAGTCGGTAACTGTTCGGAAGTACCGCTGAATTTAGTATTGAATTGAATTCTGAGTCGGTGGAAACTCGGCGGCGTGAGGCAGCGGTTCTGAGCGTCCAAGTAGTATAACGCTGATCAGTGACAAAGACCTGGGAACGGTTAAGACTGCTTTCTTATAGGAAAGAGTGCAAACCAGCATGCGGCTCGCCTGATGATATGTGATTACCGACGCCTACGTACCCACATACATCGGCAACAGCAGAGAGCTACAGACGCGTTGCCGGTCTTCAAGGATATCTAGGGAGTGGAGAGCAGGGGAGGAAGGGCAGTGGGAGGGGGTGTGGGGAGGCCCATGGATCATATCGTAATTAAAAGTTTACCTCTCACTCACCGACCGAAAAGCAGAGGCACAAAATGCTTCTATTTCGCGCTGGTATTCTGGGTGGTGCCGGTCCGCTCCAGCAGCAGCAGCAGCAGCCGCTCGGCTCTACCACGTACAATTTTTTTGAGTGTCTACCGGCTCACATCCCACCAGTTAAGAAGGCTACTTTAGCCCATAGACATCCGTAAACGACTCCAATCGACGAAGGTCTGGTAATGCTACGTTATCGCTGAGGTCTGAGGACTATGGAATGCCGCATATCCTGCAATTATACTGGCTCTCTTTACCCAGCCAATTGGCGACAGGAATGGGTAAGAGGATGGTACTTACCCAGAAGAATCCTAGGCAGAGAGAGAGCCTACGTCATAGTACATAGTAAGAGTACAGGGTAATGAAGTAGATATTCAAAATTAATTTGTAGCCTAGTGGTCAGGGCGCCCACTTTAGTACCATAGAGCGCAAGTGACCAGGGTTCGATCCCCCGGTGCCGGCACCACTTAAATTGTTAATAGCAATTTTAAGTGCTGTATTTACCACGCGCTCGTCGGTGAAGGAAAACATCGTGAGGAAACCTGCATTTCTGAGAAATAATAAAAAAAAAAATATTTCGAGGACATGTGAAGCCCGCCAACCCGTAATGGAGCAGCGTGGCGGATATATCCTTCTCAGATATTTGAGAAGGAGGCCTTTGCCCAGCTGTGGGCACTTACGTGCTGCTACTTAACTATGCTTTTTATGGTATAAACTCCCCGACCGTTAGATTCCAACGTGGTCATAAACGACCGGGAGGCAGCCATTGTGATTATGTCAACACCCCAGGGGCCCAGTTACGTACGCACTGCTGGGCGTCCTGAGCAGGAGCGAGCATGTGGACAGCTCGCAGAGGTACAAGATCAACAGCATCATCAGACACCCCGACTTCGTCGCACCCAGGCGGTACAACGACATAGCGTTACTGAAGACCGAGACTGAGTGAGTGTTTTTTTTTTAATGGCTTAAGTTGACCAAAGAGCTCAGCCTACCGAACGATAAGTCGCACGGACAGAAGCCAACAACCTTAATCGTAGGAGTTTACATATGCCCTGTCATCTCTGAGGAATAAGATGGAACCCCTCACATCCTGCAGTTATTCAGGCTCTTCATATCCTTCAAGCCGGAACTCAACGGTGAGCGCCGTGCCGGTACTTCTAACACTAGTGACTCTGCTCACCAACACGAGTGTGGGATTCGGGTGCGCCGAATCGGGATGCATGTTCCGCCGTTATTCTGTCGCCGGAGCTTCGTTCATTGCCCAGCAGGCCAGGTGGTGCACACCACGTGCAGTTAAGGTTAACATTTGGGAAAACAGATCGACATTTCCCCCTTGCTGTTCATCAACATATTCCTTCTTAACAACTCATTACAATAAGCGTGAGAAGTAGTAAAATATTTTTTTCCAGGATTAAATTTAGTGCGTTTGTGGTTCCGGCGTGCCTCCACGTGGACGCCGCGGCGCCGGGCCGGCGCGCCCTGGCCGCCTGGTGGGGGCCCGAGAATAAAGAATACACCTCAGGCATCTTACAGAAGGTAGTCAGCACCCGACGTAGTTTATTTCGCCTGTTTCTACTCCGTCAAAGGAACCTCGTTACGAAACGGTGGTAGATCGTAAAAAAAATAAGATTCGATTTTTGACTAATTTGTCATCATTTCATTCATTTCGTTCATTTCATTCATTTCATTCATTTCATTCATTTCATTCCAATCCTGATATTTCATTGAATCGTGTACTGGATCTTTCATCTCACACACCTTCGACACCGAAGATCGTGTTCGTGGCGGACGGGTTCACGCCATGTCGTGGCTTTATCACCAACTGAACCACGAGGAATCTATCATCATATATAGCATCGCTGTAGCAGCTCAGGCCATGGACACAGGAGCCATGGCCCAAATTTCTTGCCGGGAGCCGGCAGAGGCGTTACTTCCGAGTGCTCGCTTACCTGATCCCCGTAGTCTTTCACTGGTGGGAGAGCCGAAGAGCGCTATTGCACCGTGTATTCCGGCACAAGCCTGTAATGACAGGCACTAATGACTCATCCTTGTACCGGCAAGAGCCGTGGTAGCCTAGTGGTCAGGGCGCTCGCTTTCATTTCACAGAGCGCGAGTGACCCGGGTTCGATTGCCGGTGGCCGGCATCGGTTGTACTCACCACGTGTTCGACGGTGAAAGAAAAACATCGTGAGGAAACCTGCTTTCTCGGAGCCCGCCAACCCGCACTGTGCACCCAGCGGCGTGGCGGGCCCTTCCCGGCTCCGAAGCCCTCTCAGAAGGAGGCCTTTGTCCGGCAGTGGACACTTGCAGGCTGCTACTTTACTTTGTACCCGCAAATAACTTGCATGTTTGTGAGTTTGTTCCGCCGTCCGACGGACCGCGACATTCTTCAGCCGTTTCTCTTTAGTCGATTTCATAAAACTAGATGGTTTGAGGGTAAAATAAAAAGTGCTGATGATTTCTTGTATTCACGCGAACACTGCACATTTGAAATGAAACTATTATATACGGATTTCATCAGGTTTAAATCGCGAGTAATAAGGTCGCGAAAAAACTTCCAAATTTCAACAGAGAATCCGGCTCGGGATCCGGTAATAGACAAAATTATATCTAAAACCAAGCATACCACTCCACGATCTCAAGATACTGTGAGCGCATTCTGCGTAGATCGGTCCGAAATTAATAAACAAAATCTGAAGGTAGCCCGAGTCAACTGTGACATCTGGACGTCTAACGCCTCGGTCCGCCCGCGACCACGGCAGCTGTAAAACGATGGAAACGTCGGGAATAGAAAACATAATTAAACGCGATAAAATCCGTAAATAATAGTTTCTTAATTAATAACTTAAAAAAAAAATTCCAACTCCGGAGCTCTCTCTCTCTCTCTTTCTTTCTCTCTCTCTCTCAGACACTAGAAACGCTCGAGAGTTAAGATATGTTCTATTTCACTCATAAACATTTTTGTAGGGAAATTCACACATGATCCTGTTCAAGGTTTCCCTTCACAAATTCTCGGACCTTGAATGCACCGAGGCCATTCAGCCAACTCGTCTCTTGCGAAAGGGATTCGATGCCAACACGCAGATCTGCTATGGAAATAAAGATCCAACATCCTCGTTCACATATCAGGTATGGTACATCTACACCGTTATACATTTGCCTCGGGGGTTTTTTTTTTAAATATTACTAGCTGGGTCAGGGCGCTTACTTTAGTTTCATAGAGGGTGAGTGACCTGGGTTCGATCCCCGGTGCCGGCATCACTAAAATTATTAATAGCTATTTTAAGTGCTGTATTCACCACGTGTTCGGCGGTGAAGGAAGGCATCGTCAGGAAACCTGCATGTCTGAGAAATAATAAAAAAATATTATTTCGAGGATATGTGAGGCCCGGCTCCTAAGCCCTCTCCGATACTCGTATTTGAGAAGGAGGCCTTTGCCCAGCAGTGGGCACTTACAGGCTGCAACTTTACTAATATTCCTGTTAACCCTCCGACTAGGCACTACAGCATCTGTCTGGATCGGTTCGCGACAGCATCGAATGCCGGGGACGAACTTACGACGTCATGTTTCGTAGTTCGCACCCTAAACCGTTTGGCTGTTGGCGTAATTGCCAGACGTCACGGAATGAATGAATGTCAATCGCGGTATGGTTTTGGTGGTAAAGCCAAGCGGCGGCTTTAGCTGCTGCTCGAATGGGCCGGCTAGTCCGGGTCGATACCGCGGCCTCGCAGAATACCGGCGTGAAGTAGAGGCATCTCGTGCTTCTGCGTTTCGTTCGGTGAGTGAGGTGACCGGAGGAACACTCTCTCTCCTCATTCTTCCTCCCTACCATCTCCTGCAACGCACCTGCAGCTGCCCCGGTGTTGCAGATGTACCCGGGCGACGGTAATCACTTACCATTAGGTGAACCGCTCGCTCGTTTGCCGTCTTTCCCATAAAAAAAAATCTAATTTTACACCAATCGCGGTATGGTGTGGAACGGGGTGGCAGATTCTCTATCAACGCGACCGCATGGCAACCGCCGGCTGACGAGACCACAAGAATGGCAACGCAATCAAACATTTCATACTATTCAATTCATTTCATAAAATTCAATTCGAAAATCGAAATGAAATTGGAAACGTTCATAATTCCTTGAATTGAAGAAAGAAATCTGATTTGATCTTGATAATGTTTGGATCACTTGTGAGTTTTTAAAAGAACCTTTCGCGGTGGTTGTCACTTGTATAAATAACAGCTTGTATATTATCTACAATAATTATTGTGATGCCGGTGTTGGGGCGGTCAGAGGTCTAGACATTTGTTTCATCATCATCATCCTTTCAGCCTATCACAATTCCACTGCTGAACATAGGCCTCACCCTACGATTGTCACGAAGCTCGATCCTGAGCCAATTGCATCCATCGACTTCCCGCAACACTGCGCAGGTCGTCACTCCGTCTTGTGGAGGCTCGTCCCACACTGCGTTCGCCTGTATGCGGCTGCCACTCGAGAACCCTTCTTCCCCAATGGTTGTAAATTCTGCGAGCTATGTGGCCGGCCCATTGGCACGTCAGCTTGCGGATCCTTACGGCTATGTCGGTTACCTTAGTTCGTTGCAGACTCTATCACGCAGAGAAACACCGAGCATAGCCCTTTCTATAGCGCGCTGAGCAACTTTGAGCTTCCTCATACGGCCTGCAGTGAAGGACCAATTCTCAGACATTTGTTTAAGACAAACCAATCTTCACCAGAGCTTTTTGGGTGGTGAACCAGTCGCCTTGCTCACGAATGTGAATCTTGTGGAACGATCCCTCCTGATTTAGATTAAATAATCCATACACCCGATCATCCTAATTAGGCGACAGATCACCTTACTGCTCGTCTATCGTGGCCTAGATAATTATAGTTTTAATTTTGACTTAGTTATAATGATATCGATTCGTCCAGAATATTTCATAACTATGTTGTGTTCCGCTTCCAGATCGAACTCGGTGCTCCCCTGCAGGTACACAGCCCGAAGATCAATTGCATGTACACAATAGTGGGCGTGAATTCTTTTGTGGGTGGATATAGTTTAATGCAGGAGCTCGTGATGTACACCAAGGTGTCCGCCTTCGTGCCCTGGATCGAGAGCGTCGTGTGGCCATAGACCATATTATCTGTATAACCCCTTTATATTGGGTCCCCTATTATTACTAATATATATCTGTGTCCGACTGTCATTGCAAGTGTCTAGAGATAAAGAATCTAGAGCCAATGTGAGAGTATCTTTAAAAAATTATCTTGATTGATGGCTTATTGTCAATTTTATAATTAGTTTTAGAAAACGTTGCTGGAATTTCAAATGTATCACAACATTGTTTGTATTAATTTTAATAAATGATATTCCGCTTTTGCTTCTGCGCTGTTTCAATCATTCCTGGCGGGGCCGGGGGACACATGGCCCCGGTGGACGCTGGTCCAGTTTAATTTCGGGCCACGGGAGGTCGTGGTGGCCGGACTTCAACAAACTCTGCAGTAATTTTTTCTTTAATGGGAAAGGCGGCAAACGATCAAGCGTTTCACCTGATGGTAAGTGATTACCGTTACCGACCTTTAAGGGTGTTCGGGACATGGAAGGGAGGGTGAGGAGGGGGAGTGGGCTTCCGGATACCTCGCTCACTGAACGAAACGCAGAAGCACAAGATGCCTCTACTTCACGTCGGTATTATTTATTTATTAGGTCGCGGTACCGACCCGATGGATCCGGCCCACTCGAGCAGCAGCAAAAGCCGCCGCTTGGCTCCACCACGTTTAAAATATAGTAGTTTAATTAGTTTTTTTCTACAGCATTACGTCACAAAGTTCATTACTAATATGCGACTGATATAGAAACTAATATAGTCTGCAAAAAGGAGCTGGTAATTACTAACAGATACAAAATTTTTGTCAATTTAAAGAAATAAATGTTTTATCTGTGGTTTCCCAGCGGTGAAGGTGCTCGCTTTAATGTACTCAATCCCCAATGCCCGTATTAATAGCCACTGTAATTGTTAATAGCCATTTTAAGTGCTGAACTGACCAAATGCTCAGCAGTGAAGGAAAATATCATGATGAAATCATGTATGTGTTGGTAGCGTGACAATTTTAGTGGTGGCCGGCGCCGGGGATCGAACCCAGGAGACTCGCGCTCTAGGAAATTCAAATGAACGCCCTGACCACGGTGAAGCAAAACATCGTGAGAAAACCAGCATTCTGTGAAATCATCTTCAGACAGACCGCACGGGAGCAGTGTGGCGGACCCCGCCCGGCTCCGATAATTTCTCAAATGTTTAAGAGAAGACCCGCACCCAGTAGTGGGCATTCACAGGCTGCTCCATTACCACTTTAAATATATATAGGATTATGAAATCAACAGTGTGAGGTGTCCGCTTGCCCAACTTTGTATGGGCAAAACCTTTCAACAAAATCCATGTCAACTTCAGCCGGCGCTTACTTAGATAGCCCACGTTCAGCGGTGGGCTAACATAGGCTGATCGAGAAGATACAATCGGTGGCGGACTAATTCCCTTGGAAGCCTGCGCTGACTTCTAATAACAGGATACTTTGTATAAGGAAAATGTCAAGAATAATGTATTATTACATTTTAGTTTGAGAAACTCGTCATTGTAATTATAATATTAGTGTATGATGTACGTATGTATGGATATTTTTATATGTATTCATATTTGTGTATACTTGTTTATTCTGTTAGTATTTATAAACTTAGTACTATGTGTATATGTATAAATTTATGTTTAATTAGAACATAGAATATCTTTAGGTTTCAGTTTAGTTGAGATATTTATGTATTTTTATTTAATTTACAACTTTTATGTTTTGCACCTTAAAAATGTCTCTCCGCGCTTCGGCTCGACTGGCAGAGAATGCCAGAAGGCATTAAGTCCGCCCTTCGTAATACTGTATGTATGTTTATGTTCACGCCTTGGTCCCAACGGGGTAAGCAGCGACAATCTCCATCCACTTGCTACGGCAAATGATGTGAAATCTAAATTTTAGATAACATTTAAACAAAAAGCTAAAAATTATCTGATTGTTAAAGTAAACGTTCATAAAAATTTATTAACGTCTCTCTATTAGCTAAGGCGTACATTGGCTATGAGCTTACGTTTGAGAGGGTTCAGGGACAGGGTTGTGTGTTATCTCTGCAACGGGAGCAGTCGCGGTTGGCGGTCATCTCGTATGTATGTATATTCACGCCTTGTTCCCGACGGGGTAGGCAGAGACAATCTTCTTACACTTGCTACGATCCTGACATACGTCTTTCGCTTCTCCCACTTTCATCAATATTCGCATGCATGCTCGTTGTTTTCGAGTACTCTTCACCTGGCCTTTTTTCAGAACGTCTCCGATTCGATCGTGAAATGTTCGTCTAGGTCTTCCTCTCCCGACTCTACCATTTACACTCGCCTCATATATTTGTTTCGTCAACCTACTAACATTCATCCTCTCCACATGTCCGAACCAGCTCAGCATCCCTTTCTCAATTCGTGTCACTACATCGTCTTTCACGCCACAACGCTCTCTGATCACATTATTTATCTTACTATTACAAAGGTATACCAATGAAGTTTAAAACAATAAATATTTCCATTTCCATTCATATCAGCCTATCACAAGTCCACTGCTGAACAAAGACCTCCCCCAAATTTTGCCACAAAGCTCGGTCCAGACCCACCAACACTTCCCGCAACACTGCGCAGGTCGTGACTCCATCTTGTGGATTTCCTCACGGTGGTCCATACATAAGCTTTTAACGTTATTTATGAATGTGCGTGTTACTGCAGGGCTGTCACAACTTCGTTTTTGTGTTTGAAATGAATTTATTTTTAATTTTTTTTTTTTTTTTTTACTAAAGATATTTGTGTATTTGTGTATTGATATCTGGATTGGGGCCAGTAATTTTTTTACAAAAGCAAGCGATACGGGCACAATCTATAAGGAGAAGCCTCGCGTTTCGCTGGGGAGCCTTAATTTGTGTGCCACTACACACAGACACACAAAAACACACATTATTTTTATATGTAAATGAATTTTATTTGTTTTTGTCTGAGTTTACTTTTATATTTATTTTCGCTATGCACCTTTTTCTTTGTTACTCTCTGTGATATGTATTTTGGATATAAATTGTATGTGTGCTGTAGTGACCAAATAAACGGTTTGTCTATCTATCCATCTATATTTGTTCATGAGAAAGGAGAGCAAACGAGCAAGCCGGCTCGTCTGACGGACAGCTTTGTGGACAGAGGGGCCGCAGATGCCTCCAAGGTTTTTTGCGAGTGGGATGGAAGAGAGGATAGGAGAAGTGGAGAAGTGTACCTTCGGTTACCTCACTCGACGAAATAAAATGCAGAAGCACAAGACGCCTCTACCTCACGCCGGTATTCTGCGAGGTCCTGGTACTGACCCGGTCGAGCCGCCGCATTCGAGGAGCAACTTAACCTGCCGCTTTTATTTTTTTTTTTTATTATGAGAAAGGCGGCAAACGTGCAAGCGGTTCGCCTGATGGCAAATGACTACCGTCGCCCACGTACATCTAAAACACCAGAGGTGTTGCAGGTGCGTTGCCGGCCTCTAATGGTATTTTGGAGATGGAAGGGAGAATGAGGAGGGGGATGGGGAGGGGGAATGGGCCTCCGGATACCTCACTCACCGAACGAAACGCAAGAAGCATAAGATACTTCACGCCGGTATTCTGCGAGGTAGTGGTACCAATCCGGTGGAGCCGGCCCATTCGAGCAGCAGCAAAAGCCGCCGCTTGGCTCTACCACATTTAGAACGTACCGTATCCCTGGCTCTGCGGCGTACAACTCCAGTATTGTGACGCTTTACCGTCTCTCTTTATCTTTGAAAACAGTAAACATCTACCGTACTGAAAAAATTTGAACTTATTTCGAAAAAAAAACGAACGAACGAACTGTAGAACGGGTCAATTTTTTTTCGTTTTTTTTTGTGATTTTTTTGACGTATCACAAATTTTTTTTTGTTGTACGTCAAAAAATCACTGACACTATTGTGAAACTTTGTGAAAAAGGCTTACTATGAAACAAAATAGACAATTGTTTGTGGAAATAATTCATTGTCCTCACATTCAAGTCCTTTTGCCTACTGATATAATGTAAAAATATATCATTGATAAAAAAAAAAAACAATTATTTGATATTGTATTAATTTTATTACATATGAGAGCATCAGATGTCTGGTCTATGGCCACACGACGCTCTCGATCCAGGGCACGTAGGCGGACACCTTGGTGTATATCCCGGGCTCCCCGATGAACCCGCACGCCCGGCCAAAGGAAGTCACTCCGACTATCGTGTACATGCAGTGGATCTTCAGGTCCTTCAGCTGCAGCGGACCGCCGCTGTCGCCCTGGAAGCGGAACGCGAGGACGATCGTGGTTACAGGAGGTTACGTAGCGACGGCAACCTCCTAACGAATTGAACAGCACAGCACCCACACAACCAACCAAACCCGAACCCAAGGATTTGTATTCGTGCACAATATTGTGGGGTTTTTTTTAATGAGAACGGGAGAAAACGAGCGAGCGGCTCACCTGGTACAAGACGCAGGCGGATTGCCGGCCTTCAAGGATATTATGGGAGATGGGAAGGAAGAAGGGAAGGAGGATGGGGAGAGGGGTTGGGGGAGGATCCTCCGGGTGCCTCGCTCACCGAACGAAACACAGAAAAGCACAAGATGCCTCTACATCACGCCGGTATTCTGCGAGGCCGCGGTATATTCTTAAAGACCGGCAACGCACCTGCAGAACCTCTGGTGTTGCAGGTGTACGCGGGCGACGGTAATCACTTACCATCAGGTGAGCTCCTCGCGTTTAATATTAGCTTTATGAATATATATAAAAAAATCAACCGTAGCCCGATTTAACCGAGGCTGGCGGGCGGCGGCGGTGGGTCTCCGATCCCGTACCATCCCGCGGTTGCGGTAAAAGACATACATCCATACATATATACACGCCTCGTTCCCAACGGGGTGGACAGAGAAAATCTCCTTCCACTTGCTACGGTCCTGACATACGCCTTTCGCTTCTTCCACTCTCATCGATCTTCGCATGCACGCTCGTTGGTTTAGAGCACTCTAGACCTGGCCTTCTTCCAGAACGTCTCCGATTTGATCGATTTGAAATGTTCGCCTGGGTCTTCCTCTCCCCACTCTACCATTTACAAGCCATTTTTGGTAAAAGACGACTAAAAATCATACGAATGTGGTCTCTCTCACACACAGGGCAAACTAAAAGATCTGTAAGGACCCGCGTGAAAGAACACATAGCTGACGTGAAACACCGACGCTCTAGGAAGTCTGCAGTCTGCGAACATATCCTAGATCGCCCCCAACCATTACATCAGACTTGATAGACCACAAATCCTCGCAAAAGAACACCCGATTCCAGCCAAGGACGATTCGCGAGGCTGTTGAAATCGAAAAACATCCTAATTTCTATAGAGACGATGGCTGGGTACCACCACCGGCTCGGGATCCGGTAATAAACAAAATTGAATCTAAAACCAAGCATACCACTGCACGAGCTCAAGACACTGAGCGCATTCTGCGTAGATCGGACCGAAATTGATAAAACTTCAGTCCGCCCGCGACCGCTGTAAGGCGAATCGTAACGTCGGGAATAGAAAAACATTCATTCAACGCGAGATGCCTGCACCGGCACAGTCCGCTACTGCCGCCAGCCACCCCGCCAACCAGCCAGCCAGCCAGCCAGCCAGCCAGCCAGCCGATCGCGGTGATCGCGTCGAACGCGCCATACATACCTGGCACGTGTCCTTGGACTTATCCTTGTCCCCATAACAGAGCTGCGTGCCGGCGTCGAACCCGGTCCTCATGTTGCGCGTCGGCGGGAACAGCGCCGCGCACTCCGCCTCCGTGAACTTGTTCAAGATCACCTTCGAAATTGAAAGTGTCTGTATATATTTACGAATTGTTCTCGCCGCGGTCGGCCATCGTGTGAAAATAGTGACACAGAAAGCTGTAGCGCTTGATATTAACTACACAAAATCTAAACGCGGGAAATATATTATCGGAAACAATACCCCCGATAAATACGATATTTGCAAGCATGCTGTATAAGAAACGCTCAGCTTATTTATATGTCGCGATCAACGCGTGATACGGGACGCAAGCGCCCTCTTTCAAAGGACGCCAGCGCCTCTTGTCAAAAGATGCTAGGGCCTTCTGTCAAAGGACGCAAGCGCCTCCTGTCAAAGGACGCAAGCGCCTCCTGTCAAAGGACGCAAGCGCCTCCTGTCAAAGGACGCAAGCGCCTCCTGTCAAAGGACGCAAGCGCCTCCTGTCAAAGGACGCCAGCGCCTCTTGTCAAAAGATGCAAGCGCCTCCTGTCAAAGGACGCAAGCGCCTCTTGTCAAAAGATGCAAGGGCCTTCTGTCAAAGGACGCAAGCGCCTCCCGTCAGCGACGCAAGCGCCTCTTGTCAAAAGATGCTAGGGCCTTCTGTCAAAGGACGCAAGCGCCTCCTGTCAGCGACGCAAGCGCCTCCCGTCAGCGACGCAAGCGCCTCTGTCAAAGGACGCAAGCGCCTCCTGTCAAAGGACGCAAGCGCCTCCTGTCAAAGGACGCAAGCGCCTCTGTCAAAGGACACCAAGCGCCTCCTGTCAAAGGACACCAAGCGCCTCCTGTCAAAGGACGCCAGCGCCTCTTGTCAAAAGATGCTAGGGCCTTCTGTCAGCGACGCAAGCGCCTCCCGTCAGCGACGCAAGCGCCTCTGTCAAAAGATGCAAGGCCTTCTGTCAAGGACGCAAGCGCCTCCCGTCAGCGACGCAAGCGCCTCTGGTCAAAAGATGCTAGGGCCTTCTGTCAAGGACATAAGCGCCTCTTGTCAAAAGATGCAAGCGCCTCCTGTCAAAGGACGCAAGCGCCTCCTGTCAAAGGACGCAAGCGCCTCTTGTCAAAAGATGCAAGGCCTTCTGTCAAGGACACCAAGCGCCTCCTGTCAGCGACGCAAGCGCCTCTGTCAAAGGACGCAAGCGCCTCCTGTCCAAAGGACGCAAGCGCCTCTGGTCAAAAGATGCTAGGGCCTTCTGTCAAGGACGCAAGCGCCTCCCGTCAGCGACGCAAGCGCCTCTTGTCAAAAGATGCAAGCGCCTCCTGTCAAGGACACCAAGCGCCTCCTGTCAAGGACATAAGCGCCTTCTGTCAAAGGACACCAAGCGCCTCCTGTCAAGGACACCAAGCGCCTCCTGTCCAAAGGACGCAAGCGCCTCCTGTCAAAGGACGCAAGCGCCTCTGTCAAAGGACATAAGCGCCTTCTGTCAAAGGACGCAAGCGCCTCCTGTCAGCGACGCAAGCGCCTCCCGTCAAAGGACGCAAGCGCCTCTGTCAAAGGACGCAAGCGCCTCCCGTCAGCGACGCAAGCGCCTCCTGTCAAAGGACATAAGCGCCTTCTGTCAAAGGACATAGCGCCTCCTGTCAAGGACATAGCGCCTCCTGTCAGCGACGCAAGCGCCTCCCGTCAGCGACGCAAGCGCCTTCTGTCAAAGGACATAGCGCCTCCTGTCAGCGACGCAAGCGCCTCTTGTCCAAAAGATGCAAGCGCCTCCTGTCAGCGACGCAAGCGCCTCCTGTCAAGGACGCAAGCGCCTCTTGTCCAAAAGATGCAAGGGCCTTCTGTCAAAGGACATAGCGCCTCCTGTCAAAGGACATAAGCGCCTCCTGTCAGCGACGCAAGCGCCTCCTGTCCAAAGGACATAAGCGCCTCCTGTCAAAGGACGCAAGCGCCTCTTGTCCAAAAGATGCAAGGGCCTTCTGTCAAAGGACATAGCGCCTCCTGTCAAGGACATAAGCGCCTCCTGTCAAGGACGCAAGCGCCTCCTGTCAAAGGACGCAAGCGCCTCCTGTCAAGGACATAAGCGCCTCTTGTCAAAAGATGCAAGGGCCTTCTGTCAGCGACGCAAGCGCCTTCTGTCAAAGGACATAGCGCCTCCTGTCAGCGACGCAAGCGCCTTCTGTCAAAGGACATAAGCGCCTCTTGTCAAAAGATGCAAGGGCCTTCTGTCAAGGACATAAGCGCCTCCTGTCCAAAGGACATAAGCGCCTCTTGTCCAAAAGATGCAAGGGCCTTCTGTCAAAGGACATAGCGCCTCCTGTCAAGGACGCAAGCGCCTTCTGTCAAAGGACATAGCGCCTCCTGTCAAAGGACGCAAGCGCCTCCTGTCCAAAGGACATAAGCGCCTCCTGTCCAAAGGACATAAGCGCCTCCTGTCAGCGACGCAAGCGCCTCCTGTCAAGGACATAAGCGCCTCCTGTCAAGGACGCAAGCGCCTCCTGTCAAGGACATAAGCGCCTCCTGTCAAGGACATAAGCGCCTCTTGTCCAAAAGATGCAAGGGCCTTCTGTCAAAGGACGCAAGCGCCTCTTGTCCAAAAGATGCAAGGGCCTTCTGTCAGCGACGCAAGCGCCTTCTGTCAAAGGACATAGCGCCTCCTGTCCAAAGGACATAAGCGCCTTCTGTCAAAGGACACCAAGCGCCTCCTGTCAGCGACGCAAGCGCCTCCTGTCAGCGACGCAAGCGCCTCCTGTCAAGGACATAAGCGCCTCCTGTCAAGGACGCAAGCGCCTCCTGTCAGCGACGCAAGCGCCTCCTGTCAAAGGACATAGCGCCTCCTGTCCAAAGGACATAAGCGCCTCCTGTCAAGGACGCAAGCGCCTTCTGTCAAAGGACGCAAGCGCCTCCTGTCAAGGACATAAGCGCCTTCTGTCAAAGGACGCAAGCGCCTCTTGTCAAAAGATGCAAGGGCCTTCTGTCAAGGACATAAGCGCCTCTTGTCAAAAGATGCAAGGGCCTTCTGTCAAAGGACGCAAGCGCCTCTTGTCAAAAGATGCAAGGGCCTTCTGTCAAAGGACGCAAGCGCCTCCTGTCAGCGACGCAAGCGCCTCTTGTCAAAAGATGCAAGGGCCTTCTGTCAGCGACGCAAGCGCCTCTTGTCAAAAGATGCAAGGGCCTTCTGTCAGCGACGCAAGCGCCTCCTGTCAGCGACGCAAGCGCCTCCTGTCAAGGACGCAAGCGCCTCTTGTCAAAAGATGCAAGGGCCTTCTGTCAAAGGACATAAGCGCCTCCTGTCAGCGACGCAAGCGCCTTCTGTCAAAGGACATAGCGCCTCCTGTCAGCGACGCAAGCGCCTCCCGTCAGCGACGCAAGCGCCTCCTGTCAGCGACGCAAGCGCCTTCTGTCAAAGGACGCAAGCGCCTCTTGTCAAAAGATGCAAGGGCCTTCTGTCAAAGGACATAGCGCCTCCTGTCAAGGACATAAGCGCCTCCTGTCAGCGACGCAAGCGCCTCCTGTCAAGGACGCAAGCGCCTCCTGTCAAGGACGCAAGCGCCTCTTGTCAAAAGATGCAAGGGCCTTCTGTCAAAGGACGCAAGCGCCTCTTGTCAAAAGATGCAAGGGCCTTCTGTCAAAGGACATAAGCGCCTCTTGTCAAAAGATGCAAGGGCCTTCTGTCAGCGACGCAAGCGCCTCCTGTCAAGGACATAAGCGCCTCCTGTCAAGGACATAAGCGCCTCTTGTCAAAAGATGCAAGGGCCTTCTGTCAAGGACATAAGCGCCTCTTGTCAAAAGATGCAAGGGCCTTCTGTCAAGGACATAAGCGCCTCTTGTCAAAAGATGCAAGGGCCTTCTGTCAAAGGACATAGCGCCTCCTGTCAGCGACGCAAGCGCCTCCCGTCAGCGACGCAAGCGCCTTCTGTCAAAGGACATAGCGCCTCCTGTCAGCGACGCAAGCGCCTCCTGTCAGCGACGCAAGCGCCTCCTGTCAGCGACGCAAGCGCCTCCTGTCAAGGACGCAAGCGCCTCTTGTCAAAAGATGCAAGGGCCTTCTGTCAAAGGACATAGCGCCTCCTGTCAAAGGACATAGCGCCTCCTGTCAAGGACATAAGCGCCTCTTGTCAAAAGATGCAAGGGCCTTCTGTCAAAGGACATAGCGCCTCCTGTCAAGGACATAAGCGCCTCTTGTCAAAAGATGCAAGGGCCTTCTGTCAAAGGACATAAGCGCCTCTTGTCAAAAGATGCAAGGGCCTTCTGTCAAAGGACGCAAGCGCCTCCTGTCAGCGACGCAAGCGCCTCTTGTCAAAAGATGCAAGGGCCTTCTGTCAGCGACGCAAGCGCCTCCTGTCAGCGACGCAAGCGCCTCTTGTCAAAAGATGCAAGGGCCTTCTGTCAAGGACATAAGCGCCTCCTGTCAAGGACGCAAGCGCCTTCTGTCAAAGGACATAAGCGCCTCCTGTCAAAGGACGCAAGCGCCTCTTGTCAAAAGATGCAAGGGCCTTCTGTCAGCGACGCAAGCGCCTCCTGTCAAAGGACATAGCGCCTCCTGTCAAGGACATAAGCGCCTCCTGTCAGCGACGCAAGCGCCTCCTGTCAGCGACGCAAGCGCCTCCCGTCAGCGACGCAAGCGCCTCCTGTCAGCGACGCAAGCGCCTCCTGTCAAGGACGCAAGCGCCTCTTGTCAAAAGATGCAAGGGCCTTCTGTCAAAGGACGCAAGCGCCTCCTGTCAAAGGACGCAAGCGCCTCCTGTCAAAGGACATAGCGCCTCCTGTCAAGGACGCAAGCGCCTCTTGTCAAAAGATGCAAGGGCCTTCTGTCAAGGACATAAGCGCCTCCTGTCAAGGACATAAGCGCCTTCTGTCAAAGGACATAAGCGCCTCTTGTCAAAAGATGCAAGGGCCTTCTGTCAGCGACGCAAGCGCCTTCTGTCAAAGGACATAGCGCCTCCTGTCAGCGACGCAAGCGCCTTCTGTCAAAGGACATAGCGCCTCCTGTCAGCGACGCAAGCGCCTCTTGTCAAAAGATGCAAGGGCCTTCTGTCAAGGACATAAGCGCCTCCTGTCAAGGACGCAAGCGCCTCCTGTCAGCGACGCAAGCGCCTCCTGTCAAGGACGCAAGCGCCTCCTGTCAAGGACATAAGCGCCTCCTGTCAAAGGACATAAGCGCCTCTTGTCAAAAGATGCAAGGGCCTTCTGTCAAGGACATAAGCGCCTCCTGTCAAGGACGCAAGCGCCTCCTGTCAAAGGACGCAAGCGCCTCTTGTCAAAAGATGCAAGGGCCTTCTGTCAAGGACATAAGCGCCTCTTGTCAAAAGATGCAAGGGCCTTCTGTCAAGGACATAAGCGCCTCTTGTCCAAAAGATGCAAGGGCCTTCTGTCAGCGACGCAAGCGCCTTCTGTCAAAGGACATAGCGCCTCCTGTCAAGGACATAAGCGCCTCTTGTCAAAAGATGCAAGGGCCTTCTGTCAAGGACATAAGCGCCTCTTGTCAAAAGATGCAAGGGCCTTCTGTCAAAGGACGCAAGCGCCTTCTGTCAAAGGACATAGCGCCTCCTGTCAAAGGACGCAAGCGCCTCTTGTCAAAAGATGCAAGGGCCTTCTGTCAAGGACATAAGCGCCTTCTGTCAAAGGACATAGCGCCTCCTGTCAAGGACGCAAGCGCCTTCTGTCAAAGGACGCAAGCGCCTCCTGTCAGCGACGCAAGCGCCTCCTGTCAGCGACGCAAGCGCCTCCTGTCAAGGACGCAAGCGCCTCCCGTCAGCGACGCAAGCGCCTTCTGTCAAAGGACATAGCGCCTCCTGTCAGCGACGCAAGCGCCTCCTGTCAGCGACGCAAGCGCCTCTTGTCAAAAGATGCAAGGGCCTTCTGTCAAAGGACGCAAGCGCCTCCTGTCAGCGACGCAAGCGCCTCCTGTCAGCGACGCAAGCGCCTCTTGTCAAAAGATGCAAGGGCCTTCTGTCAAAGGACGCAAGCGCCTCCTGTCAGCGACGCAAGCGCCTCCTGTCAAAGGACATAGCGCCTCCTGTCAGCGACGCAAGCGCCTCCTGTCAAAGGACGCAAGCGCCTCCTGTCAAAGGACATAGCGCCTCCTGTCAGCGACGCAAGCGCCTCGCATCCCGATAATGATGTTTCATGCGAAAAGAGTGATTAAACGATCGGTTTCCTCTTAGATCGCAGCATCGCGATGTAAAGATGAAGACTACCAGATCTCCTCTTGAACAGTCTCATTGAGAGAGCAGGGCATTGGCGGTCGGTCACTGAGACTGTGGGCTCTCGAAGGGAGGCCAACGATTCTCTCGCAACTTCAGCCTACCCCAGACAATCGGCTTTTTTTTTCGGCGATTAGGACCAGCGAGACAACCTCCTTGCGCGGAGATAGGAGAGATTTTAGTCTAATTATCATTTATCCATGCCATCATTTAATCTGTTTTTAATCATAGTAAATGCGACAAGACAGTTAAAACTTCTTCTTACCAGCCTTAGTAAGAAGATCAGCAAATCCTGGAAGTGTTGGAGAGGTCTATGTTCAGCGGGGGACTGTTGAAAACCTGTTCAAGAAGATGAAGAGTGACAAATGGAGACGTGCCACCCGACGGTGAGTGGTCACTGTCCGCAGACATCAGCAGGCGTCCTCATTGAAATTAGAGCCAGATCGTTTGCAGACGCATTCCATCTTAATCCTCAAAGGTGACAACGTATCTTTTTTTTTATGTGAAAGGCGGTAAACGAGCAAGCGGTTCACCGGATAGTAAGTGATTACCGTCGCCCACGTACGGTATTTGGGAGATAGGAGGGAGGATGAGGAGGGGCATGGGGTGGGATAAGGGGCATCTGGTTACCTCACTCACCGAACGAAACGCAGAAGCACACGATGCGTCTACTTCACGCCGGTATTCTGCGAGGCCGCGGTACCGACCCGGTCGATCCGGCCCATTTGAGCAGCTGCAAAAGCCATCCCACCGCTTGGTTCTACCACAGTTGAAACTACCTCTGTAGCCCTACTTCGATTGAATGTGTTAGCAGGTGCCCGTGACCTTCAGAAGCCACTCGCCATCGGGTGGGCCGTTAGTCCGTTAGTCATCCCAATGGCCAAGCCGCCAGTAGCCGACCGGGTCATAGTGCGGACTACGAAGCATGACGTCGTGAGTTCAAGTCCGCCATACGACTTCTCTCCAGCTGTGAGCTTAGCTGAAGCCACAACAATGAAACGAATACTTTAAGACCTTACGCTTGTCTGCTGTAGGTGCAGTGGCCGGCGGTCAGGATGAACCTCTCGCTGATGATGGAGCCCCCGCAAAGCCAATTGATCGAGTTCAAGTCACTGCCGAAGCCCAGGAGAGCCTGAAAATTACCCTTAATTGATGACTTTATCTCCTCCTTCCAGTGGACTTCAGAATTTAGCACACTGACCGCTTACCTTCCCACACCCACACACTTTCTACAGACAGACTGAACTCATCGTAAGTACATGTGGCGTGGCATCTTGTTTTGTGTTCAGAGTGTTTCGATAAAAAAAACATGCCGACCAAGTGTTATTCACACTCGCTCACAAGCACACAATAACATCTGTTTTTTCTTTTACTTAGTTCGGCCCGTTTTTTTGTTATTCTATTGTATGTTTTATTTGTTAAAAAAAATAGGTTTTCTTGTTTTTTTTTTATATCATATGTTAGGATATTCTCAGAAAATATAAATTTTTATTGTCAAAATTTCAGCCAGATAGACATAGGGGTAGACAGATTTTAAGGGTAGGTTTATTAATGAGGCTCTGTACGGAACCCTTGTAATACAGTATACGGCGTCACGGAAGTAGACAAATGTGGATCGTCTACAGCAAGGATTCTCAAACTATATAGGGCAAAGAGAAATTTTCCGAAATGAACTGATACTTTAAAAATCCTATCTCTAGTTTCTTTCCTATTGATACAAAATACTAACCAAAAGCAAAAGCTCGTTCGGTGAGTAAAGTTAACTTGTACCACGTAAACTGGGACTAAAACCAGATTGGCAATCCCTGGTCTATACACCAACCGACAGCCAAATGGTGACGTAAGCAGAAAAGAAATAGTGCGCGCAACTTTGGACCGTATTACCTTAGCACTAGAGTACAATACAAGAAATTAGTTAGTGTACCATATGAGGGAATTCAGTTCGGGTCGCGTTCTCACCCCCGATAATAAGAACGTCGGCGTTATGCTTGCAGCGGTAGGTGCGCCCCTTCTCCCCGGACAGAGAGTTTCCCTTCACACAGGGATAAACGTACTTGTCCTGGTATTCGATGCATTCTGATAAGACAAATAAAATTCAAAAAAAAGTCGCTTTTGCTACTGCTCGAATGGGCCGGCTCGTAGACGAAGTAGAAGCATCTTGTGCTTCTGCGTTTCGTTCGTCGAGGGAGGTAACCGGAGTACCCACTCGCCCCCGCCCCCTATCTCCCCATTCCCCAAATATCTCCTCTGGTGTTGCAGATGCTCTCGGGCGATCAAATCCTCTTATAAGGAGAGATATAGAGAGCCCGTATAATTACAGACTAAGGGGCATACCATATTAGCCCTCTGAGGAGATAACGCATCTGTAATTATTTTTTTATTATTAAAGACGACTCTGCAACACCCAAGGAGCTGCAGGTGCGTTGCCGGCCTTTAAGGATATTTGGGGGATGTAAGTGGGCATCCGGTTTACGACACTCACCGAACGAAATGCTGAAGCGCCAGATGCCTCTACTTCACGCCGGTATTGTTCGAGCAGTAGCAAAAGCCGCCGCTTGGCTCCACCATGTGAAGAGCGTGTCTATGGTCGAATGTGATCACGATTATGGACTCACCTGATGTGGTTTTCTATTTATAATTATCTTTAATCGCAGCCGGACACTTCCCAGTAAGCTTCACGTACCACCAGGTGAGCCCCTTGCTTGTTACACAAATAAAAAAAAAGTGCATGTGTACTCATGTGCGCACGTGAGAAGTTATACTTCTTCTTCAGATCTTTAAACCCACTTTAAAAAGGTTATTACATAAAAAACCACTTTCATCACGAATACTCACACTAAATTATCATTCAGCGCCATATATAATTTAAAATCACACAAGTACATGCATATTTATGTATGAATATTGTTTTTTATATCCACTGATCTAAAACACACGTGTGTTAAAGATTCATAAACATTTGCAGAGACTATGCACTCCATAATAGTTACCAAGATAATTTGAGAGACATTTAGAAACCAACTTCATTCTGTTAATTTTAGATGTCGGTGTGGGCGCGCATCGTTAATAGAAACCAACTTCATTCTGTTAATTTTAGATGTCGGTGTGCGCGCGCATCGTATAAAGTCACTGTCATATTTTTTCTCAAACGCGCCAAAACAAGTATAAATTCAAATATTGTGTTTGTGTTCAAATAAGTCAGGTATGTGATAATGTGGGAATATAGTGGTACATTGACTAGACTTATGTTATGATAGGATGTGGAAGTAAACGTTATTTCTGTTGATCTCTACTCACTATCCCAAGCTTTTTGGCCAGTCTTGGGCGAGGTCAAATTAGACGCGATGGGTTCGCAACCGGATTGAGAACTCAAATTGGGATCGTTTATCACGTAGTCGTACACCGGGGGTACGTATTCGGTGGTCGTCCTAGACCTGGAAAATTAAACAGTAAGAATTACCTTTTAGTTATGTTCTCCTTGTCGATTGAGGGTCCATCAAATGAGCCGATAACGGCATATCGGGATAGATCCAGCGGTAAGCTTAAGGTCAGACAGTAGAGGAGGGGTCGCCCTGGGCAAGGGTCGGCAACCTTTTGAGTCGGAAGGGCGCGAAGTAGGGCGATCAACGCCGGTGTGGCCGTGGAAGTGTGTCAGAGCGTTCCCGTTGCCCAGCCGAGACCGGACCCAGCCGAAGAGGCGGAGAAACAACTACCCTCAAAGACCATCATAATCAGCCCCAGGGGAGTTCATTACTATGCATAGACATCTACGAGCACCACTTAGCCCCATTGTCGGCTTCACGCATCCATTAGCTGCCAGCTAAATACAAATATAATACTGCTCGTGTGACGATGTGTCTCGTGTCTCTGAGACAGCATCTGACTCTTCCTCCGATCTTGTTGTCTATGCTTTACATCGGATACGGAAAGGAGAGACGAGTGACCGCCTTTGTGTTTGCGCATACTCTTGTGGCACTACAATATCTCCTGAGCAGTTGACAACCGTCTACGGTAATTCGAGGTTGTCGCCATGATCTAGGAACATCTTCAGCTATCAGCCGTCCTCCGCAGATCTTCGCACAATCTAACCAGGAGGTCCGCTCGGCTACGTTGGCTTAAATGCGGTTTTCACTGCTGTCGGCCAGACCTACCCTTTATTTCTTAATTTCTGCAACTCGTAAAGCTCGTAATTTATACACTAAGACACTGGACATCAGTTGAGCGCCGAGCTGGTGGCGTAGGGGTACCAAAAAACATCCCTATGACGCAAAGCCTACGTTATCCCGAGGGATGATATACAGCATCTCAGGTGTGAGGTTTCTGATCACCAACCCGCCTGCCAAGAGTGGCGACTAGAGCATATCCTCCTGTCTAAGAAGTCTATGTCCAGCAGTGGACTATTTAATTCCGTCGCTGAACACTGGCCTCGGAGGAGTTGACCTACTAGTCCAGAAGGTCTGCGAGTCTGTGAGATCTGGAGCTTCGGCAAATTCGGATAGAATTACAAACGTCAGGCGGTTGCCGTTGTCTCGTTGTGAGCCAGCAGGTTGCACCAGGTGCCGGTGACGCTGGCAATTGGAGACATGTATGTAGTTATGGGGAATATATACCACCGCCTGTAACTACAAACACAAAAAAAAACAAATCATTTTGCTTTATTCAATAGGACATTTAAGTAACCTTTGTGTGGAGGTGGTGAGAACAGGCGGTCTGGAAGTGGTCACTGCTGGCATGGGTGGTGTGGAGTCCAAGCAACAGACCACTGAATCCGTACCTTGGAAGGAGCATACCTTGAAAAGTCAAAAATATCATCACCGTCATTATTTCAGCCGGTCAAGTCAAATATGTAAATGAGAATCATTTCATCGCAGTAACTTGCAGTGTTGTAAGCGTCACAAAAATTGAAACGATGTTGATGCCTTGTTCCTTAAGCGCTCTCTTTCCTACTTCGTCTCTCTCTCATCCGAACATTAGTAACACCTTCTTGAAAGCTTTTACTGATGTTCGGATGAGAGAGAGGTTTTGTAAATGTCGACAGGGAAATGTCTGACTTCTGCCATCTTAAATGTCATACTGAGAGTGACCCATGACGGATAGCAGCATCTGTTAAGTACTAGATGTACTGCGGTCCTCGTATCAAATCCTCTTGTAAGGAGAGATATAGAGAGCCCGCATAATTACAGACTGAGGGGCATACCATATTAACCCTCCGAGGAGATAACCCATCTGTAATAAAAAAAATATTATTAAAGAAGACTCTGCAACACCTGAGGAGCTGCAGGTGCGTTGCCGGCCTTTAAGGATATTTGGGGGATGGATGTGGGCCTCCAGTTACCACACTCACTGAACAAAATGCTGAAGCACCAGATGCCTCCACTTCACGCCGGTATTGTTCGAGCAGTAGCAAAAGCCGCCGCTTGGCTCCACCATGTGAAGAGCGTGTCTATGGTCGAATGTGATCACGATTATGGACTCACCTGAGGTGGTTTTCTATTCATAATATCTCTAATCGCAGACGGACACTTTCCCAGTAAGGTGCACGTACCACTTGCGCCGTTTTTTTGACAACTTTCGCCTGGAAAAATTAAAAAATGTTCATTTTATTTTCTTCATATTTGCACATTCGGCTCTATGTAATCGAATCCTTTGGTTTTCAATTTAGAACTAGCTTGAGTTAGATGTAAAAAAAAGCTATTGCCGTGAGAGAGAATTCCGTGAGCATGGAACGTTTACATGAATAAATTTTGTTTCGTTGTGAAACGCAGACGCACAAAATGTATCTACTTCAGGCCGGTATTCTGCGAGGTCGTGGTATTAATCCGGTAGAGGCGGCCCATTCGGGCAGCAGCTAAAGCCGCCGCTTGGCTCTACCACGTAAAAAACCTAGGACATATTAAATAATATATTAAACCTAGGACACAGACAGATCTATAACACCTATGTACACAAACTAAATGTGATAGGGAAAATATTCAGTGATCTTTGTCATATTTATGACCATATGATCTTGATGGGTATCTATGGTAGTCTAGAGCTTACATCTCTCCTGAGTTCTTTCAATCTACAGATTTTACCTCTTGCCGCTACCCATCATTTTCTCCAGCTGTAGAAGAGGAGTGCAGTTCTCCTTCTCTTCTAGTTTTGATGATTTCCTACTAACTGCTTCCTACCAAGACTTGATCTATCAGTGCCATCGCATTCGTGCTCCCGAGCTAAGTTAGAAGGAGATAGACTCGGAGACGCTGCGACGCGATGCTGATGCCGTTCACTGGTCTCACGTATTCAAAAATAACGGTGTCCTAAGTGTGACAAGCTAGTCACTGTACAGTAGTGTTAAGGTGAGACGATATCCAGCGCCATGTCGCACAACTGAGATGAGAGAAAAGAAATGATGGCACGTCGCGACAAAGCGAAGCGCAGGTACAAGCGCCTCGCTTACCCTACCGACCGCAATTAAATTATCTCCAAAGTGCTACTGCTCAATCGGTGCAATCGCCTGTGTAGAGAGATGCAAGAAGTTTTTTTTTTTAAAGAGAAAGGCGGCAAATGTGCTAGCGGTTCACCCGATGGTAAGTGATTACCGTCGCCCGCGTACATCTGCAACACCGGAGGTGCTCCGGTTACCTCGCTCACCGAACGAAACGCAGAAGCACAAGATGCCTCTACTTCACGCCGGTATTCTGCGAGGCCGCGGTACCGACCCGGACAAGTCGGCCCGTTCGAGCAGCAGCAACAGCCGCCGCTTGGCTCTATCGCGTGGGAAAACGTTATGAGTATTTCCACGTATCTCTTATAAATCGTGTCGGCAAGTTTCCTCACGGAGTGGGTGAGGAGATTGAAGTAAATGATCTTAACAAGCATTTCCCTCCATCTTCCGAGGCAATTGATCCTGACATCAAATCAAGAACACCACTTGCGTGGTCTGACTTGGCGTGGCCGTCTTGCTCTTCTTCTAGCCTTATCTCTGTTTCAGAGGAATTCGTTTCAAAAATCTGTAAGTTACTATTTCTTCAACTTCAATGGTGTTGACAAAATGTGCTCAAAAATTATTGTTTTAATTCTGTCTTCACTCCTGTCTGATCTTACCTACATATTTAACTGTTCCTCAGCTTTCTGCTAGTTTTCTTTAAGCTGGAAACAACCACACGTTTTTCCTCTACCTAAGATTATTTCTCCTACCATGCTTCCTCACTTTTTCTCGATTTATCCTTTCCTTTCTAAAGTTCTTGAGCACATTGTCCATACTCAATTATCCTCTTGTCTATCATCCAAGACACGTCTAAACCCATTGCAATCTAGTTTTCGTCCCAGTCATAGCAATGTTACAGCTCTTGTTAAAGTTACCGACGAAATACACTGGCCCTTAAAAAATAATCACCTAGCTCTTCTGGTGTTGCTCGATTTCTACAACGCCTTTTCTTCCTTTGATTTCGATATCCATTTAGGGATTTTTCAACAAATGTTCATATCTTCGAGTCCGCTCGCAGCATGTTCGCATTCATAGTTCTTTCTCCGAGTCTTATTAGCTAAATACGGGAGTGCCTCAGGGTGGCGTTCTCGCTCCTTTACTTTTTCTGTTTTTATTAACTCTGCCATTACTGTTATTTCTTCCGATTTCCATCTTTACGCAGACAAAATGCAAAGTTATCGCCGTTTTTCACCGGCGCAAACTGATTTAGCCATCTCTTTGGTAAATGAAGAAGTGCACCGGATAAATTTTAAAACTTATGCATTAGATTTATCTTCGGAATTCGTAAGTTTAACCATGTTTCTCATCTTCGCAAGGATATCAACTGGCTCCCAATTAATCTTCGTAGACCTAACATCCCCGTCGTACCTGCGTGAGGGATTCTTTCGTTCGGCCATCTTTTACTCCCTGCAGAGCCCATCTGCATATGCCATTGGGAGTATGAATTATTGGTACTATTACTTATTGGTATTCATGTACAAATTTATTTGTATGTTGGTGTATATAGATTTATGCAGAACCTATTGCATATATGTACGTTTTTAGTGTTGTTTGCGCTCAATCTACCATAAAGTAACTATTCTCCAGTCGCAGGTCTGCTGCGTAAATTTTTTTTATCTGAAATAAGCTTTGTACAGACCGTTTCCTGCTATCATATCTCTTCTTCTGGTTTACTTGTGTTCATCACACATTAATGACTGTGCACATAAATTAATAAATAAATAATCATTCCTCATGGAATGATAAAAAATTATGTTGAAAATCATATCGCAATCCACTTACAAGTTACAAAAGCACACATCAATTCATTTTGTCGCTCATTCATTCATTCATTCACCAGCACGCGGTTCCGCTAACGAACAAGTCCACGCCGAACGAATGATAACGCAAAATCCGTTCGAACTTTCCGAAGTCAAATCACACGAACTGTGCGTGTGATGGGGACTGGACCATTAGTGCACGGCTCCCGTAACCCCCTCAGCACCCCGCTCGCCCTGCGTCCTAAGTGTGGTCTGAACCTTTCAAGAAATCGCATTCCGGCACTCTCAGATGCCTACCTTCAACAGTGGACTCATATATGCTGATGATGACATTACCTAGAATTATTAAAAAAGTTTGCCATTTCAATAATATTTCTCATCTAGGATCTGCTGGAAGAAATTTCGATATATAAAATAAGTAGTACCCTTGTACAAACACTACGTTTTAATGTGTTTATGTCTTTTTGTATGTAATTAAATAATTTTAAAAAATCCTCCGTTTGTTACTTCCCTCCTGTTTAAACTAGCGCCTGCCCGCGGCTTCGCTCGCGTGCTCATAAACACTAACCCCCAAGGGAATTGTTATAACGCATATCCTGTATTCTATAACATGGCGTAATTTACGTCTCAGTCAAATTTTGTTCCTATCTGTTTCGTCTCTGCGTTTATGCACATTTGTAATATATTTAAATATAAGCAACATTATAAAAAAAAATGCATAAAAATAAGTAAATTAGTGTTCAGGTTAAATCCTTACAGACATACATTCAAAGAATTTTATTTTATATTAGAAAACATGTACTAAATGTTCACTGTGACGATGTTTTTATATTGGTTTTCCTCAACATACAGAATACATAATGTTATGTTATAATGTCAGGGCAATTTAAAAAATATTTTATAGTTGTTTATGGACTTGTCCGTTGGTATTAGATTAAAACCGTTACGTTATCTAACCTGCCAAGATTATTACAAAAAATTGATTAAAGGGTTCAGTAGATAGTGAGTTAAAGGCGTATAAGGGTATTTGAGGAGGAGGATGGGGAGGGGGAGTGGGCCTCAGTCACCGAACGTAACGCAGAAGCACGAAGTACCCGGTGGAGGCGGCCCATGCGAGCAGCAGCATTGGCTTGGCTGTACCGCGTTAGAACCAGTAAAATTATTTTGAGACTAGGTAGAAAAAGATTATTTAATATCGAAATTGTCACGATAATCGAGTGGCTTAATTAAAATAAACGATCTCTGTAGTTAGCCTGACTGAACTCAGAGACGGCGTCTTACTAAAAAATAGATTGAAGGGACTACCTATAATAGATTTCACAGATTAATACAGACTTTAATGTCTAGACTTTTAACCACTCTGACATTGGGTACACGGACGTGTATTAATTAAAAAAAAAAAAAAGAATTTGTGTCTGTGGTTCGATGTATGCGAGGATAAACGATAACAAATGATTCCCGACTTACCTTCAAACTGAGCGTTTGTAAGTGAAATAAAAAAAATAACCAAAACAACTGCACGATTTCCCCGCGACATTATCACAATTACCCTTAAACTACGACCACATAAGAGAAATCAACAAATAAAACAAAAAAACTCTTCACACGAAACAGGATTCCAATCACTTATTAACACATTGAATATGTAAATTTATTAACGATTTATATTTAAATAAGAAATAATCAAAACAAATCAAATTAATAATTAATAAGCATTAAACTACAGTTAATTGTAAATAAAATATATAATTCTATATTGAACACGGGGGACGAAACCACGCGCGTCAACTGTCGCGCTACAACTGAACCACAGAGTAAGTAGCAATTTTAGCACACAGTTTTTTTTTTTGTTAGCTTTACTTGGGGGAAATACGCTCGCATTTATGTCGGGATCAGAATTAAAGATGTCGGACCAACTAAAACCCACCTCACGGTAGTTACGCTGTTGGCCCGGTGGCCTTTACAGCTTCGGCGGTAAGGACTCGCGAGCATAGGGCCCGCAAGTTAATGTACACGGCGAAATACAGACCTTTCCTTCAAAGCACAAACAAAACCGAGGTATGTTTAGCATAAATTTGACCAGACCTGGCACGCTGGGCCGGCGGGCTGATGATCGCTGTGCCTGGACCCGCGCATCCGAGATTCTAGGATCACGTCTCTAGTCTGTAGTATATGGATACGGCATATTTTTAGTATTTTTCGCCATTAATCTGTCGCCAGAGTTTCATAAGCCCCTCCCCCCGTCCGTCATTAAAATGGATTGAAAGGGCTACGCTCGGTGTTTCTCTGCGCGTTAGGGTCTGCCTCCGATGAAGACGGCTGAGGACGTAGGAGTATCCTTTGCGAAGCTGATAAATAACTTTCACGTGATAGTAGAGTTCCTCTTGCAGCAGATTAAGGCTTATCGCATGATATTGCTTGTTTTCTCTGCGACGATAGAGTATGCAGCGACGATATCCGCAGCAGAACTAGGGTAACTGTATCCGTAAGGATCAGCGTCCTGAAGTGGCAACGGGCCGGGCGCATGGCTCGCAGAACTGACAACTCTTGAGTGACAGCCGCGTACAGGCAAACGCTGTGTAAGAGACGAAGTGACCACCTGCGCAGTGTTGCGGGATGTCGATGGATGCAGGGGGCTCAGGGCCGAGCATTATGGCAATCATTGAGGTGAGTTGTTCTAAGTTCAGCAGTGGACCTGTGATAGGCTGAAATAATGATCATGATATAAAAAATGGGAGTATAGGAAAACAGAAATAAGTCGAATAATAAATAAAATTAACAGAAATTCATTCACATTTTCTAGTCAATATATTGCGCAATAATTCCTTATACATATCTGAATTTAATTCTTTCAATTCGTTTGGAAGTTTATTGTGAATCTTGGGTGCAATGCGATGAGAACTCTTGTTGTGCATTGATTGCTAATGTACTACATACTATTTTACTAATTAAAGTGTAAATGGTAGAGTCGGGAGAGGAAGACCTGGGCGAACATTTCACGATCGAATCGGAGACGTTCTGGAAAAAGGCCAGGTCGAGAGTGCTCTAAACCGACGAGCATGCATGCGAAGATCGATGAGAGTGGAAGAAGCGAAAGACGTATGTCAGGACCGGAGTGGAAGGAGATTGTCTCTGCATACCCCGTTGGGAACAAGGCGCGAATACATGTATGTATTTAAGTAATTAACTAAAGATAGTTACGTATCCATGATTGCCTAGTTAATTACTATTCTTCACTAATTAACTTGTGAACTTTATGTCAAGGCTAATAAGTTCAGAGCGAAGTTAAAATTTTGGAATACATGGTGCCGATAACCGGCCGACTTAGTTCATTGTACGGCGCGACGATTTTAATGGTCTTTTTTCCTGTTACACCGACCGCGAGACGACCTCTTCTTACGTAGAGATAGTAATTATGTTCCAAGTCAGCAGCGCGTTCAATGGTCAATGTTGTTTTGTTGTTGCAATGGAGGTGTCTATTTACTTATAAACGGTATACGAAGCAAACCACAAGCAAGGACAGACACAGGTGTTGTGCGTAAATCCCGCAAACACTCATAGCAAAACTTATACCTACCAAATACATAGTAAAGTGGCAGCCCGTAAGCTTCTGTAAAGCAATCGAAACGTCGCGAATAGAAAAACACAAATTGAACGCGACGAAATCCGTAAACAATAGTTTCATTTCAAATGTGTAGTGTTCGCGTGAATACAAGAAATCATTACGTCAGTTTCATTTCAATATTACGCGGTCACGTATATTATCGGGTGTTGTTTTTATGAGAAATAAAATTAAATTGAATGATGATTAGGTAAATTATGTTTTAGATAAGCAATCTGGTTTTACCAAAGTGAGATTTACAATGCCGTCTTATTTAATGTAGAAATTGTTTAAATATTAAAATCATACTGTTAGTAAAATGAAAACAATTCAAAGAGCAACCTAACACGCTCTAATTCAATCCTAATTATTTCTTCTAGATACGCAATAATGGCGTCATTCAATTAATCAAATGAAGATGTGGAAGAAACAAAAAAAAAAACATTTGAGATTGTATTTAATTGTCGATTGGTCTTTAGTCTTGTTACTAAGCCACATTAATCTGATGTTAATTATTTATAGATCCAAAAGGTTATCCGACGAGAAATCGTACCACCATCGGCCAATGTCACTCATATCAGCTGTATGGCCATTCGAGGGAGGGATCCAGAGGCGCGCCACAACCCCCCCCCCCCCCCTCCCCCCGGCCACCGGCTAATGAAAGCACACCCAGCGGAGAGGCTAATCCCAGCACCAATACCTGATCGGCTTGATCCTTTGGCCTTGCGAAGAGATGTTGCTTCTCTTTGCATTTTTTACAAAATTTTCCACGGGGAATGTTCTGAGGAACTGTTCGAATTGATCCCATCGTACATCGCGACAGAATTCGAAGTACCATCGATACCACCTAGATGGTTGGCATTCCACCACAGTGCGTTTCAATCGAAGTTTTCTATCACGCACTTCGACTTTGTGGAATCAGCTGTCGCCAGCGGTATTTCCGAACAGTTACGACTTAGGGACCTTCAAGAAAAGAGCTTATGACTTCCTTAAAGGCCGGCAGCGCATCTGTAGCTCCTCTGGTGTTGTCGACGTTCGTGGGCGTCGGTGATCACTTACCATCAGGTGAGCCGCACGCTAGTTTGCCCCCTTCTTCTATAAAAAAAAAAAAGCCAACGCATTGGTCAAACCATTGCCTACGGTAGAGCGGACTCCCATCACACCCGCAGCGGCCGCCAAGATCGCATCGAAACCCCCCACTCCCACAAAAGCCGCACCGGTAATAGAGCCTACGACAATGTCAGACATGGGCATTTTCGGGTCAATAGGCATGGCGGTATGGGCGGTAGTGGTCAGGGCGCTCACTTTAGTTACATAGAGCGCGAGTATAGACGACCCGCACAAGATGGAGTGACGACCTGCGCAGTGTTGCGGGAAGTCGATGGTTGCAGGTGGCTCGGGACCGAGCTTCGTGGCAATCTTTGGGGAGGCCTATGTTCAGCAGTGGACTTCTGATAGGCTGAAATGATGATGATGATGATGGTGAGTGACCTGGGTTCGATCCCCGGTGCCGGCACCGCTAAAATTATTAATAGCAATTTTAAGTGCTGTATTTACCACGCGCTCGGCGGTGAAGGAAAACATCGCGAGGAAACCTGCATGTCGGAGAAATAATAAAAATATTATTTCGAGGATATGTGAAGCCCGCCGACCCGCACTGGAGCAGCGTGGCGGGCCCTTCCCGGCTCCTAAACCCTCTCTGATACTCGTATTTGAGAAGGAGGCCTTTGCCCAGCAGTGGGCACTTACAGGCTGCTACTTTACTTTTTTTAAACATGGCTGAAGTCTGAACACTTGCGCCAATGGCCTAATGGGTTAGGATGCGGACTGCGTAACATGACGTCGAAGGTTCGAGCCCGCCATTCGACTATTGTTGTGAACCACTCCTGATACAAGCTGTTATGCTTAGTCGGAGGGTTAACAGGAATATTAGTTATTTTACTTAAATAGCATTAATATTTAAAAAAAAAACTTTCGGAAAAGACCTGCAAGGCAACCTCCCCTCCAGCTCTAGTTGAACACCGCCAAATAGTATACGCTCAGCTACCAGTAAAGGCACTTTCAAGCGTTTACTTTGGGATTATTACCTAGCGATGCAATAGTAGTCCTGTTGAAGAACATTTTTTTTTTCGTTTATAACATTAGAAATCATCTAAGTTTACGTATGCATTGTGTATATTTATACATATACACATATATAGAAAAGGTTATATAAATATGTATGTATAGTGTGTTATGAGTTTTATATAATGTACAACTATAATTACATGTATGTCTAAGTACCGTCATATATAAGTATTATATTGTAGTATAATATTCGAGTATATATATATATGAACATAATATTATTGTGCACCCTTTTACATTTTCTCTGTTCAATCTAATGGTAGACTGGTAGAGAATGCCTCTTGGCATTAAGTCCGCCTGTTTGTTCTGTAATGTGCAAATAAAGTTTAAATAAATGAATAAATAAAATAAACACCCTTCGGCCCCAATGATGAGCTGATGGTATCTCTAGTTGAACACCCTTCGGTGTACGAAGCGTTCAACAACTTAGAAAAGAAAAATTATTTATACCGATTAATAACTTCGCCTGGAGCTCTTGTCCTCCATCTTGTTATATTTTAGTTGCCACAGCCAATGGTAAACATCAAGCATTAACTCTAGAACCAAACCCAAATCACTGGCTGTCGGCTTCTTTGACGCACAGCAGGACGAAGGGAATTTTATCTCAGTCCAGCAGCTAGATATTATGTTAGTACAAGTCTGAGATACGCGACCCTAAAATAGATAACTATCTCTTAGTTAGGAAGTTAATCTATAACAAAGCGTCCCTACACTGTGTGCCAATAGAAATACCTTCTCTCGAAAATATAGGAAGCATCAAGTTGTGAAACGGCCATGACAGGCCATCAGCGACTCCCTCCCGCCTAGGAAAGCCGTTTTAAGGGGGAGGGGTGGGGAGATGCGTAAAGAAAGCGTGTGAGGCTCAAGCCCCCCCCCCCCCCACACACGCATACTAGCACATGCACCCACACTAGACAGGTTCTACGGCTAACACAACGTGATAGACTTCGTCGCCCAGTGCTTGACGACCGGCGCGAGAATTGCTCGAGGCAGAGGTCGTCACTAAGGGGTCCTGTCGCATGGCGATCCCAGACGAGGTTCCATCTCCCCGACGGATCGCCTGGCGCCTCCCCTCGTCTTGTCAGCTCCCCTTCACAGCAGCCGTCGTCGCGCTCTTTTTTCCAAATCGCCTCCTAGTGACCTCCGCTCTCGCGAGTCTCTTCAGAGGAAGCTGTAAAGGCCTCCGGACCAACAGCAACGTGGATGGTCTTCAGTCGGTATGTTTCCCCTTCCGAGATCAGAGTTGGCTGACCTCCCGGCCAGCAACGGGGAGTGCTCCAGGTAAAAACTGACATCTGACATCTTCAATGCTGATCCCGATCCCTAACCAGTCATCGTCTCCGGAGACGGGTAGGTGGGAGCACCTTTCCATCACTTCTTTTTTTTAACATCTACATCTGCAACACCAGGGCAGCTGCAGGTGCGTTGCCGGCCTTTGAGGGTGAGCCTCCGGTTACCTCACTCACCGAAAGAAACGCAGAAGCACAAGATGCCTCTACTTCACGCCGGTATTCTGCGACGTCGTGGTATCAATCCGGTCGAGCCGGTCCGGATGGAGCACCAAAAGGCGCCGCTTGGCTCTACCACGTTACGTCACGTTAAAATAACATAAATAAATAAGACAAAATTGTCGCGGACAGATGACACAAAATAAACAAAACAATTTAAAGACATTTTTTTTTATTACAAAAAATTATAACTTAAAAATCGGGTAAAGAGGACAACAAGGGGTATAAAGAAATTATTGAATTGAACCGCTTCTAGCGTAATTTTCGCCGTCACGATGGATGAAACACCATAGCGTCGTGCCACCAATGTTTGGCTGACAGGAGCCAAGGTATTCTGCTAAAGATCACAAGTTACGCTATAGAAAAATGTTTCAATTTTCGTGATGATTTAATGTTTAAAGACGTCGACAAGATAGTCTCTATTAGAACAGAAAATGTTTCACTTTTCGTGACGATTTAATGTTTAAAGACGTCGACAAGATAGTCTCTATTAGAACAGAAAATGTTTCACTTTTCGTGACGATTTAATGTTTAAAGACGTCGACAAGATAGTCTCTATTAGAACAGAAGATGTTGCACTTTTCGTGACGATTTAATGTTTAAAGACGTCGACAAGATAGTCTACTAGAACAGAAAATGTTTCACTTTTCGTGACGGTCTAATTACTCGGCACGGAACGATAGTCTACCGCGACAAGCAAAGACGTTTTGTATCTTTTACACTTTTTATATCGATTTAACGAGGTTACCCTTACAATATTAATTATGTGAATGCAATGTTTGTGTTTAGATCCACGGTTCCCAGCCGGACCTGGTGACGCCGAGGATGTGAGGATCTGTGCAGTGACGCAGCAGGCATGATACCTGGTGAAAAATTAAAGGGATGTAATTATTAAAAAATATGTACATATATAGATCAGAGCAGTGGCCGACTTGCCGGAATTGGTTTTCGGGTACGTGATCGCGGGAAGGTGAAGGCGAGCGAGTGCCTGCGTGTCCGCTGCGCACGCTAACGGCACTGTGATATACCAGGCGCTGTTGACTAATACCAGTACTCTAACATCAGCTGATTTAAGTCCACTGCTGAACGGCCCGTGTGTCTCCAAGAAAGCACCAGCTAAAGCCGGCAAAGATTTGCTGAAGCCGTCACTGGGTTCAGCAAATTGCTATGTATTAACCTCCATCATAAAATGTGTCCCACCCTCTCCCCCTCCCTTTCTCTCTCTCTCTACCCCTTCGTCTCCCTCTCTCTCCCTAGATCTCGTTGCCTGAATATCCACCCACCTGGTCCTCGACGCTGTACGGAGCGACCCGGTCCGCGTAGTCCGCGAAGGTGCGCAGCAGCAGCTGCTCGTACTTGTGTCCGTAGCGGGCGGTGGCCGGCTGCCGGCCGCGGAGCGTCGCGTGCTGCGGCAGGGCTTCGCCACGCATCAGCTGCCCCACGTCCGTTAGCTGGGAGCGGCGAATATATAAAATATTAAAACAGGCTCGCACGACCCTGTGGGGTGTGGTCAGAAGTGTAAGAATTTTTTCCAGTCGTTCCGACCCACTTTTCAACGGAGCTTATTAGGAATCTAAAGGCTGGTGTGCATTTCGCCGTCTCAGCTCGGCTTAAGTCCGTACGCGGCAGAACCAAACCGTGGCTTTTGCTGGCGTGGCTTTTGGTGCCGCTCGACTGGGGGGTAATTACAAGAGCCATGCTGAATATAGGGCGTGAAAAGAAGGGCGTCTTTTGCTTCTGCGTTTCGAGAGAGAGAGTGAGAGATTCTCCAAATACCCTTAAGGGCCGGCATCGCAACGGCGGTGCAAGACGAGCCCCGCATCCACGTGCATGTATGTGTGCTTCAGGCGCCTCTACCTTATCTCGAAACTCCTCTCCTATCCATTTGAAGGAGACGCGGAAGCTGGACAGGAGGAGCTGGTGGGAGTCCCGCGCGGCAGCAGTCAGCTTCTGCAGGTGACTCTCGAGCACTGAAATGTGAATAGACATTGTTTTATATATGTATGTATGTATATATATATAGTTTGCGAGTGAATACCTTATGACTAATGTTGTGGTGGGTCCATCTTAGTCCTTAGGCGTGTCAACGCATCTGTGACCTTCCTCGTCAGAGATTGTTTGCTGGTGTCCATAGGCTGTAGTAGCCACGTACATAAAAAAAATGTGGGCTGTCTGTGCACGTGTGCGTGTGCAATTGGCTGGCAGTGGACGTGTGAGTATCCCAGTGGGCTGGCTGTGGGCGTGTGCGTGTAAGCTGGCTGGCCGTGGACATATGAGTGCGCCAGAGGGCTCACTGTGCACGTGTGCGTGTGTTAGTGGGCTAGCTGTGTACGTGTGAATGTGTCGGTGGGTCCCGACCTGTGGGTCGGCAGAGTGCCAGCAGGTTGCGAGTGAGCCGCGCCGGTGGCAGCTCGCCCCTCCCGTGCCGGAGCACAGAGTTCCAATCCACGCACCGCACCGAGCCGTCCCGGCTGCAGTACATGATGTTGTCCAGGTGACGGTCGGCGAGACCTGGAAATTGATTAAAAAAAAACTGATATCGTCAACTTAACGAGGCCTTTCGCATGATATATTTAGCCTACTACTGGATCTTTACTTTTAACCTTGCTATGTTAATTACTAACAAAGTCTACATAACGTTTTTCATGTCGAGTTAATTATTACAAAGCTGACGGTTACCACCACCCCCTCCCCCACCCCCCACTCCCTACCCACTCCCTCCGACCAAACGGTCGAGCACGTCGACCGGATTAAAAGATATATAACCACGCTTATGTTGTAGACATTCCTCCATTACGCACGAAGCGGTTTGCCTCTTCTTTCTTTATGCGGACGGCTAAGGAGTGGAACTCTCTGCCGAGGTCAGTTTTTCCGGAAACCTATAACCTGGATATCTTCAAGGCCAAAGTGAACAGACATCTTGGCAAGCGTGTACCATCCTAGGCCTCATCTTCGCTTTCCATCGGGCAAGATAGAGGTTAAACGCAAGCAAATTTTTCATTAAAAAAAAAAATTAAACGCGATGTTTTTTAATTATTTTTTTTGATGATCTATAAGCTACTGTAATCACTGAGTTTAGCGTATCGCGTCTTCCAAGCGCCCAGTCCGGGTACGCCCAATGCTGGTGCGGCGACGAGGGAAGGCGAGTGACGAGTACGTGACAATATCTCTTGAGCAGGTGACAACCGCCGGTAGTGTTCGAGGTCGACCGGGAGGAGGTCAGTGACGTCAGTAAGTGACCGGGAGGACTCACCTAGCAGCCAGCAGGCAAACGTCATGATGCTGAGACTCTCTTCGAACTTCTTCTTCTTGGCGATGAAGTCCTCGACACAGGAGCATCTGAGCTCTATAACTGACCTGCGAAGCAGAAGAAGAAGAAGTTTCTTATTTATTTTTTTTATGGGCAGGTGACCAGGGGAGCTGCCGAGCCTTAGGAAATGAGAGGGAGGATGAGGAGCGACCGGGCCCACTGAAACAGCAGCTGAAGCCCCTACTTTAAGTGGTGGAGCCACCACGTTAAGAATGTGAGTCGAGTGAGAACAATCTCATGATATTCCTCGGGAGCTAACCCGGCGCCTGACTCCTCGTCAAGCCAACCGTCACTATCTTCTGGAGTTCCGTTTGCTCTGCTCCTGCTCCTGGTGACATTTTGATTACTGGTGTTTTTTTTTAATTTTTTAAAGTAGCGCGGACTCACCGTAGGGCGTGAGCGGGTATCTTAGAGCACATCTGCTCGAACTGCCGGACGCATTCCTCCCTCGACTGCAGGACCAGCTCGTCGTCCGCCGCTCTTGTGCCAGCTGACAGGACACCTGGCGGTCGAGTGCGGGATTTTGTTATCGTTATGCTTTCACCTGTAGTAGACTGTAGACGGTTATCGTAAAAGGCGATATATCTACAGTCAACTAACTCTCAACACCGCTACTCGCTCGTCCCTCTACAGTCAACTAACTCTCAACACCGCTACTCGCTCGTCCCTCTACAGTCAACTAACTCTCAACACCGCTACTCGCTCGTCCCTCTACAGTCAACTAACTCTCAACACCGCTACTCGCTCGTCCCTCTACAGTCAACTAACTCTCAACACCGCTACTCGCTCGTCCCTCTACAGTCAACTAACTCTCAACACCGCTACTCGCTCGTCCCTCTACAGTCAACTAACTCTCAACACCGCTACTCGCTCGTCCTCACAGTCAACTAATCCTCAACACCGCTACTCATCGTCCCTCTACAGTCCTTCAACTCTCAACACCGCTGCTCGCTCGTCCTCACAGTCAACTAACTCAACACCGCTACTGCTCGTCCCTCTACAGTCAACTAACCTCAACACCGCTACTCGCTCTCGTCCCTCTACAGTCAACTAACTCTCAACACCGCTACTCATCGTCCCTCTACAGTCCTTCAACTCTCAACACCGCTACTCGCTCGTCCTCACAGTCAACTAACTCTCAACACCGCTACTCGCTCGTCCCTCTACAGTCAACTAATCCTCAACACCGCTACTCGCTCTCGTCCCTCTACAGTCCAACTAACTCTCCAACACCGCTACTCGCTCTCGTCCCTCTACAGTCAACTAACTCCTCAACACCGCTACTCGCTCTCGTCCCTCTACAGTCAACTAACTCTCTCAACACCGCTACTCCGCTCGTCCCTCTACAGTCAACTAACTCTCAACCTCGCTACTCGCTCGTCCCTCTACAGTCAACTAACTCTCAACACCGCTACTCGCTCGTCCCTCTATAGTCAACTAACTCTCAACCCCGCTACTCGCTCGTCCCTCTATAGTCAACTAACTCTCAACACCGCTACTCGCTCGTCCCTCTACAGTCAACTAACTCTCTCAACACCGCTACTGCCTGTCCTCTACAGTCAGCTAACTCTCAACACCGCTGCTCGCTCGTCCCTCACAGTCAACTAATCCTCAACACCGCCACTGCCTGTCCCTCCACAGTCAACTAACTCTCAACACCGCTACTCGCTCGTCCCTCCACAGTCAACTAACTCTCAACACCGCTACTCGCTCGTCCCTCCACAGTCAACTAACTCTCAACACCGCTACTCGCTCGTCCTCTATAGTCAACTAACTCTCAACACCGCTACTCGCTCGTCCTCTATAGTCAACTAACTCTCAACCCCGCTACTCGCTCGTCCCTCTACAGTCAACTAACTCTCAACCCCGCTACTCGCTCGTCCCTCTATAGTCAACTAACTCTCAACACCGCTACTCGCTCGTCCCTCTATAGTCAATAACTCTCAACACCGCTTCTCGCTCGTCCTCTGCAGTCAACTAACTCTCAACACCGCTACTCGCTCGTCCCTCTACAGTCAACTAACTCTCAACACCGCTACTCGCTCGTCCCTCTACAGTCAACTAACTCTCAACCCCGCTACTCGCTCGTCCCTCTACAGTCAACTAATCCTCAACACCGCTACTGCCTGTCCTCTACAGTCAATAACTCTCAACACCGCTGCTCGCTCGTCCCTCTATAGTCAACTAACTCTCAACACCGCTACTCGCTCTCGTCCCTCTATAGTCAACTAATCCTCAACACCGCTACTCGCTCGTCCCTCTATAGTCAACTAACTCTCAACACCGCTACTCGCTCGTCCCTCTATAGTCAACTAACTCTCAACACCGCTACTCGCTCGTCCCTCTACAGTCAACTAACTCTCAACACCGCTACTCGCTCGTCCCTCTACAGTCAACTAACTCTCAACACCGCTACTCGCTCGTCCCTCCACAGTCAACTAACTCAACACCGCTACTCGATCGTCCCTCTACAGTCAACTAACTCTCAACACCGCTACTCGCTCGTCCCTCTACAGTCAACTAACTCTCAACCCCGCTACTCGCTCGTCCCTCTATAGTCAACTAACTCTCAACACCGCTACTCGCTCGTCCCTCTATAGTCAACTAACTCTCAACACCGCTACTCGCTCGTCCCTCTATAGTCAACTAACTCTCAACCCCGCTACTCGCTCGTCCCTCCACAGTCAACTAACTCAACACCGCTACTGCCTGTCCCTCCACAGTCAACTAATCCTCAACACCGCTACTCGCTCTCGTCCCTCTACAGTCAACTAACTCAACACCGCTACCGCTCGTCCCTCTATAGTCAACTAATCCTCAACACCGCTACCTGCCTGTCCCTCTACAGTCAGCTAACTCTCAGCACCGCTACTCGCCTGTCCCTCTACAGTCAACTAACCTCAACACCGCTACTGCTCGTCCCTCTATAGTCAACTAACTTCCTCAACACCGCCACTGCCTGTCCCTCCACAGTCAACTAACTTCCTCAACACCGCTACTGCTCGTCCTCTACAGTCAACTAACTCAACACCGCTACTGCTCGTCCTCTACAGTCAACTAACTTCCTCAACACCGCTACTCCGCTCGTCCCTCTATAGTCAACTAACCTCAACACCGCTACTCGCTCGTCCCTCTACACAGTCAACTAACTCTCAACCCCGCTACTCGCTCGTCCCTCTACAGTCAACTAACTCTCAACCCCGCTACTCGCTCGTCCTCACAGTCAACTAACTCTCAACACCGCTACTCGCTCGTCCCTCCACAGTCAACTAACTCTCAACACCGCTACTCGCTCGTCCCTCCACAGTCAACTAACTCTCAACCCCGCTACTCGCTCGTCCCTCTATAGTCAACTAACTCTCAACCCCGCTACTCGCTCGTCCCTCACAGTCAACTAACTCAACACCGCTACTGCTCGTCCTCTACAGTCAACTAACCTCAACACCGCTACTCGCTCTCGTCCCTCTATAGTCAACTAACTCCTCAACACCGCTACCGCTCGTCCCTCTACACAGTCAACTAACTCCTCAACACCGCTACTCCGCTCGTCCCTCTACACAGTCAACTAACTCCTCAACACCGCTACCTGCCTGTCCCTCTACAGTCCAACTAACTCTCAACACCGCTACTGCTCGTCCTCTACGGTCAACTAACTCTCCAACACCGCTACTCGCCTGTCCCTCTACAGTCCAACTAACTCTCAACACCGCTACTCGCTCGTCCTCACAGTCAACTAATCCTCAACACCGCTACTCGCTCTCGTCCCTCTACAGTCAACTAATCCTCAACACCGCTACTCGCTCGTCCTCTATAGTCAACTAACTCAACACCGCTACTGCTCGTCCTCTATAGTCAACTAACTCTCAACACCGCTACTCGCTCGTCCCTCTATAGTCAACTAACTCTCAACACCGCTACTCGCTCGTCCCTCTATAGTCAACTAACTCTCAACCCCGCTACTCGCTCGTCCCTCTACAGTCAACTAACTCTCAACACCGCTACTCGCTCGTCCCTCTATAGTCAACTAACTCTCAACACCGCTACTCGCTCGTCCCTCTACAGTCAACTAACTCTCAACCCCGCTACTCGCTCGTCCCTCTATAGTCAACTAACTCTCAACACCGCTACTCGCTCGTCCCTCCACAGTCAACTAACTCTCAACACCGCTACTGGCTCGTCCCTCTATAGTCAACTAACTCTTAACCCCGCTACTCGCTCGTCCCTCTATAGTCAACTAACTCTCAACACCGCTACTCGCTCGTCCCTCTATAGTCAACTAGGTGTACTGTTTGCACGTTTGTCTCTCACTCACACACACTCAGATCTAACAATAAATATGGGAACGCGTATCAGATTCAGTGACATCGGGCATTAAAGCAATTGATTTCGACCCCCCGGGCCCCGGGACACGGGGAGTATGACCATAGGATCGCACTCACCGTCGAGATCGTAGTTGCTGGAAATCAAAGTTCTCAGCCTCACGTGATCTTCCAGATACTCGATCAGTCCGCTGTCGTCGCCTAGGACGGTTACCTTGAACAAAAAAAGAAAAAAAAATCACGACCACATAACACTGACTGGACCTAACGGGAGACCCACAGTAAAATGGTAGTGTTGCCAGAGGCAAACTGAAAGGTAACGTTGTTGGTAGAGTCCGTCATTTATGGCATGTGGTGGCTCTGTGGCATGTGGCAAATCTGTGGCATGTGGCGGCTCTGTGGCATGTGGCGTGTGGTGGCTCTGCGGCATGTGGCGTGTGGTGGCTCTGTGGCATGTGGCGTGTGGTGGCTCTGTGGCATGTGGCGGCTCTGTGGCATGTGGCGGCTCTGTGGCATGTGGCGGCTCTGTGGCATGTGGCGGCTCTGTGGCATGTGGCGTGTGGTGGCTCTGTGGCATGTGGCGGCTCTGTGGCATGTGGCGGCTCTGTGGCATGTGGCGTGTGGTGGCTCTGTGGCATGTGGCGGCTCTGTGGCATGTGGCGTGTGGTGGCTCTGTGGCATGTGGCAAATCTGTGGCATGTGGCGTGTGGTGGCTCTGTGGCATGTGGCGGCTCTGTGGCATGTGGCGTGTGGTGGCTCTGTGGCATGTGGCAAATCTGTGGCATGTGGCGGCTCTGTGGCATGTGGCGGCTCTGTGGCATGTGGCGGCTCTGTGGCATGTGGCGTGTGGTGGCTCTGTGGCATGTGGCAAATCTGTGGCATGTGGCGGCTCTGTGGCATGTGGCGTGTGGTGGCTCTGTGGCATGTGGCGGCTCTGTGGCATGTGGCGTGTGGTGGCTCTGTGGCATGTGGCGGCTCTGTGGCATGTGGCGTGTGGTGGCTCTGTGGCATGTGGCGGCTCTGTGGCATGTGGCGTGTGGTGGCTCTGTGGCATGTGGCGTGTGGTGGCTCTGTGGCATGTGGCGTGTGGTGGCTCTGTGGCATGTGGCAAATCTGTGGCATGTGGCGTGTGGTGGCTCTGTGGCATGTGGCGGCTCTGTGGCATGTGGCGTGTGGTGGCTCTGTGGCATGTGGCGTGTGGTGGCTCTGTGGCATGTGGCGGCTCTGTGGCATGTGGCAAATCTGTGGCATGTGGCGGCTCTGTGGCATGTGGCGGCTCTGTGGCATGTGGCGTGTGGTGGCTCTGTGGCATGTGGCAAATCTGTGGCATGTGGCGTGTGGTGGCTCTGTGGCATGTGGCAAATCTGTGGCATGTGGCGGCTCTGTGGCATGTGGCGTGTGGTGGCTCTGTGGCATGTGGCGTGTGGTGGCTCTGTGGCATGTGGCGGCTCTGTGGCATGTGGCGTGTGGTGGCTCTGTGGCATGTGGCGTGTGGTGGCTCTGTGGCATGTGGCGTGTGGTGGCTCTGTGGCATGTGGCGTGTGGTGGCTCTGTGGCATGTGGCGTGTGGTGGCTCTGTGGCATGTGGCGTGTGGTGGCTCTGTGGCATGTGGCGGCTCTGTGGCATGTGGCGTGTGGTGGCTCTGTGGCATGTGGCGGCTCTGTGGCATGTGGCGTGTGGTGGCTCTGTGGCATGTGGCGTGTGGTGGCTCTGTGGCATGTGGCGGCTCTGTGGCATGTGGCGTGTGGTGGCTCTGTGGCATGTGGCGGCTCTGTGGCATGTGGCGGCTCTGTGGCATGTGGCAAATCTGTGGCATGTGGCGGCTCTGTGGCATGTGGCGGCTCTGTGGCATGTGGCGTGTGGTGGCTCTGTGGCATGTGGCGTGTGGTGGCTCTGTGGCATGTGGCGTGTGGTGGCTCTGTGGCATGTGGCGTGTGGTGGCTCTGTGGCATGTGGCGTGTGGTGGCTCTGTGGCATGTGGCGTGTGGTGGCTCTGTGGCATGTGGCGGCTCTGTGGCATGTGGCGGCTCTGTGGCATGTGGCGGCTCTGTGGCATGTGGCGGCTCTGTGGCATGTGGCGTGTGGTGGCTCTGTGGCATGTGGCGTGTGGTGGCTCTGTGGCATGTGGCGTGTGGTGGCTCTGTGGCATGTGGCGGCTCTGTGGCATGTGGCGTGTGGTGGCTCTGTGGCATGTGGCGTGTGGTGGCTCTGTGGCATGTGGCGGCTCTGTGGCATGTGGCGTGTGGTGGCTCTGTGGCATGTGGCGGCTCTGTGGCATGTGGCGTGTGGTGGCTCTGTGGCATGTGGCGTGTGGTGGCTCTGTGGCATGTGGCGGCTCTGTGGCATGTGGCGTGTGGTGGCTCTGTGGCATGTGGCGTGTGGTGGCTCTGTGGCATGTGGCGTGTGGTGGCTCTGTGGCATGTGGCGTGTGGTGGCTCTGTGGCATGTGGCAAATCTGTGGCATGTGGCAAATCTGTGGCATGTGGCAAATCTGTGGCATGTGGCGTGTGGTGGCTCTGTGGCATGTGGCAAATCTGTGGCATGTGGCGTGTGGTGGCTCTGTGGCATGTGGCGGCTCTGTGGCATGTGGCGGCTCTGTGGCATGTGGCGTGTGGTGGCTCTGTGGCATGTGGCGTGTGGTGGCTCTGTGGCATGAGACTGGCGCTTTAACACTGCCATCTGTCGGCTGACAAGACATTATCATCTTCACTACCGTATACCAATAGATACCTCATAGCGATACGAGTATTATAAGGTAGGAGGTGTATAACGTGGTAGAGCCAAGCGGTGGCTTTTGCTGCTGCTCGAATGGGCCGGCTCGACCGGGTCGGTACCGCGGCCTCGCTGAATACCGGCGTGAAGTAGAGGCATCTTGTGCTTCTGCGTTTCGTTCGGTGAGTGAGCTAACCGGATGCCCACATCCCCTTCCCATCCCCCTCCTCATCCTCCCTCCCCATCTCGCTAATACCCTTAAAGGTCGGCAACGCACCTGCAGCACCTCTGGTGTTGCGGATGTACGCGGGCGACGGTAATCACTTACCATCTGGTGAACCGCTTGCTCGTTTGCCGTCTTTTCTATAAAAAAAAAAGGTCATTATGTCATGTTTGCGTCGCGTTACGTTTCCACGGCTAAAGTTTCCACGCGGACAAAGTCGCGGTCGTAAGTTAGTAGTTAGTGGAACGGAATTTGAACACTTACTTGCTCTTCGAAGCTATGCAAGCGAACGCTGCGCGGCAGCATCAGCAGGCGCGATAGACAGTCATCCGTCTCGCTCCCACTTATGGCGGACAATCTCGTTAGAGCTGGACAGAGTTGAGATAGACGAAGATTCTGTCTTTTGGATGTGAGTTCACTTATCAGACGTTGCAGCGTTTCTTTGCTGGATTGCTTGTCTATGTTGTCTGTAAACAATTTTTTTTTATATTACTCTGAATGATTTCTTCAAGAGTCAAAGTAATAAATATCTTAATCAATTTAGACATGCTTAGACCTTTTATGAGATTAAAATCTACACTTATTCGAATAAGGAGACTTTCTCCTTGTGACCTTAAGGTCCGAAAAGAAACTCTGGGGTCCAAAGAGCAGTTCTTTTCAATTATTACAAGATTATATTTCTCTTAATTTAACTGCATTATATATAATTTTAAATTATCTATTACCAGTAAATAACGTTGGCTGCACCCTCAGACCATAGACTATTTGAATCATTACAATTTTAGATACTTCTGTTCTGTCAACTATTGGTAAGGAAGTTAATCGTAAATACGTTCCAGATAAAGAACCTAAGATCGAAGACACCATATACCATTATGATGTGGTAGAGCCAAGCGGTTCCTTTCACGAATGGGCCGGCTCGACCGAGGCAGTGGCAGATGGCATCTTGTGCTACTGCGTTTTGTTCGGTGTGTGAGGTAACCGGAGGCCCAGTAACCCTCTCTCTAGCCTCTCACCAGTTCTTAAAATTCAGCCGCATGTATGCTCGTTTGCCGCCTTTTCTTTTACCAATTAAAAAAAAAACTTACCAAAGTCCGTGATACTGTACAAGGTGTTCTGATGTTTGGACAGTACTCTGTAGTCCGACCCTGCGTAAGGATTCTCGAATATCTTCGCCTTCATCCGTACGAATATCTGTGACCACTCAGCGCCATCTGTGAACGAATACAGTAAAGTTATCGAATCTCTGTGTGATTAATAGAACCTACGGCTTCTCGAGGAATTTGTTCATAGCTTTATTCACTTCACGTGGGGGAAAGATGCTCGCCACCTACCGGTCCGCGAAGGTGGTGACTGGTTATGCCGGGATCAGCATCCAAAATGCGGGACCGACTAAACCCCACCAACACCCTTTTGCTCCAGGAGGCAGCGCACCTGCAGCTCCTCTGGTGTTGCAGATGTAAGTAAACGTCGGTACTAATTTACCATCACGTGAGCCGCCTTCAAAGATATTTGGAGGATGGGGGGGGGGATCATGGAGAGCCTCATCTCTCCCCTCCTTACCTCACTCGCCTAACGAAACGCAGAAGCACAAGGTGCCTCTACCTCACGTTGGTATTAAGCGAGACAGCGCCACTACCCCGGTCGAGCCGGTCCATTTGAACAGAAGCAAAAGCCGCCGCTTGGCTCTACCGCGTACCAAATTTCCTATAGATTTATCTGTAAAGGCGGTAGAATAGATAGTCTACAACCTGACTGGATATGTACCAAATGTACCAGGAGAATATGAAACGTGAGAAGTAGCAATGGCGATTATTTACTCCGAGCAATTGGACATGTAGTAGTGTCTGTGTGTTGCCACCAATGCCCTAAGTAAGACATATACGCGCCAATTAGCGCGGATAAAATGGCGGCGATCCGTACGACTGCTTCAAACAGCCGTCACCATAATGGCGGAATATATTCTAACACCAAGTTCAGTGACTTATTAAAACAAGTCATGCTCAAGCGTCCGTCAAACCAAAGCGCATATATGACAGAAAGTGAACAATCGATATTTGTTATTGCTAAAGTCGAATGCGGTATTTTTGAATATAGAACATTGTTTCGGTTCTATCGGTATATAAAACCATATCTATTGATTAAATTTAATACCAATGGTGCTACCATCCTATGCTATAGAAACATCACTATGTATATCATACCATTTCTCTCCAAAGCCCCTCTCAATCCCTTACAGTACTGCATGAGAGCGTGCTCTCCGTCCGCAACCAGCTGCAGACACTTCTTGTACTTGCTATTCTCCACTTCTTCCCTGTCCAACTTCGCGATCAGTTCGGAAGTCGCGATGGTGGTGAATTTCGATCGGTTGTCCTTCAGCTCCTCCATTGCGAAGTCGTCGAGGACATGCATGTGACTTTCCATCTAGAGAGATTTGCAATTATATCAGGCCTATCATCCATAGAGATTCACGGAGATAGAGCGTGATATTGATTAAGATTTGAGTGTGTCCTACTTTCCTATTAAACAAAAATTTAAAACAAATTATGAATCGGATAGGATCGGTACTCAGGGCGCTCGCTCGAACGTACGAACATGAGTGTTGCCTGCGTTCGGACGTCCCGAGATTGTGGGAAAAATTGTCGATGGCAATTTTGAGTGCCAGATGAGATACCATGTGCTCGGCGGTGTAATAGTAAAAACCGGTATCGTCTGAGGTCGGAATTCTACCAGAACGCTGTGAGGAAAGAGTGGGAGAGTACAAAGAGGAAGTTACCGCGTACAGCTTTTGTATGGAGAAGGGGGAGAGAAAGAGACGAGTGTGTGTGTGTGTATGAACACTTTATTTTACCTGCCTCATAGACAACACACATGATTTTCTTCTTTGTGTATGTCTATGGCGTAGTAACTTTCGAATGATGTAAGTTGAATTTATATCTGTTTGTTATTATTACTTATATATATGTAAACGAAGTGCATTGCACATCATTCATTCTGAGATTGTCACTGCGCATAAACACTCCTGTGTCAGTTTGGAAGTGTGTGTGTCAGTGACGGATGACAGCTAACAGGTCGAGGTTTGGACGGCTTGTCAAAATGTGTAATGACTAAGGAAATATGCAAGTGATCCAATCATCATCATCATTTCAGCCTATCAGAAGTCCACTGCTGAACATAGGCCTCCCCCAAAGATTGCCACGAAGCTCGGTCCCGAGCCACCTGCATCCATCGACCTCGCAACACTGCGCAGGTCGTCACTCCATCTTGTGGGGGGTCGTCCTACACTGCGTTTGCCTGTACGCGGCTGCCACTCGAGAACCTTTTTTCCCCAGCGGTTGTCAGTTCTGCGAGCTATGTGGCCGGCCCATTGCCACTTCAGCTTGCTGATCTTTACGGCTATGTCGGTTACCTTAGTTCTGCTGCGGATATCATCGTTGCAGACTCTATCACAAGTGTTAAAGTGATCCAAACCTACAATGAAACAGTTATAAGGAATGAATACTTACCTTTAGATTACTATAATAAGGTGGGATAATAGCTTTAAATGTCGTTCCTCTTTCAGAGCGAACACAATCTAGTTTTTATTTCGCCATTACATCCGTATTCTACCAGCTATATAGATACACTTTATATATATATATATATATATATATATATATATATATATATATATATATATATATATATATGATTCTTTTCATCTAACCCGCTTACTTTTTTTCGCGAACTTTCTCCGGCTTAACTTTAATATCCAGAGCAGGCTGTCACCAACGAGATATTCACAGGCTGCCACTCGACCGGCGCAGTACCGCGACCTCGCAGAATACCGGCGTGAAGTAGAGGCATCTTATGCTTCCGCTATTCGTTCGGTGAGCCAGGTAACCGGAGCTACACTCCACCTCACCATCCCCCACCTCATCTTCCCTCCCATCTCCCAAATATCCTTAGCACCCATCACCCATGGTGTTGCAGGTGCACGCGGGCGACGGTAATCACTTACCATCAGGTAAGCCGCTTTCTCGTTTGCCCCCCCCCCTATCCTATATAACTAAAATGTTCCTATATAACTATACACTTACGTTCCCGAGCAACAATTTGGTGACATCGACCCCCAGCTCGCCGGGGAAGCGACCCAGCCGGTTCAGTATCACATCGAACAGAACCCTATAGTTGCAGTTCAGGTTCAAAGCCGAAGCAAGCGCGAGCACTTCGGACATGTCGGTCAGGACGGTCCTCTGGTCTTCAACGTCTGGAATGAGTGCGAGTGTTGGATCTAACGGCCGTCTCAACCTTGCGAGGGCTAAAGATACAGACGTGCAGACAAAAGGCCAGAAACATATCTATTTTTTGTTCAATTTAGGCTTCTTTAAAGCTCTTATGAAAGTCAAAACAACACCTGCTCCGAGAACAACCGGCAAGACAAAAAGTTCTTTTTTCTTTTTGACGCTATATTGTCATTTATAATCTACAATAAAATAAATGCAATTTATTTTAAAAGTCAATTTCAACACTTGTTGAAATGGACACGGACCCGTGACCGGAGGCGGGTCCGTGTCCAGAGAAAGAGTTATTACCTCTCATCTTTGTCTATGCATGTCTGTCTCATCTATTTTAAAGTGAGGCGAGAGAGATCATAGGCTGTACACTAAGCTGACGTGGCGTTTGACAACCCACCTTCGGCCCCCACTCCTGAGCCGTCGTAGTGCGCCATAGCCAACAGTATCATAGACTCCAGAGCGGGCTTATTCTTCGACTCCACTATCGCCCCTTCGGACGGCTTCAGGCGATGCTGTGTGCTATTTAATATACATTGTAGTTTCTCCTTGGTTAACACTGAAAAGGAAATATATTTTTTTAGTTTTTAGAAGCAAAATATAACAAAGTATTATTTAAAAGTATTTAAAGTATTTTGAGAGCGAGAGAGCGAGAGAGAGAGAGAGAGATAGAACATTACTATTGTACTACTGAATCAATACATGTTGACTTATAACACAAAACTGTAAAAAATTTAATAGAACAAACAAAAATGCAAGTGTGTTAGAAAGATGTAAAGAAAGAAATTGGAAAGAACAAAAGAAACTAAAGGCATGAGAAAAAATTCAAAGAATGAATCGAAAAAGAAGCAAAGAATAATTAGCTGACATAACAGAAAAAAAAAAATACTGAAAATTCGAAAAAAAAAACAAAAAAAGTTCGAGAGTTAAATCAGAGATTGAATTACTTAACTCTGGTGGTAATGGTAATCGTGATCGGTTTAATTTAAAGAATGAATACAAAGATGCAGGGTTTAAGTACATTGACGCAAGGCTACAAGCCGAAGCAATGTAAAACTGAATAGATGAGAACATTAAGAAAGAGAGAAAGAAACTTTATTCATTACATCACAATTAGTTTACAAATGATTAATAAAACAATTTTTTAATAGTTTTATTAATGAAGAATAATTAAAACTAAAAAAAAAATTTTTTTTTCAACGCTACAGTGGGATGCAACAATATATGCTATGCTCAGTTTACGGATTCCCGCAACACTGGATTTTCATCGAAGCCTTGTCCTACTATTGAACCGGTGGTGTCTGCAATAGACACAGCTCATTTTCCAACATGGTAGAGCCAAGCGGCGGCTTCTGCTGCTGCTCGAATGGCCCGCGTGAAGTAGAGCCATATTATGGTTCTGCGTTTCGTTCGGTGAGTGAGGTATCCGGAGGCCTACTCCCCCTCCCAATGCCCCAACCTCATCCTCCCTTCCATCTCCCAAATATCTTTGTAAAGGCCGGCAACGGACCTGCAGCACCAGCAGTGTTGCAGACGTACGCGGGCGACGGTAATCACTTACCATCACCGGGACCATCTGGACCGCTTGCTCGTTAGTGGCCTTTCCCATTAAAAACAAAACCTTTAAATTGATTTTAAAAAGCGCCAATAGCCTAATGAGTTAGGGTACGGACTGCAAAACATGAGGTCACAAGTTCGACGCTCTTCTAAACTGGCTGGGGAAAGCTACTATTATTCAAACAACGGCTTCTCCAGAAGCTCATAATTTATTATAACCAAGTAAGACTTTAAGCATACATTACAGTCAAACCATATCGCGTTCCTAAATTGATGAACGACACCTAGCGACAAATTATTTAACTAAAACTTTAGTCGAAGAGATCAAACACAAGCTCTAATGCTTAGTTGGAGGGTTAACAGGAATATTAGTAATGCTAGTTAATTTTATTTTACCCTGTAATGAAATCATGAGCTTATAACAATAAAGTGAAGTACATAACAATCGGGTATTCGGTATAACTTACAGTTCAAATCACGACGAAGCAACAGATCGAGACGATACATTCCGACCGCATCGTCCAGCGTTGAGTCGCGCTCCCCAGCCACTGTACCAATGCGATAAAGAACGGTACAGAAATAAGTTTAACTATAAGTCTCCTTCTCCACATCTTGCCTATTGAAGTTACCTTTTTATTGGTTTGTGTTCGACAAACAGACAGTGTAATAATCGGCTTAACCATGTTCGCATCGCTACCGTCCAATAGGCGAGGCTTAAATATTTTATAAACGGTTCATGTATTCACCGACAGATGGCATTCATTACCTAATGCATCGTGATTGGGTTATAGCCGTGTAGAAATTGTATAGGACAAGATTGAAATGAAACCACAATTCATTAACATGAAGGCCTTCTGTTCGTGCGTCTCTACAGCTGAAGCTGTAAAGCCCACCAGGCCAACAGCATACCTCCCATGGGAGGGTTTTAGTCAGTCCAGCATCTTCAACGCTGATCCCACTAGAGAGGGTGACAGGTGGTAGGTGCGAGAAGTTACGACTTAGGGACCTTCAAGAAAATAGCGTAATCCTTCCTTTTAAAGGCCGGCAGCGCATCTGTAGCTCCTCTGGTGTTGTGGATGTTCGTGGGCGTCGGTGATCACTTACCATCAGATAAGCCGCACGCTCGTTTGCCCCCTTCTTCTATATAAAAAAAAAGAGCACCTTTCCCCCACGTTAAAATAATAAAAAAAAACTTCACTCCTATACCAGTCGTAGCTTTATTTAATTATTTGGCACCAGAGGGCTTTACTGTTCCATAGTTCAGTGTTGGATTGTACAGACAGACAAGACGAACAGCTGCAAGCCGATGGACACCGAAGGTGACACATATGATGGAATGATGGAATGAATGAATGAATGAATGAAATAAATAAAAGTTCTTTATTCTTTGACGCGATAAGACTGGTACGCTATTTAAAGCTTAGTGAAATTGATATCGTCGGTCATTGCAGTTGTAATAATATTGTATATAATTTATAATAATACAATAATAATTATTTATATATTTTTTCTGTTGAAGAAACAAATATATGAGGCGAGTGTAAATGGAGTGGGTGGAGTCGGGAGAGGAAGACCTAGGCGAACATTTCACGATCAAATCGGAGACGTTCTGGAAAAAGGCCAGGTCGAGAGAACTCTAAACCAACGAGCGTGCATGCGAAGATCGATGAGAGTGGAAGATGCGAAAGACGTATGTCAGGACCGTAGCAAATGGAAGAAGATTGTCTCTGCCTACCCCGTTGGGAACAAGGCGTGAATATATATATATATATATATATATATATACAATAATTATCTATTTATTACATTAACAAAATTCATCGTTAATAATGAGCTTTGTTTATTTGTATTTATTTTGTTAGTAAGTATCTAAGTATGAATTAAGTATGTGTTATATAAATTTATATGTTTATTTAGGACTTGGAATATCTTTAGGTTTCAGTTTAGTTTTTTTTTTTACAACTTTTATGTTTTGCACCTTAAAAACAACTCTCCACGCCTCGGGTCGACTGGCAGAGAATGCCAGAAGGCATTAAATCCGCCCTTTGCGTTACTTTTATTAAGTAAATAAAAAAAAAAAACAAGTGTCAAATCTTATTTTTTTTTTGTCAATCTCACACTGTTTTGTTACGAGGCCCCTCTGACGAAGAAGAAACAGACGAAAGAAACTGTTGATTTTTTTTTTTCCAACAACTATTATGTACGTCGTAGAATGAAAGGTACGCTCCCATAGACAACTGAACTAAACTGAAGCACAAGCGCGCCGCACACTCGAGCAGAGCGGCGCCCGCTCGCAGGCACGACGCACGCGCAGCCGTCCATGGTATGCCACACAGCTCGTAATGACACTGGCACTCTCTTCACCTTTCTTTCTTGTTTTTTTTATCCGAAATGGGTACAAAGGTGGTGCGTACCCCAGACGACTCCTGGGCAGAGAAAGAGCCTCTCCTTCTCTGCCTTTAATATAAATCAATATTCACCAATCAGCCTGTAGATCTATGAAACGCAATAATTTACCAAAAACAATAAGTGTTCAAATCAGTAGATCTATAGATCAATGTGGCACTGTACCAACATCGGTTTGATCTCGTTTCGCAGACTACCCACATAACCAATGTTACAATATTCGTTGAATCGAATAACGCAATGACACCGCAGTATGCCTTTTTCTATAAAAAAAAAAAACAATGGCACCGCATACCAGTAATTTGGTATTAATACCGGTAATGGCAACGAATACCAGTGAATACCAGTACGTGCACAACAAATATGAAGGTTACAAACAAAACAACCATACCATTAAACGTGTTGGTAAGCACTGAACACACCTGCCCTCTCCAGTATTTCGCCAAGAGCGACCCTGTCGCCAGTCTTCAGCGCCATTTGTCTCCTCGCGGTCAGCTCTTGCAGCAGCCACGTGGGGGTTGGCGGGCCCGCGCTGCGGTTGAAATGGCATCCATCAATGGTCACCCGTTTAGTTCTCCAGTATGCAAGTGAACTGGATTCGATGGTGCCGGCCTCCGAGGGCATTCGGGAGATGGGGTGGAGGATGAGGAGGGGGGTAGGGAAAAGGGGAGAGGGGGAGTGGGCCTCCGGGTACCTCACAGACCGAACGGAACGCAGGGGCACAAGATGCGTCTACTTTACGCCGGTATTCTGCGAGGTTGCGGTACCGACCAGGTCGAGTAGCAGCAAAAGCCACCGTTACCACGTCCTGCAGCGCATGTGCAGTTCCTCTGGTGTTGAGGATGTGGACCACCAAACAACTCCAACCGAAGTAGGTTACAGATGTGTCGCGACTCCTGTGGACCGATTACTGCCGGCTCTCTATACCTTACAAAGCGGAACACAACGGTGGTTGCAGTGCTGTTTGGCAGCAGGCATTAGTAGTCGAGTGGCACCTGGCCAGACGACACCTTGGCAGAGGAGGAGCCAGCAGACCGTTCCGCAAGCTCGGTAGTGAATTCTGCCATTCGGTGGCGAGCGTCTCTTTTGCCGGCAGGCGGGGTGTGTGTGAGTGTGTGTGTGAAATGTGGTGACATTTAGGTAAGGTCCGGATGGAGCATTACTTGCGAAACGTGTCAAGGCAGCGCAGCACTTGGCCGGGCAACTCCCTCTCGTTCGCAGTCTCGCACCAGCGCAGTGCGTGTGAGCGAGACAGACTGATGATCTCTCCCTCCGTCTTCGTGTCGGCTTGTAAGGTCAGCAAGTAGGCGCTTCTGTGAAAAAAAAATATTTTTTTTTATAGCTCCCGCACGCGGCTTAACAATCTGTTACTCCCTTCTGGTGGCTTTAGACGAAAAGCCACATAGAGCTGCCAAATTTATGAATTCGCAAAACTTTGACCCATTCTTGGCCAAGGCAACTTTAATTTGATGATTATTTTTCCAACAATTCACTAAATTAAAATTTTAAATATTTTTAGTATACTATATCATAGCAGTATATATATGATTAACCCCTATACTAAAATGCGTTTCGATCGGTGAGTGAGGTAACCGGAGGCCCTCATCCCCTCCCTATTCCCCTCCTCTTCCCTCTCAACTCCTTATTTTCCTTATTTATAATTTCATTTTAATTAATGTTATCTATTAACACATGCTCGGGCTTCTTCCAATTATAGTATTTATTTTCTTGTTTTAAATGTGGAAACTTGTTCATGGCTTTTTAAATATATATAATATAGTATTTTGTTAAATTAAGTACTAGATGTAAGTTTTCCGAATAAAGTTAAATAAATAAATCTCCTGGCAATCTCAAGTCCAGTTCTTTCTGCCGAAAAGGCGTAGTTTGTTGCGGGAATGCTTTTAGCCACTCTAGAGTTGGCCCAAATGGAAATTCGTGATCTCTGCCTATCCCTGTAGGTTAGCGGCGTGAATATATCAGTATCATCACACTGAAACGCTTGTATATTGTATTATAAGTGCACACTGTAGGGTGAGCGCGGTGATGAAGGAATGTTCAGGCAAGCTACATCTTTGTGGAACCCGTGAAATCCCAGGGTCATGTATTCTCACTACTTTTTGTTTTATAGAAGAAGGGGGCAAACGAGCGTGCGGCTCACCTGATGGTGAGTGATCACCGACGCCCACGAACATCCACAACACCAGAGGAGCTACAGATGCGCTGCCGGCCATTAAGGAAGGAATAGGCTCTTTTCTTGAGCTGATTCCACAGTCGAAGTGCGTGGCAGAAAACTTCGATTGAAACGCACTGTGGTGGAATGGCCAACCATCTCGGTGGTATCGATGGTACTTCGAATTCTTTCGAATACTTTTCGATGCATCGTTATGTTTTATATATTTTTGTGGGCCTTGTCTATTGGTTTAACTTTATTAAACTAGCAACACTGAACAGAAAAAGGCATTAAAAACCGAATATATGGCGGGGAGTCAATAGTGAATTATTGAGTACAAAAGAATTATCGCTCTGTGGGTACGTGCTTGCGTGCGTGCTTGCGTGCGTGCTTGCGTGCGTGCTTGCGTGCGTGCTTGCGTGCGTGCTTGCGTGCGTGCTTGCGTGCGTGCTTGCGTGCGTGCTTGCGTGCGTGCTTGCGTGCGTGCTTGCGTGCGTGCTTGCGTGCGTGCTTGCGTGCGTGCTTGCGTGCGTGCTTGCGTGCGTGCTTGCGTGCGTGCTTGCGTGCGTGCTTGCGTGCGTGCTTGCGTGCGTGCTTGCGTGCGTGCTTGCGTGCGTGCTTGCGTGCGTGCTTGCGTGCGTGCTTGCGTGCGTGCTTGCGTGCGTGCTTGCGTGCGTGCTTGCGTGCGTGCTTGCGTGCGTGCTTGCGTGCGTGCTTGCGTGCGTGCTTGCGTGCGTGCTTGCGTGCGTGCTTGCGTGCGTGCTTGCGTGCGTGCTTGCGTGCGTGCTTGCGTGCGTGCTTGCGTGCGTGCTTGCGTGCGTGCTTGCGTGCGTGCTTGCGTGCGTGCTTGCGTGCGTGCTTGCGTGCGTGCTTGCGTGCGTGCTTGCGTGCGTGCTTGCGTGCGTGCTTGCGTGCGTGCTTGCGTGCGTGCTTGCGTGCGTGCTTGCGTGCGTGCTTGCGTGCGTGCTTGCGTGCGTGCTTGCGTGCGTGCTTGCGTGCGTGCTTGCGTGCGTGCTTGCGTGCGTGCTTGCGTGCGTGCTTGCGTGCGTGCTTGCGTGCGTGCTTGCGTGCGTGCTTGCGTGCGTGCCCTATACTAAAATGCGTTTCGATCGGTGAGTGAGGTAACCGGAGGCCCTCATCCCTCCCTATTCCCCTCCTCTTCCTCTCAACTCCTTATTTTCCTTATTTATAATTTCATTTTAATTAATGTTATCTATTAACACATGCTCGGGCTTCTTCCAATTATAGTATTTATTTTCTTGTTTTAAATGTGGAAACTTGTTCATGGCTTTTTAAATATATATAATATAGTATTTTGTTAAATTAAGTACTAGATGTAAGTTTTCCGAATAAAGTTAAATAAATAAATCTCCTGGCAATCTCAAGTCCAGTTCTTTCTGCCGAAAAGGCGTAGTTTGTTGCGGGAATGCTTTTAGCCACTCTAGAGTTGGCCCAAATGGAAATTCGTGATCTCTGCCTATCCCTGTAGGTTAGCGGCGTGAATATATCAGTATCATCACACTGAAACGCTTGTATATTGTATTATAAGTGCACACTGTAGGGTGAGCGCGGTGATGAAGGAATGTTCAGGCAAGCTACATCTTTGTGGAACCCGTGAAATCCCAGGGTCATGTATTCTCACTACTTTTTGTTTTATAGAAGAAGGGGGCAAACGAGCGTGCGGCTCACCTGATGGTGAGTGATCACCGACGCCCACGAACATCCACAACACCAGAGGAGCTACAGATGCGCTGCCGGCCATTAAGGAAGGAATAGGCTCTTTTCTTGAGCTGATTCCACAGTCGAAGTGCGTGGCAGAAAACTTCGATTGAAACGCACTGTGGTGGAATGGCCAACCATCTCGGTGGTATCGATGGTACTTCGAATTCTTTCGAATACTTTTCGATGCATCGTTATGTTTTATATATTTTTGTGGGCCTTGTCTATTGGTTTAACTTTATTAAACTAGCAACACTGAACAGAAAAAAGGCATTAAAAACCGAATATATGGCGGGGAGTCAATAGTGAATTATTGAGCACAAAAGAATTATCGCTCTGTGGGTACGTGCTTGCGTGCGTGCTTGCGTGCGTGTGTACGCGTTGTTCTGTCTCCATAAGGAGATTTATCGTTAAAGATTTTATGTTCCCGATTTAAAAGTTTATAGTTTAACTCTCGGCATGGCACGTCATCGCCGCCCGTCGCACCTGCTCATGACCCTCGCCGCCCACTCCGCCAGGCAGTCGGCTGGGCGCGGGTCGCACCGCAGCCTGCGCGCGACATCACCGACCACACCCACTTGCACCTTGTCCAATTCGATGGCTTCCACTGTCTGCGGAATGAACAATATACAATTTAACAAGTTTCTTTATGACAGACACACTGACACACACACAGATAGAGAGGGAGAGAGAGTGAGACCCACACGCAGACACCAACACACCAAGACACACTATTTTCACGTGTCAGGTGCTGAGCCTGTCACCGTCTTTTCACCTGTCCCAGGTCCTGGACCTGCATGTCGCACATAAGTTTCATTTCATTCATCGGTACCAGCTCAGCACATAGAGAATCGAACTCGAGTCACATGATTCGGAGTCAGATCCCCTAACCACTAGGCTTTCGTTGCCTCTATTTCAAGGTTAACTCACAGCCGAGTCAGAGAAGCGACTCCTCGGCCACCGCCGCAGCTCGCTCACCCACGTCTCAGCCCGGTGGGCCTGCTTGGTGAACACGGACGCCATCTTATCGAACCACCCGTTAGATGTCTTGTCTGAAATGAAAGAACCATTAGAGTTACCTGGTTTAGGCGGTCACCGGTATGTCTAACGCCCAGCCCCCTTCGACATACACTTCACGGGAGCAATATGTCGGCTCCGAAACTCTCTCAAATATCTACAAGGGGCCTTTGCCCAGCAGTTGGACATTAACATGCATTAACAAGAATAAAAAAGAAGAACGTTTTTCTTCAAGGTCAAGAGGAGTACAACGACTGCACCGACAGAAACCATTACTTATTTTGTGACTCGCGCGTTTGGCTGAACAGTGCCAAGTTCACGATCTCAACCTACCCCTGTGGGTACCAAAGGCGATAACAACCAGCACCGCCACCGGATGGCATGCCCCATCACCATTCGGTTTTCCTATAACTGTCAACTGTAACTCACCACTCCAACCGTCCAGCACCATCGTGTAGCTGGCGATGTCCGCCCAGAGGGGCGGCAGCCGGCGCTCCACAGCCCTCCTCTGCTTCAACGTCAGCTCGTCCCAGTTCGAGAGCATACCGAACGACGCGACCAGGTCTGCAATAAAGAAATGCACGCAGTGATGTAAGCTTTAAAAGCAAATATTCCGCAGAGTCTGCGGTGCTGCACGGCGGATCGAACCTGAACCCCGACCGCTTCCTGACCAGCATGTAAATAGTCCACCAAGCACGACTCTCACTACGCTACCGCACGTTATTTTTTAAGCAAATGGCGGCAAACGAGCAAGCGGTTCACCTGATGGTGAGCGATTACCGTCGCCAGCGTACATCTGCAACGCCAGAGGTGCTGCAGGTACGTTGCCGGTCTTTAAGGGTGTTTGGGAGAAGGGTGGAAGGATGGGGAGGGGGTATCCAAGATGCCTTTACTTCACGCCGGTACCGTCCCGGTCGAGCCGGCCCATTTAAGCAGCACCCTTTTTCTTGAAAAAAAGGAGGGGGGAGGGTGGCAGATTCTCGCACAAACGCCGCACGCCCGCCACGGACAGTAGGTCGGTGGCCAGCATTGGATCATTTATTGACTGCCGGCTTTCCGCCTCAGTCCCCAGGACGGCAAAGCACCTGCCCACGTCCACGGGTGGCCGTAGCCGCTTACCGTCACCGTGGTCTTTTAGCTCGTATTTACACTTCATTCAAAGTTATTGCCTTCAGCCACTTACCACCGAAATATTGTGTGTTTGAAAATTGAATATCGATAAGCCTTTAATATATTTTTCCTAAACTCCACACGGACAAAGAAAAAAAAAATTTTTTTTCTATTTATCGACTAGAGAAACATAAAACTCATTTGTCGGACGACATTTTTTAAATCTACCACCATATCTCAAAGAAGTTCCTCCGAAGAAGAACAAGAAAAAAACTTTGTACTTTTATTGGTTTCCCCTCTTTATATGCATTTTTTTTAAATCAAAAAAAAATTTGAAATATCTTGGGAGCTAACGAATCCTTCCCAGTGGTTATTGTCATCCATGTATTCCTTTACATCATAATAACCCTTTTTTTAGTTTTTGTTTAACAAATTGTTGAACAAACTTTGCGCACTTACCGGGACCTTGTTTTTATATATTACATGAATATACTAGTTACGTAATAAATCTCATTGTATTACAGAGCTACAGGGCAGTCGAGTTCGTTGCCTAGAACTCTGTCCACCCCGGCATTGGATATATGATTGTGAGAAGTTATTACTCGCAGGCCCAGGCAGACGTTATCCAGACATTTCCGGTAGGTGGCGCGATGAGAATGAATTTTATGAAAAACTCGACTAGAGCGCCACCTGTCGGCACCAGATTTTGTCATTTTCTTTTTTGGCTCCTAAGCCAACATATATTGTGAATTCGATAAATTTTAGTATCTCGACCACAGCGCCACCTGTCGGGTGCCAGCATAACTATGAACCATCGTCTTCATCGTATTGCAGAAATGTGTCCTCGATCTTTCGCGAGCGATACGCTTTCGAACGGACAGCATTTAATCTTTATTAGATTCTTTCTTTATTAGCAGAGCAAAAGTTTCCGCATTAAAAAATAATCTTACCGTCCATTGAGAAAACCTTCACCGCTTCAGTCACCTCGCTGTCCGCGTTTTCTTCGTCCTTTGTAGCAACACTGAAACAAATATAGAAACATGGCGCGGTTGAGGGATGCCATATCTGTCGAAATATATTACCGGCCGGCTCGACCGGGGCGTGAAGTAGAGACGTCTTGGACGCCCCCTCCCCATCCTTCCACTCTTCTCCCAAAAACACCCTTAAAGACAGGCAACGTACCTGCAGCACCTCTGGCGTTGCAGATGTATGTGTGCCTTTGCGTCAAGTTCGGTGTGTGAGGTAACGGAGGCCCACTCCCCTATCCTTGATGGCCGGCAAGTCGCCCGCGGGCCTTCTGGTGTGCCAGATGTACGTGGCTGTCAATTGGTCGTTTAAAAAAAAAACTTCATGAGCAGACTCATGGACATGCCTACATCAGCACTATACTAATATATACATTTCTTTTTACATATAGTAGTTGAGCGGTGGTGCGTCCCGCAGGGGAAATCACGTTGGGGGGGGGGGGATGTAGAGGCTCGAAGGGCCAGCGCAATTGCCAGCCAAAGTCCGTTAAATATTGCGAATTCCGGATCTAACGTACGATAACGGGACGGCGACAGGCTCACGACCTGACAGTTCGGGAGATGCCCAGGGCCGCTGAGGAGGTGCACTCACCCCAGAACGAAGTAAGCGTGCCCGGAGCAGCGCATCATCGTATCCTCATACAGCAGCTGCACCAGGTCCCGGTCCTCGCTGCCTCTCACCGATTCCAATAGACTCTCCACCGCTTCTTTAAACCTGAAACGTTTTCAATACAAACGTTACAAACACTTGGTGGAATTCCAGCGTATATTCGGTAGGAGCACGAACACACGTGCAGGGGAGCTCTGGGGTGCGTTCTCGGCGTTGAAGGATATTTAGCGAAAGAGGGGGGGGGGGGGGTGACCGGGTGGGTTCACTGCTTCACGCCGGCATTCTGGGAGTACTGCCCAAGTCGGGCCGGCTCATTAGTACAGCCGCCGTCGGTTATGTTACGTATGTTATTCCCTACCATATTTTAAGTAAGTCTTCTGAACCTGAATGGCCCACGCCCAACTGAGAAACAAAGCGTTCAGCAGAGGCCTCACAAAGGAAGCGCATGTGAAAGCTTGCCCGTACTCGGCACGCTGGACACGGGTCGGTGAGCACAACGCCTGCACTCCGAGCACCGGTGGTGCTGGAGTGCAGGCGTGCGAGGAGTAAAAGCAAATCAGGAGTTTAAGAGATGGATCTGAAAGTATCAGCTCATTCAACATACCCATGGATGGCACAGCAATCGTCTACGAACAGCCGGCACGCCTCGACCACGAGCGGCGTGAGGTCGCCGCTGCGCCCCAACATTGGCGCCAACAGTTGCGCCATCGTCGCGCCGAAATCGAACCCGACGACCTGCCGCATGCGCAGCGCCGACATCACCTGCAGGCAGAGCGCCGACGCCGCTCGCGGATCGCTCTGCGAGGAAGGAACGAGAGTATTTATCCGGCGGCATTTCTGTCACCGAACAGCACTGCAACCACTGTTGTGTTCCGGTTTGAAAGGTAAGGTGCTCGGCGGTGAAGGAATCGCGAGGAAACCTGCATATCTCTCTCCAAGCTTGTGTCTCACAGCGATTTAACACCAAAACGGGACGGACGCGGATCCCCTATCCCCCTCTCCCCCTCCCTCAGACCCATTCTCCCCCCGCCTTCTTGCTGGGGCAGGGAGCGGGCAGAGTTTGCTATTATCCATTGCCATCCATTCTGATAAGCGTAAGGCAGAAGTATTTGAAGCTCGAGGGAACTGTCCCGTCCTGTAATAGCAGTTTGCCGTAATATTTGAGTGGAAACTTAATTGGCTTTTGTTCGACTTGTAAAAACAAAAGGTGTGGTGATAATTTATGTATAGATATATATGTGTAGGTATGTATGTATTGGTATATGTATGTGTTTGTGTAGATATGTATACTTTAACATTTCAATTTGTTTTAATTATAATTTCACGATTAGTCTTTTTGCTTTTTATATTATTTTAGATTTGATGCAGCTATCACAACATTTCTTCACGCCCTGGGTTCACTGGTAGAGAATGCCGAAAGTCATTCAGTCCGTCTTTTGTGATGCTTTTGGTGAACACAATAAAGTATAAATAAATAAATAAATAAATAAAAAGATAAGCAATACAGGCAAACGCAGTGTAGGACGACCCCCCACAAGATGGAGTGACGACCTGCGCAGTGTTGCGGGAAGTCGATGGATGGCAGGTGGCTCGGGACCGAGCTTCGTGGCAATCTTTGGAGGAGGCCTATATTCAGCAGTGGACTTGTGATAGGCTGAAATGATGATGATGATGATGACGAAGCAGTACCCGACACCTCTTACCGTCTTAGACGCTGCTGTCTGTCATTGTATTGTGCACTTTTAAATTAGGGAGTTTTAGAAGTAGCAACACCGCCATCTGGCGACACCCGCAGGAGGAATTGCACATTCCAGATTCTAACACCACATTGTCGCCACAGACCCTAACGAATGCAAACAAATAAACCACTTTATTATATTGTGTTTTAAGCGCGGTAGAGCCAAGCGGCGGCTTTTGCTGCTGCTCGAATGGGCCGGCTCGACCGGGTCGGTACCACGGCCTCGCAGAATACCGGCGTGAATTAGAGGCATCTTGTGCTTCTGCGTTTCGTTCGGCGAGTGAGCTAACCGGAGACCCACACTCCCTTTCTATTCCCCACCTCTTCCCTCCCATCTCTCAAATATCCTTAAAGACCGGCGACGCACCTGCGGCATCTATGGTGTTGCGGATGTACGCGGGCGCCGGTAATCACTTACCATCAGGTGAACCGCTTGCTCGTTTGCCGTCTTTTCTATAGAAAAAAAATATATTGAATAAGCTGGGAGTTTCAAGGTCGAATCACAATGTGCTTGCATTAGGAACCCTCGGAGATGTAGCAGGAACTGTAGGAGTCATCTCACCTTCGCGAACTGCAGCAGAGTTCCGAGCACGTCATCTATTGTTCGGTCCACTTCTTTGACCGATGATGCATCTGAAATTAAATTAAAAGTAAAGTAAGAGCCTGCAAGTGCCCATCGCTGGGCAAAGGCCACCTTCTCAAATACGAGTATCAGGAGAGAGGTGTTCAAGATGTTTTCCTTCACCGCCGAGCAAGTGCTTAACACGGCACTTGAAATTGGCTATTGTCTAATTTTTAAGACCGGGTTTTTTTTTATCGTGTCCAGAAATTTATCCTATTTTATAAATTTTTTCTTATTGTTTTCATCTGAAATGGAAATGACTCGGAAATATTTGAAACTCAATTCGATTTTTTTTTCTTTTCCAAACTTTTTAATCTGCTGTGTTGTATCACTTGTGTCGGAGAAACCAACCTGCGGGAATACTCTGGTCGCTCCTGATCGGGGGATCCCGTCTCGTTGTCCACAAGATGGTGGACGTGGCGCTAGAAATTACAAATACCATGTTATTTGCATATACAAGCAAGCAGCTTGCTTTTATACAGCAAAGCAAGGCTAGTCAGAGCTCTACACATATTAGTTGTTAAAACCCACATTTCACGACAAGTGGTGAGCCTGTCGCCTGCTTGATGTCCAGACCAACGATCTGGCTTGCATGGCGCTTTTAGCTCGCTTCAGCTGCGCCTAACGATAGCTAACATACCTATTTGTCTATACTATATCGTTGTCCAGTCTAACATGCCGACATGGACATGGATGGACAGACAAAACAAACATTCTCACGTCTCCGTCGGCTTTTTTCTCAGCGTTGCCGTTTTGAAAGCCCTATCCGCCCTCAGGTGCGCGAAGAAAAGGTCCAGCGTGAGCTCCGCGCAGGCCGGCGCGCGCCCGCTGCGTGCCGCCCGCAGCGCGGGCAGGTGCGCGGCGATGATGAACGCCTCGCAGAATCTGGGGAGCGGCAAGTGTTACTGGACCGGGGTTACGGGTTCGGGCGGCGGCTCCTCCTTCTCCCCTTGAACCTGGTCGAGGAGGGGGACGCGCTTGTGCTTCAGTTTAGTTCAGTTGTCTATGGTATTGTAACTGCAGCGATGCAGATTATAATTTATGGAAAAAAAAAACAAAAAAGAGGATACTAGTTTCTTTCGCCTGTCTCTTCTTCGTCAGAGAAGCATCATCACGAAATGGTACAAGTAAATTAAAGTAGCAGAAAGTGCCCATTGCTGGGCAAAGGCCTCCTTCTCAAATACGAGTATCAGAGAGGGTTTAGGAGCCGGGAGAGGGCCCGCCACGCTGCTCCAGTGCGGGTTGGCGGGCTTCACATATCCTCGACATAATATTTTTATTATTTCTTAGACATGCCGGTTTCCTCACGATGTTTCCCTTCACCGTTGAGCACGTGGTAAATAAAGCACTTAAAATTGCTATTATCAAGTTTAGTGGTGCCGGCACCGGGGGATCGAACCCAGGTCACCCGCGCTCTGTGAAACTAAAGTGAGCGCCCTAACCACTAGGCTACCCCGGTTCTTAGGGAATAGTGGTAGATAGTAAAATAAAATTAAATTTGACATTTGAAAAACGAATTTTTTTCTTCTTGCGTTGAAGAATAAGGAATTTTCATTAATTTCATTCATTCATTCATTAATTAATTCATTCATATTGATGTACTGGTATATAGCGAGCTTCACATTCATCATTGCAGGTTTCCTCAAGATTTTTTTTTTTTTTTTATAGAAGAAGGGGGCAAACGAGCGTGCGGCTCACCTGATGGTAAGTGAACATCCACAACACCAGAGGAGCTACAGATGCGCTGCCGGCCTTTAAGGAAGGAATAAGCTCTTTTCTTGAAGGTCCCTAAGTCGTAACTGAATGTAGCCATAGCACTAGATGTGGCTGGTACCACGAAGCTCCGCGTGGCACCGCGTGGCAGGCACCATTAGCCCGGCAACTCACCTCCTCACCGATCCGATCCGGCTGTCACCCAAACAGCGGGCGACCCCGGCCCGCAACGCCCGCGCCCGGTCAGCCGCCAAGCCCAGCCCTAGGGCGGCGAGCGGCTCCGCATGACCCGCGTCGCGGAGCAGGGGGCTGCTGAACATGGCCGCGCGCTTGGGATCCCCGGTCGCCTCGGCATCGGACGCGAAGAGGTCTGCGATATATATTATCATCGGGGCTTTTTATAATGCGCGATGGTGAAGAATGAGGCGGACTCCCACCGACTGACGTTAGGAACACAACTCTGGACCCTCTTTCGGCCTCTTGGCTAAAGCTTAGCCCCGGACCTCCGCGGTGCTATCACACTTCGAGTCACCTTCCTCCACGGGGGCGTTTTACTGGACAACGGTTGTGCACGACCCCAGGGGCCCCGTTTCTGGTAGAGGAACACCATCAATATTTGGAGGCCCTGTGACCCCGTCTCCGAGCGGCATCTGTCCAGCCAGGTCTATTCACCTTTAATTTAGTCGCATCCATGTCACATTCCATTAGACCTTATCAGGAGCAACGTGACGATGCGCTGGCCTGGATTGGTGACCTCGAAAACATGCAAACAGAAAGCCTAATAAGGATGCGGTCTGCTTAATTTTGGTCTTGGTAATTTGAAGAGATTGCGGGATGCCATCGATCGATAGCGATTTCGATTTTCAGGGCTTATCCCACGGGAAGAAAAGGGGGGGGGGGGGTAAGGCCGTAACCGAACAATCCTTCGCGTATCATAAATTTGAAACAACTTAAATTCCACTGTTATTACTACATATGAGACTCTAAAAAAAAAATTACATTCAAACGCGTTCAAGAGCACACCCAGCGCCGCGTCTCTTATCTTGGCGAGCGGGTGCCGGCAGTGCTCCGCGCACCGCAGCAGAATCCCGCGGCGCAGCGTCTCGTCCATCAACGGCAGCCCGTTCATTGCCAGCAGCAGGACCGCCTCGTCCGCCTTCACCATCAGCTGCGACAGGTCCAGGATGTTGAACATGGCCGTCACGTCCTGGCAGCGGTACGCCGTGCGGAGGTACGTAGAAAGAATCTCCAGGCATTTCGTTCTGCAGCGGCCCACCACTTTCGGAGTCAGGTGCGTGATCCTCCTGGAAACAGCAACAGCTGCATACTCTCGGACAGGGTAGGCATATGTTGTTAATTCTACAGCGTCTAAACAATATAGTTTTAATACAATCGCATAGATTTAATCAGGTTTCTAAACAAATAAATAAATGAGTTTTAATTGTTAAGCTTTCACGACTGTGTACCCAAAATTAGGGTAGACAGATCTCTAGACATCGATAGTCTGTTCGAGCCTGTCGTTGTGCGTTCAAACCAACGACCCAAGCCGTACCACATTTTATCAAAAACTGATCGGTACGAGCCCCCCACCACTTAGGGGATAGTCTCCTGAGTCGGATGCAGCTTCCCTTACCGTGGCTATCGAGAATAAAATGTAGTATGATGTGAAGGATAGCACTTCTTCTTTTCTATCAGTTCGTGGACTTACCACATTAACCCTTAATAGATTATAATAATAGATCAACGCACCAGATGCCTCTCCCCATCGCGATTCTATGGGATTTCACATTCATCGTTTTGGAATTCATTCACCGTCAGTTTGTTTGCTACCGGTGTGCACCACGGGAAGCTAAGTGGTATTTAGTGAAAGAGATTGTATATTCATCAATACCAGCCCGGCGGTCGCTAATGTCACACCTCGTCTAAGTAAAAACAAAACCGAGACGTGTTTCGCCTCATAAAGAGGCTGCCGGCGATAACATCAAGCGCTGCCCTATTATTAACTTTTCCCCATCTTAAAACATATAAACAGCATCATGTTTCGCCTCATAAAGAGGCTGCCGGCGATAACATCAAGCGCTGCCCTATTATTAACTTTTCCCCATCTTCAAACATATAAACAGCATCGTGTTTCGCCTCATAAAGAGGCTGCCGGCGATAACATAGAGCGCTGCCCTATTATTAACTTTTCCCCATCTTCAAACATATAAACAGCATCGTGTTTCGCCTCATAAAGAGGCTGCCGGCGATAACATAGAGCGCTGCCCTATTATTAACTTTTCCCCATCTTAAAACATATAAACAGCATCATGTTTCGCCTCATAACGAGGACCCCTGTGGACTAAAGACCGAACGCCAAACAGCCCCTAAGTATCTATACCGGCTCTTACAAACCGGAAGACGACATTGGCTGACCCGCTGTTTGGCTGCAGAAGTTCGAAGGAGTGGTAACCTGCCCCGAGCACTCCTCGGCAGAGTCTCATCACCATCCAGTGCACGCATGCGCATGCGCTCCCAGTGCAGGAACGGACCACGTGATGACACGAGAGCCCACCTAAAGGTAACTTCGTCGCAGACCTCCGGGCACTCGCGCTGGGCGCCGCTCAGCAGCGTCACGCACTCGGCCACCGTGCGCGTGTCGTTCCCGAGCAGTCTCAGCGTGCGCCGGAACGCATCGAGCGCGGGCGACCTCGCCGCGTGCGGGGCGCGCGCCGCGGCCCGGCCGAGCAGCCGCGCCAGCTCGCGGCACGCGTTGCCCCCGACCAGCCGCCGTCCGGACACCAGGATGTCCAGCAGGCCGGGCAGCAGCTCCGGTACGTGCAACCTCTTGGTCACGGGTGTCAGGATTTGGATGTAGAGTCTCGCCGAGTCCGCATTTAGAGCTGCGATAAATATATATAACGGCTTTACAGTTTGCCATTTGATTACGCTCTTCTAAGATGGCTGGGGAAATCTACTACTATTACTAATCAAACAACTGCTTCTCCATGAGTTCTTTTTTATATATATATATATATTCACGCCTTGTTCCCAACGAAGTAAGCAGAGACAGTCTCCTTCCACTAGGTACGGTCCTGACATACGTCTTTCGCTTCTTCCACTCTCATCGATCTTCGCATGCACGCTCGTTGGTTTAGAGTACACTCGACCTGGCCTTTTAACAGAACGTCTCCGATTCGATCGTGAAATGGTTCCTCCAAATATTGATGGTGTTCCCCTACCAGAAACGGGGCCCCTGGGGTCGTGGACAAGCGTTCTCCAGTAAAACGACCTCGGGGTGGACGGTGACACGAAGTGGTCTCGAGCCACTGTGCATAGCACCGCGAGGGTGCTGGGGGCAGGATAATACCGCCCCCGGGACGGGGCTATATTAGCCAAGCGCAAGAGGGGCCACGGTTGTGTTCCGAACGGAGATCCCGTGACCCCTCACCAGTGCTGATGGGGACCACCGTGGGGTTTTAGTCGGTGGGAGTCCGACATAACCCGGCTACCTCGCAGGGACCTGGGTATGGTATGAGGGATTTCCCCACGAAAAACAAAAGGTCTTCCTCACACGACTCTACCATTAACACGACATGGGTTCATAATTTATTATGAAGCAAGGAAGACTATAAGCACACGTTACAGTCAAACCGTACCGCGTTGCTAAATTGATGAACGACATCTAGCGACAAATTATTGAACTAAACCTTTAGTCGAAGAGGTCAGAGAAGAGACGGTCCGGTCGACCGGCCAGAGATCCTTCGATCCAGATGCACGGAAAACATACAAATAATAGCGCATGAAACGTGCTTCGTTTTAACGGTTTTGAGTTACGGTCTCCGGCTCACACCGTTTCTCTCTCGCTCCGCCAGACCGGGGCGAAGCACTCGGCCAATCGGGCTCGTGATCGGACGGAGCGTATGCGCGCGATGACGTCACAGAAACATAACACTCAAGAGCTGGGAATACATTCGATATCCTACGGAGAGTGGCGCCATCGTGTTGTTCAATTATTAATGTTTGTTACGATTACTTAAATCCAGGAGTTAAGTAAGTAAGACAGTATATAAGTCCTAGATTTTTGTACTGAGATACATTGAAATTAGCATTTCGTATATTATAATGGTAGCCTAGAAGAGCCGTGGTAGCCTTGTGGGCAGGGCGCTCGCTTTAGTTTCACAGAGCGCGAGGAACCTGGGTTCGAACCCCGGCGCCGGCACCACTAAAATTGTTAATTTAAAGGTGCTCTGTATTTACCACGCGCTCGGCGGTGAAGGAAAACGTCGCGAGGAAACCTGCATATCTCAGAAGTAATTAAAAAAACCCGCCAACCCGCAATGGAGCAGCGTGACGGCCATTCCCGGCTCCTACACCTTCTCAGATATTCGAGGAGACCTTTGCCCAGCATTGGGCACTTACAGGCTGCTACTTTGCTACTTTTATATTATTATTTAAAGCTACTGCATCGGCCTATTTCACCACCAGCGCTGAACATAGGCGTCTCCAAGGAGGCACCAGTTTTGTTTTTTTTTTTCATATCCCAGCGTCTCGGGTGCCTTTTTTTTATTTATTTTTTTCAAAATGCAACACTATCAATCTCTTCGAAAACACTCACCCTCCGTATGATCCTTTAAACATGTCCATTTAATATTCACATAAGTCCCATATATATCTAACATAGAGTTCAGTTTGTCGAGGAGGTTGTAGACTATCCCTTGTTTATGTCCGTTCCTGAAGCAGGTGGCGATGAGAAGCTCTATGGTCTCACTGAGACAGTGCCCAAGATCGTCCATCTCGGTCTCCCGCCAATATATGATTGTGTCCAGCTGGAACAGAGAATTGAACCTATTAGCGAGCAATATTCGACTATTGTCGTGAACCGCTTTCAGATAACAAGCTGTAATGCTTAGTCGGAGGGTTAACGGGAATATTGGTAAGGTTACACGGTAAGTACGGATTGGTAGTGTTCTTTAAAAAAAAACCACGAGGCGCAGGCGACTGGGGGGACTGGGGGAACAGGGGGAGGGGGGGGGGGAATATCCACGCGAATCCGTCGAACAAGAATCTTACAGAATAGTGTTGGGGAGCGGCTTCCGTAGTGCGAGGGCCCGGCGCCGCTCTCACCGACCCATTGACCCCCCGCGCGGTGAGTATGGGTGTGTGGGGATGGAAGGATGCCTATACTTCACGCCGGTACTATGCGGAGGTACAGGCACGGTACTGGAGCGGTCGGTCCGGCCCAGCCTACCGCTCTGACGCGTACAGAAAGGTGTATTGGAAGCGCACGACTCACAACGTCCGCATGCAGGCCGTTGAGCACCGCCCCCCCGGCCGCCCCCGCGCCGCCCGCGGACGTGTGCGCTATCATGGTGAGCAGCGGCCTGACGAGGGTGCCGGCGTGACACTTCAGGTCTTCCTTGCAATTGCAAATCACCTGAAAGACACAAATTTATTATTAGCGTAGATGACGTCCCACCGAACACTGCGCCTGCGCATGACAGCCTGCAGTGCCGTACTGCGCACGCGCACATTGCACGAAAAGAACGGGGGAGGGCGCCAGACGCAGCGTTAGAGGACACGGGACGAAGACAACGCAACCGGACCCCGATATTAAATATTGACTTCGACTGGGACTCGAACCCGGGAGCCTCAGTCTCAGCAGTCTGGTACGCTAACCGCTGAACAACGCGGTCGTCGTCGACACGGTGACCAACAATTGCGTGTGAAGTCATGCCTCCATAAATTCATACCAAGTTATTTTTTAAACTTATTAGTATAACACCGATCATGTCTTGAAACCTGAATTAAAAAAAACAACGCTATGAATTTCAGAATTTTAGCCTTGTCATGGTGAAATGGCGAGGAGAGGGGGAGGGGGAGGGGAACCAGGAGGAACCTACCTAACTAAGCGAGTGCGGCTGTCGCTCCGAGTGGGCTTGGCGGTGTGCGTATGCGTTAAGCTTTCCCCCGTGCAAATAGAAAAGCCCACGGCGGGGCCTGGCTCCATGTAATCAGCAAAGGAGCAGCGGTCGGCATAATTGCGTCGGACGGAAAGCGATCACGACCTCCGCACCGCGGCTGCGCGGCAGACACGCGCGCGCAGTGCGGCCGCCAGATGGCGCCGCTGAGCGGAGGTACGTCGCACGTGGCGCCCGCGGCGATGGCGGAATATCGAACAGTAAATTATGTGTTCATTTTCTTTTAGTGATGATTAATAGCTTCCATCATCATCATCATCATTTCAGCCTATCAGAAGTCCACTGCTGAACATAGGCCTCCCCCAAAGATTGCCACGAAGCTCGGTCCTGAGCCACCTGCAACCATCGACTTTCCGCAACACTGCGCAGGTCGTCACTCCATTGCGGCTGCCACTCGAGAACCTTTTTTCCCCAGCGGTTGTCAGTTCTGCGAGCTATGTGGCCGGCCCGTTGCCACTTCAGCTCGCTGATCCTTACGGCTACGTCGGTTACCTTAGTTCTGCTGCGGATATCATCGTTGCAGACTCTATCTAGCTTCCATAGTGCAATACAATTTGCCGCAATCGCCACGCAATCGCCAAGCGGATTGGTGAAGCGGAGTACCGGACACCTCGCACCTCAGTCGCCGGTTGCCCGTCGCGGCTATCCCGCCAGCCAGCCCCTGGTCGCCTCTTACGACGAACACGGGCAGAAAGGCGGCGGCAGATTCTTGCGCCAATAAAAAAAAAGAGTATGTTTTTGCTACCTGCGCTATTAGCCAACGAGCATTGATATCCACGGCGTGTTCCAGCGCTGACGTGACTTGTGACAGCCAGTCGCCGGAGGGCAGCTGGGAGGCGCGGCTGGTGGCGGCGGTCAGGGTGGCCGCGCAAGCGTGGCGGTTTATAGCGTTGTCCGCCAGCGACATCTCCTGGCACTGCTCCTGCTTGACGGCTTCACGCTTTCATCGCAATTTGTGTTGTAAAAAAGCGTGACGAACAATGAAACGTTACATTTTTCGTCACGCACACCCACTCGTTATTTCTTTCTCTCTCTCTCGTGCTTTCTATCTTTCGTTTCGCTGAAAAGTATTCAGGTATTAAGAGCGATAATTTTCGAAGTTTCCTTATAACGCGCATGCCGTACACGCTTCCTTTAAATGTTCTGACAGCGCATGATGTCCTAGCAGACGATTGTATTTGATTGTGATAGTAACGATGAAGTAGTAATGATAGTGGGCCTCCGGTTAGATAGATAGATAGAATACGCTTTATTGCACACCAAATACAGGAAAATAATGTAATAGTACAAAAACGTAATTAGACACGAGCGGTGGAACAATGGGCGGTCTTATCTCTTTCAGACAACCTTTGGATGGACAGGATTGTTATAAATGAACTTGGAAGTTGCATAAAAGCAATAGATATACAAATAAAACAGTACATAAAAGATAATATACACATATTATAGAAATACATACACGTTTTATAAATACCTATTATATATGTATACATATACATAAATAGGCTAAATCAATACAAATATAAAAGAACTGTCTAAATAACCGAAGTTACAAAGATAGATAGTGGGCCTTGACGAGATTCCGGTTACCTCACTCACCGAACGAAACGCAGAAGCACAAGATGCGTCTACTTCACGCCGGTGTTCTGCGAGGGGGCGGTGCCGACCCGGTCGAGCCGGCCCGTTCCAGCAGCAGCAACAGCCGCCGCTTGACTCTACCGCTGTAAAAACCTGCATTGCGCTATCGTAGTTTCTACAACTCAAAACTATATATTCAAGTTTCGCATATAGAGACGTCCTCCCCGGGTCACTCACGAACAGAGGTGACGGCGCTTCCGTAACCTCCTTCGGCTGGAGGTGTCCGCGCCGCACTGGCCGCACTGGCCGCTCGCCAGGTGCGGGGTCGCGTGTCGGCAAGTCACCTGGTCGCCGCGGGGCAGCTGCAGGTCGAAGTCCAGCGGGTTCTCGGACAGCGTGCGCAGGAACGTGCGTGTTCGTGTTCGCGTTCGCGTCGCGGCCGAGCGCGTCCGCAGCGCGCTGTCCGGGCCCAGATTCACGCTCGCCGCTCGCGTCATCGTTCGCCTTTGCTGGGAAGGGAATTAACGAAGAACGAAGATGTAGAGAACACATAATCGGATGTAAGGGGGACATACCATCTGTTTCACCCCCAGCTGGTTCCTAAACTGATGACAGGGGAGCATCACCACTGCACACGGGCACATTCGAACAGCAGCGAAAGCCGCCGCTTGGCTCTACCACGTAAAGATGATGCGTACCACACGGGAAAGAGGCGCGTCTTATTTGAGAACGCTGCAGGCGAGATAAAATCTGCGAAGATGACATACGCAACAAAATTGCCTTAAAGATTAACCCAGCACGGCTTGGGAAAGAAAGCTCCTCGTCCGACAAAGTCGTACAGCCTGCACGGTGTCGCACAGCGGAAAAGTCGACGGATGCGTGCGGCACAGGAGGCGTGCCCACCCTGATCCTCATCCCTTCCCTCGTGAGCTCAGGAGCTTTGAGCCGAGAGGGCGCCCCTGTGCGAGACACATGTAGACGATAGAGATGTTGCCACACCGAGAAGCATATTTGAAGGATCAGGTGAATTGATTGTGTTTTTTTTTTCACAGTATTATGGTATCGTACACATGTTCATAAAAACCTGACCGTCACTAGCAGCGTCGCGTGTGGCGACCATCCGCCCCCATCCCCCTCCCAACCCTGTCCCCTCCGCTCGCCCACCTCGGCTACATGAAGACCAGTGTTACGATTTCCACTCACCCATTTCTCTTTCAGCGGCAGCTCGTACTTCAACTCGGTGTCCGTGATATCGGTCCAGGAGTGCGTATTGAAGATGCACCCATAGAACCTGGCATCATTGGTGCCGTGGCAGCATATCGCGGCCACCATGCAGTTGTAGTTCTCGCAGTGGAAGCGCCTGAGGATTTTTATATCGTCAGACGTTTCTTCGCTTCAAAGTGCAGCTTTAATACTCTTAAGTACGAAGTTCGAAATAATAAAATTATACATACTGACAGTTAACCCTCAATCTGCGATCGGCTCCGTCGGGACACTTCACGATCTTGTTAATCGTCAGGTGCCAGCAGATCTTGGCTACGGACTTCACCAGGTAGAACAGCGTTTCCCGCACCATCCCCGTCACCCGGCTGTAGAGGATCGACCGCGGGGACTCCAGGTGTGCTCTGGGTATCTGCAAAAAGGGGAGAGAGAGGTAGGGTGTCTGATCAGGACCATGTCGATGTTCGATCGTCATATTGTTCGCACAGATTTACACAATTAAGTATTGTGAATGATTAAAATTATAATAATTCATGCGCCCAAAAAGGTACAGACGTGGTTCCCACTCGGTGGAAAGTCTAGCTACTCCACTATCTCCCAGTATATTCTCCAAGAAACCAACTTCATCCTGTTAGTTTTAGATGTCGGTGCGCGCGCGCATCGTAAAAATTCACTCTCATCATTTTTCCCAAACGCGCCAAAAGAAGTATAACCTCAAAAAAGAAACGACGGAGGATTGGTTACTAACGGGAAGACCTATGGTCTACCAAGGGTCTTCCCGATCTATCACGTGCGAGCGACAGCGTGTCGAGAAGAAACTCTGCAACCTTTGTGAAACATCATCATCATTTCAGCCTATCACAACTCCACAGCTGGACATAGGCCTCCCCCAAACATTGCTCGGTCCTGAGCCACCTGCATCCATCGACTACCCGCAACACCGCGCAGGTCGTCACTCCATCTTATGGGGATACGTCCCACACTGCGTTTGCCTGTACGCGGCTGCCAATCGAGAAACTTTGTGAGTGTTAAGAAGTAAATAAACGGAAGTTTAAGAAACCGGCCTTTCAACTCCAACCTCGCAACCCGTAGCTAGTAACAATATCTATGTAAACACACGTACATTATAATTATTTTTATATTGATATGCACAGTTTTACCTTTTCAAAGGCGATTTTTAACAATAGCATCGCTCTCAAGTAATCCACGACACATCTGTGATACACGTAGCGGATCGATGCGCCGTTCGGTTGCTTCTCGAACACATCGAGAAGATCCGCTATGTGGCCGGAGAAGAACTCCTCGCATACCTGCTCGGTGGAGCATCTGGTGGCCATTTTTTTTTTTATTATTATTATTATTATTTTACTGAGTACTGATTACCAATACCGGCGTGAACTCCGAAGGCGAGTCATAGCCCGAAAAAATAGACGTACCGAGACCGGGTTATTTTTCATGGTCTCCAGAATTTTATCTGCTGGTTTCCTATTCCATGTCAAAAGTCTAGGGCTTGTGGTAATTTTGATTATTATTTAAATTTTTCGAGTCATACATTTAAACCTCAATACGATTTTTTTTTCTTAAGAGTTAAATGAGCGAATTATCATCATCATCATTTCAGCCTATCAGAAGTCCACTGCTGAACATAGGCCTCCCCCAAAGATTGCCACGAAGCTCGGTCCCGAGCCACCTGCAACCATCGACTTCCCGCAACACTGCGCAGGTCGTCACTCCATCTTGTGGGGGCTCGTCCTACACTGCGTTCGCCTGTACGCGGCTGCCACTCGAGAACCTTTTTTCCCCAGCGGTTGTCAGCTCTGCGAGCTATGTGGCCGGCCCGTTGCCACTTCAGCTTGCTGATCCTTACGGCTATGTCGGTTACCTTAGTTCCGCTGCGGATATCATCGTTGCAGACTCTATCGCGCAGAGAAACACCGAGCATAGCCCTTTCCAGAGCGCGCTGAACAACTTTGAGCTTAAAGCGAATAAGAGATATCATCAAATCTATAAATGGAAAAAGAAAATATCTCACCTGAGTAGGGGCACCATGAGACGATAGCACACCCCCGTCTCGAGTCCGCCCCAGCACCGTTTGTAAATGGTCTCGTATATGGTCATATCGTTTCTGGAAGCCAACGCAACCATACAGACGTCAATGGGGTCGTCCCACCACCCCTCCTCCGTGTCACCTAAAGAGAAAACCGAATGAATGCCGCCCTTACTCAGTTACTACACTAGTTTTTCTTGGTGGTAGGCTCGTCGTCTGCCGAGGAGTCGCCTGGGCAGGCACCACACTCTCACCCACTTCTTGGCGGTAGCCTCCTCGTCTGCCGAGGAGTCGCCTGGGCAGGCACCACACTCTCACCCACTTCTTGGCGGTAGCCTCCTCGTCTGCCGAGGAGTCGCCTGGGCAGGCACCACACTCTCACCCACTTCTTGGCGGTAGCCTCCTCGTCTGCCGAGGAGTCGCCTGGGCAGGCACCACACACTCACCCTTTTCTTGAACCAAACAGCAATGCAGCTACTGGTTTGTTCCGGTACGAAAGTTATAGTGGACTGTCGGTACTATATAAAACAACTTTTGAAATTAAACTATAGTCGCGGGAGGACCGGGGTGTCAGACGTCCAGATGTCATGTCAACTACCTTCAGCTTTTATTTATTATTTTGGTCCGATGGTTAAACTCAATAGAATTCTAAAATCATAGTCTCATTTCAAATGTGTAGTTTTCGCGTACATACAACAGATCATAATAAATAACTTTGTTAAACTATTTTTTTTTTTTTGGATCAAGGTGAAAACTTTTCAATCCTCTTCTTCTGTAATTTATACTGGCTCTTAATGAACCGGAACACATGGCAAATCCTGGTTACGGGAGAGGCGGCTAGCAGTCTGTATCGGCGGCAGCAGCGGCTTCCCTCTAACCCTCGCACCCACCTGCGACCAGCTGGCAGAGTATGTCCAGCGGCGTGTAGTCCGCAGCCATCAGTGCGTCGAGGAGTGCGCGCAGCAGCAGGCGGTGCTCCCCCCGCACCTCGGCCAGTCGCGCCGGTAGCAGCGCCGCGAACGACATCCACGTCGGACTGGTGGAACAACGAAAATATAGTCCAAGATTCACCTACAAACGGGCTCCGGCTCCATGTTTCAAAAATAAAGAGAGCTCAGAACGGAATAGTACCTACTGGCACAGTGGCACACAGCACGCTATCGTGTCGTCATAAGTCTTAGGCAACTGGGTTTCGGTGGCGACAGATGATGTGACATATAGCTTTAGCTTTTAAAAGCGATTGACAGGTTTGAAGTTAGTCTATGACACAACCCAAAGTTACTGCTATGATCCACCCCAATGTTACTCCTATGATACAACTCGAAGTTACTCTATGACACGACCCGAATTTACTCTATGACACGACCCGAAGTTACTGTATGACACAACCCAAAGTTACTCCAACGATCCACCCCAATGTTACTCCTATGACACAACTCGAAGTTACTCTATGACACGACCCGAAATTACTCTATGACACAGCTCAAAAAATCCCTACAATTGCCACTGACACGGTCATCAAAACTATATCGAAACTTCCCCACAAAGTATATGACGAGTATATAAGCTCTAATGTACAAGGGGCGTTCAATGAAAAGTGTGAATAAGTTATTTATTTTATTCAGTAAACATACAGCGATACATAGCTTGATAACTTAAAAATTATTAACATAACTACAAGCCATTTTAATTGTTTTCTCATGTATGTTATAGGTAACTTTAATTGAATGTTTTTTATCATTTTAAAACCTTTTAGTTATATACGAATTGAGTGTTTTCTTTTCTATGCTTAAATAATCTTGCTGAAGAATGCCCAAAAAATGACTTGTGACTTATTTTGTAATACTTCATGGAAGGGATCCACCATTTTTCGATATCCAAGCTCCAACGACGATAGAAAGCTCCGCTCATCCATTCATCCTTTCCCATACAATCCAGCTGAGCATCAATCCTTTTTCTACTACAATTATTTAACAAATGTTTGATAGAAAAAAAAAATTAACTATATTTTAAAGAACGATATTACCAATCAGAATCGGTAAACGAAACATTTTCCAATGATTTCCAGAACCATGTAAAAATCACCCGGTATAAACTAAATTTGAATTTGTTACACATTTAAACCTTCCATCTGAAATGTTATTAATATATTCCAATACACAGTGTTTAAGCGTGGTAGAGCCAAGCGAAGGCTTTAGCTGCTGCTCGTCCGGGCTCGACCGGATTGATACCGCGGCCTCGCGGAATACCGGGGTGAAGTAGAGGCGTCTTGTGCTTCTGCGTTCCGTCCGGTGAGCGAGGTAACCGGAGGCCCACATCCTCTCCCTATTCCCCTCCTCTTCCCTCCCATCTCCCAAATATCCTTAAAGACCGGCGACGCACCTGCAGCATCTATGGTGTTGCAGATGCGTTGCCGGACAGACGCGGATTGAGATTTTGTAACTATACTGTTTAATTAATTATAGATACTAGTTTGGCACGTAGTAGCCCGCCACCCGACATCCGTAATCTCTGCTTATGCCCTATCGATGACCGGTAGTCGTATTAGTTCTTATATAACTATTGAAATGAAAACCCAAATCACAAATAGCACTTACTTATAGGCTTCGCCAGCGGGCAAAACTCCAATCAGTTTGGCTTTCATCTCGCTAGTGGACTCGTCCGAACGTATAATGTCCGCGACCCAGCGTAGGGGATTCGAATCCGGACGAAGCTTCTTCGGCAAGCCCACCATTTTCAAAAGCAAGGCGTATCTTTCCTCGAATCCGCTTGCTCTTTCGTACGTCGGCCATAACTGAAAGAAAGGTAAAAGAATAATTTCATTCATTCATTTTCATTTGTTTTTCAGCCTCTCACAAGTCCACTGCTGAACGTAGGCCTCCCCCAATCGTTCGGTGAGTGAGGTAACCGGAGCCCCATACCCCTCTCCCTCCCTCCAACCCCCTTTCCCTCTACCCAAATAACCTTAAACGCCCACGTACATCTGCAGCTCCTTTGGTGTAGCAGATGCACGTGGACGGCCGTTATCACGTACCATCAGGCGAGCCGCATGCTCGTTTAACCCTTTCCCACTAAAAAAAAAACAATCTCTATACTTTTCTATACTCTATACTTACTTTGTCAACCAAATCCAAGACGGCGTCGCAGCACACCTCGCCCCTGCAGCTCCTGGCGCAGTGCTCCGCGACGTCGTGCAACAGGCCGCTGCGTGCCGCCGCGTCCTCCTCCATCAACAAATACGGCTGCTGTATCAAACAGTCGAACACTACCGGCATGTACGTCCGGCAGAACTCCAGGTCTAAGCCGTCGTCCGACACGACGCCCCTGACCTCCGCTGCTGTCAACAATCTAAAGGTCACGCGGAGCGCGTCGGTGAGATGGGCCGTCTGGCGCGCATCCCTCTCGTCCCGGTCCGTTTCGAGATACCCGCGGGCCCCGCGCAACCATTCGCCCGTGTGCATTTTCAAATCCGCGAACGCCGGGTCGGTTATTTCAAAACAGTCAAGCGTGATCCTCAGAGACTTGACCAGAAGCGCGTCCTCTTCGGAATATCTATGTATTTTTAAATTGTCACTGATAACGTCCCAGGGTCGCGACCGGCACCAGTTTTCGAAGCTGCTTACAAAGGCTCCGGGCGTCCCCTCTAAAATGGTTTCATATTTCTTGAGGCAGGAGCACAAGCTTCTGTGATAGAGAACAATCTGCTCCGGAAGCAGTTTCTTTATCACCTCCGACAGGAAGTTCAGCGTGCCCTGAAAAAGTTAGACACAGAATTATTATTCGGCGATCTGTACGCGGTGGAGCCAAGCGGCGGCTTTCGCTGCTGCTCTAATGGGCCGGCTCGACCGGGGCAGCACCGCGACCTCGCAGAATACGGAGGACCTCCACCCCTCCTTCCCACCCGCCATCATCCTCCCTTCCGACCCCCGTTATCATCCCTCCCTCACCACCACCTCCACATCTTCCCTCCCATCTCCCAAATGTCCTTAAAGGCCGGCAACGCACCTGAAGCTCCTCCGGTGTCGTAGGCGAGCCGCCGGCACGTTTGCCCCTCTTTAAGAAGAAAAATATATATATGTATCCTATTATTAAATGCAAAAAAAAACTTACCTCACGATTCAAATCCAAAAGAACTTCAGCGTACTCCGTGCAAAACTTCAGAACTGCTTCCAAGTGCAAATATCTAAACGCGTCACGATTTCCAGCTTCGTCGAACAGCTTCTTGCACAAATAATTGTCTTTGGCGAGCAACATTCGCCTGCACACCTCCGCAGCGAGCCCGTGACTCGCTCGAACAACCGACAGAACGTAGAGAAGGCGGGAGGGCGCCGCTTTATTCCCTTCGATAATTTCAAAAATAATTTCAACAACACTGTAGATATCATTCGCTTTACGTTCATTCAAAGTCTTCCAGAACTCCACCGTCAATGTGGTGAGTTTCTTGAATGTTCGAACGTCCGCCATTTCATGGTGCGCGCCGCCATCTTGTGATGAACAAACGAGGGCCTCGATGAGTTCCAAGGCGACACTCTTTAGCGTATCGTTTCCGAACAGTTCGATTTTGTCGAGTAACAATCCAGCGGCACCTTTGAACGCATCCTCTGCGTACATATCTCTCGCGCTCGATATCTTCACGAAGAGATCGGGAAGGATCTCTTCCACTAGTGAATTGTTATCTTTCAATACATTTATTAACATTTCTGCTATATCCAATTCCGCTGCTACCGAGGTCGCTGAAACAAAACAATCGATTTTTTTCATACCTGCTTTAAAGAACGTCTTAGAAAGAAAATATTGCACGCCGGTCAGTCAGAGATGGTGTGCGCGAACCCGGTGCCGCCCTCTGGTGTTACAGTTTCCCAGCACTGGCTCTGGACACTGAGCAGATGCTTTCAATTGTCCATGGGAGCGTAACTTTCATTTTATGATGTACATTATAATTATTGAAAACAAATAATATCAAAAAAGAGGATATCTAGAGAGTTTCTTTCGCCAGTCTCTTCTTCGTGAGAGGAGCCTCGGTAGACTGTAAAAAAAAATCTGACCGACGAAATTATCTTTCTTACGTTGAAGAATAAGTGTTCATTCATTCATTCATTCAGTCCAGAGTCAACCATTACAATGTACATCGTAGAATGAAAGGTACGCCCCCAAAGACAACTGAACTAAACTGAAGCACAAGCGCGCCGCACACTCGAGCAGAGCGGCGCCTACTCGCAGGCACGACGCACGCGCAGCCGTCGCCCTCCTCGACCAGGGTCAAGGGGAGCAGGAGGAGCCGCCCCCCGAACCCGTAACCCCGGTTCAGTAACACTTGCCGTTCCCCAGATTCTGCGAGGCGTTCATCACCGCCGCGCACCTGCCGGCCGGCAAGCGTGACGCATGCGCAGCCGTCGCCCTCCGAGAGTCTACAATACTCACAATTGTTTCAACCAGTTTTAACCAGATCTTTAAACTTAATAGGTAATTGGGTTTTTTTTTCTGTAGCTGTGTCTTTGGAAGCTCACTGATCCCACATAATCACAGAGCAAATGCTTCATATAAGGCAGCCCAGACTCTATTGCTGCTTTCTTCATTCCTCCAGACCAGGGATTCCCGAACTATTTTGGACTAGAAACCACTTTTCCAAAACGAACTGATACCTCAGACCCCCATAGCCTAAAAATTACTTTAAAAATTCTATCTCGAGTTTTTTCCCTATCGATACAAAATACTTAACAAAAATTATTTTGCCGACGGGGGGTCGGATATCGACCACTTTGCTGAAACCCTGGTCTAGAGGAGTACCCAGAGGGTATACGTACATGCGGGCCGCGCGCAGAGAGCCGCCCGCGCGAGGCCCTCGGGACTCAGCGTGGGCTGCTGCAGCGCGGGCTGCTGCTGCGTCGCGCGCTGCAGGCCGCTGCACACTGCACGCCTCACCGCCGGCGAGCGCTCCGTGCGCGTGCGCTGCGCGGAAACGTTCGATCTTTATCGATGTGTGTAATGAACATATTTATTTGTATCGTTCTGTTATACGGTATTTACCGAAGGGCTTTTTAGAAAAGAAATTATATTTAGTTACAAGTATTTAATTGGGCAAGAAATGGATGACAGGTGTCACGCGCGGATGTTGGAATCGAACTGGCTTTCTCGAATGTAATCAAGAACGCGAGAACAAACAGAAATGCTGACAAGGCTAGTGTTAGGGGCAGTGAGCATTAATATATACAGTGTGTATACATAACAGTTCGCTAGGCCAAGTCGGCGACAGGCTCACCGCCTGTCACTTTGTCCCAAATGACGCTACTCCGTCGTCAGCGTCACCCGACGCTGAGCAGCTCCAAGTATGGCGAGACATCGAGGTCAAATGAGAACAGAGGTCTCTTTGTACCTGCAGTAAAATCTTGGCTGCGGTCTCGCCGCACTTAGCGAACGCAAGTGCGTGCGCGTCCGCGTTTCGTGCGTACGTCAGTGCGTACAGCGTGCGGCACAGCACGCGCTCCTCGAACTCGTCGAGCGCTCGTCCCTTGGCTGCAATCATAGTAGCAATGGACTGTACCAACAACATGAAGTGTAAAGTCACTAGATGGACCCTCTTTTTTTTGGATTGATGAGAATAACGGGCTGGCAATCCACCTGGTGGTAAGTGGCTACTGCAGCCCACGGAGGACACCTGTGGGCAACCGCTGAACGTCACAGATGCGTTTTCACTCCTGAGGACTAATATGCAATTCCTCACAGCCCATAGAAGTGTACTGGATCAGGTCAGGGCCAACCGTACTCCAAAACAGAGTATTGTATGCTATTGTAGGTAGATGTACTTTTTTTTTAGAATAATACCATCAATGCTATTTATTAATTAACATTACTAATATTCCTGTTAACCCTCGGACTAAGCTTACAGCTTGTATCTGGAGCGGTTCAATAGCCGAATGGCGGGCTCGAACCTGCGACGTCATGTTTCGTAGTCCGCACCCTGACTCATTCGGCTATTGGCGCTGAATAATCTATAACACTAATAAAGTAAGTTAAAACACTCTATTTACATTAAGTTAGACTATTTTGAAAAAAATGTTATCTACCTCAGAAAATAAAAATGAGAATTTTTGACGCTCAGCACAGAGCTCCAGCTTGGCTTTTTAATTTTGACAGCGGCGTGTCAATCATAGCAACAGATAAACGCCTTTCGACTAAATCAATTAATTATATTCTCATGGAATGTCCAAATTAAATACAATTCAAATTCTCAGACTGGGAATTATCTTGCATTATAATATATTAGTTACTAATGCATGAAGAATTTGAAGTGTTTTAAATTAAAAAAAAAAAACTTACAGTTTTCCAATATCACGTCCAGCAGGACCTGCAAAGTGTCCGCGTCCTCGTTCTCCAGCGCCAGCCGCAGAATCCTCTGCAGAACTATCTGTTGGTCGTAAACGAAGAATATCTGTAATGTGTCTATGGTACCATTAACAATTATTATTATCTCATCTACTTCCTCTCCTTTATCCGTTAACTTGCGTACACCCTTAACCCTTGCTCGCTGGTCATTATTTCCTCTGCAACATGGTTGATTGGTAGATATCGCTTGTAAGCGATAAGGCCGCCAATTGTACCTTTGTGTATTTTATGTTTCCTTTTATTTATTTATTTTTTCCTATTTTTGCTAATCGGTGTACAATAAAGTGTATTTCATTCATTCATTCATTCATTCACTATAATTATTATGTAAGTAAGCGACCGTATCACAGTGTGTTGTGCGACTTGTATAAGAGACAATAACAATTGTCAATATGACAAGCTCCACCGTGTGACAGCAATCGTTATTATAAATTGTCTATGGTTCTAACAACGCAATTGTTTTTTTTTTTTATTTAATCTTTAGGCACTAGTTCGTACATATGGCGGACTTAATGCCTAGAGGCATTCTCTCCCAGTCAACCATTAGGCTAAGCAGAGATATATACATAATATAGTTATGTGGGGATCAGAGTTGAAGATGGCGACCGACCGACTAATGCAGCACCTCTGGTGTTGCAGATGTACGCGGGGCGTCGGTAATCATTTATCATCAGATGAACCGCTAGTTCGTTTGCCGCATTTCCAATAAAAAAAAAACTAAACAGGGCACCCAATCCCCTTTTGTTAGTATAATGAACCCGAAGATTGTCGTGAACCACTGACCGGCCCAGTGTTTAGTACTGGGTGGTGGGAGTTCAAATCTATTTTTTTTTTCCCCCCAAATGGCGGAGCTGATGTATATCGGCAGTTGACAACTGTCTCTTCAATGCTACCTCCTACCCTTGTCCGATGGGAACTCGATCGGGGGAAAAGGGCAAGAAGCACGTGTCCAGCGATCAGAGCCCACGGCCCACAAGTGAACAACAGACAGACAGGCGTCCCGTCTCACCTCGTTAGCGGCACCTTCCCGTGGTTCGGGGATGCTGAGCGACAGGCAGCTTCTGCTATTTGCGATCACATGGTCGTCCGGCTGGTTCTGTGACTCGTTGACGCCTCCATATTTTCCTGAAAAAAAAAAAAACTTAGTATACCAAGCTATTCTTCAGGATCAGTTAATACAGTTCGTATGAGGAAGCTCAATACGCAGAAGTTGCTCAGTTGCTCAGGCGCTCCTCCAACCTCGGATATCGATAGAAATCACTAGGTGCATGGTCTGCTGTATATGAAGGATGTATACTTTTTTTCGAGTGGCAGCCGCGTACAGGCAAACGCAGTGTAAGATGGAGTTACGACCTGCACAGTGTTGCGGGAAGTCGATGGATGCAGGTGGCTCGGGACCGTACTTTGTGACAATCTTTGGGGGAGGCCTATGTTCAGCAGTGGACTTGTGATGGGCTGAAATGATGAATACAGAATACAATAGAAACAGAATCCAGGCGCTACGCCTTCCGCCCTACGCTACAAGCCATGTGACAGCCTGTAAGTTCCCACGGCTGGGCAAAGACCTCCCTCCGAGAGGGTTGGTCACGAAGCTCAAGTGCCGGTTGGTGGACTTCACATGTCCTCGAAATTTTCTTTTTATTATTCTCAACCAATTTTATACAGCATTTAAAATTGGTATTATAGCTTTGACGAATGTCAAACGGTGACGGTAAGGGTGAGACGTGATCATGTTTACGTGAACCATAGATGCATAGTGAGCAACGCTCCTCCTCCCCCTCCCCCCTAGGTCCTCCCTCCGTATATATATGCTTAAAGGCCGCCAAGGCAACTACAGCTCCACCGATGTTGCAGATGTACGTGGGAGACGGTAGTCACTTACCGTCGGGTGAGCCGTCTTGTCTTGTCGTTTGTCCCTTTCCAATAAAAAGAGTGAGAGAGAGAGAGGGAGAGAAACTTTAGAGCATAGAGAAATGAAATCAATGTTACATTGTAATAAACTAGGGCAAGTTTACCATGATCAATCTCTGCAAACTCAATTTGTAATTAAAATAATATAATTTCCAATATATATTATTAATAATATGATTCGACGACTCGGCGGAGCTTTATCAGTATTATTAATAATATAATTCGAAGGTGTTCGATTCCCGCACGGGACTAGTGTTTGTATGGATTACGAATAAATAAGTTCCCGATATGGATGTTCGTCCGTGTGCAATGCATGTATGTATGTATTCAAGCAGCTTCCGCGACTGAGGAGTAATTCTTGTGAAACATAACATTTTTTTTTTTAAAGTAGGCAGCGGACTTATGCCTGCTTGTACATAATATTTTTAACTATGTTCCAGTTAAAACTGTATTTTTTTTTTCGTTTTTTTTCGTTTTTTAAAAACGTTACCTTCCGCTGTAGGAATTTCTCCTGCTGTGTCGCGGCGGCAGTTTACATACAAGAATTACACATGGACAAACACCCAGACCGGGAACTATTATTTGTAGTATGTCGGTTTATTCCACCGAAATACATGGGAATGATTCGAGATGGGTAAACAGCGTGACCTTGAAAGCATCGGCACCAACGCAATAATGTCATAATGAACTTGGAAACGAAATATGCGTGAAACAAATATTAACATCGACTGGAATCGAACCTGTGATCCGCAACCAATGGGTGAAGCATGGTGGTTTCGAGTTAAAGCATCAATGTTGGATAGAATAAGCTTTATTGCATACTAAAAATAATTAAACAGGTGGTACAATGAACGCTCTCATCGTTAAAAGCTATCTCTTCCAGGCAACCTTCGGATGGACAGGATTGTTCAAAATGAATTTGGAAGATGAATAAAAGCAATTAATATCATCATCATCATCATCATTTCAGCCTATCACAAGTCCACTGCTGAACATAGGCCTCCCCCAAAGATTGCCACGAAGCTCGGTCCCGAGCCACCTGCATCCGTGGACTCCCCGCAACACTGCGCAGGTCGTCACTCCATCTTGTGGGGGGTCGTCCTACACTGGTTTGCCTGTACGCGGCTGCCAATTAATATACAATGAAAAAATAATTAATATATATATATATATATACATAGGGCATTCCACAGACGGACAGCTTGTACAAAGAACGACATTAATGAATACACCGTTACCTAGAAACATGAGAATATCCCTGCGCAGTATCCTGCCGTCCTTTCCTTTCGAGTCTATCCGCAGGCACAGCTTCTCCACCTGCCTCATGACCTGCGATGTGATAGTGAAAACATGGAGAAGCTAGTAAAAACATGTACCACAATCCACTAATAAATGTTTTTTTTCCACAATTTTTTTTTTTATATTTTCAGTGTCAATTTAAATTCAAAAAATACTTTTTCAAACGGCACCCTCTAACGGACTCACGTTACTTAACCGCTCCTCGTCCAGCTTCTCCTCGTGGGTCACAATCAGAGACTCCAATGTTGTTAATGAGCGTGCCAGCATAGCGGTGCCAACGTCTTTCCTCGAGAAAATTATCTGTGAATTAAACATATTCCATGAAGTGGCAGCCTGTAGTTGCCCACAGCTGGGCAAGAGCCCTCTCAACTATCTGAGAGGGATTTGGAGCCGCGAAGGGTCCGCGACGCTGCTCCGCTGCGGGCAGGCGGGCTTCACATATCATCGAAATGCAGGTCTTACCTTCAGCGCCCAGCACGTGGTAAATGCAGCACTTAAATATGCAGTTAACAATATCAAGATAAAAAGCTGGTCGGTAGTTCATCATTTTGAACCTTAACCAAAACCGGAGGGTGATTTCGGTCAAACCTCCGAGGTCAGTTCCTTGGCCTTAGAGGCTAAAGAGGTATTGAAAATGGTAATGACAAAACCTGCAGCGCTTCAAGGAGGCTCGGGATGTCCCGCACGGACTCAATCGGTGTCAGGATCAAGGATAAGCAGGACTCGTACAGCACAGCGTCGTTCGCACAGTTGTCGATCCGGACTCTCTGAAAACATAATCAAGCATAACAACATAATTATCAACGGGAGAAGTGGAACCCGCGGGGACAACACGCGAGGGGGGTGGGGGGGGGCAAAAAAGGGTTTTTTTCTATTTGCGAAAGGCGGCAAACGATCAAGCGGCCCCCCTACATCTGCAACACCAGAGGTGCTCTGCAGATGCGTTGCCGGCTTTTAAGAGTATTAGGGAGATGGGAGAGAGGATGAGGAGGGGGATGGGGTGGGAGAAGGAGCCTCCGGTCACCTCACTCGCCGAACGAAACGCTCAGAGCAGTAGCACGAGCGACCGCTCGTCTCTACTACGTAAAGGAAGAGGCGAGAGGTCCGCCGCGCGCCGAAGTTCGCTCACGGCGCGTTATGCTCTGTTCAGCGGCCGGTAGGTGGCGCCTATGAAATTAACTCCGTAGGTATTCTTTTTTATATTTTAGAAACAGGTCGGGTGGGGGGGGGGGGGAATTAGGTCATTCCCTGCAGTTATTATCATTCGTGTACCACGCTTTAATATTGTCCCTTTTCATAGTCTTTGTTTATCAAAGTATCTCCAATTATCGAGAGGAAGAGCGCGGCTTCAGGGACGTTCGTGTTGTCCGTACGTACGCAACCATAAATAACATCCAAGCCACCTCGGTATGTTCGGGGGTGTGCCAGTCGCTCTCCAAGTGCAGCCGCAGGGCGCGCGTCGCGGCGAGCGCCTCGCCCTCGCACAGCGCGCCGTACGAACTGCGCAGGCGCCGCAGCAGCCGCTGCGCCGCGACACAGCGCTCTCGGTAACCGGTGCCCTCGGCTAGAGGCACTACGTGGGAGCTCACTGCCAGGAGATAGCGTAGCTTGTCTGGAACTTCCTGAAAAAAATGATACGCTGTGTAAATCATGTTGGTCCCTCGAGCCGGATACCACGATGTTTCGTTTCGATCGAGAAAATTTGTAATTACAATTTCGATTGATACATTTATTTTTTCTCTAAATCTCTGGGAAATTAAAAAAATGTAATAATTTCGTAGAAATGGTGAAGTCCCAGCTTTCAGAGGATGTCTTTCCTAACAATAGGATATTTCTAATAACATGATACTAGATGGTAGTACTATCTTTCTTGCCAAGACGTCTGGCTCTTACCTATTTCCGTTCTGAAAGGTAAGCCATGCCTGGCAAGATGGTAAGTATGGAGAGCCAGTACAATTACAAGACGAGAGGCGATACATTAAGATACTGATTATAAGTCTGTAACCTTTTACGAATAATGAGCTCACAAAACCACCATGAGGTGGCTCATTTATCACTGTGCCGTTATAAAATACAAACGAGACCCTTGTTAACTGAACTCCTGCCCGCGCCCATCAGAGCAAGAAATCGACTCACCTCCGAATTCTCGCCAGCATCCTCCAGGAAACACTCCAGCGCGCGCACGAGATGGTCCACGAAGTCGGCGAACAGCGCGCCGCATTTTCCCATCACCACCACATCCGTGTACTTCGCGGTGTCGAAGAACGAGCGCCACGGCGAAATGCCTCCCTGCATGTCGCCATCTTTATACTTCTGACATGTGTCGTTTATAAGGAATGTTACTGCCGACTGTGTAGAAAAATACAAACATACAGACTGATTTACGTTCAGTTTTATATCGTGGTAAGGAATATTTTTTTTTATATTTTTATTTATTAAAAAAAAAGTAACAGCCTGTAAGTGCCCACTGCTGGACAAAGGCCTCCTTCTCAAATACTAGTATCAGAGAGGGTTTAGGAGCCAGGAAGGGCCCGCCACGCTGCTCCAGTGCGGTGCAGTTTGTTTTTTATAATTTCTCAGACATGCACGTTTCCTCACGATGTTTTCCTTCACTGTTGAGCACGTGGCAAATACAGCACTCAAAATTGTTATTAATAATTTTAGTGGTGCCGGCACCGGGGATCGAACCCGGGTCACTCGCGCTCTACGAAATTGTATAAAACGCGGTAGAGCCAATAGGACTGTAGTCTGTACAAGATCTTCAAAATTATTGGTAGTGAAAAAAAAAATCAACGATTGAAATTTTATTTATTACCTGCCTGATGTTACATGATGCTTGCAGTAGCCCATATACCACAACCTGCTTGCGATATTTGGCTGGTATATGCTCGTGGTACATTATCGCAGTCTTCAGAAGTCTCTCGATATCTATGTTGCTGTCGATACACCACAGGATCTGTAATTAAAAGAATTGTGATACGTAATAAAAGTCCACTGCTGGACAAAAGGTCTTCGCGTGAAAGGGCTAACAAAAGCCACGGGTCCATACAAGGAATATTAGCCAGGGTGGTGAGGCTGTTATGACACCACCAGTTCGTGGGATCCCACACGATATCGACAAGTCAGCGATCCCTCGCCGCGATGTTTTGCAATTAATGGGCCCCCTCACCGCCTCAAAGTCGTCGTAGGAGACGTGGCCCGTGCTGAGGGCGTGGTGCAGCGCGGGCACGTCGCACTGCGGGCACGCGGCGGGGCCGCTGCGGGTGAAGGCGCGTGCGTTTCGCAGCACACGGTATGCCGTGAACTGCACGTGCGCCCGCTGCTGCAGCGTCTGTGGCAGCACCTCCGAGGAGAGGATGTTCTGGAAAAAAAAACGAAATGCTAAATTAGATAAAATGTAATCAATGTCCTCTAACGTGGTTCAAGGCACACATGGCGTGGATTAGTAACAGAAAGACAAAGTAAGTGAACAGACATCTAGGCAAGCGTGTACCATCCTAGGCCTCATCTTCGCTTTCCATCGGGCAAGATTGAGGTCAAACGCAGGCCTATTTTTTCATAAAAAAAAAAAAAAACAAACAATGGAAACTTTATTAGTATGCCACTGGAAAGGGTTAGATATTATTTATTGATTGGAGTATATCTGTGTTGAGATATTTATTCGCCTTATATGAGCCTTTATTCTATTTCTATTTGGGAGATAGAAAGGAGGATGAGGAGGGGGATGGGGAGGGGGAGTGAGCGTGCGGTTACCACGCGCACCGAACGAAACGCCGAAGCATAAGATGCCTTTACTTCAAGCCGGTATTCTGCGAGGCAGCGGTACTGCCCCATTCCAGCAGCAGCCAATGCCGCCGCTCGGCGCTGCCGCGTGCACACTTACACAGTAGGTGGTCTCGTCAGCAGCGTCCCCGACGGCCTTGTACACCGCGAGGAGAGCGGCCCTTGCCAGCTCGGCGCCCTGCGAGCCCGGCGAGCCCAGCTCGGACCACAGGGCGACGCGGGCAGCCTGGTCACCCGCCAGCCTGTCGCGGAACAGCGTGGCGTGCCGCTGCAGCACTTTCAGGTACACTGAAAACAATGTTACAGCTGAGAGCCTGTTTGCCGAGACACGACCGCCGCGCGGTGCGAGGTGTCTGTCCGGAGGGTATGGAGTGTGCGGAGAAGGGATCCGCTCCTTCTCCGCCTGGAAGTGGTCCGGGTTGGTGGCGTCGTCTAACACATTCCAGCCAGTTAAGAGAAGGTCGATTATCACTTACAATCATATGCGCCGCTTGCACGTTTGCACACTTTCCCATAAAAAAAAAACTTTACTTTTTTAAAGTTGTCTGAAGTGTTACCTACCACCAGGAGGGCCGTTCTGTCCTCTAGGGAGCAATGAGTTTATCGAAATGTATGTACGCAGTTTATATAGTGTAGTGGCGATAGTGTTTCATCTTTCGTGACGCAGAAATATACTTTGGCACGTCATCGGACTACTTAAGTCCACTGATGTGTATACACGTTTCGCCCATGCTCACCAAGCTGTGTATACCACTAGTAGCCGGTGGGTTTGGGAAAGATTTACCGCACCTGCACCTGCATGCGGTGCACCGCGTGTGCGCCCTGTCTCTGGTATTGCCATAAGGTGAACTACCCGTGCAGCGGAACAGAGTCATACGGTCTCTAACCAGTAGTCAGCAGCTAAAGTACACATCGTTGCTTACAGCGTTATTGACAAAACCCCAATGAAGTTAAGACAACTCCAAATAAGCGAAAAACTAAACTATGTTGTTATTAATGACAAAAGTTCATAACAAAATTGTAATGTGAACTTTTTGTGCTATCTCCAACAGTTTAACTGGGAAATGAAAAAAAAATCAATTGAGTCAATCAAATTTTTTATCAACAATTTAATGGTAAAAAATTCTATTCATTCATTTTATCAGGAAAAAAAATTTCTTTACAACTGACGGGATTATGGTTAAAAAACCTGTTCTCTATGTTTGTTTATAAATGGGAAAATTTAAAGTTCCATGGAGGACCTCTTAAAATTTAAATTAATAGCCTTTTAATACATATCCTATGATATTATGGGGTGACGGTGAAAACAAAAAATTTTGACTTTTTTTTGGCACACTCATCATATACATCTATTTGTAAGCACAATATTCATTTATTAAATACCTTTTCGCTTAAGAAACTTACTTCTATCGCAATGGTGCATCTACAACGTATTTCTGTCCGTCGCGCCAAGTCAGCTGGCAGAAGGCCACGGAGCCATTGTAATTACACAATAATTTGAAGGAGAAAATCGTAGATTACTTAATCATTTAATTTGTCTTTATTTTAATTATTAATCCTTCTTTGTTTGTTTTGTTTCGCCCAATGTTGTTTTACTTTTAACTTTATAACTTATAACTCACTATAGTGTTACTTTAGATAAGCAATAGATCTGAATAATATTAATATTCATTTAACTGTACTAGGCTGTATCTACTGGCTTTTCGTGGTTGCCTCTAACTAAGGCACATTTTGAACATTTGAAAAAAAATGTTATTTGTTGGTAATCCTTAATAAATAAATAAATAAACAAGAATCCACCAGCGCTTACCTTCCTTGCACCGGTCCTTCTCCTTGCACTCGCTCAGCTTGTCGTAGAAGTCGCTGAGCTCTGCCGCGGGCAGATCCGTGCTGAAGTTCTTGAGCAAGCTCAGTGTCCCGTGTAGAACCGCTTTAAACACTTCGTCCTGAAATTGAAGAATTCGAAACAGAATCCTGCAGACCTGTGATGATTACGATTGCACGCGAGGTCCGCCAACCCACTCACCAGGACAGCGAAGACTCACTCGAATATTGTGAAGTCTTCTCTGACCGGGAAAGAGTGGAAACTTGCGAGCGGCTCACCCGATGGGAAGTGAGCCGGAGGAGATGTCGGCAACGCACCTGACCTTGACGGATATTTAGGGAAGTTGGAGAGGGGAGCGGGGCGGTTGGCCTCCAGTCCTCGTCGGTCGTGGTACTACACCGGTCATGAAAACCTTACATGCTCCTACTGAAAGATGAACCTCTTACCGAATAATTTCTGGGCGGCAGAAGGCTGAGATACGTGCGCCATATTATAATCTTTTCATCTTCCACCACATCGGGGTGATGCTCGCAGAATGCACCTGAAAAATCATGCATATTTTTGTCTGTCTGTCTGTACGAACGCAGAACTAGTCACTTCTTAAAGGAAACGAAAAAGCAAAATAATTTTACACAAATAGCGTGCGTGCGTTCGTGCGTGCACGCACGTTTGTTTCAACCTTTCTGAAGTTATGAAATAAGGTTTTGATAATATGATGAATAGTCCGCCCGATGGTCACTGTCCTACAGGCCAGAAAGCCATAGGTTCCATAACCATTTACCTCTGTGGACTAAAAACTACAGCCACATTGCTTGTATAACGGTAGTCGGTATACAAATGTTTATCATTTTTATTGCAAGTATCCAAAAAAAAATTTAAAACTAGCTTCTGCCCGCAGCTTCGCACGCATGGTCGCAACCTTAAAGGGCTGCAAACATTCCACAGCAGGGCATAGGCCATAAGGAGGTTGGCGCTAATCCACGCTCCGCAAGGGGATTAGCGATCGCGGAACAAGAGCGCGCGACTAAGGCGCTGGTACCCGTGTTTCGCCTGGTCCTTTATGGTCTGGTATTCTTCGAGACGGTTTGTCGCTTTCCCCTCAATCGCCTTTTACGATATCCACGGAGAGCAAAGGGGCGGCAGACTCTGACGCCGATATCATATCATATGGTCAAAGATTTTGCCCCGATAGAATCTCACTTAATTGAGATCAAAAGTATCCTATATCATATTCCAAGGCATGATCTACATCTCTACCAAATTACGTTCGCACCCGTTCAATACTTTGAGCGTAACCGAATGAGAAACATAGAAACATTCACATTTATATATTTATCCTACGAATTAAGTAGGGCAAACATGACATGGCGTTTCTAAAATCATTACAAACATATCAAAAACTAGTTCTATCAAAATCCGTCAAATAATTTTCAAGATAAAACCGAACTTAATTTATCGCTGTTTTTATTTTAATTAAACGTGTAAATTGGCGCCAAAACGCACCTCGATGGCGGCTGACGTGCCATTATGACAATAACGGACAAATCTTCAAAGAAATCACAATTTTTAATTGGCTATTTCATCATCATCATCATCATTTCAGCCTATCACAAGTCCACTGCTGAAAATAGGCCTCCCCCGAAGATTGCTACAAAGCTCGGTCCTGAGCCACCTGCATCTATTTACTTAAACTTAACTAAAACACTAGTCAGTTATAAAATCAAATTAAAGTTTTAATCTATTTACAGACCACATTGGAGAATTTTAATTGAATGAAACCACTGAACACACCAATTAGCTCGGCCATAGGAGCTTTGCAGGTGTTGTTCTCCTGCAGAGCGCGGATGTGCCTGTCGTAGTGGACGGTCGCCAGCTCCGAGTGTCTCGCCACGCAGGCGAGGCACTGCATCGCGTACCGACTCGTCACAGCGTCGTAGGGCTGCTCGCACAGCTGGAAGCAAACATTCCTCTTTTCTTAATCTGTATTTAATAGCGGAATGCGTTACTTTGCTGGAATCCATTGTATTAAAGATATCAGAAAAAAGACAATGCACGTGCAATTCTACGAGCAAAAAAAATTACCTCCTCTTTTCTTTTTTTATGCGAAAAGGGGTAAACGAGGGAGCGGATCACGAGATGTTACGTGAATAACGTTGCCCACGTACGTCTGCAACATCAGAGGAGTTGCAGGTGCGTTAAGGATATGTGGGGGAGAGAAAAGAGGATAAGGTGGGGTGATAGTGGAAGTGGGAAATGGGCCTTTTGTACGTGGTAGAGCTAAGCGGCAGCTTTTGCTGCAGCTCGAGTGGGCCAGCTCGACCGGGTCGGTACCGCGGCCTCCCAGAGTTCCGGCGTGAAGTAGAGGCATCTTGTGCTTCTGCGTTTCGTTCGGTGAGCGAGGTAACCGGACTTCCCATCTCCCAAATAACCTCAAGGGCCGGCTACGCACCTGCAGCTCCTCTGATATTGTAGATGCACGCGGGCGACGGTAATCACTTACCATCAGGTGAGCCGCTCGCTCGTTGCCCCGCCTTTCCCATTAAAAAAAAACTTAACTCGCCGAGCACGAAACGCTGAAGCACAAGATGCCTCTACTTCACCTAGTTCCACGAGAACAACAGCACCTCCCACGAATGCTACACCAACTTCTTCTCACACCGAGCATCCTTGATGCGAGGCGAAACACAAGATGCCTCTACTTCACGCCGGAACTGCCGACCCGGTCGAGCCGGCCCATTCGTGCAGCAGCAATGGCCCCCGCTTGGATCTACCACGTTTATTTAATTGCACATATTTTTATGTCATCGCAAATAAGGCAACGGTTGAACAGACAGATATACTTTGACATTTCTAATATTAACGTATACATTCCCTGGTATGAATATTTTAACACTGTTAAGGTAACCCCCACTCACCGAACGATCGGCAGCAGAAGCCACCTACCACGTACAGGAACCACTAGGTGCGCTGTTACCACGTTTGTCGCTTCAGTGTTTAAAAAAAAAAAAACAAAAAAAGAAAACACTCGAACCTCGACAATGTTTTCAAAATGTTGAGCTGCATCTTCCGAGTAATTCGTGACAACGTAGGACAGCAACTTGAAAGCTTCCTTCGTACTCTGTGACCATTCGTCGTCCGACCATCTCGATGCTATAGTGGTGAGAAGATTCACCGGTTGCAACAACAGCGTGTCAAGCAACCAGTCTAGAAAGATAGCACATTTGAAACAACATAGCATATTATTTAGCGGGGTGTAAGGGGCAATATACTATATCTGTTAGGTTTTGGAACTCCGTACCACTTCATATATAATAGAGCGTGCGCAATCCCTAGTTATTTTTAAAAGGTTTATCGAAGCCCACTTCCTTCCTGCAACTGACATTATCTCTTTATATCTCCTTCAACACTTACTTTTCCTTGCGTCGTATGGCTTTGACTTATTGCTTACTCCTATATATTCTTGTATATGTAATTATATTTTCAGGTTGTCCCAGAACTAAACGTCAAGCCGAAACGGGGATTGATCGTAACCATCATGAGAAAAATGAGAAAAAAAATCTATCCCATGCAGTTTGAAAATTATGGGCATTTTAAGAAAAACCTAGAAATTTGGTCAAACTGTAACCATTTTTCGGTTATTGTGGTTATTTTTATAATTTTTGTTCATTTAAACTTTGAAACCATAACCCTAAATAACTGAATCTGAATGACAGTCAAAAATAATGACACAATTGCCGCAAGTTTCCTAGAATTAAGACTAATTTGTTAAACTATGAATTTAAAATTTTCAAAATTTGTCGACTTTGAAAGGCCCTCTTTTAAAAAAAATGTTCTAGAGTGCCTTGGCAAGTGGCATTAAAAGTTGGCCCATTTAATTAGGAATCTAAAATGGTACAATACTTGTTAGTTTCATACTAAAAAAACCTCAAGTTACCTGATTTTTGCTAACCCATTTAACTCAGTTCGAATGTTTTTGATTCACACAAGTTCTTGGTAGGTTCTTAATTTTACGGCAAAATGATGAGAGAGATGGATACTGGACATGTTGGCTATGAGTGAGCGAGACAGATACTGATGCCACTTTTACTAAAGGCAACAAAAGTAAAATAAATAAAATAATAAAAAATCTTGACCTAGTTTAGTTTAGGTTTATTGGAATAAAAGTCAGATAGGGAAATAACATCGTTTATTACAACAAATGTTCAAATTGTTTACCATCAGCCACAATACACGCCCTACATCTTCTTAAAAAAAGATCTACTTATTGGCGGGGCCAAACATAGGACGTCATGTTTCGTAGTCCGCACCCTAAATCATTAGGCACACACAATATAGGCAATAATATTTAAATTAGTTGGCTCTTTATACCTTAAGTTTAAACACCAGTAATGCTAAATAATGCTCTTGTTTTATCCGTGGGATGGGGACCTGGTGATCTGTAATACAGGCTTTTTATGCCTATCTCAGACACCAGCTCCTCACACATCCTAGACTATGAACACACCGATATCTCAATGTATATTAATTTTTCATTAGATAATAATGTATGGTCTGTTTTTGTGGGGAGAAAATGAACAAATATTATTATTATTAGGCTATTGTAGTTTTTCCTTACTACCAATCACAAAATGTATCGAAATTTATTATCGTTTGCCAGTTGATGTTTGTTTCTTAGCTGACTGCCACAGCGACATCTGTTAATTGCGCGGGAGCGCAACCTATACATACACCACACATGGGCGCTCTTGTCGTCTTTATCTTCCAGTATACGATGTAACGGTTATGCGATACGATCGGAGGAGAGATCGGCAGTGTCAGAGATACAGAACGAACACAATACCACCAGACCAACAACTTGTATTAGCTAACCACTAAGCCAAGCAGTCTTCAAATCCTGTTAACAGTACACTGCTGAAGAAAGGGTCCTGCCAATGGAATGACACGCCTTTATCACTACGCTGAACGTTCTGGGTTTGAGATCGCAGCACCAGAGAACTCGCACCTTCGACGCCGCCGTCCGTAGTCGATGAAATATGTTGATCTAGCATTTCAGATAGTCTATACCAGTGACGCTTCACGGAATAAAAAGGGGTGGTAGATATTCTAAGGTCGCCACCACACGCCATTAATAATACAACTCAGAGTCAAAAACCAATCCAGGTGTTGATGAATATCTATATGATGTAATGTAACTGAATGTATGAGGTTTGTTGACATTCAAAATTATAGTTTAAAAACTTTAACTTTTGTAAAACTCGTTTCTTAATAATCGGTCTTTATCTCTCAGTTAATTATAATTATGAAAAAACAACGAACTTATGAAAACTTTAGTGTGGTGTAAGCTCTTTTTAACAGTATTAATATCCGTTATGCTAAATTACGTCGCTAATCTAGCAGTGAACTGTTATCAGGCTGTTAAGGTAAGGTTAAGAAAACATATTCAGCAAGTCTTTCTATACCACATTAACTTTTTAGTACATGTTTTTTTTTAAAAGTATAGTTCGTTTTCTAAGACAATGCCATCAATAAACATACTTAACAAAGTTTGACTCAGATTAAAACCTTGCGGTAATCCTGGTAGTTGTGACGTTTAATAAATCCGTTTGTTTAATTTTGTTGTATAATTACCTATTTCAAATGGAGCTAGATCTTCTACAAGCACAGCTTCAGCACACTGGCACGCCTTCAAGAAACTTCTCGGATCAACTGGCTCCTTGTATGAATCTAAAATTGTTTCCCATTCCTCCATGTTGCCTGAAACACGTTTCGTTTGTAAACCTCTATGTTTTTTTACCAGTAGCTGAATAATCCTCTATCAGGGGCTGCCGGTTGTGACAGTGGTCTCTAGTGTTGCCCCAATATAGAGTAATTTGTAATAAAAATTATCCAGTTAATACACACATGAACCCTGTCATAATAGAGGACATTACTGAGGCGGTCCGTAGAGCCTAAAACTAAAAACTGGCTGCATCACTAATCATCTAATGAAGTTTATGGAGTCCCACACTGTGCTTGACGGACAGTTGCAAGAAGTTGTCAACCAGCAGTCGCTTTACCATCACTCGTTGGGTTCCCAAAGATCAGGTGACCGCAGACCCGAGTAAGGTATCGCCCCATCACGTGTCACAAATACGACACTAACATCTATTTAAAGCATGAAAATCAACCAACATCTTAACTTGAATCGTGTCATTTTTGACGACACTGCGCTTAAAAAGGATGTCGAGGCGTCGATCTAGGGACTTATGTCATTTGCAAGATAGTTAAATGCCACCATCGGACCCTCTGGACCGTCTGGAAAGACAACTTGTACGTGATAGATTTGTACGTGGTAGAGCCAAGTGAAACGCAGAAGCACAAAATGCTTCTACTTCACGCCGTTATTCTCTTAGGTCGTGATTCATCCCCCTATCCGCCGCCGTCGCCGCCTGGCTCTAACACCTATAAAATGTTCAATCGATTTTAGTTGAATCATCACATGTTCTTTCAGATCAGTTTTTAAAGTGCAACCGTAAATCGAACCCTGTGATCCTTTTAATGTCGTTACGTGTTTGAGAGAGTTTGACTTTGAATCTTATTATTATTTTCCAATTTAAAATGAGATAAAACGAAAAGAGGGTGAAAAGGCCATGGAATAAATCTTAATTATTATTATATTATGCAAACCAATTATTTTTTTAAGAATGTGTTTTAATACAATGTAAAATAAGTGTGTGCGATGTAAATGTATCATACATAGTAGAAAGCGAGAAATAAATATTTTAACTACATTCATGATGTGGCTAAAAATGCATGAACCAATATATAGATTTAACTGTAATATTTTCCTGTTCCTGTTCCTTGTAACAGAAAAGTATTAGAGTTAAAGCTGTAACCGCTATATTTTCTTTCAAATAAATTATTATTATACAATTTTAGTCCATCGTAACCATCATCAAAAATCCTGTAGTAACATGCTCAGTGCCCCGAATGTACATGAGGTGCCAAACATGTCTATAAAACAGAAACCAGAACAAAAAGAGATTGAAGGAAGTTACTTATCAATACAAATACTCGAAACGACACAAGCAGAGTACTAACAACGTCTGATGGTTCTCAAGTAGCAACAAACAATGTGAAAAGTACTTTGTAGAAATTGGGGAGAAATCACCACCTCTCACTCAACCCACATGCAAGTCTTATTACTGACCGCAAGAATTATTGTGCTCCAGGAATAGATGGAATACCTGGAAAATCTGATCAAGCAGCATAAGAATATCCTCATACCAAGCCTAGCATGTTGGATCGTTTCTGCTTCTGCTGTCTCAAGCAAACCCTTACATAAGAGTGGAGAAAGAGGTAGCATCAACACCTATTGTCCAATTTTAATAATACCCTCTATAACAATAATACTGGAATGGTTCATGGAAGGCCTATGAAATATCTAAATGCTAAAATCCTCCCTTCAATAAATCAATTTGGATTTTGTTCCAACAAATCAAGCGCAGACACTGTACACGGTACAAGATGTTCAACAAACGCACTCAAGGAATCATTACCTCACTCTACAGCTGCGACATCTAAAAGATAAATAGATATTTTGGTATAGGATTCTGTGACAAAACTAACCAAATCATCAGATACATTTACATAACACATATAATAAAGGCTGTGAAGAGGGAAATGGGAGAAGAGGGGAGGAAGATCTAACATATCTGTCAAGAGAAGAACACAATGTATGGTTCTTTATATCATAAGATGATCATAACAGAAGTTATGGTCACTTTATAACAAAAAAAAATCATATATACAACATAATTTATAAGAGAATTCTTGTATACATATTTTGGTTAATACAAGTCTGTCAAACAAATGTACATAACTGGGCAGCTCCGCAGTGGAACTTTCCACAATGGCCAACATGCTCTGACTCACATCAAAAAATCTCTTTCTTTCTTAAGGAAGTATTTACAATATACTATCTGTTATGTATCAAAGAGTTTTTATGTCTTAACCAGACTTTTTTTATTATTCTATCAAAATTTTTAGTGATCAACATGAAATTTTTTGTTTGGAGATATTTGAAGTGAAATAAATATATATAAACATAATAATTGTGATAATTATTTCTTTACACAAAAATATTTATCATATCATTACATGATATGATAAATATTTTTGAATATTACAGACTGAAAAGACTTTTTTTACTACTTAAGTGTGATTAAATTTTTTCCAATAAGACTGTTGTCAAATCTCCAATGGTGTTTAAACTTTCCATTAGGAAATTTTATAACAATTCAAATAGTATAGTCTGAAGGTGGATACTGCAATTAGCTTAATATTATTTAATGACAATAATCAGACCCGACAAGCAAACCACTTAATGTGGTCAAGTACATTTTACTAAAGATTAATATATGTAATAATTGTAATATAAGGTAATGAAGCAGCCTGTAAGTGCCCACTGCTGGTTAAAGGCCTTCTCAGATGTCTGAGAGGTCTATTATATATACATATAATTATACTATACAGACACATATGTGGTATACGTTTGGGTGGGATATAGTAGTTTTAGTATTTAAACAGTATTTAAACAAACAAAATAACTAATGATATTTTTAAAATACGTTAAAATACAATTCCGGTAAAATCAAAATTTAAATTAAAATTTTAAACATCAGTCATTTAATAATACAAAATTTTTAATTCTTCATTTCTAGAAAACTAAATTGCCAACTTTAATTCTTATTATTTTCTTCAACAATAAGCAATTCAAAGTTTAACAAGTTATAGCGTTAGTTGTTAAACTATCTATAAGAGAGCTGTATATTCTTTACTTCAGAACAAAAGTTTGGAAAACTCACAAAATTTTTAATATTTTGAATCACGCAATTTATGGAAGGATAAACCTTTATTACTAAATTGCTGATGTGTGGTGTACGCCAAAATAAATTCTAAAATTTCAAATACTTCACGTCTTTACTATTCTAACATTCAACTAGTGATGTCACCGGTTTAAAGATACACTCAGAAGAACAGTTTTTAATAAAACCAGTAATCATATTCAGAGCCGGTTAAGGGCAAAGTGGGTCAATGCTCTGCTCAATATACATAAGAGCATAAAATTATCACTAATTTTGTAAAAATGTTTAATGTGGAAATAAAACAGAAATGTTGTTCCTATTTCCAATGATCAATGCGAAAGATTTTTTTCTCAGGTCAATATCATTAAAACAAAATACTGAAATAGATTTGAACAAATTAAATTTTTTGCGAATTATATTATGTAAAGCTTTCTATAAAGATTACATTTAGTAATAATGATTATTGCACCGCTTTAGAATTAATTATTTTAACATAATAATAGTTTCAGTTTTATTTTTTCTTGGGCTCTGCGTATATGGCAACAGTGTTAAACAATATGCTAGTGTCAAAGTGATATCATAATAATGTTCATAAATCCAATTTAAGTATATCGACGATACCGGAGATATGTTGAACTGGTGTCACCAAAATATTAAGTGGCCTGCAATTGAATTATCCAATAATTGCACACATTTAATACCACTTACGATATAATGCATTGTCTTATAGACTTTTAAAACACATTTGAAGGATTTTTTTTATTATGCTAAACAAAAGAGTACATAGGAATCTGTTGAAGATTAGCAGAAGATAAGTAAGTAAGGAGTAAAAGAATAGTAGGAAAACGCAGTAAAGGTACAGATACACCAAAATTGACTAAGCCTAATAAGCGTAAGCGTTTCAAATAAAGAACCGGAAAGATACAGTACAAGGTTTGCGCTACGAGAGACAGGACTGCCGTTGATTGCGCTAGGTAACGTGCACGATGACCTAACGCACTGTGCAACCAGTTTCCTTAATTAATTCCGTAATAAACAAATTCCGAAGTAATTATACAAATAATGTTAACGACTGTGTAAATGATTCGAAAACTAATAAAAGGCAGCTAATGTATACAGTAGAAAAATTTGTGTGCTCTTATTGCTTAATTGCGTTCTTTTAATTGGCTATACATACGTAATATCATAGCTATTTGTGGATTGGGATATCGTCAAATAATATTATTGCATAAAAACGTTAGCAACTTATGAATAATCAAAATTTATATTAAATATTATATATATAATCAAATTACATATTGTTTACAGTTTTCCATCAAAAACCGGAAACCTTTACCTCCACAACGAATATGATGAACCATCCACCCGCGGTGTAACTCGATAATGATTACTTCCACAATAGCAGCAGACAGACTTAGATATTTAATTATACAAAAGCTTTATTTATTTATAAGTAACAGTTTTTCAGTGAGCTTCTAGCACTGAAAAACGGGACGTTGCCGAGTCTATGCGGCAATACTTGTCGACATACCTAATCCAATATTAATTATGTCTCACCTCTATTGCACGGCTAGCACGCCATCTATAGGGGATTGCGGCGGATTAACAGCGGCGGTTGTTTGATCACGATCATGGCAATTGTCAGTTGGCATGGAAAGGTAAGCAATGTATAATAGGGTGGAATTAACACGTACGCGGCGATCACTAAAATACCAGAGAATTTTCAGAGAACAAGGTCGAATTTACGAGGCTATCAATCAATAATGTATATAAAACAAAAATTTATACATTGTCAGAATAACCACGAGCAAATTAAAATGAATATTATATAAAAAACAGCATTGCACAATAAAAAACGTCTTTGGTGGTTTTTGGAAAGCAACGAAGAAGTTAAGACCTAAAATGGGGGTACCAGTGGGCGTTGAGGATGTTAAAGAGCCAAAGAAGATAGCGAAACTTTTCAAGAACCATTTCGAAGTACATTAATCGTCGCAACCTGTACAGAACGTTGACAATAGAAGCACCGTATCAGGCGTGATTGCCATGTAAAAAAAATGAAGGATGTAAAGTAACCTGGACATGAGTATTGTGTTGTTGTATATGCTTTATTGTACACCACAAAAATACACAAAATTAAAAGAGAACACAAAAATAAACATAAGCGAAACTAAACTTATAAGAATAAGGCGGCTTATCTTTAAAGAGCGATCACTTCCATAAAAACTTAAGACTAAGGAAACTGTGAGAGTACTTCGGAATTTTTGAGAGCTATCTGTAGAAACATGGCCTTCTCTACAATGTGAAAAAGAACGATCTTCTAGTGTTTCGTGTGAGTCACAGAAGCCAGTGACACAAGGAGAATCTACGAAGAGTAGCCGTGTTGTAACCGAGGATTTGAAGGACGACCTTGTCATGCCTTTGACAAGTAGAGGGAAATGAGAGATGCTCAGATTCGCACAAGATGTTAATGAAATTATTCTCGAGGTGATTTATCAGACGTTATTCACATGCATTCTGTGGGTTAACTATACGCAGGAAACGTACAATTTTCTTCTAGTGCCATATAATACGCCTTCAGGGTGATGTCGCGGCTCTCCGACATTGTATTGCATCGGCTATGTTTACATACGCGCAAACAGACGATTTTTACACAGTCTTGTACAAGCGAGTCGCATCGCAATGGCGCCGAGTAAGGTAGAGCACGCCACGCAGAAGGTGCTAATCTAGAAGTCAACATACATACAACATATTTCTATGTAGCTAGTGCCTCTGTATATAAAGGCAAGTATACTTAAATTATTAGGGGAGGCCTATGTTCAGCCGTGGGCTTGTGATAGGCTGAAATGATGATGATGGTGCTGACTTCAATTAACTGTAATGACTTATTTTAAATATAACAATTGTCCTCATATAGTTTCAAAAATAACATTTGTACAAACACTCCGAACCAATATTCTTAAATAAAAAGTTTTTATTTTTTATTTTAAGCAACACTGCCTAACTTTTTTAAATTGTCAATGTCATTGTCATATTGCACAACAGAAATTCGTCAATTCGTCATCACTGTAACTGTAGAAAACCATAAAATAACAAATTTTATTCGATACTTCCAAGCTGGCATCAAAGAGATTCCTTGTATTGGGCTTCCACAACTTTTCGCCAACCGTTTCACATCGTTCCAGTTTCAGTAGGTTAGGAACTTTACAATAAACATTAGCAATCCTCTTTTTTTGTTAATAATATTTTTAATAATTTGTGCTTTATTATATAGAAATTTTAATTTAATCATTCGCTTTTAAAACATTATTCCAAATTAAAATATATTCGCAGGAATTAGATTGGTATATAAATAAAAAATCATTATTTAGTTGTTTCTTCTTTAAATTGCTAATTATAATTCATTTAAATATGCTAATATTTACTTTTAGTTAACAACCATTTGCATTATAGTAACGTCATCAAATAAAAACATTACATGTAATTTTTTAACGTTTATTGCTTTTTATAGAAGATAAATAAACAAACTTGTGATATGTTTCCACAAAACAAAATTCTACTGTTGAACATCACTCTAAGGGTTATTAGAAATTTACTTGTTTGTTAATATGATAATTGTGAAATGTGTTTTCTGTGGGGGAATTGGACTAAAATGGATTTCTACGTGAGGCTGTAGTGGTTGATATCTGGGCTCTGGGAGAACTTGTATATGTACATACTGGAGAAACCTGATTCTCTATAAAAAATGTACACATTTTTATATTATTAACAACAGAAGAGTGATAGTAAAAAAACCTAAAACATTTCTTGAGCCCACTAAGTGAAAACAAGATTAGTTTGTCAACAGTTTTTGTGTCATGAGATTGGATAAGTTTATTTGATGCAGGTCTCACAAGGCATAGTTAACTATTGGCACATGTGTATTTTGAGTTAAAGTAACAAGAACTAAAAATTTAAATTTTCCTGTGTTTAAAATACTCTCTGTTACATAATTACATATACACACATAAGTAAGATAAGAGGGTTAACCTAATGTAATAGTGTTGCATGCATCCTATATAACCCACTACTTTGTGGGCCTATTTAAATGCTCTGCTGAACATAGGCCTTAACAAAAAGCACCAGCAAGAACCAGCACACATTTCATGGAAGGTTTGCTCATACTCTGTGCAGTGCCTGTAGTTTGTAGTATGGGTTCGGTAAATTCAGATGGATATTCTGCCATCATTCTACCATCCGAGCCTTGTTTGTTGGCTAGTAAGGGGTATGTGCCTCATGCACATGTATGCATGGGTTGCATTTGGAGAAAAAGATGATGTTTCCTCTACAAATTAATTATTCTAAAAGAATTGCATGCTGCCTCTTGCTGATGCTTTCTTATGGAGAAGAAATAAATATGTTTGTTTGATTTATAGAAATTATTATCTTGTACAACTTTTCTGTTCTCCATTCACCAGCTTATCGTACCAGCGACGGCAGTATTCCGGTATGTCGACACATTACGCTCCTCGTGAGACGCCACCAGTCGGTGGTGGGCAGGGAGCTTCGCCACCCAGCCCTGGACCTCCGATAGAGACCGCTGTTGCCTCTCATTCCGTGCTGAAGCGTTATGACCATATTGTGAAGTCACAGGAAGATAAAAGGGCATATAGGTAGTTGAGTTTTTACTAATATCTGAATTTAAAGTCAGTAAAATCAGTCACAAACAATGACGGTAGTTCATAAAATCAGGTATGTGAGGACTTGGGATCGGGATTCGATTCCATATTGTTTCTAGTATTATTATGGACTACAAATAAGCTCGAGCATTCGCTAGTTGTCTTATAACAGCCAAGAGGATATTATTTCAAAGTCTTCATTTGCTTATTTTACTATGTATATTCCAGAGGTCTCCTGCTGGCAAACCACCTCAAAGTGCTATTAGTGAGCGATCCGGTCACAGACAAGTCTGCTGCTGCATTGGACGTCAATGTTGGTTAGTATCTGTTACTGACGAACTTTCACTGAGACCTTTAGCTGTATCACGGGCCGACTTCAATCACAGACGACCAAGGATTGAAATTATCTCAATTTCAATAAAGAAGATGCTTGGGACTGGATGTGCTGATATAACTTGCTTGTAAAGCACCTTAATGGAGGATAAAAAAGGCAATTAAACGCGATTAAATTTGTAAATGTTGTAGCCTGACCGGTTTCATAAAAAAAATATTTTATAAAAACTGTTTTACCGTCACACATACACACTTACACACACTTACGCTCACTGACACCCACTCACATCTACTCACACCCACACGAGTTGAAATTGGAACGAATGCGGTAGGGTTGTATGATGTTTAATAAATAAATTTTTTTGCAATGAAACTATTATTTACGGATTTCATCGCGTTTAATTAGGTTTTTGTTATTAAAGCTGACGGTAGTCCGGTTTACGTCAGTCCTGCTGTAAAGCACCCAAAACTTCGGAATTTAAAATAAAAAATATAAATGATCTAATTTAACGCGACAAACTCCGTAAATAATAGTTTCGTGAAATGTTATGTTGTAATTTTACGATAGATACTTTTTTCCTTCTCTGTTATCGACATATCCCGGTAAATATTATATTATCAATCTCATTATATATACATAATGTTGTAAATAGTGTATAACCTTTTTTTTTTAATATCCATGATCGTACTCCTGGCCGATTCACTATGATATTGTGAAAATTACACAAGTAAAGTTTTGGGGATACCGATTCTTTTTTTTTTACAAGCCTTGTTTTCTTTGTGGCCTCGTCTACATTAGGTTTCTTCTGTAACAGAGCATTGGTTTAACTTAACAAATATTATTATAACTGCGCGAGAATAAACGAGCTAATGTCGGCGCGTGGTAGAGATCGCTTCTAAGCGATAAGGCCGCCAATTGTACCTCTGTGTTTCTTTTTATTTATTTATTTTTCCTATTTTTGCTATTGGTGTACAATAAAGTGTATTTTCATTTCATTTCATTTTTTTCATTTCATTTCATTTCATTTCATTTCATTTCATTTCATTTCATTTCATTTCATTTCATTTCATTTCATTTCATTTCATTTCATTTCATTTCATTTCATTTCATTTCATTTCATTTCATTTCATTTCATTTCATTTCATTTCATTTCATTTTTTTCATTTCATTTCATTTCATTTTTTTCATTTCATTTCATTTCATTTCATTTCATTTCATTTCATTTCATTTCATTTCATTTCATTTCATTTCATTTCATTTCATTTCATTTCATTTCATTTCATTTCATTTCATTTCATTTCATTTCATTTCATTTCATTTCATTTCATTTCATTTTTTTCATTTCATTTCATTTCATTTCATTTCATTTCATTTCATTTCATTTCATTTCATTTCATTTCATTTCATTTCATTTCATTTCATTTTTTTCATTTCATTTCATTTCATTTCATTTCATTTCATTTCATTTCATTTCATTTCATTTCATTTCATTTCATTTCATTTCATTTCATTTCATTTCATTTCATTTCATTTCATTTCATTTCATTTCATTTCATTTCATTTCATTTCATTTCATTTCATTTCATTTCATTTCATTTCATTTCATTTCATTTTTTTCATTTCATTTCATTTCATTTCATTTCATTTCATTTCATTTCATTTCATTTCATTTCATTTCATTTCATTTCATTTCATTTCATTTCATTTCATTTCATTTCATTTCATTTCATTTCATTTCATTTCATTTCATTTCATTTCATTTCATTTCATTTCATTTCATTTCATTTCATTTCATTTCATTTCATTTCATTTCATTTCATTTCATTTCATTTCATTTCATTTCATTTCATTTCATTTCATTTCATTTCATTTCATTTCATTTCATTTCATTTCATTTCATTTCATTTCATTTCATTTCATTTCATTTCATTTCATTTCATTTCATTTCATTTCATTTCATTTCATTTCATTTCATTTCATTTCATTTCATTTCATTTCATTTCATTTCATTTCATTTCATTTCATTTCATTTCATTTCATTTCATTTCATTTCATTTCATTTCATTTCATTTCATTTCATTTCATTTCATTTCATTTCATTTCATTTCATTTCATTTCATTTCATTTCATTTCATTTCATTTCATTTCATTTCATTTCATTTCATTTCATTTCATTTCATTTCATTTCATTTCATTTCATTTCATTTCATTTCATTTCATTTCATTTCATTTCATTTCATTTCATTTCATTTCATTTCATTTCATTTCATTTCATTTCATTTCATTTCATTTCATTTCATTTCATTTCATTTCATTTCATTTCATTTCATTTCATTTCATTTCATTTCATTTCATTTCATTTCATTTCATTTCATTTCATTTCATTTCATTTCATTTCATTTCATTTCATTTCATTTCATTTCATTTCATTTCATTTCATTTCATTTCATTTCATTTCATTTCATTTCATTTCATTTCATTTCATTTCATTTCATTTCATTTCATTTCATTTCATTTCATTTCATTTCATTTCATTTCATTTCATTTCATTTCATTTCATTTCATTTCATTTCATTTCATTTCATTTCATTTCATTTCATTTCATTTCATTTCATTTCATTTCATTTCATTTCATTTCATTTCATTTCATTTCATTTCATTTCATTTCATTTCATTTCATTTCATTTCATTTCATTTCATTTCATTTCATTTCATTTCATTTCATTTCATTTCATTTCATTTCATTTCATTTCATTTCATTTCATTTCATTTCATTTCATTTCATTTCATTTCATTTCATTTCATTTCATTTCATTTCATTTCATTTCATTTCATTTCATTTCATTTCATTTCATTTCATTTCATTTCATTTCATTTCATTTCATTTCATTTCATTTCATTTCATTTCATTTCATTTCATTTCATTTCATTTCATTTCATTTCATTTCATTTCATTTCATTTCATTTCATTTCATTTCATTTCATTTCATTTCATTTCATTTCATTTCATTTCATTTCATTTCATTTCATTTCATTTCATTTCATTTCATTTCATTTCATTTCATTTCATTTCATTTCATTTCATTTCATTTCATTTCATTTCATTTCATTTCATTTCATTTCATTTCATTTCATTTCATTTCATTTCATTTCATTTCATTTCATTTCATTTCATTTCATTTCATTTCATTTCATTTCATTTCATTTCATTTCATTTCATTTCATTTCATTTCATTTCATTTCATTTCATTTCATTTCATTTCATTTCATTTCATTTCATTTCATTTCATTTCATTTCATTTCATTTCATTTCATTTCATTTCATTTCATTTCATTTCATTTCATTTCATTTCATTTCATTTCATTTCATTTCATTTCATTTCATTTCATTTCATTTCATTTCATTTCATTTCATTTCATTTCATTTCATTTCATTTCATTTCATTTCATTTCATTTCATTTCATTTCATTTCATTTCATTTCATTTCATTTCATTTCATTTCATTTCATTTCATTTCATTTCATTTCATTTCATTTCATTTCATTTCATTTCATTTCATTTCATTTCATTTCATTTCATTTCATTTCATTTCATTTCATTTCATTTCATTTCATTTCATTTCATTTCATTTCATTTCATTTCATTTCATTTCATTTCATTTCATTTCATTTCATTTCATTTCATTTCATTTCATTTCATTTCATTTCATTTCATTTCATTTCATTTCATTTCATTTCATTTCATTTCATTTCATTTCATTTCATTTCATTTCATTTCATTTCATTTCATTTCATTTCATTTCATTTCATTTCATTTCATTTCATTTCATTTCATTTCATTTCATTTCATTTCATTTCATTTCATTTCATTTCATTTCATTTCATTTCATTTCATTTCATTTCATTTCATTTCATTTCATTTCATTTCATTTCATTTCATTTCATTTCATTTCATTTCATTTCATTTCATTTCATTTCATTTCATTTCATTTCATTTCATTTCATTTCATTTCATTTCATTTCATTTCATTTCATTTCATTTCATTTCATTTCATTTCATTTCATTTCATTTCATTTCATTTCATTTCATTTCATTTCATTTCATTTCATTTCATTTCATTTCATTTCATTTCATTTCATTTCATTTCATTTCATTTCATTTCATTTCATTTCATTTCATTTCATTTCATTTCATTTCATTTCATTTCATTTCATTTCATTTCATTTCATTTCATTTCATTTCATTTCATTTCATTTCATTTCATTTCATTTCATTTCATTTCATTTCATTTCATTTCATTTCATTTCATTTCATTTCATTTCATTTCATTTCATTTCATTTCATTTCATTTCATTTCATTTCATTTCATTTCATTTCATTTCATTTCATTTCATTTCATTTCATTTCATTTCATTTCATTTCATTTCATTTCATTTCATTTCATTTCATTTCATTTCATTTCATTTCATTTCATTTCATTTCATTTCATTTCATTTCATTTCATTTCATTTCATTTCATTTCATTTCATTTCATTTCATTTCATTTCATTTCATTTCATTTCATTTCATTTCATTTCATTTCATTTCATTTCATTTCATTTCATTTCATTTCATTTCATTTCATTTCATTTCATTTCATTTCATTTCATTTCATTTCATTTCATTTCATTTCATTTCATTTCATTTCATTTCATTTCATTTCATTTCATTTCATTTCATTTCATTTCATTTCATTTCATTTCATTTCATTTCATTTCATTTCATTTCATTTCATTTCATTTCATTTCATTTCATTTCATTTCATTTCATTTCATTTCATTTCATTTCATTTCATTTCATTTCATTTCATTTCATTTCATTTCATTTCATTTCATTTCATTTCATTTCATTTCATTTCATTTCATTTCATTTCATTTCATTTCATTTCATTTCATTTCATTTCATTTCATTTCATTTCATTTCATTTCATTTCATTTCATTTCATTTCATTTCATTTCATTTCTGATGAGAAGCAGCATCACTAGCCGGGGTACCGGTTTTGCGCTCGCCATCCCGCTGGGCCTAACGTGGTGGGTATGACTCTGCCGAATGGGCAGACTCGATGGTAGCATCGGCGAAAAGTAGGGCACCCTGTGCTTCTGCGTTTCGTTCGGTGTGCGAGGTAACCGGACGCCCACTCCTCTCTCCCTCACCCCCACCGCATCTTCTCTCCAATCCAATTAAAATCCTCAAAGTCCGGCAACGCAGCTGCAGCTCCTCTGGTATTGCAGATGTACGTGGGTGTCGATAATCACTTACTATCCGGTGAGCCGCTTGCTCGTTCATCCACTTTACTTTAAAAAACAATTGTTCCCAGACTTTGGACTGATAGAAACCGAGGGAAAATTGTGTGTCAGTTGGAAGGATCGTCTTGAAGCAGACGCGGACTTCATGGCCAATATTGTTACTGGAGATGAAAGTTGTGCATGTATAGAAGGTATCCTTTCTTCCCTCAGCTTCGCACAATTCTTCATCTCGCCTCTCTTCACCGAATCGGCCACTGGGAGAGAACTGAGCGCTGTGAATTCGGAGCACGAGAAGAACACATCATCGGACACGTGGCGTTTGGACCAGCTGAACAAGAGCACCGCATCTCCTTCGCATCCTTATCATAAATTTGGCACTGGTTTGTTTGTTTTTTTGTTATGTCAATGGATAGCGTAATCGGATGTATATTTCGAATCTCTGCGAATATTCGCAATACTCACAAGTACCAGGTACCAGGTCCAGGTGTAATGTGAATCCACAAATTATATCTTGCTTAATTATCGTTTCCTGTTCAAATCTAGATAACTCGAAGCCGGGTCCGGCTCGAAGGACCATTCTCTTCATGTAACATCAAAATGAAACTACATGTTTTCCTCAACAGGTAATAGAGAAACCCTGGAAACAATACCGAAGCAGAAAGGCATCGATGTCAGAAAGGAGCTCCTGAAGTTCCACCAGGAGTGGTACTCTTCTAACGTCATAACCCTGGTGGTTATGGGTAAAGGTATGTTAATTCTTTGTTTTAGGTTAATTGACTAGCCTACCAGCATCCAATTTCAAGATAATGAGTAAATTAAAAGTCTATCTGGTAAATATATCTTAAAGTAAATCCGGTTCAGACGCTCTTCTTTTCTTGTCTATCTATACTCAACGTTTAAAATTCTTTTTCGGTTTCAACGGATTTAACTTACAATATTACAGTTTTTGATATTAGTTTTTTACAATGTGTCATAAGGTCCTGAAAAGTATAATTTATTATCATGAAAGTTTATATGTTTGTCATTCAATCAAGCTTAAAGAACTGAACAGATAAAAAAATAGTAGCTTTAGCTGCTGCTCGAATGGACCGGCTCGACCGGGGTAGTAACGCGGCCTCGTAGAATACCGGCCTGAATTAGTCGCATCTTGTGGTTCTGGGTCCCCCCCTCCCACAACCCTGTTATTCCTCCCGTCTCCCAAATAACCTTAAACGCATCTGCAGCTCATCTGGTGTTGCAGACGCGACTGTAATCACTTACCAGTGGAGCCTTATGCATGTTTGCCCACTTTCACGTAAAAAAAAGCTTTGTAATTGGATTTAGGTTACTTTTCATCTCAACCAAGACTTACATTGTGATAAAATTAGTGATCACGCGGGCGAAACCGCGGGCAGCCGCCAGTATAAATAATGTGTGTATGTATGTGTCGGACCTGTTATTATTGTACAGAGTCGCTGGACGAGCTGGAGGCTCTAGTGGTGCCTCTATTCGCGGAGGTCCAGGATCGGGATGTAACCTCACCGAATTGGCCGGAGCACCCGTTCCCCCCGGCGCTGCGCCGAAAGCGCGCCTACTGCCTGCCCGTCAAGGATCTGAGGTCTCTCTCCATCGACTTTCCTATTCCTGACACCAGGAAGCATTATAAGAGTGGGGTGAGTTTACTGCAGGGACCAGCAATCAATGCTTGGTTAAAGTGACCAGGCGCTCATAGCACTAACAATTTTTAATGGAGGGAGAATCATTTTTCGAGGACATGCAATGTTCGCCATACCGCATTTGTAGCTTGGCGCTTTCCGGTTCAAATTAGGAGGTCATTGCCCAGCTTTGGGACATTAGACAGGCTACTTTACGTATTACTTGAGAAGAAGTCCTACCAACATATCTACCGCGCCACTGTTGCAAATTCTGGTTACACTTGAAACTAAAACTGGAGAAGGAATAGTTTGTGTTTTATCATTTCAACCTCACCACTGCTGAACATTGGCACCTGACCCACCTGCATACATCGACTTCCCGCAACACCGTGCTGGTCGTGCACTCCATCTGGGGGATGGCACAGTGCGTTCGCCTGTACGTGGCTGCCACTCGAGAACATTTTGGTCCCCCAACTCTTGCCACCTCAGCTTGCCGATCTCAACGGTTTGTTTATTATTTATTTAAATGTGTCTCTTTCTGTGCGTCCGTAGCCCAGCCACTACCTGTCTCACCTGCTGGGACACGAGGGTCCCGGCAGCCTGCTGTCCGCGCTCAAGGCTCGCGGCTGGTGCAACAGGTGAGCGGCTGGACTTCTGGCATTCTTGCCTCGGATGCTATGGAGTTACAAAACACACACTTTAAGAGTTTGAAGCGGCTTCTGTTGCTGTTCGAATGGGCCGGCTCCACCGGGGCAGTAGGAGGCATCTTGTGCTTCTGCGTTTCGTTCGGTTAGTGAGGAAGGGATCCCATGAGAAAAAAAAAATCGCGCGTCTCGGGACGCCCGACAGAAGTGATAACTTAAACTAATCCAAGTTGAACTATTTAATATTGAAATTATTAATAAAATCTTTTATCGATTATAAAATATATTTTACTGAGAATAAATACAATGTTATATGCTAACTGTCAACAGTATATGTCTATCGCACACTGAACACTGAGTAGAGAGAGGGGGAAGCGTCTGTCCGGAACACGGCCAGCGCTGTGGGTTAGAGTGAGAGAGCAGGAGCCCGCCCACCGCCGCCGTGTGGGTGAGAGAAAGAGACGCCAGACAGACTGGCGACGTAACGCGTTACGTAACGAAGCGGTTTACGCTTCCATAAGAAGTTATCACTTCGAAAAATGAGTTGGTAAATGCACTTCCGATTTGAAAAACTCACTTTCGAGAAGGAAAACGCTTTCAGGTTAGAAAAAAAGAAGTTGAAGTAAAAGACCTTGGTTCGTTCATGATCTTCCACGGGTCTTCCTGTCAGTGATCGATCCTCTGTCTTTTCCTGCACTGGACACTGCCTTACCTTCTTGTCTTTTTCATCCTTTTCCTCTTCTTCTCTTCTTGATCTTCCTCTTCCAATTACTTCAGAATTCACCACCGAACTGTTCTTAGCGCGCTCCAGTGTTCATTAAATAGTCCCGAGTTTCGATCGTCTTTTTCATTCCGGAATATTCTCGAATTTATTTTTATTTTTATTGAAGAAAATTAGGCTTATATTTCAAACAGTGTGGCTAATCTCTGCCTACCCCTGGACCATTTTGCGAGAGGATTTTAGAATCCTAATTCGCCTTGTACAAGCTACTCCCACGGGAAAAAAGGGGGGCATGCATACTCTTCCATTGCATATTCTTACACCTTTAATACACAAACTTCATCCTTTTGCAGCCTTGTGGGTGGGACCAGGATAGGTGCGCGTGGGTTTGGCTTCTTCGGGGTGCAGGTGGATCTGACCGAAGATGGAGTGGAACATGTCGATGACATCGTTAGCTTGGTGTTTCAGGTATTTGCTTCTTATCATTTTGCCATTATGTATTATGAGGCGTAAGGGTGTGGGGGTGGGGGGGGGGGGTATAGAATGGTTTTCTTCAAATTTTAACTGATGGGAATCGGGAATCTGATGGGGAGCAGCATTACCAGTTCGAGGGAACTGCCTCTGCGCTCACCAACCCTCCTGTCCAGGGTGCTGAGTAAGGGTAATCATCCCAAGAAATGTATTCTGTCTAACTGCGCTTACTTGGAGATGCCCCTGTTCAGTAGTGGGAGTTAATTATGCTAATGAAGAAAGAGAACTTGCCTATATAAATCTCAGGACAATTTTTTTTTTATTCTCCGACTCTTTGTACCCACCGCCGATCCGCTACGAGACTGCGAACACGTGTGATGGTACATTTTACGCACCAACATTGAGTGCACTATAATATATGCCCAGACGTGGGCATCGGGTCTTCAGGCGATGTCGCTGTCGTGATCGACATGTCGGTCGATCATCTCCCGGCCGAGATCGCCCCCCCCACCCCCCCCCCCCTCCCCCCTGCCGGTAACTAACGAAATCTGTGGCCGTGCGAGTGCAATGTACTAGGGGAGCATAAATCCTAAGATTTAGTAGTGACAAAGAATTGCTCTAGATAATGAAGTGATTGTTTCTATCAATACCGCGCAGTTGTTCAGCATCTGTCGGTGATAATCTGTTGGTGATGATAAATGGTGTGATGATGATCTTGGCCCGATAAGTCTTTATAGGTCTTTACTAGGAGCTATAGGCTCCTTGTCTGCCTAGGAGTCGTGTAGGTGGGTTTTTTTTTTTTTTTTTATCAAACGCGCATGCAGCACACCCGATGGTAAGCGATCACCGACGCCCACGTACATCTGCAACACCAGACCACTGCAGCTCGCAGGTGCGTTGATGTACTTTGAGGATATTTCTCCCAGATATCCTCAAAGCACATGACTAGAGATAGATGTATGGATGCCTCTACTTCACGCTGGTATTCTGCGAGGCCGTGGTACTCTCTACTCCGAGGTCGAGTGGGGTCATTCGAGCGGTAGCCAAAAGCCGCCGTTTGGTTCTACCACCTATAAAAAGTTACCACCACCACCCTACAAGGTGATTTTACACATAATTTTTTTTTTTTATATAAAAATGTTTTTTTAATAAAAAACAGGCATGTGCCACCTTACTTAAAGTCAACCACGGAAAGCCAGTAGACACAGTCAAGTAAAGTTAAATGGATATAAATATTATTCAGATCTATTGCTAATCTAAACTAACACTATAATGAGTTATAAGAAACTACAACTTGATAACAATATTAGACGAAACAAAGAAGGGTAATAACAAAAATAATGAAATAATTAAGCAACCTATGATTTTCTTCTATAAATTATTGTGCCATGTCCTCCGCATTTTAGTCCAAAGCTCAGTTCACTTTTTTGTATTCCTCATGATATTTTCCAAACCATTCTATTTAGAGGCGCATTGAATCCTATATTCGTGCGAGACATTTTGGTACAGAAAGGGACTGTTTAGCGCGGTAGAGCCAAGCGGCGCCTTTAGCCGCTGCTCGAATGGGCCGGCTCCACCGGATTGGTACCGCGGCCTCGCAGAATACCGGCGTGAAGTAGAGTAGAGTGTTTCATCTTGTTCTTCTGCGTTCCGTTCGGTGAGTGAGGGTAACCGGAGGCCATACCCCCTTCCTATTCCCCTCCTCTTCCCTCCCATCTCCCAAATATCCTTAAAGACCGGCAACGCACCTTCAGCATCTAGCTTGGTCGTTTGCCTCTTCCATAAAAAAATAAATAAAAAAACAATACGTGATAATCTTACCGACTTAACTGGTGCTGAAAATATGCAGTCATGAGAGTGAACATGGACAGCCAATAACATTATTGACAGTCTTGTATAGGGTAAGATGATCTGTAAGCTGGCTTCGGGTGTGATAGGCTCCTTCTACCGCCACACTGCACATTGACCACCGTTGAGTTCTGATTGGAAAGGTATAGTAAAAGTAGCAGCCTGCGAGTGCCCACAGCTGGGTGAAGGTTTCCTTCTCAAATACTGAGTATCTGAGAGGGTTTCGGAGCCGGGAAGTCCACGCTGCTCCAGCGCGGTTTCGCCAGCTTCACATATTCTCAGACATGCAGGTTTCCTTGACCGTCGAGCGCGTGGTAAATGCAGCTGTTAAAATTGTTATTAACAATTTTAGCTGTGCCGGCATCGGGGATCGAACCCAGGTTCACTCCCGCTCTTTGAAAGTAAAACGACCGCCCTGATCACTAGACTACCACGGCTAAAAATACCCCTAAAAATACTAAAAGACCGGCAACGCACCTGCAGCACCTCTGGTGTTGCAGGTGTACGCGGGCGACGGTAATCACTTGCCACCAGGTGAACCGCGTGCTCGTTTGCCGACTTTGCCATAAAAAATTAAGCTAGCTCCGCCATTGTTAACCTTTAACCGAATACAACAGAACTATAAGAATGATGTCTATACCTTTCATTCATTATCGAATTTCGTACATTCCCGAAAAAAAAACACAACACATTTGAAAAACAGCGGGATTGGGGCTGGCGAAACGGCCAGCCCCAATCCCGCTGATTATATTACCTCACATTGTTACCCTTACAGTACATCTCCATGCTGAGGGCTGAAGGGCCCCAGTGCTGGGTGTGGGAGGAGCAGAGGGAGCTGATGGCCACCGAGTTCCGTTTCAAGGACGTCCAAGAACCCCGGAGCTTCGTCGTGGGTCACGTGCATCTGTTGCAGGTGATATTGTCGGATTCTTTTTTTCATAGCGCGATTTGATGGAGAATGTTCACTCATTAGAACTAAATATATCATGGGTGATGAAAGGGGGGAAAGGAATTTTAGACGGGAATATACCAATTCTTTCTTCAGAAGCTCATTCCTACTCACGGGTGAAGGCAGTTTACATACATGAATTTTATTTATTTATTTATTTATTCTTTATTGCCTTAAGCTTAAGGTTACAATGGGCGGACTTAATGCCAAGTGGCATTCTCTACCAGTCAAAGTATCGAATTTCGTATATACAAACACCCAGACCGGGAACAATTATATGTAGTTCATTCAGATACTTGTGACGAGGGAACCGAACTACCACCGACCCGCTGCTAAATGCTTAACCGTCACCGCATTTTTATATATTTTATGTTATCTATGACGCATAGACAATCTAATCACCATAATGAAGAAAACGAAACGTACATTTGCAAAGAGAATGAAAGGGGTTGGCAGATTCTTACTTATCCCTTTAGCATCGAAAACAATAAAAAAAAAAAACAAAAAAATGCAGTCTGTGAAATGTCCTTTTTTTTATTGTATTGTGGGCAAGAGAGCAAACGGCTAACTTGATGATACTTGTTTACCGTCGCCCACGTACATCTGCAACACCAGAGGAGCTTGAAGTACATTGCCGGCCCTTAAGGATATTTGGAGAATGGGGAGGATCATGGAAAGAGGGGTCGGGGTAGGGGGAGAGGGCCTCCGGTTACGGTCCGGTACTTCAGGCGGGTGTTCTGCCGCTCCAGCCGGACCATACGAGCAGCAGCATGACGCCACTTGGCTCTGCCACGTGTTGAATATCATAGAAAAAATAAATCTGATCTAAACCAACGAAACACAGAACACACATTATTGCATATATTTCTTTTGTATAATTATTTTTGTATATTCCTCATCCAGGAGTTTCCGATGGAGGATGTGCTGAGCGCATATTACCTGATGACGGAGTGGAGACCCGAGCTCATCGATGAGCTTCTCTCCCAGCTCACAGCTGAGAACGTCCGGGTTGGCGTCGTTGCCAAGTGAGTGCCACATAAGCCTACTCCGGGTAACGTAGATTTTCTTATTATCAGTCACTAGATGGTAGGTGAAGGAGAACACCGTGAGAAAGTCTGCAGGTCAGAAAAATATTAAAAAAGAAATATTTCGTCCACGCACTGGAGCAGCGCGGCGGACCCTTCCCGGCGCCACAACTCTCTCAAAAATGTTTGAGAGAAGGCCTTTGCCCAGCTGTGGGCATTTATAGCCTGTTACTTTACCTTTTTTTTAGTAGACGTTCTCACATAAGCATCTGATATGGGAAAGTAAATACCACCAATACGGCACTATAATATCCCCCGCGCCGTCGGCAACTGCCAATAGTACCCGTAAGTCAGCGCTGAGGTCAAAATCCTCCAGGAGATGGCATACCGGTTGAAGCTGATATGAGAATGATCAAAATCAGACCGCAACTTCATACAGACTTTGTTACAGAAGCTTCGGTGACAAATGCACACAGACGGAGCGCTGGTACGGCACGAGATATCTGCAGGAGGACATCGAGGAGAGCAAAATCAATGTAAGTGTGCATAGTAATAAGGTGCAATTTCGTTTGCAGGAAAAGAAACCATCCGTTCTGGAAGATCTTTTTTGTATCGGAGAATACCCAAGCCCACGTACATCTGCAACACGAGAGGAGGACTAGGGGGGAAGGGGGGGGGGGAGATGCGTGTACTTCACACCGGCATTCTGCGGTACTACCCCGGTCGAGCCGGCCCAATCGAGCAGCAGCATAAGCAGCAGATTCGTGGTGGTCCGCCAACTGGAGCAGCGTGACGGACCCCTCCCGGCTCCCAAGCTCTCTCAAATATTTGGAAGGGTAGTCACTTTGTTCAACTGTGAACATTTACAGACGTTATCGTGTTCATGTTGAAGCCTTCCATGTAAGTTTTCAGGGGTGACGATGCATCTGGGCAGTAATCACTTACTGTAATCCCGACTGGTAGCTCGTTTCTCACCTCGCAATTCAACGAAACGAATCTCTCGCAGGAGTGGAAGTCAGCGGTGCCGACGTCGGAGCTGCACCTGCCGCACCCCAACGAGTTCATCCCCACGCGGCTGCAGCTGGAGACCAGCGCCGACCCCACCACCGAAGGCAACGCTCCTGACATCGTCAAGGTCGAGATTTTTAAATATTTTTCTGAAAGCAACATAGAAAAGTAATAAAAAAAAAACCTCTTTAATTAAAATTACTAAATAATCTAAATGTAACGCAGTCACCACTCGTAGTGTAGTTATTTGACCTCGACAAGGAATTCTTTGTCGGCGACTTCAAACGATTGCAACAGACGCCGACGCGAACGGTCCTTATTGTTCTATATCCAGGTTTCCTAGCCCTGGTCAACTATTAGCATGTATTGTGTTAAAGTAACATAAAAACTGAAAAGTGTAACTAAATTTCTTGACTTATTCAACTGATTGGCGTAACGCCTAGAAATGGCATGTATACTGTTACAAAGTTAAATACGTAACTTCAGTTTAGGCTCGTTCCAGGCTCTCATGAACGACAAAATCTTTAAAGGTACTCAAAATAACACCTTCCCGGGAGAAGAATCGGTACGAAACTCTGAGGGTCTGGTTTTTTATTTTTAATGACAATGTCATTAACAATTTACAAATGTCAAATGTACATTAAGACTGTTCATTAGATGTGAACCTTTACAGTATTAGAAGGCAGGGGGGATTGCAATTTCAAACTGAGAGATATTTCCACACATCTACTTACGTATCTATTTATCTTTATAAGATGTATTCAGTATTAGTTAAGTTACTTACTTAACTAATTTAGTTAAGTTAAGTTATTAATAGTTAAGATGTATTCATACAATATGAGGTTAAATATGAATGTCGTGAAGACTTATCCAGCCAGAAATATATCAGTGTAGGCCTTTGTCTGAATGTTATTAAATAAAAAAAAAATCAGGACACGCCGCTGATGAGGCTGTGGTACAAACGTGACAACGAGTTCATGCTGCCGAAAGCCTTCATCACCTTGGACCTGGTCAGGTATGCTGTTTCATTTATCTATCTCCTCGGTGTCTCTTTAAACGTGCTCATCCTGGTGGTCACCCTTCTCTCTCTCTCTCTCTGTCTTATTGATCAGATTCTGTAAGTCCTCTGCTGGACATAGGCCTCTCCCATAAAGGGGATTTGCCATAATCACGACGCTCGGCAAGCGCATTACATTACTCCGGTGTTCTATGTGAGCCTGGTACCTTGATTTGTCGAGCCGTCACATTGCTGGCACATTCTAGAACATTCCAGCGACATCTGCTTCATCAGCCTGTTAATAGTCCACTGCTGGACATAGGCCTCTCCCATAAGGCAGGATTTGCTGTGTATCACCACGCTCGGCGAGCGGAGTGCCGATCAGGAACCTCGCACCTTATACTTAGCGGTCTGCTTATTTTTGGTCCGGTATTTCTTGAGATGCTTGTTTCTCCGTCAGCCTGCAGCAGTTGCGATCTGCAAGTCTTTAAGCCCAAGGCACCTCTTCGGATACCTAAGGGAAGAATGGGGGTAGCAGATTAAGAATATATGATATTATACAAATGTTTGCTCCCTTTGGGCCTTACGAGCCCTCAGCTCCGAAGGCACGGTCACAACCAACTATGCTAACGAGCCGTCTTTAACCTACTTGTTTCCACCGACCAGCCCCCTGGCCTACGCGGACCCTGCCAGCTGCGACCTGACCTCGGTGTGGGTCCTGCTGCTGCGTGACGGGCTCCAGCAGTTCGCGTATGCTGCAGAGTTGGCCGGCTTGCGGTGGAGCATAGGGAACGCGAAATACGGACTAAGCGTAAGTGTTAGTCTATACCGAGGATAATAAAGAGAGATTAGTTTTTTGTTGAATTGCGACTCCTAACACCACACCCCCTTCGAACCGGAACACAACAGTATTTTCACTGCTGTTTGGTGGAAGAAATGGGTAAGAGTGTGGTGTGTACCCACCCAGGCGGCTCCTTCGCAGAGAAGGAGTCTACACATCCGACATGTGAACTGACTGTCCACCCGGTGTTGAGTAGCTACTTCAGCCCATGTACACCAAGGACTGCCGTCATCCCCATAAGGACTGAGATGGAGTGCCTGGCAGGCTGTAGTTGTCCTGGATCTCTATATCGTGCGAAAGGGAACACGGCAGTGCTTTCACGGACGATTGGCAGTGGAAATAGGTAAGAAGGTTGTACCTAGAGGGATACCCAGGCGGGTTCCAAGGCAGTAAATGAGTTTCATCACCTAGTAACACTTGGTCTAGTGTCAGTGTGCATCTATCTAAATATACCTGCGCACGCGCCCAAGTACGTACACACGCACGCACGGAAGTACGTAAACACGCACGCACGCAAGTACGTACACACGCACGCAAGCACGTACACACGCACGTACCCAAGTACGTACACACGCATTCGTAGCGCTGGGTAGCATATAGGTGCTTGACTGTGGCCGTTTTTATAATGATGATAAATTTGGTTCACATGACGAAATCCATAAAAATATAGAAACCATAAGCAATAAAAAAATAGGACAAAATTAAATTGATACAATAATTTTCATCATCATTACATCCAGTCACAAGTTCACTGCTGAACACAGGCCTGCCATAAAGATATCCACAAAACCTGAGCCACCAGCATCCGACAACTCGCAACACTGTGCAGGTCGTCACTCCATCTTGTGGAGGGTTGTACCACACTGCGTTCGCCTGTACGTGGCTGCCACTCGAGAACCTTTCTACTTTGGCACAGGCCCATATTCAGCGTCAACTACCCTCATTACCTATGTGTAACTCCCATTACAGTTTGACATTGTTGCCGTTAGATGTCACTAAAACATTTTTTTTTTAGATAACAATACAAGGTTACGACGATAAACAGCACGTGCTGCTGCAGAAGATCATCGAACATATCGTGAACTTCAAAGCGGACCCAAAGAGGTTCGCAATCATGAAGGAGAACCACGTGAGGGCTATAAAGAACTTCGACGCGGAGCAGCCATACCAGGTCAGTATTATTAGCCTTTATGCAGCCCACAGCTGGGCACACAGGCCTCGCCCGAAAACACAGATTATACAGCCGAGTAGATCAATGATCGAATCTTGTATGGTTATATATATAGGTCTTGTTTATTTATGAAATAAATGAATTATTATGGGGACTTCGGTATTTTTACGTGAAAGGACCTTCGTCCACGTACATCTGCAACAAGAGAGGTGCTGCAGGTAAATCCATTGCAGGCCGGCGCCTTTAAGGACATTTGATAAATGGGAGGGAGGATAAGGAGGGGGGTGGGGAGGGTCAGTGGGCCTCCGGTTACCTCACTCACCGAACGAAACGCAGAAGCACAAGATGCGTCTACTTCACGCCGGTATTCTGCGAGGCCGTGGTACCAATCCGGCCGAGCCGGCCCGTTCGAGCAGTAGCTTGACTCTACCACGTACAGAACTTGGACACTTAGATCGACTGTAACAGCAGACGATATGGGTATGGGTGTCCTTAAGCCTTAAGATTATCTCCCCTTGCTGGATTCCTACAGTGCCGTTGTGAAGAATTCAATTCAATTTCTCTCACACTTCAGCATGCCGTGTACCAACAAGCGCTCTCCCTGTCCGATCTCGTCTGGACCCGGTCGCAGCTTCTGGAGGCCGCCAAAGGTAGGCCGTTCAATTTATTCATTAGGATAATGATCTTCCAGGTCGATAGGAGCAAGCTGGCTCAGTTGTGGCTCAAAAGTTGGCTTCAGTAAGTACTATCCTCGGCGTTTCCCCGTAAGGTTCGTCCAGCTGAAGTGGCAATGGATCGGCCGTTGGGAATGGAAGGTTCGTGATGGTAAGTGATTACCGATGCCCATGTATATCTGCTATCTGCGACATGAGAGGAGCTGCAGGTGCGTTGCCGGCCTTCAAGGATATTCTGGGAGGGGGGAGTGGGCTTCCCAGCGAAGATCAAGTGGCGAACAGTATGGGGAAAGTCTACGGATGCAGGTGGCTCAGGAGCGTGCTTTGTTCCAGTCCATGTAGAAGGTCTACTTACAGCGCTGGACTTGTGACAGGCTGTAATGATGATGATGAAATAAAATGTGTGTGTTTTTTAATCTGTATGTCATTGTCATTGAAAACGCGAATCGAGCGTCCAGAACGCATTGGGACAATAACTTCAACTTGCATCTCTGGTGGTCGAGGTACCGGCGCTGCGCTCGACAATCCACCCGCAAGCCCAGCCCAGGGTACCGAGCTGAGTACGGACACAGGGTCCGTGCATAGCATCCATATCATTGTTGGGGCTATCGTGGAGGGAAATGAACAGGTTGATGAAAAATAGAGAAAGATGATGGAATCGCTGTACTTCTGTCCCGTCAGACATAACGCCCGAGCAGTTGGATGAGTTCGCAGCGCGCTTCATCCGCAAGGTGCACGTGGAGGGCCTGATGTTCGGGAACCTGACCAGGGAGCGGGCGCTGGGCATGGCCGACATGGTCGAGGCCAGGTGAGTGGACACAGCCACACGGCTGCCATCCCTCACGGGGTAGGCAGTACTCTCGACACTTGACAAACTTTAGTTTGTGTTCTAAATTGTGACGATGAAGTCTTCCTCGCCGATTTACACTACGACGACTGTTTCCGTATAGTGTAACAGCGGTCGTCAACTGCGCTGGAGATGTCATAGTGCCGTACTGTGCAGTAAGTGCGTAAAAAAAGGAAGTAACAGCCTATAAGTGCCTTCTCAAATACTAGTATCAGAGAGGGTTTAGGAGGCGGGAAGTGCCCGCCGCGCTGCTCCAGTGAGGGTTGGCGGGCTTCACGTATCCTCGAAATAATATTTTTATTATTTCTCAGACATGCAGGTTTCCTCGCGATGTTTTCCTTCACCGCTGAGCGCGTGGTAAATACAGCACTTAAAATTGCTATTAACAATTTTAGAGGTGCCGGCACCGGGGATCGAATCCAGGTCACCCGCGCTCTATGACACTGAAGTGAGCCCCCTGACCGCTAGGCTACCAAGGCTCTAAGTGCGTAATTTCTTTACATTTCATTTTCTTTATATATATGTAAGTGATATAATCTTTATGACTATTGCGTATCACCAGATCATATACCGTGTGGGTAGATGTAAGTGACGGGGTAACCCTTTCCATCCCCCTCCTCTTCACCCCTTATCTCTTTATGACACTGACTCGTTTCGATCTTATCGCCTCATATTCTTGTCTCTTTCTACCCAAGACCTTTCGCTTATAATGTTTGTCTGAACTCGTCTGATCATTTGGTTTATATAGAGACTATAACTTGTGGTCTCGCTTACGAGTGATGGGGAGCAGTGGGGGAGGAGGAGGGGGGGTAGCTGTGTATCGTTCGTTATGACCTGTTAAGGCGATGCACCTTTTCAGGCTGCCTAAGGACGCCACGCCGCTGTTAGCTCAGCAACTGATGCTGTGCAGAGAAGTGGAGCTGGATAAAGGTAATTGAACTTTTTTTTTTTAAAGTAAAGCTTTTTCTGTATAATATATAGTAGAGAGAATCAGCTCGTATGCACTTGTGGGCCTTTTGCTCGCGAGTCTGCACCGCCAGAGCCAGCAGTGCATGTATTGGGGGGAGGGTAAGGGGGGTAAAAACCGTTCACCGCTTTCAATGTCATTGTAATGTCATTAGGACAATAAAATGGAACCGAAATGATATATTTTTTTTTTATGGGGAAAAAGCGGGCAAAGGAACGAGCGGCTCACCCGATGTCAAGTGATCACCGACGCCCACGTACAGCTGCTGTGCCGGAGCAGTTGCAGGTGTGTTTCGCCTGAAGAACCTCGCTCGCCGAAAGAAACGCTCTGAAGCACTGGGCATCTCTACGTCAGGCCGGTGGTCTACGAGGCTGTAAAGCAGTTGCCACTTCAGCTCGCTGATCCTAACGTGTCCTCATTTAGCTAAGGGGTGTATTGATCATGTGACTTCGTTTCCCTCCCAGGATCGTGGTTCCTCCGCGAGACGGAGAACTCCGTGCACAAGTCCTCGTGCGCGTCCCTGTACTACGCGTGCGGCGTCCGCGAGACCCGCCGCAACGTGACCTTGGAACTGCTGGCACAAGCGCTGGCCGAACCGTGCTTCAACGTGCTCAGGACCAAGGTACTCGCATTACACACAAGGCCCGGTGCAAGAGCTGCTTATAGTGTAAGTAAGAGAGGGGGGAAAGGGGGGGGGGAATATGTCTACCTCGTCCATACGCCGATGTGACCGACTGAGGGGGGTACACCCAAGAGCCGGTAGCCTAGCGGTCAGGGCGCGAGCGCGAGTGATCTGGGTTCGATCCGCGCTGCCGGCTCCGAGAACGAGTCCTTTGCCCAGCGGTGGGCACTAACTCTAGGCTGCTATTTTTTTTTACCCACACCACCAGGCTACCACGTCATGGTCTTGGATCTGATCGTATCAATAACCGGTTCCCGAGCAGGTGACGGAATCCGTAACTTGTGATTACATTACAAACGTGCGGCTGGTTCACGAGAAATCGTTGTTACAAAATCTCGTTTTAATTTTTCAGGAGCAACTTGGCTACATCGTTTTCAGCGGCGTGCGTCGCTCCAATGGCGTGCAAGGTCTCCGGGTAATAGTGCAGAGCGATCGTCACCCCGCGTACCTGGAGGACAGGATCGAGGCTTTCCTCCGCGGCGCGCAGGTTCGAATCCGACTCACACTAGTTCCTCACCTCGCAGAGCCAAGCGGTGGCCTTCTGCTGTGGATCACGTGCACGCGCGTTGCGTTCGGTGTGTTGGATAGCCTGACGCCAGTCTCCCTCCTCCCCTCTCCTTACCCCTCTACCTCCCCCTTCCACGGGTATCCTCGAAGCGTGGCAACGCACCTATAGCTCCGCCGGTGTAGCGTCGGTGACAATCACTTACCATCAGAGTCAGAGGCTTTCCATCGAAGTGCGCAAGTTCGTCCCGGAGCAACTTTGCTACGTTACGCAGAGCGACCAGCGCGCGATACGTCATCCGGAAGGGAGGACCCAGTCTCTCCCGACGGTTCTCAACGACCTAGGTACATACTCGGTGCCGGCACCAATGATCTTGTCTACTGTGACACTATGCAGAGTGTCCGTCCTTCTCGGGCACCGTAACTCCCCTTTAGGGGGGGGGGGGGTCTATCCCTTTAGGTGGGATCAGGTAATCCATTAATTATGGTTGGAGGGCTTCACATATCCTTGTAATAATATAATATTAATAAAAAATTTGAGTGCTGTATTTACCACGTGCTCAGCGGCGAAGGAAAACATCGCGAGGAAACCTGCATGTCCGAGAAATAATAAAAGAATATTATTTCGAGGATATGTGAAGCCCGCCAACCCGCACTGGAGCAGCCTTCCCGGCTCCAAAACCCTCACAGATAGTCGTGTTTGAGAAGGAGTCCATTGTCCAGCGGTGCAAGCCCACCGCTGAACTCCACGAAAGGAGTACACATTACTCACAGAGTTTTCCCATGCTCATCACGCTGGGGGAATTGGTCTGTGACGCAGCGCCGGTATCCTTGCACTAGAGAAGCTCAGGAGACTGCGCGACGGTAGAGTATCGTCCGGAATCGGCCCGACCCCAGTCCCACAGACTGGTGATGGTGAAATGCATCCGGAACGCCTATGTTCAGCAGTGGAGTAAGGTAAACCGGTTTAGTTGAAAGTTGAAGCTTTTTTCTGTTTAGTCTTCTTCAAAGCTCTTATGAACGTCAAAATCTTTAGCGGTACGCAAATCGAGACCTTGGAGCAGCAAGACTCTCTGGGGACGGTTTTTTCTCTCTTTGACCCTCTATGTAGAATCTGTAATAAAATCAATAAAAAAAAATATATAAATGACAATTTGAATAATACATCAGTAGGCTGGGGTACCGCGTGTGCAGAGTGAGACATAGTGCAGTAGATGTGGAGTCCAGCTGTTAATATTCCACCTCCACCCCTCAGGAGTACCTGGAGAATATGACGGAGGAGGAGTTCCTCAAGCACCGGTCCGCGCTGGCGGCGCAGCGGCTGGTGAGACCCAAGCGGATGACCAGCAAGGCGTCGCTGCTCTGGGGCGAGATCTCTGCTCAAGTACGATATACTAGTCTAAATGTGTTCCGATACCTGTTCACCAATATATTAATAATACTAATAATATAAAATAATAAAAAAAAAAGAATCTAATGCTATCTTGCCAAAATTCTGGCGGGAGATTTGAAGGTTTCAAGACGTATAGATATACGTTGTTCGGTACTTTCCGGCAGGTGGCGCGATGAGTTACTCGATGAGACAGCGCCACCTGTCGGCACCACCGGGGTACTGGACCCGGCAACGTGAAATGATTGGGCGTCCGTTCCCAGGTGTACAACTTCGACCGGCCGCGCGTGGAAGTGGAGCAGCTGAACACTATCACCAAGGAGGAGCTCATCAAGTTTTACAAGGTCAGTATTTGTTATCGCCGGGCTGTCACATTCACATTTTACCTGACCTCTGAGCCATAAGCCCGTGGCCGAAAAAGCAAGCATAGGTAGAGTGGCAGCCTGTAAACGCCCACTGCTGGGCGAAATATTTAAAATAGAAATAATTTTGCAGCAGGGAAGGGTCCGCTCATGCTTTTCCATCGCGCACTGGGTTGCCGGAATTTTCTTTTTTCTCAGACATGCAGGTTTCCTCACGATATTTTCCTTCACCGGTGGTAAATTCACCGTTTAAAATTGCCGATAATCGAACATATGTCTGATGGCGGTGTGGCATCTCACCCTCCCTCCGATCTTGTGGTAGGGGCGTTACCCTAGACTCGGGGAGGTAGAGACGAGTGCGTGCCTCTTTTTTTTTTTTGCCTTTTTAAGAGGCAAACGTGCTAACGTCTCGACTGATTGTAAGTGATTATCGTCGCCCATGTACATCTGCAACACCGGAGGGGCTGAGGATATTTGTGAGATGGGAGGGAGGGTAGGCCTCCGGTTACCTCACTGGCCATTCGAAACGCAAAAGCACTTCGCGCCGGTATTCAGCGAGGTGGCGGTACTACCCCGATCGAGCCGGCGCATTCGTGCAGCTGCATAAGCTACCGCTTGGCTCTATCGCGGGCGACAGTAATCCCTAACCTTAAAAAAAAACTAGTATTTTTAAGCCAAATGTGACGCGGGTGAAGAAACCGTGAGACACGCCTATTATATGTATATTACAGATGTTAACGTATTGTCGTGACGTATATAATAAACAAGCACGCTTGTGTGCGTAACCCGAGCCAACGCACACGAGAACAATATGCTTCACCACTAAAACCATCCAGTTACGTGAGATAAGAAAAAAATCAAAGAAATAAATTATATATAATCCTTACTTTTATATTGTTTTTATTTCTATTCAATCTAGAAACACATAAGCGAGGAGTCGCCGGACAGACAGAAGCTGTCCGTCTACGTGGTGTCCACGGCGGAGGGCGGCGCCGGGGCGGCGGAGGGGGAGAGCGGCGCCGGGGCGGCGGAGGGGGAGGGCGAAGCGGGTAGCGAAGGAGCGGAGGGGGCGGGTGAACGAACTAAGGTGGGTGCGGCGAGCTTGGATCTAGACATAGACTAGTTGTTACTAATTAGAGAATTCATCTCCAAGCTAAGGGGTCCGCCTTCGAATTAGGTGACACGAGTCCTATCCCTTATGTGGAGGGCTCGTACCGTCCTAAACAAGCTCTAGTGAAAAGCGTGTTGGGAATTACTGGAATGATCTCGGAACACCGGCGTGAAGTAGAGGCATCTTGTGCCTTCGGTGTGCGAGGTAACCGGAGCCCCACTCCACCTCCTCTTCCTCACCTCCCATCTCCCAAATACCCTTAAAAGCCGCCAACGCACCTGGACGCGGTGGACGGTGGCACTTACCATCCAGGTGAACAGATTGCTCGTTTGCCGACTTTCCTATTAAAAAAAAAACGCTCTCTGCCCACCCCAAGTATCGGTGTGTCGCGAGCGCACAATCTTAGTAAGTCTCGTACATCCCAAAATCAACCATCTGAATTGTTTCCCGTTCGCAGGCGGTGAGGATCACGGACCTGGTGGAGTTCAAGTCGAGGAGGAGACTGTACCATCACCCCGCGCCGTTCGCAAATGTGCCGCGCAAGGGGGCCCACTGCAAGCTGTAGTGGCGCAGCAACAGATCGGTGTAGACGTGAAACATACGCGTTTAGTTAATTAAAGTTAGCGTACAAAGAAAGACAAGTTGCCTGTAATGTTAAGAGTAGACTCTAGAAGCATTGGGATTCCCAAACTATTTCGAGCAAGGGACCCCCTTTTTTCATCATGAACTGATACCTCAGACCTCCACAGCCAAATTGCTCTAAAAATCCTATCTCTTGTTTTTTTCCTATTGATACAAAATACTTACCAATTTAATAACTTTGCGATCGGTTAAGCGAGTAAACTTGACATAATTTTCTATTCAAAATGAAACAAAATAAACAGACATACAATTCAGTTAGTATCAAGTGTAATTAATAATTATTAATACAAACTATGCAAAAAAAAATCAAAAGTACAACAATGACACTTCCTAATAAAATATTAGTCATTCTTATAACAAGTCGGCACACGTGACACGACTTATACAGCATCTTGAAAGTTTCAAATAAGAACTTGTGTTAATTAATAGGGGGTCGATTTTTAGACCTCGTCGACCCCCCGAGTCAGTTTTCGTTTATTTCGACCCCCTGGGAATCCCTGCGCTAGAATGTTCTTTAGTAATTCTAAACCACGCTCACTTGACATGTTTGTTTTTTCTTTCCTCTGCTTACCTCAGTTGAGGATTAAGTGTGAAGAATAGTTGTCATTTCTTGTCTAGATTTAGATTATGTTGTAGTATTAAAAAAAATATAGTCCCACTTTTTCACAAGCACTACAATACAATTATATTTATCGTAATAAATAATTTTATAATTTACAAAAGCATTAGACTCGAAAAGCCGTTGTAGCCCAGCGTTCAGAGTGCCAGCTTCAGTTTCATAGAGCGCGAGTGATCTGGGTTCGATCGCCGATGCGGTGCACCGCTGTAATTTTTAATTATATAAAAATAGCTATTTTGAGTGCTGTATTTACCACGTGCTCGGCGGTGAAGGAAAACATCGCGAGGAAACCTGCATATCTGGGAAATAATATTTTTTTTGAATCGAGAACATGAGAATGAATTAAATTCATTTTTCTTTATTTGTGGTTTAATTTATTGAATGATTCACTAGAAGTAATCAGTCAAATTAAACAATAATCTACGTTATTTTTTTTTAGTGTCCTCTGATTAACTTTAAAGGGCCTAAACAAAGACATGAGAATTCTATGGTAACTTTAAGTTATTCCACTAAGATTTAAAATATAATATTTATTTATTTTCCATAATGTGTATGTGTTTCTATAATATGTGTATATTATTATTTAAGTACAGTTTTCATTGTATATCTATTGTTTTTATGCATCTTCCAAATTAATTTCTACCAATCCCGTCCATCCGAAGGTTGTCTGGAAGAGATCGCTTCTAGCGATGAGACCACCCATTGCACCACCTGTCATATATATATATATGTATGTACAAACACATAAATGTATGTGTGTACAGTGTGTAATGTGTTATATGTAATACACAACTATAATTACAACTAGGTCTGTGTAAGTGCCCGTCATATATAAGTACTTACATTCTATTGTAGTATTGTATTATTTGAGTACATATATGAACATAATGTTTTGTTTAAAGTTATCTCCCCTGCACTCCAGCAACCCTATCACAATCTCCCTGCTCAAGCTAACGGTAGACTGCTAGAAAATTGCAAATAAATAAATAAATTTTTAATCTGTTGTGAAGTGTTGCCATGTTATAGAGAAAATAAATAAAGGTGCTGTTGTTTTTAATTATTACACATTGTAGCTATTGATCTAACGTTTAAGAATAAATAAAAGGATTGAACGAAGTGTTGTCTCATTGTATTTATATTCATTGGCAACAGGTTTGGGAAGCTCGTGTGCTCAATATCCTCCTGTCTGGTTTAGTGCACGGTCGAACACTATCGCCTGAAGTTAGCTGCGCAAGAGTTTTAATAGTGCTGGAAGTATGTACGCGAGCTCGGCGGCACTGCCTCATCTCCACCTTCCCGTTTCCGACGTTAGCTCATGCTGTAAGATGGGTGAAAGTGTCAGGGACACGGGGCGCAGCTAAACCAAAACAAAACCATCATCATTTCAGCATTTCTGAAGTCCACTGTTGAACATATGTCCACTGCTGAACATAAGTCCACTGCTGAACATAATTTTAACATTTACAGACTGGTAATGTATATTATTTGACTATTCATGTTAACAGCAGTCTGTAATCGTATTCGGTATCGCCCCAAGCATTACATTAGATTTGTACAACTAAGAGATCACTCCAGATCCAGATTCCTGCCAAGGATGATTCTCGTGGCTGTTGAAATTTAAAGAACATCCTAATTTCAATAGAGAAGACGGCTGGGTGCTACCACCGGCTTGGGATACGGTAATAAATAAAATTATATCCAAATCCAAGCGTACCACTGCACGAGCTCAAGATACCATGAGCTCGATCTGCCTAGAACGGACCGAAAAACAATAATTATAAAGCTGAAGATATCCGGATCAACAAGCCTTCTGCTCGCGAGTCTACCGCCGAAGCTGTAAAGGCCAACAGCGTATCCACCGTGGGGGGAGGTTTTAGTCGGTCCGCCATCTAATCGTAAGGCCAAAGTGAACAGACACCTTCCAGGCAAACGTGTACCATCCTAGGCCTCATCTTCGACTTCCATCAAGCGAGATTGAGGTCAAACGTAAACCTATTTATTATAAAAAAAAAAAATCTTCAATACTGATCCCGACATAACCACCGTCTCCGGTGGCCGGTAGCTGCAAGCACCTCTGGATACAAATAAAAAAAATAACTATATGACATCAGGAAGTCAAACACCGCAGTCCCCACGCGACCACTGGTGCTGTAAAGCTGGTAGAGCCAAGCGGCGGCTTTAGCTGCTGCTGGAATGGGCCGGCTCGACCGGATTGATACCACGGCCTCGCAGAATACCGGCGTGAAGTAGAGCCATATTATGCTTCTGCGTTTCGTTCGGTGAGTGAGGTAACCGGAGGCCCACATCCCCTCCTCTTTCCTACCATCTCCCAAATATCCTTAAAGACCGGCGACGCACCTGCAGCATCTATGGTGTTGCAGATGTACGTGGGCGACGGTAATCACTTACCAGCAGGTGAACCGCTTGCTAGTTTGCCGTCTTTTCCATAAAAAAAAAAGCGCCCGAAACGTCGCGATTTAAAAAAATCTTAATAAAACACTATAAAATCCGGAAATAATAGTTTCATTTCAAAAACAGATACATATAGAATTGAAAAGTAGCAGACTGTAAGAGCCCACGGCTGGGCAAAGGCCTCCTTCTCATAATGGCCCGCCGCGCTGCTCTAGTGCCGGTTGGCGGGCTTTACATATCGTCGAAATAATATTTTTTATTATTTCTCAGACATATAGGTTTCCTCACTATGTTTTCCTTCACCGTCGAGCACGTGTAAATACAGCACTTAAAATTGCTATTAACAATTTTAGTGGTCGGCACCGGGGATCGAACCCAGGTCAATCGCGGTCTATGTAACTAAAGCGAGCAACATGACCTATAGGCTACCACGGCTATATATTTAAATATTTAACTAGGTCGATATACATTTCACTTAGTGGTTGTAATAGTAGCAATATATATATGTATATCTATGGTCACAGAGAACATTTATACATACAGAATTGATTATTACAAGCGTAGATAAAACCAAAAAAATCATATTACATACTAAATGTTGTACCAAATAAAAACAATGTTATCCAATTCAATATTAACGAATAAATAGTAACGTCGGCACCAGAGCGCTATAAATATCACAACCGTAAACGTGCTCCGCCATTTTTTTTATTATGCCAATAAATCGCGCCAAAATGGCCGCTTTCCGTCAAATGTCAAAAACAGCGCGCCATTCGTTCTGTAGAGTGCCAAATATTGAGTTCGCTTTTATTATCTGTGACCGATTTACTGGATTTTGAATAGTTATTCAATACTTTTAGATATTATACTTTATTAAAAAAAATCTACGTTAACGATTGTAAATGTTAGGGAATCTCAGTTCGATCCCTGTGCAACCCTGCACACCCCAATGAGTGTTTCTTAACTTATGTACTTACAAATTTTTTCGTGGACTTTAATAGTTTCAAGTCGACAGACTCACATACCACGTCATGCCATTTAAATTGAAAGAAAACATTCCACCCCTCAATGGTGGATACAACCAGCGCGTGTTACCAGTGATGACATACGGAACCGATACTTGGTCTTTCATAGCAAATCGTTGCCGAATCTTTTGAGAAAGCCTACTTACTTGTTAGGGTTCCGTACGGAACTGAGCCGACACTGTATACCTGCCCGTCTGTCCTTCCTTCTAAGAGCACTTTTGTATCTTTTCAATCGTAACAGGTTGCTGGATGAAAATTTCCCAGAATATGTGTTATAGTAGCGGATGTTCCAATTAATTTAAAAAAAGTAAATATACTGTAGTTAACTTGTATACATACAAGAGTCAAGTTTGACATCGCCTTCGTTGACCGGTAGGTGCAGGGAATCTCAGCCCCTCGTAAATCTAAAAAAAAAATTACGCAAGTCTCTGTGACGTAACCCGTCAAATTGTCGAATCTGTTCTAGAGTTGGAGACGTGGAACAGAGCAGACGTGCATCAGACCTGGCTGTATGGACTGAAGTCCTTTGCCTTTCCCATTAGGGATAAATCAATATCATCATCATCGAAGCTGTTCTAACTTCAAATTGAAACCGATCTCTGTTAAGATTACCCGCGTTACGCAATCGACCCGCCAGACGTGTTGGGGCTAATGTTTATACAAACAACTTATTTTACCACGAATTTCGGGTCTGTTTGTTGGAAGCCGTGTACCCTGTCCCACATTGCATCTGTTCGTTTCTCCGATTTTATTGCATAATATCGAATACCGCTCAAGCGTTATGCTTGAATTACTAAGAAGCGGCATTTTGATAATTAAAAGCTTAAGATTCTGCTGGAAAAGATCATTGAGAAGGAGGCTTTTGCCCAAATCGACAGGGATTAGAGTGTCAGAGCTACGCTTTCAAATTCAAAGTCCAAATATTTCTTTTCTGAATTTAGGCTTCTTTGAAGACAAAGCATTAGGTATGTGAGGGACACTGGAGCAGGAGATTATTAGACGAATGTAGGGTTCTGTCGTGGTTTGAGCAAAGGTAACGAAAATAGGAAGACAAGTAGGAAGGAGCAGTAGGAGACATCATATACACATATTTGTTTGTATATACTTTATTTCACTACATATACTATATATAATAATAAACGAATCACAGAAAAATATTTATGAGATAGTGTCTCTTCCTGACCACTTTAAGACTAAGGAAAAAATACGTCCAATTATTCGATTTTCCACGATAACTACCAGGCGATTGTAATCGTTTTTATATCTTGGTTTAGAACCATTTCAGTGATAGATGCCCTAATAAATAATTCAACTGATCTATGGGCGGAAGAAGTCTATGGTATAGACTGGGGTCGGCACCACGCTCTTGCTCATTTCAACCCACAAAGAACAGTACGAATGCTGTTGTGTTCCGTCAGGTGGAACGTCAGTTCATTAGTCACTTTCGTTTTTATCTGTATCCTTTCAGTTAAAATACTAATATGCACATGCTAAAAACTTACTACGATCATAGTGCAAATACTAAAGTAAAACAACAAGTAAAGGAACCAGTCAAGTGCGAGTCGGACTCGCTCACCGAGGGTTCCGTAACCACAATATTATATATATTGGTTACATGTGTGTTGCGTATTTACGAAAAGTATATGTGTTTTCTCTCATTCAGTTACCGGATCCTTAGCGCGAGCCCGACTCACACTTGACCGGTTTTTATTATTTGTTGTTTAACTTTACATTTTATCGTTTCGCCTTTAAGTGTCACCGTTTTAAAGATAGAACAAAAACAAAATAAAACATAGGAAAATAATAAGTTGGGTTGTATGGTCCAATATATTCTTACAATACGGACGGACGAACGGACAGACGACTCGGGCTTAGTGATAGTAACCCTGGAAAGAATAAAGTCACGTTCAAAGCTGGTAAATAGTTTTTTTGTAATTTCGAAGACGGACGCAATATGAAGGGGCAATGTTTGGTGTTTCAAGGTTTTTAATTAAACTGTGCATGTCAGTCGCTTGGCAAGCAATCTAATATACATATATGTATATATATATATATATATATATATATATATATACGTATATATGATATTTGATTGTGCCATTACTGCGTGAGAGGAAAAGGAAATTATAAAGAGTTAATTAACAACAGCATAGCTTAATGGTTAGCGTAACGAGCGCATAGGTCCTGGGTTCCTATTCCAGCCGGAACTAATATTATTGTTGCTAGTGCTGTGGTCACCCAGCGACCAGGGCGCACGCTTCAACTTGTCAAAGTCTGCAAGTGACCCGGGTTCGATCCCTTTTAATTTCCCTTTCGAATTTCAAGTGCTGAATGTTTCACGTGCTCGGTGTGCATGGGGTAGAAAAATAATTATAGTTACAAACCGAACTTATTGTGAGGAGGCATTCGCCCAGCTGTGGGACTTTTACAGGCTACTGCTGCTCAACGATAGACGAAAATAGGCGAAGAGTCTGCAACGCTGCATCAGTGCCTATTGACGCACGTAATATATGTTACGCTTATTTTAGGTTTACTTCAGTACGGCGCCTTATTACTCAGTCCACTCCAAGGTTTCCCAAGGGGTCGATATCGGTTTCCCGGGGGGTCGACATAAACGAAAACTGACTCTGGGGGTCGACGAGGTCTAAAAATCGACCCCCTATTAACGAACACAAGTTCTTATTTGAAACTTTCATTACTAATATTTTTTTAAATTGGTAAGTGTTTTGTGCCAACAGGAAAAAACTAGAGATAGGATTTTTAAATTAATTTGGCTGTGGGGGTCTGAGGTATCAGTTCATTTTGGAAAAGGGTTCTCGTGCCCAAAAGTAACTTGGAAGTCCCTGGTCTACGCCGTCTGACCATCTGTCCTACCTTTTAGCCGTATCTTTTATAACGTAAGAGGTAAGCAGTTGAAAAATTACCAGAATATGTGTTATTGTGGCGGAAATCCTAACAAATATTGAAAAAATAAACTCCAGGCCAGTAGCAGCCCTACGGGCCTGGATTTTCTTCTCTCGCAGCCTATTTCTTATAGTGGAGACGCTCACCGACGTCCTCCGAGCTGTTCGGAGCTGCTGTTGCAGCTCAACAGCGTTGGAGAATCGGTTACGCAAAGACGTCGACACAATATAGCGGTCGTCTCTGTCGGAAGTGCAACGTCGTCTTCCGGATCCATGCTTCCTGATGTAGCCTCCAGTCTCCTGGAACCGCTGGGATACTCGTTTCACCCGGAAACGGCTTATGTTGAGTTGTCGAGCAATATCAACTTGGCGTAGTCCTGATTGCAGTAGTGCTACCACTTGAGCTGCTTCTTCTGCCGTGGTATCCATTTTTCAGGGTTTTTCTTACTGGAGCTGTTCAGCTGTGACTTCTGTGATGTGTGGATAGCTAATTACTCATATTTTTTTTTTTTTCCCGGGATGGAAAATGCTGTTACGCATGCCCTGTTGCTGGCCGGTAGGCCAGCAAACTGGGTTATGTCGGACTCAATTCCCTGAAGGAGGACCATACCGACTAAAACCATCCACACGCTGTTAGCCCGGAGGCTTTCACAGCCTCATCTGAATTGACTCGCTAGCAGATTGGCCCGCGAGTTTGGCGGGATGACGATTTACTTTAATGGCGCGCGGATTTATACGCGGAAGGATAAGACAAAAATAGTGGTGCGGAGACCAGTGAACCCTGACAAACCGACGCGACGGACCCCGATCGTGAAACGCTCCGGCAAAGTGTATATGGCTGCTTCTAACCTAGGGGCGAGCACACGTAAGCTGAGCGAAGTCGCAAACGGGACTGCTGCGCGGCGTGCGCGGGACACGGCCGACACTCACTACTTAATAGCTTGCGAATATGCGCGGGAAGATGGAGGCGCGGCGACCAACGGCCCTGACTAACCGACACGACAGAACCCGCTTGTGAGACACTTAGCACAGTGACCCTAATATGCAGAGCGAAGTCGCAAACAGGACTGCTGCGCGGCGTGCGCGGGACACGGCCGACACTCACTACTTAATAGCTTGCGAATATGCGCGGGAAGATGGAGGCGCGGAGACCGACGTCCTGACAAGATCTACGCGACAAATACTGAGTACGAGATACTCCGGCACAGTGTCATGGCTGCTCAAACCGAGGGCGAGCACACGTATGCGCGGGCGAAGTCGCAAACAGTACCGCCGTGCAGTATGCGCGGGCGACGGGCGGCACCCACTTTAATAACACGCGGAAAGACAATAGGGCCGGTAGGCACCCTCAGGTGCGGGGCCACTAACGACCCATTGCGAACTAATGACTCATCCCGCTGCGAAACACTCCGGCACAGTGTTTATGGCTGCTCGAACCGGAGGAGAGCACACGTGTGCACGAAGCGACGGCGCAAGCGGGACTGGATTTTTGGCCCATAATTAATTTTTACCCCCCCCCTTTCATTCGTGTCCACGGTGGCACAAGTAGTGAGTCCTCTAATGAGCTTTTCAGCACTTTTTTTTAAAGATCCTAACGTTTCGTGATTATTGTTTTTACAGAAAAGAACGATACGCGTTTTTAAAGTGTATTAATTGTGCTTTCAAATGATATTAATTTTGGTAGGGTACAATAAATAAGTTAAGAGTATTATTCGCTTGAAGTCAAAATTTCAAAAGGTGCGATTTTTTTGACGCCGAGTGTATTGTAAAAATTAGGTGCTGGGGGTCTCTATATAAGAAAGTCGTTTTCTTTTATAATCGTAAAAACAGTAATAGACACAAACATAGAGCATGAGATTATGTATACATAATTTTTTTTTTATGGGAAAGACGGCAAACGAGCGAGCGGTTCACCTGATGGTAAGTGATTACCGTCGCCCGCGTACATCTGCAATACCAGAGGTGCTGCAGGTGCGTTGCCGGCCTTTTAGGACATTTGGGAGATGGGAGGGGATGAGGAGGATACCTCACTCGCCGAACGAAACGCAGAAGCATAGGATGCCTCTACTTCACGCCGGTATTCTGCGTTTATTTTTGTGCAAACTCTAAAGCAAAACAAAACAATGAAAACCGACTAAGACTGAGTGAACCGTGGTACCCTAGTGGTCATGTCGCTCGCTCTAGTTTCGTAGAGCGCGAGTGACCTGGGTTCGATCCCCGGTGCCGCGGTACCACTAAAATTGTTAATAGCAATTTTAAGTGCTGCATTTACCACGTGCTCGACGGTGAAGGAAAACATCGCGAGGAAACCCGCAATGGAGGAGCGTGGCGGGCCATTCCCGGCTCCTACACCTTCTCAGATATTTGAGGAGGCCTTTGCCCAGCAGTGGGAACTTACAGGCTGCTTCTTTCAAGTCTGAGTCGGACTCGCGCTAAGAATACTCGAACTGAATGTAAGAAAACACTAATATTTTGGTAAACGCATGACACAGATATATTGTGTGGTTGCACGGAACCCTCGGTGTGCGAGACCCGCTCGCACTTGGCCGATTTTGTTCGTTGCATTTGGACTTTAATTGCAATTGAACAATGTATGATAGTTTAGTTTGAATGTAATTAATGTTAGTACACATACCTCTGGTCACAAGGGTTGTGGGTTCGAATCCGGGGAGCCGAATCAACAAACGTAAGCCGCATGGCTCTGTCGTACGCGTGTTTGTGAATCGATTCCGTTGAGGTCCTGGGTTCGACAGAATCAATATACTTGAACACAATTGTTTTTCGGTTTTCCGTTCTGGTATTGTATTCTACTCCGTATCTGACGTTGCGTCTGAACTCTTCTCCCGAAAGGGGGCAAAACGAGCAAGGGTCTCACCTGATGGTAAGTGATCACCGTCGCCCGCGTACATCTTCAAGACCCGAGGTGCTGCAGGTGCGTTCCCGACCTTTAAAGGTATCTGGGATATGAAGAGGGGTAAGGAGGAGTGAGTTTCCGGTTACCTCACTCACCGAACGAAACGCAGAAGCACAAGATGCCTCTACTTCACGCCGGTATTCTGCGAGGCCGTGGTACTGCCCCGGTGGAGCCGGCCCATTCGAGCAGCAGCAGAAGCCGCCGCTTGGCTCTACCACGCGAACTTCGTATCTTTAATCCTCGCATCGGGTACGGGATGGTGCAGACGAGCGAGTGTCTGCGAGTCGGCACTATAATATCTCCTGCACAGTCGGCACTATAACATCCCTAAGACGGCTTCATTGAAATCATAAAGACATTACGTATGAATATTTTGTGTGCAGCCCTCCCAATTTGGAAACTGGGATTGTACGAGAACTGTGTGATTTAAGACGACCTCCGTAGCGGAATACATTTAAATATTTCACACCGATTCCGTGCGAAGTTATTCCACGTTCAAATCGTACCGTGTCGTACTTCACGTCCATCGCATGGTTTCGTTCATTGATTGATTAACAACACGGTTTGATTATACGTGAAATTTATTGTGAAATCGTAAGTGGCATCGGGGATAAGGTTTAGATGCCACAGGTTTCGTCGGCTGTGGTTTAAGCCGGCACAAGGTATATTACATTACCGTGACCTTACCGTAACGGCCTGTAAATAGTCCACTGCTGGACTTAGGCCTCTCCCACAAGGAGCATCGACGATCCCAGTACCGGACACCTGGAACCTTAGACGCTGCTGTCCGTCATCGCGCATCACATTACTCCGGCGTTCTATGTGAGCCTGGTACTTGGAGATGTCGAGCCGACTCATTGCCGGCACATTCTAGAAGATTCCAGCGTCGTTCGCTTCGTCACCCCGTTAGTAGTCCACGGCTGGGCATAGGCCTCTCCCATCGCCACGCTCGGCGAGCGGACCGGCGTTCGGACACCTGGCACCTTAGACGTTAGACGATAGATATACTTGTCATTGTGAACATTGAAAGAATCGAACACCACGCCTGACCCTTCGCAGTGCACGGATACGGCTTGCCGAACGCTCGGGGTAGGGGCAATAAAACGCATCCCCCATTTCACTCTAACATATAGAACTTTCTCTCTCTGCAGGTCGACTCGGTGTGCGTGACGCCCTTTGATGTAACACGAGACCCTGTGAAAGGTTTGCGTTGGTGTGCGTAATACAGGTATCGCGGGCGGTGATACCAGCTTAGAAATTTACGTGAATTTTTGGGAAAATTTTGCATTTGTTTTTATAATAATAATGACAGTGACTGCTATTTTTTTTATTTCTTTTTGTTTCTGTGAATTTCGGATAGCTTAAGTAAAGGTTATACAAGCTCTTTTAGCAAAACTTTTTGCGTGTACATTTTTATTGTGGTAATATTGTCTCTAAGTAACTTAATTTTTCCACGGTTTTTAGGATAATGACATTTTAATCCAATACTACATAGGTCAGAATTTACTTCGTAACACGTTTTTTTTTAACAAAAAAAGTTATGAAACACAGTATTCAGTAGATTCGCCAATATGTCCTATCTTCTCAATTTAGGGAATTAAAGATAATGTGATTCCCGTTAGCGGCATCTTCATCTATTTATAATAAAGTTTAAAGGTTTTTTTCAGAATCTCATGTGATATCTATGGCTAAAAAGTGGTTAATTTTATTCCTTATTTAGTTAGTGATATTTGTGACCTCTTCAAAATAACGCCTGCTTGTTGGTCTATGTTCAGCTTTATTTTTAAGTAGGCTGATGAATTAAATGGTGTTGTTGTAGACCTGTTTCGTGTGAAGAAATTCTTCTACTTCATTATGCTCCTTGAAGATTTTAGTTAGTGTAATTAGATAAGACACTACTACATTACTATTACGATAATTTTACTTCCTTTTCTTCTAACATTGTGTCCGTCGATCTATAATATTCGTAAAAAGCTCTTTCGATATAGAAACAATCCTTCCTATTATAATATTATAAATGCGAAAGTAACTCTGTCCGTCTGTTACGTTTTCACGGCTTTATCGCAGAATCGAATATGATAAGTTTTTGTATGGAGATGCCTTAAACCCTGTGAATGAACATAGGCTACTTTTGTTCTTGGGTGAATTTCCACCGTGGAAAAAGTCGCGGGCGGAACTTAGTATATGTCATATTTAGTTAATGTAAGAGTAATTCTGTAGACAACTCTTTGTATCTTAAAATGTTACTTCATAAGCTTAAGAAAAATATCTTGAAAGATGAGAAATCGTTTCATTTGAATATCTCTTTTAAGAGAAGGGATGGGAAAATGAAACGGGAAATCGTTGCCGAAAATCTGGCAACCCGTCCACAAAACTACTACGCGAAACGAAATTCCTGTCCTCAGTCCGCGTTTGACCCGCGATCGCTTTGCGTGCGCCAGTGCCGTGCGTCCGTCTGTCCGACTGTACGACTGCATTTTGTGTTTTTTTTTTGTATTGTGGTAATTCGTGTTTATTATTCAGTGTTTCTGTGACCGAAGACCCGTCGCTGTTCCTCTCGTTTTGGGGAGATACGGTAAGCGTAATTATGATAATTAAATCATATTTTTTTAGTAAGTCTGACCACTGTGCTATGTCTGATTGTTTTGATCCCCTCTTCGTTTGTCCTTATGTCTGTTTGTTCGTAGTTTAATTTCCTTCCTAACTTTGCGCCCCAAAAGTACCAATAATATGATCGACGTATATTATTTTTAAATGTTTCTGCTATATTTCAAATATATTTGACTATTATAAAATATTTTGTGTAAGTTTTAAGATTAGATCATTTTAAATAATTTGTGTATTAGGTAAGTAGGTTTCTATTTTAGATTTTTGTTTGCTATTGTATATATATTTTTGAAGCGACTAGGATAGCTATTTAGGTTTCATAAGTTTATTTTCGTTTGAACTTAGTAAGTTAATTGCAAACGTGTCCTGAATACAATTAACATATTGCTATGTTTATTTACGTTACGCAGATATATATGTATATCACCAATCATAGATGTAGGCAGAAACCGGGAATTTCCATTTGTTGCGACCCAGGGCCCGTGTCCGATATGCTCCAAAAATGATTCGCGAAGACATTCCACGTTAAATTCACACCGTGTTATTTTTCACATCCCGAGACATGGTTTTCTTTCATTAGAAACCATGTCTTGAGTAAAGGGTATGTTTTGATTGGGGAACGATGTCACACTGTATTGTTTGTGCAATATTATGTGGCGTTGCCACAGAAACGAGCTTCAATGGATCCGCTTTCCACCTCGCCGGTAGATAGCGACGGGTGGCAAGACTTGTGTCTCGTTTTCTTTACTCCCCGTGGTTGACATGAGATCGTTCGGTCGTCACTTGCCACGCTCAGCAACAAAATGGGGTTGGCTTAGTTTTAAACCGCTGGTCGGGGCAAGGGTAGTAATTGTAAAGTTATGTTGTATATCTTATAAGCGTAGAGCCACAATAGAAGTTCTCGAATCGACGAGGGTTCCCACCAATGAGTTTTCTTTTAAACCAACCTACGATTTGTGCCGTTGGCATGGACAATCAAACGGCGACTGGCTCACCACCTGTCACATCGTCATGCTAATAAAGGTCTTGTGCTTATTACGGGCTCAGGTATTTTCAGGTAAGACGGTGAAAATTTGCATAGCTCTGGTGAAAAGTGACTTGAAAGGTGTTAAATAAAAGAGAATGGTAATTTTTACCCGACTAGGAGGAGGGTTATGATTATAGCAGTGTATGTATGTTGGTTTGTTCATCTCTTCCCATGTACCACCTAAGCTACTTATCATATGTTGATAAACGAATTGGCCTAGTGGCCAGGGGGACCGGTTTAGTTTCATAGAGTGCGAGTGACCTGGGCTCGATCCCCGGAGCCGGCGCCGCTGATATTGTTAATAGCGATTTGAGGTGCTTAATTAACCAAATGATCGGCGGTGAAGGAAAACGTCGTGAGGAAACCTGCGTGTCGGAGGAATAATAAAAAAAAATATTATTTACACGACGTGAAGTCCGCCAACCCGCACTGGAGCAGCAGAACCTTTCCGGCTCTAAAAACCCTTACAGATATTCAACTTTGCCCAGCTGTGAGCACTTGCAGACTGCTTCCTTCAGCTTTGCCTCAAACCTCCGTGTGTCCTAGGCTGCGTTGTCATTATAACCCACTTCTAATTAAGATTAACTTAGATTTATGCTTAGGCGTATTCGGTTTTTAGTTTTTTGAACACTTTCTGTTATTCTCACTCAAATATTGAGAGGAGACCTTTGTGGCTCACTTATCGTCTAAGTCTTAACATATGTCAATTTTTGTTTAAGTCATTTCAAAGACACTGACACAATTCATATATAATAATGGACAACGAAATCAAAGTAATTATTATTTGACGGACATTTTGTCGTGAATCAATCAATCGAAATACCGGTTCCTTATCACTTTCTACTCGATAGAAGTCGAAACGGTTATAAATAAGATATTTAAACTATGTATATTGGTTTATATTAAGGTAAGTAAGGTGTGGTTGTAATGATACGTCGTGGATGTTTAGTGAGTTTATAATAACGGGTTCGAATCCACACAAAGGTAAACATTTTAATTGAAATACTATTTTAATTGTTTTAACAATTGACAATTATTATTATTTCTTTTTCATGTTACACAACACAGTTTATTTCTTTTTAAATATAAGCAACCGATATAATTGGATTGGAACCCTTACGGCATCTTCGGGGTGTTCCATATTTAAACAATTAGTATCTTCTAGTCTACGGTATATACTGGTAACGAACAAAAGAAGCAGCGAAGCATAAATACGTAAATACTTTTCTGGTGGTCTGGGATAATTGCAATAAAAATGGCGCTGGAACATTCGCGCGCTTTATTTCGTTTTTTTTTTTTCACCTGTCAAAAATCGAGGAGAGGACATAGTAACGCGCGGTATTAGGCGGATATTAAACAAAAAAAAACAATATTCGCGAGCTTTCGCTGTTGTTAGGTTTCCGACAGTTGTGGGTGTTTAAAGTTATGCTTGTGTAAGTATTATTGTTTTAATTTTTTTTTATTTTGCACGCGGGAGTATTGCCACGTCTTAGGGGAATACCGGCGTGATGTAGATGCATCTTGTGCTTCTGCGTTTCGTTTGATGACTGAGGTGAGCGGAGATCCTCTTCCCCTGCCCCCACCCACCCCTCCCATCCACCAAACCACATATCATTTAAAGCCGGTAACCCACCTGCAGCTCCTCTAGTGTTCCGTGTACGTGGGCGTCGGTAATCACTTAACATCCTCTGCCCCTTTCCCATTAAAAAAAAATGCTGTTTAACGCCAAGAATGGGTTAGAGTGTGGTAAATACCCAGACGGTAGCTGCGCAGGGAAGTCTACCAATTAAAACTTATCACGTCAACATATTCTGTACTTATGATATGAAATTATGTACATTTCCCCATCTAGTCTCGTGTACGGTGGAAGTGGGTAAAGGAATAAATGTCCCAAGGGATCTTGAAACCGGTAAACATCTGGTATTTTTTATGGGAAGAGGAAGCGTTTCACCGCGATGGTGAGCGATCACACCGACGCAACACCGGAGGGGCTGGAGGTACGTTACCGGCCTTTCAGCATATATGGGGAGGGGCGTAAGGTCTCCGTTTACCTTCACCACTCACCGATCGAAACGCAGAAGCACAAGATGCCTCTACTCCACGCCGGTATTCTGCGGGCCCGTGGCGCCGGCCCGTTCGAGCAGCAGCAAAAGCTGCCGCATGTCTCGCTCAAATCTATATGCACATATATACGTACGCTTGTACCGGGCAAAGTAAACATAGCCGTGAAAATTTTCACACAATATTTGGGACGGCTCTATCAAATTGTTAGTGTGCCGTGGGAGAGCAAATATTAATTGTGATAAGAATTATAGTATACGTTATCGATCATTTTGGTAAGTTAGTAGATAAAAATGTTAAGATCCGAATGAACCATTCAACGTCCGTTTGATCGCGTCTCGGATACGATTCTGTGAAGTATCGAGTGAAGCCTGTGTCCGCCCACTGCTGGGCAGAGGTCTCCTCTCAAAAAAGATTTGAGACTGTACACCGCGCTGCTCTAATGAGAGTTGGCGGCCTTCATACGTTCTCGAGTAATATTGTTTTCCTTCACCGCCGAGCACGTGGTAAATTGAGCACTTAAAATTGCTATTAACAATTTTAGTTGGGGCAGAGGCAAATAGGCAGAGGGCTAGGGAATTCTATTTGACGCGACTGAACTTTTAACATCCGGTTTTCCGAACCCACTTTTTTACCTCTCGGCGAGATAGAATCTGGTGACTGGTTTCATTCAACGCCAGGCAAGAGGAAAAAATTCAGACCTCGATTATGAAATTTTACTGGCGCCGGGATTGGACCTCGGGTGTGCTCACGTGTGAAGTGACGAACACCCGTGCTGCCATGGTTCCTTCTTATATAAGAAGGTGTCATCCTATTCTATAACCACCTTCGATGTTATAAGAATGTGCTAGCAGGTGTTTGTTGAAGAGATTTACTGAGTTTGTAGTGATTAAATAATAAGTTATTATCATACTTCGTTAATAGCTACGATAATAACTGTTAAATTATAATAAAAAAATAACTATTCGCTTACTAAACAAAAACTACGTTATAAAATTATATCGTCTATATTTATTAAATTTGCTAAAGTCAAATTGACTAATACATACTCTGTTTCTTTAGATATATACTAAATATGTTTATTTCAAACTGGATTGAATGTTTAAGTTTTCATTGTTGGTTATATATGGTAGTGTTTTGTAGTGTGTAATATTATGCTGTTTTTGTTTTTTTTTTAGAGAAAATTTCCTTTTATACATTAATTGTCGCTTTGATATTAATTTGTTATAAGTAACTAGGTGCCTGTATATGGATGGTAAATCATGGAAGAGCAGTTCGTTTACAGCAAACATATCTTGCGTAGTGCGATTATGAAACAGTATGCGAAGTACAACGCGCAACAGGGTCGGTGCTGACAGAAGACCAGCGTTGCGGTTAACCCCGCGACACTATGCTGGGTCAGCACCGTTTCATTTGACACGACACGGGTTATAAATTATAAAATCTTTCTCTTAAATTATTTCTGTTTGTTTTTACATATCTATTGTTTTTTTTTTCTGTATAATTGTATTTCTTGTAACTTTTGTGTTGTGTAAATGAATAAATCTTATCGTATCGTATCGTACTGTCCGTCCGTGCCTTGGTAGCCTAGTGGTCAGGGGCGCTCACTTTAGTGTCATAGAACGCGAGTGACCAGGGTTCGTACCCCGATACCGGCACCGCTAAAATAACAATTTTAAGTGCTGTATTTACAGCGCGCTCAACGGTGAAGGAAAACATCGCGAGGAAACCTGCAGGTCTGAGAAATAATAAAAATATTATTTCGAGGATATGTGAAGCCGGCCAACCCGCACTGGAGCAGCGTGGCGGGCCCTTCCCGGCTCCCAAACCCTCTCTGATACTAGTATTTGAGAGGGAGACTTTGCTCAGCAGTGGGCGCTTACAGGCTGTTACTTTACTTTTTACTGTCCGTCCGTGCCTTGGTAGCCTAGTGGTCAGGGGCGCTCACTTTAGTGTCATAGAACGCGAGTGACCAGGGTTCGTACCCCGATACCGGCACCGCTAAAATAACAATTTTAAGTGCTGTATTTACAGCGCGCTCAACGGTGAAGGAAAACATCGCGAGGAAACCTGCAGGTCTGAGAAATAATAAAAATATTATTTCGAGGATATGTGAAACCAGCCAACCCGCACTGGAGCAGCGTGGCGGGCCCTTCCGGCTCCCAAACCCTCTCTGATACTAGTATTTGAGAGGAGACTTTGCTCAGCAGTGGGCGCTTACAGGCTGTTACTTTACTTTTACTGTCCGTCCGTGCCTTGGTAGCCTAGTGGTCAGGGGCGCTCACTTTAGTGTCATAGAACGCGAGTGACCAGGGTTCGTACCCCGATACCGGCACCGCTAAAATAACAATTTTAAGTGCTGTATTTACAGCGCGCTCAACGGTGAAGGAAAACATCGCGAGGAAACCTGCAGGTCTGAGAAATAATAAAAATATTATTTCGAGGATATGTGAAACCAGCCAACCCGCACTGGAGCAGCGTGGCGGGCCCTTCCGGCTCCCAAACCCTCTCTGATACTAGTATTTGAGAGGAGACTTTGCTCAGCAGTGGGCGCTTACAGGCTGTTACTTTACTTTTACTGTCCGTCCGTGCCTTGGTAGCCTAGTGGTCAGGGGCGCTCACTTTAGTGTCATAGAACGCGAGTGAACTTTTAACATTCGGTTTCCTGAACCCACTTTTTACCTCTCGGCGAGATAGAATCTGGTGACTGGTTTCATTCAACGCCAGGCAAGAGGAAAAAATTCAGACCTCGATTATGAAATTTTACTGGCGCCGGGATTGGACCTCGGGTGTGCTCACGTGTGAAGTGACGAACACCCGTGCTGCCATGGTTCCTTCTTATATAAGAAGGTGTCATCCTATTCTATAACCACCTTCGATGTTATAAGAATGTGCTAGCAGGTGTTTGTTGAAGAGATTTACTGAGTTTGTAGTGATTAAATAATAAGTTATTATCATACTTCGTTAATAGCTACGATAATAACTGTTAAATTATAATAAAAAAATAACTATTCGCTTACTAAACAAAAACTACGTTATAAAATTATATCGTCTATATTTATTAAATTTGCTAAAGTCAAATTGACTAATACATACTCTGTTTCTTTAGATATATACTAAATATGTTTATTTCAAACTGGATTGAATGTTTAAGTTTTCATTGTTGGTTATATATGGTAGTGTTTTGTAGTGTGTAATATTATGCTGTTTTTGTTTTTTTTTTAGAGAAAATTTCCTTTTATACATTAATTGTCGCTTTGATATTAATTTGTTATAAGTAACTAGGTGCCTGTATATGGATGGTAAATCATGGAAGAGCAGTTCGTTTACAGCAAACATATCTTGCGTAGTGCGATTATGAAACAGTATGCGAAGTACAACGCGCAACAGGGTCGGTGCTGACAGAAGACCAGCGTTGCGGTTAACCCCGCGACACTATGCTGGGTCAGCACCGTTTCATTTGACACGACACGGGTTATAAATTATAAAATCTTTCTCTTAAATTATTTCTGTTTGTTTTTACATATCTATTGTTTTTTTTTTCTGTATAATTGTATTTCTTGTAACTTTTGTGTTGTGTAAATGAATAAATCTTATCGTATCGTATCGTACTGTCCGTCCGTGCCTTGGTAGCCTAGTGGTCAGGGGCGCTCACTTTAGTGTCATAGAACGCGAGTGACCAGGGTTCGTACCCCGATACCGGCACCGCTAAAATAACAATTTTAAGTGCTGTATTTACAGCGCGCTCAACGGTGAAGGAAAACATCGCGAGGAAACCTGCAGGTCTGAGAAATAATAAAAATATTATTTCGAGGATATGTGAAGCCGGCCAACCCGCACTGGAGCAGCGTGGCGGGCCCTTCCCGGCTCCCAAACCCTCTCTGATACTAGTATTTGAGAGGGAGACTTTGCTCAGCAGTGGGCGCTTACAGGCTGTTACTTTACTTTTTACTGTCCGTCCGTCCGCTACGCACGGACACCGGCCGGGTTTTTATAGTATTATTTTTTTTTGTTCTGTAATTATATATTTTTTTATTTTATTTAATGAACGCCAACATAATGTACTCTATTACAGCAAATGAAATGTATACATCAATGACATTAGCTCAGCGCCACTACAGTTACAGGCGAAGACCACCTGCAAAATATAATGAGCGAAACATTATGTTTGAATTTACACAAACCAATCATAGACAAAACAATAATGCCTTATGGTAATTATGATTAGTATTTTTTTTTAAATTGTGAATAAATTGCTCTCAAAAAATAACAAAAAAAAACCAAGACATAATTTGTTAAGATAATAGCAATATCCTCTTAAGCCCGCCAATTGCATGTGAGAACAAGTCTAACTTTAAAGTCTTCGCTAGGTTATTATATTTCTTGACTATTCGGTTAAGAGGCGCATGTTGTCCGAGATTCGATTTACTTAGGCGATCTGTGAAAGTGTTGAATCTCGTGGGTCTTGGCGACCTCGAGGGAACGGAGAAGTGAAGAAGGGACAACAAGTCAGGAGCATCGAGAATCCCATTAGCGAGCTTATACAAGAATGAAATTTCGAGCATTTGTCTTCGATCACACAAAGAATTCATTCTAAAATATTGTTTATGAAAATTAATTATAATTATTATCTATCACCATGTTAGGTGCTGTGTGTGTATATGTAAGTGTAGGAATGAATGTGTTCATGTCTTTATGTCACACCCTGCTGCATTCGTGCCAGGACAACTCCCGCCAACCACGATCATCGGTCATGACGGACGCGACCAAGATGAAAGTCACTCCCGAAGGTTGGCAGACAGACAATGCATCTAGCGTTGGGTCCAGCCTTTATGATCATATATTGTACTCGTGTATGGTTCAATAAAGAATAAATAAATAAAGGTTTTGTAATATTTTTAAATTAACGTTTTCGCTCTCCGATGGAAATAAGAAATCCAGTCCCTCAGACTCCAGTTTATGGAGTCTAGACGGGAAACGTGTTATTCCTAGACGAAATTCAATTTGCGCTATCAATTCATCTCATTTTGTATTCAGGGATGCTGCGAAGATTCAATGGAGAAATGCATTCAAGTATTATGAAATTATCGCTACATTATCTCTAATATAATAATAGTTTTTTAGACGTGGTTAGTTTTTCACGTGGTAGAGCCAAGCGGCGGCTTTGCTGCTGGTACCGCGGCCTCGCAGAATACCGGCGTGAAGTAGAGGCATCTAGTGCTTCTGCGTTTCGTTTGTCGTGTGAGGTAACCGGCGGCCCCCTCACCCTTTCGATCCCTCTCCTCATTCCATCTCCCAAATTTAAGGCCGGCAACGCACCTGCAGCACCTCTGGTGTTGCAGATGTACGTGGGCGAAGGTAATCACTTACCATCAGGTGAACCGCTTGCCCGTTTCCCGCCTTTCTCATAAAAGATTATTCACATCAGAACCACTTATGATATTGATATATTGTCGGTTTGTCTGTAAGAAATAATGGGGAATGCACCATTCACTTCCATCATTCCACAAATATCCAGTCGAATATAACGAATCCCAAATCCCACAGACTAGTGATTGGGAGCCGTATCATTGGTGCTCGAGTACCAGTGCGGCGCGCGTGACGGCTCTACGGCGCTGCGGGTCGCTGGTTCGATTCCCGCACGAGACTAGTGTCTGTATGGACTACATATAATATTATAGTGCCTGGTCTGGATGTTTGTCCGGGCGCGTCCACTGCCTTTGCGACACCGGAGAAATTGAAAAAGAGTTATTAGATATTTTCCGGAACACATTTTGAGAGCGGTTCTGTTATGTCGTTGTGAATTATATGTCGATGTGTTGCATGGATGGTTATTTATCAGTGACACAAGGGCGTGAGATTGAATTACTTTTGGCGTTTCATTAAAGCGCTTTTATCGAAACGATTTCCATTTAAGATATATCGATAATTTATGCAGATTGAATGCAAGCGCATCACTATTTGTATAGTTTATCTGCGACTTGCAGCTCAATGTAACTCGATGCGTACAGTGCTAGTGAGGTCGAAGTAGTTATCGATCAACACACATTGTGTTTGAATACAAAGTTAAAGTAATGTTTATGTAATGTTCCCAACTACCGGGGCTTTCGTTGTCATCATCATCATCATCATCATCATCATCATCATCATCATCATCATCATCATCATCATCATCATCATCATCATCATCATCATCATCATCATCATCATCATCATCATCATCATCATCATCATCATCATCATCATCATCATCATCATCATCATCATCATCATCATCATCATCATCATCATCATCATCATCATCATCATCATCATCATCATCATCATCATCATCATCATCATCATCATCATCATCATCATCATCATCATCATCATCATCATCATCATCATCATCATCATCATCATCATCATCATCATCATCATCATCATCATCATCATCATCATCATCATCATCATCATCATCATCATCATCATCATCATCATCATCATCATCATCATCATCATCATCATCATCATCATCATCATCATCATCATCATCATCATCATCATCATCATCATCATCATCATCATCATCATCATCATCATCATCATCATCATCATCATCATCATCATCATCATCATCATCATCATCATCATCATCATCATCATCATCATCATCATCATCATCATCATCATCAGACTCCAGTTTATGGAGTCTAGACGGGAAACGTGTTATTCCTAGACGAAATTCAATTTGCGCTATCAATTCATCTCATTTTGTATTCAGGGATGCTGCGAAGATTCAATGGAGAAATGCATTCAAGTATTATGAAATTATCGCTACATTATCTCTAATATAATAATAGTTTTTTAGACGTGGTTAGTTTTTCACGTGGTAGAGCCAAGCGGCGGCTTTGCTGCTGGTACCGCGGCCTCGCAGAATACCGGCGTGAAGTAGAGGCATCTAGTGCTTCTGCGTTTCGTTTGTCGTGTGAGGTAACCGGCGGCCCCCTCACCCTTTCGATCCCTCTCCTCATTCCATCTCCCAAATTTAAGGCCGGCAACGCACCTGCAGCACCTCTGGTGTTGCAGATGTACGTGGGCGAAGGTAATCACTTACCATCAGGTGAACCGCTTGCCCGTTTCCCGCCTTTCTCATAAAAGATTATTCACATCAGAACCACTTATGATATTGATATATTGTCGGTTTGTCTGTAAGAAATAATGGGGAATGCACCATTCACTTCCATCATTCCACAAATATCCAGTCGAATATAACGAATCCCAAATCCCACAGACTAGTGATTGGGAGCCGTATCATTGGTGCTCGAGTACCAGTGCGGCGCGCGTGACGGCTCTACGGCGCTGCGGGTCGCTGGTTCGATTCCCGCACGAGACTAGTGTCTGTATGGACTACATATAATATTATAGTGCCTGGTCTGGATGTTTGTCCGGGCGCGTCCACTGCCTTTGCGACACCGGAGAAATTGAAAAAGAGTTATTAGATATTTTCCGGAACACATTTTGAGAGCGGTTCTGTTATGTCGTTGTGAATTATATGTCGATGTGTTGCATGGATGGTTATTTATCAGTGACACAAGGGCGTGAGATTGAATTACTTTTGGCGTTTCATTAAAGCGCTTTTATCGAAACGATTTCCATTTAAGATATATCGATAATTTATGCAGATTGAATGCAAGCGCATCACTATTTGTATAGTTTATCTGCGACTTGCAGCTCAATGTAACTCGATGCGTACAGTGCTAGTGAGGTCGAAGTAGTTATCGATCAACACACATTGTGTTTGAATACAAAGTTAAAGTAATGTTTATGTAATGTTCCCAACTACCGGGGCTTTCGTTGTCGTTCATCATCATCATCATCATCATTTCAGCCTATCAGAAGTCCACTGCTGAACATAGGCCTCCCCTAAAGATTGCCACGAAGCTCGGTCCTTAGCCACCTGCATCCATCGACTTCCCGCAACACTGCGCAGGTCGTCACTCCATCTTGTGGGGTGTCGTCCTACACTGCGTTCGCCTGTACGCGGCTGCCACTCGAGAACCTTTTTTCCCCAGCGGTTGTCAGCTCTGCGAGCTATGTGGCCGGCCCGTTGCCACTTCAGCTTGCTGATCTTTACGGCTATGTCGGTTACCTTAGTTCTGCTGCGGATATCATCGTTGCAGACTCTATCACGCAGAGAAACACCGAGCACAGCCCTTTCCGTTGTCGTTCACCTGATGGTAAGTGATTACCGTCGCCCACATACATCTGCAACACCATAGATGCTGCAGGTGCGTTGCCGGTCTTTAAGGATATTTAGGAGATGGGAGGGAATACGAATAGGGACGGGGTGTGGGCCTCCGTTTACCTCGCTCACCGAACGAAACGCAGAAGCACAAGACAAGCCTCCACTTCACGCCGGTATTCTGCGTGGTCGTGGTACCAACCCGGTCGAGCCGGCCCATTCGTGCAGCAGCCAAAACTGCCGCTTGGCTCTACCACGCTTGCGTGAAGATGAACACCTCAGCGTCGAAGTACTCACCCCAAGGCCTCGCATGTATTCGAACGTGCTGTGAAATCGAGACTACGTTGTTACAGGAAGGTCATGCTAGAATACTTAAGTTACCAGGTAATATGGTTAAAATGGTTTAAAGATAATGATAATAAAGTTATATGTTGTATGTATAATGTGTGAAATGGTAGAGTCGGGAGAGGAAGACCTAGGCGAACATTTCGCGATCAAATCGGAGACGTCTGGAAAAAGGCCAGGTCGAGAGTGCTCTAAACCAACGAGCATGTATGCGAAGATTGATGAAAGTGGAAGAAGCGAAAGACGGTACGTCAGGACCGTAGCAAGTGGAAGGAGATTGTCTCTGCCTACTCCGTTGGGAACAACGCGTGAATATATACCTACATCCAATATATATTAATATACAGATTGTATTTACCGATGGTAGAGTCGGGAGAGGAAGACCTAGGCGAACATTTCGCGATCAAATCGGAGACGTTCTGAAAAAGGCCAGGTCGAGTGCTCTAAACCAACGAGCATGTATGCGAAGATTGATGAAAGTGGAAGAAGCGAAAGACGGTACGTCAGGACCGTAGCAAGTGGAAGGAGATTGTCTCTGCCTACTCCGTTGGGAACAACGCGTGAATATATACCTACATCCAATATATATTAATATACAGATTGTATTTACCGATGGTAGAGTCGGGAGAGGAAGACCTAGGCGAACATTTCGCGATCAAATCGGAGACGTTCTGAAAAAGGCCAGGTCGAGTGCTCTAAACCAACGAGCATGTATGCGAAGATTGATGAAAGTGGAAGAAGCGAAAGACGGTACGTCAGGACCGTAGCAAGTGGAAGGAGATTGTCTCTGCCTACTCCGTTGGGAACAACGCGTGAATATATACCTACATCCAATATATATTAATATACAGATTGTATTTACCGATGGTAGAGTCGGGAGAGGAAGACCTAGGCGAACATTTCGCGATCAAATCGGAGACGTCTGGAAAAAGGCCAGGTCGAGAGTGCTCTAAACCAACGAGCATGTATGCGAAGATTGATGAAAGTGGAAGAAGCGAAAGACGGTACGTCAGGACCGTAGCAAGTGGAAGGAGATTGTCTCTGCCTACTCCGTTGGGAACAACGCGTGAATATATACCTACATCCAATATATATTAATATACAGATTGTATTTACCGATGGTAGAGTCGGGAGAGGAAGACCTAGGCGAACATTTCGCGATCAAATCGGAGACGTCTGGAAAAAGGCCAGGTCGAGAGTGCTCTAAACCAACGAGCATGTATGCGAAGATTGATGAAAGTGGAAGAAGCGAAAGACGGTACGTCAGGACCGTAGCAAGTGGAAGGAGATTGTCTCTGCCTACTCCGTTGGGAACAACGCGTGAATATATACCTACATCCAATATATATTAATATACAGATTGTATTTACCGATGGTAGAGTCGGGAGAGGAAGACCTAGGCGAACATTTCGCGATCAAATCGGAGACGTCTGGAAAAAGGCCAGGTCGAGAGTGCTCTAAACCAACGAGCATGTATGCGAAGATTGATGAAAGTGGAAGAAGCGAAAGACGGTACGTCAGGACCGTAGCAAGTGGAAGGAGATTGTCTCTGCCTACTCCGTTGGGAACAACGCGTGAATATATACCTACATCCAATATATATTAATATACAGATTGTATTTACCGATGGTAGAGTCGGGAGAGGAAGACCTAGGCGAACATCTTAAGTGTAGTGTTCGAGTAAATACAAGAAACCATTATGATGTCTGGTTTTATTAAACAGTTATTCAACTGAGTTATAATGGTTTCACGTAAGATAAAATAATCATCATATTCATCGTATTGAACAACATCGATATCCATATATCGAACGCGGGCCAACACTAAACTAGAGGTGCGTCACATTAAAGTGTGCATTCACTATCAGCAGTACCGTTGTTTGCTCAGCACTAAGTCCGACGCCCCAGTGTGCCCCTACGTGCATACCCAGCGTCGTTTATCATTATTATTTGATCATTAACTCTCTTGAAACATAAATAAGTCCTCTTGAATGACCTACCAGGCTCTCATAGAACGTCAGAGTAAAGTAAAGAACAAGGCGCTGCTCTAATTTACTCTGTAAACTAAAGCAATAATAGCTTTTTACTTTACTCTGGTAATGTACTTCATTCAAGCCGTCCTGTTTATGTTTCACAGAGCTCTGTGCTTCTTGTTCCTTCTTTAACATCCTAAGAGGCCTCTGCTTGGGGCTGCACCGTTCGGGTCGGCCACTACAATATGGTCGAGGTGGGCGATGACTGCCACGTGGGTCATGCTGGCGGTGGAGGATGCTCTGCTAGTGCAGAGCATTTGCGCTTCCATTTTGTGGATCACTATGTCCTATGGCACAATACTTTTTAGTTTTTATCCCTGCGACGAACGTTCAAAGCGCTTTTAGGAACTTTTTTTCTCCGGTGTAATTTTTATCCGCAAACGAATGTAGGTTTTTATCCATTTACCGGACATATTAAGTCGCCTTAATATTACAAGTACATGGTCCTTTTTTTTTTTTTTACTGGAAACGACGGCAGACGAGCAAGCGGTTCACCTGATGGTAAGTGATTACCGTCGCCCACATACATCTGCAACACCATAGATGCTGCAGGTGCGTTGCCGGTCTTTAAAGATATTTGGGAGATGGGAGGGAAGGGGAGGGGAAAAGGGAGGGAAAGTGGGCCTCCGGTTACCTCACTCACCGAACGAAATGCAGAAGCACAAGATGCCTCTACTTCAGGCCGGTATTCTGCGAGGCCGTGATACCAATCTGGTCGAGCCGGCCCATTCGAGCAGCAGCTAAAGCCGCCGCTTGGCTCTACCACGTACAAAACTACTTACTTAACTTTTTTTGCCCACATTTTTAATCCTGTGCTGTGTGCTGGGTATCACTGAGACGGGAACCTTTTTAACATCGCATAACGAATTAATGTTTTTTTTTGTGTTTCACCTCTTTGTGTTTTTTTATTTTATTTAGTAATTTGTTGTGTGATTGCCAAATAAATGTGTTTCTTTCTTTCTTTCTAATCACTTACTATCAGATGAGCCGCATGCTCGTTATCCTTTTTTACCCAAATTAAAAAAAAAATTCTAATGAAAATGGATTTGTACAACGAAATACAGTTACGCCTTTATGGCTGTGACGCATTCCATCTCAGTCCTCGGTGGTGACAACGCATCTGTGACCTTCTTCGATTGGACCCCGATGATCCACGGGCTGCAGTAATCACTTACCATCAGACGGACAGTTAGACTATAGTATAAAAGGCGGCGATCGGCCGACATGTTTCTATGCTGTGTACAATCCTCCGTCGAGAGCGAGCGATCCGATTGTCAGAAATACTAACGTTTTTATCTTAATCCAAGTTTTAATAAATAAATAAATACAGCGTCATGTATTCTGAATACTAAAAATTAACACATTCCGTTAGCAATTTGTACCCGCATGCCCAATATCCCTTAAACGAAGGTCGTTTCATCTGACGTTTATAAGAAAATATGGCCGCATTAAACATGGCGGAGCGTGGGCGGGCGCTCTGTTCGAGATTTAAAATGGTGGCCTCTGCAGGTGATGTTAAAAAAAACATTTCAAGGTCATTAGAATATGTAAATATCCTTTAAAACTGGCCTTGTAAGAATTTTACAATTATAAACATAGATTATTAAACTTATATCTATTTAGTCTTTATTGCACGACATTAAAAAAAAAAAGGCAACGGAGGACGGACTTGATGCCTATAGACATTCTCTACCAGTCGACACAGGGGATGTTGAGAGAGAAATTGTAATAGATGAAACTGAACATATTCAATTAATTAAAGATGAATTAAACAATGTAGGATATAATAATGTCTACCATTTTACAATATATGAGAAGAGTTGAGATAACCAATTTTCGCTAGACAAGACTCAACGCAGCTAAACAGGTTTCCACAACACAGTTAGGGGATTAATCATCTCTTTCTCCAAATACCAACTTCACCTCCACGTTGTGCCCCCTGCAAACAAATGAAGCTCTGACGACCGTCTGATGGCGGAATATCCATCTGTATTTGCCGAACCCAAATACCACCCACCATTAATTGGAAGCAGCATTGCTTGTGGGTGGGAAATCTTTACATTCTTGTTATCAAATATCAAAAAATCATATCGAAGCTTTCTTGGAGAAGTTCAGCAGTGGCAGTCCGACTCTGTGTTCTTATATTCTTAAATAAAAAAAAAATAGTCTCAAAGTTACTATTTTCGATCTGTGCGAATACTAAATTAAACGACTTAGTTGTTTTTAGTTATACATACAAACAGAAATAGGAAACCTGTATATTTTATTTATTTTCATTGATTGAACAGACTCCAAAGCATGGTAATTTAAAACGTGCCTCATTATGCCGATTTCACGATCACCGATAAGAGATTCTTTAACAAACTGTTTACTTTATTATACGTAGAGACAAATTTACATATAGACGATTTTATGCATGTTGAATACGTTATACGTGTGAATTGTCCGGTATGCTATGTGGTTTCGTGAAAGGACAAAACTTACAAAAGTTCGTGTTGCCAGTTTCAAGTCTTCATAGGGTCAGGGACTCGTTCAAGGGGCAATGTGTACGTTTCGACAACAAGGTCCCAGCATGTGCGCTAAATCTTCCTGTCAATTAGCTTTAAATTATGTAAAAAGGGTTAATATAATGTGAAGGAATACATGGATGATAAAATCCCCTGGGAATGAGTTGATAACTGTAATATTGTAATATAATATTATTAAAAAGTTTTGTTTAAAAAAAAAATACAAAAAAAAAGAGAATATCCATGGAGTTACTTTCGCCGGTTTCTTCTCCGTCAGCGCAAACTCATCACGAAACGGTGGTAGAATAAAAAAAAAATTAAGTTGGAGAAGTGAAATGTATGTTTCTGATATAGAATAAATGATTCGATTTGATATTACAAGCTTATCTTGCCTAGTCTTATATTTGTTCTTCATCTGCATAGATAGGCACACCGCTGAACATAGCTTTCACTACGAAAAATGGCCTGAAAAGACCGAGATATATTTTTTGTAAGGTTTGGTCTACTCACCACACAAGTGGGTTGGTGAGCGGAGCGCCGGTGCCCTCAAACTGGTGTTGCTGCTGGTGGTAGAGCCAAGCGGCGGCTTTTGCTGCTGCTCGAACGGGCCGGCTCGACCGGATTAGTACCGCGGCCTCCGGCGTGAAGTAGATGCATCTTGTGCTTCTGCGTTTCGATCGGCGAGCGAGGTAACCGGAGGCCCAGTCCCTCTCCCTATTTCCCTCCTCTTCCCTCCCATCTCCTAAATATCCTTAAAGACCGGCAACGCACCTGCAGCATCTATGGTGTTGCATATGTATGTGGGCGACGGTAATCACTTACCATCGGGTGAACCCCTTGCTCGTTTGCCGTCTTTTCTATATAAAAATAAAATCTCTGTCTACCCCTATGTGCGGTAGGCGTAATAGCCTTATATTGACATCGAAACTACCAGGAGATCATAACTTAAACTCGTTTATAATCGGTGACAGCATATGTCTTTTGTCCCAATAAACAACGAGATACCAAGATACAAAGTGTCATTTATGAATGTTACGCATGGCGTCACTGGAACCACTTAGAAAGGATTACGCCTTTGACATCAGGTGTATTTAAATCTTGCCGAGCGATGTGACATTTTGTCAGGGCAGCTAAACCGCGGGCAGCGTATGTATAATTTTAATTCGTTTAAATTTACCAGGCGGATGGGCATATTTTTTCCGCCACGTCCAGCCGCATGCCCACCGTCTTTTTTTGTATTTGGGAAGCGGTGAGAGAATCACAGGTGCGTAGCCGGCCTTTTAGGCTACTTTGGGGGGTTAGGAGGAAGGAAAGGGAGGAGTGTAAGGAAAGGGCAGAGCGGTGTGGGGAATGGGAAGATTGGGCCTTCGGTTAACTCACTCAATGAACGAAAGTACAAGATGCCTCTACTTCACGTCGGTATTCCGCGGAACCGATGTGGTACATCGGCCGTGCTGGCCCATTCAAGCCGCTGCTTGACTCTACCAAATCCATAACGATGCTATTAACAACTTTAGCATTGGGATTTGAACCCAGATTACTCGTGTGCTGTTATATAAAACCTAGCGCGGGGCGCTGATTCTAACTGATTACTATTCAACATCATCATTCATCATGCATACAAGTCCTGCTGACACCCGGACACACATGCACATAGGCCTCTCCCAAAGATTGCCACAAGCACAAGGTCCTGAGCCACCTTCATCCACCGACTTCCAGCAACACTTCGCAGGTCGTCACTCCCACTTGTGGGAGGGAGTACGTCCTACACTACGTTTGCCTGTACGCCGCTGCCACTCGATAACCTTTCTACCCCAACGGTTGTCAGCGAACTGAACTTCAGCTCGCTGATCCTTACGGCTATGTCGGTTACCCTAGTTCTGCTGCGGATATCATCGTTGGCAGACTCGAATCACGAAGAGAAACACCGAGCATAGTCCATTCCATAGCGCGATGAGCAACTCTTTTTGTTAATTGTCTTTTTTTTCTATTTAAGCACCCCTGTAGTAGTTCATAAAATTAAAAGTCCCAATCCCAACTATCCCACGGCGGTGAAGAGATGTCGCGCCGCGCTAATGCGTGTGTCACGTCTTCTTGCCTATTGGCTCTTTTCATTACTAGTGTTGGGATTTTTAAAGATTTCGAGCTGTCTATGTTATAAAAAAAAAATTAATGCACCATTAATTTCTGTCCTGGGTAGAAGTGGTTTATTCTTATATTCCTGTATTGTGTAATAAACTTTTTCGGATCAATTTTAATTTTAATATTGTTAGGAAAATGTTTTTAAATTATAGGAACCATACCTAAAACGCAGCGGGTGTAAATGGTAGAGTCGGGAGAGGAAGACCTAGGCGAACATTTCACGATCAAATCGGAGACGTTCAGGAAAAAGGCCAGGTCGAGAGTACTCTAAACCAAAGAGCATGCATGCGAAGATTGATGAGAGTGGAAGAAGCGAAAGACGTATGGCAGATCGTACCAAGTGGAAGATTATTTCTGCCTACCCCGTTGGGAACAATGGGTGGATATATGCATGTATGTATATCTAAAACATTCCGCAGCTGAGCAATTTAAGTAGTAATGGAAAAAACCTATTTTGTATTGTAATTTTAATGTATATTGGAGTGAATAAAAGCTTTTAATGATTAATTAAAAGAGATTTTATGTTCTTTGAAGTAAGGCTTGCAGCTGTTAGTGGATCGTAGTCCAAATGTTGCACTAATGCACTTTTCACTTCACTTTTTTTAGGTTTTAAATAGGGTATTTTTTTTTTTTTTTATAGAAGAAGGGGGCAAACGAGCGTGCGGCTCACCTGAATTTTATTCCGAACAGTTTCCCCAGAACATTTTAATGATTAATAAGTCACAGGAATTTGTTTATCGATACTACACGTATACTTGTACATCACTAGTCGTGCAAATATTGACGTATCGATCGGCGGTGAAGCCCACTCGCGTTGTATCAACACTACAGCACAATTTCAGCCCTTGTTTAGGTAGAAAGCTAATTTCGTACCATCGTTTTTTTTTTTTTACACTGCACCCAATTTCACTGTGGAAGCGGCGAACGTACAGACAGTGATACTCCGCGCAGACTTCCACAACATGGGTATCTCCAGCTGCTGCTGATAAGCGATATGGCTCCGATGCTTCAGTTCACAAGTCTTCTCCAAGAAAGCACCAGGAAAGAGTGGGTATAAAATTCTTGGAAGCTTTGTCCATATTAAGCCAAGTGTCGGTGCGTTCACACTAGTGACGCTTCTCTCCGTCACCAGTGTGGATATTACGCCATTTAACGATTGCCCAGCGCCTCTCTTGCTCGCCATCAGGGTACACCACGTGCAGGTGAGGTGGGCGTATGAAGAAAAAGATGGTATATCCCCATTGGTTCACTGGCACTGCGCTCACCAACCCCCAGTGTGTTGAGTATGGGCAAATCCTCGTTTTGTTAGCTTGCCTTTTGCTGCCGCTCGAACGGGCCGGCTCGACCTGATTGGTACCGCGGCCTCGCAGAATACCGACCTGAAGTGCCTTGCACCTTGTACCTTGTACTTCTGCGTTTCGTTCGGTGAGTGAGGTAACCGGAAGCTCACACCTCCTTCCCATCTCCCCCCCCCCCCCCCACATCCTCCCTCCCATCTCTCGGATACCTTTAAAGGTCGGCTACGCACCTGCAACACCTCTGGTGTCGCAGATGTAGATGGGCGACGGTAATCACTTACCATCAAGTGAACCGCTTGCTCGTTTGCTGCCTATACAATAAAAAAAAATGTTTTGTCCTACAAGTAGACTGAAATAGTCCACTGCTGGACATATGCCTCTCCAAAAGCGAGGATTTACCGTTATCTCCACTCTTGGCAAGTTGAGACCCGTCACGGGTATTTTCATCTGTCTGTCATTTCGAGATGCTAATTCCGCCATCTGTCGGCAGCTAGGGAGGTTATCTTTAAGTGCTGAAACAACATGAGGACCGAGTATAAGCGAAGTAAATACACTGTGGCTCTAAACACCACACAAAGGCCTTGTCTCTTATAAAATAGGTCATAAGTCTGAGGAAAATTAGATTCCGATGATCTCTGAAGTATTTTAACAGGCATTGGAGCAACATGTCGCTTTTAGAAAGTTCTGTGCCCGATAGAAGAAAGAGTTCTAATTTTGTCATAATCTGATACGTCAATAATTTCTTCAGTCAATTACAGTCTGATTAATTACACGTTTTATTTATTTATTTATAAATATAAACCCATAAGTAACATAATTAGTGTATTCATGTATATTTGTATATATTAATGTAGGTTTTTGTATATTATAGTGCATATTAATTTATTTTAATCAGTATGTAAGTGATTTAATTTTTTTATTATTTTCCGGTTCAACTGGCAGAGAATGCCACAAGGCATTAAGTCCGCCCATTGGAGCCTGTAGATTAAGCTGTATACAATGAGGTCATAAATATCTTCACTTTCCCGCCGAAGCTGTAAAGGCCACCGGCCCAACGACCAGTCTCTAATTCCTCTAATCCAGCACATATTGCTGATCCCGTCACAGCCGTTCACTAGCTTCGATGAAAGATAGGTGACGTGCGCCCGTACCTTACGTGATAAAAAAAAAACAATATGTCGAAAGTGTTCTCAAACTCCGGCGCATATTCATTTTAATAAAATTAATGAACGCCCTGGGTTGACTGGCAGAAAATGCAAAGAGGCGTTAAGTCCGTCCTTTGTAATACTTTTATTTAAAGGTATTTAAATAAAGTTTAAATAAATAAACACGACTAATAAAAAGGCTTTGTTTCGTCACACCCCTCAGCGGGGCCGCGGACGATACTGACAACCCTACTTTTACTCGATTACGCCTAAATTAGCAGTTTCGTTGTACAAACTTAGATCCTGGTTAGAAATCGTACTCAGGATTTTATCTTACATATTTTTATTGTATAAGGTGCAAACGAACGAACTATCTTATCTTTAAGGATATTTGGAGAGGGGTGGTAGGGAGGGGTGGGAGAGGGCGTCCGGTTACCTACCGTGGCATAAATAGCATAGATCTGTACGTGGTGGTACCACTGCACCACCACGGCTCTTTAACTTAACCATTGTCACTATATTAATAAACCCACACTGCGTTAACATTGTTTAACCGTTTTGTTACAGGTAATCATTAAACGCTGTGTTTCATCAAAGACTAATAGATAATATGAATATAGTAAGTGAAAATATACGTGGTAGAAACACCGACTTAGTGTTCGACGGAGAGTTCTTTTTTTTTTATGGTACAGGGGTCAAACGTCCCGACGGCTCAGCTGATGCCAAGTGATTAAAGTTACCCACGTACATCTACAACACCAGAGGAGATGCAGATGCTTCGCCGGCCGTTAACGATGTCATTCGATTTCCGGGGGATGGGAAGGAGAATCGTGATGCGGGGGATACGTCGGTGTTCTGCGTGGTCGTGGAGCTAGCCAGGTTTGCAAAAGCACCATCAAAGGTCACCGCTTGGCTCTACCACGCATAACCTGGACCTGGCCTTTTTCCAAAACCATTTCACGATCCGATTTGATCGTGAAATGTTCGCCTAGGTCTTCCTCTCCCGTCTCTACCATCTGTAAATACAAACTGTATATACATATATATTGGATGTATGTATATATTCACGCGTTGTTCCCAACGGCGTAGGCAGAGACAATCTCCTTCCACTTGCTACGGTATTGACGCACGTCTTTCGCTTCTTCCACTCTCATCGATCTTCGCATGCATGCTCGTTGGTTTAGAGCACTCTCGACCTGGCCTTTTTCCAGAACGTCTCCGATTCGATCGTGAAATGTTCGCCTAGCTCTTCCTCTCCCGACTCTACCATTTTACATTTCACACATTATCATGTCTGAACGCTATTTGTGTCTCACTGCTGCTGCGGGTGATCTGTCTCTGGTACGAGCGGTCGGAGCCCTGAGTCGTGACTGCACAATCCTTTGTCCCATTCGTCTGTCGCTGACAAAGCTGTTAATGTGCGGCTCACGAAGCACAATGGATACGGCGTCGGCAGAGGGCTTGGGAGAAAAACAATGCTAATGAAGCTGTTTAGATAATTGTTTTATGTTTGTGGTAAAACGTGTCGAATGCGTTGGAAATGTTTACGGAACATGGTTTTGTTCTTCGTTCTGTTTTCTGACGGGGCGATAAAGAAAAAGAGCGACTACCTCACGATTTCAAAAATAAACTCGCCGTCTTTAGCAAACGTTGTGCTGCCCTTTCCGCTAGGTGGCGCGATTAGTTCGATTTCTTAATTACTTAAGAACGTGACGTACGTGTACGAATGTACGCAGTGGAGCCAGGGGCCGGCTTTTGCTACCGCTCGACCCCGGGGCAGTACCGCGGCCTCGCAGAATACCCGGCGTGAAGTAGAGGCGTCTTGTGCTTCTGCGTTTCGTTCGGCGATTGAGGTACGGGTGGCCCGCTTTATCATACCCCAATCCCGTCCCCTTTCCAATAAAAACAATTTGTAAAGTAGCACCCCATGAGTAAAGGCCTGCTTCTCAAATATCTGAGAGAGTCTTGCAGCCGGGAGAGGGCCCGCCACGCTGCTGCAGTGCGGGTTGGCGGGCTTCACATATCCTCGAAATAATATTTTTATTATATAAGGTGCAAACGAACGAACTATCTTATCTTTAAGGATATTTGGAGAGGGGTGGTAGGGAGGGGTGGGAGAGGGCGTCCGGTTACCTACCGTGGCATAAATAGCATAGATCTGTACGTGGTGGTACCACTGCACCACCACGGCTCTTTAACTTAACCATTGTCACTATATTAATAAACCCACACTGCGTTAACATTGTTTAACCGTTTTGTTACAGGTAATCATTAAACGCTGTGTTTCATCAAAGACTAATAGATAATATGAATATAGTAAGTGAAAATATACGTGGTAGAAACACCGACTTAGTGTTCGACGGAGAGTTCTTTTTTTTTTATGGTACAGGGGTCAAACGTCCCGACGGCTCAGCTGATGCCAAGTGATTAAAGTTACCCACGTACATCTACAACACCAGAGGAGATGCAGATGCTTCGCCGGCCGTTAACGATGTCATTCGATTTCCGGGGGATGGGAAGGAGAATCGTGATGCGGGGGATACGTCGGTGTTCTGCGTGGTCGTGGAGCTAGCCAGGTTTGCAAAAGCACCATCAAAGGTCACCGCTTGGCTCTACCACGCATAACCTGGACCTGGCCTTTTTCCAAAACCATGTCACGATCCGATTTGATCGTGAAATGTTCGCCTAGGTCTTCCTCTCCCGTCTCTACCATTTTACATTTCACATTATCATGTCTGAACGCTATTTGTGTCTCACCACGCTGCTGCAGTGCGGGTTGGCGGGCTTCACATATCCTCGAAATAATATTTTTTATTATTTCTCAGGCAGGCAAGTTTCCTCGCGATATTTTTCTTCACCGTCCAGCACGTGGTAAATACAGCACTTAAAATTGCTGTTAACAATTTTAGTGGTGCCGGCACCGGGGATCGAACCCAGGTCACTCTCGCCCTGTGGAACTAAAATGAAGCGGTCTTACCTCTACGCTAGCACGGCTCTCAAACTACAAACCTTTCATATATATAATACATAATTATATATAAACAAGTTCCTTCAAATATTTACTCTTTCTTATATTTCTTTTTTAAATGCTTCTTTAGGATATCCGCCATAGTATTGCTCATATTTTTTTCGTCCAACTAAAACGGACGGACGGACGGACGGGAGGACAGTATTAATAAATAAAAGGACGTTATTAATCACAGCGTATATTAAGAGAGGTCACCAGCTCATTACTTGAACGGGACCAATAACACAGGAATTTTCGAACTGTCACCTAAATAATTTAACCGTTAATGAACTCTAACTGAACCAAATGACCAATGATTCAGAAGATCTTAACCGAGCAGTTAAATGTCAGAGCGCTTGACCCGAATCAGCGTTAACTGCGTTGTGTTAAACTGTTATTTGTTAGAATGCTCTCTAGAAAACTCCAATGGCCGAATGGGTTAGGGTGAGGAATAGGAAACATGACGTCGCAGGTTCGAGCCGGCCATTCGAATATTTTCGTGAACCGCTCCAGGTACAAGCTGTAATGCTTAGTCGGAGGGTTAACAGGAATATTGGTAATGTTACTTAATAAATAGTATTGCTAGTATTCTTTAAAAAATTAATGCCTATATACGGGTATAGGCTTTTTTTATGGGAAAGGCGGCCAACGATGGTAAGTGATTACATCTGCAAATCTAGAGGTGCTGCAGGTGCGTTGCCGGCCTTTAAGGGTATTTGGGAGAAGGGAGGGAGGATCAGGAGAGGCAAGGGGAGGGGGAGGGTGCCTCCGGATACCGCACTCACCGAACGAAACGCAGAAGCACAGGACGCCTCTACTTCACGCCGGTATTCAACGAGGTCGCGACACCATACGGGTTAAGCCGGCCCATTCGAGCAGCAGCAAAAGCCGCCGCTTGGCTCCACCGCGTGTAACCGTATTGGTTTAATATTAAATGAAACGAAATCGTTTGATTATTATTATTTTCACATTCATTTTGTTTTCACATTCCCGACATTTCGTTTGGTTTATTTCGAGGATTGGTCAGTCCCCCCGCGACCGCGGCTGCTGTCTGCTAGACGGAGGTGTTAGACGTCCAGATGTCACAGTTAACACGGGCTACCTTCAGCTTAATTTTGGTCCGATCTATTTATTAAACGCGATAAAATCCGTATATAATAGTTTCATTTCAAATGTGTAGTGTTCGCGTGAATACAAGGAATCATTGCTTTCGTAAGAAGCTCAGATTTCGTTAGTCAATTGTCATTAATTTTTTTTCATTTTTAAATCTACCACCTTTTTGTATATTTGCATATAGTCAGTTCAAGTCGATACACCGCTAGCGTTATTCGTTAATATTTGGTGAAGCAACTCAAAACATTTTACTGTACGCAGTCAAATATTCCGGTAACGGACATACGAACCGACCTTCAACTCTTCCGCTGTCCAAACTCGTCCATGTTATCGACGAACAAACATATCGACGTATCGCGCGTCACTAGTGTTCCAATATTGACACGTCTGTCACATCGTCTGTTGTCGAGTGGCGTCGGCTTTTAACTCGACTGCGAGAATCTTGGTCGATTCGTCATAAGACGAAACGTGGTCTTTCATCTTAGGCAGCATGAGGAAGCTGAAGGTACGCAACGGCGATATGTCCAGCAGAAAGGAGATAACAAACATAGCCGTTAGGATCAGCGAGCTGAAGTGGCAACCGTCGGGGTAGGAAGGTTCTCGAGTGGCAGCCGCGTACAGGCAAACGTAGTGTGGGACGTATCCCTATAAGAGGGATTGTTTGTTGAAGGCGGTTCAGGATCGAGCTTCGTGGCAATCTTTGGTGAAGGCCTACATTCTGCAGTGGACTGGTTGCAGATTGAAATCCCCAAATCCCTCCCACTCCTCCCATCCCATCTCCCGAATACCCTTAAAGGTCGGCAACGCACCTGCAGCTGCTCTGCTGTTGCAGATGTACGTGGGCAACGGTAATCACTTACCATCAGGTGAACAACTTGCTCGTTTGCCGCCTTTCCCATAAAAAAATAAAACCATCTAGTGACTAAGATAAAGGGAATTCTGGTCTGGGGACTGGATGACGTATGTTATATTTTAAATTAATTTCATTAAAAAAAAACTTTGACCATAAACACAAGTTACTTCACGGTACAGGCTTCGCTTAGTGTGAAGACCATAGATTATCACGTAAGTTAAAAGTTTCTAAAATCATAGACGTAAATGATATATGTATTGTGGTTGGAAATAAAAATATTTTTTCTTTTTTTTTCTTATTAATTTCGTAACGTCACGATTGTTCGCCTACCTTCCGCCATCTTTAAACCCCAACCGCCTCATGTCAAACGCTGTTTACTTTTTATAACCGAATACCATAGAAATATGAGAATGATCTGAACAAAAAAAAAATGGATCAAGTTTTCATTCCGACAAATGTTGAAATAAAATATCAAATTTGGGATATCGGAATACGCGGTCGGGAGAGGATTAAATTGTGACGGACGGACGGATCTAACGCCATGTGAACATAGCTCGCCTGTCTGTTAAATCGTAGGTTCGATTCCCTGACGAGACCGAATGAGAAATGCGCGGATGGTTTTTAGGAGGCCCGTGTGGTAGAGGCGTAACAATATGCCAGCCCCCTTTCGTCTCGTTAGTGTGTGTGAAAGAAGTAAGGGGACAGCAGACCTTTGATGGGCAGTAGCGTCTAAGGTGCCAGGTGTGTGTTGGCTCGAGAACTCAAAGTACCAGGCTGACATAGAGCACCGGAGTAATGTGACGCGCGATGACGGACAGCAGCGGAGAAGATGCCAATCCGTTTACCGAGCGTGGGGATTATGGCAAATCCTTCTTAAGGGAGAGGCCCATGTCCTGCAGTGGACAATTAACGGGCTGATGAAGCAGATGTCGCTGGAAGAACACAAAGTACCAGGCTGACATAGAACACCGGAGTAATGTAATGCGCGATGAGGTAAAGTAAGGCTTCTAGAAATTCGAATTTCCCCAGAGAAGGAATAAACTTCTTTTTTTTTATGGGAAAGGCAGCAAACGACATTGGGGATGCGTTGCGCGTCTTTAAGGATATTTGAGAGACGGGGGAGGGGATGAGAAAGTGAGGATGGGGGGTCGGTTACCCCAATCGTCGAACGAAACGCAGAAGCACAAGATGCCTCCACTTAAGCTCTGTCGAGTTATACTGATAATTTCGAACAGCTCTCTCTGATACGTCTCTCTCTCTCTCTCTCTCTCTCGCTGTAATGGAAGCCTGTTAATATTAATTTCTCACTCGAGTACGAGATAGTGCAACGTGATAGACGGACGAGATAATCATTTGATAGGATTGCTATCTTATTTCTAAGGTATCCCGCAGACTAGCGACTTGATTATTAAAAGATTTTTTTTTTTTGTGGCAATGGCAGCAAACGAGCAAGCGGTTCACCTGATGGTAAGTGATTACCGACGCCCGCGTACATCTGCAACACCAGATGTACTGCAGGTGCGTTGCCGACCTTTAACACGTTCTATGCCGAGAAAAAAATCGCAGTTTCCTGTCCGGGCCGTGTCGGTCAGTGATGGTTGACATATAGGCTTGAGCCGCGTCTGTCAGTGAAGAGCGCATTTTACGAGAGTTTTCATTTCGTTCTTACAGGCCGTTGGGCAGTGCTCTCAAACTAAATCTCATATTAATTGACCCGCGTGGCCCACTAGTTTCTCCATATCAAGTTGGTTTTTGATAAATTTAAGAACTTTGAAAGAATAACAACAATTACCATACAATGCTGCCTGACGTTAATTATTTCCATAAATAGTTGCTCAAATTGACTCTTGTTATTACTAAGTAACATTTGAGTAAAAAATAAAAGCATAAGCGAAAAAAAAAAAATTTAGTAATTTTATACAGATTTAAAATTTTAATAGGCCTAAAGGGAAACGTCACTGACGGACAGCACTGACCGCGTTAGCAGAGAACGTGTTAAGCGTATTTAGGTGATGGGAGGGATGTTGAGGAGGGGGGTGGAGGAGGCCGAAAGAAACGCAGAAGCACAAGATGCCTCCACTTAAGCTCTGTCGAGTTATACTGATAATTTCGAACAGCTCTCTCTGATACGTCTCTCTCTCTCTCTCTCTCTCTCTCTCTCTCGCTGTAATGGAAGCCTGTTAATATTAATTTCTCACTCGAGTACGAGATAGTGCAACGTGATAGACGGACGAGATAATCATTTGATAGGATTGCTATCTTATTTCTAAGGTATCCCGCAGACTAGCGACTTGATTATTAAAAGATTATTTTTTTTGTGGCAATGGCAGCAAACGAGCAAGCGGTTCACCTGATGGTAAGTGATTACCGACGCCCGCGTACATCTGCAACACCAGATGTACTGCAGGTGCGTTGCCGACGTTTAACACGTTCTATGCCGAGAAAAAATCGCAGTTTCCTGTCCGGGCCGTGTCGGTCAGTGATGGTTGACATATAGGCTTGAGCCGCGTCTGTCAGTGAAGAGCGCATTTTACGAGAGTTTTCATTTCGTTCTTACAGGCCGTTGGGCAGTGCTCTCAAACTAAATCTCATATTAATTGACCCGCGTGGCCCACTAGTTTCTCCATATCAAGTTGGTTTTTGATAAATTTAAGAACTTTGAAAGAATAACAACAATTACCATACAATGCTGCCTGACGTTAATTATTTCCATAAATAGTTGCTCAAATTGACTCTTGTTATTACTAAGTAACATTTGAGTAAAAAATAAAAGCATAAGCGAAAAAAAAAAATTTAGTAATTTTATACAGATTTAAAATTTTAATAGGCCTAAAGGGAAACGTCACTGACGGACAGCACTGACCGCGTTAGCAGAGAACGTGTTAAGCGTATTTAGGTGATGGGAGGGATGTTGAGGAGGGGGGTGGAGGAGGCCGAAAGAAACGCAGAAGCACAAGATGCCTCCACTTAAGCTCTGTCGAGTTATACTGATAATTTCGAACAGCTCTCTCTGATACGTCTCTCTCTCTCTCTCTCTCTCTCTCTCTCTCTCTCGCTGTAATGGAAGCCTGTTAATATTAATTTCTCACTCGAGTACGAGATAGTGCAACGTGATAGACGGACGAGATAATCATTTGATAGGATTGCTATCTTATTTCTAAGGTATCCCGCAGACTAGCGACTTGATTATTAAAAGATTATTTTTTTTGTGGCAATGGCAGCAAACGAGCAAGCGGTTCACCTGATGGTAAGTGATTACCGACGCCCGCGTACATCTGCAACACCAGATGTACTGCAGGTGCGTTGCCGACGTTTAACACGTTCTATGCCGAGAAAAAATCGCAGTTTCCTGTCCGGGCCGTGTCGGTCAGTGATGGTTGACATATAGGCTTGAGCCGCGTCTGTCAGTGAAGAGCGCATTTTACGAGAGTTTTCATTTCGTTCTTACAGGCCGTTGGGCAGTGCTCTCAAACTAAATCTCATATTAATTGACCCGCGTGGCCCACTAGTTTCTCCATATCAAGTTGGTTTTTGATAAATTTAAGAACTTTGAAAGAATAACAACAATTACCATACAATGCTGCCTGACGTTAATTATTTCCATAAATAGTTGCTCAAATTGACTCTTGTTATTACTAAGTAACATTTGAGTAAAAAATAAAAGCATAAGCGAAAAAAAAAAATTTAGTAATTTTATACAGATTTAAAATTTTAATAGGCCTAAAGGGAAACGTCACTGACGGACAGCACTGACCGCGTTAGCAGAGAACGTGTTACGTATTGTCGCTACTTAATACAAGTATTATCCGACACGCATCGTGACACGCTAATCAAAGATGTGGCTTCAACGGTCATCAGATGATGTCACGCTACTGTCAGCTACAATTACACTCGCGCTGGATATGACTGGCTATGTACCACCTGCGCCCCCCCCCCCCTCCCCTCCAAGGTCTGCTCCGCGGACTTGCATGCAGTTCTTGGACGACTGTGGATAGCTTCCAACGGTGCTAGTTTGCCGCCTTACCCAGAAAAAAATAAGAATATAACAACAAGCTGGTATATTACCCTTTATATGTAGCACGTTTCGACCGAGACTCGAACTCAAGACTCGGCTATGCGGCACTCTAAGCCACACAACCTCCGACTCCAGTCACGTTTTGGTATTCAAAATGACTTCGCTCGCGTAGAATTTACGGCTTTTGTCGGAGCTGCTCGAGATTGATATATAAAGTACGGAAGACAGCGGTAAAGAAAGAAATAATTAATTAAGGAAATCAACGTGTCATTCATTCAAAATAATGGAGAGTGTAAGTGAGAGGAGGGGGGGGGGGGGCATAATCACACGCTCTCTCCCAAATATACACCTGCTGCTCGCTTCTCTGCTGTGGCAGATTTACGTGGTGGTCGGCAATCCGTTACCATCAGGTGAGCCGATCGCTTGGTTGCCGTCTTTTCCATAAAATAAAAAAAGCTATATCTGTTTGGCTCTGGAAGCGTGGTAGAGCCAAGCGGCGGCTATTGTTGCTGCTCGAATGGGCCGGCTCGACCGGATTGATACCACGGCCTCGCAGAATACCGGCGTTAAGAAGAGGCATCTTATGCTTCTGCGTTTCGTTCGGTGAGTGAGGTAAGCGGAGGCCCACATCCCCTCCCTATTCCTCTCCTCTTCCCTCCCATCTTCCAAATATCCTTAAAGACCGGCAACGCACCTGCAGCATCTATGGTGTTGCAGATGTATGTGGGCGACGGTAATCACTTACCATCAGGTGAACCACTTATTCGTTTGCCGTCTTTTCCATAAAAAAAAAAAAACTCCGTACCACTTCATATATAATAGAGCGTGCGCAATCCCTAGTTATTTTTAAAACACATTATCTCTTTATATCTCCTTCAACACTTACCTGTGCTCCTTCGCCCCCCCCTCCCCTCTTTTAGCCATAAAAAAAGGTACGCGGACCACAGTTTAAGAAGCCCTGGTTCGTTACATTGTTGCAGTCGCGACTTTTGCGCTCGCTCCTTGACGTGAATGCGTTGTGCATGCGAGACGTGTTTGTTTGTATTCATGTTTTGTTCTATGCTTGTAAAAGCTCTCGTAAAAGCTCTCGCTTTGTGCTATTGCTCGTACATACACTAATCCAGCATATTTTATTTTCATTTAGACCACTCTTAAATAATTTCCTTCGCCGTCGGCCACGTGGGTACGTACAGCACTCAAAATTGCTATTAACAATTTTAGCGATGCCGGCGTACCGGGGCTCGAACCCAGGTCGCTTGTGCTCTATGATACAAAAACGAGCGCCCTGACCACTAGACCACCAGACCACCAGACCACCACGGCTGTGTATCTACGTATGTCTATATGTATATATCTCCTTCTACTTCCCACGGTCCTGACGTACGTCTTTCCCTTCTCCCACTTTCATCAATCTTCGCATGCATACTCGTTGGTTTAGAGCACTCTCGACCTGGCCTTTTTAGAACGTGTTCGCCTAGGTCTTCCTCTCCCGACTCTGTTGTTTCGTCAACCTACTTTAATTCATCCTCTCCACATGTCCAAACCAGCTCAGCATCCCTTTCTCAATCCGTGTCACTACATCGTATCTGTGTATACTACACGTAAAAGTAGTAGAAGATTTATAAGGCAAACATTTGCTCGTCGTGTACTCGTATATCCGAACGAACAGACAGTCAAAACGAAGACAATATTGAGATGTTTAATCCTCAGCCCGAGCGATACGAAATTACAGTGTCGCGGAGACGTAAGGAAATCTGTTTCTCCCTTTCTTCATCTGAGTTTCGTAATATGCGATTAAGGTAAAAAAAAAACAGGATCATTTTTACCTTAAGAACTTATAAAAAGTCCACTGCTGGACATAGGCCCCATACCCCATAAGGAGGATACGCCATGATCGCCATGCTTGGTAAGCGGAGTTTTTTTTTCTCATGAGTTGTTTATTTTTTTGAACTTAATTGCTGCTTTAAAAATAATTACAAAGGGCGGACTTAATGCCTTTTGGCATTCTCTGCCAGTCAACCCGGAGTGTAAATAACTTATCTAATAGTTGCATTTAAAAAATTGTCTTATATTTTAGTAAAATAATTAATTGACTATATTCAAGAGCCGTGGTAGCCTAGTGGTCAGGGCGCTCACTTTAGTGTCATAGAGCGCGAGTTACCTGGGTTCGATCAAGGGTGCCGGCACCACTAAAACTGTTAATAACAATTTTAAGTGCTGTATTTATCACGTGCTCAACGGTGAAGGAAAACATCGTGAGGAAACTTGCATGTCTGAGAAATAATTATTATTATTTCGTGGATATGAGAAGCCCGCCAACCCGCACTCGAGCAGCGTCCTTTCCGGCTCCTAAACCCTCTCTGATTACTAGTATTTTAGAAGGAGGCCTTTGCCCAGCAGTGGGCACTTACAGGCTGTTACTTTACTATATTCATATACACAATATTAGGCTGAAAAGTTCATAGGCTAAAAAAGAAAATTTTTTTTTTTTGATAGTATTAGTTTTGATTATTCAATATAGTTGCCTTCGAGAGCGATACCACGATTACAGCGGTCATACAATTTTTCGATACCTCTTATACCTGATACCTTTGATACCTCTATATTATAGAACGATTTGTCTTTAACCACGAAATGGGCTTCAGTTTTGGCGATTACCACTTCATCAGGGCAAAATTTCTCGAATTTTATTGCATAATTGAATACCCCGAAAATGATCTGGGTTGGGGAGCATTGGAACCGGAACCGGAACTCACGCATTGGACCTCCTCATCGTCTACCGTTGGATTTGGGTAAGGCAATTTCGTTTTACTCGGCGGGGTGTTCAGGATGTGTGGGTGAGGTTGACTTGGAGAAGCGAAAAGTGGGTTTCCGAAAGCCTATTGATCTATGCTGGGATTACACAGACCTGAGTGCTTATGTTGTATATTTTTGGATATGGATAATTTAAAAGTATAGATGTGTCTAAAATATTTTTAAAAGTCGAACCAAAACCCGCAACTTAGTAGACATACAGACCGCTAATACATGCAGAGATAATGACAAAGATATCATTTTCTAATTTCAATTCTAATTTCAATTTCCAATATCACAACTTACACAAAATTATCTACTCACAAAGAGGAAAAAAACCAATTATCTCAACACATGCTTTCACGCGGACATTAATACATCATCACAAACGTACCCATCTAAGATTAGAATCTAAAATACCATTCAAATTAGGAATATCTCATATTGTATAATTAATAGAGTACCGGGCCCAGAACGCGCCCTGGTGCACCCACTAATATGTCAAGGGACATTGCTCTTATTGATTTATGTGGCTGAAAGATAAAATGTCCGTCGTAAATCTGTACTAAATAGTTCCAGGCGATGTACCTGTCCAATAAATTAAGATTATAATTTTTGATAAATCCCGTGATCAATTTTGTCGGAAGGCGCCTTTGGTTTTATGGGCCGTAGCTTTTTTGTTTTCCATGGGATCCTTATTGTGTTTTTATTTAGAATAAATACCAGACAATACGATTCGTTTCATTCGTTAAATTTTTATGTAGTACGAATATTTACATTAGAATGGCTTCGGGTTGTGTTGTTATAAAAAGGAATTTGATTAACTGTCACTATTTGTTTTTGACACGTCCTCGATATCAGAGTACTTGGACTGCGTTCACCGTAAGGCATACCAGTATTTGATAGAGTCATCGTCATTCTTGAATATGTCCTCATTTAAAAGTGAACTATGGGCAGATGTAGTAATAGAAAACTTATTAACCTGTCGTAGTCGTCACGTATCCGTTGCTCGTAAATATTCTAACTCCACAGCTAATGCCTCACGCCCCACGGCCCGTCCGAATGTGCGTCCGCTTGATTTATGTCATTTTAAACGTTCGGAACGAGGATATAATTAAGGAACTTTGTGGTCTGAATGCTTTTGACTAATTATGGAATATACTGCTCCTATAATAATACGCTTTAGTGTTAGGCGATTTGTCTGGTTGTATGCTGATAATGTCTATGGCTGTTGAGTTTAATTATTTATTATACATTGCTTCGCTATATTATACTCTATTCAACGGAGTGTAGTTCGGTAAAAGATTGACACATTAATCTTTAATATTAAACATGTCAAGAAATTAAAAGATATTGATATTAAAATGTCAATATTAGAAAACAGAAGTCAAATGATAAATAAAATTAATAGAAGTATTGGTCCAACAACAATTCATTAACATTATAATAACATTTTTGAATCATTGCGCAATCTTTTCCTAAATAAATTTGAATTTCATTCCTTTAATTCATTTGGAAGTTTGTTATAAACCTTGGGTGAAATGCAGGGAGCACTCTTGTCCATGAGCATTGAGTTGCTTTTGCGTACACATATTCTATAGATGTCACGCCTTGCAAAATTTTTTATAACGCCTTAAAAAAAAAGACCTTAGAAATCTCATGGCGTCCGACATATGTCAGATTTTTACATAAGACAAGAGTGACAGACTTACTAACAGTTTCTGATGTAATCTAAAGTAACCTCTGCAGCCCATGGATGTCTTCTGACATCGCTTCAATCGAAGTCACCGCTGAAGACTAAGATCTTAGCATTGACATTGTAATCAGCTTGTAATTATCCTGTCTCTCTTTATCCTACAAATCGGAGCAGAGCAGTGGAGGAGCTGCCGATAAGTGGCAGAAGTTGGTAGGGGTATGGTACATACTCAGACGGCTCCAGAGATAGAACGAAGTTGATGTCCTTCCGGCCGATCACGACCACTGTGGCAACTTCTCTTTTCGGCTCTACTTAACAGAGATTTCCATTACATCATATGGAAACTAAATCAACTAGGGGAAGATAGAGTGGTGGCAAGTTAGATAGTTTCACATTCGACTTCGACGACTTACCTTACCTTACCAATCTCTGAACAGTTCACCGTGGGACATGGAACTGAACCCTTTTAAACGCGGCAGAGCCAAGCGGCGGCTTTTGCCGCTGCTCGTTAGGCACCACGGCCTCGTAGAATACCGGCGTGAAGTAGAGGCATCTTGTGCCTCTGCGTTTCGTTCGGTGAGTGAGGTAACCGGAGGCCAACTCCCCCTTCCCGTCCCCCTCTTCATCCTACCTACCATCTCCCTAATACCCATAAAGGCCGGCAACGCACCTGCAGTAGCTCTGGTGTTGCAGATGTACGCGGGGGACGGTAATCTCTTACCATAAAGTGAACCGCTTGCTCGTTTACCGCCTTTCACATAAAATAAATACCCATAAGGAGGTATTGCCATAATCCCCTAAGTACCAGACAACTCGTACCTGATACGCCGCTGTCCGTCTTCGGTCTGCTTAATTGTGGTCTGGTATTTTTCGCGATGGTTAGCCTGCCATCTGCCGGCAGCAATTGCGATTTTTAAGGAACACCCCTAAGTCGCCTCTCACGAAACCCACGGATAGAAAGGGGGGTGACTTATTCTTACGCCGATATCATACGGCTCCTAACTCGTAAACTAATAATTTGCGCGTGTAAACTAAAATTCTAACCTAAAAAGATTCATAGCTAAATAGACCTTTACCATTAAACCACTCTGTGGTCTATCGTACATTACCTTTAAATAGCTATCCACCAACTGTTCTCGTGTTTAACCAAAATGCGCTTCACTGCGCGCACAATAACAACTGTTTTCACACGTTTCCTTAAGTCGTGATATTCTAACGGACGGGATGCTGCAGCATCTGTATCCGGAAGCGTCGACACAGTGCGGGGGATCATTAGGATGTCGTTACCCGCCGCCAGGTGACGACACTCGGTACAAGGGCTCTAGGGGATACTTTACATCTACATTTATTATTCACCTATCACACGACGACCTCGATGTACAGTTGTTAGCGTGTCTAATAACTGCTTAGTCGCGGGTTGGAATCACAAGCGTACTTGGTAGAGTACAAGACAGACTCGGTATGACCGCGGCTTCGTAGAATACCGGTAATGTGAAAGAAGTCCAACGCCGCTTTCTTCGATACTCTACGTGATACAGAAAACCCGTGCTCTATTTTTCTTAAGCAATGGATATTTTTTAAGCGTAAGAACATAAACGAGCTAGCGGTAGGCCTGATGGCAAGCGATCACCGACGCCCGAGTACATCTGCAACACCAGAAGGAGTTGTATATGCGCTTTCGGCCTTTGGGGATATTTGGGTTAGAGGGAGAAGGAAGGAGGCCTACGGTTATCCACAGAACGAAACGCAGAAGCACAAGAAGCCTCTGCTTCACAAGCCTGTCCGTCCACTCTAGTCGAGCCGGTACTTTCGGACGTGCAGGTTTTCTAACGCGGTAGAGCCAAGCGGCGGCTTTAGTTGCCGCTCGAATGGGCCGGCTCGTCCGGGTTAATACTACGACTTACGCAGAACACCGGCGTGAAGTAGAGGCATCATGTGCTTCTACGTTTCGTTCGGTGAGCGAGGTACCGGAGGCCCGCACTTCTCCGCCAACACCTCCTTCTAATCATCTCTCCCATCTCCAAAATATCCTTAAAATCCGACAACGCGCCCGCAGCTCATCTGGTGTGAACCGCTTGCTAGTTTGCCGCCTTTCACATTAAAAAAAAAATAATTCGAATAGTCGTTTCATATCGCTACGAGACCGGCAGATATTTAAGCACTGTTGCCATACAGGGTTCCCGAATTAAAAAATATAAATTAATTTGCGATGAAGACTTAGTATGTATAATACATGCATTAAGTTGTTATTGGGATTAAGAAAACACGATACGTGAAAGCCGCACGCCATTTTGTTGGCGATCATCGCGTGGGTGGATGTTGGACAGGCTCTTTTGTTTAAGGGACAGTTGCATTATAAAAAGATTACAGATGCATTGTCACCCTTGAGGATGAGAATAGAATGCCATAGAGCACTTAATTATAATTAATAGTATTTATTTATAGTATAATTAATATAGAGTCAGTATACTGACTCTATACCTTTCAAACCAGAACACGACAGTAACTCCTGTTTGGCGGTAGAAATGGGTTAGTGTGGTACCTATCCAGACTACTCCTAGGCAGAGAAGTCAACCACATGTTAAAGTGTTTAACTAAATATGTTTATATTTATCAGTATGATAAAACATTTAGTACCCCTTCATATGACACAATAATAGAATTGACATTGTCGCTACACATCATAAGTTAACAAGGACGGGTCATTGGTCCAGGATGAAGTTAATCTGTAGATATTAATTGCCATTTAATAGAAATCATAATCGTTTTTTGTGTACCTTTTTGTAGTACTAAAACTGTATTATAATTTGTAACACAGACAAAGTTAACAATACATATCAAACAGTTCCCGGAGCAAGCAGTTTTACTCCTCTATCATATAACTTAAAAAGATATTGAGATGTTTTCAAACCCATTAACAACATGTGTTCATCTTCAAATTTTCGTCCTGGATATTTTACTGTTAAGTGGCCTGAAACATCAATACTCCAACCTGATGCAAGGTTTTCTACTTCTAATACCATATTTAAGGATTTTAAGGCCTTTAAGGATATTTCTCTGCGTGATAGAGTCTGCAACGATGCTATCCGCAGCAGAACTAAGGTAACCGACATAGCCGTAAAGATCAGCAAGCTGAAGTGGCAATGGGCCGGCCACATAGCTCGCAGAACTGACAACCGCTGGGGAAAAAAGGTTCTCGAGTGGCAGCCGCGTACAGGCGAACGCAGTGTAGGACGACACCCCACAAGATGGAGTGACGACCTGCGCAGCGTTGCGGGAAGTCGATGGATGCAGGTGGCTCAGGAGCGAGCTTCGTGGCAATCTTTGGGGGAGGCCTATGTTCAACAGTGGACTTCTGATACGCTGAAATGATGATGATATATATATATATATATATATATATATAAAACCATCTGATATTAGTATAGTATTAGTATTTATTCTGATTTATTATATATGTATGTATTAATGTGTTAGTATGTATGTATATATTATAGTATGTATTAGTATATGTATGAGTTTGTTTAGATATGTATGTTTATACATTTATGTATGTTTTAATAATGTTGTATATTTCTCAAATAGCCTTTTGATATTTGTATTATTTTAAATTAGATGCACCTATCACCACATTTCTTCACGCCCTGGGTTGACTGTTAGAGAATGCCAAAAGGCATTAAGTCCGCCTTTTGTAATCCATTTGGTGTCCACAATAAGTATAAATAATTAAATATTTGAGAAGGAGGCCTTTGTCCAGCGGTGGGCATTTACAGGATGCTTTGCTGTACTGGTACATGAGCAAAAACTATAATCCATCCTATTTGATTTTGATTCGGAAGTTTATCCCTTAATTATCTACTATTTGTTTTGTGGTAGAGCCGAGCGGCGGCTTCAGCTGCTGCTCGAATGGGCCGGCTCGACCGGGTTGATACCACGGCCTCGCGGAATACCGGCGTGAAGTAGAGCCGTCTTGTGCTTCTGCGTTTCGTTCGGTGAGCGAGGTAACCGGAGGCCCACACCCCCTCCTTATTCCTTCTCCCAAATATCCTTAAAGACCGGCAACGCACCTGCAGCATCTATGGTGTTGCGACGGTGAACACTTACCATCAGGTGAACCGCTTGCACGTTTGCCGTCTCTTCCATAAAACAAAAAAAAACTCTACAAATAACGTATGCAGCAATTAAAATAGATTTTAAAGTTTTAATAGGACATAACTTCCCTTTAACGAGGCAGTAGTGAGTCCCTTGTCATGAATTTGTTTACGACCGTACGGGAAGGCGCTACGGTCCGAACGGGCCACACAGGGCCTGCCCATTATATATATATATATATATATACATGTAATTAATTGTCTGGTCTGGTTGTCTTGTTGTTAGCAAATTGTTAACGTAATGATTTCTTGTATTTACACGAATTGTTTTATCGCGTTTAATTTCTGTTTCTATATTCCCATCGTTTCGATTGCTATAATTATGTCAAAGTTAACTCGGGCTACTTTCAGCTTGTATTTCGTTTCAAATTGTTTTCGTTTCACCCGGACAACTCGATGTGATTTGGTGTTTTTTTTTTTTTTTGAACTGCATATCTATTATCTCGGAGGTCGGATGTCCGTTATAAAGTTGCAATGGAAGCGATGGGTAATCTTTAAGGGTAAAATAAATGCAGAATTACTATGTCCTCGATAACGAATACAAATATTACAAAAGTTAATTACGTTCATATCCGTATCCTATTTTTTTTTTTTTTCATTATAAAGACGGCAAACGAGCAAGCGGTTCACCTGATGGTAAGTGAATACCGTCGCCCGCGTACATCTGCAGCAACTCTGGTGTTGTGCGATGGTGTTGAGATGCGTTGCCGACCTTTATGGGTATTTGGGAAATGGAAGGGAGGAATAGGACAGGGATGGGCGGGGGGAGGGGTCTCCGGCTACCTCGCTCACCGAACGAAACGCAGAAGCACAAGATGCCTCTACTTCACGCCGGTGTTCCGCAAGGCCGCGGTACCGACCCGCTCTAGCCCGCCCATACGTGCAGTTAAAGCCGCCGCTTGGCTCCACCACGTTCGTTAGCGCAATTAATCGACAACCATACAAATTATCGGCAGTCGTCAACTGGTCAGGAGATATTATAGTGCCGTTTAGTGTAACACACGAGGCACTCGCTTGTCTCTACCTTCCCGTACCTATTCCACGTAACGCTTACGCGATAAGATTGGAAGTAGATTCCGATGCAGTGTCATAGACACGCGACACGACACGACACGACACGACACGACCGCTGAAAACCAATAATTTGTGTTACTGCACAAATATCGACGTCGACGGGATTCGGTTCCACGGCACAGTATTCGGGTACGCTAAACACTGAGCCACTCGGATCCACGACGAAATCAAACGATATAGCCTGCATACATGAAAAGAGCTATGGTAATGAAGTACACTTGTATTGTAACACCGATTAGCAAAAACTAGGAACAAACATAAATAAAAAGAAACATAAAATACACAAAGGTACAATTGGCGGCCTTAACGCTTAGAAGCGATCTCTACCAGGCGACCATTTTGCAGAGGAAATATGACAGTGAGCAAGGGTTAAGGGTGTACGCGAGTTACTAAGAAGTGAAAATATAATATAATAAAAACATATATATATATACTAACATATCCTGATATATCTAAATAAAACACAGGCACATAAAGCGTAAATGGTACCCGAGTGTACCTCGTTAGTGCCCAGTGCTGGGCAAGGGCCTCCTTCTCTAATATCGCCGAGGCCTTTGTAGCCGGTAAGGGCCCGCCACGCTGCTGCAGTGCGGGTTGGCGAGCTTCACATATCCTCGAAATAATATCTTTTATTATTTGTCAGACATGCAGTTGTTTCCTCATGTTGTTTTCCTTCACTGAGCACGTGGTAAATTTGCTATTAACAGTTTTAATGGTGCCGGCCACCGGGGATCGAACCCGGGTACACACGCGTAGTATAATAATAATAATCTTTATTGTCATAAGAATATGGACCACAAATTATGAATTCCCTGACATCCGTGATAGGTTAAGAACCTGTATTACAGAGGTCAGTGTCTTCTCCCAAGTTGATTAAGAATAATAATTTCTTAAAACAACAGCTAAAATAGTCGAGATATTAGTACAGAATTACAAGAAAAAATAAAAAATAAAATAAAATAAAAAGTAACTTAACGGATGCTTTGAACATATATATGTATATATATATATTAATGTATGTACTGAGATCGTCTGTGTACGTGTGTGTGTGTGTGAAATGAACGAACAACTACTTCGTGACTCACAAGTTTTTATTTATAGAAATTTAATTTAATCATTGTACAGTTATTCGTATTAGTTATTGAACAGGATAATTCTGCTCACTGGATCGAGTCCTCTGTTTGCTCACAGTTTAATGTAAGAAGCCGTGTTCACGTTTAAATCTAATCTAAATTCTATAAAATTAAATCGAGCGCCCTTACCACTAGGCTACCACGGCGGAAGAAGTGGGGAAACGCGAAGATCCGCAACACCAGAGCAGCCGCAGATGCGCCGGCGGCCTTCTTATCTCGTTAACCGTCTGCGAGATACAGATGTGCTTGTGTGTGCGTCTCGTAGATGTGTTCGTTTCGGACAACATATAACCATACGCTAATTACATTAACGTTTCGGTGTTAATTTGCACCGATCGCTTCTCATGGGAACCTTGCCTGCGCGGACGAATGAAATACATCAACACAATCCACCACCGTTTCGCGGTGAACACCCTGAGGAAACAGGCGCAAGGAACTCCGAAAGTATCCACTCCTTTGTTGTTATTGTTTTAATGATGATATATGACGATGTGACCCAATAATTAGTAGTCATTCTTAAATCCCTAACTTTTTTAGTTTATGCAAGATAGTGACTTTATTTCTTATTTGTTAATATAAAAGATACTGCGGGACAACTGCTCGCAGAGCTTCTGTCAAGGGTGCCGGCAGAATATCAGCGCTGCAGCGATGTGCTGCGTCTTTTCATTTTCGATTATTCCAGAATATTCCCGAAACGGTATTTAATTTTTATCGAAGACAATAGAGGCCTGTATTCCACCCAGTGTACAGCCACCCTTATTTACCTACCTATGAGTTTCGTTAACATCGCCTGGTAGTTTATAGAACATTATTTCTCTTGGCTTGTCATTCGAGGACGTAAGAATTGACGAGACATTGTCGGGCATGACAAAGTTCGCATATACATAGTACATAGGATTGACCCATTAAATATATTTAAACGTCACTTTGATGGCTCGGTGGTGTAGTGGCTAAGGCGGCTTAGCTGCGGCGCTGTGAGTCGCGGGTTCGATTCCCCCACGGGACTAGTATTTGTATGGTCTACCAATAATAGTGCCCGGTCTGGGTGTTTGTCCGTGTGCAATTCATGTATGTAAACAGCCTCCGCGACACATGAGAAATTCCTACAGCGGAAGGTAACGTTTAAAAAACTAAAAGAGAAATAAAAAACTTTATAATTGTTCTTTATTTTTTCATTTATAAACGCGGTAGAGCCGAGCGGCGGCTTTTGCTGCTGCTCGAATGGGTCGGCTCGCCCGGATTAACAGCGTGAAGTAGACGCATCTTGTGCTTCTGCGTTTCGTTCGGTGAGTGATGTAACCGGACGCCCACACCCCCTTCCCTTCCCCCTCCTCATCCTCTCACCCATCTCCCTAATACTCTTAAAGGCCGGCAACGCACCTGCAGCATCTCTACTGTTGCGGATGTACGTGGGCGACGGTAGTCACTTACCATCAGGTGAACCGCTTGGTCTTTTGCCGCCTTTCCCATTAAAAAAAAATTACAGCCTATCACGAGTCCACAGCTAAACACCTCCAATCCTCCAAAGACTGCCTCGAAGCTCGGTCCCGAGCCACCTGCATCCATCGACTTCCCGCAACACTGCGCAGGTCGTCACTCCATCTTATGTCTGCAAATGCCTTGCCAGTACATGGCTGCCACTCGAGAACCTTCCTTCCCCCAACAGGACTTTCGACATAAATACCATTATTGTCAGTTAAGTATAGGACATTCTATAACGTAATCATTTATCTATGTTGGGGTACATGTGTATCCGGTAACCAAGATACAGGGGATCCCAGTTGGAAACTTAATGAAATCTGAGCCTAAGTAAGTAAAGTAGCAGCCTGTAAGTGACCACGGCTGGACAAAGGCCTCTTTCTCAAATATCTGAGAGGGTCTTGGAGCCGGGAAACTTGCTATTAACAATTTTGAGTGACGCCTGCGCCGGGTATCGACCCAGGTCACTCGCGTTCTACGAAACTAAAGCGAGCATTCCGCACGCTAGGCTACCCCACGGCTTTGTCTGATATATTATATTATTTGTTTATAAGCGAAAGAAACTTCCGCATCACGCGCTCTCCTTATTCGACATCAAGGTGGCCCGGCGTAAAGAAGACGGCGCCAAAACAAACACTATACAGAAATAAGTCGTCGGTCTGTCAACGAATATTTCGGTTTCAAGCGAGTTTGTTTTTATTTCCGAGTTTTTATTTAGTCGTCTGTAGGTTTGTGACGCTATTGAATGCAGCACTCAATCTTGTATCGGTTTCCAAATTGGTAATTGAATCTCGGTACAGTCTATTTCAGCCCATCGCTGAACATAAGTCCCAGCAAGAAAACCTCGGCAAAGCCGGCATAAATCCCTGGAAGGTTTGCCCGTACTCACCATGCTGGGTCAGTGATAATCCATTTCGAAGTATAGAAGTTATACGAGTTGTTTTATACTTCTTAAAGGATACGTTTATCTCATAACGGCGAGTGTAAATGTTAGAGTCGGGAGAGGAAGACCTAGGCGAACATTTCACGATCAAATCGGAGACGTTCTGGAAAAAGGCCAGGCCGAGAGTGCTCTAAACCAACGAGCATGCATGCGAAGATTGATGAAAGTGAAAGAAGCGAAAGACGTATGTCAGGACCGTAGCAAGTGGAAGGATATTGTCTCTGCCTACCCCGTCGGGAACAAGGCGTGAATATGTATATAAATTATCACATAACGAGCCCTATTACCGAGGTATTTGTTTTGATTTTTATTGTTTTTTTTACGAGAATGGGCGCAAGCGGTTCATGTGACGGTAAGCGCCGAACCAAACCGTCCGTCCTTCTGTCCTACCGAAGAATACCGGCGCGAAGTAGAGGCGTCTTGTGCTTCTGCTTTACGTTCGGTGAGTGAGCTAACCGGAAGATTACTTCCCCTATTCTATTGGTATTTCAGCCATTTCCACGGCATTAATAAAAACAGCATAAAAATACTGTTAACAGCTCCGGGTTGCGAGATTGGAATAAAGGGCCTTCTAATTATTTGACCACTTACAAAGGGTGCAGAGCTCCTTCCTCGAGGTACAATCCCGCGCACATGACCTCACACGGGTCCTCTAGTCTCTTCGTTCTTTCGATTCTTCGTGATCTTCCTCTTCCGCTCACTTCAGAACTCAACACTGAACTGTCCGTAGCGCGCTCCAGTGCTCCTTATATGGTCCCGAATTTCAGATCGTCATTTTAATTTTCGATTATTCCAGAATATTCCCGAAACGTAGGTTTGTTTTTAATTGCAGAAAACTGGCTAATGTTTCAACTGCAGTATTTATGGAACATTATTGCTTTGCACTTGTCATTCGAAGACCGTAAAAGTTGACGAGACGTTATCGGGCATCCGTGACGATATGTTCAAAGGCCATAAAGCCAGCTCGGTAAGTGCGTTGGAAACTCGAGCAAAGCAGAGCCTGTTCTTTTTTTTTATATATATAATAGGCTTACGTTTGACCTCAATCTGGCTTGATGGAAAGCGAAGATGAGGCCTAGGATGGCACACGTTTGCCTAGAAGGTGTCTGTTCACTTTGGTCTTAAAGATGTCCAGATTATAGCGTTCCGGAAAAACTGACCTCGGCAGAGAATTCCACTCCTTAGCCAGGCAAGCCGCTTCGTGCGTAATGGAGGAATGTCTACAACATAAGGGTGGAACTGCTCGCCGCGTCTAGTCGTTCGGTGATGGAAAGGGGAAGGGGTATCAGGTTATGCAAAACCTCCGCACACTGCGAAATGTATCCGATGAAAAACCGAGATGTAGGCCGCTCGTCTACGGTGTTCGAGGCTCAGAAGATTTCTCTTCGCTCGTCGCTCCAACGAGTCCGAAGCATCCAGCTGATATTTAGCAGAACCATTCCGGAGATGGGAACAGTATTCGATGCAAGAGCGGACATGAGCTTTGTATAGATTAAGGAGCTGCTCCGATGTGAAGTACCGTCTCACCCCGGATACTCAAGTCTTTTGGCAGCAGTGTTTGCTATGGACTCGATGTAGCGACCTATGGTCACAAGTTAAATGGCCAATGTCCGCCATGTAGCGCGAAATTCCTGGCCTGTTCAATGCAACACGTTCTAACACGTCGCCCCTCGACTCAATGCATGTTGAAGAGCGTAGCTGTCTGTTTAAAATCCATTCTATTCTACTTATGTACAAGTTTGACCCCTCAACCACCGCCCTCGTGTGCTAACATTACGGCGATATCGAAGCGGGGTCGACAGTGACCCCTGGGCCGTGGTGGGATAAGAGGCGGCTTGTGTAAATTCTTCGCATTTTTTTTTTTTACACGGTTTCGTTGATCCACGTCGTAGTAACGAAAAAACCCAACATCCCCGTCCCCGTCGTCTCGGTTGTGAAAATTGACACGGTATGATTTTATTGTGGAATAACTTCACACGGGATTGTTGTGAAATATTTCTAATCATAGTCTGTGACGTGTCATCTAATTTCTATTTGGCACACCACGGTAGAGCCAAGTGATAGCTTTTGCTGCTGCTCGAATGTTCCCAACTCGACCGGTTCGGCGCCGCGACCTCGCAGAACACCGGGGTGAAGTAGAGGCATCTTGAGCCTCTGCCTTTCGTTCGGCGAATAACCGGAGGCTCAAATTCCCTCCTTCCCCCCTCCGCCATCCCCCTCGACATCCTCTCTCCCATCTCCCGAATATCCTACAAGGCCAACAACGCACCTGCAGCCCCACTGGTGTTGCAGATGTACATGGGCGACGGTAATCACTTACCATCAGGAGAGCCGCTTGCTCGTTTAACGTGACCTTCCGCTGTAGTGTGTATCTATCCTGTATCGCGGAGACAATTTACATAACACATGGACAAACATCCGGACCGGGAACTGTTATTTGCAGTCCATGCAAATACCAGTGCCCGTGAGGGAATACAACCCGCGACACGCAGCGCCGCAGCGAAACGCTCAGCCCACTGCACCACCTCTATGTATGTATATATTCACGCCTTGTTGCCAACGGGGTAGGCAGAGATAATCTCCTTCCACGTGCTACGGTCCTGACGTACGTCTTTCGCTTCTCCCACTTTCATCAATCTTCGCATGCATGCTCGTTGGTTTATAGTACTCTCGACCGGGCCTTTTTTCAGAACGTCTCCGATTTGATCGTGAAATAGGTCTTCCTCTCCCGACTCTACCATTTACACTCGCCTCATATATTTGTTTCGTTAACCTACTTTCACTCATCCTCTCCACATGTCCGAACCAGTTCAGCATCCCTTTCTCAATTCGTGTCACTACATCTTCTTTCACGCCACAACGCTCACTGATCACATTATTTCGAACCCTGTCAGTTATCTTCACATCAATCATACTTCTTAACGCTCTCATTTCTACTGCATTTATCCTGCTTTCATGTCTCTTCTGTCATACCCAGCTTTCGCTTCCATATGTTAGTGTTGGTACCAATTCCCCTCTATGCACACCACCTCTATGTTTTGTTATATTATTCACGAGAGAGCACGGTCCAATATTCATTATTTATAATTTACATTTTTCTTACTAACAGACCTCGGGATTCGAACCCTGAGCTTCGAAACCCTAGCTGCAACGGCTAGTGGGTCAGTAATTAAAAATGTAAAATAACGCAAACACAACTCTTATTTGCTACCTGATACTTTATCCAATTAGAAAAAGGGTGGGGCGGAGCGGACCCTCAGGGGTCGGTCGGACCCTCAGCGGATGCAAATACGGCCTCATAACGGGGTGAATGATTAGGAGTGGCAAATAGTAGTGCGTCGGATTCCCCCGGTAAAACGTTTGTCATGTACGATTTTCGATTTTTGTTGTAGATTAACTGCTTAACAATTCCCCTTCAACTCGGCGATACATTGAGTGGGTTCTGGGTTCGAATACCAGCGCGACCAATACTTCACATTAGCGTTATCGCTACGTTCTTCTAGCTTCTAGATGGTGAAATACAAATGTATCCTCACGTAGTAGTAACCTGTAAACGTCCCACTACTGGGCAAAGACCCCGAGTTTGGGAGTGTTTTTTTTGTAGACCCCCTAATTAAATTAATTAAGCCGAAATTTAAAACTGATTAACTAAAGTTCTAAGCTGTTTTTATTTATAGATCTCTAATGATGGCTTATCTATACTATATTAATGCTATGAAGAGAAAATGTCTGTTTGTATATTACGTGTGGGGTAAAATCCGGGGTTACAGTAACGATTTTAGATATTCTTGGTCTATTTGAAAGTTACATTAACCAACGTGGTAGAGCCAAGCGCCGACCACAGCCCCGCAGAATACCGGCGTGAAGTAGAGGCATCTTGTGCTTTTGCTTTTTGTTCGGTGAGTGAGGTAATCGGAGGCGCACTCCCCTCCCCATCCCCCTCCTCATCCTCTCTCCCATCTCCCAAATAACCATAAAGGCAACCTTGCAGATGTATGCGGGCGACGGTAATCACTCACCATCAGGTGACCAAGATACAGGGAGTTTAGGTCTGGGGACCGGATGACGTGTGTGATTATTTAAATTCATTTAATTTAAAAAAAAAACGATGTTTGGCCATAAACCAAAGTCACTTCACGATACAGGCTTCGCTTATTGTGAAGACCATAGATTATCGTGTGTGGTAAAATTTTCTACAATCATAGACATAAAGGATTGGTTTAGGATATTATAATGATACGTGTATTATGGTTCCAACCATCACCCAAACACCCTTCAAGGTCACCACCGCTGGTGTTGCAGATGTGCGTGGGCGACGGTAATCACTTACCATCAGGTGAACCGTTTGCTCGTTTGCCGCCTTTACCATAAAAAAAAAGCAAATGACCATAGATAAGGTTTGTTTCTCAAAAAAATTTGTAGTTGTTCGAGTTTTCTTCAATCATTTAGTTACGTCGCTACTTTTCTGTCACATACTGACGGACAGCCAATTACTTATTTGATATGAGGTGTCGAAAAGTATTTATAGAAATTTTATATTAGTTTATAATAGTTTCATAAGAATAGACAGATATATGAGGCGAGTGTAAATCGTAGAGTCGGGAGAGGAAGACCTAGGCGAACATTTCACGATCAAATCGGAGACGTTCTGGAAAAAGGCCAGGTCGATAGTGCTCTAAACCAAAGAGCATGCATGCGAAGATTAATGAAAGTGGAAGAAGCGAAAGACGTGTGTCGGAACCGTATCAAGTGGAAGAAGATTGTCTCTGCCTACCCCGTTGGGAACAAGGCGTGGATATATAATAATAATAATAAAAATAAACGCGCGTAGCTATGTGCGTTTATGTGTCTTAATAATTTATCATCAGAACTATGTAAATTGAATTCATAATAAAAAAAAAGTAATTAGTGAGCCAATCACAAGACCATTTGTCACACACAAAGGCATTTGATTCTCTCATCATGGTTGAACATTAACAAAAACACAAAACTGACCGCATCCGACAAAAATAGACCATTAGCTAAGCTAAGGCTAGCTAAGGGTAGCTAAGGGTAGCTATGGGTGTAAGGGATGTTGCATCTATTTTCACAAACCTGACCGTTGTGTGCCCTTATGGCTGATACAATACTCTCTGATTACGTGTTTCAAAGTACCGCCGGAACTAAAGGATTGACAACCCTATCTGAGCATGGTCGTCGTAGAAGGCGACTTGGGTAAAAAATAGTGAAATTGTTATGGAGTCCGACAGATCGACGATTAAGAATTTCAGCTGACTACCCAACTTTGGAAGACCACCGGCGGTTGTTACCTGAGCAGGAGATATTATAGTGTCGTAGATGTCCGCACGGAGGCACTCGCTCTTCTTTACCTCCACGTAAATATATATTTAAACATACATGTAAGTATATTATAAGGATTAAGCTTTTGATATTAATATTTAATTTACATTTTGAATTTTTGCACCCGCCAACATGCATTTCCTTCTCACCCAGTGTTGACTGGCAGAGACTGCCAAGAGGCACTAAGTCCGGCATGTACACGTCAGTTTTAGGTGTTAACTATGAAGAGAAAATTAATAAATAAAAATACGTTACAAGCACACCGGTGCGTGTTGCCAGCGATGACCTACGGAACCGAGACTTGGTCTTCCACAGCAAAACGCGTGAGGAAGCTCAGAGCTGCTCAGCGCGCTATGGAGAAAGCTATTATATATATACGGCTTTGCCGCCTGCTCGAATGGGCCGGCTCTACCGGGGCAGTATCGCGACCTCGCAGAATACCGGCGTGAAGTAGAGGCATCTTGTGCTTCTGCGTTTCGTTCGGCGTGCGAGGTAACCGGAGGCCCGCTCCGCCTCCCCATCCCCCTCCACATCCTCCCTAACATCTTCCGAATATCCTTCAAGGCCGACAACGCACCAGTAGCTGCTCTGCTTTTACAGATGCCCCGCGGGGTACGGTGATCACTTACCATCCGTTGCGGCGTTTGCGGATTTTCCCCCATAAAAAAAAAAAAAAACAATTAACATCTCTTCCGTGTCCTGGCTGTGGAATGTTAAAACAAGGCATGAGTAAATCGTTAAGCCAGCGGGCTGTAAGAAACAAATCCATAGATCGGAATGCCGAGTGGAACACCTTGATCGCTCAATTTAAGGCAATTGCATGCGGGGTCAACGCCCCCCCCCCCTCCCTTCCCCCTCCCCCCGCCGGGGTTTTAATAAATACGTCGAGTGCATGCCGGTGCATCGTGGGCCCGAGGGGGCGCAGCCTCCTGGGACTCGTATCAATTGTTAGCGAGATGAGTGTTCTTATTAAAGTATTTTCACTCTAGTGAATTGCATACGGATCAAGCCGTGCCGCTGACGTTTCAATCAAATAGAACATCTCTGATGTCGATGTGCTCCTGGTCCATCAACTGCCCAGGGGATATTATAGTGCCGTTAGAGGCTTTTATCCTACGCACTCGCTTCCCATATCTAATCCAATACTTAGTCGATCGATAAGGCGATTTAATGCGCCTCTAAATAGAATGGTTAGAAAATATAATGAGGAGTATAAAAAAGCGGACGTGGACATTCTCTCAACCAACATTTCTGAGCTTAGGACTAACATGCGGAGGGCATTATACAATCATTTATAGAAGACAATCGTAGGTTGCTTAATTATTTCATTATTTTTGTTATTACCTTCCCTTGTTATAGTGTTACGTTACATAAGCAATAGATCCGCTTAATAATAATATTCATTTAACTTTACTAGACTGTTTACTGGCTTTCCGTGGTTGCCTTTAAGTAAGGTGGCACATGCCTTTTTAAAAAAAAAAACATTTTTATATAAAAAAGAATTTGTTATGTGTTAACCTCGTTGGTAATCCTTAATAAATAAATAAAATAAAATTAAATAAAATAGAAAAGATCGCCGGAAACCAATTATTTGTGTTTTGTACAAACATTGGATTCGAACTCAGGTACCATGGCAGCTCAGCAGTCAGTTACGCTAATCGCTGAGCCACGTGGTCGTGCACCGTCTTAATATCTGAGAGTCGTCACTGCGCAGGACATAAATACATACTTATTCATGAAAAAGGGGGAGGGGGGGTACAACGAGCCCACGGCTCACCTGATGTACGTGGGTGACTGATTACCGTCACCCACGTACATCAGCAAAACCAGAGTAGCTACTTTACTGTATTTGGGATGAGGAAGGGGGATTCGGATCTCGGGTTACCTCACTCACCGAACGAAACACAACAGTGGCTGTACTGCTGTTCGGCAGAAGAGTGTGCTGCCTACCCCATACGATTCCTAGGCAGTGGAGGAGAGCCTACCACCAGCGCTTTCTACACCCATGATATTTGGGTTCTTTACATTTATGAAAGAAAACATAATCCCCCCCCCCTGCCGCTGTCGGCAGTTAAACGTACATGAATTGTTCTTGTCACATGCGGGAATTGAACACGCGACGCTCGCAAACGCTCAGCCGCAGCGCCACCGAGGCTACGACTCGGTACAGTCGGACATCTACATAGAATTACTGCGAACATAACAACTTAAAGATAATATTGTCATAAAAAGAATGAAAAAAAAAGCAAAGTGTTTTTATCCTTACAATAAAACGAATTCGAGATTGAGTTTAAAATCCCCGAGCCGGCCCTCGGCGCACGCGCCGCTGCTCTCGTTCTCTGCTGCTTCATGTTCGTTTAGTGATGCGCGAGGGTGACAGGAATGTATCGATAATTTATTTATTTTTATTTTATTGCTCGATTTTTGATAAATTAACATAAAACCTTTTGTAGTTTGCTAATCGTCATGCCATTTTAGAAAAGAACTATAAATGTTGATCGTCTTTGATTTTGAGCACTAGAGAAATATTATTCTGTTATTCGTAGATCGGACCAAAAGAAATATATATTAATATATAAACAAATGCTGAAGGTAGCCCGAGTTAACTATGACATCTGGACGTCTAAAACCTCGGTCCCACCGTGACTCGAAAGGTCGGGAATGTAATAACAAAATTAAATGCGAAAAAATCCATAAATAATAGTTTCAATTCAAATAATTTATCCCACTCCGTTTCGTAATTCTCCGAGGTTGCTTTGACGGAGAAGAATCAGGCGAAAGAAACTCTGTAGGTATGCTCTTTTTTGTATTTTTTTTTTCTAAAGAAAACGTTTTAATACTATAACATTGCAATGTATTTCTTGGCTTGATGAGCTCGGAAGCTATCAACTCATTCCCAGGGTTTATTATCATGATAATAACCCTTTTGCTCAAGTCTCTGCTTAACAATTTTTTTAAACTTCTCGATGGCAAGACTTTGCGCAATTGCTGGGATTTTGTGATAGAAACGTATAGACTGCCCCGTGAACGAGTCACTAACTCTATGGCGTCCAGGAACTGCCACTACATAATACATTACCAATATTACACATCCAAACTAGAAAGCAGAATAAATGCAGTAGAAATGAGTGCGTTAAGAAGTATGATGGATGTGAAGATAACTGACAGGGCTTGAAATAATGTGATCAGAGAGCGTTGTGGCGTGAGTGACGATGTAGTGACACGAATTGAGAAAGGGATGCTGAGCTGGTTCGGACATGTGGAGAGGATGAATGAAAGTAGGTTGACGAAACAAATGTATGAGGCGAGTGTGAATGGTAGAGTCGGGAGAGGAAGAGCTAGGGGAACATTTCACGATCAAGTTACTAACGCCTTATGTAGTAATAAAACTCATTTCTGTCTCTTAATTGTTTGGTATGTTGTGAGTGTGATACATTCGGCATTTCATGAAGATTAAGAACCACAGAGACCCTAATTTGGTACCTTGTGGCACGCCTAAGTTCTTCAGACTACTCTTTTTTATAACATTGTAAATATCTCGAGATTTTACTGTGGAGTGTTAATCCCAACGTATTAAGTGCATGAAGTCGTAAGAAAAATTTAATTTAATGGATTTCCTCAAACTAACGTCTGATTCTATCAATCAAAAACTCTGGTGTTGCAGTAGTAAAAAAACGTAGCAGCCTATAAAAGTCCCACTGTCGGTACTTTCTCATTCTCCAGGTGCCACGCCAGTGTGGACTTCGCATGTTCTCTATCAGCTTCTGGAAAATATCATGCAGGTTTCCTTCACGTGATAAAGTAAGTAGTTAAAATAGCAATTAACAACTTTGGTGGTGCCGGCACCGGGGATCAAACCCAGGCCTACTACTACTATATACTAAGTTTGTAGAGAGCGCCCTGACTTCTAAGCTTTAAGAAATATTCCCAAAGTTTTGTTATAAATTAACGTTGTGTGGTCTCTGAATACCGACCCGACCCGAGCAAACCTGACCACGATCGGGCCGAACCATTCGGTTTTCGAAACTAATGTAAGATTTGTATCGTTTGCCTGAACACGAATACGGCGACAGGCTCAACACCTGTCACGATGTCCCATATAACTTACCGCCTTATCCGCTTTGCCATAGAAATATTTCACAACAATTCCTTGTGAAGTTATTTACCGTTAAAATCATATCTTTTTAAAAATGTGTGAATTTATAAGGGAAAGATGTCACACGGAATTTTAGTGAAATTGTTTATGGTAAAATATGTGTTGAAACGATTAATATAAATGTCTCTAGAACTCTCCTAGTATTGGTTATACAATTTTAGCTTATTATATTTAGGACTCAATCTAGTAATTATTATCTATATATTAAATTTAACATATCTGTTTTTCAAGTATTACATGTTTATTTTCTTTCTGTTTATTTTCAAGGGGTTTGTTTAACTGTTTGTCAGCTAAAATGATCCCGAGATTTAACATTCAACTCGGGCAGCGACAGAACATCAGCGCTGCAGCTGCACTGCTGCTGGATAATGCTGAGTCGAATGCCATTTCGGTGCTATAATCCAGCATATTGTATCATCTGGTATTTCTTTGTCCTGTTTTAGCATCGAATAAACATTGTTTCTTTCTTCTTCTTTCCTTCTTTCTATATTGTTATAAGCTTTAATTAGAAAACTTAAAAATTGTGACATGATTGAATCTGACGAATCTGAAAAGCTTTATAAGTGCTTTCAATAACAACAATGGACAGAAGCTCGCACTAATCCCCATCATTTCGTCCTTTGACACGTAATAAAGCTCTAAGACACCTATTTAAATGACGCACGTTGAACGAAACATGCGTACGGCCGCTTTCATAAGCGGGGTAGATAGAACCACTATCTTAAAGTGGTATTGGTGATCACTTCTGTTAAGGATTAACGTACTTCCACAGTTCAGGGAGTTTGGATTTTAATTCCCAATATGAAATAATATCTTTTTAAATGGACGGCTTTATTGCTTTGGGAGCTGACAACCAGGGGAAGAAACGCCCTCGACTGGCAACCACGTACAGACCAGCGCAGTGTTACGGGTAAGCCGATGGGTGCGGGAGAGACTGAGGACCGTGCTTTGGGGAAGCCCAAGTTCAGCAGCGGACTTGTTGTCACAGCTCGACAGTTGTAGTGACGTCGATGATGTCGGTGCACCCAGAGTTACCATATTCGCTCTACCACGAAATATAAAGAAACACATTTCAATATAGCAATGCTATTTTATGCTTACCTGCGCATTCAAATGTACAGTTTTATAACTGGCTTGCATAACACAATGTTACAGAGTAGACTATGCGTGAAATTGCAGTACGTATACGATTCCTTTTATTTAAAGACCTCTTAATAGTGTTGTGCCGACGAACAAACTATATCGACAGTTTTTACATCGACAGATAATGGCTTTGTTTTTGCTATAAGACCTTCGGCCAATAATTTCTAAATATTATTGGCCGAAGGTCTTATATTACATGAATTATATTATATTACAGTAAAACTATTTATATACTTTTTTTAATCATTCACCGTTCCGTAATAAGGATATATCAAAACAAAACGTTTTAACATTATTGTATTTTTACTAGAATACGGCTTGGGAGTTACATTCAAACCCAGGAGTTGTTTATCGTCCAAGTATTCCTTTACATTATTTATTATGAAACCCTTTTTTGTATAATTTTTGTTTCACAAATCATTTAAGACCTTTTAAGATAGGAAAATATTGCCCACTTGCTGGGATTCTGTTGTAGGAATGTATACGTTGCCCCGTGAACGAGTCGCTGACTCTATGGAGTCCAGCAACTCGCACCACATAATACGCTACCAATATTAAACATCAAAACTGGAATATATGAGGCGAGTGTAAATGGTAGAGTCGGGAGAGGAAGACCCAGGCGAACATTTCACGATCGAACCGGGGACGTTCTGGAAAAAGGCCAGGTCGAGAGTGCTCTAAACCGACGAGCGTGCATGCGAAGATTGATGAAAGTGGGAGAAGCGAAAGACGTGTCTCGGGACCGTAGCAAGTGGAAGGAGATTGTCTCTGCCTACCCCGTTGGAAACAAGGCGTGAATATATACATACATACAAAAGTGGAATTACTCCGAAGCTGCAATATTTAATAAAAGCCACAGCAATCGATTTACGACTTCGCGCCAAAAGTCACACAAAGGCTGTTAATTATACGTGTGCTGTTGTCCATTTTAGTTTTTTTTTTTTCGTTTTTTTTGTTCTCGCGAAAATAGTGGCCAGGTACATGTAAATGGCCTCTCATTTGTCTATGGTGGCCTTTTTTTCTTAATTTCTTTTCGCTTCAATGATGACCTGATCCCTACAAAATTTATCCAGGATCTTCTTCTTTGTTGTTAGCTTTCTTCTTCTTCTTCTTTGCTGCAGACTTTAAGGTGAAATCTACGAGTAATATCCTTTTTTACGAAGGTCAACCGGACCTGGCGGATAATCTACCGAACCCAAATACTATACGCTAGTGATGGGCAAGTAGCATCTTTAGTGGAAGGGCACTGCGCTTACCAATCCGTCTGTCCATGCGGTTAAATCTTCCGAGCATCACAAGCTTTTGTAATCTGTGTATTTACAAAAAAATATATATATATTTTAGTTAGAATATCCGCTATAAGGCTGCTATAGCCTGTAACTGCAGCAGTGGGCTGCTGGACAAATTCCTTCTTCTCAAATATCTGTGAGTGTTTCGTAGACGGGAAGAGCCGTTACTGCATTTCTCCGATATGCAGGTTTGCTCGCGATGTTTTCCATCACCGCCGAACACTTGGTAATGAGCACCTAAAATTGCTATTAACAATTTTAGTGGTACCGGCAACGGTGATCGAACCCAGTTCACTCATCATCATCATCATTATTTCAGCCCATCAGAAGTCCACTGCTGAACATAGGCCTCCCCCAAAGATTGCCACGAAGCTCGGTCCTGACCCACCTGCATCCATCGACTTCCCGCAACACTGCGCAGGTCGTCACTCCATCTTGTGGGGGGTCGTCCCACACTGCGTTCGCCTGTACGTGGCTGCCACTCGAGAAACTTTTTTCCCCAACGGTTGTCAGTTCTGCGAGCTATGTGGCCGGCCCATTGCCACTTCAGCTTGCCGGTCTTTATCTTTCAGTTCACTCGGGCTCTATGAAACTCTTGTATCTTCTATAATAAAACATATTCAGCGAATATTTCCGACGGCTGGAGGTAGTGGAGGCTGTGCTGTGGAGGAGGGCCATTTTATTGCTACCGTTCACTATTATTAATCTCAACATTGTATCCAGCTTCCCTAGCGCAGTGAAGTGTAACAAAATCCCATTTTACAGCGCGAGAGACAAAAGCTGGTATTAAAGCGACAGCGTACGCACGTTGCAAGCCGTAAATCAGTTGGCGGCTAGTGATGCGCGCGCGCAGTGTATCGATGACACTTTTATCATTGAATTTATGACGTGCTATAACACTTCCCAAACGCGGTGAGGGGCTGAATCACTGATCGCTGTTTTTTTTTTTCTTTCACAAGTCGGCGGACGAGCGAGCGGTTCGCCTGATGATAAGTGGTAACCGTCGCCCGCGTACATTTCCAGCACCAGAGGTGCTGCAGGTGGGTCGGGCCGGCCTTTAAGGTTATTTGGGAGATGGGAGGGAGGATGAGGAAGGGAAGTGTGCCACGGGTTACCTCGCTCACCATACGAAACGCAGTTGCACAAGATGCCTCTACTTTATGCCAGTATTCTGCGAGGCCGTGGTACCAACCCGGCTCGGCCCGTTCTATGCCTAACTCCGGTGTTCTGACTGACGTTCCGATAGATTACGTCGTAGAGACGTGTCTAGTTTAACCGGAAACAATTGAGACAAGTAATAATCTGTAGAAATATAGAATCTGAGGTAGATTCTATATTTCTACAGATTACGTCGCATAGACATATATAAAATCCCTCGCACTGTTCGCTGCTCCTTATCAATAGTCTGTATGGGATAAGAGTTAGTTAAATGGGATCCATCCCCCCCATCATCCGGTCGACAGCGCCTCAGCTGAACGTGGTGAATCAGGTTTTTTTTTTTGTAAATATAAAAGACGGCAAACGAGCAAGCGGTTCACCTGATGGTAAGTGATTACCGTCGCTCACATACATCTTCAACAACATAGATGCTGCAGGTGCGTTGCCTTTAAGGATATTTGGGAGAGGGGAGGGAAGAGGGGGGAATAGGGACGGGGAGTGGGTGCTCCGGTTACCTCACTCACCGAACGATACGCAGAAGCACAAGATGCCTCTACTTCACGTCGGTATTCTGCGAGGCCGCGGTACCGACCCGATCGAGCCGGCCCATTCGAGCAGCAGCTAAAGCCGCCGCTTGGCAGCTGAGGCTCGTACATTGCTCCTTTAACCCCATATATGCTAAAGTTTAACCCAATGTAACAACTACTGTATTGAGTTTTAATTCAAGTTATATTCATATAGATATTTATCGGTAGCCCAACAACAACAACTAGATTTGTTTATATAACCCCATACGGACTGCAATTTACAAAGCTAATTTAAAAAAAAAACTGAGAACGTATATTAATAAATAAGTAAAAAAAAAAAAAAAACAAACTAAACGAGCAATGAGTGGCGACCGCTGCGATGCTATCATCGGGGTCGTGTTACGGCAGAGGTTCGAAACAGTTGGCGCGTTTTAAGATTTTGTAATTTTTAGTGGAGAATGCCATGTGCCATATAAAGATAGCGACGGTATGTCTGTAAGCATATTTGAAGAAATGATCATTGTACCATTAGCAGATTTTTATGTACCTCATAATTTAAAGGATCATTTTTTATAAGTGTCTCTATGGTTACCGATACAATTCGGATATTATTGCCGCAGTCAAAATCCAGGCGGATATTGTCATCGGAGAACTCTACAACAAATAATACTCTTCCTACACTATAATTCGAATTTTTTTTTATGACCTCATAATTTGTAAAGAATACGAGAACACGGCTTCTTACATTAAACTATGAGCAAACAGAGGACTTGATCCAGTGAGCAGAATTATCCTGTTCAATGACTAATACAAATAACTGTACAATGATTAAATTAAATTTCTATAAATAAAAACTTGTGAGTCACGAAGTAGTTTTTCGTTCATTACACACACACACACACACACACGCACACACACACACACACACACGCACACGTACACAGACGATCTCAGTATATACATTTATATATATACATATATATGTTCAAAGCATTCGTTAAGTTACTTTTTAATTACTTTTTTTTTTTTTTTTTGTAATTCTGTACTAATATCTTGACTATTTTAGCTGTTGTTTTAAGAAATTATTATTGTTAATCATTATTAGTTACTCTGTTATACAGGTTCTTAACCTAGCACGGATGTCAGGGAATTCATACTTTGTGGTCGATATTCTTATGACAATTAAGATTATTATTATTATGGTAAGTTATTACCGTCGCCCATGTACTTCTGCAACCCCAGAGGAGCCGCAGTTGCGTCGCCAGGCTTTAAGGGATGGGAGGGAGGTGAGGGCCTCCGGTTACCTCAATCACGGAACGATACGCAGAAGCACATAGTGTGCTTCTGCGTATCATAGTGTGCTTCTGCGTGTGAGGTCTTCTATTACACGCCGGTAGTCTGCGAGATCGTTGTGCTAACATTTTTATCGTTGAAAATGAAAATTGTCGTCGACCCCTGCATCTCGTAGATCAGATGGAGGCACGCGTGGTTCGTTAGGAGTAGTGTTGATCCGGCAGGGACTTGAGCCAGCCCATTAGCCACATGCGCGCCGTAACCAGCTCTATTACCTTCGTATAGAACTGACAGTCGCTTGGACACAACAAAGAAGCTGGTTCTGGTCTAATGGTACGCTGTAACCTTTTCGGAGGACATGTTTCTACAATGCTTTGTATTATTTGAGGTTATGTGTTGAATATGAACATGTTCGAGTGCTTTGAATCATAAACACACGCCTGTTACCCAAGTAGGGGTAGATAGATGGATCATGTTAATGACATATTTCTATTTGAGACGACACTTTTCGCCTGTCAGTATGTATTGAAGGGTGGCGAGCCTGGTCACTCACTTCCTGGAGATGAAATGCTTGTAATTTTTTTTTCTATGAGAATTGGGGCAAACCAGGAAGCTGCTCACCTGATGGTAAGTGATTACTCAGGCCCACGTACATCTGCAGCACCGATGGAGTTCCAGGTCCGTTGGCGGCCTTTCAGGATATTTGAGGGCGGCTTTTGCTACCGCTCGAAAGGGCCGACTCGACCGGCTTGGTACCCCGGCCTCGCGGTATACCGGCGTGAATTACCGTGAGTGATATAACCGGACGCTCAACCTCGCTTCCCCTGTCCCTATTATCCCACCTACTATCCCCTTGCAGATGTACGCGGGCGACGGTAATCACTTACCATCAGGTGAACCGCTTGCTCGTTTGCCGCCTTTACTGTAAAAAAAAAATTGTATTCATTCGTATACAAACCCTAGTGATGTTAGCAAGGATTATTTCAACATGGAGTCGAGATAAGCTGTGAGAGAGACGAGCTGTCAAGCGAGTTTCCTTGACGAGCTGAAGTTTAAACTTTTTGCAAATATTTGTCGGAGGAATTGGATTAAGAAAGATGTGTGCTTAGATATAACTTATCGTGTTCCCTTATCTTAGTTAAGTCCAAAAATTTCGTATCTATGCAGTGAATGACTGAGTAACACGGTAGACCATAGTGATCCGTTGCAAGTTAGTCTTCGATTCGAATTTCAGTCGATTATCTTTTTTATATAGGTAAGGGGTAAACGTGGGAGATGGGAGGGATGACGAGGAGGCCCATTCGAGCAGCAGCAGAAGCCGGCCGCTTGGCTCTACGGCTCGAAGTTCGGAGCCCTTTCTTTTTTTGGTACATCGAAAATGCGTAAAGCATACCCGCCCGGACGCGTTATGACGGTCTCGCACCAAACTGAAAACCCCACGGTGTACCAGCTCAGCCGGCCGCGTTGGCCAGCCAGTTCTCCGGAGAGAATACATCTCATCGCACACTTCTGGCAAGACTCTTCGGGCTACAGACCCCTCGGGACCGGGGGAGGGGTGGGGGGCGGTTGTTTTGTAAACCGAATCGTACCAACTAGATAATAGGCTTGAGTATATTATTGTTTTTCTTCTCTATCAGCTCGACCCATTGTGAATTTGATTAATTGTCGATTGTCAGTTTTATCTCGTCTCTGGCGCTGACACAATGGCCCTTTCAAACGCAAGTCAATACGGATGCGTCTGTATGTCTGTATGTTTGTATGCTCTCTCTGTTCTTATTAAACATTCGTAAATATTTTTTTGAAGCTAGAAGAAAATGATGTGAGTGAATTTTCACGATGCGCGCGCACACCGACACCTGAAAGCGACAACATGAAGTTGGTTGGTAATTGTCTCGACGTAACATAAACGCCTTTAAAATAGGCTACACAACAGTGTAGTATATAGGGATTGTTGATTTGCGACACAAATATATGTAAGAGATAGGTAGCTAGCTAAGTAGAATAACAGTAAAGAGATACACGATTTTATGCGTGGTAGAGCCAAGCGGCGGCTTTAGCTGCTGCTCGAATGGGCCGGCTCGACCGGATCAATACCACGGCCTCGCAGAATACCGGCGTGAAGTAGAGGTATCTTGTGCTTCTGCGTTTCGTACGGTGAGTGAGGTAACCGGAGGCCCACATCCCTCCCTATTCCCCTCCTCTTCCCTCCCATCTCCCAAATATCCTTAAAGACCGGCAACGCACCTGCAGCCGCGCTCTGATGTAGCTGATGTACGTAAGCGACGGCAATCACTTACCATCAGGTGGAGCCCTTGTTCGTTTGCCCCATTTGTCATGTTAAAAAAAATACAGTTCTTTCTATCAATTTGTTCATGGTTCAAATCCAGCAGTCCAAAACATTGCGGATACAGTGCTGCACGCAAGTACCCAATTAACGTTCATCGGGCAATCGAAGTCCGACGACAATCGCTTCAACGTCGGTATGGAGTACAGTCGAACACGATGCGCACTTCATCAATCATCCTATTGAAGTCCACTGTTGAACATCTCGCCACTTCAATGGAGCAAGATTTCTTGTTACTTCAAACCCCGCTGCCAGCAAACCTACTCAATGTGTCTTCCATTCAAGTTTTAGATCCATATCCAACAGACTGCGCCCGTCCGAAACTTCTGTAAGATCGTAAACTGTAAAAACAACGGCCTAATAGGTAATAATCAAAACCAAGAGAACGCATTTTTTTTTGATATAATTCGTAACACATATGTTGTGGGGGTTTATTAGCGAATAATTCTCTTAAAACATTTTCTACACTACTGTACGGGACTACAGGCGCGCGTGTCGTGTGTCAATCTGAATTACTGCACACCTCTCCCCTCCCCCTCCTCTCTCGCCTCTCCTCCTTCCCCTGCCTAAATATACTTGAAGGTCGGCAACGCACCTGCAGCCGCCCTCTGGTGTAGCTGATGTACGTAAGCGACGGCAATCACTTACCATCAGGTGGAGCCCCTTGTTCGTTTGCCCCATTTGTCATGTTAAAAAAAATACAGTTCTTTCTATCAATTTGTTCATGGTTCAAATCCAGCAGTCCAAAACATTGCGGATACAGTGCTGCACGCAAGTACCCAATTAACGTTCATCGGGCAATCGAAGTCCGACGACAATCGCTTCAACGTCGGTATGGAGTACAGTCGAACACGATGCGCACTTCATCAATCATCCTATTGAAGTCCACTGTTGAACATCTCGCCACTTCAATGGAGCAAGATTTCTTGTTACTTCAAACCCCGCTGCCAGCAAACCTACTCAATGTGTCTTCCATTCAAGTTTTAGATCCATATCCAACAGACTGCGCCCGTCCGAAACTTCTGTAAGATCGTAAACTGTAAAAACAACGGCCTAATAGGTAATAATCAAAACCAAGAGAACGCATTTTTTTTTGATATAATTCGTAACACATATGTTGTGGGGGTTTATTAGCGAATAATTCTCTTAAAACATTTTCTACACTACTGTACGGGACTACAGGCGCGCGTGTCGTGTGTCAATCTGAATTACTGCACACCTCTCCCCCTCCCTCTCCTCTCCCCCTCCCGTTTGCCCGGTCCTCTCTGTGAATTGCGCCGCCAATTTGCATCCACCGCCCTTCTGAGATTGCTTCATTGTATTCTATACGCCACGATGCAGACGGACGGAGTTAACCTCCGCTGAAACTCAGAATATTCCTCGAACAATTCGCGCACCATATATCAACTAAAGAGTGAAGGAATAACTTATCTTACGTGTAAGGGTAGCAGCCTGTTGGCCCACAGCTGGGTGTAGATATAGACCACCTATCCAATATTTATCGTTGCTCCACTAGACAAGACTCTAAATCATTATGTTAATACGTGAACATCGAAAATATAAGTACCTTTTTCTTTTTTTTAAAAAGGAGATGAATTAAACTTATGTCTTTTGAAAAGTGCTGTGTTATATATGTGCAGAGAGAAAATCATGTCTGTTGCATTAAAGGCAGTTATAATGAAGTGAACAAAAACACACGTGATTTTTCCAAACATAACGCGTTACGCGGTAACTTCATCTTAATCCTTCACCTATCTTTACTTGTAACGTTCCAGTAAGACATCTCTTATTTCACGGTAAAGTGGGCAAACGGGCAAGCTGCTCGCCTGGTTATAAGTGATCACCGACGCCCACGAACATCTGCAATTCCTCTGGTATTGCAGATGTTCGTGGTTCTGTTGCGCTGGCGGCCTTTAAGGATATTTGGGGAAGGGTAAAGCACAAGATGCCTCTACTCGAGGGCGGTATTCTGCGTGGTCGCGGCACCAAAACCCTGACGAGCCGGACCATACGAGCAGCAGCTGAAGCCGCCGCATGGCTCTACCGCGTACAATTTGTATTATTATTTCTGAGGCATGATTCCCATTACCAACAAGTACGAGATAAGTTTAGCATAGGTCACAAACCCCGGTCTTTCGCTTTTGCAAATTTTTATTAAAAAAGGCAAATATATATTTTTTTTAACAGAATACGCTGTCTACAGTCCTCTATAGTAAGGTCTCGCGTATTAGTAATCCTCGGTCCCACGCCCAGATCCCGCATCGCACCAGCTGCGTCATCGCTTCAAGTGGCAGGGGTCACAGAATGAACAATGCACGGAATCGAATTTGCACTTACAAGTGAAAGAGACTCTCCTCACCGAACCACTCGAACCACCGGAGTGCTCTCGAAATTGTTTCAGACAGAAATTGCGATAATTCGTCTGCAGTATGCCGCGTCGACTATGTGTAGCTGATATAAGTAGACGAAACCGTTGGGGCTAGGGAAGGTAGGTTCTCACCACAAGATGGAGTGACGACCTGCGCAGAGCTGTTGCGGTAAGTCGATGGACGCAGGTGGCCAGTCTGGGCCGAGCGTTGGCTGTGTTCAGCTGTGGACTTGCTGGATAGGCTAGAATAATGACGATCATGACGATGTGTAGGCGTCGATGGCCGAGTGATTAGGGGATCTGTCCTGTAGAATCTAGAGACCCGGGAAAACTAAGACGACGACTTACTCACCACCTGTCACCACTGACTGACCTAATAAACTCTTTTTTTTTTAAAAAGAAAAAATATCGCGAAAGCCGTGAACGTTCATAAATTGTACAGGAACACACCAACAGACAAGGAGCAATAGTTCATACGAATACTTGTCGCGCGCGGAAACCGAACCCGCCACCCGCAGCGCTGCAGCGGAACGTAACGTTGGTCTTGAGAGTTCATTTACTTTTCATTTCTTTATTAAACGTGCCGTCACCGGGATCGAACCCCGGTCGCTCGAGCTCTATGAAGCTAAAACCAGCGCCCTGACCACTAGGCTACCATGGCACTGCTGAGCCGTGGGAGTTGTAGTAAAAGTTTAGGTGTTTTGTTTCTTTTGCATAATAATTAACATATACACGATTCTTTTATATTAAAATTTTATTATTAAGTACAGATAATAAAATACGCAGAAAACTGTCACATCACCGTAGGGTAGCCCGTGTCGTAACATGTGTAATTCTTGGAAACATATACACAAAGCCGCATTGTTTATCTGTCTGCTTAGACAGCCAACTGTATTTATAAAGGTCAGGAGAAACCTGTCTGAGAAATAATAAAAAAAAAAAACATTTCGTGAACATGTGAAAGCCCGCCAACCCGCACTGGAGCAGCGTGTCGGGCCCTTCCCGGCTTCAATACCCTCTCGGATATTTGAGGAGGAGGCGTGATGATTACAACTATTCCTAGTGTAGACAAGCACTCGTCAAGTGCGAGAATCGAGCCGACATAGAAAGGGGGCTCGCCTTGGACCGGGGACGGACAGGGCCATGCTCGCTGTACCTCTGCGCGATAGACTCTGCAACTGTTGGTGGTATGCAACTGCAAGTATGAGCAAGCTGAAGTGGCAAAAGGTCCGCCCCGTTGCTCGCAGAACTGTCAACCGTTTGGGGAAGAAAGGTTCTCGAGTGGCGGCCGCGTGCTGGTGAACGCAGCGACGACCTGCACTGTGACGGAAGTCGATGGATGCAGGTGGTTGAGGAGCTTGCTCTGTGGCAATATTTCGTGGAGGCCTATGTTCAGCCGTGGAATTGTGTCAGGCTGAAATTATGATGTTTTCGAACCGTGATCACTCATGTAAATTTCTAAAGGGTCCAGAACTAAAGCTAATCGTACCACAGCTCTGTCGATTACCATTAGAGTGTTTGTGGTCAAATTTCTACGCCATTTGCGGTCGAGTTCTTGATCTAATTTTAAATAAAGAACGTGTAAGTCATGCCGTACACACACAAAAATAAAAATAAACGTTTGTCTATGGTTTGGAAACTAAATTTATGTTTGTAGGGGCATCTTTGGCACGAACACTTGTGTGACTGTCTATATGTAAGCATAGATTATAAATAATAAACGTAGCACTTTTTGTCTACAGTGACCCTGGGATTATCTTAAACAAAAAAATTCTTGAATCCGTTGCCAGATGACAGTTCTCCAAGGTTGAAAGGGCGTAGACAAGCTTAGGAACATAGAATAAAATCCTAATTAGTAAGAGGAAGGAGGGATATAAGCTAAACGCAGCTTTTAATGATCACTCCAGCGGAAAACCGTGTTGAGCACGACTTACCAAGGTTCCGTAGTTTTTACGTTAAAAAAGATTTAAGCGCGTAAAATTGAAACTATTCTTTCAAAAAGGCAAAGGATTGGAGCATATGCAGCCATGTCTTGTATTTGTTAGCTTATAATCATATCAACATGAGAATTATAATATATGCACGCGCACATGGGGCCTAATATAATATTAATATTCAACGGCAAAACTCGAAATACGCATTAATAACACATTCCAATACAAAAGTCCGGCATAATTTTGGTAAGTTCCCGCCAAAAGTTTAACTGAAGTTGCGCGTTTACATTACGTACTGTTTTACGAGATTGTTCAATTCGGTTTTTAAAAAAAAGTTATTTGCGTAAAACAGTTTATTGATTTCAATAAAAGACAAGTTTCGAATTAGTTATTTGGCGAGCGTGTAACGTGTTTCGGGGATGGAATCGGACTGATGTCTCTCATGCGAGGTTCTGGTAAGTTCAGAATCTGGTAAGTAGTCATTGTCAGCATAGCCCTTGCCATTTTAGGGATGTAACAGTACGGTAGCAAATATCGATTAATCGTGACTAAAATACAAATACGATAACATTACACGTCACTATTATTAAGTCCGGTTTTCAAATTATTCCTAAGCAACCCTGCTGATCTTCAAAATGCTTCACACAAAAGCGCGCGAGGTGTGAACTCCATTTTGACAATTCAACAAAGCACTTTGACAGCTCAATGCATTTTTAAAATACAAAAGCCGAGGGAGCCGCTCGGGGTTTATTGTTTTTCTTTTATTTCCACGTCTTAGGCAAAGGATTTCAATTTTAGACTCATCTTTTTTTTTTGACGGTCAATTTAGAAACTTGTTTTTTTTTTAGAAATAAAATTTGAAACTTGGTTATTTTAATAGATTTGGTAGCTATAATAAGGTCTCATACGTTTATACTCAGTACTGAAGTGGTCAGAGGTTCTAGACCTGAATTTTACTACTTTAAAGCCATCAGAGCGTAGGGACAACGTGACAGGTGGAGAGGCTGTCGCGGTCTTGATGTCCAGGAGAACGATACGAACCAACAACATCGGAGAACGAACTCGAATAACCCCCGGTAGATGCGCTAAGAAATATTTCAACTGGCGGTAGACTCTTTCCCCGCCTGGAAGTAGAATGGGGTCGGTACTACACCCTTAGTCATTTCTGCCGCGAAACAGCAGTGACGTTTCCAAGAACGCGTCAGCGAACCGGCATGCCGGTCCCGAAGGGTTCGCCTTTACTCAGAACGCTGGGTACAGGCGGGCCGGTGTTTGAGCACCAGTGACGCTGCTCTGTGGGATTTGGGTTTGGCTTATCCAACACGACAGAGCGTTGCCCGTTGTTATTCAGTGGGGTGCATCTCATGCGGATGATGTTGAACTCGGGAGATATAGATGGTGATGTACGGAACCCAATCTTAGAATTCCTGTTCCGGGACGACCGCGTTTTCGGATACGGCACATGCACCGTTAAAATGATTAATGATCTTTCTCTTCTTAATTAACTCGGCTGTGACTGTTTAAAAGTAATTAGTGATTTTTTTTTTTTTTTTTTTAAGAAAGTGATAAATGTGCCATCAGTCCAGCAGATGGTAAGTGATTACTGCAGCCCATGGGTAACAACTTCATTCGATGGAAATTACACACACCCACACACACATTACACATATTTGTCTATGTGGTAAGCCGAGCCAAGCGGCGGCTTTTGCTGCTGGCTCGAATGGGTCCGGCTCGACCGGGTTCACTCGTAGAATACCGGCGTGAAGTAAAACCATATAGTGCTTCTGCGTTTCGTTCGGTGAGTGAGATCTCCGGTTACCTCACTCACCGTGGGATTTTAGATTCGGCACATTGGGTTGAAAATTCGCCACCATAGTGCATTGCAAGAATTATAAATAGCTTAAGTCAGCCATTAAGGAATACCGGTGTGAGATTTTATTTCGTAAAGTGTAAAGTAAAGTAGCAACCTGTAAGTTGTAAGTGCCCATTGCTGGGCAATGACCTCCTTCTCACATATCTGAAAAGGTTCTGGAGCCGTGAAGGGCCCGCCACGCTGCTCCAGTGCGTGTTGGCGGGCTTCGCATGTCGTAAATACAGCGCTTAAAATTGCTATTAACAATTTCAGTGGTGCCGGCCGCCGGGGATCGAACTCAGGTCGCACGCGCTCTATGAAACTAAAGCTAGCACCCTAACCACTAAGCCACCAAGGCTCTCTATCAACCTGTAAAACCACAGCTGTTCTTTCCTAAACCTTGTGGACTTGCTGTCGCTTGCCACAAGGTACGATCAACATGACGTCACTCGCCGTAGACGCTGCTGCCTACACCAGTTTGCGTTAAATACGCATTATGTTTAACCATAATGTTTAACCATTAGGTTATGTTTAACCTTTTAACTGACAACCGTTGGGGAAAAAGGCATTCTCGAGTGGCAGCCACGTACAGGCAAACGCAGTGTGGGACGACCCCTCTGAAGATGCGAGCGACCGATATGTTCAGCAGTGGACTTGAGATAGGCTGAAATGAGAACCTTTCTACAGACTGACACATATTTTGTCAATTAACCCCCGGACCCTAAATAACCCTAGTTCGGTTAAAATTTTAACCTATGTATAGTAAAATACATTTCATAAGTACCAGGAATACATAACGGCGTAGTGCATTAAGGAGTTCAAAGATAACCGGTAAGTGGGTTACGTAGCCGAAACGCGGTTATCTCGAACGCTGTTATGCATAATGTGTTTTTATCATTATTACTTACACTGCATTAATGTCCTTCCGTGAAGGGTCGCAAATGCTTTTAAAATTATAGAGTTAAATGGGCCATCTGGCTACACGAACCCAGTAGTTAAAAGTTTTTAGATGCACGGTAAAGTAGCAGTCGGTAAGTGCCCATTGCTGGGCAAAGGCCTCCTTCTCAAATGTTTGAGACTTTCAATTTACTTTTACAATGAGTAAGGAATGAGTTGGTCGCTCCCAAATCTTTTTCTGATAAAAAAAATTGTATTATTAAAATACGCTATGAAAAAAAAAATACAACAAGTCGATACCTACGGAGTTTCTTTCGCCTCATTGCGAAACGGTGGTAGAATAAAAAAAAAAACTACAGTTGTCAAGTGAACATGTGTGTTTCTTATGTTGATGAATATATTTGATTTGATTAGTTTTCACGGTTTGGTTGTATTGTAAAGCTAAACAACGTTACCTACGTTCGACCATTTCGAAATTTAGGATTAGACGCTGGTGTTCCATGAGACCTTAATGGGTCAACTTTTAAGTTATATTAGATATATAAGTGTACGGCTCTACTGCGTCATAGTATATTGGGGATGGCTCCTATAATTTATAACCATTTACCTAACTATACATATATAACATTTAAAAAAATATATCTTAAATTAATATTGGTTGAAAAAGTTTATTACACAATACAGGGAATTATTTGCGATAGAATTTTATCTAATTACATAGATAATAATAGCTTAATTTTTATTTAAGTATTTTTTTCGGAAACTGAAATTGATTTTTTTTAACTGATAATGAACTAAAATTACATTTTATATATTTATATTATTTTATTTTACCTTGATAGTTGCTATAAATTTTAATTTTGAGATTATGAATAGTTATGTTACTAAGCCATTTGACATCTGATCAACAATGTACCTTAATATACCTTATATAGTAATGTCTTGAATGTATGTATGCATGTATTCACGCCTTGTTCCCAACGGGGTAGGCAGAGACAATCTCCTTCCACTTGCTACGGTCCTGACATACGTCTTTCGCTTCTTCCACTCTCATCGATCTTCGCATGCATGCTCGTCGGTTTAGAGCACTCTCGACCTGGCCTTTTTCCAGAACGTCTCCGATTCGATCGTGAAATGTTCGCCTAGGTCTTCCTCTCCCGACTCTACCATTTACCATTTATGTCTTGAAATTATATCTAATTGGAAAATTTGTATGCCATTAAGTGGTAGATCATATAGGACATAAAATGTTAACATCTATACATATATCACATATGATCAGCAAATATTATTATTATTATCCTTTACTGATGTACCACGACCTCGTAGAATACCGGCGTGAAGTAGACGCATCTTGTGCTTTTGCGTTTCGTTCGGTTAGTAAGGATACCGGAGTCCCATTCCCCCCTCCTCTCACCCCGCCCTCCCCAACTATCCTCAAATGGCAACCCACCTGCAGCTCCTCTGTTGACGGTAATCATTTACCATCAGGCTGGCTCGTTTGCCCCCCCCCCCTCCCTCCCATCTTAACCAATATTTTCATAGTACGTAGTATATATCTAGCGTAGGTTTAAACCAAAACAATTTGCAAAGAAAACCAGCGCACATCAGTATATACGCTCCACGGTTATAATGTTACAAACGTTAACCGATAAACGATGTGAATTGTTACGGACGTACGCCGACGGGTTAAATTGATTGGAGCTAAATTGATTCCGCAATCGAATAGACAGTTAACGTATAACAATTATCGTGTTAAGTTAAATTATAGTTAACTGGATGTGTCCGAGTGATACCAGAGCATCATATACATAGAGTGTATACTTCCAAATCTCAAGAGCAAGGTATATACAACCAGAGCGTGCTGCCAGTGATGATTACCGGAACCGTGACTCGATCTTGCGCATGAGGAAGCTCAGAGCTGCTCAGTGCGCTATGGAACGGGCTGTGCCGCAGCAGGACAAGGTGTGGTAGCGTGATAGCCGTTGGGATCGTCGAGCTGCGGGAGGTTGCAACGGGCCGGCCACGTAAATGGCAGAGCTGTCAACCGTTGGGGGTGAAAGGTTCTCGAGTGGCAGCCGCGTACGGGCGAACGTATAGTCACGTGTGGGATGACCATCACATGATGCGATAGTGTAGCGGTGAGTCGATGGACGTAGTTGGCTCAGGACCTTGCAGCAGAGGCTGATTTCGCAACTCCCTCTGTTGATGTTACTCTCGTGTCACAGAGCCAGCTTACGTACGGACATTTTTTTACACGCGGCGAAGCCAAGCGGCGGCTTGTGCTCCTGCACGAATCGGCCGGCCTGACCAGTTTGGTATCACTACCTCGCAGAATACCGGCGTGAAGTGGACGCATCTTATGCTTCTGCATTTCGTTCGGCGACTGAGGTATCCGGAGGCCTCCTCATCCTCCATTCCATCTCGCAAACATCCTTAAAGGTCGGCAACGCACCTACAGCACTTCCGGTGTTGCAGATGTACGCGGGCGACGGTAATCACTTACCATCAGTTGCTAGTTTGCCCCGCCTTTCCCATAAAAAAAAAGCAAGGAATGTTTCCAACCAACGGACATACTAAATAAAGTTTCAATTTAAATATGTCCATTATCACGGAGCGGGAGACACTACAGAGGCGTCTAACAGATGTTACCAATTAACCTACACGAGCATCGAACGCGTAAATCTGGCGCCAATAACAGCTGATCAGTGACGACCTCCGTTGAACCCGGCCGGGGAACGGTTGGCCGTTTTACGGAGCTCTTTGTGTTATGTTCGGTTGTTCAATATAACAAGCCTATATACGTTCAATATCACAAACTATATTTGTTCAATATTACAGACCTATATACGAATAATCAGCTTTAAAACTCATAGATAGCCGAGTGCCAACCATTGCCTCCGGAACAGGAGACCCGGGTTCGAAATTTTTTTTTTCACGATAATCTCCGGTTTTCTAGACAATGTTATAACATTGATAATATATGCGAATAAAGAGCCGTGGTAGTCTAGTAGTCAGGTCGCTCACTTTAGTTTCATAGAGCGCGTGTGACTCCCGGGTTCGATCCCCGCTAAATTTGTTAATAGCAATTTTAAGTGCTGTATTTACCACGTGCTCGGCGGTGAAGGAAAACATCGTGAGGAAATCTGCATTTCGGAGAAATAATAAAAAATATTATTTCGAGGATATGTGAAGCCGCCAACCCGCTCTAGAGCAGCGTGGCGAGCTTTCCGCAGTTCCAAACCCCTCTCGAATATTTGAGAAGGAGACCTTTACCCAGCAGTGGGCACTTTACTTTACTTTGTGAATGTGCTTGTACATATATAAACTTCCTCGTGAAATGTTCTATATGGTGATGAAAATATTTTATAGGAACCAAATTAAAAGATATTTCTTCTTACAGATGACTTAGACCCTGAAGTGCCAACACGTGATTCCTGATGAGGCTACGGGCTCTGCTCGCGCTGCCGCTGCTGGCGCTGCTGCAGTCGGCACATGCGGCTGCCGGCACGTGCCCGTGGGCGTGCGCATGCCGCCCCGCCGCGCTCGACTGCGCTCACAGGGGCCTCCTGCATGCCCCTAGGAGGCTGCCTGCGGACGCTCACCGACTGTGAGTGTTTAACTCAGTAATTACAAACATCGCACGGTGCGAGTAAGGCGTGCCACATTTTATATCATTAGTTAGACGACTAACGATGTAAAATGATAAACTATTTGTTATTATCGGATTGGGGTGACAAACTAACCTAACCTAACCGTCTATCTGCTGGTAAGTGACAACTGTAGCCCCATAACACCTGCAAACAATTTCAATCCCGAAGAAGCCCTCATGACCCCGACGACGAATTACAGTGATTTTCTGCAGCTTTCAATTCGGAACACAGCAGGGATTGCACTGCTGGTCGGCAGGAGAAGTGGATATGAGGGTAGTACCAACTCAGATTACGACTTTGCAGAGAAGGAACCTACCATATATTTCTACAAAGCGGCCGCGTGTGCTCAAATTATTATCATTAGTAATAAGCCAAAGATAAATAACCAGAAGCTATATTTTATCATCTATGAAATAAAAGTTTAAGTAAGTCAGGTCCTTCGAGCCGGATTAATTCGGATTGGTTTGGATGATCGAAAACATCATAATTTAATGGTGATTTTCATTGTCCATTCATGTCTGCCGTCTCTAGCTCCTGCCAATGATCTTGATCTGACTTGAATAAGTTTCAAGACTCAAGTAAGAGTGATCCCATAGACACATAATTAAAACACGTCCTAGCCTAAAGCACTTCTACAGTCGTGAGGAATTTCCTAAAACAGTTCAGTGACAGATCTACATCCGTCAATTTGTTTCAAGTTAAATCCGCCTTGACATGTAAAGAATTTTGAATTAGTTTAGATAGGTACCTAAATGTGCCATGTACTACCCCATGGGACACATACCCCGAATGCATTTTCCACGGACACAATGCGAAACTACGACGCGGTATGTTCATAACAATTTCCCCAACGTAATTTAAAAAAAAAACTATGCTTTTATACTCATAACGCGACCAATCTGTATACTAAATATTGTTCAATGTTATCATACAATTTTCATTCATAACGCAATGGAAATAATGTCTACAATCGCTTGTCAGACAGCGTATTGTAAAGAGTAACTTGTGTTGTACAGTAACGTATAAATCGAATCCAATAAACTGCAAAAATCCATGCGATATTCAACTCTATTTCCTAGACAACAAAAGTTGTGTAGCAACAATGTAGATCAATTTCACAACTTGATAGTAAAACTGTACAGCGATCTGTCGCTCAATTCTAGTCTTTATAGTTTTGTGATAAAGGTGATACAGGAGTGAAAGTAATATAGTTTCGGACCGCCGTAACTTGCGGTGGCAATTCCTTTTCATTTCCCATCGGGAGCGTTTTACGTACGTATTGCACTGGAGGTTTCGGGTTGTCCACAGAGTAGAAGGCGACAGAGATGCACCACTTGAACTATACAAGGAAATGGCGCGAATTCGTTGATTGTGTCATAGACGACATCTCTCTCTTTTACTGAAGTTTTGTTGGACTGATGAAAATCAACAAAAACTTAAGGCTTCCTTATCAATATATTTTTCGTCAAAGGAGCATAAATTTCACTTGTCAAAGGTAGTTTTTTTAATAGTTTTTCGTAATTCCTCTGCCGAAGATGAAATAGGCGAAAGAAACTACGTAAGCATCCTAATTTAATTTTTTTTTCTTAAACAGCATTATATTATTACGATACAACTTTTAGAAACTGCTTGGGAGCGATCAACAGAACCCCCGGGTTACAATCATCCAAGCATTTCATTATATTATAATAACCCTTTCATTGTTTAATACATTTTTTAAATTTATTGATAGGATGACTTCAAGGCCTCCTGATTCTGAACTCGGTCTTCCAATCACTGTGTACGTTCACGAAGAACTTCGGAATAATACACCAACGACATTATAGGAAAAAAAAGAAATGACATGACTACTAAAATTAAAAAAAAAACCAAAACACAACCATCGCTTTACGAGTTCGCGCCAAAAGTGTTTTTTTTTTTATTTGAGAAAGGTGGCAAATGAGCAAGCGGCTCACCTGATGGTAAGTGTACATCTGCTGCAGGTACGCTGCCGGCCTTTTAGTATATTTTGAGAGTGGGAGGGAGAATGAGGAGGGGTGAGGTGGGGAAAGAGTGAAGGTAACCTCGCCGAAGGAAACGCAGTAGAATAAAATGTCTCTACTTCACTCCTGTATTCTGCGAGGCCGTAGTACCATGTGGTGTAAAAAAAAAAACACATTTTTACTTCATTTTCACTACTCTGTGCCCTCCACGGTATCGAAGCGAGGGTCGCGCGTTCTATGGTGTCCGTAATATCAATAAACAGTCGCCTACAAAAGTGATAACATACAATTAGGGAGCCCCCTTTTGTCCCAAAAATATTTTCTAATAAGAATGGAATATACCTTCGATCCTCGATCAAGAAGGTTAAGGAAGGAAAGCGGAGCCCCGAGTTCGAATTCCAGCCGAAGTCAATATTCCAGCAAAAACACTAATTATTGGTTTTCCCGTCGGTTTGTGTTGCGTTTGGTCCCGTCTCTATCTCACTGCGTCTGTACCTTCCACCGATTTTATTACATAAGCGTTGACAACTGCCGATACATTCTGAAGTTGTGGTCATCAGAGTCACCACGCCAATTCATCTGCTTCGGAAGGAGAGCAGCGCCTCTCAATGCTTCCAATCCTCGTCTCTTCAAACGGCCAAATCGCATCCGAAATGAACTCGCTCAGCCAGTTCTTAGAGGCACCCTGGCCATTCTGCTACAGCGGCTTCGCATACCGTAGGTGACCAGGATAAATTATTTCACGTGGTAGAGCCAAGCGGCGGCATTTGGTGCTGCTCGAATGGCCCGGCTCGACCGGTGCAGTTGCCACGACCTCGTGAAGAAGACTATCTTGTGTTTCGTTCGGTGAGCTTGGGTAACCGGAAAGCCACGCCCTCTCTCCATCCCCCTTCTCATCTTCCAGAATAATCTTAAAAACCGGCAGTGCACCTGCAACTTCCTCTGGTGTTGCACATGTACTCGGTAATCACTCAACATCTCCAGGTGAGCCTCTTACTTGCCTTCTTTCTCGCAGAAAAAAAAAACTGAACAAGGGCAAATACCTTTCGCTGGAAAAGGAACATCTCTTCAATATCATCCAGGATGTTAACTACCTGAAGCTCAGCATCATTTAACACTGTGCAGCAATCCGGTGAGACTTTGCCCTGCTCGCAGTAGGAGGCTTAGTTCACTGACATGTTCACTCACGATGTAACTAACGTAACGGGGTCAGAGTTAATCTCTATTATGATTTGAAAAGGTCTTTAAAACCTTTTGGCTTAAGCTTGGTGGTCTCGTAGCTTGGCTGTCTCTGTTTTATCACGCTAGAGAGACGGACTGGCCGACAGTTCGCCTGATGTCAAGTGGCGTTTGCTGGCCCATGGCCAACGAAATAGACCAAAAACCTAGTACTCCCGCCATCATCGAATGTCATCTCTTCACACAATCCAAACGTAAGTGACGGCTGTTTCTTTGAACAAAATACTAAGAAGAAAACAAAAAACTTTTTTAGACACAGATCGCCCTGGCTCGCTGCCAAACCTGCTGGGGAGAAGAATCCCTTAATCTTTGAGAGGGTTGTAGAGGTGTCACCTATATGATGATGATCATGACTGTATTATAGTGAATGGATGAGATATTATCGTGCCGTAAATACACGTGGAAACACAGAAGGACTCGTCTTTAAGCGGTGGAGCCATGCAGCGGCTTTAGCTGCTGCTCCAATGGGCCGGTTCGAGCTGAGTAGTACCACGACCTCGCAGAATACCGGCGTGAAGTAGAGGCATCTTGTGCTTCTGCGTTTCGTCCGGTGAGTGAGGTTAGTGGTGGCCTCCTCCTCCCTCCCCATCCGGCTACTCATCCACCCACAATTCTCCCACATATCCCTGAAGGCCGGCCAACGCACCGGCAGCTCCTCTGGTGTTCATGTACGTGGACGTTTCGAGCCGGGAAGGGCCCGCCACGCTGCTCCAGTGCGGGTTGGCGGGCTTCACATATCCTCGAAATATTTTTCCTATAATTTCTCAGACATTTCCTAGCGATGTTCTCCTTCACCGCCGAGCACAAGTAAATACAGCAATTAATTTTTTAGTGGTGCCGGCACCCGGGGGATCGAACCCAGGTCTTTGAAACTAAAGCGAGCCACCCCCCATGGGCGGGAAACCACCTAAGGACTTAGTTTTAAATTCACTCATATCGTAACAATTTTCGTTACAACTGTACTTAGCTATTCGTTTTCATATTAATATCGACTTGCTTTTGGGGTGGCCGGCGTGGCTTTTAATTATTAACATAACCCCTGGGTAGTATTATCATGACACTGAGTAAGGTAATCGCTCGGATAGGGGGGGAGGGGGGGGGGAGGGGGGGAGGAAGACTTCGAAACAAGACGTTGCTTTATAATTAACGTCTCATAGAGACTGCGTGTCCATGCTGTGTCATTGTTACGAGACGTGTTATACCATCTCGTGGCAGCCTGCAAGTGCCCACCGCTGGGCGCAGGGCCTTCTTCTCAAATACGAGTATCTGAGTGGGTTTTACGAACGAACCAATATTTTTTATTAATTCTCAGACATGCAGGTTTCCTCACGATGTTATCTTTTGCCGCCGAGCACGTGTTCATATTAACAATTTTAGTGGTGTGTTAATAAAGTGAGCGCCCTTATCACCAGTCTACCTGCTCGGTATTAAGAGGGGGGGGGGGGGGCAGGGGGGGGAATAGTCATTGCTTACATAGATTTTATATTAATGACTTATTGTACCGAACCCACGTCATCCAGTCCCAAATTGCGACTCCCTGTATCTCGGTAACTTGTTACATAAACAAAAAGGTACATATGTACATTCCTACATAGATAAATAATCATTTATACATACATAAACGTTCAAATTCAATGTATGTTCGTCATTGTAACATTTCCCCCAAACTATTGGTGTTCCGGTCAGGTTGTGTTGTGTTCGCCGCGTCTCTCAGACCACTGCACGTCCCATCCGCCGAACTCGCCGCAACGATATGGGAAGGTGAAGACGTGCGAGTGCACCTGCGCAGCTGACTACCGCCAGATGGTATTCGGAAGTTCACGGCGTGTTCAATCGGTAGCAATCGGTCAGCAGCTGATCATCATGAGAGAGAAGAGAACGGAGAGACATGGATAACGAAGTGATCTCATAACGGGTTGCGTTAAGGTACGTACCTATAAAAAAAACCCTCCACGGGTTTCCTCTGTACCGCCGAACAAAAGATTGGCGCGCTACTTTTCAGGCAAACGAATTTTCATTTTCTAAAGGAACGTACGTTACGGAGTAGAAATAACAGAGCGTGCGTATGTATAAGTTACTCGTATAAATTTACATAGTTATATAGTTGGGATCGCCTGGCTAATCCATTATAGCGTCCCTGGATTTAAAGGAAATTCGAGCCGGAGTCAAAAAAAAAAAAAACAATCTCTCACGATCCTATAGCGGACAGAGATCTACACATTTTATGTCCTTTGAACCCATTTTCGTCCAGAGCTGATTTTAAAAAGCAAATGAAACTAGTTTTACAGATAACTCGAGCTACCGACACCTAACCGACACCGACATCTAAAAGCGACACCTTCATGCTGTCGCTTTTAGGTGTCGGTGTGCGCTCGCATCGTAAAAATTCACTCTCATAATTTTTCCCAAATGCGCCAAAAGAAATATATCTACAAAAAACCAATTGACACTACTTTGTATGCAGATCATGTATAATGTAGGTAGATTTTTAGTTTGTCTTTGATTTTGAACACAATATAAAGTTTTGTAGAAATGACAATAAAATCTTAACGTGATAGAGCCAAGCGGCGGCTTTTGCTCCTGCTGGAATGGGTCTGCTCCACCGGGTTGGTACCACGGTGGTCGCAGAACACCGACGTGAAGTAGAGGCATCTTGTGCTTCTGCGTTTCGTTCGTTGTGCGAGGTAACCGGAGGCCCACTCCCCCTCCCCGTCCTTCACACTTCAGCACCTCTGGTGTTGCAGGTGTACGCGGGCGACGGTAATCGTTTACCATCAGGTGAACCGCTCGCTCGTTTGCGATTTTTTACGAGAAGATATTTTTTCTCAAAAGAACAGACGAATAAAACAGGCCGCGACATAAACATGTATTCACGTCACGTCTCCTCTGCTGCCGAGTTGCTCTGTGCGCGCGTAAAATTCGCTTCCGCGAACCATAGTGCAGGGTTTCATTCGATCCGTGTGAACCCGCGCGATTCCTGAAAGCGCTGATTCAGTTAAACGTGGAGCCCCTTGCCGCCTAAAAGACGTTGCGCGGCTGCTTCGTTGGTCGCTTTGCAAGAGCTGTCGTTAAATTAAAAAAAAAATGAAAAAAATAAACTCGTTGCCTAGATAATGGCTGTTCGAGAAAACACCGCCTTCTTTATAATTATTCAATCACATTACCTACTTCCTAGCTACGAGTACCTCTTTAAATATAGTTTAATTAAAAAACAAATTACAAACAAATTACGTATCAAGTACATCTAAATATAAATGAGAAATGTCAAGAGATTTTTGTTATAGAAAAGGCGGCAAACGATCAAGCGGCTCACCTGATGGATGGTTTCAAATGGCCTCAAATGATTACGTACATCTGCAACATTAGAGAACCAGCAGGTGCGTTGTCGGCCTTTAAAAGGATCTTTGGGGGATGGGTGGTATGATGAGGATGGGGGACCGAACGAAACGCTGAAGCACTAGATGCCTCTGCCTCTAGTTCACGCCGGTATTCCGCGAGTACGTGGTCCGGTCTCTCCGGTCGAGCCGGCCCATTCGAGCAGCAGCAAAAGCCGACGCTTGGCTCTGCTACTTAAGAAATTAACATTATTACTTTATACACGTTTATTAGTGAACATGTGTTTGATAAAGGAAACAATAATGATCTCTTGTATTTACGTGAAACACCGACGCTCTAGGAAGTCTGCAGTCTCCGATCATATCCTTGATCGCCCCCAACCATTACATCAGACTTGATAGACCACAAATCCTGTCAAAAGAACACCCGATTCCAGCCAAGGATGATTCGCGAGGCTGTTGAAATCGAAAAACATCCTGATTTCTTTAGAGAAGATGGCTGGGTGCTACCACCGACTTGGGATCCGGTAATAAACAAAATGAAATCTAAAACCAAGCATACCACTGCGTCAAAGAGCGCGAGTGACGTGGGTTCGATCCGCTGTGCCGGCACCACTGAAATTGTTAATAGCATTTTTAAGTGCTGTATTTACCACGTGCTCGGCGGTGAAGGAAAACATCGCGAGGAAACCTGCATGTCTGAGAAATAATAAAAATATATTACAGATATGTGAAGCCTTCCGCACTGGAGCAGCGTCGCGGGCGCTTCCCGGCTCCAAAATCCTCCCCAAGATTTTTGAGAAAGAGTCCTTTGCCCAGCAGTGGACACATACAAACTGTTACTTTATAGCATAGCGTATAATAAGCTACGAGGGGTTCCAAGAATGCAATATATTTCAGAACATTGTTCAGTTTCGTATAAGTGTATTTTAAAATGTAGTTGGCTGTGTCGAGGCCAATATAAGTTCTGCGATATAGGAGCCGGGGGTGATAGTCCAATAATAGGGTAACTATGTTGCAGGATATTATTGCAGGATCTTCCTTTCTTGAAATAAAAACGTGGTATCCGTTTTTTTTTTATTTTCTATAATGTAAAGCAAAAAGGAAAGAATATTTGTTTCTAACATAACAGACAATAGCTCAGTGATACAGTATAATCCTGCTATTTTTTTTCTTTCGGATTGGGAGTTCAATCGAAGAAGGTTACGATGCGCCCTTAGTTCAGGAGACTACGATGGACTGCCTCATAGCCCGTGAACATACCGGCACTCTATACCTCTATTTTTTTTTTATGGAAAGGACGGCAAACCAGCAAGCGGTTCACCTGATGGTAAGTGATTACTGTCGCCCACATACGTCTGCAACACCATAGATGCTGCACGTGCGTTGCCGGTCTTTAGGGGTATTTGGGAGATGGGAGGGAAGAGGATTGGAATAGGGAGGGAATGTGGGCCTCCGGTTACCTCACTCACCGAACGAAACACAGAAGCACAAGATGCGTCTACTGCACGCCGGTATTCTGCGAGGCCGTTGTATCAATCCGGTCGAGCCAGCCCATTCGAGCAGCAGCTAAAGCCGCTGCTTGGCTCTACCACGAGCTCTCTATACCGGAACACAGCATTGGCGCGCTGCTGTTTAGCGATAGAAGTGGATATGAAACTTAAATAATATTAGCAGGACTATATAACATAGCTTTGACTGTACCGGATAAGCAGTAAACAACTTTACTCAAGGTGCCAATACTAGTCACTGGGTGAGAGGTGGCTCAGACGGACCGTGGTTGTTCTTCTGTCTAAAAAAAATATTGTTATTATTGAAACAATATTTTTTTTGAAGTGATAACTTCTTATGGGAGGGTAAAGCGCTTCGTTACGTAACGCGTTACGTCGCCAGTCTGTCTGGCCTCCCTTTCTCTCACCCACACGGCGGCGTCAGGCGGGCTCCTGCTCTCTCACTCTAACCCACAGCGCTGGCCGTGTTCCGGACAGACGCTTCCTCCTCTCTCTACTCAGTGTTCAGTTGCGATTGGCATATACTGTTGACAGTGACCGTATAAAATTGTTACTAAGAACAAAATATATTTTATTATCGGTAAAAGATTTTATTTATATATAACCGATCCTTACATTATCATATTAATAAACATAAAAGCAATGGCAATGGGCCGGCCACATAGCTCGCAGAACTGACAACCGTTGGGGAAAAAAGGTTCTCGAGTGGCAGCCGCGTACAGGCAAACGCAGTGTAGGACAACACCCCACAAGATGGAGTGACGACCTACGCAGTGTTGCGGGAAGTCGATGGATGCAGGTGTCTCAGGACCGAGCTTCGTGACAATCTTTGGGGGAGGCCTATGTTCAGCAGTGGACTTGTGATAGGCTGAAATGATGATGATGATGGTGATATACGGCCGGTGCATTCAGCGGGCTGCATCAAGAGCAGATGTGGTTGGCTTTTGAAGAAAAAAGCGCGATGTACATTTACTCCTATCAAAATCAAATCCCAAATTATCCCAAGTCTGCACGAACTCCTGGCCACCCCACTAACCGACAGCAGCCCGAGGTGTTTCGCTTATACGCCATGCCCGTGCTCTATCTCTGCTAGAGTGTAATAGATACTTGTCTTCGATGTATTATTCCTTTGGGCGGACTACGAAATGTGTTCTCAGTGAACAGACCCTTGCAGCCCTCTTCTGTAATATCATCTTCCGCGTGGAATTAAAACGGGTTTTAGCGAGTTACCTTTATGGTATTTTTAAGTTTTCGTACAAGATCACTTAACACTTTCACAGACAGTAATAGTCGTGTTAGCCTAGAGGTAAGACCGCTCACTTTAGTTTCATAGAGCGCGAGTGACCTGGGTTCGATCCCCGGTGCCGCGGTACCACTAAAATTGTTAATAGCAATTTTAAGTGCTGTATGTACCACGAGCTCGGCGGTGACGGAAACCATCGTGAGGAAACCAGCATGTCTGAGAAATAATAAAAATATTATTTCGAGGATATGTGAAGCCCGCCAACCCGCACTGGATGGAGCAGCGTGGCGAGCCCTTCCCGGCTCCTAAACCCTCTCTGATACTCGTATTTGAGAAGGAGGCCTTTGCCCAGCGGTGAGCACTTACAGGCTGCTACTTTTATTGTAAGTAAAGTAGCGTACCGCCATTATCCCACTGCTGAGCAAACGGAGGTCTCATCTCAATATTTGACAGGTTTTTTTGGTTTATTAGGCTGTAGATCAAATGGAGCGTCTCGTCCGGGTTAGTACCACGGCCTCGCAGAACGCCGGCGTGAAGTGAAAGGCATCTCGCGCTGCTGCGTTTCGTTCGATGAATGAGGTAACCGGAGACCCACTCGCCCTCCTCATCCTCCCTCCCATCTCCCAAACATCCTTAAGGACGGACAACGCACCGGGAGCTCATCTGATGTTGAAGATGAAAATGTATATTATTTCTTAGAAAATAAGCACATAAGCCTTCCCCACACCCACCTCTCCTCAACCCTCCTCACTATTCCGAAAAGACTTACAAAATACTTTTTATTTAAATGACACTAACAATAAGAAAGCGTACAATCGTTAGGCGCAGTGGTTAAGCGACTGATACAGCGGCACATCGAATCGGAAGTTCGGATCCCGATCGGAACGAATATTTGTACCATGCTTACTATATATTCACGCCTTATTCCCGACGGGGTAGGCAGAGACAATCTCCTTCCACTTGCTACGGTCCTGACATACGTCTTTCGCCTCTTCCACTTTCATCGATCTTCGCATGACTGCTTGTTGGTTTGGAGCACTCTCGACCTGGCCTTTTTCCAGAACGTCTCCGATTCGATCGTGTAATGTTCGCCTAGGTCTTCCTCTCCCGACTCTACCATTTACACTCGCCTCATATATTTGCTCCGTCAACCTACTTTTATTCATCCTCTGCACATGTTCAAACCAGCTCAGCATCCTTTTCTCAATTCGTGTCACTACATCGTCTCTCACGCCACAACGCTCTCTGATAACAATATCTGTATCACCTACAGATAATTAAATATTCCGGGCTCCAGGGTCAGAAGGTATGCCCGCCCATGTACAATGTCTGTTAAACGCTTTTTTCTTTTTTTTTTTTTAATTTTCTGTTTTGTTTACGTAAAGAAATCATCCATTCATCAGACATTACAATTTCACGCCTATAAAATGCTAAATTTAAAATGTGCTTACGAATACCAATTGTACGCTTCATCGAGTGCTCACGGCTCACCCCCACGAATAGGGTGACCATCGGTTTTGGATAAAATAATCATAATCTTCAATTCATAACAATTCAGTAAGTGACAAACGAACGTAATTTCCGCCTAAAAGTGAAGAGAGAGAGAGAGAGAGAGAGAAAGTTGTCCTTGATCACCGATTCTTGCCACTTACCAAAACAAACACTACAACGTCACGAGTGGAAGCTTCCTTCTACCCCAGTACACAGCCGTGGCGTGCCTTTATCCGTACCGTATAGGACAAAGAGCTCGAGCAATTAAGGACTATAAGGAGTTATATCAAACCCCTCACAAGATGGAGTGACGACCTGCGCAGTGTTGCGGGAAGTAGATGGATGCAGGTGGCTCGGGACCGAGCATTGCGCCAATCTTAGGGAGAGGCCTATGTTCAGCAGTGGGTTTGTTATAGTCTGACATGATGACGATGTTGCTGATAACGTATTTTTGATCTAAAGATTCTGTTCCACGGGATGCCTTAACTTTAACCTTACCAACCTGGAAATAGTTCAACGCTGGATATACTCATCTCACGCAAGGAGGATTTTCCATCAACATCATATGACGAGAGAGCCTCGTGAAAGCCGATACAGACAAGAAGACAAAATATCTGGACCTGGCTCTCGAGGTGACCGACATGTGGGGTGGAATGCGGACCGAAATAATTCCGATCGTCGTCTCTGCGAATGGGTTGATCCCGGTCAGCCTCACGGAACATCCGAGGCGGCCGGGACTCCGTGACGGACCGCTCCGAGCTCAGATGCAGAAGGCGGTGCTACTCGATACCGCTCGCATCGTCCGCCGGTTTCTTTCCCTTTCTCCCTAACCCTCGGCCGTCTGGACTCCCCTGCCGGAGGCTTCCATCTCGTTGGGTTTTAATTATTTAATTTTATTTTCTATATATAATTTATGTTATGGTATTTATTTGTATCTATATGCATTTATATATACAACTCAACCAGATGAATATATATAGAAATACCTCAAAAAATTATTTGATAAACAGGACTATCCTTATGAAACTTAACGTACGGCCACACTGTTCCCAAACGACGGTATTATGTGGAGCCCTCAAGGAAAACTCCGCTAAAGCTCTAATTGATATAAATAGAGGGACGGGGAAAGCGTCTGAAAGTAGAGTTCCGTAAAGGAATTAAAAAAAATTGAATGGCTCAAATGAATTCCGCCGGTTCGTAGTATTTAGAGAGCCCGAATATGTATAATGTTCGTTCTAGGATGCTTCCACTCCTCCACCACGGTCCTCAGTCAAGATGTCGTATCTCACGGCTTGTCAATTATACCCGCTTTCTATTACCCTCGAGCCGGAACACAACATTGGTTGAAAGAAAGAAAGAAAGAAAACCATTTATTCACGTCACAAGTAAAAATAAAAATAAAAAAATTAAATATTACAAGCCAAGAGAAATGAGCCAAGACAATCATCATCATCATCATTTCAGCCTATCAGAAGTCCACTGCTGAACATAGGCCTCCCCCAAAGATTGCCACGAAGCTCGCTCCTGAGCCACCTGCATCCATCGACTTCCCGCAACGCTGCGCAGGTCGTCACTCCATCTCATCTCGACAATAAATAACCCAAAAGAAGAACCTCGCTCAGCTATGGCCGCGGCTGCAATAACAGCCAGCTGATGGTTGGTGGCAGAATCCCTCGAGCTGGTGGTACCTATCCAGACGGCTCCGAGACAGCTAGGGGTCTGAAGGAACCCTTGGTCCTTCCGTGATGACGAGGCTGTCCCTCTGGCCGATTTCAATCAAGACGCAGATTACCAAAAAAAAAAAGGGTGCACACAAATTCAGAGGTACGTCTAAAAACTACAATAGAAATCATTCTTTCTTTCTTTCGATTTTTCTACGTAAGAAACATACATTTCTCTTGTCGAACGTAATTTCTTATTAATTCTACCACTGAGTTTCCTCTGACGGAGAAAGGAATCGGCCAAAGAAATTCCGTAGATATCCTTTTTTACAACCATGCATTCCTTTATATCATAATAACACCATTTATAAAGTCTTTTTTTGAACAAATTCTTTAAACATATAGTATGCATTGAACCCCACTGGACTATATGGAGTTTATTAACTGGCATTCTATTTTGCTTCTATGTTTGCTTCGGTGAGTAATGCTACCAGAGGAACACTCCACCTTCTCCTCCCCACATCTGGAGTTTGCGCATGTACCTGAGCGATGTGAATCACTTACACCATCAGATGACGCAATAGGGCTATTGCCTTTTGCCGCCTTACCCGAAAAAAAAAAAAAAACCCCCAGCCGTTCCATCCGTCTCGAACTTAACCGCTTCTTCCCATTAGAGCCTGTGAAAACACCGGGGAAGCGCCGAGTCTGAATTTGGCGTGGATTATGTTTATTTTAAGAAGCTCAGTCCAAGGCGGGCCATGGTTGAGACTGTAATATACGCTGTTGAGATTTTGAAGGGTTTTTTTTTTTTTATTTAAGAAACTTTATTGCTTACACTCCTTATAATTTGAGGTGACAAAGGGCGGACTTAATGCCTATTGGCATTCTCCGCCAGTCAACCCATGGGTTGGTGAGATAGCCGTAGCAGGTGTATTTATTTAGTAAATTAACTAAGTAATAAAATTATTTTAAAATAACTATAAACAAATCTAAATAAATATAATAAAAATATGCAATAATAGCCATATCCTAAAATGCCGGCTGCGCAACTGAAGCTAATCAGGTGAGCCGCATCCACATTTGCCCTCGTTTCCCATTAAAAAAAAAATAAACAGTGGTGCCAACCGTACCGCCTATTCAACACTGTGAAAGTTCTAGAACATGCTGGCAATGATGATAAGAGGCTTGATAAGATCGGAGGAAGGATGCAAGTGCAGTGTAAGGCTCTACAACAGGACCTGAAAACTGAATAATTGTATTTTTCATAAAATTTTCCAACAAACTGGATTTCGAACCGAGGACCGATCAGCAGTCGGGAACGCTAAACGCTACGGCACGCATACGTAACATTAAATATATGTTACTTTGCGAATTTTATAGCGGTCTATTTTAGAAACCATTTCGCCGGCGATCCATTACGGTGTCAGCAGCACTCCATATATAAAACTGTCGGGGATGGCGTCCGTTTGACAAACGAGCCGCATTGCGTCGCCCCTGGATTTTTGCCAGCGGCCATTGCAGTTGAGGCAAATTGATAATAAATGGTTCATCGCCTTATCTGGCATCACTGTTGCATCGATATCATTGTTTGAATGTGAATTTAAACATTATCCTTTATATAATGATGTCATGTATTTACGCAAACACTACACATTTGAAACGAAACTATTCATCATCATCATCATCATTTCAGCCTATCAGAAGTTCACTGCTGAACATAGGCCTCCCCCAAAGATTGCCACGAAGCTCGGTCCTGAGCCACCTGCATCCATCGACTTCCCGCAACACTGCGCAGGTCGTCACTCCATCTTGTGGGGCGTCGTCCTACACTGCGTTTGCCTGTACGTGGCTGCCACTCGAGAACCTTTTTTCCCCAGCGGTTGTCTGTTCATGTATGTATATGTATATATATATATACTTATTTAAATATATCTATGTATATTATTTAATTATATGTAATCTTATTTATTTAATTGTATACATATTATTTATTAGAAATGTACGCACTAAGTTTGCCATTTCAATAAAATTTCCTGTCAGTGTCTGCTGGAAGAAATTTCAATGTATGGAATAAGTAGTGCCCTTGTACTAATACTATGTTTTAATGTTTTCATGCCTTTTAGTCTGTACATAAATAAATAAAAAAAATAAAAAACTAGTGCACACAATTACCCCCGCATAAGCATATTTTGATCCACTGGTGAACACAGCCTTCACCACGAACTGTGATTCGAATCCTAAACAGACTACGCAGACTGCAGGGCCAAATGGTCCTCATACTCCAACAATGATGAAGCTGGGACGGTAATAGAAGTTGTTCCCAAGTATTCCGGCTCCACCGACGCGCTCTGTCGCTCAAATTCACTATCTTGATTAATTTTCGTCCACAATGGTACAGGCACGTGCATAACTGTTTATTTAAAATAATTAACAACAAAAGAAACAATTACGATATTGTGATTTTAGACCAGAAGTTCCCGGACTATTTTTCTCATAGACCACTTTCAAAATTGAGCTGGTTCCGGTGGACCCCATGCAGCTACATTTCTACCATATTTCCAAAACACGACAAAAAATGTGAAGATCAGATCTAACAATGTAAGTTTGCGTTGCGGCTGAGTTCCGAACGCGAATCGACAACTTGTAACTGTGCGACTGACCCCGGCGAACACTGACATGGATTCACTTCGGCTTTTCTTTTCCAAATGACAAGCAACAGTCGCTGAGCTTCCTGACATATTCTCTGCCTACATCGATAGGTGAAGTCGAGCCAACATTTTAGTTCTTCACGATCGAAAGCAAATACATTTTCGTGGACCCCCGCTTACGAATTGTGAACCCCCATTTTTATGTCACGCCAACCTAAACCCCGTCGAGGTTCCCGTGGACCCCTGGGGGTCCACCTGAACCACTTTGTGAAGTAAGTAACTTAGTCTTATACGTCCTAATGACTGATGTAGATCTTTTCACTACAAATTTTAAATACGATCGACTGTTTTCTAACTGCTTAGGTGCCACAAATGTGCCGCACGTGTGCCGCACGTGTGCCGCAAGTGTGCCGTAAGCGTGTCGCGTGTGTACTCGCTAACACAGAGTCACTCACACGTCTTTACCTTCCCGTGCACAACTTAACGCTCTTGCGATAATCGAAGGGAAGGAAAGACGCGACAGAGACACGTGAGACTAAACTTTATTCTTATGGCAATAGAGCCGTGATTTGTGCGGGACACAAATATAAGCATGGGTTGTAATTCAAACGGTTGTGGTCGTTAAAGTATTTTTTTTTTAAAAAAAAAAGAATACCAGCAATGTTATTTAACTAACATTACTAATATTCCTGTTAACCCTCCAACTAAGCATTAGAGCTTGTATTTGGAGTGGTTCACGACAATAGTCGAATTGTGGGCTCGAACCTGCGACGTCATGTTTCGCAGTCCGCACCCTAACCCATTAGTCTATTGGCGCTTTTTAAAAAAATATTAATTATCCAAATAAAAAAAACAATAAATAATAATGAACGTAGCAATTTTCATTAAAAAAAAAATATTAATGACTCGAATCGCTTGTGTGAACAACTGTACCTCGCATTCCGACGCGAAGGAGGGTCCGCAAACTTTTAATAGGACCTCCCCAAGACTTCGCGATGTGAAGAAATATAGCCTCCGAATTACATCTCCAGACTCTTGACTAATTATGTATTTTCAATTTGCAGCACAGCTCTGTCTGCGCGTTGCGTTCTACAGGCCCTGATGTTTATCTTGTAGATTCATTTGTTGAGACGTCGAGACAGACGTTAATTGGTTAATTTTGTTTGTAGGAGCGTGGATGCTCCGGCGTCTAAGAGTATTTTGGCGTTTGGAAGAGGAGGCGGGGGGCAAGCGGGCTAAACAAAACGCAAAAGCTCAATACGCACCTACTCCACGCGTGTATTCTGCGAGCCCCAGCAAAAGACATTGCTTGGCTCTACCGTGTACTAAATCGTCAGCGCAGTCTTCTCCACCTTCTCTATCTTCATCACCCTGTGTAAGTCCATTGAAGGTTACAGGGCTTTCAACGTAAGCTCGAACAAAAGCGGGCAACACATAGGTTTCGACGATTCGATTCGACTCAAGTCATACCACAGTAACTCCTACACGTGAGATAGAGCGTGATGGATGGCGAACTTTGTCGCCGGTTTTGGACTCGGTGATTGCTTCAGCTTTTCCCTTAGTCGCCTTTTAAGAATCCCAACAAGGGAACAAAAGTCACGCCTCGTTCCCAACGGGGTAGGCAGATTCAATCTCCTTCCACTTGCTACGATCCTGCCTTGCACTCTCGACCTGGCCTTTTTCCAGAACGTCTCCGATTTGATCGTGAAATGTTCGCCTAGGTCCGACTCTACCAAACACTCTACAAAAGTGGTGGCGGATTATCTTAAGCTGTTATAACTCGAGAGTTTAAATATGTTTTAACTTTTCTCTTAAATTTCCTACTATGCTATGGATTGAGATATATAACTATAAATTTGTTAGTGAGAGTTATTCTTAAGATTAGATCACAAAAGCGAGGAATTTGGATCAGTTAAAATTAGAGCTTAACACTGTCGGGTACTGCCATTGAAGCTTTCTAAGTTATAACTCTCATGTGTCTCTTTATGGATTAAAGTGAAAAATTTTTATTACTAATATCCAAAGACAAAATTAGTTTGTTCTTCAGCATGCTAACACACCACTGCTGGGCATAAGCCTCCCGCGGCGCTTGGCAAGGATTAACTATCGCAGTACCGCACACTTCAAACTTTAGACTTTGCTACCTGTTACTGATTAATATGGTAATTACACCATCAGAATGAAGCCGGGAATTCATCTAAACATAGCCTTTAGTTGACTAAGGGATGAGACGATTGGCAGTTTATCTAAAGCCTTATTACCTTTCTACTTCAGGTCTGGCATACGTTCTGCTAACCATAATTACATAACAGACATAGTCGCAAGGATCAACAAGCTGAAGTGGCAATGGACCGGCCACATAGCTCGGAAAAAAGGTTCTCGAGTGGCAGCCACGTACAGGCAACCTGCGCAGTGTTGCGGGAAGTAGATGGATGCAGGCGGCTCAGGACCGAGCTTATGGCAATCTTTGGGGGAGGCCTATGTTCACCAGTAGACTTGTGGTAGCCTGAAATGATGATGATGATGATGAATCATAATCATCATGTCTTCGCAAAGTCCTCAAGGTGACGATGCACCTGTAACGATCTTCGATTGAAGTTGTCTGTTGTCCACGGGCTGCAGTTGTCATTTACCATCGGGCTCCTGGCAAGTCTGCAACCCCAACGGTATAAAGAAGTCCACGGTCGCTTTCCTTAATTTTGCTCAGGTTTTTGACTGGCACTTGAGCTTGGGCTTTGGGCTAATGCTTCCAGTTGTCTCTACAATATTAGATTCATTGAAAAAAAAAAACATTCAAAATAGCGAAGCCTTTGGAGTTTCTTTCGCATGTGTCTTCTCCGTCAGAAGAACCTCGTTACGAAACAAGACATACAAAAAGAAAAGACATAGTTATTATAATCACGAACAATAAAAAAGAAGTGAAGCTTTCTGTAGGTTTCCCGCTGCAGGGTAAAGGCTTCCTCGCATTATTTGTGATGGGGTTTTTGTTGCCGGAAATGGTCCATCACGTTGCCCCACGTTGGCGTACCCCGCACGTTCGCAATTTTCTCAGACACGCAGGTTCTCTCTCGGCGTTTCCCTTCACCGGAGATCACGTAGTTAATTCAGAATTTTTGCCACGCACTTCGATTTTGTGGAATCAGCTGTCGCCAGCAGAATTTCCGAACAGTTACGACTTAGGGACCTTCAAGAAAAGAGCTTATTCCTTCCTTAAAGGCCGGCAGCGCATCTGTAGCTCCTCTGGTGTTGTGGATGTTCGCGGGCGTCGGTGATCACTCACCATCAGGTGAGCCGCGCGCTCGTTTGCCCCCTTCTTCTATATAAAAAAAAAAAAAAAAGCATAACTTTAGTGCCGCCAGCAATGAACACCTAAACCAAAATCACACACGCCAGCGCACACAACGAAAGCGAGCGCCCGGAACGCTAGCTAACCTACCGCGAACTCGTTAAGGAATCTGCCAACACCCTTCCTATATCGTGGGCGCGATAGTGGCTGTACAAATTGCTCTGCGCGTCAGCAATATGTGAAAGCGACAAATGCGCGGGCGCGAAACAAGAACAATTTATTTGTGAGCCGAAAATAAAACGCGCTACAACAATTGAGGCGAGTGGGAAGCGATGCTCTGATGCAACCGGCGCGGTCTGCTCACAGTAACGGGACGGTGCGGAGCGCGAACGAACGTTCGCCGTCGTCGGCTGTCGCGTAATGAATTGTTCGTCTATGTCAGTGATGATGTAGGTGTATACTATGTTACATTTATTATAGCAACCATTGACTTGCACTCGATCGTATTGTATTTTTTTTTTCATTGGGTAAGCGAGCGGGGAATCGAGCCAGCGGCTGATGGCAAGTGATTACCGTTATTTGCAACACCTTGCAACGAGGATGGGAGGGATAGGGAGGGTGTTTGAGGAGGTGGGAAGTGGGCCTCCGGTTACCTCACTCACCGAACAAAAATTGACTCTACTCCGTTAATAATAGTCGTGGTAATAAGCCATATTGACTATTTCTTCTGACCTGACCCTTCCCCCCACAACTTCTTGAGCCGTTACTTTGACGACTGGCGTCGAGATTTCAGTGTTGTAATGTTTAAAGTGCATGGCTTACTCAGGGACACTTGCTTGTTATCAGCTTTTTTGATATGAATATATAGAGATCTCTACTAATATTTGCCAAGTTGATATGATTTAGAACAATTTACTATTATTGACCAAACCATATTAACTCTTTCTTGTAGCCCATCTACCCAGGTCCCAGGACCCTAAAACTGTAACTGAAGATGCGCGCCAAGTTGGAAGCTCATGGAGTCTATATTTTACTTAGAGACCTCGTTCAAGGAGACGATTCAAGCGAAGTTTGCAAAGCACTTTCTTGTGGTAGCTATAAAAGCTTTTACGAGAGACGAAAAAGCGGCAAACGTGCAAGCGGTTCACCTGATGGTAAGTGATTACCGTCGCCCACGTACATCTGCAACACCAGAGGCAGCTGCAGGTGCGTTGCCCGCCTTTAAGGGTATATGGAAGATGCCCATCTCCCAATACCCGGGAGAGTGAGCCTCCGATTACCTCCCTCAATTGCTGCTGTCCGAATGGGCCGGGTCGAATAGAGTAAATACAGGCGTGTGAAGTAGAGGCTTGCTGTGCTTCTGCGTTTCGTTCGGTGGGTAACCGTAGGCCTCCTACCTTCTCCCTCTAACCCAAATATCCCTAAAGGCCGAAAGCGCACGTACAACTCGTCTGGTGTTTCAGATGCACGTGGGCGTCGGTAATCACTTACCATCAGGCCAGCCGCTGGCTCGTTGGCGCTCTTACACTTTAAAAAAAATCCATTGATTAAGACAAAAGAAAGCAAAGGTTTCCTGTATTGCGTAGAGTATCGAAGAAGCGGGGAAGGACTTTTTTACACTATTGGAGTTACGGACGAGAGAGCTGGTGGTATGTGACTACTGGAGTCTTTGGTTACCTCTGAACAACTTCAATCGAATCAGTTTACAGATGCGTCGTCATCCTTCAGAATTAAAACGGACTGCCTCATCAGCCTACCCCTGGGGGGTAGCCGGGTTATGTCGGACTCCCACAAACTAAAACCACCCACGGTGGTTTCCATCAGCACTGGCGAGGGGTCACGGGATCTCCGTTCGGAACCCAACCGTGGCCCCTCTTTCGCTTGGCTAAAATAGCAGTAGCAGGCGCACCCCCGCGGTGCTATCACTATGGCTCGAGACCACTTCGAGTCACCGTCCTCCTCGGGGTCGTTTTAATGGACAATGGGTGTCCACGACCCCAGGGGGATGGAGGGTCATGAGGAGACGCACGCACGCCTCTGTGGCCCCGTCTCCGAGCGGAATCTGTCCTCTCTCGTTCCCGCTCAACAGCCTCCTTCTGGACCATCGCATCGCGTCTCACAGAAGGCGGCTACGGCCCTCCACGCCGTATCCCCGCTCAGCATCGCCGACACGACTGCTGGCAGGGAGAGGTTTCGCCCAATATGGGATCACCAGGATTCACCGCGCCGCCTCCCAATGCTGGGCACACCGTCAGTGTGTGCGATTCGGAGTCCTGGTCCCTTCCACCGCAGTGAAAGCAGTTCGCCGTCGCCTCATGTCCAATCTTACACAGATAATATAAAACGGAACACGACCGCGGTTCCACTGCTCATTGTCGTGCAGTGAGTAGGTATGAGTAGGTGTGAGTAGGTAAAAAGGGGGACACCCACCAAGACCGCTCCTGGACAGAGAAGTATCCTACAGCCTGGACTATTGATGCTGCAAACATACTTATATGTATGGCTTTATTTTTACAGAATTCTGTTAGTATAAGTTCAAATGTTAAATGCAATTTTTGCTCAAAATTCTTACAACTCTTTCAACAATAACCATGTTCGTTGACAATTGAAAGTATTGGCAATTGTATGTCCGAAACATAAAAAAATCATGTCTCTATTATCAAGTTCTTTTTAACGTCACGTAATAATTTCAAATTCTACTTATGCTATTGTGGGACGCTCACTGGACGCTTCACAGGCTCAAGATAAGTAGTCTGTCTTAAGTCGCTCATGGTGCGACCGGTAGAAAACTAAAGATAAACTGCGACCAGGCGCGGATCTAGGATCTCTCCCAGGAGGTGACAATTTTCGCTCACGGGGGAAGGCTTTTTGAAATTCAGAGTTTCACCCATAGCCACCCCTTCCTCGTCCTTTATATCTACACCAGATATCTAATCGTAAAGCAAATTTTTAATAACTGTTATTTTAAAGTTTAATTTTTTTAAAAGTAAGTATGTTTAACATACATTACTTGAACATGCAGCCCACAGAAGCGATCCGAAAATATCGTAGCCCTTACAAGCATCCGCGCCATCCGACTCGACGAATGAATACTTATTAATTAGAACGTTAGACGCGGAGAAAACTTGCTAATTGGTGATATGTTTGCTTCGTATTTGCATGCAAAATTCAAATATTAGCTCTCCATTGCTTACAAACATTAGCGTGTGACTTTCACTGACAACCTTTCGGTCCGGTTCCAAGCTGTTACATGGCGTGACAGAAGTGATCGCTGTGAAATAACAGTTTTCAATTAGCGCAGTCCGTTATATTTACATTGTTGTGACGATAGTTGTATTGTTAGGACACGTCAATATTTACATATAGTATATGAGGGTATTACGTTTTAGTTGTCTAAAATAGAAGAAGTATTATGGATATATTATATTATACATATAAAAAAAGCGTGGTGTGTAGTTATGTACACACGTAAGAAGTTACACTTCTTTAGCGTAACAAAACAAAAATATATAAAAATTGGATTCCGTGTGTCTGTACTCTTTGTTTGTGAATAAAATACATTAACTGCTATTGATAACGGTTTAATTTAGAAAATATCATTAACTTTAAAGTGCTTTAAAATAAACTATTCATCAAATAATAATGTAATTATAATTTATAATAGAAACAAATAAAAAGAATACGTACCGATTGTTAATCTCAAATCAAGGATATAAACCCACTTAAAAAAGTTTATAATTTAAAAAACTTACAATAAATTATCATTCACCACCATAATAATTTAAAATCACACACAATTACAAATGTATATTTATGTATGAATATTGTTTTTTATCTCCTCTGATGCAAAACACGTGTGTTAAAAATTCATAAATATTTGAATAACCACTTTGAATATAGTTACTATGGAGACTATGCATATAACAGTGTATAGTCTCCATAATAGTTACCAACATAATTTAAGAGACATTTAGAAACCAACTTCATCCTGTTCATTTCAGATGTCAGTGTGTGCGCGCATCGTAATTAGAAACCAACTTCATTCTGTTCATTTTAGATGTTGTTATATATTTTCACTCTCATAATTTTTCCCAAACGCGCCAAAAGAACTTCAAAAATAATTATTTTTATTTACTATAAACTAGTCCTTCTTTACCCCTCCCCCCTCCCCCCACATCTCTATTTCCGTCTTGCATTTTGAATTGAAATATTAATTATAAACGAGGTTTGTAGCATTCTTTGGGGGAGGCTTACGTTCAGCCGTGGACTTGTGATAGGCTGGAATGATGGTGATGATGAATATTAATTTCTTTATGTAGTTTCTGTATTTCAACAGCGAGTAATATCTAATACACTACAAAGATGTTGCCAAGTCTGTATTAAAGTTACAGATAGACAATGTGTCGTTTTAGTTGTTTATCCTGACATACATATTTGTTTGTATTTTAGTATTAAAATTCATGATTCTATGTGTGTATGTATGTATGTATGTATAGGTTTATATTCACGCCTTGTTCCCAACGGGGTAGGCAGAGACAAACTTCTTTCACTGACTACGGTCCTGACATACATCTTTCGCTTCTTCCACTCTCATCGATCTTCGCATGCATGCTCGTTGGTTTAGAGTGCTCTCGACCTGGCCTTTTTCCAGAACGTCTCCGATTCCTATTCGAACAATATATATATATATTGATATTTATATCTTTTTACTTGTTTTACTCTATTAGCTGTTCCGCCTCTATTACGTGATTATCTCTGCTTAGCCTAATGGTTGACTGGGAGAGAATGCCTCTAGGCATTAAGTCCGCCATGTGTACCGCTTTGTGCATGAAGCTTAAATGAATAAATAATATTTATTTATATTGATTAACCGTTGTTTATGTTGCGGACAATTGACTTATAAGTTAGTTCACTTTAATCTAGTACTTGTAAAATTAGATCAAATTGAATGTGGTATTCGGCATGTGGGGAACGACGTCCGGCTGCAATTTATTTATATCTCAGGTTCGACTCCAGCTTTGCACTCCGCGTGATTGTATTGCACTGTTATACATAGGTACATAGGTACATGCGTGGGCGTGGGTCGGTGATCACTTACCATCAGGTGAGCCGCACGCTCGTTTGCCCCCTTCTTCAAAAAAAAAGCGGCAAACGTACATCCGCAACACCAGAAGTGCTGCAGGTGCGTCGCCAGCCTTTAAGGGTATCTGGGAGATGGGAGGGAGGATGAGGAGGGGGATGGGAAGGGGATGTGGGCCTCCGGTTACCTCACTCACCGAACGAAACGCAAAAGCACAAGACGCCTCTACTTCACGCCGGTATTCCGCGAGGCCGTGGTATCAATCCGGTCGCGCCGGGCCATTCGAGCAGCAGCTAAAGCCGCCGCTTGGCTCTACCACGTTTAAGCTCATTATAACAGATGAAACCGATGAGTTGTTAAAAGCTCGCGGAGGGAGACACACTGTCACCGGGACCGTGCGTGAGAGCGAGAGAGCCGACTGCCGGTTGCGAATGAATGTGTTAAGAGTTATATAAGAAGTCTGATAAGAAAATATAATTAACATTCACTAATTAAACGATATTAATAATTAACTTAAATATGTATTCATTATCACGTATTCATCATCACGAGCCGTGGCAGGCTAGTGGTCAGGGCGCTCACTTTAGTGTCATAGACCGCGAGACATATGGGTTCGATTCCCGGCGCCGGCACCGCTAGCCACGCGCTCAACGGTGAAGGAAAACATGGCGAGGAAACCTGCATGTCTGAGAAATAATAAAAATATTATTTCGAGGATACGTGAAGCTCAGTATTTGAGAAGGAGGCCTTTGCTCAGCTGTGGGCACTTGCAGGCTGTCACTTTATGTATTCATAAGAATATATACGTATATATTACTGTAATTAAGCTATTATCATGATATAAATCAATATTCTCCGATCAGCCTGTAGATCTATGCAACGTAATAATTTACCAAACAATAAGTATTCAAATCAGTAGATCTACAATCACTGTGGCGCTGCACCGCTTTATTTTTTCGTTTGATTTCTTTTCTGCAGTATACCCACATAGCTATGTTACAATATTCGTTGAATTGAATAACGCAATGGTACCGCGTTGAAAGTGAATAGTAGTATGTACACAAACCTATGAAGGTTTCCTCATACTATAAGTCAAAATTGGTGAAAATACATAGGTTACAGAATAAATCAAAAAAAAAAAAAAATTAAAAAATGCGTGAATATTTAGAAATGTTAGTAACACTTCTGTCATGTGTACTTTAGTTACACTAGTGTTGTTTAATCTCCACGTCGGATATGGGAAGGTGAAGACGAGCGAGTGCCTCTGTGTTCATTCGTACGCTTTATTAAGCGTGGTAGAGCCAAGCGGCGGCTTGAGCTGCTGCTCAAATGGGCCGGCTCGACCGGATTGATACCACGGCCTCGCGGAATACCGGCGTGAAGTAGAGGCGTCTTGTGCTTCTGCGTTTCGTTCCTCTTTCCTCTCATCTCCCAAATATCCTTAAAGACCGGCACCGCACCTGCAGCATCTATGGTATTGCAGATGTATGTGGGCGACGGTAATCACTTACCATCAGGTGAACCGCTTGCTCGTTTGCCTTATTTTCCATTAAAAAAAAATACACTCCCGGCACTATAACGAATATTTATTTTTTTATTTATTGTTAGCCTTAAGCTTAAGGCCTTAAGGTTACAATGGGCGGCCTTAATGCCAAGTGTCATTCTTCTTTCATTTTGCAAATTAACGAACAATTATCTAAGTATGCTTCACTCTTACGTCAAAATGATTTTTTTTACAATCTCTTTTTCGCTACTTCGCGTCTAAATTCTCTTCCGTCTGATGTGAACAGTCCGTGGCGTACTAATTTCGCTGCATGATATTGCGCATTGTAAACAGATGAAGTCATTTACACTAAAGCCAATTTAATTGTAAATAAAACGACGTCCTGTCTGTCTGTCGCTTGGGTAGGCTTTAGCGCATAGGTTTTGCGACTAACGTGCTAATAAAACGAACGGAAAAGTTTGGTTTTTATTTTAAAAGGCCCCGGAGGGAGCCTCTTTCAAAAAGTAAAGCAGCAGCTTGTAAATGCCCACCGCTGCGCAAAGGGCTCCTCCTTCTCAAATATCAGAGAGGGTTTAGGAGGCGGGAAGAGTCCACGCCACGCTGCTCCAGTGCTGGTTGGCGGACATCACATGCCCTCGAAATTTTTTTTTTTTTTATTTCTCCTACATGCAGGTTTGCTCACGATGTTATCCTTCACCGCCGAGAGGTGGGTAAATACAGCTTCTTAAATTTGCTTTCAACAATTTTAGTTGTGCCGGCACCGGGGATTGAACCCAGGTCACTCACGATCTATGATGATACTATAACGAGCGTCCTGACTGTTTGTTTTCTAATAGAGTTCTCTTAATATCCTCTTAATGTACAGCTGTGGTACGTAGGTCCTTATAGATAGAAGGTTATATTTCTCTAGTAGTAAGCAATTTATAATTTTACAGCCTAATGATTTTAGAACAGTGAAACCATAGTGCGATTTAAAATAAAGAAACGCCATCTAGTACCTAACACAGGAACTGTATTTTGCCATTTCAACGATAGACACTTATAAAATAAGACGCTTAGCGGACAAGGTACCAGAGTACGAATCCCAACGGTTGAAATTGATAATATTAAAAAAATATATATATCATGGCTCAAATTTGTGGTTCATTAACCCACCAAAACATCGAAACTTAATCACATAATCCGTTTTCTTACACAACCAACCCGTAATTTTACTGCGTAAACCTAAAAAAAAAATGTCGCGTCGAACAACACGTCCTTTTTGAGTCCAATTACAAATAAACATTGATATCGTATAACCGATTGCAATGCGCCGGATTCGAACCGCAGAGCCCCGCCCACCGAGCCGCCTATGTCATAATTTAGCCGACGGGCAGTCACGATCAAATTGACATAGATTAAGCATTTACATTATACCCAGACGCGTTACTCGAAACACATTTGAAAGCATATTAATTTTAAATTATATGTTGTTTTTTTTTTCGCCTAGGTGATAGATACACTAGCATTGTAACAAAAAAGCAATTGAAGATATGAGCTCGTGCTAAGTATGTCTTGGAGTCACCAATCATAATAATGAAGTCTTTTGTAGTAACCTATTTTACTATCCTGTCTATCCATGGTGTTAACGAATCTGCAGTGCAGTGTGTGCAAGGTTCGAATCCCTGCCAAAGTCAATAATTATACTGTTTTTGTACACGATTGTTGCGGCCCGTGACAACGACACTGCATCTGACTCATCATCTGATCTTAACGCGTCGGGTTAAGGAAGGTCTCTACCTTCTCTCTTCTTCGTCTCTACGAGCGAGTGCCTCGTGTGTTCGCGCGTACTCTTGCGCAATTCAAAAGTAGCCGCCGATTACGTAATAGGCCGGCAGAACACCATCATTCTAAACTCACGCTGAACAGGTTTTTCCACTGAGGCTATAAAGTGAAAGGCGCGTCCGCGACTGCTTTAATCTTTGACGCATATAAAGAACTAACAGCGGCGGTAGTTTCATACCCGACGTACGCATCAGGTACTCCAAGTAAATTATTGCTTACTTCGCCATACTTTGCTCGGGTTGGGTTACCGCTCGGAATATTGTTTGTTGTCGTGACTATCTCACTGGCATCCCTAGGTATCGTACCTTAACACAGAGTATATAACCCATTTAATGGGCTATACGAGACCCAAAGAGGTCCTTTTATGCCTTAGTTTGAAAGAAAATGTATTATTCTGTGTAGTTACTTTATTATACACGAGTCACGTCTCATGGCCGGCGTAAATGTCGACTGCAGGGGAAGAGATATGTCTCCTTTCACAGAACGTACGCACAGACCAGATCTTTATGTATAAAACTAGTTTGCGCTTAACGATTTCTTGCATTTACCCGAATACATTTGATACGTAACTATTTATTTACGTATTTAATCGCGTTTATTTTAATCTCCCGCCTCCTCTACGCGATATTAAGACCTTTGGCTCGTTTTAAAATAAAGTATAAAACATTTTTAGACCTTAAAGAGAACTAGAAGTAAGGGTAGATTAGCGTTGTGGGTTTAAAATTGATATCTAATTTTATTAATTATTTTTTTTAAAACGTTACCTTCCGCTGTAGGAATTTCTCCTGTGTTACGGAGGCAGTTTACATACATGAATTGCACACGGACAAACACCCAGACCGGAAACTAGTATTTGTAGACCATACAAATACTAATCCCGTGCGGGAATCGAACCCGCGACCCACAGCGCCGCAGCTAAACGCCTTAGCTACTACGCCACCGTGTAAAATAAATTTTCGAGTTTCGTTTTATTTACTTAAGTTATTCTATGATGTATATTTAGCAGGTAATTGTTGTTCAAAATGATTAGGTAGCGTAATTAATTTTAAACTGTATTCACTTATTTTCTCCATTTAGTTATGTTTGTAGTTTTCTGTCTTTTTGTTTCAACGGGGTCTGTCTAACTGTTTCTGTCTGTTCAACTGTTCCGGAGACTTAACATTCAACTTGGACAACGGCAGAACATCAGCGCTGCAGCTGCACTGCTGCTGCATAATGCTGAGTCCGATGCCCTTTCGGTGCTATAATCCAACTTATCGTATATGGTATTTCTTTGTTGTGTTTTAGCATCGAATAAACATTGTTTCTCCCTTTTTATCTTTCTAAGCGTGGTAGAGCCAAGCGGCGGCTTTAGCTGCTGCTCGAATGGGCCGGCTCGACCGGATTAGTACCACGGCCTCGCAGAATACCGGCGTGAAGTAGAGGCGTCTTGTGCTTCTGCGTTTCGTTCCTCTTCCCTCCCATCTCCCAAATATCCTTAAAGACCGGCAACGCACCTGCAGCATCTATGGTGTTGCAGATGTACGCGGGCGACGGTAATCACTTGCTATCAGGTGAACTGCTTGCTCGTTTGCCGTCTCTTCCATAAAAAAAAATAAAAAATTATATTCCCGAAGTTTCGATTGCTTTACAGCAGCCGTGGTCGCGGGGGACTGAGGTGTTAGACGTCCAGATGTCATAGTTGACTCGGGCTACCTTCAGCTATTATTAAGTTTTGGTCCGATCTACGCATAATATGCTCACGGTATCTTGAAGCAGTGGTATGCTTGCTTTTAGATTTAATTATGTCTATCCCTGGATCCCTTTCAATAGATAAAAATACTATTTGTTACTGATTATCTTTTTCTATTGTTGTTTTATAACCTCGGATTGACAGACGAGCTATGAGAACACGCGATGGTAAGTGGACTGCAGTGTCTATGGTCACCTGCAGGACGGTATTACCGACCGTTTCCGGTACAGACACGTTTCGGGCCTTTCACAGCGCCAATGATTTCGGAGGGTACTGTTTTGTTTGAGTTCCTGTAGTAGTAGTAGTGAAAGTCTGCAAGTGCCCACTGCTGGGCAAAGGTCTCCTTCTCAAATACTAGTACCAGAGAGGGTTTAGGAGCCGGGAAGGGCCCGCCACGCTGCTCCAGAGCGCGTTGGCGAGCTTCACATATCCTCGAAATTATGTTTTTATTATTTCTCAGACATGCAGGTTTCCTCACGATGTTTTCCTTCACCGTTGAGCACGTGGTAAATACAATATGCCTCTACCTCACGCCGGCGTTCAGCGTTCGCCGGCCCTATTCGAAGAGCAGCAAAAGCTACCGCTTGGCTGTTTTCACGAACCTCTCCAGATAGGAGCTCTGATATTTAGTTGCGAGTTCTTAACGGGAATATTAGTAACGTTATTAATATAGTACAATAACATAGTTTAAGCGCAAATAGCCAAATGGGTTAGGCTGTCGACTACGAAACATGACGTCGTAAGTTCGAAACCCCGCCATTCGACTGTGTGTGACTGTGAACCGATCAATTACTAAACTTAATGCTAGTATTCTTTTTAAAAAATATAGTACATGGTAACATTGCTAGTAATCTGTCTATAAACAACAACAAACGAATCAGAAATAAACTGCTCGCCTCTCCGGGAGATAGACGGTGACGGTTGGTGATTCTTCTCGCTAGGTTCGCACACGGGGATTACCATGAGACTTTTAAGGCTTTTGCCTAATTCATCTCTGAGGCCCACGGGAACAAAGGGAGGGGGGGGGGTCAGCTTCTTAAGTATCGCACGTTCAACTTCTCCCCCCTAAAATGCCTTTGTTCCATAGTTCATTCCCTCGGACATTTAATCGCTCTCTATTTCAGAATTAAATCGTATAGCTTAAAGAAATGTTTTAAGTGGTTCTCTCATAAAGAAGGGCCAGCATCGAGTTATTATTTTATCGGACAGTCCCAAATATTATAAGCTACTAGGAACCCGACCCGGCTTCGCGCGGGTGGACAATTATTTTTGAAACATTTCGGGACAAACGTAGAGTAAATGTATCTTTATGCAGGACATAAGTAGTTTTTTTTTTTTTCAAATTACTATTTATTATATCTTATACCTTTTTATCCTTATCCAAATAAATAATTAAACCAACGAGCATGCACGCGAAGATTGATGAAAGTGGAAGAAGCGAAAGACGTATGTCAGGAACGTAGCAAGTGGAAGGAAATTGTATCTGCCTACCATATTGGGAACAAGGCGTGAATATATAAATAAATAATTTCATGTTAATCCTTGTCCAAATAAATCGTTTCGTATTCAATACTGTTTCAATAATTGTAGATTTCTTTATGAATTATTGAAGTTTTGGTAGGGATCCCAGGCGACCACCGTGGGGTTTTAGTCGGTGGGAGTCCGACATAACCCGGCTATCCCCCAGGGGGCTATATCCATCAGGGATTTCCCCACGATAATCCCTAAACCCTAAGGGATCCCCAATTCTAATATTTCTAGTAATAAATACAGCCTATGTTACTCAGTGAGATAATGTAGCATTCTAATGGTGAAAGAATTTTTGAAATCAGTCCAGTACTTTTTCAGTTTGTTCCTTACAAACATACAAAAATACAAATCTTTCCTCTTTACAATATTATATAGTATGATTTCTGGATTCGCTAATAGGTCACCAATTTGACTACCAATAGGCTTTGACACCCGTGGTAGCCTAGTGGTCAGGGCGCTCACTTTAGTGTCATACAGCGCGAGTGACCTGGGTTCGATCCCCGGTGGCCGGCGCCACTAAAATTGTTAATAGCCATTTTAAATGCTGTATTTACCATGCGCTCAACGGTGAAGGAAAACATCGTGAGGAAACCTGCATGTCTGAGAAATAATAAAAATGCCCTTCCCGGCTCCTAAACCCTCTCTGATACTAGTATTTGAGAAGGAGGACTTTGCCCAGCAGTGGGAACTTACAGGCTGTTACTTTTCTTTACATTAGGCTTTGTTAATAATACAAGGCTTTGACTTCCATATGCCTTGACTTACATATCATCATCCTTAGTATGTTAGTCATATGTTGTAGAGCCGAGGGACGGCTTTAGCTGCTGCTGGAAAGAAACGGCTCGACAGGAGTAATACCACGACCTTGTAGAATACCGGTATTGAAGTAAAGGCATCTTGTGCTTTTGCGTTTCGTTCGATGACTGAGGTAACGGGAGGCACACTCCCCCGTCCCCAACTCCATTCCCTGTCATCCATCCCATATCACCCGAATATCCTTTAAGGACGTCAAAGCACCTGCAGCTCCTCCGGCGTTGCAGACGTAAGCGGGCGACGCTAATTACATCTCTTACTCCAATTCAACAACGTCCCAAATCGCTTATGTTCTCTCGTTGTCGTCCCACATTCAAATATAATATCTGAAGTGGCCGCATCTGTGTAACATCATGGCGGACAGCTCCGTGGATCCTGTTCGAGTACGTACGTGAACATACAATGGAACTCGGACATTAGTGTGATCGGATGTAAGGAACGTGACGATGCAAAAACGGCGGGGTTTCAAAACGTAACGGAAGTCAATAGCTAATAAATAAGCTTTTAACGTAACGGCGCTATTAAAGCGTATTCGCTCTTGTCGTGAAAGACGATAGAGGTTTTATTCAAGGTCATGTCGTTGTTTTGTTCGTTGAGATTAATAAATTTAGTGCTACCGGTTCTGTGTTAGATACACTGTAAATTTTATAGAGATCTGTCAGGGCCCCCTAATATATAATTTCATAGAATCGATAGAAGTTATTGAAAATCAAATGGTTTTATCACAAAACCCGTGTGCGTCTATTTCAGAGGTGCTTCTAAGAACTTTTGTAACTCCAGATTATTTGTAGACGTCCAGGCTAATAGACACGAAGATGGTTCGAAATTTAGAACTAATAAAAATAGATGCGACATTTTAAAGTCATTCATCATTTCGGTTGCTAGAAGTGTATAAATATTTAAGCAGGCAACACAGAACATGAAGCAAATACCATTTAACAAGTATGATGAGAATGATCGGAGACGTTCTGAAAAAAGGCCAGGTCGAGAGTGCTCTAAACCAACGAGCATGCATGCGAAGATTGATGAAAGTGGAAGAGGCGAAAGACGTACGTCAGGACCGTAGCAAGTGGAAGGAGATTGTATCTGCCTACCCCGTTGGGAACAAGTCATGAATATATACATATATACATACATCATTTCAGGCTACTACAGGTCCACTGCTGAACATAGGCCTCCCCCAAAGATTGCCATAAAGCTCGGCCCCGAGCTGCGTTTGCCTGTACGCGGCTGCCACTCGATAACCTTTTTTACCCCATAGCTCGCAGAACTTACAACGGTTGTAAGTTCTGCGAGCTATGGGGCCTCTGAATGCCGTCTGCATTTGTCAACTGTACGGACCTATAGAGAGATATTGTCGTGGTAGAGTTAAGGGGCTGTCTCGAGCGTGGTGGTACCGCGACCTCGCAGAATATCACCGTGAAGTGGAGGTATCTTGCGCTTCTGCGCGCGGAACTTAAGCGAGGTAATCGGAGGCCAACTCCTCATCCTTCCTCCCATCCCCCAAATATCCTTAAAGACCGGCAGAGCACCTGCAACTCCTCCGGCGTTGCAGATGTTCGTGGGTGGCATTTATAATATTTCATAGCAGCACAACTGATCTCTGATACTACTAGTATGATCTAAGACAAATTTTTATTCATCAGACAGAACCATGGTATTCAGTTAAAAACCGACACAGGAAAATAGCCGCGGTAGCCCTGTGGTCAGGGCGCTCACTTTAGTTTCGTAGAGCGCGAGTGACCTGGGTTCGATCCCCGGTGGCCGGCACCACTAGAATTGTTAATAACAATTTTAAGTGCTGTATTTATGTCTGCTGTATGCATGTCTGAGAAATAATAAAAATATTATTTCGAGGATATGCGAAGCCGGACAACCCGCACTGGAGCAGCGTGGCAGGTCCTACCCGGCTCCTAAACCCTCTCCGATACTAGTATTTGAGAAGGAGGCCTTTGCCCAGCCGTGGACACTTACAGGCTGTTACTTTACTTATATTAATAGTTGTGATGGCGGCGTCAGTGAAAATCCGTGTTAATTAAATACATGTTTATTATAGTCCGTGCTATTGTGTAATTTCACGATCTCCGATGGTTATTACGACGGGGGCAATTAAAAGTTGGTCGAATGTACTAGAATGGCCACGCTGATCCGAAATGGAAGACATTGTCTCGTCAAATAAATATTTACTTCTTTTGTTTTCTTCATTATTGTATGTCAATGGGATGTTATACCTTCACTGAAGCGCCAGGAAAAGTAAGTCAAGACTATGGAAGTTTAGACAATTCTCACAGCGAGTAATATAGAGTAATATAGACTAGAAATATACATCTAATTAAATAACTAATAAAAAAAAATTATATCGACTAGAAATATTATATCCATACATGGACACAATATATATATATATATATACAGATACATGATTCAGCATACATGGACAGATTTCATGTCAGTTGGTAGACGATGAAATGTGATAAATTCCCTTTAACTACTCCTTTTCTATTAGATAGTCTGTTAAACAGTCACCCATCCATAGACACTTATTTAAATTTTCGCTGAAGATCGATTCTTCACTAAAGATAAAATAAAGGTCCGTTGCTTTTTTTTTTTTTAAGAAAAGGCGGGAAACGAGCAAACGGTTCGCGTAAGTCCGCAATTTTTTTTTTTTTTGGTTTCTTGTTACTTTTCTTAACAACATTGCACTTCATTCTGTCACTATGACAGAAACACGAACAGCACTGGGGGTATTTGACAATTAAAAAATGCTAATAGAGTAAAGGAAAGTTAAGACAACTCATTGCAGAATTTCACTGTCGCCTCAATTTCAAAAAATTTGAGAGACTAGTCCGTGAAAAAGAAACGAATCTATGGCGAAATTAACTCCGGCCGAATCACTAGCGCATTGCCGCAATCGAGACTTCGAGCTCAAGATAATCGTTAATCGATTCTTTATAGCCGGGGAACATTTCCAATGATTAATTGAATTTAATGTGAAGCTTTAATTATACTCTGAGCATCGTTCAATCGTCAGCGTAGTTTGAATTGTGGATCTGGTTGTGGTGTATATGACTGGGAGCAGCATTGCCGCAGATAACTGGAACAAAGAGCCACGATGGCCGGAGTGGGTTGGGGGATTTGGCTCCGAATCGGGAGACCCGATTGCGATTTTTTTTTTTATGGGAAAGGCGGCAAACGAGCAAGCGGTTCGCCTGATGGTAAGTGATTACCGTCGCCCGCGTACATCTGCAACACTAGAGGTGCTGAAGGTCGTTGCTGGCCTGGAGGGGTATTTGGCTGACGGAAGGGCGGATCAGGAGGGGGAGTGAGCCTCCGGTCGCCTCCGAACGAAACGCAGAGGCACAAGATGGCCTCTGCTTCACGCCGGTATTCTGCGAGTTAAAAACTTATGTACGATTATTAACCTGAACTCTGACGGCTACTGGCTACTCAATCACTGGTGGAAAGTGATCAACACAATCACAATAATCATCAAGCCAACTTAGGTGATAGCTTCTCCTTCTCCGTCGTCAGTCCACTTGAGGCAGCAACAGGGTCACAGCGTAAGTGCATGTACTGCTGGAAAGATTGTCCGTTTTAATGTGGGATAGGGACCGGGTGGAAATGTACCGTCCACCTGGCCGCCAGATCCAAGCGTGGTCAGCTAGAGTGCAACCCGTGCAGGTGTGGTTGGTGTTTGTTAATTTCTCACTTCAATTCCGCAAGATGGTAAACAACCATATGGTTTCTAGCAATTGTCAGATCTGGACCAGATTAATTCGCCAGAATTGTATCACGTTACGCTGCATTTTGATAATGAGATCCTCAGGCTCCTGTCGGAACACTTCGACAGTCCGATCCTCAACTACTGGCAGTCCCAGCACCGATTGGGAATAAACAGCAAATATAACATAAAATCACTTACTTAACCGTAAATTTTAACTATTGTATTATGTTATCATTTAAAAGATGCTGTGTTGTTATTCTACTAGAGTGTAATTCCGTGAACACCGGAGGAGCTGCAGAGCATGTAAGGATATTTGAGGATATTCGGAGAGAGAGAGAGACAAAGAGAGAAGCAGCGCTCAAAACTCTCTAAAAAATATACCGGCAGGCTGGCGTTCAATGGCCAAGTCCTACGTTTGGAACTGGCTTGAGTCAGCTGATGAAACATATTTATCGGATAGTTTTTCAGCCGTAATTCTGTTGCCTAAGGCTCCTTAGTCAGCTGGCAGGGTACACCCAGCCCAGGTAAAGTAAAGAGAAAGAAGAAAGGAATGCTACAACGCAACAAAGATATAACAGATAATGCAATATGTTTGATTATAGCACCGAAAGGGCATCGGACTCAGCATTATGCTGCAGAAGTCCGGATACAGCGCTGATGTCCTGCCGCTGCTCAAGTTGAATGTTAAGTCTCCGGAACAGTTAAACAAAAAGAAAGAAAATAATGGACATAACTAAATAAAGATAACAAATATTGATGTTAAGAGAATGTATATATTCACGCCTTGTTCCCAACGGGGTAGGTAGAGACAATCTTCTTCCGCTTGCTACGGTCCTGACATACGTCTTCCGCTTCTTCCACTTTCATTGATCTTCCCATGCATACTAATTTTTTTTTTTTATTGAACTTCATATACATGAGAATGTATATAGGCGGACTTAATGGCAGAAGCATTCTCTACCAGTCAACCTTTGGACGATGCAGAGATGAAATGAAGTAGGTGTAGGTTATAGAATAGAGAGAACTAAAGAGAGGAAAAAAATTATAATAAATGTAAATCTATATATAGATACAATATTACAATATTTAATATTCATACAATAATAAATACATACACACGTACATACAATACTTACATTTATATTTATTTAAATATATGAATAACAATATAATAATAATATTAATATTAAATATACATTAAAATAATAGTCTGTTATTGAGATGATTCTGCCATTTTGTTAAGGATATGTTCCTTAGCTTTCATTTTAAAAATGTACCGACTGTTAGACGCTCTGAATTCGGGTGGGAGTGCATTCCAAAGAAGTACGGATTGAACAGGCAAGGATGAACGGAAAAAACTGAATGAGGTATGTGAGGGACACTGGAGTACGAGATTATTAGACGAACGTAGCATACTCGTTGGTTTAAAGCACTCTCGACCTGGCCTTTTTCCAGAACGTCTCCGATTCGATCGTGTAATGTTCGCCTAGGTCTTCCTCTCCCGACTCTACCATTTACACTCGCCTCATATATTTGTTTCGTCAACCTACTTTCACTCATCCTCTCCACATGTCCAAACCAGCTCAGCATCCCTTTCTCAATTCGTGTCACCACATCGTCTTTCACGCCAAGAGAATTAATTAAAAAAAAACAATCATCTGCTAAATATACACCACAGAATAACACCATAGGATAACTTATGTAAATAAAACGTAACTCGAAAATTAATTGAAATAATTAATAAAATTGGATTTAAATCTTTTCATACAACACTGTTATATCCACCCTTACTTCTAGTTCTCTTTAAGGTCTAAAAGAAATTATTTATACTTTATTTTAAAATGAGCCAAAGATCCTGACATCGCGTAGAGGAGGCGCTGCAGTAAGGTCAACATTAAAAGACCTATAGTTGTCTCCTAGTGACATCTGATCAGTAGCAATTACTTCATCCACTTACTCAGACCCGGGTTCCGGCTTCAAATACCAGAGCGGGAGTCGAAGTTTAATCCTAACAAGAAGGAAGAGATCTCACATAAACTGATTGTAGGTTTTTGTTAAGAACGGTGAGGTCGTTGATCTGACCCAATTCCCTCCAATGTGTAGCAATACGAGAACTTCATGTTTATAGGTTTCTTATATCGTTTTATGATATGAAGGGGGTATCTTCAGCCATAGACTTATGAAAGTTTAAGACACAGATTACCGGCGCGAAGTAGAGGCATCCTGTGCTTCGGCGTTTCGTTCGGTGAGTGAGATATCCGGAGGCCCACTCCCACCCCCCTCCTCGTCCTCCCTTCCATCCCCCAAATACCCTTAAAGGCCGGCAACGCACCGGCAGCACCTCTAGTGTTGCGGATGTACGCGGGCGACAGTAATCTCTTACCATTAGTTGAGCCGCTTGCTCATTTGCCACCTTACCCATAAAAACAAAACCTTAATTCGCTGTATATTAATATAAAACGTAACGTGACTTTTTAACTCTTCTCGTATCAGAGAAATAGTATCGTTTTTTTGTACGCGGTAGAACCAAGCGGTAGCTTTTGCTGCTGCTCGAATGCGCCGCCTCGACCGGGGCAGTACAGCGGCCTCGCAGAATACCGGCGTGAAGTAGAGGCATCTTGTGCTTCTGCGTTTCGTTACGGTGAGTGAGGTAATCGGAGGCCCGGGCCTCCCTCCCACCCTCTAAATATCCTTAAAATATTTCTGTGTATTTAGAGGTGCCATATACATACATAATTAAAAAACTATATTGATATCGCGGTTGCGTTTGAATAAAAATTCGCATATGCACGACGCGTAAAAATGTTTGTACCAAATCATTTATTTCGATTTATGAAAATGTAAATATCAAGAAAGTTACGTAATTAGGTTCCTCCGACGGCGACGTAACAGACGGAAGTAACGCCCGCAGGTAACCGCACGATTCGAACCCGGGACTCTTAGTTGTATACAATCGTTTAGACGCTGAGAAAACCGAGCAAACAATGCAGCGAGCGTGATATAAATGTATATTACTTATACCCTCTAGTAGATTGCGAGCTCTGCATTTTTTGCCCTGACGTCCCAATAAAAAAGTTTATAGCGGTTAAGATTCGATGAAGCCTGCTCGTGAAGATTATAACGTGGTATTTTACCTCTCTCTTGGCATATTTAAACATTAAAAAAATAAAGTACTTGTCTATGCATAAGGCGTCTCTGGTACAGCGAACGCTCAATAGCCCACCGATCGTGGCGGTTACGGAGTACTATAGTTACTTCTACGTTCAATAGTCTATGAAAGGTAGAGCCAAGAGGTGTCTTGTTCCGCGGCCTCCCAGAATACCGGCGTGAAGTAAAGACATCTTATATTTCTGCGTTTCGTTCGGTGATTGGGGTTCATCATCATCATTTCAGCCTATCAGAAGTCCACTGCTGAATATAGGCCTCCCCCAAAGATTGCCACGAAGCTCAGTCCTGAGCCACCTGCATCCATTGACTTCCCGCAACACTGCGCAGGTCGTCACTCCATCTTGTGTGGGGTCGTCCTATATTTTTTTTTTGTTTAATTCTCTTTTTCGAGACGGGTATTCCGCTCAACGGTTACAATGACGGTTTAAGAACTGTCTATCTTTTGTTTTTTACCAATAATGTTTTTTTTTTTTTAATATACTTGTCCGGTTGTTCGTGAAGTCGATGAAGGAGCCGACTGAAAAACATCGCTGTGATATCACTGAGACGGGAACCTTTTTCACATCGCACAACGAATTAATCTTTTACATGTTTTATGTTTTTTTTTTTTTGGTTTATTTAATTTGTTTTTCTATTTTGTGTGTTCGTTGTGTGTTTGCCAAATAAATGTGTTTCTTTCTTTCTTTCTTTCTTCTTTCTATACGATACTAACGCTGTGTTTAAAATTCACGAACGAAGTGTCGCGTGTCGTTTTAGTTAGAACGATTAGCGTTCACTGAATACTGGGAAAGATTCAGATAGCGTTGCAGAAGTATTTGAAACGTGATATGGAATGCAGCGAGTTATTGTTTTTTTTTTTTCTGTAAGATTAGCGACGGCAGGTAGCCAATGCAAGCCATGCACACATGCAAAACAATTTCAAAGACATATTTGTTTATTATTTATTAACCGTAATATTGTTTAATAATAACGAGGTAGTGTCGGTAGAGTGTTTCGTATTGTAAATCATTTGGTCTTCACGGCTTTTGCTGCTGCTCGAATGGGCCGGCTCGAACGGGTTGGTGCCACGGCCTCGTGAACGTGCCCACTCCTCCTCCTCATCCTCCCAAATGGGTATTAGGGTGGATGTGGCCCGCAACGCACCTGCAGCATATTTAGTGTTGCAGACGTACGTGGGCGACGGTAATCACTTACAATCAGGTCAAACGGTTGCTGGTTTCCCGCCTTTCCCACAAAAAAAAACACTGTATTATAATGACGTATGTGTATTATTGTATTATTAACGAGACAAATAAAGTTAAGTTTCATATACGATCGTTGGGATATTCTCATATACAGTTAGGAGAAAATATTTATATTCCATCTAGAAGTAGGTAACAAACCTAATATTAAATAATTTAGTTTACTGTAACATATGTATGTTGGTAGATGTCAATAAGGTTTTCTAGAAGTAGGTAACAAACCTAATATTAAATAATTTAGTTTAGATTTTTTTAGATAGATAGATTTTTTTTTTTTAATGAAAATGGGTTGCGTTTGACCTCAATCATGGAAAGCGAAGATGAGGCCTAGGATGGTACACGCTTGCCTAGATATCTGTTCACTTTGGCCTTGAAGATATCCAGGTAATAGGTTTCCGGAAAAACTGACCTCGGCAGGGAGTTCCACTCCTTAGCCGTCCGCATAAAGAAAGAAAAGGCAAACCGCTTCGTGCGAAATGGAGGAATGTCTACAACTTAAGGGTGGAACTGCTCGCCGCGTCTAGTCGTTCGGTGATGGAAAGGGGAACAGGTTATGCAAAACCTCCGCACACTCTCCGAAATGAATCAGATAAAAAACCGAGAGGCAGTTTATGTAAAAAAATATGTAAATGTAAATGGTAGAGTCGGGAGAGGAAGACCTAGGCGAACATTTCACGATCAAATCGGAGACGTTCCGGAAAAAGGCCAGGTCGAGAGTACTCTAAACCAACGAGCGTGCACGCGAAGATCGACGAAATTGGAAGAAGCGAAAGACGTATGTCAGGACCGTAGCAAGTCGAAGGAGATTGTCTCTGCTCACCCCGTTGGGAACAAGACGTTAATATATACATACATGCATACATATACACGGATAGAATTCAAACCACTACGTCCATTAACGTCGCGGCGCGCTCACTTAAGTAACACTCAAGGAGCTTAGTTACACTTAACTCAACTTAAGTGCCAGCGGGAAAGTTTACTTACTTGGTAGCAATGGCACTTTTCACAGCGACTTAATTATGCTGCATTAGCCGTACGTTCAAGTTATGCCAGTTAATGTAATGTTTACCGAGGTGCTCAGCGCGCTATGGAAAGGGCTATGCTCGGTGTTTCTCTGCGCGATAGAGTCTGCAACGATGATATCCACAGCGGAACTAAGGTAACCGACATAGCCGTAAGGATCAACCTGACAACCGCGAGCTTGCAGAGCTGACAACCGTTGGGGAAGAACGGTTCTCGAGTGGCGGCCACGTACAGGCGAACGCAGCGTAGGACGACCCTCCACAAGTGTGTCGACCTGCGCACTAATGCGGGAAGTCGATGGATGCAGGTGGCTCGTGACCGAGCTTTGTGACAATCTTTGGGCGAGGCCTATGTTCAGCTGTGGACTCGTGATAGGCTGAAATGATGATGATGATGATGACGTAATGATGAATTGAGTACAATAACCACTATAGACGAATGGTCAGATCTGTTCACCGGTTCTCACCGTTTGTAACGCTGTTCCAAAATAAACACGCATAGTGAATTGAAAGGATTAGAATGTCTGGACTTCTGTCTATCCCGGTATCAGATATATGGTCGTGACTGCATACTTTCTTTTTTTTTTAGAATCACGTACGGGGGCGTCTCTCCTCTCAACTACTCCTTTTCACTAGGCGTTCTTTCTCTGCTTATTAGGATACCACATGTCTGTAGGGGGTCGACTCTTTCTCTGATTATTAGGAGTCGTCTGGTAAGATACGATATGTCACTCATCAGTGCAACCATTGTTGTGTTTATTTTCGCAAGGTAAAGAGAGCCGGTATATTTTTTTCTTTTACGGATAACGCGGCAAACGAGCAAGCGGTTCACCTGATGGTAAGCGATTACCGTCTCCCGCGTACATCTGCAACACCGGAGAAGCTGCAGGTGCGTGGCCGGCCTTTAAAGGTATTTGGGAGATGGGAGGAAGAATGAGGAGGGGGATGGGGAGAGGGAGTGGGCCTCCGGTTACCTCACTCACCGAAGGAAACGCAGAAGCACAAGATGTTACTACTTCAATCTGGTATTCTGCAAGGCCGTGGTACCGACCCGGTCGAGCCGGCCCATTCGAGCAGCAGCAACAGCCGCCGCTTGGCTCCACCACGTTTAAATTATAATGCAATATTACGGTATAGTTCGGTACAGCCCGTAAGGCGTTCCATCTCAGTCCTCAGTGGTGACGATGCACCTGTAAGCCTTCTTCGATTGAAGTTGATTGCAGGTGTCCATGGGCTGCAGTAGTCGCTTACCACCAGACAGTTAGCACTTCCGAATATCATCGGCAGTTGTCAACCGCGCAGGAGATATTATAGTGCCGTAAGTGTGCGCGACGTAAGGGCCGCGGTAGCCTAGTGGTCTGGGCGCTCGAAGTGACCTGGGTTCGATTCACGGCACCACTATAATTGTTAATAGCAATTTTAAGTGCTGTATTTACCACGTGCAAGCCGGTGAGGGTAATCATCGTGAGGAAACGTGCATATCTGAGAAGCAATAAAAAAAATTATTATTTCGAGGATATGTGAGGGCTTCCTGGCTCCTGCACCCTCTCAGATATTTGAGAAGGCCTTTGCCCAGCTGTGGGCACTTACAGGCTGTTACTTTACTTTAGTTTTTTAAGTGTGCGCGCGAACACACGTGGCACTCGCTCGTCTCTACCTTCCCACATCCCATGTAACGTATATCGGAACGGGTCAGATGCAGGTTAGTGGCACGGGATGAAACACCATTGTTTTGCACAAATTTTTGAGTTTGTGCAAAACAATGGTGTTGAGATTCGAACCAGGGACACATGACTCAACAGTCAGGTTAGCGTATTTAGCATAATAGTGAGTTAGGGCTACTTAATTGTAAAGACTTATTTCCTCAAATGTTCTCTGAATATAGACCTTTTGTTTCAGAGACCTGCAAGGCAACAACTTGACGATCATATTCCAGAGCGACTTCCAGAATTTGAACGAGTTGAAAATTCTGTGAGTATTTTATACTTCTTACAGCCTTCGTAAATAAATGTAATTACATACGGGGTGGTTGTTAAAGCAAGGTGACACACCGACCGTTTCTCCACAAGCCCAAGCCTGCATGTTGACAGACAAGACCCTGGCGACCAGATACTGCAGAAGCCAAAGATCACAGCGAGGGTACGGACAGCGCGCTCACCAATCCACCTGCCTGGTGTGGTGAGTTGCACCCTCAAAAAAAACGCCTCGCGCCTGTCAGAAAGACAGACCTATGTTCGGCAGTGGACGGCAGAAACTAACAGGAATGCTCGAAGATGATAGCATGAATGATGTGTTCAGATCGCGCATAGTGGAAATTCATGATCTCTGCTTATTTATTATTATAACAGTCGTGAACACAAATGTGGAGTATTGGTGTTGTGTGACTGTTACTCGAGGTTGTAGTGACTACCAGAAGTACGCGGCGCAGTTCCAATTTTAAATTATAAATTTAACTTTAAGCAAAGTTGCAGTAAATGCCCACTGCCGGGCAAAGGCCTCCTTCACAAATATACGAGAGAGCATTGGAGCCGGGAAGGAACCGCCACGCTGCACCAATGCGTGTTTGTCGACTTCGCATGTCCTAGAAATAATTTCTCAGACTTGCTGGTTTCCTCACGATGTTTTACTTCACCGCCGAGCACGTGGTAAATTCAGCATTTAAATCTCTATTGACAATTTGCCTAATGAATTTGATGGGTGCCGGCATCAGTAATCGAATATATATATATATATATATAATATAATTATGATCCGATACCATCTTATAGTAGGAGCTCATCAGTGAGACAAGGTCACACTAATATACAGGTTGGATGCGATGTTATTGACATTTACTGGAAACAACTTATATAGTTTAAACACCTCTTCCCCCGCGACTCAACCTCGGCAGCGAAGCGCAAGAAGAGCGGTGCAAATCTTAAGTTAAAGAAACAAAAACTATAAAGTATCTTTAACCAAAAGTATGACTAGACTACCACATATTTAGTGTATGGCATAGAAACGAGGTTTTGAAGACCTGTAAAATATGAGATTAAATTTAATATCGCACAATTGCATCCAACCTGTATACGAGTGTGTATTGGTTTTGAGTTTCAAGAGTTGCATGTCTGCAAATGATAGGGCAGTAGAAGAAGACATTCCCGCCCACAGGTTCGGATTATATTGTAATATGATTTGTATTCTTTCCCAGACAATTATCTGAAAATCAGATACACACCATTGAAAGGGACGCATTTCTGTCGCTCAATTCGCTGGAGAGACTGTGAGTATTTTTGCTACATCGATACACACTGTATTATTTATCTATATTCCTCATTTTATACTGTAAGAAGGTAATTTCAACTCGGTAGTAATTGTAGAATACTCTTCGGAGTTACGAAGCAAACAACAAAGACGCTTCGGCGGTCCGAAGTACCCATCAAATATTCAACACGACTTCCACGTGCAAAAAGTATTTCACCTGTTTGCGTGTGTTACGCTATCCGAAGAAACGTTTCGGTTATCTCTTTGTGATATCGTGCGCCGATTATTCTTTTGTTTTTGTGTTCACTTGCAGGAAACTGAGCAATAATCATCTCGGCAACTTAGCGGAGGGTCTTTTTGTGAGACTGAGACATCTGCAACGTTTGTGAGTAATTGGTACGGGTGGAAGCCCTGGCCAATGGTGTGGTACCCGAATTCTTGCCCTTCTCCGTACTGTGGTTTGGGTTTTTGCTGTTTCCTACCTTACTTTCATTTATTCTATTTTCTCTTCTATGCTCTAGAATTTTTTCTGGAACTCATATCGATGTTTGCTTTCTGCATAGGTACCGATATAGAAAAAAAATAAAAAATAAAAAATTTGGAAAAAAGAACAATATTTATGGCCATACAATCTTTTTTTCGTTTTGTTATATAGATGTCGCTTAATGACAATTATATTATATTTTCATTGGAAAACAACAAAATATCAACCCACAGTATAAATGCGATCGAGTTATATAATTTTCGCCTAAATGTATATTAGTTTTAGTAAAATTATGACAAAAAAAATTTACTTAACATTCTTGTAAAGAATAATTAAATGAATACCAAAATATTACGCGAACTGTCAAAATTCCCGCGCATTTCAACGGTCTATTGTCTCTGATTAATTAAAAAAAGCTATCGTTAGGAACTACTATCAAAAATATGTATCAAAAATACGTCTATAAAGTAATAATGCCTATAATTGAACATATGAATTTAAAAAAAAAATAGGCTATAATAAAAATTATTCATAACAATCGACAATTTTTGAATTGTTTGAAAAAATTTTGGAATTGTATACGACTTGCAACGTTCTTTGTGTCAAATACAGTATTTAAAAAGCATATCCGGGGAGAGATTGCATATTGAAATTATACCTAAATAAACACTTGTCATACAGAAACGTCGGTGCTTCATCAATAGCAGGTTTAAAATTACACTAAATAAGAAGAATAATAATGAGAAGAAGAATATACGTAACTATTTCATTACTGGACAATTAATATATTAAGTGTTGTTTTAAAAAATATTCATAGACACAGTCAATAGTATTTAGCGCAATATTTTTAATTCTTTCTATGTGATCTTATATAACTCGATTATCCATCGCCGGTACCTGGTGCTTAAGTCTCAATAATACCCCAAAGCTTTGCCGTTTCAACCCCCGTACGACCCTTAGACTGCTTCTAATGCTGCAGCGGGTTCTTATTCTTTCAACCCTTCCTTAGGCTGACATAACCCAGCTGACTCCAATACTGTTATCGCGCGGCAATTATGTGGATAAAAATTAAAAATAGTAATAATTATTTTTTTACATTTTACCACCGACTTTATGTTTAACCATGTGTTAATGGCGCAAGAATATGTCACACGCTTTCTTGATGTGATTGTCGTTAGAGGCGACTATGGAAAAGCTTAGAAATGTTCGCTATACGGTTTATCTCCCGGAGAGGTGGAAAAGTGGACGTTTGTGAAGCAATTGAAGCTCGAAGCGGACTGCAAAACATGACGCCACAAATTTTGGTATTTTTAATTCCAGTCTTATATGGTAAGTTATTCAATAAAAAAAACTAATTTAATATTTCACATGAAATATGATTTTTAATTTCTATCCACAAATGTTTTGTTACTTGTAAAACGAATTCATCTAACATATGTTGCCGTCCTTCGTCTATTAGACCCCTGTCTCCCCTATTTAACGGGCTTTCTATGGTGTCAGGTAACTCCATCATACGCTAATTATTCACCCTGGTAACAACGAACCACAGCTTTTTGTGTGGCAACACTGTAATATGCTAAGTAACTACGCTAGACATTACTATAATTGTTTCCTTATTACATAACCTTCCAAACTGTACAAAATGATTGTAATACAAATAACATACTATACTAGTAATCTATATATATAAAAATAACTGTTGGTATGTATGACATTGTAAAACTCCAACACCGTTCGACCGATCACCAAGTTATCACATATAGGTGTTTTTTAATGGAGAAGATTTTTTATCTCATCTCAGTTTCGTTGTGATCCAACTCGCCACAAGATGACGCTGTTGCACACCGACTCCTGTACCGTTCAACCATACTCATGAATAGTGAATGTAAACTTATATTGTATATATGTTAGGAGAAATCTTAAGCACACTGAGCCGATTCATAATAGATACTGCTACATTACTAATAATCAGAGGCTGTTTGATTCCAACACAAATTTTGGAGTCAAACAGAAATTTTCAAGCATTCAAAGAAAATTCTATGTTGGTTCGAGTTGTATTCGAAGAACCTTGTTTCTTTTCTACCATGCACTGACACATGGCCAATGTCTTCGATTACTTACCAAAAAAAAAAACGAAGTCGAAATATTTGTTATGGAAATTTTATATCAACATAATTGTGTCTTACGATTATATTTATTTAATGTTTATAGATGTAAAGCTGTTTATTAGTGTGGTATATTTTATTTTTCGATATTTTTGAATTGATTCCCCTGTCCCTACGGATATTGTTCATAGACCCGCCTACAAGCCGGCCTGGCAGACGTTGTTCTGAGTATGAGAGGATAAATATATAACTCGACCACAGCGCCACCTACCGGGTCCTTTTTTTTCATGCGAAAGGGGGCAAACGAGCAAGCGTTTTACCTGATGCTAAGTGATTACCGACGCCCACGTACATCTGCAATATCAGAGAGGCTGCAGGTGCGTTGCCTGCGAGGCTATTTGGGAGTTGGAAGGGACGAGGATGGTTGATGGGGAGGGGAGTGTGCCTCCAGTCACCACACTCCCCGAACGAAAAGCAGAAGCACGAGATGTCTCTACTCTGTCTCTCCTCACGCTGGTATTCTGCGAGGTCGTGGTACTGTCCCGGTCGAGCCGGCCCATTCGAGCGGCAGCGAAACCCGCTTTTGATGGGAATATGAACTCAATCGGTCAAGCTGTTCATAAGTTACACGATCACTAATTTACGCTGGTTCAGTTTTTATACATATAGGCATAGAATATAGTCCTGTAAGGCGATACTCCTATAACCTTCGATTACAATTGTATGCTGGTGCCCATGGGCTGCAGTAGGTCGTTTGTCACAGGAAGTTCCATAGTTATGTCACCTGGTATATACGCTGATAGCCTTTTAAGCGTCACTCTCGAACAAGCTGTAATAAGATGTCCCTAGAGGTCCCGCCGGATACGGGACTGCGCGTGCAAGTAATGAGATTAACCGATCTACAATGCGTCGGATAAAAATGCTACGTGTCCGGGCGGGTAGTGAAGGGCTCAGCCTATTTTATTTATTGTCGATAAAATTCAATGCGGCATGGCTTTGTCGAACTTCCTGCTTTTTTTTATTGGTGTTTTATGCCGATACACGTCTTAATGTTACGCTATCATATATGTAGCGGTATGGTGGTGGTATGGAGCCGTGGTATGCTAGTGGTCAGGACGCTCACTTTAGTTTCACAGAGCGCGAGTGACCTGGATTCGATCCCCGGTGCCGGCACCACTAAAATTGTTAATAAGCAATTTTAAGTGCTGTATTTATCACGTGCTCAGCGGTGAAGGAAAACATCGTGAGGTAGGCAACCTGCATGTCTGGGCACTTATAGGCTTCTGCTTTAGTATGGTGACGTATATTACTCTGTGACATTTTTTTTAGTAAAAGTTCCCTGCCAATCTGTGTCTTCTGCGTACAATACTGAAGTCAAAAGTTTAGCAGTAACGTAAACTCCCATTGCTGGGCACTGTTTGAGAGGGGCTCCTATACAATATGTTTTTGTAGCCGGAAAGAACCCTCGAGATAATATTTTTTTGAGCGCGTGATAAATTGGTGATTTTTGTAGTTTCAATCGACTTTTTAAGCTCACCTGGGATAAGGGACTGGCGGTAAGCCTGTCGCTGTCTGAAGTGACGATAAACTCAATGGAGCCCTCGACACGGGGGATCGAACTCGAGCCTTCTGATTCGAAGACAAATCCCCCAGCCACTCTGCTATCCTGGCTCTTATATACATTATGATAATAAATAAATCAATACATAATACGCGCACTCCGCGATACCTAATGTCTGTTTGTCTTATGTAAAATACTATCTATATTGACGCATGGAAGTGTAAAAATTCGTGATACATACATACATACATGTATTCACCTCTTGTTCCCAACGAGGTAGGCAAAGACAATCTCCTTCCACTCGCTACGGTCCTGACATACGTCTTTCGCTTCACCCACTTTCATGCATGCTCATCCTGCAGCACCTCTGGTGTTGCAGATGTACGCGGGCGTAGGTAATCACTTACCATCAGGTCAACCGCTTGCTCGTTTGCTGTCTTTCCCATAAAAAAAAAATCATGCGAAGGAATCGCAATTTACGGGGGAAAAGTATGTAAATATTTCTTTCCAACCTATATAAGTTAACTAGTAATGCTGTTGCACCTGAAATTTAACCTTTTCACAGTGCATTTTATCTAATAGATAACCAAAAAAAAAATTTTTTTTTGTCTCGGCCATTTTTTTTTTGTTGATTAAAATGCTTTACATATTGCTCGTGGCATCAAACGGGTTATGTAGGACTCGGGTCTCAGCTGCTGCTGTGCTACGCTCGGACCCCTGTTACCGAAGGATTCCCGACGACCAGGGGGGGGGCTCGCGGCAACCCAAGGGACACCCCCATAGGGAGGTGGGAGACCAAGGCTACGTAGAGCGTCGGCGGGGCGTTGCGGGTTGAGAGGGGAAGTGGGTATTTATGACGCGGCGTTTTTGCGCACCCACAAAGGAGTTCCCATCTGAACGTAACATCGTAATGTAATGTAATATTAGTTTTTTTTTTTTTTATCAGAAAGGCGGCAAACGAACAAGCGGTTCACCTGATGGTAAGTGATTACCGTCGCCCACATACATCTGCAACACCATAGATGCTGCAGGTGCGTTGCCGGTCTTTAAGGATATTTGGGAGACGGGAGGGGGAAGAGGTGGGGAATAGGGAGGGGCAGTGGGCCTCCGGTCACCTCACTCACCGAACGAAACGCAAGAAGCATAAGATGCCTCCTCTTCACGCCGGTATTCTGCGAGGTAGTGGTTCCAATCCGGTCGAGTCGGGCCATTCGAGCAGCAGCAAAAGCCGTCGCATGACTCTACCACGCTTAAGGGTATTTGGGAGATGGAAGGGAGAATGAGGAGGGTAATGGGGAAGGGGAGTGACGCTCCGGATACCTCACTTACCGAACGAAACGCAAGAAGCATAAGATGCCTCCACTTCACGCCGGTTTTCTGCGAGGTAGTGGTACCAATCCGGTCGAGTCGGGCCATTCAAGCAGCAGCAAAAGCCGTCGCTTGGCTCTACCACGCTTAAGGGTATTTGGGAGATGGAAGGGAGAATGAGGAGGGTGATGGGGAAGGGGAGTGGGCCTCCGGTTACCTAACTCACCGAACGAAACGCAAGAAGCATAAGATGCCTCCACTTCACGCCGGTATTCTGCGAGGTAGTGGTACCAATCCGGTCGAGCCGGCCCATTCGAGCAGCAGCAAGAGCCGCCGCTTGGCTCTACCACATTTTGTATGCATACATTACAACACACAGATGACATCAAAAATTAAGTAGCTCAAATTTTTTATGTGAATGAAAAAAAGCTTATCGACATTGATAACGGATAAAATATGTTTTACATTCGTGTTACAGCACTAGCAGACTCGTACGCCGAATCTTGACCGTCCGCGGCACCTATACGCTGACAGCTATGATATATGCCCATGTGAACGACTCTACGTCTCGCCTGTACCGACCGATTTTTATTATCTGTCGCTCTATTTTAACCTATATAAAGGGTCCGTTACGTGTCTGTTTGTACTGTGGACTCCTGTCGTCGTAACCTGATTAACGAGCGGAGCTAAAAAGCTTTTTTTTTTTAATCGCCTGCGCGGTGAATAGTTCTTCGTCAACGGTCCGTTCCTGAAGGCTAAGGCACAGATAGGAGATACGCTGTAGTCCCGGTGGCCTTGCCAGCTCGAACAGTACGGTAGAGCTAACTAGGAGTAATTTAAAATAAAGAGTCCCGACTACGGTTAACGAAGGAAAGTCTTCCGACCAAAACTAAAGCAACCCAAGGGCACGACCTCTCCTCAGCAGGTACAAGACCTTGTACATCTCGTGTAGGCCGTGAACCTGGGACCTATGGTTGTGAGTGCGAGTGTCCAGGGGACTGGGTCTAAAAAAAATTATTAATGAAAATTATAACGTAATTATGATGGTAAGTGATTACCGACGCCCACATACATCTGCAACACCAGAGGAGCTTTTAAGGATATTTGGAGGACGGGAGGGAGTATGAGTTCCGATTATCTCGCTCACCGAACGAAACCCAGAAACGCAAGATGTCTCTACTCCACGCCGTTGTTCGGCGAGTGCAACCCCGGTGGAGCCGGCCCATTCGAGCTGCAGCTAAAGCCGCCTCTTGGCTCCACCGCGTACAGAGAGTTAGAGTGATCTTTGGTTTAAAATCTTTTATATGAAATTTATCTCGGAAGGGGAAACATACCGACTGAAGACCATCCACGTTGCTGTTGGTCCGGTGGCCTTTACAGCTTCCTCTGAAGAGACTCGCGAGAGCGGAGGTCTTAAGGAGGCAAGTTGGAAAGAAGAGCGCGACTGGCTGCTGCTGTGAAGCGCTGCGTCCCCTGAAGACGAAAGAAAACTTCCAAGATGAGGCCCCGACTGGGAGGTAGAACCTCGTCTGGACCCCAGGCTTAGAAGCCAGAATCATTAGTCACTAACAGCCGATTTAAAAAAAAGTTTATTTTCTAACACACTCGGAGCACCACACAATCGAGCTTCCTTCACTTCCATTTACTCGATAACAAGCTTTCAACATTGAACCATTCAAACGTCCGCAACGATTAAACCCATTTAAATTCATTTCTATTACACGTGTAATTCAAAATGGCGACCGTCTTAGCCGTTGCCGCTGCCAGCTTGATAATTCCCTTTTCCCCCGGCACAAAATTCCCACAGCATTCGAGATGCATTAGCGCCGCGGTAAGCTCCGGCACGTCGCATGAGTGAACCACAGAAGGAACTTACACTTCATGCCACAATTAAATGCACACGTATATTGTTAATTAATTTGCGATTGCGTGGATTGTGTAAAAGATTGAGTGCATTCGGCATTAGGACTTAATGACACATATAATTGTGCATTGTTTTTGTTAATGGGCGTTGAATTAAGAGACCGTTAGCGCGCTTTACTTTAATATTACGTACAAAACAATGGTTTATTTTAATGGAGCGAAATGTATGTACGATGTAAAATTTATTCGTTTTATTAAACTCTGTTTATTTATTACACGGAGTTACCCCTCGCTTCGATCGGAATTCATTCTGTGAACACACCGGGACCGTCTAGAACCCTCTGTAACATTCTAGCCGGTCTCGCCCACTCCAGTACTAGACTCCCAGCTGCTTTATCGACTTCCCATAAGAAATACATTGGTGGAAAATGTGTGAAATTTATGTGGTATTTAAACCGACATGTCTAAGACTTAATTAAAAAAAATATATATACGAAGACATGTGAAATTCGTCAGCTTGAACTGGAGCACTATTCACGGCTATGAAACCCTTTCAAGCATTGAAAGAAGCATTGAAGCCTAGTTATGGGATATTTACATTCACATTCATTCATTTTAAACGTGGTAGAGCCAAGCGGCGGCTCTTTTGCTGCTGCTCGAATAGACCGGCTCGACCGGATTGGTACCACTACCTCGCGGAATACCGTTTCGTTTGGTGAGTGAGGTAACCGGAGGCCCATATCCCCTTCCCCTCCCCCGCCTTATCCTCCCTCCCATTTCCCTAACACCCTTAAAGGTTGGCAACGCACCTGCAGCACCTCTGCTGTTGCGGATGTACGTGGGCGACAGTAATTACTTACCATCAGAAATGATAATTGCGTTATAACTTTCATGAATAATTTTTTTAGACCCAGTCCCCAGGTCATTCTCACTCACAACCATAGGTCCCAGGTTCACGGCCTACACGAGATGTACAAGGTCCCGTACATGCTGAGGAGAGGCCCATGGGTTGCTTTAGTTTAGGTTGGAAGACCGCTTGCTCGTTTGCCGTCTTTTCCACTAAAAAAAAAATCACACTTTACTTCTACATTAGATACTGGTACTTGCTCTTTGCGGAAATCGTTGAATCAGGAATATTATCAAGTGCCAAATTTAGCAAATTACTGCAGCACAGATTTCTAGATAGAGTCTGATGTTGACCTCACGTACAGAAATACGCCAAATAAATCGCATTGCAACGATTATCTAAACAATTTTTTTTAACCTGAACATAAACACACAAACATATATATATATACGACCTTAAGTTATATTAAATATATATAAATAACAAAGTTTGCTAGGATAATATGTAAAAGTTACAAATACAAGTTAAATTATAGTCTATAAATAGATAGATTTTTTGTTCTATAACGCAAATAAAAAGAAACGACTCGTTGACCAAAATTTAATAAATCGTTGCAGAAATACTAAAAGATCTAAAAGAGATTAGATTTTATTTAAAGAAAATGCTTATAATAAATATTACCCACCCATTTACAACGTTTGTTGTAGCATAATTATTTCGGCCTGCATCGCACTATCCATCTTTTATCAGAGCAACGTCACAACGGCTGGGTTGCTCTGAAAGGCGGGAAATCTTTCACGGAACCTTTAGTGTTTGCACTAGACTATGCCCGGGGCTTTGCTCGTGCGGAAACCACATTTAAAGATCGGCAAAGAAAGCTGACAGCCTCCGACGCTTTGTACGTTACGATGCAGTTGATAGGTAAGGGGGGAATACGGCCTAAGAATCTGCCACCCCCTTTTCTTCCCATGGGCATTGTAAGAGGCGACAATGTCTACCGACAGATGGCAGGATAAACAACATGAAAACTTCCCGAACAAAATGAAGCAGACCTATGACGGTCTGCAGCGTCTGAGGTGCCAGGTGTCTGGTACTGCGATCGTCGATCCTCCTTATGGGAGAGGCCTAAGTCCAGCAGTGGACTTTTGACAGGCCGATGAAGCAGACGTCCACCCCGAGCGATACGGATTGCGCTGGAATCTTCTAGAATGTGCCAGCAATGTGTCGGCTCGACAGCTCAAAGTACCAGGCTTACATAGACCGCCGGAGTAATGTAATGCGCGATGACGGACAGCAGCGGAGAAGGTGCGTGGTGTCCGGTACTGCGAACGCTCGTATGTCCACTGCTGGACTTTAAAAATATTATTTTAAGGATATTTGAAGCCAGCGCCAGCCCGCACTGGAGCAGCGTGGTGGGCCTCTCGCGGATGGATCCTTGGGCCCTCCAAAACCCTCACAGATATTGGAGAAGGACACCTTTGTCCAGCAGCCAGGTTAACTCTCTTAGCACTTGGTTCCCAAATTACCACGTGCACATACTTTATCACGACATTGTTTTTCAACCAGAAAACTTTAATAATTTTACGCTGAAATTATGCGGCAGCACGCCTTCCGAACGTCGCTGGACATAAATGTGTTACTGAACCGGAAGCGGCCATCTTGCCGCCGGATGTGCGCCTTTATTATTTAAGAGAGAGACCCTTTTTCAGTAGCATTAAAGTTTGAAAGCGTTTTATACGTGATTCGTAGACTGTACGGACGCGCGCTGTGCCCCCGACTTTGCTCGTCTAATAAGGAATTTTTAAAAGGATGTTTTTTGATGCTTAAATAAAGAAAGAGAGTACTTAGTACTAAGATTAAGTAAAGATTCACGTACAGCCGTGGTAGCCGTGGTAGCTCGCTTTAGTTTCATAGAGTGCGAGCGACCAAGGTTCGATCCCCGGTGCCGGCACCACTAAAATTGTTAATAGTAATAGTAGTACTGTATTTACCACGCGCTCGGCGGTGAAGGAAAACATCGTGAGGAAAACTCATGCATGTCTGAGAAATAATGAAAAAATAAAAGATTTTTGGGAACTTGTGAAGTCCGCCAACCCGCACAGGAGCAGCATGGTCAAAACGCGTTTAAGCGTTGTAGAGCCAAGCGGCGGCTTTAGCTGCTGCTCGAATGGGCCGGCTCGACCGGATTGATACCACGGGCTCGCAGAATACCGGCGTGAAGTAGAGGCGTCTTGTGCTTCTGCGTTTCGTTCGGTGAGTGAGGTAACCGGAGGCCCACACCCCCTCCCTATTCCTCCCATCTCCCAAATATCCTTAAAGACCGGCAGCGCACCTGCAGCATCTATGGTGTTGCAGATGAACGTGGGCGACGGTAATCACTTACCATCAGGTGAACCGCTTGCTCGTTTGCCGTCTTTTCTATAAAAAAAAAAACCCACCCAGCCGAGTCAACATTTGTGCCGCACATTATTTATGGTTTTCGAGTTTGAGGATATGTTGTATTGTAACCAAAAACAAACACTAGATTGGACACGGGAAGGTAAACAATACCGGCCAAGTGCGAGTCGGACTCGAGCACCGAAGGTTCCGTACAACCTCCACACAATACTCCAGTATCTGCGTTTGTATTTATATGAAAATACAAATACATAAGTACTGCGCATTTCGTCGCAAACTTTTTCTAACTAACTTGCAGGCAAACATTCTGCTCTGCTATGCTCTACTGCCGAAGCTCTGGAGGCCAGCCCCGGACGGACGGCGTATCTACCGTGGGCGGTTTTGCGCAAGAATTGCATTTGAAGTCATACCGTGTTACGTTGTGTTATGTTTCACACTCACAACGTTTAACACATTAATTGTTGTTTTTATATTAGTTCGTTATAAATTACTTAGTTATGCCTGTATATGGAAGGTAAATCATGGAAGAGCAGTGAGCTTACAGCAAACATATCTTGCGTAGTGCGATTATGAAACAGTATGCGAAGTACAACGCGCAACAGGGTCGGTGCTGACAGAAGACCAGCGTTGCGGTTAACCCAGCGACACTATGCTGGGTCAGCACCGTTTCATTTGACACGACACGGGTTATAAATTATAAAGTCTTTCTCTTAAATTATTTCTTTTTGTTTTTACATATCCATTGTTTTTTTTCTGTATAATCGTATTTCTTGTAACTTTTGTGTTGTGTATATGAATAAATCGTTTCGTATCGTATCGTAACATGGTTTTGTTTATATTGGCAACCATGTCATGGATAAACGTAACCATTTGATCGGGAAACATGGAATTGTTGTGATTTCTTTTTATGTGGCATAACGCATAAGGCAGCAAGGATTTGACAGAGATATAAATTATGCCATGGAATGTCATATGCGATATTTTTTTCTTAATTATGAGTTTACACTACGATTTAATAACGAAACGGTGGTAGATAATAAATTGGAATCATATGCAATTATCTTTCTTCCGTAAGAAAAAAAATTTTTTTTTCATTAATTTCTCTTTGGCACAAAATTTGTGAGAAGGCGACGCCGCGCGCAAAGGTTAGTTTGCTTTAAAAAAAATAAAACAGTTTTGTAATTTCTTCAATGTATACAACAAAACGCCACAACCGTAGCGCTTCCGGGCAGAGAGTCCCCGTGCCCGGAGCGTCTTCCCCCGGGGGACTCCTAACGGGAATATTGCAAAGGAATTATTCATAAAAAAAAAAAACGCGAGCCCCACTCCCGGGGCACGAGACACGCACACACTCGCACGCGCGCGCACAAGATGGCCGTGGTTAATTTACGAAGGGGCATTCTATTTCCCTGGGTAAGAAAGGGGGGTAATGTTTCGCCGGTGTGCCTTTTTGTACGTTGTTTAGTGTACGAAGTTTTTTTTTTGTAGCACCCTTAGCATAGCAGTCAGTGCACTCGCTTTGGTGTCATAGAGCGCGAGTGATCTGGGTTCGATCCCCGGCGCCGGCACCACTAAATTTGTTAATAGCAATTTTAAGTGCTATCTGTTGCTTCTTGATCGACCCATTTAAGTCCACTGCTGAACGTTGTATAATCCAAAAAAAAAGGGCACCAGCAAGCCGGCATAACATATTTCTCTTGGGTGTTTTGAAGGAATTGTACTTCTATGGGCAATACTTACAAAGCTAGGCATACGACACCTGAAAACCACTTCAACTCCATTCGAAGAACGTAACAGACGCTTCGTCACCCCGGAGGATTAAGATGGTAAATGTCGGCCCACATGACCCTTGTCCACGTACACCTGCAACACCAGAGGCGCTGCAGGTGCGTTGCCAGCCTTTAAGGATATTTGGTAGATGTGAGGGAGGATGAGGTGACCGGAACCGCGGTGGGTTCCGGTTACCTACACCCGGTTACGGTTAGTTACACACCGAACGAAACGCAGAGGCACAAGATGCGTCACGCCGGTATTGTGCGAGGTCGCGGTACTGCCCCGGTCGAGCCGGCCCATTCGAACAGCAGCTAAAGCCACCGCCTGGCTCTACACACAACCAGACAATCTGAAGACAATCAACAGTGCTCACACTCTCGATTGTCTTCAGAAATAGACAAGTGGGTGGGCCTTGACAGCTATCTACCCAGAAAAGGATTAATTTCCAACCACTGAGTTATATAGACGCTTCCATAGCTTTGTGAACTTCGTAAATCGTGGGAGAAATGGAGTAGATCAATCTATCTAAAAAGTTCTTCATTAAGCCACGGTCCCTCCGCAAAAACAGTTTGTTTTTATGTCGCATAGAACACGGGAAAGCTTTTCTAAAGCCACGTTGGGACTGTGAATTATACTAGCTTCTCTGTCATCCATAGTGTAGACGTCTTTATTTGTATTGCGCTGTTTAAGATTATATACAGGGGCCATTTTGTTTCACATCTAGCCGCCATTTTGTTTTTATTTTTATTAGGGATTACTTCTGCTTTATTTATGTAATAAAGAGTATTTTTTTGTATTTACCTTTAAGTAACTATTCACCTGTTGCAGGTCTTCTGGAAGCAACACCCCCTTCCCTTATCTCGCTTTTCTTCTCGTGGTAACATGCGACTAAGGAAAAAGCCTTGAAAATATCGTGATAATCTCAGAGCAAACCAAGATGGCTCGCTGATCGTCCAGCAGCCATATCGAGTGCCAAATGAAAATTAGTAATATCTGCCCACCCCTATGGGTGACAGGCGTCATCAGTTCAGACGAAGCCTCTGCTGACTATGTCTCGTTTTATGCGAACGGGGCAAACGAGCTAGCCTTTCACTTGATGCTAAGTGATTACCGACCGTGGCACTAACCGGGCACTGACGGTCGAGCCGGGACACTCACACTGCCACAAATTACGATCTTGTGCCACCTGCATCCATTTACTTCCCACAACACTGTGCAGGTCTCATGTGAGTTATGAGAATCTGTAAGAAAAGGTTAGAAAGTTTCACTGTGGTAGAGCCAAGCGGCGGCTTATGCTGGTGTTGCAGATGTACGCGGGCGACGGTGATCACTTACCATCAGGTGAACCGCGTGGTCGTTCGCCGCCTACCCCATAAAAAAAAAGACGGACCTACCTAACGATCAAAATGTTTCATTTTTATGGGAAATGAACAAGCGGTTCACCTGATGAGAAGTGATTGCCGTCGCACACATACCTCTGCAACACCAGAGGAGCTGCAGGTGCGTTGCCAGCCTTTAAGGGTATTCGGGAGATGGGAGGGAGGATAAGGAGAGGGATGGAGAAGGGAAGTGGGCCTCCGGTTACCTCACTCACCGAACGAATCGCAGAAGCACATGATGCCTCTTCTTCACGCCGGTATTCTGCGAGGCCGTGGTACCAATCCGGTCGAGCTGGCCCATTCGAGCAGCAGCAATTGCCGCCGCTTGGCTCTACCACGTCAAAATAGATGTAACTTTTTAGGTCGCCACCGTAAACGGATTACGACAACAGCCCACACCCTCCAACAACAACACAGCTCTGGGCATAGTAGTACTGTGAGAATCTGTTTCAGATCCGGTCGAGATTGTAGTAACATTTTTTTTTTTTTTTATTTAAATAAGTTATTTCCCGTCATTCTTGTATCTCTGGCCCAATTTGAGAGAATCAATAGAATTATAAATGTCATCGCACTCCTACTCCAAATTGGCGGGAAAACGGACATTTTTCCGCGCGCCAATTCCACGGAATGGCGTCTTCGCTTGAAATGTCAATTTAAAACGGATTAGGGACGCTGCCAGCGGTCAAACCTAGCCCCCGCTATGAAGAAAGTAATGTTATTTCTCGGCATTTGCGAAAGCTTCTGTTATTTATTTAGGAGACACTTTGGATAAGTATCGAAAATTATTAATGGATTTTATGGTTTAAGATAGAGTGCTGGCTAGCTTCTGTAGAGTTTGAATGGAGTACATGAACGTTCTAGTGAAATTACTTGATTTAAATACATTCACTTTAAAATCTATGAATCGCATACAATTCATAAACCAAAGAAACCTTCCATCCGAACTCCTTTTAGCATTCAAATCTCGGAACAATAATTTCAGTCGACTCAAAAGCTCATTAACCGCAGCGACATCCGCCTGCAAGATGGCGACGGTTCCGGCGCCGCGCACTTTCTGTCTAGCTGCCATCCGGTGCGGACGTGTTAAGCGACGCTCTCGTCTAATTAAGTGTTTTAATATGAATCGCTCGAGAAACGGTTACCGGAGACTTGCGACTAGAAAACTATAAGGTTATTAGAAATAACGGAACTCATAAAGGTTTACTTTGCAGTCCAGACCCTTTACCTTAGAAACGGCTTTAGGTATAAACTCAATCTATGTCTCAATCGTATTGAAAACAGAAGTCTAAGTACTTCTTCCTCTTTCTTTATCGGCCAGTTCGAGCCCACAGTTGAACATAAGCCTCTGTCTCGTCAAGAAAACGCCTGCTAGTCGTTAGCCAGGAGGTAGAGGAAGAGGGAGAGGGAGTTTCCTCTCCTGAGATGGGGCTGATTAGGAAGGCCGGTGCTGATGGAGTCGCGTGTGTGTGTAAATGGGATCCCGAGGCCCAGGCGACAAGCCATGACGAAAACACAACACCGCGGGGTCGATGTGTGCCCGAAGTAATCTGTCCCTGTCCCTGCCAGGGCGGGTGTGCGTTAGATACATGCCCACGTATTTATAAATAAAAAGAAAAAATAAGGTTAGTATTCTGTGAAAGAGATAATATCTATATTACGAGATTTAAACTTAAAAATATCTCAGTTATTCCACTTAAAAGGTGATAAAGATTCATAATTATTTCTTGTATGAACGCGAATACTAAACATTGAAATGAAAATAATTTGACAGACGTGTTAGATGTCCTGATATGTCATCGGGGCAACTAGGTCTGCTCTCGGAGTTAGAACTCTGGCCATTCGCTAAACTTGAAAAGAAACCTGCCCACTGAACAACTGAAAAATGAGCTAATTTTCAGTTATTTTGTGAAGAAATATTTCAGCAGTACCGTGACCCGTTTCCCCGCTTACATTAAAGTCTCGTACAATAATAATTAATTTAACTAATTATGCGCGTCGAGTGGCGGCGCTAATGGCCGCCTTCGAAACGGAAGCCGCGCCATCTTGTGGAGCGCGCCGCGTAATGGCGGAAGAGTATTAATTACGAAACTTTATTGATGTTAATTGCTATCGGGTCACGTTTTTAACTATTTATTGTTTTAAGGTAATTTCCTTGAAATTTTTTTGTATATTTTGACTGTGTTTCTATCTTTTTACCGATAAACCGGTATTTAGCCGGTACAAATATTCACAAAATGTTCAAATGCAGAAACACAAGAAACGTGATTTTTGCTCTATCGTTAAATACGTACAAAAGTGGATGTGATTACAGTAAAGTAAAGTATAGCAAAGCAGCAGCCTGAGAATACCCACAGCTGAGCAACGGCTTCTTTCCCAAATATCAGAGAGGGGCTGGAGGCGATAAGACCACGCTGCTCCAATCCGGGTTAGTGGACTTAACATGTTCTCGAAATATTCATGCCGGTTTCCTCACGATGTTTTCCTTCATCACCGAGCACGTGGTGAATTCCTCATTTACTACAATTTTACGCTACTTTTAGTCGTAGAGTCGGGAGAGGAAGACCTAGGCGAACATTTCACGATGAAATCGGAGACGTTCTGAAAAAAGGCCAGGTCAAGAGCACTCTAAATCAACGAGCATGCATGCGAAGATTGATGAAAGTGGAAGAAGCGAAAGACGTATGTCAGGACCGTAGCAAGAGGAAGAAGATTATCTCTGCCTACCCCGTTGGGAACAAGGAGCGAATATATACATTTAGCGGTGCAGTGGGTATCGGGGATCGAACCCTCGTCAATCGCGCCCTATGAAACTAAAGCGAGCACTCCGACCACAATAATATTACTTATGAAATAGAAAAAAAAAATGGCAAAGATTTTTTTAAACTAGCAACAAAATAAAAATGCGATGCTGTTTCGAAGGCGACGCTCGTACAAGATTCTAAACACTTGCTGTATTGTTCTAAACTCTTTATTCCTCAAGTGGTATCGATAGGTCCATTAGACGGCATTGTGATCCCGTCGAGGGTAGCCATCTTGTCGACGTGAACGCGGGAAAATGTAGAAAATGGCGCGAAAACGTCCATGGTGCCGGCAAGCTTCGAAAAACGTTTTTAAATTACACTTTTCTCTTGTAACATTTTATTCGAAGGTATTAAATTCCAATATTACGATGATAACAGTATTACAACACTTGACCTGATGGTCGACTCCTTCTCGGACCAAGAGTCTTCTGGGAAGCTACCAGCCAAACGTCTACTGCGTGTTCCGGTGTGAAAGGTATAGAGAGCCAGTATAATTACTGGCGGTGAGACGTTCCATCTTCGTCCTCAGGAGTAACAACGTATCTGTGACGTTCTTCGATTGAGGTCACATACCATCAGGCGTACTGTTAGAACGTTTCTCACCCCATTCCAGTGAAATAAACAGTAATTTTAGCTTCGTGTCCTTCAATATAATAGGAAGGTAGAATAACTAGCGCTGAGTTACTACCAATTATTTTAATAAAGAAAGAAACTTTTTTTTTAAGATAAGAGGATATATTACAATATCTGGCAGAAAGGCGGAGGTTAGAACTTAAAAAAGAACACGTGGTAGTATTCAGGGCTCGCTCTTAAGAAACTTATTAGGTAAAACACGTTTAGATTAAAACAGCTCGATTTAACGGGATATTTATATTATCTGTGTTTTATTATTACTACCAATATATTCTTTGCCGCGATATAACTTTGATTGTATTATACGTATATAAATATTTATCACTACCAATTAAGTCGGAAAGTGGAAGTCGATGGATGCAGGTGGCTCAGGACCGAGCTTCGTGTTAATCTTTGGGGGAGGCCTATGTACAGCAGTGGACTTGTGATAGGATGAAATTATGATGATGATGACTAACAATTACATTAATGTTTTTTTTTTAATTACATTAATTCGCTGTGTTTTATCAAATATTATATCTGTATTAATTTTATGTCATCAATTATAAATTATTTTTAATTTAGATTTAATTTTATTTTCATAAAAAAAGCTTTTCAACATGCGTTATTTTGTAATTTGTTCCTTTTTTTTGTTTTTTTTTAATAATAATAAACATAAATAGTACTGCTGATAATTCGCAGTACAACCATCGTTGTGTTTTCCGGTTTGAAGAGTGTAGAGAGTATAATTAAGGACTGTGAGGCGTTCCATCTTAGTCCTCAAGGGTGACAATGCATCTGTGACTTTCTTGGTCTGTGGGTGCTCGCACGGACACCAACCGGCTCCAGTAGCCCCTCGCCATCAGGTGGACTCTTCGTTTCAATCACTGATTATCGACGAGATCAATGGCTAATTGCTACCGATAGACCGGAATGTATGCATATATTCACGCCTTTTTCCCAACGGGGTAGGCAGAGACAATCATCTTCCACTTGCTACGGTCCTGACATACGTCTTTCGCTTCTACCACTTTCATCGATCTTCGCATGCATGCTCGTTGGTTTAGAGCACTCTCGACCTGGCCTATTTCCAGAACGTCTCCGATTCGATCGTGTAATGTTCGCCTAGGTCTTCCTCTCCCGGCTCTACCATTCACACTCGCCTCGTATATTTGTTTCGCTAACCTACTTTCAATTCAAACCTCGACAATTTGTCCGTATGTCGCGATGAGCCGTTAGGGAGCTTATATATTTGTCCTCCTCCCTCGTCAACTCAAAGCACAATACGGCTTTCAAGTCCACGATCGCCGTGACTCATTTACTATTGACGTGGGAATCGGCACGTGATCGGCCACGCCGAGAAGTTTCCATTGTAAACGCCATTGTAAACGGGACAGGGACTGCCGGTATTGTTATCACGTCTGTACTTATTATTATATAGTTATTATTATATAGCAATTAATATATACTAATTGATCAGCGAGCTGAAGTGGCAATGGGCCGGCCACATAGCTCGCAGAACTGACAACCGTTGGGGAAAAAAGGTTCTCGAGAGGCAGCCACGTACAGGGGAACGCAGTGTAGGACGACCCCCCACAAGATGGAGCGACGACCTGCGCAGTGTTGCGGGAAGTCGATGGATGCAGGTGGCTCAGGACCGAGCTTCGTGGCAATCTTTGGGGAAGGCCTATGTTCAGCAGTGGACTTCTGATAGGCTGAAATGATGATGATGATGATATACTTATTGGTATAATTGTCATTAAAGTAGCAGTCTGTAGTTGCACACTGCTGGGCAAAGACCTCCTTCTCAAATATTCTCGAGGGTTTTGGAGGCGGGAAGGGTCCGGCGGCTCTAGTCCGGGTTGACGGGTTTCACTTAAAAATAGACATTTTGCTGACAAACCAAACTAAAATGACATTGAGTGTAGATCAAATTCCCATAATGTGGCAACACTGCGAGGTAAAATAAGTATATTTTTTTTTATGGGAAAGGCGGCAAACGAGCAATCGGTTCACCTAATGGTAAGTGATCACCGACGCCCGCGTACATCTGCAACACCAGAGGAGTTGCAGGTGCGTTGCCGGCCTTTAAGGATGTTTGGGAGATGGAAGGGAGGATGTGGAGGGGGGAGAGGGCCTCCGGTTACCTCACTCACAGGACGCAACGCAAAAAGCACAAGATGCCTCTACTTCACGCCGGTATTCTGCGAGGTCGTGACATTAACCCGCCACTTGACTCTACCACGTAGAAAAGAAGTGTGAATCTAGTGTGTAATTTAGCGCTTTTAAATTATTTACCGTCTAGCGAAATATAGCGCTTTATTCGATGCCATTTAGCGCTCAACGCTTGAACGGATATGGCAGCCCTGACCTTGGGTACTTCGTATATCGACTGTCTGCTTCCCACTTTACTAATACCCAATTTTTTGGACAATTCCTATAATTTTCATATTAACAAGTAGCCGTGGTAGCCCAGTGGTCTGAAACACTAAAATGATTAAAGGCAGTTTTAAGTGCTGTATTTACCACGTGAAACTTGCATGTCTGAGATATAAAAAAAAAAAAAATCGGGTATATTTAAGAAGGAGGCCTTTGCCCGGCTGTGGGCATTTAGAGGCTGGTAGTTTACTTGATTAAGTTTCACGTGACAACAATCGCGGGTATAAATAATATCCAAAAACTAATGGACTATCCATTAGCCATCTCAACAGCATGATTGTATTTTATTTAATCACAGATACTTCTGTGGAAATATGAGTGGCGTGGTTCAATCGGAAACAGTCGACTGTACTGTCGACATCCTATGACGACTCAGCGGTGGGCGGTGGGTTTCCTTAAATGTATAGATTTCGTAAGCACCGAGCGACACAAAGCAATGGTTCTTTAACGTTTACTCCTGAACGCAATCGGCTGACATCAACTATCCAGGACACTGAAGACACTAAATTGTGAATTCACAATGCAAATGTTATAAGATCATTCAGACGTGGCAGAGTCAAGCGGCGGCTTTCGCTGCTGCTCGAATGGACCGGCCCGACCGTGATAGTACCATAACCTCGCAGAATACCGGCGTGATCTTCTGCTTCTGCGTTCCTCTAAATCATTATTTTTTTATTAACACCTAGACATACAGGTTTCCTCAGTGAATACAGCATTTCAAATCGCTATTAACAATTTTAGTGGTGCCGTCACCGGGGCATCGGACCCCAGGTCGCTAGCGCTCTATGAGACTAAAGCGTGCGCCCTGACCACTGGGGTACCGCTCTCAGAATACCGGCGTGAAATAGAAGCAGCCTGTGCTTCTGAGTTTCGTTTATTTATATATTTATTTATTAAACTTCATATACATGAGAATGTATATAGGCGGACTTAATGCCAGAAGCATTCTCTACCAGTCAACCATTGGACGATGCAGAGATGAAATGAAGTAGGTGTAGGTGATAGAATAGAGAGAACTAAAGAAAGAAAAAAAATTATAATAAATGTAAATCTATATATAGATACAATATTTCAATACGCATACATACAATAATAAATACATACACACATACATTTATATATTTAAATATGTTAATAACTTAAATATTAAATATACATAAAAATAATAGTCTATTATTGAGATGATTCTGCTATTTTGTTAAGGATATCTTCCTTAGCTTTCATTTTAAGAAGTTTAGTGAGTGAGGTAACCGGTCAGTTCCCTCGTACTTATTAACAAGTTAAAGTGCCCACATGGCGGCACTGTTGGGCTTCACATCGGTAATCGGTTCTGGGGATTTATAAGTTTATCGAGATCGGTTTATTAGTTAGGAAAGAGGTTTTGCTGCCGGTTAGAATAGTCCGCCTCGATACTCCAGTTCTGATCCATCGATTCTTCTCGTGTCCTCGATATATTTTATTGTTTCTTAGGTTGTTCGCGGTGTCCTCCATCACCGCCGATCACGTAGAAGTGTTTCATGCTTTTAAATTAATTTAGCGTTCGCATTGCCGCATCCATTTGAGCACAGTGTCCTTATTGACTCCGCGTCACATCCGCATCGCTGTAGCAGCGCCCCCAATTTCTGAATAGTATTAATTATTCTTTAGCTGTAACGGATAGCTATCTCACCAACCCATGGGTTGACTGGGAGAGAATGCCAATAGGCATTAAGTCCGCCCTTTGTAACCTCCAATTGGAGTGTATGCAATAAAGTATTTTAAATAAAAAAAAAAAAAAAAAATAGCGAGCGATTTTGGCCCAGCCCTGGCTTTAGGCGAAAGATTAGCATGGACATACCTTTAAATTTTTTATAATCAAATAACTTAAGAATTCATTGAGAGGAGATAAGAAAATATTTTGAAGAACCTCAACGATGGCCAATAAATATTTTGTATGTCTCAGGGATCTGTTATACGGTATTTACCGAAGGGCTTTTTAACAAGTATTTAGTTGGGTAAGAAATGGAAATCCGAGACTTGGTCCTTCACTGCAGCCCGTATGAGGAAGCTCAAAGTTGCTCAGCGCGCTATGGAAAGGGCTATGCTCGGTGTTTCTCTGCGTGATAGAGTCTGCAACGATAATATCCGCAGCAGAACTAAGGTAACCGACATAGCCGTAAAGATCAGCAAGCTGAAGTGGCAATGGGCCGGCCACATAGCTCGCAGAACTGACAACCGCTGGGGAAAAAAGGTTCTCGAGTGGCAGCCACGTACGGGCAAACGCAGTGTAGGACGACCCCCCACAAGATGGAGTGACGACCTGCGCAGTGTTGCGGGAAGTCGATGGATGCAGGTGGCTCAGGACCGTGCTTCGTGGCAATCTTTGGGGGAGGCCTATGTTCAGCAGTGGACTTCTAATAGGCTGAAATGATGATGATGAAGAAATGGATGACAGGTGTCACGCGCGGATGTTGGAATCGAACTGGCTTTCTCGAATGTAATCAAGAACGCGAGAACAAACAGAAATGCTGACAAGGCTAGTGTTAGGGGCAGTGAGCATTAATATATACAGTGTGTATATATAACAGATCGAACCCTAGTCACTCGCGCTCTGTGAAACTAAAGTGAGCGCCCTGACCACTATACTACCACGGCTGGCCGACTGCACGGGTAGGAGCCTATGACCTACTAAATCTGTCCGATAAAAGGCATAAAGACATTCATTCCGATACTTACATCTGCACACATAGTATATGATCAAGTGATATCTAAAAATCATAAAATTAAAAAAAAAAGAAAAAATACGTGTGTGTCTAGGGACGCCCGACAGAAGTGATAACTTAAACTAATCTAAATTGAACTATTTAATATTGAAATTGTTTAACTAGAGAAAAGTTTAGGTTATTATTAATATGATAATGTAAGGAAAGGTTATATATAAATAAAATCTTTTACCGATAATAAAATATATTTTGTTCTTAGTAACAATTTTATACGCTCACTGTCAACAGTATATGTCTATCGCACACTGAACACTGAGTAGAGAGAGGGGGAAGCGTCTGTCCGGAACACGGCCAGCGCTGTGGGTTAGAGTGGGAGAGCAGGAGCCCGCCTGACGCCGCCGTGTGCGCGAGAGAAAGGGAGGCCAGACAGACTGGCGACGTAACGCGTTACGTAACGAAGCGCTTTGCCCTCCCAATAAGAAGTTACCATTTCGGTAAATAAATAAAAAAAGGAAGTATGTCCACATAATTCTTTCTCTACCCACGGCCACGGCCCCGGCTGCCGCTCATTGCATTTTAATAGCCGACAAATCCATCGCGATCGCGTGTCTGATTCTATCGAATTCCGTTTCGGTGAAAATCACACTTCAAATTATCACCGAGCTTCCGCGAGGCCCGGGGACGTCGTGGGGGGTAGGGGAGGGCTCGTTTCCACTTTTCAAAATTAAAGCCCCTAATGACCATTTAATATCTTACGTACCTGAAGACGTTATACTGATAAGCAACCAGTCGCGGTCGATGTTATTGCACCTGCCTCTACATTGAAAAAAAAAAATTGTGTGTCTGTGTGTGCAACTCACACACGGCAGATGTGAAACTTCAGAAGATAGTACTAGGATAATTAGACTCCCCTGCCCCTTCCACATCCTTCCTCCCATCTCCCAAATATCCCTAAAGGCCGGCAACGCACCTGCAGAACCTCTGGTGTTGCAGATGTACATGGGCGACGGTAATCACTTACCAACAGGTGACCCGTATCCTCGTTTCCCGCCTTTCTCATAAAAAAAAATAACTTTATGTACGAGTATTAGGCAATTCAAAGAAATAACTGGCGTATCCATGAAACGCTCATCAGCGCGGGTTTCCTCACCAGCATTCCTCGCAGCGCGGAGCACGCGGTGAACGTCTGCCTGTATGTTCTAGGGACCTCAGCAGGAACGAGCTAACAGCCATCAGCCGCCGCACATTCAGGGGTCTGACGGCGCTCAAGAGCCTTCACTTGGACGGAAATCATCTCAAGTGCATCGACGATAAAGCGCTGGAGCACCTGAAGAGCTTGGAAGTCCTGTAAGTGGTACATCGGTATATTTTTGAGGTATTTATATTTATTCTTATCTGGCTGTGATGTACATATTTTATTAATAAAAATAAATAAATAAAATCCAACCAGACGGAAGCCCTCGGCACGGGAGACCAGACCGCCGAGGTAACCCTAACGGGAGAAAGAGAATGAAATCGACGAACGATGCGAGCGGCATCGAGGAGCTCAGCCTTGTGACGGAGCCTTAACCGATTCGCAGAGACAATACCACTGCTGAATATGTTCAGCAGTGGTATTGCCTATGGGCCGTCCGCCAAGGATTGCCACAAAGCTCGGTCCTGAGCCACCGGCCTTCTCAACCGGGGTAGAACCGCGGCCTCGCAGAATACCGGCGTGAAGTAGAAGCATCTTGTGCTTCTACGTTTCGATTGGTGAGTGAGGTGACCGAAGGCCCCTCCCCTAGCCCGCCTCTCGATCCTCCTCCCCATCTTCCAAATATTGTAACAGGCTGGCAACGCACCTGCAGCTCCTCTGGTGTTACACATGTACGTGGGTGACGGTAATCACGTAACATCAGGGCGAGCCGCTTGCTCGATTTGCACCCTTTCACACAGAAAAAAAAAACTCTTCAATCTACTCATATTTCTCCACCAGTACGCTGAACAACAACAACCTGACGTATCTGTCGCTGGAGCCGGCGTCAGTCGCCCGCCTGCACACCTTGCGACTGACCGACAATCCGCTCGTGTGCGACTGTCGCGTCTCCCGTCTGCTGGCGGCCCTACGCGCCGCTGTCATTGTCGGTGTCGGTGCTAGGTGCGTTTTTTTTTTGTTAAAGTTTATAATTAAATAGATCCAGCACGTTAAGGACTTCACGGTCCAAGTTCAATCATGTCTAAGATAAAAGAGTAAGGAGAATCTATATAATACCGGATAAGGTTTCTTCAACGCTCAACCGAATCGAGTTTTCTCATGCTATCTATACATTAAGATCTTTTTCGAAACGCACACCAACGAGAAACTTCTAGAATGGTCCATCAATTTCAAAAGTGATAGGAAAAATAAAAGCGAACGTCTGAGCGCTGAACTTTAGATGAACCATATTTTTTTAAATAAAACATCCCTGTATCCATCCGAAAACAGTTGATTTTGAAATTGTTTGTCGTGTTAGCTTCTAACAAACAAACGACCAAAATTCGCCCTCTTCTGGATAATGATATGGTTTAATTTTCTTCCAGATGTCAAGCACCGGCAACGTTTAGAGGTGCTCTTCTCACAGAGCTTGAAGTTCACGAGCTGATATGTAATGGTAAGCCAGAGTTTCTTTAGATACCACACACTCTTCATTAGAAGTAATAAAATATCAACCTGTAAGTGCCCACGGCTGGGCAAAGGCCTCTCAAATTTCTAAGTAGTTTACTCCTCATTAATCTATAATAAATATTATTTTGTTTAATAACACGCTTTAGGCCTTCATTAACATTTGCATAATCTAAATACCCATTATCCGATTTCATTTCAGGACGAAGTGCATTGTCATACTACTGCATTGACCTATTTAAGTCCACAGCTGAACATAGGGTAAGAAGGCGAAGCAATTTTTCCCAACTTCTTAAAATAGACTTTCTGCCCATCAGGAATCGACGGATCTTCGTTTGTTCTGGTGTATTCCACCTTACATCCCGACTGACGCGTTTAACCTGATATTAACATAAAAGATATACTGAACCATTGAATATTTATTAACTTATGCTTCATCATCATTATCATCGTTTCAATTTATCATCACAAGTCCACTGCTGAACATAGGTTACAGCTTGCCACAAAGCTTCGTCCTGAGCCATCCATTAACTTCCCGCAACACTGCTCTCACTCTGCGTTCGCCTGTACGTTGCTGCCACTCGAGAAACTTTTTCCAACGCGTGTTGCCAGTGATGATTTACGGAACTGAGACTTGATCCTTCACTGAGGAAGATCAAAGTTGCTCAGCGCGCTGTGGAAAGGGCTATGCACGGTGTTTCTCTGCGCGATAGAGTCTGCAACGATGATATCCGCAGCAGACATAGCCTGCAAGGATCAGCGAGCTGAAGTGGCACTGCGCCGGCCACATAGCTCGCAGAACTGACAGCTTATGCTTAATTTTAGTTTATTGCACTACAATTTCCTTTCTAACTGTTTTACTGTACATCGCCAACGTTATGTGACAGAGTTAATATTTAGTATAAAAAAAAAGTTTTAAGCTTATTTCACTTCACTTCATAAAGAAATCCTCTCGTCCTTAGACGTTCAATGTAAATAAATGACATAATGTATCGGTACTAGATTAACTATTCAGTATTATTTTATTTCCAGGTCCAATCACAACAATCCAGGGCGAATGCTCAGCAGAACCGCGATGCCCCCCGCCCTGCCGCTGCACAGCAGAAGGCACCATGGATTGCAGGGAGAAACTAATTTCCGAATTGCCGTCTACCATACCGCACCGCACTACTGAAATGTTAGTCGCAATTGAGATCAATCGAATATTAGTATGAATGGAATAGTTGCGGACCTAAAAGGGTACCCTAAGAGAATCGAAAATTCCGAACGTAGCGTTAATTTTTTTTTTATTCAATCGCTGTTGAGATACAAGGCATGTGTGGCAAAGTTTCGCAATGAATTTTATCCACGTCTTATCGTCTCTGTGATGGCACTAGAGAGCTGAAAAACTAAAAGATGTTGGGTCCTAACGCAATGCCTAGTAATAACCGGTCATAAGTTATTTATTTTATTTATTTATTTAAACTTTATTTGCACATTACAGAACAAAAAGGCAGACTTAATGCCAAGAGGCATTCTCTACCAGTCTACCATTAGATTGAACAGAGAAAATGTAAAAGGGTGCACAGTAATATTATGTTCATATTATTTAAAAGGATCTTTGGGGGATGGGTGGTATGATGAGGATGGGAGACCGAACGAAACGCTGAAGCACTAGATGCCTCTGCCTCTAGTTCACGCCGGTATTCCGCGAGTACGTGGTCTGGTCTCTCCGATCGAGCCGGCCCATTCGAGCAGCAACAAAAGCCGACGCTTGGCTCTGCTACTTAAGAAATTAATATTATTACTTTATACACGTTTATTAGTGAACATTTATTTATTTATTTATTTAAACTTTATTTGCACATTACATAACTAAAAGGCGGACTTAATGCCAAGAGGCATTCTCTACCAGTCTACCATTAGATTGAACAGAGAAAATGTAAAAGGGTGCACAATAATATTATGTTCATATATATATGTACTCGAATATTATACTACAATATAATACTTATATAAGACGGTACTTAGACATACATGTAATTATAGTTGTACATTATGTAAAACACATTACACACTGTACATACATATTTATATAACCTTTTATACATATATGTATATGTATAAATATACACAATGCATACGTAAACTTACATGATTTCTTATGTTATAAAAGAAAAAAAAATGTTCTTCAACTGCACTACTATTGCATCGCTAGGTAATAATCCCAAAGTAAACGCTTGAAAGTGCCTTTACTGGTGGCTGTGCGTATACTATTTGGCAGCTCGTTCCAGAGTCTGACAGCGTGATGGGTAAAAGAATTGTGTAAGAAGCCGATCGACTGTTGAATTTGTTAATTTTTTACATTTGTGCTTCAGTCGTCTAGAGCAGAACGAGATCACTGAAGTGGGCGCCGGTGCGTTCGCGCCAGTGAAGAGAGTCGCACGCATCGACCTCTCCAATAACAAAATTGTCAAGATCGCCGCCGACGCTTTTAACGGCCTTACGCAGCTGACTTCTTTGTAAGTTTATATTAATAAAATTTACTAACTCGAGACAGAAGATCTTCTTATTTGCTTCTTGTTTGTAACAGCAGAACAAAGTACAACCTACGTGGCCGCTGGGATCAGTATCAGGTAAAAAGGTAACGATAGGTTTACGCGGTGGAGCCAAGCGGCGGCATTTGCTGCTGCTCGAATGGGCCGGCTCGACCGGATTGATACCACGGCCTCGCAGAATACCGGCGTGAAGTAGAGACATCTTGTGCTTCTGCGTTTCGTTCGGTGAGTGAGGTAACCGGAGGCCCACTCCCCCTCCCAATTCCCCTCCTCTTCCCTCCCATCTCCCAAATATCCTTAAAGACCGCCAACGCACCTGCAGCATCTATGGTGTTGTAGATGTATGAGTCCGTTAAAAAAAATTAAAAAAAGGTCCAGGTAACCCCACCTGCATAGTGTTGCGAGAAGTCGACTGAGGCAGGTGGTTCTGGACCGTGCTCTGTGGAAATCTTTGGGGGTGGTCTCTTGAGGTCTCGAGAGCCGATTGGTTAGGGAATCTGCTTTTGAATCGAGGAGAGAGCTTGTTTAAATAAGTTCTTTCTATAAGTTTTATCTAAACGACGTGTTAGGTCCAGATGAACTCTGGTAAGAAGGGAGTTGACGGGACTAAGATAACATTTTTTTTATGGGAAAGGCGACAAACGTTCGAGCGGTTTACCTGATGGTAAGTGATTACCGTCGCCCGCGTACATCTGCAACACCAGAGGAGCTGCAGGTGCGTTGCCGGCCTTTAAGGGCTCACTCACCGAACGAAACGCAGAAGCACAAGATGCCTGAAAGTGCTGTGTACATAGGCGTGGAAGTTTATAATTGTATTGCTGTTCACTGTCACTGTCGCGATGGAAGTCAAATTTATCACAGGACACAGTTTTTTATTTTTTTTTATTTGTTTATTTTGTAACCTATTTATATTTACAAATTTTGACTTATAGTATGAGTAAACCTTCATAGGTTTGTGTACATACTAGTATTCACTGATATTCGTTCAACCAACCAACGCGGTACCATATCCAAATACGGTTTATCATATTCATATCATACTAATATAAACTAATATAAATTTATTATTATTTAACATATTTGTGTGAGAAATCATCTGTAGAAGTATTTCCAAGTGCAGAAGTAAGTCTGCGAAACTAGCTATCTTCAAATCAGTGTATAGCCAGTTGCTTCACAGATAATATTCATTGTCCACAGAGTTCTATATGGCAACAAGATCAAGGACTTACCTGCTGGAATATTTCACGGGCTCACTTCCTTACAGCTTCTGTAAGTATACCATCATTTATTTATTTATGCTGACCCCTCCCCGCCCATGGACTCCTGCAAACAAGTTCAATTGACGAAGGTTACAGGTGCATCGTCACCCCTGAGAACTGTGATGGATTGCCTCACAGTCTGCTATTATACAGGCTCTCTATAATGGTCTCTAAAATGGTAGTTGGTAGAGGGGAAGACCTAGGCGAACATTTGACGATCAAATCGGAGACTTTCTGGAAAAAGGCCAGGTCGAGAGTGCTCTAAACCAACGTTAAAAGTGGAAGAAGCGAAAGACGTATCTCAGGACCGTAGCAAGTGAAAGACGTAGATTGTCTCTGCCTACCCCGTTGGGAACAAGGCTTGAATATATACTATACTATACTATACTCTCTATAACCGAAATACAGAACCTCTGATTAGCGGTAGATATATATAAGAGAGACCTGCACAGCGGCTCATAAACAGGAAATGTGGTAGAACGTGGTCCTTTACTGCAGACTGTAAGAAATCCATAATGAAATCCGATGATGAATATACATGAAGGAAGACATTGGTTAGCGTCAAATTAATTTCATTATTGCGTTGCAGGCTTCTCAATTCAAACGAGATCTCGTGCATACGAAAGGATACGTTCAGAGATCTACAGAGCTTGAAATTATTGTAAGTATGACCCAACAAGTTCTATTTCAATCATTTATCTACTCATTTGTACTGTACAACTCTATTCAAAGATGTGTACTGTACAACACTTTGAAAAAGATTTATCTGCGGATTTAGTACTGTACAACTGTAGGTGAAAGATTTATCTACTCATTTGTACTGTACAACTCTACGTTAAAGATCTGTACAATACAACACTTTGACAAAGATTTATCTGCGCATTTGTACTGTACAACACTTTGACAAAGATTTATCTGTGCATTTAGTACTGTACAACTCTATGTCAAAGATCTGTACTGTACAACACTTTGACAAAGATTTATCTGCGCATTTAGTACTGTACAACTGTAGGTGAAAGATTTATCTGCGCATTTAGTACTGTACAACACTTTGACAAAGATTTATCTGTGCATTTAGTACTGTACAACTCTATGTCAAGATCTGTACTGTACAACTGTAGGTGAAAGATTTATCTACCATTTGTACTGTACAACACTTTGACAAAGATTTATCTGCGCATTTAGTACTGTACAACTGTAGGTGAAAGATTTATCTGCGCATTTAGTACTGTACAACTGTAGGTGAAAGATTTATCTACTCATTTGTACTGTACAACTCTAGGTCAAAGATTTATCTACTCGTTTATAATGTACAACTCTATGTCAAAGATCTGTACTGTACAACACTTTGACAAAGATTTATCTGTGCATTTAGTACTGTACAACTCTATGTCAAAGATCTGTACTGTACAACACTTTGACAAAGATTTATCTGCGCATTTAGTACTGTACAACTGTAGGTGAAAGATTTATCTGCGCATTTAGTACTGTACAACTCTATGTCAAAGATCTGTACTGTACAACACTTTGACAAAGATTTATCTACCATTTGTACTGTACAACTCTATGTCAAAGATCTGTACTGTACAACTGTAGGTGAAAGATTTATCTACCATTTGTACTGTACAACTGTGGGTGAAAGATTTATCTGCGCATTTAGTACTGTACAACTCTATGTCAAAGATCTGTACTGTACAACTGTAGGTGAAAGATTTATCTACTCATTTGTACTGTACAACTCTAGGTCAAAGATTTATCTACTCGTTTATAATGTACAACTCTATGTCAAAGATCTGTACTGTACAACACTTTGACAAAGATTTATCTGTGCATTTAGTACTGTACAACTCTATGTCAAAGATCTGTACTGTACAACTCTAGGTCAAAGATTTATCTGTGCATTTAGTACTGTACAACACTTTGACAAAGATTTATCTACTCGTTTATAATGTACATCTCTATGTCAAAGATCTGTACTGTACAACTGTAGGTGAAAGATTTATCTACTCATTTGTACTGTACAACTCTAGGTCAAAGATTTATCTACTCGTTTATAATGTACATCTCTATGTCAAAGATCTGTACTGTACAACACTTTGACAAAGATTTATCTGTGCATTTAGTACTGTACAACTGTAGGTGAAAGATTTATCTACTCATTTGTACTGTACAACTCTTGGACAAAGGTTTATGTGCGCATTAATTGTTATCTTTATTCCAGATCACTCTACGACAACAACATCAGATCAGTTCCGAACGGTACATTCGACTCACTGACAGGGATTCAAACTTTGTGAGTAAACATAAGCAGTTAACTGTATTTACTAACTTTTTAATACTAATATAGTCATGCTTTTGGCAACCCTATCCTATAGTACAATCAGCCAATACACAGTGAAAGGTAACATAACCCCGCTGTACTAAAATATCCGTGCCTTTCTAAGTCCGTGCCAAGAGTTCCCTGTCTAATGGCCAATAGGGTTATAGACCCCTTTTCCCTGCGATGAGGCTCGCGACCTCTAATCTGAAGGAGAGGCGAAATGTGGTAATCCGATACGACTGCCTACCCCCGCGGGTGACTGGCGCGAATGAATCAACTTGCAAGAATCTCCGGATACAAACATCAGTTGTCAACTGTGTAAGATATATATAGCGCGAGTGACCTGGGTTCGATCCCCGTTGCCGGCAACACTAGAATTGTTAATAGCAATTTTAAGTGCTGTATTTACCACGTGCTCGGCGGTGAAGGAAAACTACGCGAGGAAACCTTGCATGTCAGAGAAATAATAAAAAAACATTATTTCGGGGACACGTAAAGCCCGCCGACCCGCACTGGAGCAACCTGGCGGGTGGTTCCCGGCTCCTAAACCCTCTCTGATACTCGCAATTGAGAAGGAGGCGCTTTCCCAGCCAGTGGGCACTTACAGGCTGCTACTTTGCTTTTACTAGTATAGTGCCGCAAGTGTACGCCGAAACATAGAAAGAGAGAGAGAGAGAGACAGAACAAAAACAGAGAGGGCACTCAATCGTCTACATCTTCACGCATGAGATGTAACGCTTATAGGGTAAAGGAAGAGTCAGAACCATACTTTGACCTGAGATCAACAATTCTTGTATTTCGGCATCCATTCGTTTGGCGAAAGTCGGCAGTGCGAGTGTATAATGTTTATGGCCCGCAGGCATTTGGGACGCAACCCGTTCACGTGCGACTGCTCCCTGCGCTGGTTGGCCGCATACCTGCGTAGAAATCCGATAGAGACCTCGGGGGCGAAGTGCGACACCCCGAAGAGGTTGAACCGGAAGAGGATCGACGCGTTGCGCGACGAAAACTTTAAATGTAAACGTAAGTATGACGTGTGTACCTGCTGTGTTCCGGCTCGAAGGATGGCTCAAGTCCAGTCTGGCATTACTTAGTCCTCGGTGGGGGAGACGGGGGTAAGGGAGGGGGGGGGTGTGACCTTCGATTGACGTTATCTCCTTCTCCATGCTCGATGTCAACACCTTCGTCATCAATATTTCAGCCTATCACAAGTCCACTGCTGAACATAGGCCTCCCCCAATGATTGCCACGAAGCTCGGTCCTGAGCCACCTGCGTCCTTTCGACTTCACGCAACACCGCGCAGGTCGTCTCTCCATCTTGTGTTTAATTAGATATTTTTTTTCTAAATCTTTTTAAGTGAATCCCCGCTCAGGGAACTTCACTAGAGATCCCTTTAGCTTCGTGGCAGCGGTGAGAGAATCTGCCATTTCCCTTCTCTGTGGGTGTCGTAAAATAATGTCGATAAATATTCAAGTGATAACGAGACTCCCTACTCGTATCTCTATCTCACGGAGGGGCGATAGTTGGGTTGCGGTGGCAGGTTTGATTGCGCTGAGTCGTGCCAAATGGGGTATAATATTTGCCATACGCTTAGGATGATCGACGTAATTACAATATTTTATAGAATTTACTGAAAGATTCGTCTGTATATATATATAAACGTAACATAACCTCCAAAACGAACTGATACCTCAGACCCCCATAGCCTTAACTAAAAGTGGTTTTTGACCTCTTTGGGAATCCCTGATCTAGATTAAAAGCTTGACGACTCCTTATTTGTGATGGATGCAGGAGAAAGAGACGGTATATTCCCAAGGAGGGTGTAAGGAACACACCTCCTGGTAAACGGTGGTGTGTTCATTGATAAATGGTAAAGATTGACAGGTAAACTAAGAATATTAATATACATTTGATATTGAAAAAAACATTAAATAAAAGAAACAAGACGCCAGGGTGTCTTGCCAGTTCTTCACTGAGATGGTCATGTTTGCGAACCGTTGTAGATTTTTACGTTCACAGGAGCTTTAAATAAGCTTTACTGTTATTTTGACTTTGACATATGTATCTACCCAGCGGGCGAGGAAGGGGAGGCCGGCGCGGGGGCGTGCGGCGCGGCCGGCGCATGCCCGGCGGCATGCGCGTGCGAGTGGGACCCGCGCGGCGTGCGCGTCGCATGCGCCAGAGCGGGACAGACTGACGTGCCGCGCGACCTGCCCATGCCCACGCATGCGCTGTGAGTTACACGCGTTCACGTATTATTATTTAATATATGAAGCGCCAATAGCCTAATGGCTTAGTAGGGAGAAACACGACATCGCAGGTTAGAGCCCGCCATTTGACCGTGGTCGTGAACCACTCCAGATACAGGCACATTTTTTTTAAATTAATAAGTTCCGCAAATATCAATTTACTCTGTTTAGAGCCAAGCGGCGGCTTTTTCTGCTTCACGAATGGGCCGACCCGATCGGGTTAGTGAGCACCTTGTGCTTCTGCGTTTCGTTCGGTGAGTGACGTTACCAGAACACCTCTTCCCCCCCCCCCCCCTCCACTCCCTCTATGCTCCTACCTGTCATCCCTCCCATCCCCCAAAAATCATTAAAGGTCATCAACTCATCTGCAGCTCCTCTGGTGTTGCAGATGTACGCGGGCGACGGTAATCACTTACCATCAGGTGAACCGCTTGCCGGTTTGCCGCCTTTTCTTTAAAAAAAAAAACAAATGAAAACTGTAACAAGAACCGATTGATTTCTAGACTAATGCCGGACAATAATCTGCGCCAAATCAAGTCGGACGGTCTGTTCGGACGTCTGCCGGATCTGAGCAAGCTGGATTTCCGTAATAATGGTGAGTTCTAACCACGTCGAGAGTACTCTAAACCAACGAGCATGCATGCGAAGATTGATGAGAGTGGAAGAAGATTGTCTACCCCCTACCCCAGTCTACCCCATTGGGAACAAGGCGTAAATATATACATACAAACATACACAGCAGTGTAATTAAAGATACTACAGAAGAAAAAGAGATAGTTGTAAGTTGACTTAAATATATAACGACGTTAAATACATTACCTGTGTTAATATTGAAATTATAATCCTTATAGTGTTCTCGAGAGGCAGCCACGTACAGACAAACACACTGCAGGTGGCGCAGGACCGTGCATTGTGGCAATCTTTGGGGGAGGCCTATGTTCAGCAGTGGTCTTACAACAGCTTGTGGCTGTATTGATGATAATCCTTATACAGGTTGAAAGCAGGATTAAAACCCGGACAGCGCACGCCCGGGGCGTACGGCCGATAGACGTGTTGCAACAGTGTCAATTCTAATGTTATGACACGTTAAGGGTCTGTGACCTGGGTCTCGTTTTCCTAATTATTAGCGCGCAAATATATCATGTGTCAAAACAGCAAAAACTAAAAATTATTCTTCTGCTAGACTAATGTACTTACTTATATAATCGGTATTTGGTATATGAACTAGAAGCAGCATGTATAATGCGAGGTCAGATTTAATGTCGTAACGTCGCATCCAGCCTATATAGTACACATTTCAAGTGGTGATTGCGTTAGAATGGTAGAGACTCGAGTTTGGAAGAATCTTGAAAAATGTCAAAGCTTTCAAATCCAAATAGAAACTACAGCTCGGTATCCTTGATGATTACAGTTAGACCTCGCTGCTTCGATGAGACTTACGCCCTGCAGTAGATTACACACACGTCGAGTACCCGAACGAATCTCATTATCTCCCAACTTTCACCTGCAGGTATAACAGAAATAGAGGACAACGCGTTCGACGGCGCTGCCAACATGCAGGAGCTGTTGCTCGATGGCAACCTGCTCGCTAAGGTTACGGACAAAATGTTCTTCGGTCTGCACAGTCTAACAACACTGTAAGTATGTCTTTCTTACAGCGCGAGACTAATAAACGAAACGTAAAACGCGGTAGAGCCAAGCGGCGACCTTTTGCTGCTGCTCGAATGGGCCGACTCGACCGGGTTGGAATTTTTTTTTTTATAGAAAAGACGGGAAAGCAGCAAGCGGTTCACCCGATGGTAAGTGATTACCGTCGCCCACATACATCTGCAACACCATAGATGCTGCAGGTGCGTTGCCGGTCTATAAGGATATTTGGGAGATGGGAGGAAAGAGGAGGGAAATAGGGAGGGGGAGTGGGCCTCCGGTTACCTCACTCACCGAACGAAACGCAGAAGCACAAGATGTCTCTACTTTCAAGTCGGTATTCTGCGAGGCCGGTGCATCATGCGTAACCGGTGGCTCTCTCCTTCTCTCACTCCTTCCCCATCCTCCTCCTCGTGCGCTCTTATCTCCCAAATTCATTAAAGTTCACCTCTATTTTTGCAGATGTACGTAGGCGACGGTAATCACTTACCATCAGGTGGACCGCTTGGTCGTTTGCCGCCTTTCTCAACAAAAAAAAAAACGTTGTCATTCTTTGAGGACTAACATTGGAATGCCACAGCATGTAACCACACTTACTCTCCATGCCCTTAAAACTGAAACTAAACAGTGGTAGAAAAAGTATTGTTCAAATGTGCTATTTTTACCGCGTTGTCTTATACGCTATAATATAACGTAAAGCTAGCAGGCAACGACTGGTCTTCCAGCCGCTGATGCGCTATACGCTTTTTGCGACGTTGATCTGTGCGTATAGCTATACACAACGATCGTTCGGTTCGTTTATATTTTTAGCGCTAATCGAAAGGTAAATTAGCTCACGCTAAACCTTATGTCCATTTAGCGTGCTATGTTACAGCGCTATACTCTATATCGACAGTTATTCAGAAATCAGTAAAATGGTGGAACCTTCACGGATGTCTCTCAAGCAGAGGGCTTGGCTTCCTCCGCCTGGGCTCCAAGCGGCTAGCTACACGCTTTATTGACAAGGACTTTATTTTCCTCTTTTCTAGGTCCTTAGCTGATAACAAGATCAAATGCATCACGCCGGGAGCATTCGACCACTTGAACATGTTATCGACGCTGTAAGTATCGATTCAATTAGATTACAGTTTCTAACCCACACACCTATAATCATCATCACCATCATTTCAGCCTATCACAAGTCCACTCCTGAACATAGGCCTCCCCCAAACACACCTATAACGTGACTTAGAAATTGTAATATCTCGGCTGCTACAGATAACCTCTACATAGGCTGCTGATGCACATCCTAAATTAAAAACAAATCCGGCTCGAAGGACCATTGGTATGTTAGTACGTTTAATTTCAAATTCAATTCAATTTTATAAAAATATTCAACGCAGTCAAACTGCTACCATATTAAATAAGAAAGAAGCAATGCTTTGCGCCTCATAACGCGAATAACATTGGTGGGAGCGCATTAATAGATTTTTCTACGTTACTTGATTTAACCAACTTAAATCTCTGCGAATTTTTTAAACTGCATTTATGTGTAACATGAAAATAAAGCAATCACTAAGATAACACTGCGATTAACACGTCTGAAGTGTTTTTTTTTTTTAATATTTCATCATCATCATCATCATTTCATCCCAATGATTGCCTGAGCCTGACCTGCATCCATCGACTTCCCGAAACACTACCCAATAATTAAATATTTAATTTAGGTTAATATGTTTAAAGACATCCAGATAAAAAAAAAATGGTTGTTATCTATAGATTTTTTTCATTAGCCTGAGATTCAAGTAGAATAGAATCGTTTTGAATATCACTACTCTAGTCCTTGCAGTTTGTTTAATATTTTAAAACGATAAACTACATAAGCGTTAGAGATGCGCATTATTGCTTATTCTAAACTATTTCCAAATATAAACAATTGTTAACTTTTATTTACAGAACCCTATCGGGCAACCCGCTGCACTGCAGCTGCCACGTCGGCTGGCTGGCCGGCTGGCTTCGTAGCCGACGGCTTGCTCCGGGAGCCACTTGCGCTTCCCCGGCTTCCTTGCGCGGTGCAAACTTGCAACATTTGGAGCAGGCCGACTTCAAATGTACCCGTGAGTAGTATTTACCATCAAAAATTTAGCCAATTACATAATAGGGGCAGGCAGATATTATGTATTTCCATTTTCGACCACTCAGCATAGCTTAAAGGGCTCCCCACTTTTCGCCCCTCCGGGAGATAGAACGTAATTGACTGTGAGCCACGATCTTGTTATATTCCCGGAAATCGCCATGAGATTTGAAAGCCTTTTTTCTTAGACGGCTCTTACACCACCCACGGGAATATAGACGCTACTATAGCATGACTTCACGTCGCATGTCTTTTAACTATTATAACTTGGACTCGAGAGCCTTTATGGCAACAGTGTTTAACATTCTGCCGGCGCCAAAGTAATATTAAATATATTTTTAAATATCAGTCAAAAGTTGTTCGTTTTACTATTTGCTTGTTAACTTTTGCTCTAGATTTTGTTTGTTGACATTAAAACGAAAATAGGCGATTTCCGGCCTTCAATTGAATTTTTCCATTACTGTATTTATTTCTTTATTTGTTTAAACTTTATTTGGAACATTACAGAACAAAAAGGCGGACTTAATGCCAAGAGGCATTCTCTACCAGTCTACCGTTAGATTGAACAGAGAAAATGTAAAAGGATGCACAAAAATATTATGTTCATATATATATATACTCGAATATTATACTACAATATAATACTGTACACATTCACAAGCACTTCCTGCAACAAACAAAGCTAACACAGAAATGAAAATAAACCAATAAAAGACACAACCATTCGTTTTCGAGTTCGCGCCAAAAGTCCCAAAAAATAGATTATAAAGTATATATAGATTATGGTGTTGTTTTTTTCCTTCCAGCCGAGGACAAAGGCTGCCTGTCCCCGGAGTACTGCCCGGCGGCGTGCACGTGCGCAGGCACCGTGCTGCGTTGCGCGCGCGCGCAGCTGCCAGCGCTGCCGGCCAACATCCCGCGCCAGACCACCGAACTGTGAGTGTCCCACACTAATAAAGGTGGAGGGGCGGGGGGGAATAAAGGAGACGCCCGTGAAAGGCTTCAACATCAGATTAAAATCTAGCAGACCTATCTGGGTAGTATAACCTTTAGGCTAGCTGAAAGTGGCACACCTGGAAACCGCTTGCTTGCCACCTACGTCAACTGCAGGTGAGTGAGGTAACCGGAGGCCCACACCCTCTCCCCAAACCCCTCCCTGACACTTCTCTCATCCCCCAAAATGTCCTTAAAGGCCGGCAACGCACCTGCAGCTCCTCTGGTGGTGCAGATGTATATGGGGACGGTAGACACTTACCATCAGGTGAGCCGCTTGCTCGTTTGCCATCCCTTCACATAAAAAAAAAATTTGTGTTACTTTCTATTATTATCATGTTCAATTAATATGTTTTAGTAACTTTGTATTAAAGGTAAAGTTAGGGTACTTAATCTCCATGATATCAATCGATAAAGTAACAGCCTGTTAGAGCCCACAGCTGGGCAAAGGCCTACTTTCAATTAGGCTTTTGGAGCCCGGAAGGCTGGTCCAGTGCAAGTTGGCGGACCTCATATATCCTCGAAATTTTTTTTTATGTTATTTCTATGACATGCAGGTTTCATCGCGATAACAATTCTTGTGGTGCCGGCACTGGGGGTGAACCCAGGTCACTAGCGCTCTATGAAACTAAAACGCTCTGACCGCTGAGCTACCACATCTCTCTCTTATCATCATGGTTCAGTGGTAGAATCAGTTGGTAATTGTCTTTTTCTCTTTATCACCAGATATTTGGAATCGAACGAGCTGACGAGCATCGAGCCCGAGCAGATCCGGCATTTGACCCAGCTGACGCGCCTGGACCTCTCCAACAACAAGATAACAGTCCTCTACAACAACACCTTCGAGGGTCTCACCAAGCTGTCGACCCTCATCGTCAGCTACAACCGACTGAGATGTGTTCAGGTAACTGCTCCCCGACACCGGTACCGCGACACCAGTATCTAACCGGCACAGTGAATGGCGTACTTCGCCGAAATTAGTCCTGGGTTTAAATCCCAGCTCTCCGCAACTCCAATAGGACATCTCAGGAGAGTCGGAAATTCTTCATTTTATGTTATGTGTACGTTTTAGTTGTGCTCGTCATATATATATAAGTAAAGAAAAAAAGGAAATCAGCAGCCTGTAAGTGCCCACTGCTGGGCAAAGGCCTCCTTCTCAAATATCTGAGAGGGGTTTTTGAGAGCCGGGAAGGGTCCGCCACGCTGCTCTAGTGCGGTGCTGGCCGGCTTCACATATCCCCGAAATATTTTCTTTTGCTATTTCTCAGACACGCAGATTTCCTCACGATGTTTTCCTTCACCGCCGAGCACCTGATGAATGCAGCACTTAAAATTTCTTTTAGCAATTACGAAACAGTGGAAGGTTGTAATGACATTCGAGAAGCGATTTTTTTTTTAATTCTTTAGTCGAAATAGACGATTTCATTTGATTTGGAAACCCTTAACACTGCAACGTTTCTTGCAGCGCGACGCCCTCAAGGGTCTAACGCAGCTCCGGGTGCTGTCGCTGCACGGGAACAACATCTCCATGTTGGCAGACGGCGTGTTCAGAGACCTGCAGTCCATATCTCACGTGTAAGTGGAATTCACTTTGTATTTTTGAAAAAAAAACTTGACACTTCTGTGGGTCAGTTGCGTCTACCCCCACGTCCCCTGCCCGCTTCCTATACCCGTCCTCCTTCCCCATTCCCAAATAACCCTAAAGAGCGATAACGCACCTGCAGCTCCCTCAGGTGTAGCTGATAACATACCATCGGGTGGGACGCTTGCTGATGATGTCAGCAGCAGAACTGGGGTAACCGACATAGCCCCAAGGTTCAGCGAGCTGAGGTGGCAAAAAGGGTGGGGGGTTGGGAAAGGTTCTCGAGTGGCAGCCGCGTACAGGCAACCCCCCACAAGTCAATGGACGCAGGTGGCTCAGGACCGAGCTTTGTAGCAACTTGGGGGTGGCTTATGTTCAGCGGTGGACTTTCAAATGATGATGATGATGAGGCGCTAGCTCGTTTGCACACGTTCCCATAAAAAGAACTCGTTTCTTTATAAAGGGGTGGAAGTAATGTCGGTTATTATACAATATAAATACTTACGCCTGTCACCCACAGGAGTAAGCAGAGTTTAAGGAATTCAAAGTGCATCCCCGCAACCCACATTTCTTCTCTCCAGGAGAATTATCTTAACCAGACAGCGAGCCTTATTGCGGAGTTTGCTCCCGGAGATCTTCATGATATGTTCGAGGCTTTTCCCTTAATTGCCGCTCACGACACCCACAAGGACAAAGGGGGCAGACTGATTCCTATGGTGCTACCACATGCAATGTTTCTGCCATTTCTCTCAATATTATTTTACTACCAACAGAATATAACGGCAACCTTGCCACCTTCCAGGGCCCTGGGTTCGAACCCGCTGTACTGCGACTGCAGCGCGCGCTGGCTGTCCGAATGGGTGAAGAGCGCTGGCGAATACGTCGAGGCTGGTATCGCCAGGTGTGCGGAGCCAGACAGGATGAGGGATAAGCTGGTCTTGAGCACCCTCTCGAGCGCCTTCGTTTGTACCGGTGAGCATTTATGACTTCTGAACCTATCACCACCACATTATTGGATCACGAATGCTTATTTATTATGTATGGGTGCAAGAAGCTTTATCTAGAAGATTCCAGCGCAATCTGTTTTAGTGGGGAGGACATCTGCTTCATCGGCGTGTTAGTCCACTGCTGGACTTGGGCCTCTCCCAGAAGGAGGATCGACGATCGCAGTACCGGACACCTCGCACCTCATACGCTGCAGACCGTCATAGGTCTGCTTCATTTTGTTCGGGTAGTTTTCATGTTGGTTATCCTGCCATCTGTCGGTAGACATTGTAATTTTCGAAGGCTTTTTCCCTTCTTTCCTTCTTACGACACCCACGGGAAGGGAAAAGGAGGGGGAGGTGATTCTAAATATAAATATATAGTAAGATTCACAGTATGTATGTGTGTATGTTTGAACGGATTTAACTTTATAAAAACGGCTAATCAGTATTTGACGAATTTTGATGGTTTATTTATATGTTTCTTATGATTCTGGAAGCGCTATAGGCTATATGTTTTAATGTGAAAGTTTATATGTGAGACATAGATTATGCCATGGCAAAGAGTATATAGAATACTTATTGTGGAATCAGCTGTCGCCAGCAGTATTTCCGTACAGTTACGACTTAGGGACCTTCAAGAAAAGAGCTTATTCCTTCCTTAAATGCCGGCAGCGCATCTGTAGCTCCTCTGGTGTTGTGGATGTTCGTGGGCGTCGGTGATCACTTACCATCAGGTGAGCCGCACGCTCGTTTGCCCCCTTCTTCTATGATAAAAAAAAAAATCTCGAACGACAGTTCCTCTCGGAGTCACGGGCAGCCGCTATTTTGTTTGTTTGTATTTGCGACTGCGCCGACAGAGGAGCCGCCCGAGGAAGTGGTGTCGAAGTGCGACCGCTGCCGGCGCAACCCGTGCCTGAGCGGCGGCACGTGCGCGGCGACCCGCGGCGGCTTCACGTGCGCGTGCGCGCGCGGCTTCCACGGCGACGCGTGCCAGCACCGCATCGACGCGTGCTACGGCTCGCCCTGCGCCCACGGCACCTGCCAGCTGCTGGAGGAGGGCCGCTTCCAGTGAGCGCATGCTTCACATATTTTCTTATTGAGATCAACAGCGTTACAGTAACCTTGCCTTAACAGCCTATAGCAGTAGTCCACTGCAGATAGGACTCCCACTTAAGGAGGATTAGTTCTAATCAACAAGACACCTCGCTCACTTTAGACGGTGCAGCTTTAGTCTGGATTTTCATTTCGGTCTGGTGTATTTCGAAACGATTATCCCGCCATCTATCGGCAGCCACTGCACTGCGACTTTCAAAGTTTTTCCTTAGCCGCCTCTGGAGACACCCGCTGGAAGAAATAATAACATGAAAGTAATTTAATTACACATAAGAAAAGTCAATAAAGGATATTCCAATAAATTAATTTAACTAGACTTGGTGAGGGACAAACAACACGAGATTACACCACGTACTATTTTTAAATTAAAAAAAAAAACTGTATCTGTATAAATGTATTTAAAAAATCGTTTAGCCATAAGCTATACGCATAACACCCCACTCAATAGTTTTGTCTGTTTGCCTGTGTACCTAATTGTTCAGGCATCACGCAAAAACTGCTAGACCAGGTTTGACGCTCTTTTAAAAAAAAAACTGCGGTACTGTTCTCTTAATCTTAATTTTACTCAAAAATACTTGACCAATTGGAAAAATGTTTACATAGAAAAAAAACCTATTGCTCAAATTAAAAAAAAAGCATGTGTGTACTTATGTATACGTAAGAAGTCATACTTCTTTAGCTAAACAAAAATAACTAAAAAAATTTATAAAGATACAGATATAATTAACTTTAAAAGGCTTTAAAATAAACTATTTATCAAATAATAACTGTACTAATAAATGTACTAATAATTTATAATGAAAACAAATAAAAAGAATACATACCGATAGTTAACTTCAAATCAAACAAATAAAGTTTATAACATAATAATTTAAGAGGCATTTAGAAATCAACTTCATCCAGTTAATTTTAGATGGCGGTATGCGCGCGCATCGTAAAAATTCACACTCACCATTTTTCCCAAACGCGCCAAAAGTAGAATAACCTCAAAAACTTCCGATACTTTAAATCCCGGAAAATCCCGGGACCTTCCGGTACGGAATTAATATCGTACGTAATGGCCACAACTGCAACAATACACAAACCAATAGTTTGTATATTGCACAAATATTGGATATGATCGGGATTCGAATCCTTTCTCGCCTTAGAGTTTAGACGCCATGCGGTCTCAAAAGGAATATAAATTCCGTGAACAAAAGTATACTTTCCTAGTTTATTTATTTACTCTTTACTTGCATTTATAAAGAAACAAAATGGCTGACTTAATGCCAAGAGGCATTCGCTTTCAGTCTATCGTTAGCTTGAGCAGGGAGAATGGGATAGGGTTGCTGGAGTGCAGGGGAGATAACTTTAACTTTTTTAACTAAACATTATGTTCATATATGTATTCAAATAATACAATACTACAATAGAATACTAATATGTCGGGCTCATGAATACATATTACGAAATAATAAATAATATAAGCTAACAGCGCCATCTGTTGTAGAAATAAAAACTTATTTCGTTGATACACGAAACAAACAAAATATAGAGGTACAAATATTACAATTATCAACATTATATTTAAGTTAAAAAAATTTATTGAACTTACATTAATATAAATCAAATAATTAAAATTTTTTAACCACACTGAAGTTTACTTTTACATAAAAAGCAGTCACAAGTTAAGTTTCCGAAACCAAAACTAGATGTCACTTTGTTGAAATACATCACGGTATGGTTTAACCGTTTGTCATAGTATAGTATTTCTTTTCAGCAACAAGTTATGATGTATTGTGACCTAATATGGGTCCTGGGTTCGAATCCTATGATTTTTGAAGTGAATTTGTACGTTATTGTGCAAATTTCACAATAATTGTACAAGTTAGTTTAATATTATTAAATGGTGATATACTGCTAGTATTATTATCCGTAATAGTTTCACATCACGTTGCATTATTTATTTGATTAACAAACCGACAGCGTAAGGGTATTGTTCTATTATAATAGTATACGTAATAGGTAGCCTAGCGGTCAGGGCGTTCACGTTGGTGTTTTATAGAGCGCGAGTGATCTGGATTCGATCCTCGGTGGGGCCGGCACTACTACAATTGTTAATAACAATTTTAAGTGCTGTATTTACCACGTGCTCAGCGGTGAAGAAGGACATCGCGAGGAAACACCTGCATGTCCGAGAAATAAAAAAAAAAATTTCGAGGATATGTGAAGCCCGCCAACTCGCACTGGAGCAGCGTGGCGGACCCTTCCCGGCTCCTAAACCCTCTCTGATTTGAATCTGAAACTCGTATTTGAGAAGGAGAAAAAAGAAGCCCAGCAGTGGGCACTTACAGGCTCCTACTTTACCTAATAGTTACTACTGTACTAAGTTTTTGCAGCTACGCGCAGTTTTACGAAATATTTTCAACGTCATACTAAATCACACAAATAATTAATCAGGAATGAATACGTTAAATATATTTGTTTGTTTAACTATGACCATTATATAATGCATACATATTATTAATGCGCCACTAAATAGAATGGTTAGAAAATATAATGAGGAGTATAAAAAAGTGGACGTGGACATTCTCTCAACCAACATTTCTGAACTTAGGACTAACATGCGGAGGGCATTATACAATAATTTATAGAAGACAATCGTAGGTTGCTTAATTATTTCATTATTTTTGTTATTACCTTTCCTTGTTATAGTGTTACGTTAGATAAGCAATAGATCCGCTTAATAATAATATTCATTTAACTTTACTAGACTGTATCTACTGGCTTTCCGTGGTTGCCTTTAAGTAAGGTGGCACATGACTTTTGTTTTAAAAATCGTTTTTATATAAAAAAAAATTGTTATGTGTTAACCTTGTTGGTAATCCTTATTAAATAAATAAAAATAAAAAATATTTTTATTTTTTAACGAGAAAAGGGAGGCATACGTGCAAGCGGTGCTGTAAAGCCCCCGAAATGACGGAATTGAAAAAAATATCTAATAAAATCCACAAACAATAGTTTCATTTCAAATGATTTTCTGAATCTATACAGTTGATGACAAAAATGTTTTTTTTTATGATCCTCCTCTACTATGGGCTACAGACTAGTTACCTTTACAGTCTGTAAATAGACGAAGGCCACTCGCACAAGGAGGATTTACTATAATCACCACGCTGGGCGAACTCCTCGCACCTTTGTCGCTGCGCCCCGTCACGGCTCTGGTATTTTTCGAGATGGTTACAACGCCATCTGTCGGACGGCTCTTCATTTATATTGAACACGATTCCTTTTCATTATCCTTTTTATATTAATCACGCGAATATACGGCATTGTAAAGCGTAGCTTTAACTTCGGATGGTGACAAGTTAGAATTGAACGGTTCCGTCGAAATAGTTATCTCTTGAACCAGTTTCACAACACGTTTTATTTGTGAGTATGATGAGTTTTCACCAAGTGACAACCATTGCGAGTTCAAATTAAAATTTCGTCAACCTTCATCTGTACCCTTTGTTCCCAAAGTGGTCCAGGTGGACCCCAGGGGTCCACGGGAGCCTCGACGGGGGTCTACGTTGGCATGACAAAAAAAAATGGGCGTTTATAATTCGTAAGCGGGGGTCCGCGAAAATGTATTTGCTTTCGATCGTGAAGAACTAAAATGTTGGCTCGACTTCACCTAACGATGTAGGCAGATAATATGTCAGGAAGCTCAGCGACTGTTGCTTGTAATTTGGAAAAGAAAAGAAAAGCCGAAGTGAATGCATGTCAGTGGTCGCCGGGGTCAGTCGCACAGTTACAAGTTGTCGATTCGCGGTCGGAACTCGGCCGCAACGCAAACTTCCATTGTTAGATCTGATCTTCACATCTTTAGTCGAGTTTTGGGAATATGGTAGAAATGTAGCTGCAGGGGGTCCACCGAAACCAGTAAAATTTTGATAGAAGTCTCTGAGAAAAAAGTTTGGGAACCTCTGTTCTACTAAATCTCTCATCTATACTATGCTTGAATTTTTCATGTCATCAAGACAACCGTTTTTTTCACAGAGTAAATACTAAATATACATAGAGTAAACAAAATTAATATCACTGAGTAATATTTTTCAAAACATACTCAGGGCGCTAGACCTGGGTTCGATCCCCGGTATTGGCACAAATCAAATGGTTTTGAGCGGTTGTGAGTGCTGAATTTACCACGTCCTCGGCGTTTTTAAAAAAAAACATCGTGAGGAAACCTGCGTGTATTTTTTCCATGGGTTCAAACGAGCAAACTGCTTACCTGATAGTAAGTGATCACCGTCGCCCGCGTGCACCTGCAACTCCAGAGGTGCTGCAGGTGCATTGCCTGGCCTGTAAGGAGACGGCGGGGAGTGGGGGTTTGGGGGAGGAGGAGAGGGCCGCGGGTTACCTCACTCGCCGAACGAAACGCAAAAGTATCTATCACGTACAAATGATAAATAATATAACATATATTATTTCCAAGACGCAGACGGTGAAGTCCGTCGTCATTCCACACTGCAGCAGCGTGGCGGACTCTTCGCGGCGATGAGTCGCGGCGATGATCGAAAGGAGGCTTTGCCCAGCTGTGGGACATTTACAGCTGGCCGTTACTTAGTACTTTACTTCAGACCCGTCTATTGCCAACAGCTGCGCATGCCTCCCTGGTTACACGGGCGTACGTTGCGAGGTGAACATCGACGACTGCTTCGAGAACCGCTGCCAGAACAACGCCACCTGCCTCGACCACCTGGAAGGCTACACCTGCAAATGCGCACCAGGTTACATGGGTATGTAGTCACAGCTTCACCGCTGCGGTGTTCCGGTTCGATGTGTACGGGATAGCGTCTGCCTTAGTCCCGAGTGGAGACGACGCGTCTGTGACCTTCTTCGGCAGAGGTCCTTTTCAGTTGTGGCTAGATCCAGTCGTCACAGAATCACACCGTGTTTTTTTTCGCATGCAAGGCGTCGACGTCGCGCGGAATTATTGTGAAATGTTTTGTAGCAGAACTTTCGTCATTGTGTAAGTTTTTTTTTTTTAACAATATAAGTTTTTTTTTAACAACGTAAGTTAAATTTAAAACGTATTAAAGCGGCAACATTATAACCCGCGCTCGACTTTGCCCGGAACACAGTCGTTCCACATCCATTCTCATGACGTCTCTCGAACATTCCATCATTCGGTAGTCATTGCAGGCGGTATGAGAATAATATTCTTATGTGTGAAGTATCAGAAGATGTCTTATGTACAATACTTTATCTTTCAAGAATGCTCCAAGAATGCATATGAATTCACAATCCACTGGAACTATTGGCACCTCTGTCTACCCCATAAGGAATTAAAAGTTAAGCGCCGTTGATGTGATTGACGATGCTTTTTGTCATGCTCTCTTCCCTTCGTGTCGAAAGAATTTCTCCGTCAGTAACTCAGACATTTTTTTAATTAAACCTTATCGATTATTTTCAAGAATTCAACATAAATATTCTGCGCTCAAATTATATCTAATCGCAAACAACGAAAACCCGAACGTACCATCGGTGGAGGTCGTGATCTCCCCAGCCGATTCCACGCACCGCATATCTCCTCTCGACAACCGTGAGTTCTGTCGGTACCTCCCCAGCGGCTCGACTTCTGCGACGTGGACGACACAAAAAGTGCCGTTTGACGGCTGCCTTTGGCTGATCTCTCCGGGAGATAGGAGTCGCGGTGGTCGGCGTCGTCCCGTGCCCGGGTCCGCTCGCGTCACAATTCGTCATGTTGCTCACAGAACGTATTGACTGAGATGTCGTCCAGTTCACTGCGCGCAGGCGGGATCGGTGTACCGGAGAGTAATGTAACTCGGTAAGGTGGAATCCCTTACATTTGTGCTTAGATAGTTATTAAACAACACGAAAGTCACGAAAAAGAAAAAAGAGTATTTTTAACAAATCGTGGACATGGATGTGTGGGCCCGTCCAATTTTCACCATCAGAGTAGTCCGGCACTACCCTGGTGCTCTGCGAGATGGGGTATTCTTTTATGTGTCACCGAAGAACCACGTACATCTGGAACAACCGGTGGAGCGGAGCTGCAGGTGGCGTTGCCGGCGTTCGGTGATCTCCGGGAATGGGGGGGGGGGAGGGAGAGGGCCTCCGGTTACCTCGCTCGCCGAACAGAACCGAACCGAACGCAGTCCGACGCCGCCTTCAACTCGCTCCATTCCGATTGTCAGTGTTTTTCCCCCGCACCCAGGCGAGTACTGCGAGAAGAAGATCCCGTACTGCACCGCGGAGTTCAACCCGTGCGCGAACGGCGCCACCTGTACCGACCACCGCAGCCACTACACCTGCAGCTGCCCGCGCGGCTACTCCGGACAGAACTGCACCCTCAACGCGGATGACTGCATGAACCACATGTGCCAGGTACGTAGCTGGGTACTGGGTACTGATCCTAGCGCTACGCACCTGTATTCAATCGAAGGAAATTCAAAAAAGGTTCTAGAATAAACCGGTCACTATGTTTTTTTATCAATCATGTGTGCAATCTATTTTTAAGTTACGCTTGCATTGCCTTTGTCAGCGTATTTTCAAACCGCCGCGACACAGCCGGTCGAAGCTCGCGGAACTGTTTGTTTTTAATTTGGAGAAGAAACCTTCTCCATTGGTAATGTTATACAAATGAACACAACGTAGAACGGAAGCTATTGGATGTAGTGACTCAACTTGCTCAGTGTTGCGGTTGCGAGAAGTCGATGGATGCTGGTGGTCCAAGACCGTTCCTTGTGGCTTGTGTGTCTTGTTTTTTTGGTTTTTTATGAGAAAGGCGGCAAACGAGCAAGCGGTTCACCTGATGGTAAGTGATTACCCTCGCCCGCGTACGTCTGCAACACCATAGGTGCTGCAGGTGCGTTGCTGGCCTTTAAGGGTATTAGGGAGATGGGACGGAGAATGAGGAGAGGGATGGAGAATGGGGAGTGGGCCTCCGGTTACCTCACTCACCGAACGAAACGCTGAAGCACAAGATGCCTCTACTTCACGCCGGTATTCTGCGACAATCCGGTCGAGCCGGCCCATTCGAGCAGCAGCAAAAGCCACAGTTTGGCTTTTGCTGCTCGAATGTTAATATGTCGGACTACGATTAAAAGTTGTAATTCATCCTTCATTGCACACTTGCGGGGTCGCGGGAGCGAACATCCCTGACGGGAAAGTCTCCCAGCACTGGGACATTATTTAGCGATATTCATCGAGTGCTTTGGCCCGCAGAACGGAGCGACGTGTGTAGACGGACTGGACGAGTACCGATGCGCCTGCGCAGCGGGCTACGCCGGCCGGTACTGCGAGGCCGCGCCGCACGCCGCGCTCGGCACTTCGCCCTGCGCGCACCACGACTGCGTGCACGGCGTGTGCTACCTGCCCGCGCTCGCTCTGCAGGTGGGTGGGGAGGGTTGCTGCACTCGCACTGGCACCTCGCCTGAGATGAAAGGAGTAGAGAAGTAGCAGTGTACTGCAAATGCGATGCTCGTGGAGAAGTCTAGATAGAACACAAAGTGTAGTCTGCTTCTTCTTGGATTTTTCTCGGTCAACAATACTGTTATACTTCTTTGACAACTTTTTTGTAAACATTTTCACGCAGACCCAAAGATCCCGTTGGTGTAGTAACAATTTGTGTAATATATTTATTTATACTTTATATTTTGGCGTACACAAAGGATAACAAAAGGCGGATTTAATTCCTTTCGGCATTCTCTAACAGTCGACCCAGGGCGTGAAGAAATGTGGTGATAGGTGCCATCTATAATAAATAATATAAATATGAAAAGGCTAATCGAGAAATATACTACATAATTAAAACATATATAAATGTATATATGTAAGCATACATATCTACACAAACACTATGCTGAGTCAGCACCGTTTTGTTTGACACGGCGCGGCTTATAAACTATAAAGTGGACCTCAGTGGATTCCTCTTTAGCCTCAGCTTCTCTAAAAATATTTCTTTTTGTTTTTACAGATTTATTGCTTTTCCTATACAATTGTGTATAATTGTGTTGTGTAAATGAATAAATCGTATCGTAATGTATCGTAAACACATGCATATACCAATAAATACTATAATATAAACATTAATACCTACACAGATATATACATACATACGAACACATTAATATATATATATTCAATGAGAACAGAAGCTGTTTAATCATCTGTGCCACAGCTGCCTAATTGAAACCCAGTTGCTTGTTGCCAGGACGACATTGTGATGGAGCGACCGATGCTGGGCGCGAACAACGATTATTTATGCAAATGCGCGCCTGGGTATTCCGGTACGTATAGCACTTGCAATGAGATTGATTCATATAGCTGTTATACAGGTTGAATGTGATTTATATATGATCGATGGATGCAGGTGGCTCAGGACCGAGCTTCGTGGCAATCTTTGGTGGAGGTCTATGTTCAGTAGTGGACTTGTGATAGGCTGGAATGATGACGATGATACAGGTTGGATGCGACGGTTCGACATTAATTTAAACATGTTACTCCACCACCCTTTTCTAGCTTTAGGTCCCATAGGATTTTTAGGCAACCACGGAAAACCAGTAGATACAGTCTAGTACGGTTAAATGAATACTAATATTATTCAGATCTATTGCTTGTCTAAAATTACTCTAAAGTGAGTTATAAGAAGCTATAACTTGTCGACAATATTAGGTGAAACAAAACAAACTACGAATAATTAAAATAAAGACAAATTAAGTTATTAAGTAACCTACGATTTTCTCCTATAAATTATTGTGTAACGCCTTGCGGATTTTAGTTCTTAGCTCCGAAATTTTAGGTAAAAGTATGACCATGTCCATTTCCTTATATTCCTCATTATACTTTCTAACCATTCTATTTAGAGGCGCATTAAATCCTATATTCGTACGAGATATTTTGCGCTAAGTTAAGAGACAAAGTTAACTAGTCCCGCGTAACCCACGTCAAAGACGTCGACGGTCCGCTGCCCGCGTTTGAAGTCGCCGACGCGCCGAATACAATATCCTATGATGTCGCCGCTTCTGCCGCGCCCGGTAAAAATTAGTTGTTGACTAATGGTGCTTGCATTTTAATTGAATATATGGGCTATTTAAGCTCTTTGAAGAAAGGTTCTTTTAGTGACTTTGATATAAAGTTTTTCGCTATTTAATATTAATAAAGTAGCATCCAATCTTTCAATTTAATGTCGTCACTACACACCCAGCCTGTATAATACGAGAAGCTTTGTAAGGTTGCTTCTATGTACTTTTTTCGTTACTTCTAAAGCGCCAATAGCCTAATGGGTTAGGGTGCGGACTGCGAAACATGACGTCACAGCTTCGAGCCCACCATTCGACTATTGTCGTAAACCACTCCAAACACAAGCTCTAGTGCTTAGTTGGAGGGTTAACAGGAAAAAAAAAGTAAAGTAGCACTCTGTAAGTGCCCACTGCTGGGCAAAGGCCTCCTTTTCGAATATCAGAAAGAGTTTAGAAGCCGGGAAGGTCCTCGAAATAATATTTGTCTATTATTTCTCAGACATGCAGGTTACCTTCGCCGAGCACGTGGTGTATGCAGGACTTAAAATTGCTATTAACAATTTTAGTGGTGCCAGCACCGGGGATCAGTCGCGCACTGCGAAGCTAAAGCTAGCACCCTGACTCCAGGCTACCGCGGCTGTAGGTTGCTTACATGATAATTCCACGACTAGCCTTGACGTAGTAAGTAGGACGTGTTTATATATGACCTGTGGACTTGCGCAGGTCGCCTCTGCGAGTACCTCACATCACTCACCTTCAACTACAACGACTCACTGGTGGAGCTCGAGCCGCTCCGCACCTCACCACAGGCCAACGTCACACTCGGTGAGTGCGTCGAGACTTTGTTACAAAACTATTCGATGACTAACAATATGACAGTTTAAATATTTATAAAAGCTATTAGACAAACAAACTGACAGTCCGTCGGATGATAAGTGACTACTGCCGTCCCTGGACACCTGGACACAACTTCACATCGGAGGAGTTTACAGCTGCACCGTTACCTCTCACGACTAAGACGGAACGCTTCACAGCTCGTTATTATGCTGGAGAACAACAGCAGTCGCACAGCTGTTCGGCGGGTGTAATCGGATAAGAGTGTGGCTCCTACCCAGACGACTCCTGGGCTGAGAAGTACCTACAAGTCATCGACATAATCATCAGCAGCTATTGCTGAAGCCAGACACCACGTACCAGTCATGGAGAGATGCATCTCTATTGGCCAGGTACTGGCCTGGCGTAAGTATGCACAGACCTCTCGAGAAACGCATGCCAATGCACAACGGCTGGAGAGGCTTAAGTGTACATAATGAAGTGTACATTAGTAACGATTGGTGCAGTGTTCAGCACGACGCAGCACCACGGCGTGCTGATGTACTTCGGCGACAACGAACATCTCGCCGCGGAGCTGTTCAACGGGAGGGTCCGCATCAGCTACGACGTGGGCAACCACCCCACGTCCACCATGTACAGGTGCGTGTACCGGCCCGACGCGGGATTAGGCTCCGTGGCGCGGCGAGATCAAACGCCCGGTGATCGTTTGTAATTGTTCCGCAAACCGCCCGTCGTGCTGTACGTGTACGTGTTGTTTTTTTTGTTTTTTTCGATGCAAGAGACGGCACACGAGCAAGCGGTACACCTGATGGTAAGTGATTACCGTCGCCCGCGTACATCTGCAACACCATAGATGCTGCAGATGCGTTGCCGGTCTTTAAGGATATTTGGCAGATGGGAAGGAAGAGGAGGGGAATAGGGAGGGGGTGTGGGCCTCCGGTTACCTCACTCGCCGAACGAAACGCAGAAGCATGAGATACCTCTACTTCACGCCGGTGTTCTGCGAGGCCGCGGTACCAACCCGGTCGAGTCGGCCCATTCGAGCAGCAGCAAGAGCCGCCGCTTGGCTCTACCGCGTTTTGTAGCTTCGTCTGCATTTTGACTCTTATTTGAGGATGGTATGTGAGACCGCAGCAAGCAATTTGTGCGTGAATACTCGGATGGTATTCTACCAGTATTATACCAACCAACTTCATGGTGCATGTCGGTGTGCGCGCGCGCATCGTAAATAATTCACTCACATATTTTTCCCAAAACGCGCCAAAAGAAGTGTAACATCAAAAAGGCAAATCCAATGTCGAGGCTATCTTGCATCTTTCGCGCTCTATCTCACAGAGAGGCGGCAAATGGCTCGCGGACACCTGTCACGTGGAAGTCGCGCGCGCGGGCTTCCGCTAACTCATCAGTTTCATTGTTTATCTGACAATGTTCACAGTTTCGAGATGGTGTCCGACGGCGCTTACCACAAGGCGGAACTGCTGGCCGTTCGGAAGAACTTCACTTTGCGCGTCGACGACGGACCCGCCCGGTCTATAATCAATGAAGGTGAGAATGGAAATAGGAACTAATTGCAATAACTTAATAAATCACCACTGCTGTTTGATTTTTAAATCCAGAGCAAAGTAGCAACATTTGAGTCCCCGCTGCTGGGCTAAGGCCTCCTTCTCAAATATCTGAGACGGTATTGGAGCCGGGAATGACTCTCCACGTTACTCCAGTTCGGGTTCACGAGCTTCACATATCCTCGAAATAATATTTTTTTTATTATTTCTCAGACATAACGGTTTCCTTCGCCGCCGAGCACGTGGTAAAGACAAAACTTAATAGTGCTATTAACAATTTTAGTGGTGCCAGCACCGGGTATCAAACCCAGGTCACTCGCATTCTATGGAACTGAAGCGGAACATTCTAGAAAATATGATTCGTCATCATGGAACATGGACTCAACTCCCTCAAGGACGTCTACAAAGCACGCTTCAGCATCGACAGTATCAACTTTCCTCAACACTGCGCAGGTCGTCACTGCATCTTGTCCCCACAAGATAGAGTGTCGTCCCACAAAACAAAAAAAATAGTTCTGCGCGCTATGTGGCCGGCACTTCAGCTTGCTGATTCTTAAGGCCGTGTATACATTTAGTTCGTCGTCTTTCGTTCGAAGCCACATATAGGCTTCGTCACGCTTATGTCAATATATTGCATAAATTTCAAATAATCTCTTGTAGGTAGCAAGGAATACCTTAGACTGGAGAGGCCTATGTTCCTGGGCGGAGTTCCGGAGGATGTAGCCAAGGACGCCTTCAGCAAGTGGCATCTCCGTAATATTACCAGTTTCAAAGGTAACGTACAACAAGTTGGTCGTGTAACAAAGTAAGTAGTAATAGTCTACTGCGGGTCTTGTTCAATTCTGACACACTGCTTACCCCATGAAGAATACAATGTCGAATCTGAAAGTGGGATTATATTCAAAACACTATATTGCATTAGAAAGGTAGATATATTTTTGTATATAAGAAAAGAAAAGGTCCTATATAAGAACCTTGAGGAACCCCATATGTTAAACAAAAAGATATAAAATTAAATTGATATTGCTGTATTTTAATTCGTGTATAGTCTGTAGCTGCTGTACTATACCTTATCCTACTTCTGTCATAAGTCTGAGCTCTTTCTTAGAACCTCGTACTCTCTGGCATGCTTCCAACAATCATCTTGTTCAAGTAACATTATGTTCCCTGGAGACTCGAGTACGATTATCTGTTATTACCTGAGGCTCATTCCTGTAGGTTTTTTCGAAACACATTGGTATGAATTGTAGAACAACTTGTACAGTTGGCCTGAGCTAAAACAGAGACACCAAACTGCCACGTCGTGCCATATAAGCTCTGGTGGAAACTTTGGTTAATAAACCACAGTATTTGGTGTATAATCGGAGGGGGATACTATTATGTTAATATGTGCCGATGCGTTGCTACAGGGTGTCTGAAGGAAGCGTGGATCAACCACAAGCGCGTGGATTTCGTCAACGCGGCGCGCGCGGTGCGGACCGCCGCGGGCTGCGGGGGGGAGGAGCCGCCGCCCGCGCCGCCCGGGCACGCGCTGCAGGAGGACGGGGCCCATCGGCAGGTGAGCTGTCTGCGGGAGCTGGACGGAAGGGGGGGGAGTATGATCTATGTAAAGATCTTCACACTATGGAAGGCCTGTGTCGCGGCAGTCTGTATAAAGACTACATGGTGGTGGCATAGGAACCCCAGCTGCCGCCATTTCAAGATATGTAATCAGAAAGTAAGTAGATAGAAATAGTTACAGCCAGCGCTGGGTTTATGCTCCATCATTTCAGCCTTCACTGTCACAACACCACTGTTGAGCAAGGTCCTCCCATTGACTTGCCATTGACGGTCCTTAGCCACCTGCCACCGTCGACTGTGCAGGTCACGGGCGCTGTCCTGCCCCTGGTTATCACTACCAGCGGAGAGGACCGGCGCTACCGAGTGCTTACCTACTGCGGCGGGTGAAGCTCATAAAACGTGTTTCTTCGACCCTGCAGGCCCGGAGTTCTGATAAACTAAACTAACGCATTGTCTGTGGCGCAGGACCCGTGCGTGCCCAACCCGTGCGCCCGCGGCGGCCGCTGCGTGCGCGAGGAGGGCTCCGCGTCCGACTACACGTGCCGCTGCCGCGCCGGCACCGCGGGCGCGCAGTGCGAGCTGCGCACCGGAATCGGTACGCACGCACGCATGCACGCAGCACACATGCACGCACTCTGTCACAGGACACACTTGCAGACACACGTGCGCACAGACACAGCCATTGGCACGTACACGTACGCTGTCGCAAGCACACAGACAAACATACTAAAAGGCTTATGCCGAATAATCCTACTACTTAAAGTTGATAGACCGTTGCTGTCCCGGGCAGGTGGCGCGCCGGTAATCGCACAGGGCAAGCCCCCGCCCCGGAAGCAGCCAATGAGCCCCGTCAGCAACGTGCAGGCGTCACCAGGTACCCTCTTGCACTGGCTTAATGTTTCTTCACAAGGTCATAGGCGAATTTTATTGTATCGTATCGAGGTCTAGATACTAATTGATACAATTTTATATAAATATGTAAATGGTTGAGTCGGGAGAGGAGGACCTAGGCGAACATTTCACGTTCAAATCGGAGACGTTCTGGAAAAAGGCCAGGCCCAGAGCGCTCTAAACCAACGAGCATGCATGCGAAGATTGATCAAAAGTGGGAGAAGCGAAAGACTTATGTCAGGACCGTAGCAAGTGGAAGGAGATTGTCTCTGCCTACCCCGTTGGGAACAAGGCGTGAATATATACATTACACTGTAAACATACATGGACATACACCCAGACTGTGATCTATTATTAGTGGTCCATACAAATATTAGTCCTGTGCCGGAATCGAACCCGCGGACCGCACAGGCACTGGACCTTCAACGAACGATCAGCATAATGTTAACGTATAGTTTGTCGTTAATATCTGTCTAGGATATTGATTTTGTGTCGACCACTTACTGGTGTGTTTCAAACAACCCGTGGCGACATCTATTGTCGACAAAATGAACATTAACTTCACTTACATACGAGTCCTAAAATATAAACTCCAACACAGAGAAGAGTCTGGGTGGGTCAAATATAATTACAGGCCCTGTGACGACAATCCATCTCAGTCCTCAGGGACGACGGCGCATCTGTGACCTTCGTTTGAAATTGTGCCACGGGCTCCAGCAGCCACTCACCATCAGGTGGACTGTCTGGTCTTTTGTCACCCAAACCCAATAATAAAAGAAAAACTTTCGGTAAAATCATACTAGACGATCTACTGAGCTGAAGGGAAAAGCTTTGGAAATTGGAAAAGAGCAGCCGTGCCAAGTCTTTCCACCGTTAAGATGTATCTCCCGCATATAATCGCACGCCGTCCGTGGTCCGTCTGTCTACGCCGAGACTTGCCACATAAAAATGTCTGGGTGTTCTATCGGGTCATTTGTCAGGGTTTTAGAGCCGGGAAGGGTCCGCCAATCCTAAATATTATTTTTATTATTTCTCAGACATTAAGATTTCCTTCACCGTCGAGCACGTGATAAAATTCAGCACTTAAAATGGCTATCGACAATTTTAGTGGTGCTAGAACCGGGGATCCGAGCCAGGTCGCTCGCGCGCTAGGAAGCTAAAGCTAGCCACCTGACCTCAGGGCTAGCTCGGCTCTGGGTTTCTTAATTACGTTTTTACGTTCACAGCACCGGAGATCCAACCCTGGTCACTCACGGTCTATGAACTAAAAGCGAGCAGCCCTGGCCACTGGCCACTAGGCGGTCACGGCTCTCTTGGCACGCCAGTTGTAATTTGCAGATATATTTTTATTCATCGACAACTTCCAGCCGCGCCGGTGAACAAGCAGACGCCCGCGGCGCATGCGCCTGCGCAGCCGTCGCCCGCTAGCGGAGGCTGCAGGAAGGTATGATATGCGCAATGCTCTTTTCTTACAGCAATTAGAACTTAACACAATAATTGACATACATTTTAATATTTAACACACACACCACCAACTCGGTAGTGTAGATAACAGTTTGGTAACGATATTTTGTATGCTTTAGATATGATATATTTGTATGTTGCATTTTTATATATCTCTTTATATTCTAATTGAAACCATTATTAATGGATTTTATCGCGTTTTTAATTTTTACCGATAATTTTTTTTTTGACGTGGTCACGGGGGGGCGGGGATGACCAGGTGTCAGACGTCCAGATGTCACAGTCAACTCGGGCTACCTTCAGCTTTTGTTTATTAATTTTCGGTCCGATCTACGCAGAATGCGCTCACAGTATCCTGAGCACGTGCAGTGGTATGCTTGGTTTTAGATTTAATTTTGTTTATTACCGGATCCCGAGCCGGTGGTGGCATCCAGCCATCTTCTCTATAGAAATTAGGATGGTTTTTGATTTCAACAGCCTCGCGAATCATCCTTGGCAGAAATCGGTGTTCTTTTGCGTGGATATGTGATCTGTCAAATCTAATTAAAAAAAAAGTAATTGGAACGCGCTGAAATCCGATAAGATGTCGTCGCGTGATTTTAAGGCGTCTGCGTGACATTCTAACACTGATTATCTCTAATCATAACCTCAAAATCGGAAAGTTTTTTATTCAGAAGTGTCCATTTCTTTAATAAAATTTGTAGTCATAAGAACACAGAAAGTAATTTTACAAGGCTCTCGGTTCTTAGATGAACAATGTATGGCCGCAGAGCATAGTTCTTTGGCAGAGATGTAGATTATACAATAAAATGTGATATAGTTTAATTTCAATCTCTCTCTAATCGTATATATATATGTATGTAATGTATAAATTCGCAGGAGGCCACCCGCGAAATTGTGACGGAGGGAAATTGCCGCAGCCGGCGCGCCGTGCGCGGAGCGCGATGCGCAGCGCGACCCGACTCGCGCGTCTGCGCCAAGGGACTCTGCTGCACCCCTAAACGCACCAAGAAGAGGAAGGTAAACACATTAAAACGACAAACGGCACAGTGCACCTGATGGTAAGTGGCTACATACAGCGTACAGCCCGTGGACTAAAAACAACTTCAATCGAAGAAGGTCACAGATGCGTCGTTGACCCCGGAGGACTAGGATGGGAGTCTCTCGCAGCCCGTAATTATACTGACTCTATATACACATCATAGCGGTAAACAACAGTGGTTGTACTTTTGATTAGGAAGGGGTCCAAAATATCGAATGAAATTTAAAATTTTACCCCTAGACTAGAAATGGAGTCCTATCTCATAAGCCATAGTCCTTCCACCTCCGACGAGGTTCTACTTAGTAGAAAACCTTTGACCTTTGACAACCTCTGAAAAGAAGCCGATGATTCGTTTCAGATCCGGCTCGTTTGCGACGACGGCACGCGCTACACCAAAGAATTAGAGATAGTTCGCAAATGCGCCTGCGGGAAGAAATGCGCCAGGACATCGCCCTTCCAGCACTAACCGGCTGCCAACGTGCGCCCATATACGTTCCGCGGAAACGTTTACTCATAATACCTACACATAAGCATTGGTAATTCTGCATAATCAAAAAGTACGACATTGAAAACTTAATCATTTTACTCAAATTACGAATTGGTAAAAATTTACGAATTATATTTTATTGTATAATTAAACAACGGCCAAATTTCTTGTCGTAGTTCATCAAAAGCATGGCCTGCATTCAACGAAACACCAATAGACAATAAACATAATTCAAATGGCTTCATCTGTTTGTACATAATTCACCAATAATTTACGAATAAAATGACAAAAAATGGCGGGAAATTCATTAAAAAAAAATAAGACTCGTCGACGTTTTCTTTTCTCGTCATTAAAATGAAGTGCGTACGTACAGACAACATTACACGGAGCCATAATTTTAATTTTCATAATTAATTATTCTGTAGCATTAGAAAAAGTCATAGATCTGTAAATTTAATAATAGACAAAAACAAAACAACTCGAAAGACATCTGAGCGAAAGACGATATGAAACAAAATTAAAAGTAGGGACGGCCTAAACTCATAGAAATGGTAGTAAAAGACGTTTTTAAACATAACTAAACCGAATTAAACTGTTTGCTACATAAAAAAATAAACTCCCCGTTACATTGAACCCTAGTCCTCTTAATTAGGAAGGTACTGTATACCGGTAACTAAAATATATTTAGATAATATAATTTAACATGCTTACAAAAAATCAAACATTTAATAAATATAATTACAGCTTCTAACTATATGAAGTATAAACAACCATCAAAATGTTCTTCACTATACCAAGAGTGATAAATTTTTTAAACTAAAATATTAACTATCTAAAAAATGCGAAACTGGTTATGAATTCTCTCGGACCTATTTATATATTTATAGTTTCACAAATTGTTTGCCAGAGGAAGAAAAGATTTAAAAACACTTCTAAATTATTATAGCTTATGTGAAAAATAAACACTGATAGAACGGCCGCAGTATTTTTTTTTTACACATATGCAGATACAGCTTAAAAATACATTCGCTAACAGCTTCTTTTTTTTTTCTTTTTTTTACTGAGTTATTATGAATATTCTGTGTCATGCCTCGAATTTTAAAAACGAATTTCAATGTTCGATATTCTTTGTGGTGAGGATCATCGATGTGACTGTATCATAGACATTATAAAGATCGCAACTGTCAACCTGCGGAGTTGCTTTTAGATTATTTTGTTCTAAGATTTTTTTTTATAAAATAGCTTCGATCTGCAAATTGGATGAATTGCCTTCGATTGCAATGTATGCTAAAGAATCAAAGAGTTACTTGAAAATTTCTTTTGTTAAAAGTTTATTGACTTAAAATTAACAGCGCTGTATTGGTAATAGAGTAGGTGCATTGAATTTGTCTAGTTACGTTATTAGGTTTTAGAAATGTTTTAAAACGATGCATTAACTCTGAAGATTCAAAATTCGAACACGATCATAGTATGTTACGTTTTAAAACATTTCTAATGTTATTCGCGTAATTATTTCTTTTTTGAACAAATGTCAGCTTTCCGCGAAATTTATTATACACTGTCAAAAACAAGAACTTAGATGGCGCCTAAAACAAAACCAACATGTATCTTAAATCTAGTTGTACTCTCTTAGATTAAGTGTGATAAAATAAAATCATATACTCGAAAGACTTAGAGATATACTTATTGTTTTTTCTTCATCCCAATAGAGGAAAGGCAAAGAATAATACTCCGTACAGCTTTTATCAATACTCCTTATGACTTAATATAGAGACTTTGTATTTAACTGCTGAATGCTATGAAGAACTTTGTCATGGCTGCAATAAAAGTGAGGGAAGGTAATGGAAAATATACTACACACATCCCTCTTCTCTATATCTTTTCGACCTCAGTAGTTTAATATCAGATCATGTATTACAGAGGCTGAATAATAATTATTTATATTGGCGATTTGTTTGTCGCTTAGAAATATAATATATTGCAATTCAGTATGACAACAGTATGTTGCCATTTATATGAATTTTCCCAGCAAAAATATCGCTCGTGTGTTCATTTTTAACGTATTTATTGTGTAATTGTTTTATATGGTATGACTTAGTTTAGGACTTAAGACCTCTTTGTTAAATAACATACTTAAGTTTCTTTCTTTCATATTATTTATTTCCCTAAATAATATTGGAAATATTGTTATTTAACATTAAAATACAATGAAATCTATCTTGCCATGTAGATTGAAATTAATTATTTCTTTCTAAATTAGAACAAAACTCATGTATAAACATTTTACAGCTTATTACAAAGTTAATTGTAAGTAATTATTTTATATTTAATATAGGAATTCGTATTTATATTTGAATTTGATCCAACTGACTGAGAATCATTTGTAGAGAAAAATGTGAAATCAATATTTATTGCCATTCTGTTGCTTAACTCGGGCTTTAGGCTTATTGACTGTAAATTAGTAGATGTAAGACGAATGTATAGGATAACATTGTATTGTAGTAGTATAGAATACATTGTAGTAATATTTTATACTTTTTGTATGCATTCCGATTTTATTTATTTCCTATCGCATTCGTAGATTTCATTCTACGGTATCATCGTGAACAACGCATTTATCGACCTATATATTTCATATTGACAGTATTAAATGTTTTAAATAAATATTTGAGGCAATCTGTCGAAAACTATTTGCTTTACCCCAACATCGATATGTTTAATTAAATATATTAGTGACTAAACGAAACCGCCGATTGACAAGCTATCACGTTTTATTGATGAAGTAATTAATAACACGATGCATAACGTTTATTAAATATGCGTAAAAACTCACCAAACAGAAATTAATGTATTTATTACCCTTTCAAGTACTGACAACGACACTTTTCTCATCTGTAGAAGTCTCACTGAAATATTTAAAATTACAATTTTAACTCCAGCGGCTGTTTCATTACTCATAATCCTAAAATTTGCAAATTCCTTGTTTTTTAAATAAAAATTGCCTATTAAGTTTTTTTTTTTTTTTTTTTAATTTGTGGCAATCTCGTTATTACGAATTCTGCCAATGTCAAGTCAGTCATGGAAGTAACACAGGTAACTAGAAGACTATTAAGTTTGTTATGGTGATATTGGTCTCATTACTTGTCATAAAAATATGATTTAACTAAAATGCTACATGAAAACGTTGCCAGATGAATGAAAACAAACATTTGCAATGTGGCGAGGAGTTTTCGGCAGATTTTTTTCTTAATTTTAATTAAGTAAATGTTATAAATGATAAGCTTTAAGTTAATTAGATAGCTATTATTAGATCGTCGTGTTGCATTTCGATGCGAATTGAGTGCTGTCAGAGGCATAGCATGCGCTTTTTATTATTCAATAAATAATTAAAAAAATAATAATTATTGTCTATGAACTTTATAATTTATTTGATGTAATAAAGGATGATGTTAGATAATTTAGGTTTTTTATTTAAATCATATATTTTATGTTTCAGGGGTACGTTAAATAGTAAATCCTGTTACCTAAATAATAAAATACATCATATATTAACTTAGTCTAATAAACTAAATAGTATATTAAACTTAGCATAGCGTTTAGCCGCGGTTCTGCGGGTAGCGGGTTCGATTACTACGCGGAACAAGCATTTGTTTCGACTACAAATAACTATCCCAGATCTGGATGTTTGTCCGGATGCAATTTATGTTTGTAAACTGCCTCCGCGACACAGGAGTAATTCCTACAGTCAGGGGAAACGTTTTATATACAGTATGGATGCGTGGTAGACTAATGGACAGGGCGCTCACTTTAGTGTCATAGAGCGCGAGTGACCTGGGTTCCATCCCCGGTGCCGGCACCACTAAAATTGTTAATAGCAATTTTAAATGTGGAAAGGAAAGCATCGTAAGGAAACCTGCATGTCAGACCGCACAAGATGCATCTAATTTACGTCGGTATTCTGCGAGCCAGCCAGATCGATCGGTGAAAGCCGCCGCTTGGCTCTACCACGTAAAAACACTATCAGTAACCAAATTTGTTTAATTCTTTTGTACAAAAATCTTCACTTTAATAGGTAAAACAGGAGTTAAAAATTACAAAAAAAAAAAAGGATTCCTACGGAGTTTCTTTCGCCGGTTCTTCTCCGCCAGTGGAATTACGAAAAGGTGGTAGAATTTATTTATTTTTTATTTATTTATTAATTCTTTATTGTGTCCCTAAAAAAAGAAAGGAATACAATGGGCGGACTTAATGCCTTTTGGCATTTTCTACCAGTCAACCCTGGGTGAGAAAGAAAACATGTTGGCAGGTTCAAAATAAATAATAAATATAAATTAAATATATAGCCCTTATAATAATATAATATAAATAAAAAATATGGAGAGAAAAATCTCAGATGGCATTTGTCTTCAGATAATGACGACGGAGCAGGGTTTTGAAGGAGTTTTTGTTCGGAGCGTTCTTGATTTCATCGGGGAGAGCGTTCCTGAGAGGTGAGGCTTGAACGGTAAAAGAAGAAGAAAAGAAACCAGTACTATGTTGTGGAACACTAACCTTCAAGCTGTTTGAAGTTCGAGGCACTCGGTTATGACTCGAATAAAGAAAATTGAAGTTATCCTTAAGGTACGAAGGAGAGCTTGCATCGTTTACAACGGAATAAAAAGAATTAAAAAGAATGACATTCGTCAAGTGAAACGTATGTTTTTTATGTTGAATAAATGATTTGTTTTGATTTAAAAGTGAATTTTGAGACGGCAGCGTTGCGCGGACGCTTCCTGGTCTTGGGTGTTGATTAATGAAGTCATGAGCCTGCGCCCAGTCCAGTCAGTGCCTCGAAAGATATGCGCTGCCGACGCGTCCATTTGTCACGTAGTCCGACGGGCATCCACTTCTTGCCTCTCCTGAGGTCAGAACATGACGAGTCTCGTCGCCCGATTTGCCCCCCTCCCGAAAAACAGCCCTGTGATTTTCTTTAAGTCATATCTTATGTAACCGAGGGCGAGAGAGGGATGACAGATTCTTAGTTGCCGATATGGAGGGTAGAGGTAAGGAGAAAGTGTCCAGCTATGAGCAGTAAATAATAGTTCAAAAACTCTCCATAATGGCGCTTGCGTAGGCAAATGTGTGGTTTGAATGTTGCAGTTGTTAACGTTCTGAAGTGTGCCGTCCTTGTTTATATCTCTATCCTTTTCTAACAACTTTTAACGGTCTTTTTAAAATTTAAACGGCGGCTACAGCAGCGCCACCTTTATATAGCACGTTATAACGGACACTGTTTCATACACAGAGACGGTTCTCGTTACCTCTACTCACCACAGCTGCCGCTCGAATTGTAACGGTTTCCAGATTATATAAAAAAGGGGCCAGTAATTATGTCACAGATTAAATCTCGTATAATCGATAAAGCTCGGAGAAACAACAACTCGGAAAAGAACAAATGAAAGACACAAAATTATTTTAAAATAAATTTATTATACTCATCAATATGATTTGTACGCTTCGCGCGGACTCGTACCACCCCAGGCTATATTTATATTTAGTTTTTTTTATTTTTATACATTATAATACAAAGTTAAAAGTCCGTCGGCCACAAAAGATATACAAAACTAAATAATTGTGAGAACAAAGAAACAAGACAATTGTGTTACCAATTTTCCGTTTCATTTCCAATTTAAAAAAATATATAATTATCTTTAATATATGGCTCTACGACAGAGTAATGCTCTCGGTGATGCTAAATTGAAAAAAAAAATCGTTGGGCGGCAAAATCCAGCGATGCTATTGGTTAAAATGAATATGGGTTTCGTTTATCACAGCAATGATTGAAAACATCGTGAGGCAACCGTGCATAGTCATGAAATAATAATAAATACAATGAGGACATATGCGAAGCCCGCCGACCTTCACAGGAGCAGCGTGGGGCGACTCTTCCCGGGTACAAAACCCGCTCAAATAATGAGACGGGGAAGCTGATGATGATATTCATTTATATTTATCCCTAATGGGAAAGACAAAGGAAAGAGACGGGCAAGCTAGCAGTTGCATATTTGCAGGCCGCTGCTTTATGGCAATGGCTACTAGGTCTTCAAGCAAAAAATAAGAAACAATAGACGCTGTGCTACCAACAACGTTTGGGATAAAATCCACTTAAAAATTTACTTTTACTGATAATTCTGACTGAAGTGAGAAAAAAGGAGAGAGTGAAAGAAATAGAGAGAAAACGGAAGGACGTCCTCCGCATACGGATGGAATTTTTACTATATATGTTACTGTAAAAGTATTGGTTAATCATTCGTTTTACCGCCATGAGTTGGTAAATGTAAGGGTTTATAAAAAAGGCTTTTATCATTAGAATTTAACATGCTAGGTTATACCGGTGGCGACTGGTAAATGTTGGTTTCGGTCAGGTTAGGATAACAGAGATAGGTTTTAAGTTGGCGCATAGGCATCATGGCCCACCTAATATCAATGGTGTACGAAGCCTCGGACGATCACCACCTGGAAGTGACGGTCTTTCTGATGTGCTTTTACCAACATTGCTTTCACTATATATTTTCGCATCGCACGGCTATTGTGCTCTCCTCCCCAACCCTCTAACCTCCAAACAGAACTAAACATGAGCCGCTGCGGCAGGCGCACGATCACGACTCGCGCCCTTTTAATCTACCTATATACATTTTTTTTTCTCTGTCTCTTTCTATCCGTCCGTGACAACAGACAGACAGACAAGGAAATCTTATTACATTTCTTTGTACGTGTCTTTGCATTGTTTCGTTTCTTTGTTACCGTAACAAAAAAAAATCTCCCCGACCGGACTCCGCCCTCTTTTATAATACTGCGCACATTCATGCAATAAATACAGTACCCGAGTGTGTTTAGTTACAAAACAATGATTTCAAGTAAATATACAATGTACTTAAATTAATAAATAACCTCTTTTTTTTACACAGACAGACGCGTGCGTGTTGTGATGTTCAAATATTATAATATATTTATTGACCGCCCATATTCACGGGTAGGCAGAATCTCAGATGTAACATCCCGCTTGAGATGCTTTCTTACAAAAATAAACGACGTTAGAATGATAAAGCTTGACTAATATATTTATTTTAACACAAAAGAAAACTCATATTAACTCATAATAATACGGTCGACCCTTCGGCTGTATCTCTGCGAAGACATTTTGTTCCAATTTAAACACACAAAGCGTTTTTTAAATTGCGCCCGAAGAGATCTCTTACAGCTTCACAATAATAAATTCTTAATAAATAAAAATACAATTAATGCTTATTCAATCTGAATACTCCACGTCCTCCGGCAGCGGGACACCTCACTCCCCCGACCCCAACCCTCCCCACATTTTAGTGAACCCCAATTTGTTAGTACTTAATCATAATATGTACATGTAAGAAAACTTTACGACTCCCCATTTCTCCCCTCCCCTCCACAATCTAATTTTGTGGAAATTTTTAGTGCTGGCAACCCATAGATCAGTTTTTTGTCTCCGCCGGTTATCCCTTTCACTCATCATTGTGACATTGTAAAAGCGACCTTAAGTAATACACCTAGAAATCTTATATTTCTCTCCCATCTCCCCCTTCAATTGTTTACTCCGTACAGGATAATTAAATCATTATTTAAAAAAATCCGTTGACCAAAATTGAAGGGAGTAAGGGAGGGAGATATAGCAGTAACCATAGGAACGTCTTCTTCACCACAAAAACCTCACTTTCTACTTCAGGTTCCATAGACAACAGGATTTGAGATTAAAGCGAGGCAGAGGAACACCTTTCGCTTTCTTTCTTTCTTTTCTGAAATGTCTTCTGCATGTGGGAGTCTGGATGTACCTCCGGAAGGAGGGAGTTCGGGGAGGGAGTCTCCTGTAGAGTCGAGGACGCTAGCAGTGGTGCGGCACGTAGAGGTCGGGCTCGAGGCGCCGGACTCGAACCCGCTGCCTGTAGTGGTACTCCTTGAGGAACGCCCGCAGCCGGGCGGGCAAAGGTAGCTGTTCCACACCTGCAAAGAAGAGATAATGTTTGACTGCGTTACAACTAGCTGTTCTTGGTGTAGGTGAGAACATACCATCTCTTATTCTCCAAAAGCCAACCTCACCCGCACGCGGTTGCATTGCCGGCATAGGAATATTTGGGAGAAGAGAGGGCGGATGAGGAGGGGGATGGGAAGGGGGAGTGGGCCTCCGGTTACCTCGCTCACCGTGCGCAACGCAGAAGCACAAGATGCCTCTACTTCATGCCGGTGTTTTGCGAGGTCGCAGTACTACCCCGGTCCAGCCGGCCCATTCGAGAAGCGGCAAAAGCAGACGCCTGGATATACTACATTCCTGTACTTTTCTGTGTCAGATGTTTACGTAACACACAAACACACACACGCGCGCACGCGCACGCGCACGCACACGAACATGATATAACGAACGGTATAGCTCACCGTCGTAACTGGTGTGGGAGACGATGACGGCGCGTGCCAACTGCTGCAAGGAAAATGGCTCCGTCCGGGGAAGCGGCGCGGTGAGCATCGGCTCGAAGAACATCACGCAAGCCGGGTCCTGGAAATAACACTTATATTTTATTATTATAAGAACAAAGCAACGCCAACAGTTCATCTCATTACCTCGCACTATGCAGTAATCTACTGGCTCTCTACAGACCTTTGAAGCCGGAACACAACAGTGTCGGTAGATACCCCGTAAGGATCCAAAGATCAGATACAGAGCCCCTAACACCGAGTACAATTCATGGAGAGCTGTGCGTTACGCTGACGTGCATACCTTGTAGTGCTCGATGAGGCCGGTGACGGTGGGCGCGGCGAACACCGCCGGGTCGTGCGAGTCGAAGCTGAAGCGGTGCTGGTAGTGCTCGATGCGCGCGTGCAGCGACCGCCCGTACTTGCGGAACGACACCGAGAACAGGTGCTCCTCCTGCGCGGAGTCGCGCAGCAGGAACGTGCCTGCAAGTGACACGAGCCGCTTGAAAAACGACGACTTCCACCCCTGTTTCACTGCCTCCCTTTGGGTGTAGAAATGAGAGAAAGAGAGAGAGAGAGAGAGATTGTTCCGAAAGATACTATGACCAAAATCACGTGTGTTTTATTAAGGCGATTGATTGGACGAATTTCTAGACCACAAGCGACACTGGTTGGCATCTCTCGTTACCTTCAGGCTTGTTGTCCAGCAACCGCTCAGCCTCGTACCGATCCATCTTGCCCCAGTAGAAGGAGCAGGCTGTTATCTCCTGAAGGTCCGGCACCAGGCAGTGTATGTAGTCCACCTGCGAAATAAAGGAAAATTTATCAACGCGGGATTGAAATGATATGACAATTTTTTTATGTTTCTTATATGTTTATCAAAACATAAATTGGTTTTTTTTTGTACAATCTACGACAGTGACACAAAGAACACAGTCTCAAATTTTGTTCCTACAGAATCTGTTTCAGATATAAAAAGAATTATATATTCTAATAATGATTTCTTGTATTTCTTAATTGAAACGTGTTAGAGCCAAGCAGCGCCTTTTGCTGCTGCTCGAATGTGCCGGCTCGACCGGGTTGCTACCCGCAGAATTTCGGCGTGAAGTAGAGGCATCTTAGGCTTCTCCGTTTCGTTGGGTAAGTGAGGTACCCGGAGGCCCACTCCCCCTCCTCATCCTCCCTTCCATCTCCCAGACATCCTTAAAGGCCGGCAATGCACCTGAAGCACCTCTGGTGTTGCAGGTGTACGTGGGCGACGGTAATCACTTAGCAACAGGTGAATAGGAGATAAAAAACTTAGAAATAGCTTGAAGAAAATGTGATTAAATGTAATTTGGTAACTTCGCATCCAACCTGTATAATATATTTATTACGTCACTTTTTGTTGGCTATTGGTGAGCAAAAAAAATGGTATATTAACCCTTACACAAATTTTTACAGTTCAAGAAACGCATTTACATACCTGCGTGTGTACTTTGGCCGGTGGTGCGTGAGTTTGGTGCGATTGATGAGTTGGGAGAGTGGCGTGTGGCAGCGCGGGCGCACGCAGCAGCAGCGCGCGCAGCTCCCCACCGCACACCACCTGGAAAAAGTAACGCAAAATGCTATTATTAAAACATGGCCGCTCTGAAATCAGACTCGCCGAATGTAGCAATAACGTAAAACTACATAATAATAAAGAATGAAATTTAAAAAGCAAAGGCACTCAGGCGGCATCTGTAACCTTCTTCAAATAAAGATGTTTGCAGGTGTCTATGATTTTTGCACCTGGATTAGGCAAGAAAAAAAAAGTAAACTCCCCTGATAACTATGGCCTTATCCAAAATGTCACAAAAATTTCATTGAAATCATAACGTGTCATTCTTTTACATGGTAATACCAATAAACGAAACACATGTCTCGAATGAGAAAAACCAATGTCAGGTGCGATTTGATCATAGATTCCATACAAACGGAATTTAGATAAAATCATTTTATAGCACAGCCAGCCGGGGCCGTGGTAGCCCAGTGGTCAGGGAGCTCGCTTTAATGTCATAGAGGGCGAGTGACCTGTGTTCGGTCCCCGGTGCCGGCACCACTGAAATTGTTAATAACAATTTTAAGCGCTGCATTTACCACGTGCTCAACGGTGAAGGAAAACATCGTGATGAAACCTGCATTTCTGAGAAATAATAAAAATATTATTTCAAGGATATGTAAAGCTCGCCAACCCGCACTGGAGCAGCGTGGCGGGCCCTTCCCGGCTCCTAAACCCTCTCTGATACTAGTATTTGAGAAGGAGGCCTTTGCCCAGCAGTGGGCACTTACAGGCTGTTACTTTACTACTTTACAGCCAGCAAAGGGCTCCCTGAGGCGGACAGCCACATTGAGAGTAAAATACCAGCCTAGTCCCTCCCTCCCCAGTCCAGCCAACCCATGCATGCTGCAACATGACTTTACCCAATGGCCTGCATTCCTTATGATACATATGCAAGTACTTTCTACATCTCTGAGATAGGTTGACAATATCTTACACAGGAATCTATGGTAAGAGATATGGAATCAGGAATGATCCGAGACACATACCTGGAAGTGTGGATGTAACCTTATGGAGCCATCGTTTGTTTGTGTAATTTCATTCCTTCGACCCTCTTGCGAATTCTCACCCTCTCTGTAATGGAAGACATCGTTTATTGAAGATTATATGGCGTCCATTCAGAAAGACAGTTCGACATAGAGACCAAAATTTTTACTATCATGCAATAAACAAGAAATGAGCAAGGAAAATCACAGTTATTTCTAAATCACAGATAGACAGACAGACCATACATTTTTTTAAAGGAATTTATTATTCATGATTAAAAGATAATTTTTTTTTTGATGTATGGCAAACATGCAAGCGCCTCACTTGATGGTAGGTGATTACCGTCGCCGACATACATCTGCAACACCAGAGGAGCTACAGATCCGTTAACCGGCCTTTAAGGATATTTGGGAGATGGGAGGGATTGAGGAGAGGCGATGAGGAGAGGGAGAGGGCCTCCCCGGTTATCTTACTTTAGGAACGAAACGCACATGCACAAGATACTTCACACCGGTATTGTCCGGTCGTGGTACTACTCCGGTCGGACCGGCTTGGCTCTACCACGACATCTACCCATTGCTGGGGTGATCAGGGTCTAGACATTTTAGTTGTTTCAACCCACTTCTCAACAAGCTCTTTTAGGACAAAGGTCGTGAGCTTGTTGCTGTCTTAGAGTCCAAGCCAAAGGATACAAATAGTACGCGAGATTTTGAAAAATTCGTTGCTACGTGCCCTCTAAAGCATAAGATATCAATCTTGGGTCTGCTGCTATAGGCAGATACCTTAACGACTAGGCTATCCTGGCGTATCTATTACATAATCGTGGTATTATCATCAGACAATAGTCCACTGTTGGACATAGGCCTCGCACATTACACACACTTGTCGGATAGTCCGTCCGCTATTCTATACTGTCGTATGCTAGTACTGCCCAGACGGCTCCATAGCCCAGTTGGTAGTGACCATGCCTTCGAAGCAGTGAAGGATGTTCATATATAACGTCTATTTATCAACACAGGTTTATTACATACCACTAGTTAACAAGACTCTGGGAATCCCAGTTTGGAACTGGAAAACGTGTGAATGTTTGTATGCATTATCAACCGTTCTATTATTCATATGAGTCTATTTTCCGTGTGGCTGTCGGAAGTAAAGAATAGCGCCAACGCTGTCTGACCATGGGTGTCGTAAAAAGCGACTAATGGTAAAAAATTATATTAGGAGATGGGCAGCAGTATCTTCCTGGAAAAGAACAAAAAAAAAAAAAACTGCGGTTGCCAACCCGCTCGCCAGGCGTGGCAACTAAGGCAAACCCCATTGGGGGAGGCCTATGTTCAGCAGTGGACTTCTGATAGGCTGAAATGATGATGATTATGACATGAGTCACATAAAATCCAGCAGCCTGTAAGTGTCCACTGCTGAGTAAAAGCCTAGTTCTCAAATATCTGAGAGGATTTTGGAGCTAGGAAGCGTCCGATACGCTACTTCAATGCGTGATGGCGGACTTCACATGTCCGCGAAATAATATTTCTCAGACAATCAGGTTCCCTCACGATGTTTTCCTTCACCACCGAGCACGTGGTAGTTTTAGCATTTAGAATCGCTGTTAACGATTTTAGTGTTGCTGACATCGGGGATCGAAACCAGGTCGATCGCACTGTATGAAACTAAAGCGAGCGCTCTGAACACTGGCCTACCATGGCTCGTATGAAATTTCTAAAATTTCTGTGTGTGTTCATTTCTGGTGTCACATGGGCTTCAATGGTCACTTACCATGGTGGGCTGTTAGTTTTAAATCTTAGTATATAAAATGAAACAAACTTACGTCCGGGGAGCGACGGATAGGACGTACACCTCCGCTGTCGGTTCTCCATTCTCCCGGCTCGACTCACTATCTGAAAGCGAATAGTAACAAACTTGTACTATGACAGGTTCACTATTACCTACACCAGTCTATTCGAGTCCACTGCTGAACATAGGTCTGACCTAGAAAGGGCAGGCAGTAAAGTAAAGTAAGTTTTTTACGTGGTAGAGACGAGCGGCGGCTTTTGCCGCTCGACCAGGGGGAGTGGTACGATGAGTAACCGGAGGCCCGCTCCCACTGTCCCCAACTCCGTGCCCCTTCATCCCTCCCATCCCTCGAATATCCTTAAAAGCTGACAATGAACCTGCAGCTCTGCAGCACCTCCGGTGTTGTATATGTACGTGGGTGACGGTAATCACTTACGACACTTACTTTCCAATTAATAAAAAAGCTTACAAAATATCATTCTTAGAAGGTCTGCTCACACACAGCACGCTGGGCACCAGTGGCGGTTTGCTAAGCACAGCAGCTTCAGCTGAACACTGGTGGTGCTGCTCCTTGTCTGCAGGATTTGGGTTTGGCAAATTCGGATGGATATTCCGCCATTATCCCGTCGCCAGTCAAGTTTGTAGGTTAGCAGATGAGGTTGGTATGGTGATGGTAGCCTAGAGTGCCGTGGTAGCATAGTGGTCAGGGCGCTCACTTTAGTATCATAGAGCGAAAGTGTCCTGGGTTCGATCCCCGGTGCCGCCCCCACTAAAATTGTTAATAACAATTTTAGGTGCTGCATTTACCACGTGCTCGGCGGTGAAGGAAAACATCGTGAGGAAACCTGCATATCTGAGAAATAATAAAAAAAATATATATTTTCGAGGATATGTGAAGCCCGCCAACCCGCAATGGAGCAGCGTGGCGGACCATTCCCGGCTCCTACTCCCTCTCAGATATTGGAGAAGGAGGCCTTTGCCCAGGGCACTTACAGGCTGCTACTTCACTTTACTTTAAGATGATGCATATCTCTCAATATGGGAAAAAAAATAGATTGTATGCCATGTACACCCCTGGCTGCCCCTATCAGTATGACTTACTCAAATTACAATTATGATAATAACCTGGTGGGCACAGCATCAGCATCAACTTCCGAGTACTGCCTTAACCTTCCACAAGCCGATGAGACATAACACAATCGGTTATTTACCAATAATATATGTTGCATAGTATGCGATTGTCCCGAGCTGGAATCTCACCAAAGGCACCACTAATACATTAATTTGCAATTTTATGTGCTGAACTTATTATATTAGGAGAAGGGCAGCAGCATCTTCCTGCACTAGAACAAAAAAAAAAACTGCGGTTGCCAACCCGCTCTAAGCAACTAAGGCAAACCCCTATGATAAGAGGTGGCAATCTTCGGGGGAGGCCTATGTTCAGCAGTGGACTTCTGATAGGCTGAAATGATGATGATGATGATGAACTTATTATATGCAAATAATTGACAATATTATTTCACGGACATGTGAAGTCCGCTTCTCACTAATCCCATCTCAATAATTGAGAGGAGACCTTTGCGACTGAGACATCAATAGATATTACTGTCACAATACTTCAACATACCTGTGTTTATGACAATGGCATCTAGTTCTCGCCTCAGATCCCTCGCTCCCAGTGTGAGGACTGCCGCCAGCCTGAAACATGAAAACACCGTTTCAATACGGGCAACGTTCACATAAAAATGTTTCCACGCGGACTATGTCGCGGATGGCAGCTGATTACTAATAAGCTTCAGTAGTATTATTTATTAATGAATGAATGAAATATACTTTATTGTACACACACAGATTATTTAAGGAAACAAAAAACAAAAAGTACAATAGGCGGCCTTATCGCTAAGAAGCGATTTCTTCCAGGCAACCCAGAAAGAAAAAGGAAATATGATAAGTATCGGGTTCGGTTGTACACATAATATAAAGTAAAGTGAAGATATAATACATACACATAATATGCAAATAAAATAAATACAAAAAATATACATAATATGAATATATGAAATACATATACACGTATATACTATCACAGAGATACAAGTCACCGACATTAAGGAAAAGGGAACAAAGATTAAGGAGGCATAAAGTATTTTTTTAACAGGCGCTTGAAAACAGGTAATGATTGTGCTCGCTTAATATGAACTGGAAGAGAGTTCCAAAGCCGAACTGCTTCAATGGAAAAGGATTATTTATCTTATACATTAAGCAAACAAATTTTGTATACATAAATATATGAATATATATATATTTGTACGTGGTCGAGCCAAGCGGTGGCTTTTGTAACTGATCGAATGAACCGGCTCGACCGGGTTGGTACCAATGCGTCGCAGAATACCGGGGTGAAGTATATATAATAGATACGCCACGATAGCTGTGTGGATAGGTGATTTGCCTCTATGGAGGCAAAGACCTTATGAGGAGGGCTTGTAGCAATGAGATATTCGAAACTTTCGTACGATTCGTATCGTTGGCTTGGACACTAAGACAGCGACAAGCTCATCACCTGTCATGTTGTCCCAAATGAGCATGGTGAGAGATGGATTAAAAATAAACAAATAAAATAAATGTCTAGAGCTGGATCACCCTGGTACTGGTATATATCGTTGTAGAGCCAAGCCGGCCCGATCGGAGCAGTACCACGACCTCACATAAAACCGGCTTCATCACCATCCAGTGTTGCAGATGTACGTGGGCGACGGTAATCACCTACTATGAGATGAACCGCTCGTTTCGGCCTTTGCCACAATATATATATATATAGGAGTAGCTGTCTGTTCTCACCTATCATCGCTGACGCGCCGGTACGCCGTACAGACGCAAGCGGGACGTCGCCAGCGACGTCGACGGCACGCGCACTCCCTTGCGCTCCACCTGAAAGATACGAAGCACATAAATGAATATCGTACGTATAAAATGATATTGGAGCAATTATCCATATTATAAAGCATGTTAAAGACACGAAGCTGGGCTTGATAGATTCGACGGAAGAGACACGCTGCTGGATGGGCCAGCAAATAAAAATGATTGAAAGAGCAAAGACGCTACTGGCACTGACAAGGCGCTCGGAGTCCCGTCATTGCCTGCCGCTGTGTCGTACTTCGACCCCGGTGGACGAAAATTACTTCCGAAAAACTACGGATTGAGGGTGAGGAAGGAGTGGGGAGGGGTGGGAGGAGGGTTTAATAGGAGGTATGAGACGGATTGGGTTAGCGTCGATAAGGGTATAGTTGTGTAATTTTGTTGTTGCAATTTGTACTCAAACGCACGCACGCACGCACGCACGCACGCACGCACGCACACAAACGATGAGTGTCACAAAAATATGCTAAATTTAAAATTTAAACCAGTGGCAGTGAGTAGTGTGTAAGATGTCTCATGTATTGAGTGAACGTCATTTCGGCAAACACTCCCTTAACTTAGGTAACGTCTGCATCCACCCGAGGGCTGCTCGCATTTTGTTGATTTATCAACAGTTGTTCACAGGTAAATACAACACAGTTAACTACTTAACAAAACACTGTAAGTAACACAAGTAATATTGTATACCTTTGTTTTAAGTGTCACAATAAAGAGTAAATAAATAGTAACAGTGTGACAAAACTCCTGACTGATGCAAATTTGTATTAATACAGAAGTTCTCTACTATTGCCTAGAATGACAGATTTAGCCATCACTCCCCAGGAGAGTAAGGGGGGGAGGAGAGGGAGGGGGGGACACAATACAATGCATCCAGATCTGCGATCTACTTAATAAAACTCCCAGACTGACAGACAATCCACATTGTTTATCTTATCAATGACCAGTGCGGAGACACAGATAATTTCGGCTGTGATACTTGATAATGGGTGTGAACTAGAACCTATTATTACACTGGAAAAGTGTAAACTTACTTGTTATGAAACTATTGTTTAAGGATTTGATCGAATTCAATTTTTGTTCATATGCTCCTGTGGTTTCAAGTGCTTTACAGCACCAATGGAACAGTAATCTCATGAAACAATATAGGAAAACTTTGCTCTATTTCAGGGATTTGGTCTCTATGGAGTCTAACCACCAGCTGTAGCACCGTCCAGGTTAATAATTATTCCGAGTGTGTGAACACGTACCGGTCAGTGACTGCACTGACGTAGCGGTGCACGCTGCTCGGCGATTCAGTGTAGCGTCGCCTCTCCCACGCGCCACACCCGCATGTGCACTCCCCACCTAAAATCCCAAAATAAAACCTTCAGCTTGATAGTGGGTTTCAGTAGGATTAAAGGATAGAGGATTGCGGTCTAATATCCCACGAGGATGAGACGACTTTACATAAACTGCCAACAATCACAGAGATTGTGGAAATTTCAAACATTGCCATGTATGCGATTACCTGAGAAATAATAAAAAATATTTCGAGGACATGTTACACCATTTTTTTATTATTTCACCGACATGCTGGTTTCACAATTATCTATGCCGAGCAATAAAAAAATCGTTTTGGTTACTTGCGTATTACGATAATATAGCATGCATGGATCCCTGAGCTGCCAAAACTCGGTCGAAACACAATAAAACAATGGTGGTGCTTGTGTGGGTGTTACATGTGGTGAAGGAGGTGGTGCTCTTCTTCTCTTTTGACTATATGCCATTTTTAAGTTTATTCATGCGCAATTGTGCAAAATAATTTCCTATGTAGCATCTTTAAAACATGAACGGCATCAAATGCACAAGATTTTATATAGATTCTGTTATACCACAACTGTAATGCAGGCCAAATGTATTTTATGTAATTTAAAATTGTTGAATTCATGGTGATTCAAAGCAAATCGGTAGTCTGCAATGTTTATATTTTGTTCAGTTACATTGCTGGCACTAGATAAAAAAGATTCTTACTTTTCCTTGATGTTTGCTGTCCCATGTTGCAAGATGTTTGTACTATGAGCGGTTCGCCCAGCGAACTACCATCTGGAAAAACAAAAAGAAAACATTGATAAAGGATAAACATTGCATTTTCTTATCTTTTAACTTAAAATGTCGGAGTGCATTGCAGACATCCATAGTCTGACTACGGATGAAAAAAAATACTGTTTATGGAAGTGCACTACACTACATATCTTTTTTATTATTATCATTACCTACATTTATTTATAATTATTTTAGACACTCAAACAGATTCCACTTTAGCCCATAAAGCCGCTATTTTGCACATTTTCTTGCCATCGAAATTTAAACACTTTAGAATTGTGGCAAACAATTCAACAATTTATCATTTTATTTACATTGTAAATTAAAAAGAATGACACAATTCATATCACATCAATTAAAAATTAAACAAAAAACCTCTGAATCATACAGCAAAAGAACTTCGGAACAGTTGTAGTATGTAAACACAGTATAATGACAATTGGCTTTAATGAACGCAATTGAGGTGCCCACTATAATTAGTTGAATTAATGCAGGACGAAACGTTGGTGTTCCTGAATTGCTAAATTACAGATCGGACCGAGTTTAATACAATGACTAAACTTGAGTACCATTCACTGTTCTTAGGATATAGTAGTATAAGAAAATTTTTAGGGTATAGTAATGTATTTAAAAGATTTCTCTGTTATAGTAAAGCATACATTTGTAACTTATTTTGTTTTTATATATTTATACATATTATCACAGATGTAAATGAAATTTGATAGATCTGTAGGATAGTTGTAACTGTAATTCTATTACTTTAAAAAAATATGCTGTGCTGGGCAAAGGCTATCATCTCAAATATTTGAGAGGGTTTTTGGTGCTACACTACTCTACCTACAATACTCTACCCACACTACTCTAGCACGGGTTGGCAGTCTTCACTTATCCACGAAATAATATTATTTATTATTCAACTGTTTTTTGGAGAAGACAAATAAATCAACTATTGCATGTGTCTAATTACAATTCTCAATTAATTTGATCACCCATAACTAGTAGTGACATGTCTGATACATGACTGATCAAGCGACTTGACGGTGACATGACCAATGTGAGGGCATGTACTTTAAGCCCACCGTCAATAAATAACATTACTTCTTTCATTAGTAGATGTTTGATGCGTTTTAATGATATAGCAGCCCACAACTGAACACTAGTGTAAAGTATGCTTCTGTTATATTTACACTTAACTCCATCACATACAAAATTTTAAGAAAGTATACAAACGTAGAGTACTGATTCAAAATCATTTCTCTCGAATCCCGTAACATGGGAGACAGGTCCTAACAAGTTCAATAACCTCACGTGACAAAAACATTGGAAAACAAACATTTTTGCTGTCACTTCGACATGAATAGGTAAGGTTCTTTAAAAATACGACTAAAACGCACTAGTGAAATGTGAAATTACAATAAATAGGACGGAATTCACGCAGAAATAAACAAACCTGATGAGAGACTCCGCCATCTTGAAAACCAAAATGCAAAACACCATGCATGAAGACTGCAGTTCTGAGGATATATCAATGAAATAACTTACGTCTGTTTTAGGTTTCTTTTTGTTGTAAACAAAATAAATATCGTTTTCTTTTACATTAAAATTTAATTTTCGTTTTCGGCACTTTTGGTGACATGTCTGAACTTTTCACTTTCTTACTAATTTGTGACTAAAACCTGATTAGTTATTTACACGAAATTACTACACGTAATATTTACACATTTACATTAGTAATATACAATTATTTTCAATAATTAGCACGCAACCAAAATACGCAGTTATCGTCTGACATTTTTGTTTACGTTCCGTTCTCGTCCCGAAATCCGAAGAAAAAGTTTGATTTTTCAGATGAAAAAAAATTGTGTAAAAAAAACTCTTTTTTTCAATTTAAATGTAACATTTTAATATAATCCAATATAACAAAAAGTATTCTACTATATGAAAAATTCTCGTTTATCGAATACGTTTTGAAAAGGCTGGCCTATAAACGATCGGACATATTTGTCAATTTTCAAATTGTAAATTGAATTGATGAATTTACGACGTGATTGGCGTTGAAGGCTAACATCGTGAGTAAACCTGCATGTCTGGGAAGTATTATTCCGTGGACATATGAAGTCCGCCAATCTGCATTGGAGCAGCGTTACGGACCCTTGCCAGCTCCGAAACCCTCTCAGATATTTGAGAAGCATGACTTTTGGCCGGCGGTAGGCATTTACAGGTCGCTACTTTTATACTGTTAACCGTTTTGGCTTTTGTTCTTGAGCTTGCGTCTTTTAGGCCCCAAGCGTATTGAGCGTGAGCATTACTTTCGTACATACTATATACTTTATTCGTCTTTGGTGGGCATGCGCGTGGTGCGTGTGTTTGCACTTTACATACGGTTTTCTTAATTGGTAACCCTAAAGTTACTGATACCCCGCGCTTAAAATGTCATCAACGTTTATTTTCAATCAATATTTCAATATTTTCTATCAAGTCTAGAGATAAGGTAAGAAGTATCTTTGTTAGTGTATAAAAAGTGCCGACTAATACGTATGAAATTAAGACCGCACTGCTGTAACAAGAATAGCAGTCTCCTACCTACGGGCGTTTTTACTGGTCCGAGGTCTTGAGGAGGTGCACACAATGCCTACCTAAGAATTACTAATACCTAATTGAATATATTTTTTACAAAGAAAAATAAAATGATATAATAATATTTTACCAAATGTTAAATTTAAGAAACGTACAAACTCTGTACTCAGTGTAAAACTAAACTGTACTCCGTTTTTCTACGATAAAAATGCAACCCGATAACAAAAACTACTACAGCAACAAAAATCAAATTCAATTTATGACGTAAACAAATTTCGTAAAATCATGTTGGTATTTACAAAACAATTTTTATTACAACTAGGCGTCCTGTAATTAATGATAAAATGTTAGTATAGAGGTACTATACCTTAAGCGGCCCTTTATATTTTTTGGACCTTCACTATTAAAAACTAAACGAACATAAACTGGAGCGTAAAATTTGACCATTTATTTACGATGCTCTTATTACACTGCTTTCCTCACTTCGTCGACAACATAGCAAAATATTATAAAATAAAAAGAATAAATTCATCAACTCGAACATCAAACAAGTATGAGATGACAAGTCTATTGTCCTGCCACATAAACTGCCTTCAAACACGACCGCTGATGGAAGGGTATTGATATGAAAAAAAATATTATAAATAAACTAAATATAGTAGTAATTCTTCCCAAGGTTTCCCAAGAGATTAAGATCAGTAATGCTCTTTAACTAATTCTTGAAGGTCCAATGGATCGTACCAACTACGAACACGAATTTTCAACGGTAGAGCATTCTAAGCTAAACAACCTGAACTGTTAAGTCTTGTTAAAGAAAGACGTTTTGTGAGGTGATCACTTTTAAAATTTACTTTTGAGAAACCGTGAATATCCCATGACAGCCTTATAAATTGAAATTAAGGAATAGTAAAAAAGTGAAACAAGGCAAATCAAAATAAAAAGGATGTGCAAGTTCCGGTAAAATCGGATAAGTAACCACTAGAGTTGGGAGCAAAATTGAGAAACATTGGCATATTTGCATAATCGCAATATAAACCGAATGCTAGTTTTTTCAAGTCTTTCAAGTTTATTTAACTAGTCTTGTGATTGACATAGCTTTGTGATTATAACTGAGGATATTCACATAGAACATAGCTATGAAATTATGCCATATGTTTGCTCAGCATAATCAACGATTGGAAGTAGAGGAGTCTGTGCGAGTAAAATTTTTGTAGAAATTGGAAGAAATTATCGAATGCGTCGCAGAGCTAAGAGTGGCATAAGTTTTCCTACTAATTACATTAATTTGGCGTTTGATTTTCTTGATTACCTCTGTCATGTCATATTCATAAAAACTACTAAATGAAATTTACATACATTATAATAATTGGTCTGTGAATCTACATAATCAGCAAATCAAAGTATAAAAGTTTTATTGGCTGAAAACCTTGTAGCCAAAGCCATAGGTCATAGGAACTAATGCCACAATAAAATAATAAATACTAAACCCATAAAAAACGAACCAATTGGTCGCCATTTTGTTGGCTATTTCGTTTTAGTGAGAAATTCGTATAATATTCTTGTGTTCCAACTTTTACAATTGTTTTATGTGTTTATTAAATTATGTCCAAAAGAAGAATTGAAGTAATGGACCCATTCATTAAGAGAAAAAGGTCTGTATCCACATGCCCACGTCTTATTCAGGTTGCCATGCTTTTTGTTATTTTCATTTTACTTTGTTTTTCTTTTCTTCAGCGCATCGTTGCTATAAATTTCTTGTTTAGTTTTAAATTTCAACTTAAATGCTCATATCTTAAAAACAAATGCAATAAATCTTCATTGTTATGGATGTAAAATTAATGTGACCTGCAAATATATTTTGGTATACATTTCTTTAAATAATATCTGCACCATAGTTTAAAGGCTTCAAAGTAATTAAATAATTTAAAATAATGTGAGTTGCAGGATAACTGGTCATGAATATTGAATATCATATATAAAAATCAATTTTGTACCAAGAAAGTATAGCTCAATAATAATTTGAAGAGCTTTTAAATGTGACTTTACATGCGTAAAGTGACAGCTACTTTTTTTTAGGTTACTATGCTTGAACGAAGGTTCCTTCAGAAGTTTTGGTCTACTGTAAACACCAGCTAAAAATGTTTTGAATTTATTGACAATGAATAATAACATCCCATCAACATATTATGTTAATTATCACAAAATTGTAAACATACATAAATTAAATTACAGTAATTATATTGCAAAAGTAAAAAAATAATAATTTAGTATTCATTCTATGACCGCTGCAATTTTTGTTAATGAAATAGTTGTAAATAATGGTTAATTTTGGAAACATGAATGAGTAAGACTATTCAAGACACAACACACAAGACGAGACACGAGTTGACTACTAAACATAGTTCTCCTCTAAAGATTGGCACAAAGCATGGCCTGAGCCACTTGCATCCATTGACTTCCCTCCACACTCTGCAGGTCTTCACTGTAGATGTAACATACTTTCCCGAATATAGTCCATCTGAGTACTCTGGGTCTAAGTTGAACTTACCTAATCTGACATTTTGTCAAAGGTGTGTGTAATGATCAACAAATTAAAGTGGTGTTCCTAACAATAACTGATAATGCCATGACATGGACATTACACATGATCTTCGCCTTGTCCATCTTAAGACCAACCTGTTGGGAGACACCATTGCAATTATTGAGCATAGTGTTAAACTCCGCCAGCTACCCTGGCATATGCATTACACCCTTGTAAATTATTATTAATTAATAAAAATCTTCCAATGCAACAGTGAAGAGATTCAGGGATATCACGTTACCTTTCTAAAATTGAGTATCATGCTCTGCTTCATGACCTATCCAAGTACAGATAGCCTTATAGCCTTGGTTAAAAGGGAAAGTGATCCACTAGTGCAATATTGGTCTTCTACCGTTATACACTATTATATTAGTTATTTAAATAATAATGAAAAAATATCAAATACATATCACAGCATGTAAACATATTTACAAATTCAATTACCATGAATCTGAATAATAATTATCAAATGTTTAAAATGGCAAGTAATTATATAAAATAATGAATAATACTATTCGAAATGTCAGCATCATTAAGTAAATAATATTTACAGTGTTCCTCTATTATTTAAAACCTCATCCACAGAGTAAAATGAAACTTGAACACACTTAACATGGTAGCAGACTACACATGACAACAAAGCGTAAGCAAAAATGCACACCAATAAACCACACGGATAAACAAAACTGTGGGTTAAATTAAATACAACATAAAATCATAATCCAGCTTAATTTGGGTATTTTGAATTTTCACAAAAGTAGTCTCATATAATCTGTTCATCGAATCTGGACTGAATTACTATTAAAAAATTTATAAATATAGTGCAATGAAATTTGAATATCAAAAAAATTTTGTCATTCAATAAATAATATTATACTAACAAATTTTCCAATTTATAATGGTCTCAAAGAATAGGTAAAGTTAAATTTATGTGTTATTATGTCCTTAGGGAGGAGAAGGCAGCAGCAGCGGCCAAATCTGGTAACACCAGTGAATCGTCAGAAGCCGTAGCTACTCTAGCAACTGCGATGACACCGACCACTACAAGCACTCCAGGGTTAAACCCTTTCACAGGTCTGTGCGAAGTTATAGAATTACTATAATCACATTACAGGAAATCATTTAAGAGTCTACTTCGTGATTACCTACTAGATCATTGACAATATTCGGCTTATCTATTTTCGATTTTTATTATATATTTATTCATGTATCTTTTTATATATTTGTATACGTATTTGTTTATTTTATTTCTACCCAAGTCTACCCAAAGTTTTTTTTTTTCTTTGTTTTGTACCTGCCAACTACCTTTCACCATAACAAGGGTTGACTGGTAGAGTACCCATTGTAACCTTAAGCTTAAGGCTAACAATAAAGAATAAATAAATAAATAAATTATTAAAACAGCTCTTTATAATTCTTTCTATTTTTAATTATAAATTTGTTTGCTCCCAGGTCTACCGCATTCCCAACGCTATCACGAGCTACTCCGCCGACGACTCGGACTCCCGGTATGGGAGTACAAGAATGACTTCATGAGATTGCTTAACACTCACCAATGCGTGGTATTAGTTGGCGAGACGGGCTCTGGTAAAACCACGCAGATACCTCAGTGGTCCGTAGAGTTCGCGGCGGTGACGGCCGGTAAATCAACGGGAGTTGCGTGTACGCAGCCGAGGAGAGTGGCCGCCATGTCCGTGGCGCAGAGGGTCGCTGAGGAAATGGACGTCGCCCTGGGCCAACAAGTGGGTTACAGCATCCGTTTCGAAGACTGCTCCGGACCGCAAACAGTATTGAAATACATGACGGACGGTATGTTGTTAAGGGAGGCCATGTCGGACCCCATGCTGGATCAATACAGGGTGATATTGCTCGACGAGGCTCACGAAAGGACTCTAGCTACGGATATACTGATGGGGGTTTTGAAAGAAGTGATTAAGCAGAGAAATGATTTGAAACTTGTTATTATGTCGGCCACATTAGATGCCGGAAAGTTCCAACAGTACTTTGATAACGCCCCCCTCATGAACGTTCCAGGTAGAACACATCCTGTAGAAATATTCTACACGCCACAACCAGAAAGGGATTACTTAGAAGCAGCAATACGTACAGTCATACAAATTCATCTATGTGAGGAAATAGCTGGAGATATTTTGCTATTTCTCACAGGTCAGGAAGAGATAGAGGATGCTTGTAAGAGGATAAAGAGAGAAATAGACAATCTAGGTCCAGAAGCTGGAGAATTAAAATGCATTCCTCTGTATTCAACATTACCACCCAACTTGCAGCAAAGGATCTTCGAACCCGCGCCTCCAAATCGTGTCAATGGTGCTATAGGAAGGAAGGTGGTTGTCTCCACCAACATAGCTGAGACTTCGTTGACCATCGACGGTGTAGTGTTTGTGATAGACCCTGGCTTTGCGAAGCAGAAAGTGTATAATCCTCGTATAAGAGTTGAGTCTCTGTTGGTTTCACCGATTAGTAAAGCCTCCGCCCAACAGAGGGCCGGACGAGCTGGACGCACGCGACCTGGGAAGTGCTTCAGATTGTACACGGAAAAGGCTTACAAGAATGAAATGCAGGACAATACGTACCCTGAGATTCTGAGGTGATTGGATGTAACGGTTTTGTATTTGTTTCATTATTTGATAGGTTTTTTTAATGTGTCCTAAATTTTCATACAATTTGGAGGAGACATTCAAATAATACGATACTCTTTAGCGTATTTAATTAACATAATGTATATTATGTTATGGCGGGCTGGTATCCGCAACGCCACGGCTGTGAGCGTATTTCGCGTGTGCCCAATAAGCTCAACCGAGCTCCTCAAGGAAACTCAGTAAAACCTTAATGTTATTGGTGACCTCGGGGAGCAACCATAGGCAGATATCGCAAGTCCAGTTATAGTGCTAGTTACTGAATTGAATTAGTTACTGAATTTGGGGCTTATTCAGGCGTAGTAGTGTCTTGGTTATGCGATTATTAATCATTGGAAAGGCTTCCCTAGCCTGTCTAGATTCTACTGAACTAAACACATACACAACATAGCATAATGTATTTCTTGTTACTCGAGACATCATGTTCACTATTGAGTCATCCACTAATTTTAGGCTCTGATAATTAGCATATTTATCCTACATAATCAAACCATTTCTATTATTGTATTTGTCAGAGGTGAATAAGGGAGAAGTTTAGAAAATGTCATGACCATTTTGTTTCATGTCTCGCAGAGGCGATATGTAACCCACTTTATAGTAACACGAAAGCCCATTTGGCTACACTGAGATGTGTCAAATGGAAATCCATTATCTCTGCATGCCCAACAACCGTGTGTGCTTAAAGTAAATTAAAGTAGCGGCCTGTGATATAGGAACTGGATAAGAACTCCAGTAGAAAGTTGGAATACTTCACTTCATGATAATAATATTATTTTATCATTTCTTACACATGCAGGTTTCCTCACGATGTTTCGATCCCCGCCGAGCATGTGGTAAATTCAGCACTTAAAACTTGCTATTGACAATTTTTGTGGTTACTAGGATCGAACCTACAACACTTGCATACGGTGAAATTAAAGCAAGCACCCTGACCACCACTAAAGTTTGAGTGCTTATAAATGAAATATATTCTGTTACCAGATTTAAAATTCAGAAAGATTTGCACCGTTCTTTGAACACTTTTCTTGTCTATGTCTCATCTACAAAGATCCCCGTGTAAGAGTCCGCAACATAATCTAATGCCTCGCCCGCATTGCCGTTGCAGATCAAACTTAGGATCTGTAGTTTTGCAGTTGAAAAAGCTGGGTATCGACGATCTGGTGCATTTTGACTTCATGGACCCGCCGGCGCCCGAGACCCTGATGAGGGCACTAGAGTTGTTGAACTACCTGGCTGCGCTGGGTGAGTATCAATTAGTTGTTTTACAAGTTTGGCAGTTGAATGTATTAGAGTTTTACGATAGGTCAAGTTGGCGTTCTTAAATGTCCCACTGCTGGAGAATTGTTACTCTCATTACCAATCTCAGTATTTCTTCTTCATCAGTCTATTAATAGCCTACTGGGCTCTACTCAATGATTTGCCATAATCGCTTAAAGTACCCAAATCCTAAAATCAAATTATTTGTTCAACAATAAGCATTTTTTTTCATTCATCACTGTTTCGTAATGAGGTTCTTCTGACGGAGAAGAAACAGGCGAAAGATAAACATTTATTAGAGCAATCAGATCATGAGTAAAATTAAAGTAGCAACCTGTAAGTGCCCACGGCTGGGCAAAGGCCTCCTTCTCAAATACGAGTATCAGAGAGGGTTTAGGAGCCGGGAAGGGCCCGCCACGCTGCTCCAGTGCGGGTTGGTTGGTGGTGCTTTACATGTCCTCGAAATAATACTTATGTTATTTCTCAGACATGCAGGTTTCCTCACGATTTTTTTCTTCACCGCTGAGCACGTAGTAAATATAGCACTTAAAATTGCTATTAATAATATTATTGGTGCGCGGCACCGGGTCCGAACCCAGGTCACTCGCGCTCTATGAAACTAATGCGAGCGCCCTGACCACTAGGCTACCACGGGTTATTATCAACCATGTCCTCACAGGTTTCAGCAAATTCGGACGGAGCTGCGGTCGTCAGAGCTTCGTTTGTTAAATAGCAGAATACACCACCATGTGTGGGTGTGGCTTGTAGAAAGTGACGGTCTAATCTCCCTTGCGCCTCAAGAAACTAGGAAAATATCGCAGATGTTTTTTTTGCGTGGGGGATAGGCGCTAACACCGACCAAACTTCAAGCATGGTAGAGCCAAGCGGCGGCTGTAGCTGCTGCTCGAATAGGCGAAGTAGAGGCATCTTGTGCTTCAGCGTTTCGTTCGGTGAGTGAGCCAACATGAGGCCGACACCCCCTCCCCATTCCCCTCCTCTTCCCTCCCATCTCCCAAATATCCTTAGAGACCGGCAACGCACCTGCAGCATCTATGGTGTTGCAGATGTATGTGGGCGACGGTAATAACTTACTATCAGGTGAACCGCTTGGTCGTTTGCCGTCTCTTCTATAAAAAAAAAACCTACCAATCACCGAAAGCGGTGACTGGTTATGTCGGGTGCAACACTGAAGATGTTGGACCGACTAAATCCCCCCTGCAGTAGATACGCCGTTGGCCCGGTGGCCTTGACAGCTGTGGCGCTAGAGACGCGAGCAGGAGGCCGGCATGTTGGGCGCTGTTCCGACATAATGCTGCTCACGATTTGATCTTGCTATTCCAGATGACGATGGCAACCTAACAGACCTGGGTGCGGTAATGGCAGAGTTCCCGCTGGACCCACAACTGGCCAAGATGCTGATCGCGAGCTGCAACCACAACTGCTCCAACGAAATACTCTCTATCACAGCCATGCTGTCCGGTGAGTTGAACCATTCATTGAATTGATCAGAACCGAGTAATCTTGGCAATAATGTTCCACCACTGGTCATTGGGCTCCTGTCAGTGTTGAAAGGGTTCAAGAGCTGGGGCTAGTTTGCGCTCCAATAGAGTCCAAATTTAGTAGAAATAGACATTATGATTGATCTACTACTTGCTTCTTTACTTATACAAACATTATTTTCACTTGCAACACTGTAATAAGTACTAGCTTTGCCCCATACTTTTACCCGCTTTAAACTTTGATTATACACGTGATGAGTACATGTCCTAGGTTTATGATCATTGCTCCGCTCCTTTTAGTAGTAGCGCGATGTTCTATAGCCTATAACCTTCCTCAACAAACTGGATCATACTGAAACGACTCAATCGAGTATGTTTTCAAATGGTTTACAGCAAACAATTTACTTCAATACATTTTTTTCTTTGACTGCAGTTGCAAATCTTCCTTCCTAGTGTGACGATTACGCCATGTTCTATCGATTCTCAGTCATTATCCAGCAGAGGACAGAAGACATAGATACATACAACAGAGATGATAGATAAAAATATTTTATTAGTTATTTCTGTTTGCCTGCAGTGCCGCAGTGCTTCGTGAGGCCGAACGAAGCTCGCAAGGCTGCCGACGAAGCGAAGATGCGCTTCGCTCACATCGACGGCGACCATCTCACGCTGCTGAATGTCTACCATGCGTTCAAACAGAGTGAGTGTTGTATCTTTCAATCTTTGTCTGGCAATAATGCGGAGTGTTTTTAAATTTTATACAAGAGATTTTATATATTAGTTTAATCAGAGTAATCAAACAGTACAAAGCACACAAACAATATAAACTCTTCATGGTAAGTGGTAACTTCCGCTACAATTGAAGAAGGTTACAGGCGTGGACATCCCCCAGGACTAATATGTTATACATCACATCCCATAACTATAGTGGTTCTCTATGCTGAAATAGGAAAGAGACTGGTAATTTACTCAGACAGAAGGACAGAACAAGACTAACCTAACACCGTTTTGACATTATTGGGAAATTTGTACCAGAGTTAATAATAAAAGCCATATAAAGCCAGAGTGGTCTCTGTTCATAATAATAACATTGTTTCTAATCATGCTTTTACTAAATATAAAAATACTGGCGATTGTTGTCTCTTGGTAAAATTCGGCGACGTGGAATAAAGCAAGCGGCTCAGTGGTTACCGTTCGCCCGTGTGATTTCTGCTTCATCAGACGAGGTGTGGGCCTCCGGTTGCCTCACTCACCGAAAGCGGCGCAGCCTCTACTTCACGCCGGTATTCTGTGAGGTCGCAGTACTACCTCGGTCGAGCCGGCCCATTTGTGCATCAGCAGATGCCGCCCGCTAGCATGAACCCACCGGGTAAAAAAAAAAATTGTGTCTGGTTACTCTATGGAAATATTTTCTAATGATTTCAGACATGGAGGATCCGCACTGGTGCTATGACAACTTCATCAACTACAGGTCGCTGAAGTCGGGCGACAACGTGCGCCAGCAGCTCAGCAGGATCATGGACAGGTGCGCGGTGTTGCCATCAGTAACCATCTGTAGAGAATCAGTATTTGACTTGCTATAGTATGCGAGTATGACAATCTCTTACGCCTGTTGTCACATGTGTCACACATCTTCATAGAATATAAAGAAAGATACGTTTGGTCGCAATTTCTGTTTGGATAAAAAAAAATCTGCATCTCAGACAAATTACATTGATATCCAGTAACTTTCCCCCGGTGGCACGGGGAAGACGTCTCCTTCTCCAGGGTATTTGGATCTTGTATATAAATGTAATGACCATAGATCGGCACGACCCGTTCCACATGGTGTCAATGACCTCAATCATTATGTTAATATGGATATTCCCCGGGATTCCAGCTTACGAATCGGCGAACGAAAATAATATATTATCATTACAGTAAGTCCGTAACGGCGATAAGATTAATGTTTTTACCATAAAATAAAACAACATGAAATTCAAAATAGGTGTATATAATCATTAATCACAAAGAATGTTACATAGAAGAGGTAGGCACAATACAATATAATTAATTAATTATGAAGGGTCGTTATGCACTTCAAATGATTATATTTTAACACTTACATGTTTTATATGAGTGCACGTAATATTTTACGCAGTATAAAATGAAACCATAGATTATCAATATTTTCTTTAATGAGAAATGATACATTTTACGAGTTTATTTAATATTCTGACTTCTATTTACATAACTCTTAATTTTTGCGAATCATGTCATGTCCATATTATTATTTCCTCTTAGAATCCCGCGGTGTGGCGCGGCTCGTGCCGATCTATGGTGACCAATGGAAACTCTCATAGTGCCATGGCGGATTGAATGCGCAGCATGTATTTGTGAATAGTGCCGCCTGGAGATGTGATTTCCTGAATTAATGTCTGCCAATCTTGAGCTTCTCGTGCGGTGAAATAGAAGTCGCCACATCCGTTCAGGCCTTTAAGTATAATTGATTTTTGATGATATAATTCTGGCCCTCTCGATGATGAAAAAAGCCCTTAATGATGATAAAAAAAAAACACCTGTATGCGGCCAAATTATATTTATATCCGTTAAGTCCGTTAAGATGATCAAACAAAAGTGGTTTTAGAAGCCTTCCATGCACTTATAGGAGGGAGGATGGTGATCTTCTCATGTATGCTGTACCATCCGTGTAGTTTGTTTTAGAATTATCTTCTATTTTCTTTATTTTACTTAATATAAAAAAAAATGAGAAACTAAAGAGTCAAAATTGTTTTGAAGCAATTAAATTTCATTGTAGAAAACATCATTCAAACTATATATACCATCAACATCACACTACACAACACAAGAGATATTGCTATCACATAGAGACACTGGTTTATTTATGTATATCCCAAACCCCATGGAAACCATTAAAATTATGCCACTAACTAGGTTCTCAGAAACCCTAAATATTTTCAGGATAAAAAATTAAAATCCTCTACCTTCTAGTGAAAGTCTCATCGAAATCGATTCAGCCATTGCCATGATTAAACTGAACAAACAGATCACCTGTCGAACATTTTAAGAATTTGTTTTGATTTTTGGAATTGTGTAAATTATCATGATTTAAATAATTGACAGAGTACACAATTTTATATGTATATATATATAAACCTTCCTATCTCGTTTCTATAGCGCTATGAGAATCAGTAAACTCTCTTTGTTACATTAAGAACAAAGCATTAAAGATTGCATTGTTTACTTGCAGATTTAATCTGAAGAGGACCAGCACGGAGTTCACAAGCAAAGACTACTACATAAACATACGGAAGGCACTTGTCAATGGATTCTTCATGCAGGTACTATTTATATGCAACACACACCCACACACACACATATACATACATTAAAAGCACACACGGCTGAAGAAGCTACACATATACTATAAAAGCCCCCTGAGATCCTAACGGCAGGAGCTTGTCCACTACGTCCGAGAACGCTGACGCCGGCGGCGTACGGTTCATGTTCATTGAAAATTGGCAAAGATTTCATTGGAGATCAATAATTACAGAGATTCGAGATCAGAGAGTGGAATAATAATAACGTCTGTGACGGCGGCGTCGAACAAACTCCGTAACTCCAATGTTACATTAGACAATATACTCCCTCACCTCATACACACCGCCCCACTTTAACATACAACTTCACACAGGTCGGGTTGCTTAGTACCAGGACCAGGGTCAATAACCGAGATACTGAGAGAGCCAGAACAGCCTAGTGGTTACACGACATGACCACTGACTCGGGGAGTCCTCCAGCTAGATCCCTTATATAGAGGGCGTGTACCAGTGAGTTTTTCTAAACATGTGTCTGATTTGTATCATTGACCTGAACACTGAGACGGTGACAGGCTCAGCTCCTGTTAGTTTTAAAGTTGACTTGAAACTTTTTTTTTCACTGTATTGGGATGACAACAAAAAACCGACCTCATAGTAGGTGGTTACTGGAGCCCATGGGCACTTGCAAACAACTTCAGATGAAGAAGGTTACAGATGCATTGTCACTCCTGAGGTCTAAGATGGAATTCCTCATATCCTATAATTGTACTGGCTCTCTATATCTTTCCAACCATAACGCAACTGTAGTTTCAATGCTAAATGGCAGCAGACATGCTGCTATGTGTTCTACTTAGACTGTGTATCTTTGTTTCTAATCTTGAAACGTCATATATGGACCAAAGAGCCGACATTCAAGAGCCATCTCATGGAAAGTGGATACTGCAGCCCATGGACACCTGCAACCAACTTCGATTGAAGGTTACAGGTGTATTGTCACCCCCGTGAACTGAGCATATGAAATGTGTTCCAGGTGGCACACCTCGAGCGAACCGGCCACTACCTCACGGTGAAGGACAACCAGGTGGTGCAGCTGCACCCGTCCACCTGCCTCGACCACAAGCCGGACTGGGTCATATACAACGAGTTTGTGCTGACGACGAAGAACTACATCAGAACTGTCACCGACATTAAGCGTGAGTGAAATCTATTCCCTTTTTTATTTATCAGTTGTACCATTCCAATTTGTCCTGTTTTATGGAGGCAGTTTCAAACACCCAGACTCGAAACAATTGTATGTAGTGCATACAAAATAATTAGCCTTTGAGGGAATCGATCCCTTGATCCCCAGCACTGGTCAAATCAAATCAGGCGGTCAGGTCAAAATAATATTTTAAATAATTTTAATAGAATCCTCATATCCGATCGATGTTGAATTAGTATATAGCATTAATTACTAACCTTTGTGGTTCACGGTATGCTATGGTAAGGTCCCGGTACCACTAAAATCGTTAATAGCAATATTTTTTCTAAATCTACCATGTGCGTGCTTGAAGGAAAACACCGTGAGGAAACGTGCATGTGTGAGAAATGATAAAAACAACATATTTTGCGGATGTGTGATGTCCGCCAACTCCGCCACTGGGGTTGCGTGACGGACCCTTCCCGGCTCCACAGCTGGCATTTACACGCTGTTAAATTAAACAACCCATCATGTGTTGTCGAATTTTTAAATTGTAGTTTTTTCAATTGACGTAATAAAATAACTTTACTTTCCAAAGGATAAGTTAGTTTCATACATAAATATATCTTTTTCATCATAGTCAACTACTAATAAAAGGACATGCTTAAGAAAGTCAACCGTCTTATACATACATAGTCAAAACATTAAGAATTACAAAATTTATGGATTAAAATATAAAATAACTATAATAAAAAAAACATTTAACATAGTCATTTGCAATGTGGTACCAAATAGTTCTGCAGGTGAGTGTTATGCTGCAGAGCCTTGAGACTTCACCAACAGACCGGTGTGCGATACCACAATAGGTTTATTTTCTAGTTTTATTATAATAGTTAGTTGTACTTACTTTATGTCTTTTCTGCAGCGGAGTGGCTGCTGAAGATAGCGCCGCAGTACTACGAGCTGAACAACTTCCCGCAGTGCGAGGCGCGGCGGCAGCTGGAGCTGCTGCAGGCCCGGCTGGAGTCCAAGGCCTACCAGGAGGGCTTCTAGACCCAACTGAGCGCTGGGGCCAGCCACCACCGCATGCAAATGGTGTATAGACATTATGTGAAGTGTGAATGTGACTGTGAAGTGAAAGTACGATCATTTAAAGTGCACTTCTGTTTTGTTGCCCGGATATCAGTTCTATGGGTTTTGTGATGCACATTGTTATGTTATAAACGCTATACTTCCATCTATTTATGACACAAGATGAGTATATGGAGAGGTTTTCACCAATATTTTGGTGAGTTCAAACGGTAGAAATATTAAGCTATTCGTACTGTGTAATTAGAGGTAATTCTGTAAGTTTGTTATAGACAATATACTATAATAAAGACATCAGAGGAATTTAAATAAGTTTGTGTATTTCTTGATTCCTGAGCTGTTGTAGAGACCCCTTCAACATAAATGCATATGAGCTTTATTTATTTGCCATGATGGGGCATTCCAATGTTATGTAAAGGCTTTGGGGACATAACTTCAACATTAAGCAATTTTTTTAAAAAATTGTTATATGTTCAGGGAGAGGAGTCTCAATTTCTTTTATGGAGAGATATTTAATTTTTATATAGGAAGACTGCACTTACTGGAAATTTTTTGTAGAAACGTATACAATTGCCCCTTGAATGAGTTGAGACTATGGACTCTAGTGCGGCATCACAAGCAACTGAGAGCATGCTACAAGAACATATTGAACCACAAAGATCCCCTAAGATCATATAAGACCCCGGAGTTCATCTCTTCATGTTGAAAGCAGTGTTTATTGAACCCCCTCAAGTTTATATTGAAACTTATATACGATTGTACCTTTGGCATGAGACGGCGACAGGCTCATTAAAGATTTTGAAAAGTGATAAGAAATATATTAATAATGAAAAAAGTGGGTATATGGTTGTCTGTGCACATTTAAGGTATTAAAGAAAAGACAGCGTTATCAACAAAATGCCTTTATTAATTCAATTAACAACTACCTCCGCACACTCCCACAAACAACTGTACAGACAGACACGCATACTATAATATTTGGAATTATCAATAACCTTTGCTCCAAACTGGGGGTTGGGACACATTTAGAAAAATATTGATTTATTTCGAAACAACTTTACCATAAAGAGAGGCTTAAAACAAACTGACATTTAACATAAAATCTTTAAAAATGCAATATAAAATCATCTCAACCAGGGATTCCCAGACTATTTTGAGCAAGAGACCCTTTTACCAAAATGAACTGATACCACAGACCCCCATTGCCAAATTACTTTAAAAATCGTATCTCTAAGTTTTTTTCTATTGATACTAAAATATTCGTCATTCTTTATAACAAGTTGGTACACGTAACATAACTTACACAGTATCTTGAAAGTTTCAAAAAGAACTTGTGTTAATAAATAGGGGTCGATTTTTAAACCTCCTCGACCCAATGGGGTCCACTTTGAGAATCCCTGATCTAAACTATTCCTACAACTTCCAAAATAGGTACTCAAAGCGGTCTACACTCAATCTACACTTAATATTATACAAAACTAAAAAGATTTTTTGAATGCCCCAGCCTCCGGGGACCACCAGTCCGAGTTGAAATATTACTTTGGGTTAGATAGACAATTTATTGTGGAAGTTCATAGGCTATATAGCATCAATACTCCTACTCATAGCAGTGAAGTAGCATCCATAAACCTTGGTAGAAGCATGGGTAATTCCAATTTAAGACAGGTGAAACTACTGGGCACATCTAGTTACAATTATTTAAATACACATATATATTTATATAGATTTACTATTCATTATGTTAATATATGTTGAGGACTAAGGTGGAATTTCCCATAGCAAGGAATAGAATAGTTGATAGAGATTGTAATTAAATACTGAACCATAGAATGACTTGTATGTAAGGGGGATTAATACTTTTCTTTAACGATCAAACTGCATGGGGATACAGTATGCTGACCAATGGACGATGCTCCGGTGACCGACTGGAATCCATCATACTATTTATATGACATATGACCAAGCTATGTGGTAATCTTTGGGAGAGGCCTATGTTCAGCGGTGGACTTGTGACAGGCCTACACTCACCACCAGATGTGGTTAGGTTGGACAAACCTTCCGTTCATGGTAGGTCAGCTAATATTGTCGCCTTCACCGAAAGACCCTTGCCCTGTAGCGGGCTTATATGGGTTAACAAAGAATAAATTATATCAGAAAAATAAAGATTTCTCCAAAAAAAAAAAATACGTATACATCATGTATTATGAATTTCATATACTATTTTAAATTTTACTATACATTACTGTCATGGCGTCTTGTTGACGTCACACCCTTGCACCACAACATAGAAAGAAACGTCAAAACCTTAGCCGATGTACTACAAACAATTACACAAAAATTCCGTTCAACATCATTCCCTTATAAAATCATACCGTGTGATTTTGTAAACATGGTTTCGTTTATCCAAGACATGAGAGATGTATGTGTTCCATGTCACGTGACCAATTTCCTTACCTACACTGATATATAAAGAGACGCAAATGTATTTCGTTGCGCGGGCTTGTTCCAAATCCACTTAACTGTTTTTGATCAAATTTCTCTTCAGATAAGGTTCTTAATAGAAAGATGTTGCGAAGAACATAGGCTGAATTTTTATTACTATATTCTTTTCTTTTTTTATGACTTGGGCAAACGCTTGCACAAAGTAGGGCAGTTATTATAAATATATTAACAAAATTTTTAAAAACAAAAAACCCTATTATGTCTCTCGGATTGTGAGCCACCATGCAGTACAGCTTATCTATGTTGTGAATATAACAATTCCACCGTCTGCAACCGAGTTTTCAGTTTCGTATTCCTTTAATGTTTCGACAATATTGTAACTCTGGTACAATGCAGTAATAAATTATTTTTTTAATTTAACTTCGGAAGCAAAGGTTTTCAGATGATACAGCACAAATGTCATATATAAATAAATTTTGTCTTTACATTAACCACATAATGAGGTTGTCTTTAATGGAGTTTTCAACACAAATCACTACATAAATTCAAAACAATACAAAAGAAACTTTTGATCCTTGTTTTTAATGATAGTAAGTTTTTTCTTAACACTGATTAGGGTGACTGTAGGTAGAAAAATAAGTCTTTGTTTATTTAATTTTACCCCCCTTCAAATATCGATATACAGAAACCCAAAAAGTTCCTTACAAAGAAATAAATGTGAAGTCTTTAGTTACATAAACCTCTAGATCAATTATTTTTGATAGATTTTGAATAATTAGTCACTCTTTTTTTTTGAAAAATTTGAATCTATACTATTTTCAATACAAAAGTTCACATTGCCGAGGAGACACTGCCTTCCCCACCCACCCAAACCTAGGTCCCAGCCCCAGCACGACGTAGAGCCTAGCCTTTGGCGACGCCTACCAGCGCGGGGCGCACGCAGCGCTCGTGCAGCTTGTAGCCCACCTTGCTGACTGTTACCACCGTGCCCGGCTCGTACCCTTCCACCTCCTGCATCATACAACACATCATTTATACTTGTTGCCACTTGATAAAATCTCATCATTATGATTATTTTATTTATTTATTCAACTTCATATACATGAGAATGTATATAGGCGGACTTAATGCCAGAAGCATTCTCTACCAGTCAACCTTTGGACGATGCAGAGATGAAATGAAGTAGGTAGGTAGGTGATGAAATAGAGAGAACTAAAGAGAGGAAAATAAAATTATAATAAATGTAAATGCAATATTTAACTACGCATACAATAATAAATACACACACACACGAACGTACATACATTTATAATTTTTAAATACATAAATAAATTAAATATTACATATATATAAAAATAGACTATTACTGAGATGATTCTGTCATTTTTTTAAGGATATGTTCCTTAGCTTTCATTTTAAATATGTACCGACTGTTAGACGCTCTGATTTCGAGTGGGAGCGCATTCCAAAGAAGTACGGATTGAACAGGAAAGGATGAACGGACAAAGCATGAGGTATGTGAGGGACACTGGTATATAACACTTTACTTGTGTCACATCACAATTATTGATTACAGAACCGATTGATTCCACCTTCTTCTCCACGCCATCTTCAGGATATGAAACTATAACAACGGATCACTAGATCCCTTATTGTAGTTATAGTTAACTGATATTATATTATAACCATTATAATATAATTATACAAGTGTTATATATTTAAGTATTTTCTTAAATGAAACACAAGATTAATTCTTCAACAGAGGGAACACAAATTTCACTACTGATACATATAAGTTTTTTAAATCTACCACCGTTACATAATGAGATTCTTCAGAGAAGACAAAAACAAACTCCTATCATCTCTAGAATATTCCTCGCACCCTTGCCTTTCTAGGTGTAGATACAATTGATACTAAATGTCCAAGAGAATACATCAACCAACCGACCCACTTCTTTCTTATCAACCTATTGAAGTCTCTCCAAGGAACCGCCAGCAGAACCTTTATGTATGTGGTAGAGCCAAGTAGTGGCTTGCTCGACCGGGGTAGTACCACGAGCTCGCAGAATACCGGCGTCTCGTGCTTCTGCGTTACGTTCGGTGATTGAGATAACCAGGGGCCCACACCTCCCCCCTCTCATCTCCCAAGTTAAGGCCGGCAACGCACCTGCAGCTCCTCTGGTGTTGCAGATGTACGTGGGTGTCCCTCTTTCCCATAAAAAAAACCTGGCATGCAAACCTTTCATGTTCTCTTGGTGGTGCCTATGTTCAACAGAGGGGATAAAATACGCCTGCACGAATAGAAGGAAAGATTACCTGCTGGAATAGGGCTTCGTGTAGATTGGGGTCGAACTTCTCTCTCAACGGAGACACGGCGACCAGACCGTGGCGAGCGAACACCTGCAAAATAGTCGAATTCAAAATAACGGGTCGTGGCGCCTTGGCAACCGTAGCTTGGTCACCCACAGTGAAGCAAGAGGAACCTACATGGCCCGCCCCGACTATACGGGCTGATCTCAAGCGGCAGCTCGAGGAGTCAGCACCGGATGCGTGTTGACGGACTGTGGCCGGCGCTGGTGGGGTAGCGGTGAGGGTGGGTGGGCAAGTGTAAACAATTTCCTCATGTATAAAAAAACGGTGCAAGTTGGCGTTGTGCGACAAACAATCTACCAGACTATCTGATATGGTAAGTGCTGCTCATGAGCACCAAGCCAAGCAAGTGTTGTCATAAGGACTCGGGACGGAATGCCACACGGCGTGTAATTATACTACAAACAGATCGGAACACAACATTGTAATTATAAATCCTATATAAATGTATATATTCACGCCTTGTTCCCAACGGGGTAGGCAGAGACAATATTCTTCCACTTGCTACGGTCCTGACATACGTCTATCACTTCTTCCACTTTCATCGATCTTCGCATGCATGCTCGTCGGTTTAAAGTACTCTCGACCTGAGGTTATTATATATATATTCACGGCTTGTTCCCAACGGGATAGGCAGAGACTTCTTCCACTTGCTACGGTCCTGACATACGTCTATCGCTTCTCCCACTTTCATCAATCTTCGCAAGCATTTAAAAATTTGTTATAAATCGGCAAGGTCGGCAATGCATTTGCAGATCCTCAGACGAGGCTCTTGCTTGTTTACTTCCCTCCCCCTCTTAGTAGTATTATAGTATGATGGATGCAGGTGGCCCAGGACCGAGCTTCGTGGCAATCTTTGGGGGAGGCCTATGTTCAGCAGTGGACTTGTGATAGGCTGAAATGATGATGATGATGATGATGATTATAGTATATGGTAGTTGTCACCGAGTCGTATGTACGATGTGCGTACCTGGTCGAGCTGCGCGCGCGTCAGCTTCAGCCCGTCGTGCAGCGAGCGCAGCGCGGCGGCCGCGCCCTCCGCGCTCGCCTCCGCCCGCTCGGGGACGCTCTCGGCGGCCGCGGCCAGTGTGTCCGCTACCTGAATGACATTTTTTTTTTTTTTCACCTGATGGTAAGTGATTACCGTCGCCCGCATACATCTGCAATACCGGAGGAGCTACAGGTGCGTTGCCGGCCTTTAAGGGTATTTGGGAGATGGGAGAGAGGATAAGGAGTGGAGTGGGGAGGGGGAGTGGGTCCCCGGTTACCTCACTCACCGAACGAAACGCAGAAGCACAAGATGCCTCTACTTCACGCCGGTATTCGAGGTCGTGGTATTAATCCGGCCGAGCCGGCACATTCGAGCAGCAGCTAAAGCTGCCGCTTGGCTCTACCACGTTAAAAAACTATTCACTCATCAATCATTATTGTGAGGAAGATTATGAAATGTATGCCACTCAGTACTCCCGCGAGCGTCATGAATCCTAACATCGTCCGTCACATACAATTTTCCAGAGGCAAATGCACTCATCCATAAAGTTGCTATAAATGTCAAGAATTAAGGCGGAATGTACAACCATTCACAACCAATGCGTGTTGCCAGTGATGACATATAGAACTGGGACATGGACATTCACTGCAGGCCGAATGAGGAAGCTCAAAGTTGCTCAGCGCGCTATGGAAAGGGCTGTGCTCGGTGTTTCTCTGCGCGATAGAGTCTGCAACGATGATATCCGCAGCAGAACTAAGGTAACCGACATAGTCGCAAAGATCAGCAAGCTGAAGTGGCAATGGGCCGGCCACATAGCTCGCAGAACTGACAACCGTTGGGGAAAAAAGGTTCTCGAGTGGCAGCCGCGTACAGGCAAACGCAGTGTAGGACGACCCCCCACAAGATGGAGTGACGACCTGCGCAGTGTTGCGGGAAGTCGATGGATGCAGGTGGCTCAGGACCGAGCTTTATGGCAATCTTTGGGGGAGGCCTATGTTCAGCAGTGGACTTGTGGTAGGGTGAAATGATGATGATGATGATGAATGCGGAATGTTTACCTTGTAAGTTAATATAACATGGCAAAAGGAGTGGAATATAAAAAATTATTAAGTTTTTCATAATTTAGTTTACATCTTTTCAATTCAGTTTAAATCCTTCACATACCATAACTGTGAAAGCATAGATTGTTTTTGTCTAGTCATATTAGGACTTACGATATTAGGCAGAGTAAGAAGATGGTAAAATTATGGTTGACAGACATGAGAGGTTTTAAAAAAAAATATTACAATTTCATAATTTCATAATGTGTCGATTCCTGGTTAAGATTCTTTAGAAAATAAACATCTTTTAAGAAGACGTAAAAGCTTCTGGTTTTTTCTGTGAAAAGAATAATCCATAAATCACTCTATTTTAGCACTTTCCACTAATAATTATTACATACATCGAGGAGGTCCTTGCAGAAGCTCTGTATCGCAAACGACTTGGCATCCTCGACCTGCTTCATCATACGCCTTCGAACATTCTCGCCGTCCGCTAAAGCCCGCTTGTATTTATCCTGGAACAAACAACATATTACAATGATGAAGTAATCCTGGCCAATTTCGACTACAGTGCCCAGTTTAGTTGATCGCTGCAAGTGTATACACAAACTCACATACTCCACGTATACTTGTTTATCCGTTGTAATGATTAAATGCAGTGTTAGATACATGAGACACTACACAACATAAACATCATACCCAAAAGCCATTTTTAATATTTGTATACCTTCATAAAAGGATTACAAAGGGCGGACTTAAAGCCTTTTGGCATTCTTTGCCAGTCAACCCCAGGCGTGGAAAGATGTTGTTAGGGTGCAAAACATGAAAGTTGTAAATAATACAAAAATACATGAATAACTTAAATAAACTGGAACTTAAAGATGGTCTATGATCGAAATAAACATATAAATCTATATATAACTAACTAACAATAAAATTTAAATACACAAATATATAAAGATACGTTATTTTCTCTGTTGGTGAAGTAAATTTGTTATGCCACTCTTCTCTTATTCATTCTTTCCACGTGTCCAATTTATAGAAGCATTCCGTTCCAGAGACCCTAGCATACAGGTCTTTGGAATGGAATTGGAATTTGGAATCCATTGCATATTTTAAACAATAAATATTTTAGCATTCTTAATTCAAGATACAATACTGTCTTTAAAACGTCACTTTTCTGTTAAATGTCGCAGATTCTTCTTAACATCTATATATTTCTACTGTTACAAAGAGAGCAATCTCAGTTAAATAGAAGACGTAACCATAGTTTGTTAATGTTGAGATCTTACTTCGTAATCCTTTACTTGTTGTTTGAGTGTGGTGACTTCCGTACTGAGGCTTTCGATTTGTTTATGGCATTCCTCTAGAGTGGGCGGCAATTGTTTGTCCCCCGCTGTATCTTCAGCCGCCTTCTGTTCTGTGCTGTAGCCTCGAACTGATGATCTGTTGCAAAGGAAACATAATTTCTTACATAAATAACATAAGAGTAACAGTTGAGTTGAATGCGCAATGGTTAAGTATGAATAGAAGCTTAAAACAAATTTGGAGCAATCATACAAGCATTATGTTGACTTTAATTTTGCTATGAGTTTATTAAGCTTATATGAAAATTTCGTAGTCACAATTCAATTAAAAAACATCTTAATCTAAAATATACTCGTTTTGAATGTCGTCGTTAACATGATAATGATGAAATTGCTGAATAAATTAGGTACCGTATTATCGGCAGACAATCGGATAAGAACATAAGAGTTAATTAAAAATGTTCTTTTTACGATGTATTCATGAAATTGTTTTTTTTTCTTAATTTTCCAACTTTTAGGAAAAGGAATAGGTTGTATAATGCTGGATTGCGCAATAATACCTATAAATATTTCCTCGCAACGTTCGAAGACTTGAATCTGTTACATATTTCACTAGTTTACCTACAGAATACACTTTTAATGATGCCATTTTCTTTACGAACGATGTAATTTTCTAGGAATTACCAAACAGAACGTAAAGTAAAATAGGTTAGAATTCAATTCCAATACCGTATCACTTATCAACTTTATCTGTCATCTGTCAAGTGTTACATTGTGTCACATTAAATAAAAAAAAAACATAAATGGCTGTTTGTGTGGATGTGTCGTAACCACTAAAATGTTTTTATGGTATAGAAGTATATTTATAATAAGTATTGTTAAAAAAAAAGATGCTATACATCCTCTTCAATTATTTGTACTAAAACATTAGGTTCAATGATACCATAGTATCACAATTACACACATTTTCAGTTTGCAATCACACAGAAATTGAAAATCGCAAACTTAGGTAGTTACATTACAGGTGAAGCTAATTTAAGAGTGTTATATATATCATGGTAATATATTCCAACTTGCGGGTCTCCGCTCTCGCGAGTTTCTATAGACGAAGCTGTAAAGGCCTCCGGGCCAACAGCAAAATGGATGGTATTTAGTCGGTTGTGGTTAGTGTGGTTTGGTTATGGTTTTTGTCATGTATGTTCCTCCTTCTGAGAAACGAATCCAACATAACCCGTTGGGTGGCCTCACGGCCTGCAACAGCCATACGTAAAGCATTTTCCATCCACTACAAAAAAAATGCTTATATGTTATTTATTTTGGTTAAAAAACCATTCCTGGTGTAGGTAAATACTTCATCATCATCATCATCATTTCAGCCTATTACAAGTCCACTGCTGAACATGGGCCTCCCCAAAAGATTTAAATAAAATAAATACTTAAAAAAAAAAATTTTTATTGTCTTTTATAGCTCAAATATATTTGCTTCATTTACAAAAATGCTGCAAAATGCATAAAGTTTCAACTATAGTTTTACAGATTTCTGCACGAAATGACAATGTCAAAATGAAATACATCTATCATACAATTTGTCAACTCTAGTCAGAGAGTTCCTTGCTTGTCAAATTTACTTAGTCAATGTCAAGTCAAAACGGAAATGAAAAAAATTATTAACTTTGCAGAAAACTATCGGGCACACGACGCCCATCAATCTCTCCCAGTTTTACACACACAACATAATCACAATCGTTGCTATCTTCCTCTTCCTCAACTACACATGTTCAGTCGATGCTGGTCAGTGCTCTCGCGACTGCAGTCAATCGCGCGCGTTTTTTGTAAACATGGCGTCTTTAGCTGTATTCGATTTTGATCGTACGATTGTTGACGACGATTCGGACGCCACAATAATCAATAGATTACGCGAAAAGAACCCGCCGCCCGAATGGGAAGCTAGCAATCATGACTGGACACCTTACATGAGTAATGTAAGTAATACTTTTGTGTTATATTTTCGTTCTTTTTTTTTCTTCCATTAGATTGATTAAATTTAAATGTTTTCAAATTGTTATCGTGACTTTATAACTATTTTGTTCCGAACAAAATTTATGAATGAATTTCACAAATGCGTTATTTTTATAATTTTGACTAATAATTCTTACACACTAGCGCAAGAATAACGTACAAACAAATAAAGAAAAGAAATTATAGTCTGTGCATGTCGTTGTGAATATTTGTTTAGATCAGGTTCAAGTTCAACTCAGCAAAATGGACTCGTTAATGACCGCGTGACTCAGTGACTTTCAGGGTCGCGGGTCGTAAGGTCGAATGCCGTCGAAGCCAGCGTTTGCGCGCAACACAAACTATTGATTTTTTTTTTATCTACGACACTGCGGCCAAATATATACATACATTTCAGTCAAGTAATTTAAGAGACTATACACTCACGTGACGGTACCGATTTTTTTTTTGGTCTCTTGGGGACATGCGTGAAATGCATGCACAGCATTGCGAAGACGATGACGTGCTTCGTCAGGCTCGCAGCAACGAAAACCCCGAAGGTCGTGACGATGTTGGCCCGGTTGCCTCAACAGGAGGCCCACTCCCTCGGTTCGTGAGGTGAGTGAGGTAACCGGGCAGGCTGACCCCATCCTCATCCTCATCCTCTCTCCCACCTCCCAAATATCCTTCAAGGCCGGCAACGCACCTGCAGCTCCTCCAGCGTTGCAGATGTACGTGGGCGACGGTAATCACTAACCGTCCGAAAAAGAAGATGGTGGAAAATTCAACCGGATTGGCCGAACCCAATATGTCATAGACTAACGACGAGGTTAAGCTCACTAGAGAAGGACCCAAAGGACTTGATTGTCATTTATGCTCACTTCATGATACTAATTGAATGTTTACTTACGTCTTTGACCGTGTCACGTATCTTCGGAGATGGCTCGAGTCATAGTGAATTTCCCTAAACACGAGTGATGAACGTGTTTTAAGGAAATTCCCACAGCGGACGGTACATTTATCCTCAATCTGGCGCCATCGAGTATGTTTAGAACATACCGTAACGTAATAGAGGACGGAACAGCTAATAGAATAAAACAAGTAAAAAGATATAAATATCTAAATATATATATATTGTAAATAGAAAAGTCGGGAGAGGAAGACCTAGGCGAACATTTCACGATCGAATCGGAGACGTTCTGGAAAAGGGCCAGGTCGAGAGCACTCTAAACCAACGAGCATGCATGCGAAGATTGATGAAAGTGGAAGAAGCGGAAGACGTATGTCAGGACCGTAGAAAGTGGAAGAAGATTGTCTCTGCCTACCCCGTTGGGAACAAGGCCTGAATATAAACATATATACGTACTGAATGAATGTAAACAAAAATAGAAAAAAACATTAAATATGAGAAGGCACAATTGGCGGCCTCATCCCTTATAAGTGACCTCTCTACGAGGCACCACGTTGCAGAGGATTTAAATTAAAAAAAATGAGAAATTAAAAGACTACTGTAATTTAGTGACTGCATGTTAAAGAAATAGACAGCACGCAATAATAATATATTTTAGTTGGATAAAACTAATTTTTTTTTCCAACAAGGAACACAAACCTTTGGCTTTTTCTACCCTTTCATCGAATTTATATCTGAACAATACTACAATCAGCCAAAAAAATGGTGGCAACTCTAGGTAACCCTTTCGCCGTCATAGTTTCCAATGATACGAATCGAAAAAATTATTGCTACGAGCTCCAGTCAAGGGATTGCACAGGAACACCCCTAACCACCCGACCATCAACCAGTCTTTAACTAGGAATTTGTGTCTTGAGCACACTTGGGTTACGATAAATATATTATCCATACATATGTATAACTATAAGTAGCTATTTAATCGAAAATATATCACAAGTCATATCATTCAAAATGCATCATACAAATATTTGCACCTGGATTCGCACGATAACCAACCAGACCACCACATCTGTTTATTCGTCTGCGGTTGATTGCCATAGGTTAGTAATCTGGCAGATTCGAATCTCCCTTATCGGCGTTGTTTGCTCTGAGCTCTTTTCGATCTCGAGCAAACTTCAGACAAGGTCGCGTCAATGCCATTGTCAATGTCGCGCAATGTGGCAACGTAAAAGTCGGTCAAGCGCTAGGGCATGCATATATGCACAAAGGAATTGCTTTAAAAAAGTTCACAATGCTTTTTGTGAGATATGAATACTTCGCTTTTTGTACCTACTGTATACTAAGGGTCCAAGCGCTATACACGTCACTGGGTCAAGCGTTTGTTGGACTCCGCTAACTTACATCATAGCACATTGTAATGGTACCTTGTGATGACTTTCATATACGATCGGCAATTTTAATTGAATTGATGCAGGTGGCTCGGGACCGAGCCTTGTGGCAATCTTTGGGGGAGGCCTATGTTCAGCAGTGGACTTGTGATGGGCTGAAATGATGATGATGAAAAAAGGCTATCGCTATTCTTGATCTTTCCGTATCCGATTTATGCGATAGGATCGGAGGAAGTGTCAGATGCAGTGTCAGAGATATGGGACGTAATACGGCACAACCAGACCACGGAACCACCAAATTTGGGTTATGGTAAATACAAGGCTTCGGCTTGGATTCTAACCCAGGAACCCATGGTTCAGTGGTCAAGTGATAGTAAACTCTCACGACCGTTTACCCGATACTGTGGTGGTACGAGCTCTAGACACTCTTGGTCCTTTCAACCCACTCTTCATCAGAGCTTATTTGAGACGACGTGAGCACCTCCACGCGGGCGGTCGAACTTGGTTCTCCGGATTCGGAGACAGCTCCCCTGAACACTCCGCTATCGCGGCTCGCATACCCACATTCATAAAACTGTTAGTTAAGTTTTGGTGCACAAAAAAAATGTGCCCGTTATGCCGGTTCGAATTTCAAGTCTCGCTGGCCCCGCAATTAGCACGGGGTTTATGTCTTCGATGATGTCAATCAGTCAATATAAATAAATAAAAAAAAATATATTGATATAATAGTGGATACGCCTCATCGATACAATACAGTATTGATTTGACGAAGCGTATCCACAGTCACCTAGTTTATTTTTTAAACGCTCGGAGCGTTCCGTTTAAAAAAAAAACACATGCGTCATATTTCCTCGAACACTTTGTCTAACAATGCTAACTCTCTTGTTCTTGTTAATAAGGTTATTATGGTTAGCGCAGTGACGTCACGCGGCCGGACATGCGAGCGCGTCATGTTACCCGAATCATGTACATGTTACCGCATAAGGACACGAGCTACGAAGTACACCGATGACCGGACGGACTTATTACCTTGTCCTAAATTATTTATTTTTAAAAACATACCGGCATTGCCATTGACGTAACTAATATTCCCGTTAACTAACTCCAACTAAGCATTACGGCTTGTGTCTGGTGTGGTTCACGACATCGACCTTTTTACTCGGTAGAGCCAAGCGGTGGCGCTTGGTGCGGCTCGACTGGGCCGCCCTACCGAAATTGTTACCACGGCCTCGCAGAATACCGGCGTGAAGTAGAGGCATCTTGTGCTTCTGCGTTTCGTTCGGTGAGCGAGGTAACCGGAGGCCCACATCCCCTTCCCATCCCCCTCCTCATCCTCCCTCCCATCTCCCTAATACCCTTAAAGGCCGGCAACGCAGCTGCAACACCAGAGGTGTGATGTACGCGGGCGACGGTAATCACTTACAATCAGGTGGACCTTGCTTGCTCGTTTGCCGCCTTTCCAATAATTAAAAAAACAACACACAAATGTTTATAAGAAAATTGTATTGTGTTAAATAACTCCTCCCCACTTATGTCGGCAACACGTCCGACATACTTAGTTAATTATTAAAGCTCGTCCTTCACTCCCAAATTAGGATTCCCCGAGTCATGACATGATAAAAAAAAAATTATGCCCATAGTGTTCGGAAAACGTCGCCGCGGTCGCAAACGACCAGGAGGACATCACGATGTAAGAAAATAGCAGAAATTATTTTTTAAAACGTTCACCCACCACCGCCTCGAAGTCCCAGTGTTTAACATCCGTCCGTAATAATTAAAAGCTGAAGGTGGCCGGATTTAACTATGACATCAGGACGGCAACCACCGCAGCCCCCCACGATCACGGGGGTGTTGCTAAAGCAATCGAAACGTCGGGTATACATAGAAACATAATTAAACACGATAAATACCGTAAATAATAGTTTCGTAGATACTAGAAATCATTATATTAAAAAATACAAGCTAGTTTGTGAGATTTTCTCCTTTATACACATAGGCATCCTTTCACGCGGGACAAAAGTCCTCTCATTGCCCACTGAACTCGACTCTGGCGTGTCGTAAGGCGGTATACTTGCTCCTGTATTTTTTTTTCATTTTTTAATAACTCTTTTACGTCCGCTGTTGACTATTCGTACCATCTCTATGCAGCTCAGCTTCAGATTTAAGTGCAATCGGATACAGATAATCTGCATATTGCATTTGCTGACATAAATAAAAAGGCGAACGGCTCGTTTGTCTGTAAGACAACATAAAAAAATTAATTCTTCGTTCGGGAATCAAACGCGCGACCACGGCTATTTCTACTTCAATTTAGCGAAATAGCCGGCGCAATCGCGTGGCACTTGGCTGCGAATCAAAGTGACGCCGACGACCTTCACCGCGGTTACTAGTTTTCCGCTTGGCGCAATTCATAAGCTGAAGCGGGCAACGTAATTAGTAGTCATATTAAAAATTTGTTTACCCAAATCTGTGCAATATTCTAAATTCAATTTTTTTTATGACATTCTGTTGTTTAACTTTCAATTAACAAGCTTTTGCATTCAGTATTTGTGTGACATCAAAAATTAGGGTGATTTTCGTTACGAGTTTCGACGTGTTTCTAACGCAGCAGAGACGGCTCTCAATAACGATGCAGCGTTTGGAGAGAATAGCACTGTTGAACGCACTGTGCGTTTTTCGTTTAATCGCTTTGGTAGTGCAAACTTTTAATTGAACAATGAACCACGAGGAAAATCATATTAAAAAGAAAAATAGTAAAATGATTTTCCGGCGTCTTTACCTAATCATTGCATTATGTGTAAATAGTGAATTCAGTGGGATATCAAATATCTATTAACTCAAATGCCAACCACACCGGCAAGTTGTGCACCCTGCTAGCCAACAAACGAAGCTCTGGCTGACGGAATATTCATTAATTTGTCCAATCCCATAGATCAGTAATGGGAAACCTTATCACTAGTGCTAGGGTAGGCACTGTTTTCAGCAACCCGCTCGCTCAGCGCGGTGAATGAGAGAGGGCAAACCTTACAAGAAATTGGTAAGCGGCCACCACAGCCAGGTAAGAAGAAGTAATTGGAGGTGGCATAGACTTGGCAAACTACCGCACAATAAAAAAACCAAACAAATACGTTGTAACTCTTGTGGACTATGATGGAATGCTGGAGGCCTGTATTTATATTCTCTCTCTATACCTTCAACCTTTTTTTTTTCTATGAAAAATAGGCTTGCGTTTGACCTCAATCTTGCCCGATGGAAGGCGAAGATGAGGCCTAGGATGGTACACGCTTGCCTAGATGTCTGTTCACTTAACAGCAGTAGCACTGCTGCTTGCCGACGGAAATAGGTAAGAGTGTGGTATCTACCCAGACGACTCATAAACTGAGAAGGTGCCTAATAGTAGTATATAGCTTAATTTGATCCGCTTTCAGCTTAACACTTGCATGGGTACATTAGATAACCTTCATTTATGTATTAGATAAAAGTGACATTTTGGAAGTAGATCGACTTTTAAAATAGCTTCAATCAGTGGCGGAGGTAACCAGACCGTATAAAATAGCTGTCACATGAATGTCTAAAAGAGAATACCTACGGGCATGTTTATTTGACGTTGTATCTGTACCTCGGTACGCAACTGCGGTAGATTGATAATGAAAGAATGACTTTTGAAAAGAGAAATTAATGTTCATATGGCGAAGAATAAATATTTTGATTTGATTTGATTAAAAATAGGAAAATACGTGGTAGAGCCAAGCGTCGGCTTTTGCTGCTGCTCGAATAGGCCGGCTCGATCGGTGTGATACCACGGCCTCGCAGAAAACCGACGTGAAGTACAGGCAACTTGTGTTTCTGCGTTTCGTTCGATGAGTGAGGTACCCGAAGGCCCCCCTCCCCTATCCCCCTCCCCTATCCCCCTCCTCATCCTCCTTCCCATCTCCAAAACACCCTTTAAAGGCCGGTATCGCACCTGCAGCATCTCCGGTGTTGCAGATGTACGTGGGCGACGGTGATCACTTACCATCAGGAGAACCGCTTGCTCGTTTGCCGCCTTTCCCATAAAAAAATGTATATTTTCATAATGAAACATGACGTATGGTCGGCTTTAGCAGGTTCTTTACTTAAAGAGGCAGGCCTAGGTTGAGCAGTGGGGTAAAATAGACAGATACTGTAGTATGAAAGCCATTCGTATCTCAGCCATAAAAATTCCTTTTACGTTAATGTTTGCCTGAGGAATTCGAACCGACACGCGAAATCAGAAGGTACCACTGTCACTTTGTTACTTCAATCGTTTGCGAAATGTAACGAAACCGATCTTCATCTATTGTCGTGATACATCTCTAGGTATCATAATTGGCCCGTCACACAGAACACCTTCATTGATACTTACCAACTTGGTCCTTCTGAGCCATCTGCATCCATCGAGTTCCCGCAACACTGTCCGGGTCGTTGATCTTGCGGGTCCGGACACGTTTCATCAGCGATCACATAACGAACTGGAATAGTTTCTGGTTCTTCATCATTAATTGCCAATTTTTTTTAAAATGTCACGTGACACCTTTAAGGTCAAAGTTGTACCATCCTAGGCCTCATCTTCACGAGATTGAGGTCAAACGTAAACCTATTACATATAAAAAAAAACCTGTTTGTAATGACATTTCAAAGAAAAAATTTGAAAAGGAATCCGACGCGCGGCCACCTTTATGAATTTTAAGGTACGAGTTAAAATGAACTGAATTGTCATTTAAAATATAAAATCAATTGCATCTCAACTAAATGACAAATATTACACACGATGTCTAACTTAACTATTTCTTAATTTTTTTATGACAAAAATCAATTCTTGCATTTTAAACACGAATCAAATTACCGACTAATGTGATCTTTGAAAAAGAATAAGTGCAGTTTTTTTTTTATTTTCTGTGGCAATAGTTTCTTACAAATTTAAGATCTCACCAAAACAGAATATATTCCTGTAATTTAATTTAAAGTATCCGATTCCTTAAACTTATTGATCAACCTAGTATTCCTGAAATATGTTTGTACTGTCAAGACACTGATATGCTAGGACCCGATAGGTGGCGCAGTGATGGAGTTATAATTTTTTTTATGGACCAAAATTACTCATATTCATAAAATATGTTGGCTTAGAGCCAAAAAAAAGAGAATTACGAAATCTAGATCCTCTAGTAAGTGCTTTGGTAGAGTTGTACCGGAAAGGGTCCGCCGGACCAGTTAATATTCACATAGATATATCAGCATCAAATAGTGTTCGAAAGATGTCGTTGTATTCGATATGTAATAGTGATCTCGAACACGGCCGACATCTTCTGAGAATAACCGAAAAGTGTCAACGAAATGTACCAGAGAAACATAAAGAGAAAGAGTTCATCACGCCGAGAAACCACTTTAGGTAATTGATTGACACGGCACTGGTTATAAATTATAAACCTCACGACCTCAGTGGATCCCTCTTAAGCCTCAGCTTCTCTTAAATAATTTCTTTTTGTTTTTACATATCTATTGTTTTTTCTGTATAATTGTATTTCTTGTAACTTTTGTGTTGTGTAAATGAATAAATCGTATCGTATCGTACTATAATATTATTCATCCCAAGCCGACGTCAGCATCAGATAGTGATCAAAAGATGTCGCTTGGTTCGACTTGTATTTACGATCTGCCAGCGCCATCCGTCGCTTCATCACGACCCACACAAATTCCTTGTGACATATTTGTTTTTATATAGCATAATTTTTTTTCTGTTATGCTTTTTTTTACTTTATGTTTTATTATCTTTATAATTTTTATGCATCACATGATCATGTACTATGTGTGTAGATGTAAGTGTCGGTATAAATGTCTTTATGTCTTTAGATCTGCCGGTAATAAGCGATATCCGTGCCATTCGAACTTAATATACCTTGAGGAAAATAAGAATACTGACTAATGTCGAAACAGCTAGAATGGTAGCTTATTTTAGTTATTTTAATAGCATGATGTCATATTTTATTTTGCTGTGGTGACATGCAGTATGAAATAAAAACTATATTTGTGTTGCAAAAGAGCGCTATAAGAGTTATTTATGATGTTAATTCTGCAACTTCTCTTAGGAATAAATTTCAAAAACTAAATATATCTTGACTTCTCAATACATAATATGAAAATGAAATGTTTGCACCTTCAAGAAAAGAGCCTATTCCTTCCTTAAATGCCGGCAGCGCATCTGTAGCTCCTCTGGTGTTGTGGATGTTCGTGGGCGTCGGTGATCACTCACCATCAGGTGAGCCGCGCGCTCGTTTGCCCCTTCTTCTATAAAAAAAAAAACATGAAAACATAAATAGATTTATTAAGAACAGTGACTTACATAATAAATACAAGGAACAATCACAAGCTTGTAATGACATAGTTACTACACTGCATAGAGTCAGTAACTCGTTCGTGGGACGTATACATAAGTTTCTACAACAAATCCCAGTACTTACGCAAAGGATTGGAATCCATCACTAAGTTTTAAAAAAAAGAAAACGAAAACTTTATAAATAGGGTTACTACAATGTAGTGGAATGATATAACTCCTGGAAAGGAGTTGATGGCTCCCATGCTGTTTCTAAAAATTGTATTAATATAAAAAAAAAAAAATTCCAAAAAATTCCCTTTCGGCTGTTTCTTCTCCGTCAGAGGAATGTCATTACTCATTATGAAAAGTTTGTACATTGAGAACATAAACAGAAGCATGTCGAAGAATCAAAAAGAATATTTCGATTTTTTTGGATTTTGATCCTAAGAACATCCTAAGATCTCCGTCGTCCCCAGGTTTTCGAGCACGCGTACTCGGCCGGCATGCACCCGGACGATATCCTCGACAGTATCGCGTCTATGCGCCCCACCCCCGGGGTGGAGAAGCTCATTTCGACCCTGGCCGCCAACGACTGGGACGTCGTTGTGCTCACCGATGCCAACACTGTGTTCGTTAACCATTGGCTGAAGACTCACGGCCTGCAGGTGAGTTACAACGTTTTAAACAGTTTAACAGTTTTTTCTCATAATACTGTAATAGACGAGCTAAGCCACCAGCTGGACCCTGTCCACCTGGTGATAAGTGGCCACTGCAGCCCTTGGACAACTCCTAACAAAGAAAGCTATCCACGACAGGCGGTGGACTCCTTCTCTGCCTTGGAGTCGTCTGGTTTGGTATCACACTCTTTTTTACCCATTTCTTCCGATAATTACGCAAAAACCGTACAATAACGAACTGTGAGGTATTTCAATCTTAATCCTCGGGGGTGACAACTCATCTGTAACCTTCTTCGATTGAAATTGTTTGCAGGTGTCTATGGAACAGTGTCCACTCACTATCAGGTGAACTGTCAGCTCGTCTATCAACCCAATCCAAAAACAAAACACTCGGAACTCAACGTCAAGAAAGTAGTACTAACCCAGATGGAGGAAGGAGTATACAGGATACTTATTTGAGCAATTAAGAATTTATTTATTTAATCTTTATTGCATTGCTTTATTTAGAAGGACACAAAAGTTGGACCTAATGCCTATAGGCATTCTCTACCAGTCAACCTATGGTGTGGTGAAATTGTATGGTGTCTACCATACAATTGCAATAAAGAACTTAGCTCATGGGACAAAAGTTGTTACACGCCGTCGAAGACGCTGGCGGTCGCTACTCCCTAATTCATTAACATTTATCGTTCCAGGACTCCGTGACTTCTGTTATAACCAACAGGGCGTTCTGGCAGAACGGACGTCTGTACATAGAGCCGTGCATGGAGCAGAGCAGCTGCCCGCGCTGTCCGAGCAACCTCTGCAAGTCCAAGGCCATGGAGAAGTTGTGCTCGCAGCGGGCGTACGCCAGGCTCGTGTACACGGGCGACGGCCGGAACGACTACTGTCCCGCCACCAGTCTACCGCCGCACGTAAGTCGCCCACCAGAGGTGCAGCAGGTGCGTTGCCGGCCTTTAAGGGTATTTGGGAGATGGGAGGGAGGACGAGGAGGGGGATGGGAAGGGGGTGTGAGCCTCCGGTTACCTCAGTCACCGAACGAAACGCACAAGCGCAAGATGCCTCTACTTCACGTCGGTATTCTGCGAGGAGGCCGTGGTCGCGCCGGCGCTACCAAGCCGCCAATTGGCTCTACCACGTTGAAAAACAGCTCTAATAACACATTATTGCAATAATTACTAATCAGCACTATAATAGTTGACGTTGTTGTTGCTATCCTCTACGGATTTTATCGCGTTTAATTTTATTTTTACATGCTCTAGGAAGTCTGCAGGATGTGATCATATTTTAGATCGCTCCAACCAATACATCAGAATGAATAGACCACAAATCCACCCAAAAGTTTCGCGAAGCTGTTGAAATTATAAAACATCCTAATTTCAATGGAGAAGACGACTGGGTGCTACCACCGGCCGGGATCCAGTAATTAATTAAAAACAAAATTAAATCTAAAACCAATCATACCATTGCACGACCTCGAAGTACTATGTGCAGAATATGTGTTCATCAGAACAAAATTAATAAATAAAGGCTGAAGGTAGCCCGAGTTGACTATGACATCTGGACGTCTAACACCTCAGTCCCCCCCGGGACCACGGCTGCTGTAAAGCAATCGAAGTGACGGTAATATAAAAACAAAATTAAACGCGACAAAATCCGTAAATAATAGTTTCGTTTCAAATGTGTAGTGTTCGCGTGAATACAAGAAATCTTTATGTGACATTGTTGTGTCCCGGTTTGAAGGATACAGAGAGACAGTTCGATCACAGGCTGGCTTCGATGGAAGTTATAAATTGTCATGGGCTGCATTAGCTCCAGTAGTATTGTACTCAAATTGAGATTTATTTAAAAAAAAAAACGTGCTGGTCTACTGTTTAGACCCCAGTATCAGATCTTCATCGGAGGGGTAGACTAGCAGGGCTATGGTGTTATCTGGCATGATGTTATCCGCTGCATACTAAGGTAACCTACATCAGCAAGCTGAAGTGTCAATGGAGCGGCCGCGTAGCCCGCAGAACTGCAGATCGTCGGGGAAGTTTTTTCGAGTGGCAACTTCATTAGGCAATCGCAGTGACGTCACTGCATATATTGGCGTGACGTCACAGTGCACAGTGTAACAGATGGCTCGGGACCGTGCTTTGTGGTAACCGAGGACGGCCATGTTAAGCAGCGGTCACGTGGCCAGGTTGCAATGATGAAGGTGATCATTTGCCCCTTGATGTAGAACAGTACAGCGTCAAAATATTTATGTTCTTTTTTTTTTTCACTTACAGGCAACAGTGTTTCCACGTCGGGGCTATCCCTTAGATGACCTCATTAAGAAAACCCTGGTGTCCCCAAACCCTCAAGTAAAGGCCAAAGTGGTACCCTGGGAAGATTGTTACCGGATATTAAATGAAATCTTCCCCAAGAGGTCGCAGAGTATATCTTGTTAAATTAACAGAAACCTTTATGGCTCTAGTACCCACTAGCCTTTTGATTTAAGTAAGATTAGTAAAGATTGAAAAGAAATTATTTAATTACTATGCAATGCACAAATCATATTTTTCGCAAATATCTAGAAAATTGTACTTAATAAAAATCTGTGTTAGTTCTGGGGTCAAAGCGATCGCCTTTAATTTCATAGTGCGCGAGTGATGCGAGTCGAATTTCCGGTTTCGGCTTCACTAAAATCTTTAATTGAAATTTCACGTGCCGATTGAAAGTAAAGATTGTTAGGAAAATTGCATGTCCGTGAAATTATTGAACAGATATTTAGACGTGAATCGGATCGGAGCAGCGGCGCGGCGGACTGTTTCCGGTTTCAAAATCGGCCTAAAACGTTGGAATTTTTTTTTAGAATTTGTTTTCTCATCTCGTCCGTATTCTTTTTAAAATTATTTATCAACATAAACTACTTGTAATACATATATTTACGCCTTGTTCCCAACGGGGTAGGCAGATACAATTTCCTTCCACTTGCTACGGTTCTGACATACGTCTTTCGCTTCTTCCACTTTCATCAATCTTCGCATGCGTGCTCATTGGTTTAGAGTACTCTTGACCTGGCCTTTTTCCAGAACGTTTCCGAGTTGATCGTGAAATATTCGCCTAGGTATTCCTCTGCCATTTACACTCGCCTCATATACTTGTAATTATTGAAAAATTTACAAAATGGCTGCCATTAAGGCATTCTCTGAAAGGTAAACTGCTACCTTTATGATGAGGAGAGACTTTGTCATGGCTGCAGAAAGTAAATATTAAACATTTCTTACAGATTTACCCAATAGATAAAAAAAAAAAGACTATAAAACATTTAAAAAAAGACGTCTGTTTAGCAGTTCATATGTATCGTGTTTTTGGCACAAAGTAATGAGCAATGGCACGCGTTGATTATCCACATATCGATTTAATGTAATAAAATGTTTTGATAATCTGTATGTACAAGAATTCCGGGAGGTGGGAACCCTATATAGAAGCAACTACAGTCGTCCGTTATTTACGTCGCGGTATTATTTTCTATTAAAGCTTTATAGTTACATAATTAAATATTGTTATACAACAAAAAGTTGTTATGTGTGATAATAAATATATTATCAAGTTCTGTGTGCTTTCATTTTTCATAACTATCTAAAGTTTCCTGCATAAATGAAGCGGATGTGGGTATCTAATAAATATTTATTATATACACATTGTACTTACTTAATATTCTTTTTTTTGGAATCATCTGGACGGTGCTGCATATTTTGCTCCTCTCATGTCCAATACTTTCAAACGTTATTGTCATATCTGTCAATTTTTCGGAGCGTCAGTACGAGGAAAAGAGATAATAATAATAATAAAGCCATTTATTCCATATTTCATTTTAGTTTTACATTACAATTTTTGTTAGTAGGTTTTAGTTAAAAAATTATGAATTATTATAATGAATGTTACGATTAACTTATATATGTTAATAATTATAAGTATTACTCATATTACTGTTAGTGTTGTTTTATAAAAATATAAACCGCTGTTTGGCCTCCTCCATCTTCTTCCAAGACTCCCTGTCTTTACAGGACTCGACATGTATTATATCATCAGTAAAAGAGATAGCACATGTAAATTTGGCCGTTCAAAGTATTACGGTTGGTACGGTACGGTACGGTAAGTGCAGGACAAAAGTAAAATATTAAACATCGCATTGCTCTGGATAGAAATTTGATGAAAATATATCGTGTCAAAACACCACAGGTTGCTCCAGATTTTTTTTTTATTTCACGTTTGAAATTTTTCAAACACCGCCTATTATTTATTGCCTTTCCCATGAAAAAAAAAACAAAAAAAGGAATATACGTTACTAGCTCACCGAAAATGAACCTTTAACCACACTGCAATTGTTCGCTCGAATAAGTAAGCGACACACAAGTGTTTCCCAGTTCCAAACAACCACGTTTAGATTTCATTTTGTACTATCAAAATGCCGTCATGTGATAAGCGTGAATGCACCTAATTACGCATAAAAATTAACAAAATTTACGGAATCGCATGGCACAAGAAAGTGAGACGAAAACATTATATTTTGTTTTGAGTTATACTTTGTTATAACAAATAGCGCCATGATAATGTAAACTCTAAGGAAAGGACAACCGTATTCCTTTAACGACTGAAGCGATAAGGACACAAAACGCGCCAACATAGATCAACATGATGACATTATGTCAGAAGCGATGTTTTGATTGTACCTGACTGTGTCCTGTACTTGTTTGAAAACCCAGTTTTTGACGAGTAATTTTGATAATATTTTAAGAAAAGTACTTTATTTAAAAAGGCGTACAACAAGAGTTGATAAGATAAAATATGAAAGAATTATAGGAAAACGTTCTTGCTCTATTTACTATTTATATCTTGATTTTACAATTTTATATATACATAGATTTCATCTAGCCATATAGCAAAAACGGATCCCTTATAATTTCGCCATCGCTGTCCGTCTATTTGAAACAAATATCTACAAATTTATAAGGAGTTTGTTTCGGCTTTAACGAGGTTCTCGTCATACGGAATGGTGAGGTCAACCAAAAATATCCTCGACTGTGCCTGGTCCATTAACACGATGTCAGGCTTGTTTGCATGAATCGTCCTGTCCGTGATAATGGACCGGTCCCAAAAGAGCCTAGCGCGCTCATTTTTGAGCACGGCTTCCGGCGAGTATTTATTTACACTCACTTCGCACGTTCGGCTAGCGCTGTGCCATCTAATTCTAATCCTTTTACCATTCTAACTAAACCTAACCAACAATGATAACGTTAATTTATTAATTTTTGCTGTGAAATTTGGCAAACCACCAAGCGGCTCATTGTAAGTGATTACGTTACGTGAGGTGCGTTGCCGGCCATACATACATAGTGCTCTATGAAAACCATAGAGCACAGATTATATTATGTATATGAGAAAATGCCATAGAGTTATACTGAGACCATAAAAATGATTAAACCTACATTAACGAATTACAATATTCGGAACTATGAAGTCGTCTCCCGCTAATTGCTTACAAATTGAATTAATGGATCCCCCCCCCATCTTTACGTCGACAATTCCTCTCTGACAGATTTTTTTTAAGCATATTCAACTAGAGTCGCATACACTGATACAAAAACTTCAAGATCTCTTGGAACTTACATGTATTAAAAGATACTGGACACATAAAGAAATGCTGCCTGCTTAAAATTTATTTAAAAATAAAAAAGATTGATTTCTCATTATTCCAAACATTGCAAAATGCTCTTTTTAAAATCCCTTCCAGCCTTGATTTTCAATTCCAAAATCTATATTTCCTTTGGTATAACAAAGGACTATTTAAATTCCCAGCAAAAATTAAGAGATATTTTATCACAGATTAATATTCACAGACGCATCGAAGATATCTGATGAAAGCTGCATAGGTGCTGCGGTATGGTTCCCAAAGTATAAAATTATTCTAAATTATAAGTGCCCTCCTACTTCTTCAGTCTTTCCGGAGAGGCAGTTGCCATTTTAGAAGCTGCACTATTTACAGAATCCCATAAATTGGATAAACTTCTTATCGTCTTCAGGCTCTCCAATCCAATCCATTTAAAAGAAATTGTCGTCACCCTATTATTTTGGAAATTAAAAAGGCTCTCTATAACTGGCAAACACAAGGTATTAATATAGCGTTAGCCTGGATACCAGGCCATACTGGTATTCAAGGAAATGAAGTCGCGGATTTTCTAGCTAAAGAGGCAACTCATTTAGGCTGCCTTACTCACTTCCACACTTTCCCTCTTGATCTTTCACCTACTGCTGACACTGATTTAATATCCGATTGGGAGAAACAATATCAAAAAACAAGAACAATAAAGGGTAAATATTATAGTGAAATACAAGACTTAATTTCAGACAAACCTGGTTTTTTAAATTTCGTACTGTCAATAAACCAGGTGACATCTACTATCTGTCGAATGCGTTTAGGTCATGCATGCTACCCAGTACATCTAGGTAAGCTTAGGATCAGGGACAATTCGATGCATGAGTGTGGATTAGAGGAAGGTACTCTGGAACATCTATTTTTTGCTGCTCCAGATTATCTCTATATGATGTTCTCTCAAAATATATTCCCTGACCTTCTAACTTTAAATCGCTATTGTCTTATTTCTGCTCTCCTTTTGTGCATGTTTTGTCCGAATTTATAAACTATAACAAGATTAAATTATAATATTTGTTCTTTTGTCTATATTCATTGTTAAAGACATCTCAACGAGTGTCTTATTAATAATCTAAAAACCAGTAATTTGACGTTTGTGTTTTTTTTTTTTTTTTCGTTAATGGCAACCTAATGATTACTGCCAACGTCCAGTCATTAAAATAATTAACGAAAAAATCTGTTATTCTGATTATAAGCCGAAATCATAATAACTATGATCTAATGAATTGATGTGAAACTAATTGTACTAAAAATGCAAAATATATTAAAATAAATAAAGAAAAAAAAAAAAAAAAAAAGATCTACCTACTCTATTAAAAATATTGGATAGTACCAGGTCATACTACAGACAATAAACTAAACATCATAACTTAATGTTATTTGTATCTAAATATTCTACAAGACAGTTAAAAATATTTTACTATCTTCGAAACAAATAAAAGAGAGCATATTTCTATAGGAAGGGATATTTTAAGTTTTATTAAAGAGTTATATAGTGAGGAATGATCATATAAAGGACACGAGAAGAAAATATGATTAAGGTTGCCAATGTCTAATCCACATTCACATATTGAAGAATCTTTTATATGAAGCCTAGCAAGATGAACCGAATTACAGCAGTGACCCAAGCGCATTCTACATATCATTGATGTATATTTCTTACAAAGGTTAATTTATAAAACCAAGGCTTACTAGGAATATTGGGTTGAATTTTGGCATAGTGAAAGCCTTTCGTCATTTTGGTTTGGTTCCAATACTTAGTCCACCTATCTCTACATAACGATTTCGTTGTCGTTATAAGGTCATGGCAATAATTTTTAAAAGAAAAGTATCCCCACAGACTATAGCTTGTTTAGCAAGTTTATCAGCATATTCATTACCAGATATACCAACATGACTAGGAATCCAAACAAAGGAAATGTTAACATTTTGAAATTTGAATAGGAATAAAATTTCTTTATTTCAAATACCAAAGGATTGCGTGAGATACCATAGAAAGGGTTGTGAACTAATGCCTGTAAAGAACTCAGAGAATCGGTAAATATAACGCTAGTTTTAAATTTAAAAAGATAGCAATATTTTATTGCTTGTAAATGGCTAGCATTTCTCCTGTAAAACAGAAGATTCTGGAGGACTTTTTATTTTCTGGACTATTTTCCAATTTTGGTGATATATCGCATAACCAGTACAACCTTTTTCGTCGAGTTTGGAAGCATCAGTAAAAATACGATGATGGTCTGGGAAATGTTTATCTACTGCAAAAAGAAATTCTTTATTTGATTCAATGGAAGATTTATTTAGTCCAAAATCTAAGATAACTGTTGGACTGTAAAGGACTACGTCAAATGAATTGGAGAAAACAGGTAGAGTAGCAGACCGATGAATAGGATCTAGCAAAGCATTATAATGTTCATAACTTTTTACTAAATTGGGTGTTGCTTTGGTATGCCACTACTTTCCTGAATTCATTAAAATGTATTGTGAAAGTAAACGAATCTTAGGGATTAATGGATGGTTGGAAAATTGAAGTGCCCTATAAAAAAAGGCATCCGATAAATATTGCCGTCTAATATAGAGAGGTGGATCTCCGCACTCAATCTGCAAGGCGTTTATAGGCGACGAATTCATAGCACCTAAGATTATTCTTAGAGACTTGTGTTGAATGACGTCTAACATTTTTAATCCTCTTTTATTAGTAGGTTCAAGAAGAAATGAGGCATAATCTAAACGACTTCTTATTATTGCATTATAGATTAATTTTAAGGAATATGGATGAGCACCCCACCATACCCCACACAAAGCTCTTAATATGTTAATATTTTTTCACATTTTTTTAGTATAAATGACATGGGGCATGCCGCATAATTTGTTATCTATAATTAAACTGAGAAATTTCACTTGCTTAATATTTTCAAGCGGATAATTAATAAAATGTACCTGTACTTGTGGAACAACTCTTTTGCGAGAAAAAGAATAGTATTGCTTTTATTCGGGAAATTTCTAGTTGATGCTCATCTAACCACGTTGTCATAGACAGAAGATCATGTTCTATTGCATTAACACAGTATTCTATACATTTATCATTTACATAAACTAAAATATCGTCTGCATATTGTAAAATCCTGCACTTTGAAATGTGCTGGTCTAAATCTGATGTATAAATATTGTATAATAAAGGGCTTAAAACAGAGCCTTGCGGAAGGCCTTTGAACACCTTTCGAGTTAATTTTATGTCATCAATAATTTTAAGATGAATAAAGCGGTCTAGAAATAAATTGATTATAAAATTTGAAAGTTTTTTGGATATATTAAGCTTATACATTTTTTCTTTAAGAATGTTAAGCCTAACATTATCGTAAGCAGAAGTAATGTCAAGGAAAGCTGCAAGGACCGATTCATTTCTCGAAAATGCTAATCTAATATCCGTAGTGAAAATTGATAGACTATCATAGGTGCTTTTACCTTTTCTGAATTCGTATTGAGTATTAGTTAGATAATAATCCATGACTTTCCACATACCATTCCAGCCGATTTTTGATCATGTGTTCAAAGGTTTTTATTAACGTTGAGGATAGAGCGATCGGTCGATATGAATATCCGTCATTGGGGTTTTTGTCGGGTTTCAAGATAGGGATAATCACTTGAGTCCTCCAAGAATCAGGAACCAAACCTTTATCAAACAAAGCGTTAATGATATTTAAATAATAGGTTAAAATTTGATCATTACATTTGACAAGTAATGAGTATGGAATTCCGTCTAGACCTGGAGATGAATCATGAACATGTGAAAGAACAAATTTTAATTCTTGTAGAGAAAATGGACATTCTAAGGGATCACAGAAAGACTCATGTGGAGTAATTTCAGGTAACTCCTCTCTCGAAGGAACGTAAGACGGGGCAAGTTTATCCAGAAAATTATTTATTGATTGTGGGGGAATGGCACCTCGGTAAGTACTAGTTGAAAAACTACAGCGAAACTTTTTTATATTGCGCCAAACGACTTATGAAGGAATAAATGGTGATATTGAAGAACAAAAGGAATGCCAACCTGACTGTTTTTTTAAGCGAAGGGTATTTTTGCTTTCTTCTTGAATACGTAAAAGGAATGAAAAATTTTCAGAAGTCATTTCTAATTTATACCTTTTTTCAGCATTTTTTCTTTTTCGTGGTCTCCGTACATTCGGTGTCCCACCATGGAGGGGAGAGCCTATTGTTAATGCTTTGTGATTTAATAGGTATCGTTTGATCTGCAGCATTTATAATTGCGTTGGTAAATGCTTCTACAATTGAAGTTAAATTATTATCGGAAATAGGTGCGATTTTTAAAATTTCATTGTGAAGAAATACATTATACAAGGTCCAGTCTGCCTTATCTAATTTATATTTAATGCATGGTTTTTTATTAATAACAGACGTTTCTTTGGTTGGATGAGAAATCAAAATTGGAAAATGATCACTGCCGTGAGAACTATCCAAAACTGTCCAATTTAAAAGGGAGGTTAAGTCTGGAGTACAAATAGTTAAATCTACAGCACTTCTAGATTCAGTAGGACGCGATCGTTTTGTAATTTTACCAGTGTTAAGGACACAAATGTTAAATTCATCGAGAATCTCAACTAATAAACTACCACACCTGTCTGATTTATCGCCCCATAAACGATGATGACAGTTGAAATCACCAAGAATTAAAAAAGGTTTGGGGAGAGAGGCGAACAAATATTTTATTCTGCGAAACGTATGTACAGACGGGAGGGAACATATATAGAAACGAAAGTAATATTTTGAATTTTCACTGCTACAACATTGTAGTCAAATATTTCATCGGAAACATCTATACAGGAATAAGCTACATTGTTTTTTATAAGTAAAGCACATCCAGCGTAACCATCTGACCTGTCATTTCGAACACAACAAAAGCCAGGAATTCTAATGTTGCAATCCGGTTTCAGCCATGTTTCTGAAATAGCAAGAACAGAGACATTGTATTTTTTTATTAAATAAATAATTTCAGTTCGTTTATCTAACATGCTTCTACAATTCCATTGTAGGATCCTTGTGGGAAAGAATGTTATGTACAATTTGGGGGATAGAATTTAGTAAGCGAGCAACGTGGGACGGTAACTGTGAAGAATACGAAGATATGATTATGTTTATAAGAAAATTTATAATACTTTCTAAAGAATTAAAATTTTCCTTCGAGCACAACCATTCTCTGGTTGCGGTATTGAAAATTCTTCAATCACTTTTTGGTGACTTTTTCTGTCATAACCTGATTGTTCATGTTGACGAAGTGTTTTAGGAATAAAGAAGGTTTTTTTATAAGAAGTATTATGAGATTTAGCTGATTGAGGAGGAGAATGATCCATTGCAGGATTAGAAGAAGAAAAATGATTTGCAGAACTTTTTGAGATTAGAACATCAGCATAAGATTTTGTAGAAACAGGAGGATATTTTTTTGATGCCTCTAGGTATGATATTGAATTTTGTGCCATTTCGTTTTAATATTATTTTGTCTCGTGCGTTCAGGACATCTAGAATCGGTGGCTTTGTGGTTTCCAGAACAGAATAAACAATGAAGGATTCATCATCTCTGTCACAAGAAGAAGAAGAATGATTATCGCCACATTTAGAACATCTTGGTTTTGAACGACATAAATCTTTAGTGTGTCCAAATCTGCAGCACTGAAAACATTGAATCGTTGGGAGTTTATAAATTTCAACGGGAATAGATGAATAACATAAATAAACCCTAGAGGGAAGAATTTGGCCATCAAATGTGATAACTACACTTTCGGAGCTTTCATATCTAGTTTTCTCTTCATTACGTACTCGATAGTTTAATCTTCTTGCTTTTAAGATAGGGATGGCGTTTGGATAGGCAGATAGTTCAGATATAATCTCTTCCGGCGTCCAATCTTTTGGTACACCTTTTATTACTCCCATACGTGATACTTGGAAGGATGGAATAAACGTTTTATATTTATCATTTAGGTATGGATTTTCTAAAAATAGGTTTGCATCAATAAATTTAGAAAATTCAATAGTTATTCTGTTTCTACCAATACGTTTTAGTCCTCCATTAACAATGTTTTGAACATTCAATTTTTTCAAAAAGTGACCAAATGAAATAGCGTTTAAAGTTTTACCTGAATTAGGAATATCTTCTTTTATTTGAACATGGACTATAACGGGACCTGTATCTGTAGAATTATATGGACGAAGAGATTGAAATCTTTGAGAATCTACTTTTATATTATTATTATTTATTTGCATACAAAGAGATGTAGGAGGAAGTTGACTATTGTTAGAATTTAGCGTTTGTGATAGAGGTATGTCAGATGATTGTGAAAGAGGAATTTCGGATGTTTGAGCACAGGCAATTTTTGACGATAAAGACATGGGAGATTCATAAGCACTTTGACCTGATAAAATACCTTTCATAGAATTTGAATCCGTTATTTTAATTTTAGATGTTAAAATATTACCAGTATTGCAGTCCGACTCTGAGAATGAGGAATTGGTGGAGCAAACTGAAATTTTTCTATGTAAATCAACTCGATTAGCATGCTCCTCTTTCTTCCGTTCTTTTGTTTTATGTTTCCGTTTCTTTTTATTAGAAATAATTTTAAAATTATCATCGTATATTTCTTGCGATATCGACGACTGCCATGGTTTTTTAAAAGAACCTTCTAAATCGTTATGGACTTCAATGTATGCAGCTGGAGAGGGAAGAAAGTTAATATTAGGATCAGAGTAATACGGATCAGGAGGTTTAGGCGGAATTGGTGGTTCAGACATGGCGTCTAACACGAAGTTTAACTATGAAAAAAAAAAAACTGATAATATGAATATACAACTAAATCTATAATAAATACTACAGTAAATAAGGAATATAATCAGAAGATTAGAGAAAAACTGAATATTATTAATTAAAAACCAAAAACACGTAAAACCGTTCTTGACGTTCAGTTGACTGACGTTTGTGTTACTTCCATCACTGACATGACATTGGCAGAATTCAATAACGGGATTCCCTAAATGAAAAAGGAATTACTAAAATATTTGTCCTTATTTTTGTTATATAAATATCCTTGTTAAATATTATGGCGATTAAAGGTCTCTCTTGAGTATAGTTAATGCGCATTATAACAAGTGGTAATATGGCTTTCAGACGTAAGTTTTGTTATTATTTTTTTTAAATGTGTTCGTGCACTATTTATTACTCCGTGTCTGGACTGTTTGCATTGTAAAATTGTAATACAAATATTCTCTACTTCTTCTCAAAACTAAATAATAGAACACACACGCCAAACAAAAATATTAAATCATTTTATTTCATTTTTATCATTTTAAATTCACTAACAGCTAACACAACAAGACTATTGTATTAAATAGAAACTGTTTTGAACTGAGTTTGTATGTGTAAGTAAATGGCAGGTAACATGAAGTTTGAATGTGTAAGTAATGGCAGGCAACCCTTGTCACATGTGAAGTGACTGGTTTCAAATATTGTAATGGATGTTCAAATGGAATAACATGATTGTTTTGCCACTAAATTAAAAAAAAAAAAAAAAAACATGATTGTTTTCTGTTATATAGTACTTCTCATCTAGACACGGACAGTAAAACATCCTTGGGTTAAAAAGATAAAATGTTGTAAATGTGTATAAGTGTTTGTAATATATATTATTCATGAAGTCAGTGTTTTAAAATAGCCCCTCACCTCCAGAGCCCAGTATCATCACATAGAAACGTCTAACAGGTTATGGGCCCAGAATAACAATCCCAGTTTATTGATTACAAACCTAAGAATTAATGAGGGAGAACAAGGAATTCTAGGTGGATACTTAGAAGATAATGAAATAATTAATGGGCTTTGGGGAGATGAAAGAGAGAACATTAACAGAAGCAACACAAATGAATATAATCGTGAAGATGAAGTCAGAGAAGTTCGAGAAGGTGATATTGGAGGAAATAATAGTAATGGAGTTAATGAAGTTCGAGAAGATGTTGTTATAAGGCGAAATAATAGTAATGGAGTTAATGAAGTTCGAGAAGATGTTGTTATAATGCGAAATAATAGAGGAAGAATTACAAGTATTGTAGAAAAATATATATTTAGTGAAACAAATGAAGATGAAACAAATGAAAATGGAACAAATGATACCAGATTAATAAATGAAAATCTGATGGAGACTTTAAGAAGAAATAATAATATGGATGAAAGAGAAGAATTTTTTTTGACAGTGAAAATACTGAGGGAATAAATGAAAAATTTTTAGAAAATACAAGAACTAGAAGACTGCAGAAGAACAAAAGACCACCAGACAGATACAAAGATTTTATAATGGAAGATGGAGAGTTCTCTTTATTGACATTCGAGGAAGCAATTGATTCAAAAGAAAAGGAAAACTGGTTAAAAGCTATCAAAGAAGAAATGGATTCTTTAAAAGAAAATAACACATGGTCTTTGGTTGACGATAAGGAGGCAGCAGGAAGAAGATTGATAACAAGTAAGTGGATTTTTACTGTAAAAGCTGACAGAAGATATAAGGCTAGACTTGTTGCTAGAGGTTTTCAACAAAAATATAAGATAGATTATGATGAAACATATAGACACTATTTCTTTGAGAATTTTATTGTCTATTGCAGCTGATAAAAGTTTGAAATTAAAACAATTTGATATTAAGACTGCGTTTCTTCATGGAAATTTAAAGGAAACAATATACATGAAGGTTCCAAAAGGCTACAATAACTGCGAAGGCAAAGTATGCAAATTAAATAAAAGCCTATATGGTTTGAAACAGGCTCCCCTAATGTGGAATATACGTTTTACAGAATTTTTATCAGAAATTGGTTTCAGACAATTGAAATTAAATAAATGTATTTTCAATTTAGATATGAAAGGAGATAAAAGAATTTATCTAGGAATGTATGTAGATGATGGAATAATTATCGGTGAAAATTTAAAGGATTTGGAGGAAATTATCAAATAAATTGAAAAAAGAATTTGGTTTAAGGGTTTGTGAGAAAGTATCTAATTATATTGGTTTAGACATCGCGACGGAAAAGAGTGGTATTAAATTACATCAACAAAAATATTCGGAGAAATTATTACAGAAATTTAATATGAACAATGTGAGAGATTTCAGCTACCCAAGTATTTTGGTGGAGCAACATCCATCAGTCAAAGTAGATGAGAAAATGAATGAAGACTATAGAGAAATGGTGGGTTCTCTGCTTTATCTGTCAAACAAAACAAGACCTGACATTAGTTTTCACGTAGGCTATTGTTCAAGACATCAAAGCCGATTCTCCAACGCTGTTGAGCTGCAACAGCAGCTCCGAACAGCTCGGAGGACGTCGGTGAGCGTCTCCACAATAAGAAGAAGGCTGCGAGAGAAGAAAATCCAGGCCCGTAGGGCTGCTACTGGCCCCAAATTGACAGAAGAGCATAGGCGAGTCAGACTACAGATGTCTGGATAGCTAATGACCCATAATTAATTTTTACCCCCCCTTTTATTCGTGTCCAAGGTGGCACAAGTAGTGAGTCCTCTAATGAGCTTTTCAGCACTTTTTTTTTAAAGACCCTAACGTTTCGTGATTATTGTTTTTACAGAAAAGAACGATACGCGTTTTTAAAGTGTATTAATTGTGCTTTCAAATGATATTAATTTTGGTAGGGTACAATAAATAAGTTAAGAGTATTATTCGCTTGAAGTCAAAATTTCAAAAGGTGCGATTTTTTTGACGCCGAGTGTAGTTAAATATTGTCCAACTGGGTCACAGATTGCGGATATTCTAACAAAATGTTTACCCTGGATAAAGTTTGAAATTAAAACAATTTGATATTAAGACTGCGTTTCTTCATGGAAATTTAAAGGATTTGGAGGAAATTATAAATAAATTGAAAAAGAATTTGGTTTAAGGGTTTGTGAGAAAGTATCTAATTATATTGGTTTAGACATCGAGACGGAAAAGAGTGGTATTAAATTACATCAACAAAAATATAAGATAGATTATGATGAAACATATAGACACTATTTCTTTGAGAATTTTATTGTCTATTGCAGCTGATAAAAGTTTGAAATTAAAACAATTTGATATTAAGACTGCGTTTCTTCATGGAAATTTAAAGGATTTGGAGGAAATTATAAATAAATTGAAAAAGAATTTGGTTTAAGGGTTTGTGAGAAAGTATCTAATTATATTGGTTTAGACATCGAGACGGAAAAGAGTGGTATTAAATTACATCAACAAAAATATAAGATAGATTATGATGAAACATATAGACACTATTTCTTTGAGAATTTTATTGTCTATTGCAGCTGATAAAAGTTTGAAATTAAAACAATTTGATATTAAGACTGCGTTTCTTCATGGAAATTTAAAGGATTTGGAGGAAATTATAAATAAATTGAAAAAGAATTTGGTTTAAGGGTTTGTGAGAATAGTTGTTTGGAATTTTTGCTCTGGTTTTATAATAACATAATTGAACTGTTAATATGTGGAAAGAAAGTGATAAATTTAAGAAATGAAAAAAGATAATGAAAGGTTGCGTGTGCTTTTTGAATTAAAGTGATGAGTCTAAAAGTAATGTGAAGTTGTTTGTAATGAGTTATGTAATGGCTTATGAGTTGAGTTTAGTTTGACTGATTTGAGTAGGAATGGCAATGCTCAATTAGAGTATTGGTTCCTATTTTTTGTGTATCAAGTGAATGAAATTAAGTTAACTTATGCATTGAGTAGTTGAGAGGGAGATTAAGGTTTTTAAGTGAACTTATGGAAGTTCATGTTGTGAGTAGTTGAGAAGGAGTTTAAGGTTTATAAATAAACTTAGAAAAGTTTATGTAATGAGCAGTCGAGAAGGAGTTTAAGGTTTATAAATAAACTTAGAAAAGTTTATGTAATGAGCAGTCGAGAAGGAGTTTAAGGTTTATAAATAAACTTAGAAAAGTTTATGTAATGAGCAGTCGAGAAGGAGTTTAAGGTTTATAAATAAACTTAGAAAAGTTTATGTAATGAGCAGTCGAGAAGGAGTTTAAGGTTTATAAATAAACTTAGAAAAGTTTATGTAATGAGCAGTCGAGAAGGAGTTTAAGGTTTATAAATAAACTTAGAAAAGTTTATGTAATGAGCAGTCGAGAAGGAGTTTAAGGTTTATAAATAAACTTAGAAAAGTTTATGTAATGAGCAGTCGAGAAGGAGTTTAAGGTTTATAAATAAACTTAGAAAAGTTTATGTAATGAGCAGTCGAGAAGGAGTTTAAGGTTATTATAGTTAAAGAGGTGTTTATGTAGCGAGTCAAGAGGGAGATTAAGATTTTTAATGTTATATAGTTGAATGAAAATACATGTTTAGTCGAGTAGGAGTTGGACAAGTGAGAAAGGATTAAAGGTAGCGACATTAAATATGGTATTAAGTTTGAAAGGTTGAATTGAGAGGGAATATTGTATTAAATTATATAAAGGGGGTTAAATGTGTGCAAGTGTTGAGGGGGTGTGTAGGAGTTTGAATGTGTAAGTAAATGGCAGGTAACATGAAGTTTGAATGTGTAAGTAATGGCAGGCAACACGAAGTTTGAATGTGTAAGTAATGGCAGGCAACACTTGTCACATGTGAAGTGTCTGTTTTCAAATATTGGAATGGATATTCAAATGGAATAACATGATTGTTTCTGTTATATAGTACTTCTCATCTAGACACGGACAGTGAAACATCCTAGGGTTATAAAAACATAAAATATTGTAAATGTGTATAAGTAAGTGTTTGTAATATGTCAGTCAGTCATATCCATGAAGTCAGTGTTTTAAAATAGCCCCTCACCTCCAGAGCCCAGTATCATCCATCACATAGAAACGTCTAACAGAAACTATGTTGAAATGCTCAACAAGTTTTCCTCCTATTGAATGAAGTAGTAATAAAAAATTTATTAAATTATACATTCTCTTGGAACATGTGCCTGGTGGTGGCATATATCAAGTTCTGGTAAAACTTTTACAACTTAAAACCTATTACTAGGATAATGGATCATGGCAGCTTATTACATATTTTTTTTATTTTAATTATTCTTTGGTTTTCAATGTATTAGAGAGGTGACTTACTAACAATTTTGTGTGCTTATCTGTTTACCTAATTTTATTATTTGTAAATATCACATACATCCTCTGTAGTTCTGAAGTCTGATTATTGGAATATCTAAATTGATTGATTAATCATGCTAGGTTAATAAGTAGTTGCAAACTTCAACTCTACGGGCCAATAGCCACACTGGTACTGATGTTCTACTGGCCCAGAGACTGTACCTTATACCATTATCTAAGAAACTGGGAGTGTGCTACAATATTTTAACGTGGTAGAGCCAAGCGGCGGCTTTTGCTGCCGCAGGAATGGGCCGGCTCGTCCGGATAAGTACCACGGCCTCGCAGAATACCGGCGTGAAGTAGAGGCATCTTGTGCTTCTGCGTTTCGTGCGGTGAGTGAGGTAACCAGGCCCTCTCCCCTCCCCAAATATGGTAGCGGTATATAATTTTGAGCTACCCCAGGAGGGTACCAGTACCTACAGTTCTGGAGAATCCCTCACTGAGCATCCACGTTCAGGCTTTCCTACGCTACCTAATCGTGGATGCTCAGTCTGCCCCGCGTATTCTGGGGCAATATTCCGCTCTCTTTCTTTCCTACTCGAGGCAAACGCAGCAAGGAAACTATGGCATCCCCTACCGCGCTCGCCGTGGATTTCTGCAATATCAGGGGACTCCACTCGAACCTTAGCGCCGTTCATTACCATCTTGAAACGGCGAAGCCAGCCTTGCTTTTTCTTACACAGACTCAGATATCGTCTCCGGCTGATACCTCTTATCTCCATTACCCGGGGTACAAACTGGAACACTCCTTTGTGCCCCGTGCCGGAGTTTGCGTATACGTCAGAGATGGTATCTGTTCTCGACGCCTCGGTAGTCTTGAAGGTTCGGACCTATCTTCCGTTTGGCTGCGCATCGACAGCGACGACCATCCGCGCGTCTATGCGTGCCTTTACAGGTCCCATAGCGGTAATACCGTAACTGACCGACTCATCGACCACATCCAAATGGCTACAGATTCCGTGCTACAACAGATCCCATCCACAGAGATCGTGATTCTCGGCGATTTTGATGCCCACCACACCGATTGGCTCGGTTCTCGCATAACCGATCATGCGGGGAGATCTGTTCACGACTTAGCATTAGCATATGGCCTGACACAACTGGTAACCTCGCTGACGCGGATTCCAGACGTGGAAGGTCATACACCTTCCCTGTTGGACCTTTTGCTGACCTCACACCCGGACGGTCTCAGTCGATGCCCCTCTTGGCTCGTCGGACCACTGTCTGATCCGGAGTGTAGTGCCTATCGCGCGCCGATCCCGAACGCGATCTGCGGGCTTCCGCCGTGTGTGGCACTATAGGTCGGCAGATTGGGATGGAATGCGGTCTTTCTTTCCTTCCTACCCATGGGGGCAGGTTTGCTTTTCGCTGGATGATCCCAACGCCGTTGCAGATTCTGTCACCGATGTGGTACTTCAGGGAATGGAACTTTTTATTCCGTTCTCTGCAGTGCCTGTCGGAGGTAAATCCCAGCCTTGGTTTGGTCGCACCTGCAAAATAGCGTCACGCCGAAAGCGGAAGTGCTACCAGGCCTGGGCCGATGCATCGGCGTCTCGGGATGCAAAAACCAGTGCTCTTAAAACGAGTACAACTCTGCCTCCAGGTCCTTCAAAAGAGTTATCGCTGCGGCAAAGTTAAAGCTCATTGGCAGAATTGGCGAGAGATTAGTTCGCCTCCCATCGGGATGCCGCGCATTCTGGTCTCTCGCCAAGGCTGTCCAGGGGAATTTCTGTCAGCCATCTCTCCCATCTCTACACAAGGAGGATGATTCGCTGGCCCATACTGCAAAAGAGAAAGCCGATCTTTTGGGCTCTCTTTTTGCATCAACTCGACTCTTGATGACCGGGAAACTCTCCACCTACCATCCCGTGGTGTAAGTGCTCCATGCCGGAAATTCAGTTTCTGCAGAGCTCAGTGCGAAAGGCACTCCGCTCCTGGACATTCATAAGTCGAGTGGGCCGGACGGAATCCCTCAATTGTGCTGAGGATGTGTGCCCCTGTGTTGGCACCGGTTCTCACGCGTCTTTTCCGGCACTCCTACTCTTCAGGCGTCGTCCCGGAATCTTGGAAGACAGCATTTGTGCATCCAATACCCAAAAAAGGCGACCGCTCTGATCCGTCCAACTACAGGCCTATTGCCATCACCCCCTTGTTATCTAAAATAATGGATTCACTCATCAACAGCCAGCTCCTGAGGTACCTGGAGGAACACCAGCTGATCAGTGACCGACAGTACGGTTTCCGTCGCGGACGATCAGCTGGTGATCTTCTAGTTTACCTGACTCACCGATGGGCAGAAGCAGTTGAGTCTAAGGGGGAGGCTTTGGCGGTTAGTCTGGACGTAGCGAAAGCATTTGATAGGGTTTGGCATAAAGCGCTTCTTTCAAAGCTTTCATCTTACGGGGTTCCTGAGAGATTGTGCAACTGGGTCACCAGCTTCCTCACGGATCGGAGCATCAAGGTTGTTGTCGACGGTGCATGCTCGGACCCCAAACCCGTGAATGCTGGTGGTCCACAAGGCTGTGTGCTATCTCCCACTCTGTTCCTTCTGCATATCAACGACATGCTACAAATCAGTAGCATTCATTGCTATGCAGACGACAGCACGGGTGATGCCCTATATACAGGCCGTGCGAATATTTCTCGGGAACACGTCGACGAGTGCCGGAACAAACTTGTGTCTGAAGTCGAGACCTTGTTATTCAAAGTCTCGGATTGGGGTCGACGTAATTTGGTCCTATTCAACCCCAAAAAGACACAGGTTTGCGCGTTCACCGCTAAAAGAATCCCTTTGTCGTTTCTCCTCTTTTTGAGAACATTCCCCTTATTGGCTCAGCCAGTATCAGAATCCTTGGCGTTGACATATCGAGCGACGTTCAGTTCCGTGGTCAATTGGAGGGAAAGGCCAAATTGGCCTCCAAAAAGCTTGGTGTCTACAGAGAGCGGGACAGTATTTCATGCCGGTCCACCGTTTGCAACTTTATAAGGCGCAAGTTCGGCCCCACATGGAATACTGTTCTCATCTCTGGGCAGGGGCACCCCAGTACCAACTCCTTCCATTTGACCGCATCCAACGTCGAGCGGCTCGAGTTGTCGGCGACGAAGCTCTCGCTGATCGGCTTGATCCTTTGGCCTTGCGAAGAGATGTTGCTTCTCTTTGCATTTTTTACAAAATTTTCCACGGGGAATGTTCTGAGGAACTTTTCGGATTGATCCCAGCTGCTGAGTTTCACCATCGTACATCGCGACAGAATTCGAAGTTCCATCGATACCACCTACACGGTTGGCATTCCACCACAGTGCGTTTTAATCGAAGTTTTCTGCCACGCACTTCGATTTTGTGGAATCAGCTGTCGCCAGCAGTATTTCCGAACAGTTACGACTTAGGGACCTTCAAGAAAAGAGCTTATTCCTTCCTTAAAGGCCGGCAGCGCATCTGTAGCTCCTCTGGTGTTGTGGATGTTTGTGGGCGTCGGTGATCACTTACCATCAGGTGAGCCGCACGCTCGTTTGCCCCCTTCTTCTATAAAAAAAAAAAATATATAAAGTGAGGGTCTAGGCACATTACCACAATCTAGCCATGGGTTAATTGAATAAACTTGTTTTCTGTGACTTTCTCAATAATTTCTTTACTAAAACCCCAAAACTAAATAAATGAAACTTTCATAACCAATACTGGGGTAGTCAGATATCTAGACATTTGTTTTAATTATTTAAACTAGCTTATTTTGAATAATGTGACAGTAGGAGAGCCCGTCGCTGCCTTAGTGTTGAGGCCATAATATAAATCGCACATAATTTTCCAAAAACTGACTCAGAGCCTATTAACTACAACAATCATTATCATGACAGTTAATTTTAATCATATGATAATATTATCTGAACATTACTACAAGACATCACAAACGCAGGTGTCAATCTGTATAAAAGTAGCAGCCTGTAAGTGCCCATTGCTGAGCACATATCTGAGAGGGTTTTGCAGCCGGGAATGGTCCGCCATGCTGCTTTAGTGCGGGTTAGCTTCACATATCCTCCTCTCTATATACTGCCTGTCAATCTGTACACTGACACTTAATGATTCTCTGCCATTATTTCTATATGATAATGAAGACTTGTATAGTTATATTGATTTTTGTTTTTAGAACCAACACTGGTTGTAGCTGTGCTGGTGACACATACAGTGCTAGTGATATCATTTGTTATATCTGGCATTTGTTTATTAAGCAGCAATAGAAGCGTAAGTGGGCGATGTCAGAAGTAACTTGAGAACTGCAGCTTTGCTTGTTAAAGAAAAACTTAGAGTGAAACCGCAAATAATAAAAGACGGCCAAGTGTGAGTCGAGCTCGCGCTAAGGATCTTTTCTTTATGGAGTGAATGACAAAACACTTTTTTTTTATGAATACCTAACACCGTATTGTTCGGTTGTGGGCGAGTCCGACTCGTACTTGGCCGGGTGTTTTTTTTTTAAACCATTTGCAGATTTTTGATAGAAAAGTGTGGTAGATCGGAGCAGCGGCGATCGAATGATTAACATTCTTTTTGGTTATTTATAAAAACGCTTACATTATTTAGGAAGTTGTTGCCACTTTATCGGCTTATTAGTGTAAAAAGCTTGTGGCCATTTGTATTCCGCGATTTGTTGACGTGAGATTATTGTGAAATATTTCGTCCCCTTATAGTGGCGTGGGCATTTTTTTTATTAACTTCGGGGGGAGAGTGAGGCTTTCGTTACCTTACTCAGCGAACGAAACGCAGAAGCCTAAGATGCCCCCACTTCACGCCGGTATTCTGCGAGACCGTGGTACTACGCCGGTTGAGCCGATCCATTCATCAGCCCTGCTTGGCGCTGCTGCACCTATCCAAATGGCTCCTAGCTAGAACTACCGCCAAAACTAGACTACCAGAAAATCCCTGAAGTCTTAAAAATTACATATATTTTTTTAACACGACTAAAATAAAACTGCCCCTTGCCTTCGCAGGTAGTTCAAAATGAATTCACCGTGAACTATACGGACTGCATAAAAGTGGACGAAGACGTCCAGACCTGCATGGAGTACCTGGACCAATCGGGCAACCGGGGCTCTTGCCTCTGCGACGTGGACTTCCAAATTAAAGAGGATTTAAAAGGACGCGTGATAATATATTATGAATTGGATTCCTACCACGAGCTAGTCGGTGGATATGTCAATTCCAGGTATTAATGGCAGCCACGTACAGGTAAACATAGTGTGAGACGGGACTGGGACAGGGGGGCGGGAGGGGGGTCCCTCCTGCCCCACCACCCCACAAGATGGAGTGGCGACCTGCACAGTGTTGCGGGAAGTCGATGGATGGCTTGCTTGCTTGCGTGACCGAGCTTTGTCGTAATCTGTGATGGGCTGAAATGATGATTACATTAATCCCTAACATTTTATGCTTTCCTGGTAGGTCGGTTCATATGTAACCGAGAGCAATTTGTCGCCACTTCACTACACTACTTCCTCTTTATGTTCTCCTGGTAGATTTCGTTCATTGTAACATGGAATGTCGACCACGGTGATGTTTTTCGATCACCGCGTGATGATGAGATCTGCACAGGATATCATCACCATCATCATTACATACTGTTAAGAGTTTTTACGTGGTAGAGCCGAGCAATTGCTTTTGCCGCAACTCGTATGATCCGGCTCGACCGCGGTGGTCTCGCGACCTCACGGTATACCGGCAGGATGTGAACGCATCTTGTGCTTCTGCGTTTCGTTTGGTGAGTGAGGTAGCCGGAAGCCCCTTTCCTTCCTGTGGCATTGACTACAAGGTCTTCAGCCAAAAAAACATCATAAAATCCAATCCATAAATATTAATGTGTAGTATTTGTGTAAATACAAGAAATCATTCTGAGAAATTGTTTTTATACTACTGTTAACAACAAGGCACTGTGAGCTGGAGCAGGTCTTATTGAAATGTTTATTGGCACCGAATGGTTACCAAAGTTTTTAAGGCAAAAGCATAGTTTTGTGGATCTCTTGGCAGTAATATTTTCAGTTAGTTTTAACAGCCATTTCTTTAAAAATTACTATGGCATAACTCTAGGCAGTAAATTTCTCCCCAACCCATAACTGTTTCTGAATTTCCTCTGGTTTTGAAGATGTGCGTAGCTCGTACGTCCACGTATAAATGGTAGATCACACAGAAAGCACCGTGAAAAGCTGGCAAGCCCACAAATACGCTTATATCCATCCATATCCAATCATGTTATGTTCAATCTCTCTGTCTGTTTGTTAATCCTGATTCTTTTGTTCTACAATCAACCAATGTTTCATAATCTGTGGGAGGAGAAACTACGTAAAATACGTATACTATTTTTTGGATATTGAACCCGGGCTACCCGGGCCCTGGCTTATGTTTCTTAGTTATTTATTTTTTTGTTCCGAAATTATATGCCAGGAAAATTAGTTGTGTCTTACTTGTTGATATACACCTTCTCCGCCCAGTAGTTTTCCGTAAGATGGTAGTATCTTACAGAAGTTGGGTTGATTACCGTCGCCCACAAAAATCTGCAAGACCAAAGATGCTGGAAGTGCGTTGCCGATCTTTAAGATATTATGGATATTTGGGAGATGGGAGGGAAGAGGAGGGGAATACACTCAGGGGAAGTTACCTCACTCACCGAACGTAACGCAGAAGCACAAGATGCCTCTACTTCACGTCGGTATTCTGCGAGGCCGTGGTACCGACTCGGTCGAGCCGGCCCATTCGAGCAGCAGCTAAAGCCTCCGCTTGGCTCTACCACGCATAAGAAGTCTTCAAGTGAGCTGTCAGCTTCTTTGTCGCCTCAATCCATTAAAAAACATTGACTGCTGGAAGCCCACGACTCCAGCACCGGTTTTCTAGACATTCTACATACACAAAGATGTTCGCTTTTTGTTGTACTTATGGACAGACGTGAGGCAATACTTTACTTCCCACAGCATCATAGTTTCCTTGGGACAAATAACTACTTGAACCTAGAACACCCCATTAAAGTGCACAAACAACGCACCTCACACAACATTCACATTACAGAGATCCCACTCAGTGGTCGGGGGCGCTGTCTCCCGTACCTTCGGAGGCCTGTGAACCGTTCAGGTTCGCTAACACGTCTGATGGAATGATGCCGATCGTACCTTGCGGCGCGTTGGCCGACGCCATGTTTAATGGTAAAGACATAAAAGACCTTTATTCTGACACTGAACTATCATCATCATCATCATTCCAGCCTATCAGAAGTCCACTGCTGAACATAGGCCTCCCCCACAGATCTCATCATGGGGGGGTTCGCCTTGGTTGCCACGCCTGGAGAGCGGGTTGGCAACCGCAGTTTTTGGCACTGACCTTTAAATAATGAGACAGGTTGCAAGCAAGCAGCAATGTTTCTCCTTACCTTTGTCAGGTTTAGTGGGGCCTATGACCTGCAGCAGACCATATAAAAGTTGGAAAGGTAAGGTTCATTCATCAGCCCAGTTTAAGTCCACTACTAAACATAGGCCGCTACAATAAAGCGCCAGCGATGTACCACCGGTATGTAATTCCCAGGAGGGTTTGAACCTTTCACCGCGCCAAGGAGACCGCTGAATGAGCTCGGTACCATAACCCTCGCTCTAGAGATCCTACTCCCCGTCACTAGTCTGCGAGATAAGGGTTTCGTCAAATTCTGCTGGCAGTGAAGAAAGTAGTATATAATCCCCTCAGATCCCTCTCAGCGCCAGACCATAGACACTCGAACCCTTGGACTCGGACAGCAGCATTTGGTACTGCCATGACAATGAAACACCCCGAGTTCGGTCGTCGCACTGAAGTCGGAACATGCGCATGAATTTCCTTCTTCCTCCGCTTCGTTCCATAACGGATAAAGTGACATAACTACAATAGTTTTCAGTATAAAGACGTAAGTGTATTTCATTGCGCAAGCTATTCTTTAAATTCACTGGACCGATTTTGATCGGGTTTTTGAGATGTGTTTTTTTTTTAATGGGAAGGCGGCATACCAGTGAGCGGTTCACTTGATGGTAAGTGATTACCGTCGCCCACAAAATCTGCAAGACCAAAGATGCTGGAAGTGCGTTGCCGATCTTTAAGATATTATGGATATTTGGGAGATGGGAGGGAAGAGGAGGGGAATACACTCAGGGGAAGTTACCTCACTCACCGAACGTAACGCAGAAGCACAAGATGCCTCTACTTCACGTCGGTATTCTGCGAGGCCGTGGTACCGACTCGGTCGAGCCGGCCCATTCGAGCAGCAGCTAAAGCCTCCGCTTGGCTCTACCACGCATAAGAAGTCTTCAAGTGAGCTGTCAGCTTCTTTGTCGCCTCAATCCATTAAAAAACATTGACTGCTGGAAGCCCACGACTCCAGCACCGGTTTTCTAGACATTCTACATACACAAAGATGTTCGCTTTTTGTTGTACTTATGGACAGACGTGAGGCAATACTTTACTTCCCACAGCATCATAGTTTCCTTGGGACAAATAACTACTTGAACCTAGAACACCCCATTAAAGTGCACAAACAACGCACCTCACACAACATTCACATTACAGAGATCCCACTCAGTGGTCGGGGGCGCTGTCTCCCGTACCTTCGGAGGCCTGTGAACCGTTCAGGTTCGCTAACACGTCTGATGGAATGATGCCGATCGTACCTTGCGGCGCGTTGGCCGACGCCATGTTTAATGGTAAAGACATAAAAGACCTTTATTCTGACACTGAACTATCATCATCATCATCATTCCAGCCTATCAGAAGTCCACTGCTGAACATAGGCCTCCCCCACAGATCTCATCATGGGGGGGTTCGCCTTGGTTGCCACGCCTGGAGAGCGGGTTGGCAACCGCAGTTTTTGGCACTGACCTTTAAATAATGAGACAGGTTGCAAGCAAGCAGCAATGTTTCTCCTTACCTTTGTCAGGTTTAGTGGGGCCTATGACCTGCAGCAGACCATATAAAAGTTGGAAAGGTAAGGTTCATTCATCAGCCCAGTTTAAGTCCACTACTAAACATAGGCCGCTACAATAAAGCGCCAGCGATGTACCACCGGTATGTAATTCCCAGGAGGGTTTGAACCTTTCACCGCGCCAAGGAGACCGCTGAATGAGCTCGGTACCATAACCCTCGCTCTAGAGATCCTACTCCCCGTCACTAGTCTGCGAGATAAGGGTTTCGTCAAATTCTGCTGGCAGTGAAGAAAGTAGTATATAATCCCCTCAGATCCCTCTCAGCGCCAGACCATAGACACTCGAACCCTTGGACTCGGACAGCAGCATTTGGTACTGCCATGACAATGAAACACCCCGAGTTCGGTCGTCGCACTGAAGTCGGAACATGCGCATGAATTTCCTTCTTCCTCCGCTTCGTTCCATAACGGATAAAGTGACATAACTACAATAGTTTTCAGTATAAAGACGTAAGTGTATTTCATTGCGCAAGCTATTCTTTAAATTCACTGGACCGATTTTGATCGGGTTTTTGAGATGTGTTTTTTTTACCTTACGAAGAACATATGCTCGATTTGTTTTATTATTTCCTAATATTTGTTTTAAATTCGTAACCCGGGCATCGCGGGGTACAACTGCTAGTGTTGAATAAAAGGGTTGATTTGATTTGTTTTGGTGGAGGAAAACTACATGTCTGAGAAATAGTAAAATGAATGACATCGAACAAATGAGCTTCAAGATGTGTGTAGTCCGCAAAACCACACTAATAGCGTGACGATTTCTTCACAACTCCGAAAAGTGGAGACCATTGCCCAGCAGCGGGCCGCCGTTTAATCTCCTTTTACTCCAAGCAACGAGCGCGTGACTTTTTTTTTTTTAATGGGAAAGGCGGCATACCAGTGAGCGGTTCACTTGATGGTAAGTGATTACCGTCGGCCGCTTACATCCGCAACACCGGAGAAGTTGCAGATGCGTTGCCGGCATTCTTACCCTTTAAAGTATTTGGGTGATGGAAGAGGGCTGAGTGGAGTGGAGTGGCTTAGTGTTTAGCTTACCTACTAATATTGGTGCAAATGCAAATCCTTGGTTTTCGGGATTGGGGTGTTGCATCCCGGGGCTCAGCGCACTGTTAAAGATACTAAACTGTTTACAGATACCGTTTATCTATACGATGAAAATATAAATTTACTGAGTTTAGTGGAAACGGGAATAATACCTGAGATTAAAAAGAACAAGTATCGCAACCCGCCGGATCCCAAAGGTAAGGATTTCTTATCTATACTATTATCTATACACATAATGAAAATGTAACAGCGTCGAGTCTGTACGTGAATATGTAAAAAATATTAGCTTTGTAATAATAGACTCATGATTGCCGAGTGGTTAGGTGAGCAGCCTTAAAAAATATAGATTTTATTTATTTATTTATTCTTTATTGCCTTAAGCTTAAGGTTACAATGGGCGGACTTAATGCCAAGTGGGCATTCTCTACCAGTCAACCCTTGTTATGGTGAAAGGTAGTTCGCAGGTATAAAAGAAAGAATAAAAAAAAAAAAAAAGTTAAAAACTCCAATAAAAATAACTTGATAAGTACATATAAATAAACTATGTAATTAAATAAATATTTATAACATAAAATATACAAATACGTATAGAAGTATATAAAAAGATACATAAATAAATATATAATAAAAATCAAAAATAGATAAGCCGAATATTGTCAATGATCTATTATTCTATTAGGTAATTACTAAGTAGACTCTTAAACAGTTTCTTGCTAGGAGCTGCTTTTATCTTATCGGGCAGGGCGTTCCAGAGGAGTGTAGCTTGAACAGTAAAAGAAGAGTTATAGTATCCTGTATTATGTTGTGGAACTTGAATCTTAAATTGGTTTATGGAACGAGGCTCTCTGTCATGAGCAGAATAAAGATATTGGAAATTATTCTTAAGATAAGAAGGAGAATTAGGATCAGTTAATACAGAATACAATAAACACAGAATTCTAGAGCTACGCCTTTGACGAATAGGAAGGCAATTAAGCTTGGAACGATAAGAAGAGACGTGATCATATTTACGTAAACCAAAGATAAATCTAATGCAGTTGTTAAGAAGGCGCTCCAACTTATTGAGACGTGATTGGGATAGGTCCGGGTAACACACATCTGCATAGTCCATAATGGGTAAAATTAAGGATTGAGTGAGCAAAAGCTTAGTTTCAAAGGGTAAGAAAGAAATTTTTCAAACGATATAGAGAACGTAAGGTGGCAATGACTTTCCGGCTGACTTCAGCAACATGAGTCTCCCAACACAATGACTGGTCCAGATGAATACCCAGATTTTTCACAGTTTTGGAGAAAAGAATTAATGTTCCATTGAAATAAACTGGAGCAAGGTTACCATAATCAATCCCGGCAAGCATCCTAGGGCCACCCACTATGATTGCTTGACATTTTAATGGGTTGACAGTAACCCCAAATCTGTGCGACCAATCTCTAATAGAGACAAGATTGTCATTTAGCTTCATTATGCAGTTATTGAGGTCGTTAGTTATTGTGCATAAAGCTGAAAATCGTCTGCATACAGATGATACGAACAGTCGACAGCGGAGGTGATAGAATTAATAAATAACGAAAATATTATGGGAGAAAGTATACCGCCTTGCGGCACACCTGTACCAACGTCCGCCCAGGCAGAACACTGCTGTCCTAGACGAACTGACTGTTGGCGGCCGCGAAGATAGGATGAAAATCAGTCCAAGGCTGGGGTTGAAAATCTAAGATAAGTAAGGTAGGACATGAGGATATCGTGGTCAACTGTGTTAAAAGCGTTTGAAAAGTCAACAAGCACCATCACTGTTAACTTTTGTTCATCCATACCCTTTCTTATATCATCGGTGACTTTGATAACGGCAGTGGTGGTACTGTGACTTGGACGAAACCCAGATTGAAAAACGTTCAATAGGTTATATTTTGTTATAAACACGGAGATTTGCTTATGTACACAGGCTTCAAGAACTTTAGAAAGGAAAGGAAGTATAGAAATTGGACGAAAATGATTGGGCAAGGAGGGATTGGAGATTTTAGGGAGTGGTAGTACAAAAGCCCTTTTCCACAGGGTCGGATAAATACCGGAGTCCAAGGAGAAATTAATTATGTGAGTAATTGCTGGTAAAAGGTACTCGAGTATCATGGATACCATTTGCTTACTAACCTCGTCACTCCCCACAGCCTTGGATTTGATTGCTAAAACAGCATTTTTAACTTCATTGAAAGCTACCGGTGTGAATTGAAAATCGGGGATTAGAAGAGGAGACATACAACCAATAGAAGTTATTGTTTGAGAGCGGACTAAAGGGTCCATAGATGGAGTGGAAGTAAAATGCTGGTTTACGTCATTCAAAGTAAGAGATGAGGCATAGTCAAATGAAGTCGGCTTGGAAATGCCAAGAGATTTAAGAAACTTCCACACGTCAGCGGTAGAAGAGTTAATAATATTTTCATGGATATAACGGCGTTTAGTATTTCGTACCATCTGATTGCATCTGTTCCTCAGCAATTTAAAATGAGACCAGTTCTCCTCGGTACGTTCCTTTTAAATTTCCGAAAAGCCCTATCCCGTCTAGCCATTGCCACCCTTACGCCTCTAGACATCCACGGAGCAGGAGGACGCTTTACCCTCACGCTGTGTATAGGAGCATGGACATTGTACAAATCGAGGACAATATTGTTAAGTAGCGACACTTTATCGTCTATTGTAGTCGCTGCTGCTAAAGGGGCCAGGTCGATGATGGAAGCGAAGCGAAGCTGAGTTTGTCCAATTCCATTCTTGAAAAATTACGCAAATTCAAAATCGTGAAAACAGATTTGGGAGGGATCACATTATAGGAAAAATAAATCAAGTCATGATGGGAAAAGCTAGGAGCCAACAACTGACGGTGCTTTTTGACACTGTCAGGGGAAGCCATAATAATTAGGTCAATCCATGAATCATTAGTGTCAACATTGTGATGAGTAGCCGCTAACGGCAGAATGTGGAGATCGACTGACTCAGTAATTGACCGAAGTTTATGAGAACGAAATGTATTTCTTAATAGATCAGTGTTGAAATCACCCATTATCATGCAATGTGTGTACTCCGATCCGACAGAATCAAGAGCAGCTTCAAGAGCATTGAAGTAATACACATTGGGAGGACAGTACATCGCCCTAATACCCATAATAAAAACTTCTCAAAATAGAAATTCTGCGGATGCTGAATTGGGAGAAGGAGAAGCTAATACAACCTTGTAAGGTATATTAGCCCGCAGATATATTGCAACCCCGCCGCCACGTTTCTCCAACCGATCATTGCGTATAAGCAATAATACAAAGTCTGTAATGGATACAGGCTGGATGATAAAGATGGTTTTAACCAAGTTTCGGATACTAGTATGGCATGAATATTGTCTAAAGAAAATGCATCTTATTTATTAATTCTTTATTGTGTCCCTAAAAAAAAAAGAAAGGAATACAATGGGCGGACTTAATGCCTTTTGGCATTCTCTACCAGTCAACCCTGGGTGAGAAAGAAAACATGTTGGCAGGTACAAAATAAATAATACATATAAACTAAATATAAATATTAAATATATAACCCTTATATACTTACATACTTATAACAAACTTAATACACTATACATAAACATATAATACATACATAAACAAATTAAATGTGGAGAGAAAAATCTTAGATGGCATTTGCCTTCAGATAGTGACGACGGAGCAGGGTTTTGAAGGAGTTTTTGTTCGGAGCTTTCTTGATTTCATCGGGAAGAGCGTTCCTGAGAAGTGAGGCTTGAACGGTGAAAGAAGAAGAAAAGAAACCAGTACTATGTTGTGGAACACTAACCTTCAAGCTGTTTGAAGCTCGAGGCACTCGGTTATGACTCGAATAAAGAAAATTGAAGTTATCCTTAAGATACGAAGGAGAGTTTGCATCGTTTAAAACGGAATAAAGTACTGATAAGATTCTGGAGCTACGCCTTTGGTGAATAGTAAGCCATTTTAGCTTTGAACGATAGAAGGAAATATAGTCATACTTACGCAAACCGAAAATAAATCTTATGCAGTTATTGAGAAGGCGCTCCAGTTTAGTAAGAAGATATTGCGGTGGATCTGGGTAACACACATCTGCATAGTCGATAATGGGTAGAATAAGTGAATGGACCAGCAAGAGTTTGGTTTTAAAAGGTAGGAAATTCTTGAGACGATAAAGAGAGCGCAAAGTTGGAACGACTTTATGGCTGGTTTCACCGATGTGTAAGTTCCAAGTCATAGTGTGGTCCAGATGTAAACCAAGGTTTTTCATGGAATGACAGTATGGGATGATAAGGCCGTTGTAGAGAACAGGAGCAAGACTTCCATAATCCACCCTTGCGATCATTCTTGCACTACCCATAACCATCACTTTACATTTTGATGGATTGACAGACACTTCGTATCTGTGTCACCAATCACTGATGGCATCAAGATTATCATTAAGAGTTTTAATAGCATTGTTTAAATCCTTAATGCTAGAGTGAATATAGAGTTGAAGATCATCAGCATACAGATGGTACGAACAGTCGACAACTGATGTGATAGAATTTATAAATAAAGAAAAAATTATTGCAGAAAGTATACCGCCTTGCGGTACACCAGACTCCAGATCAGCCCATGCAGATAGCTGCTGTCCTAGTCGGACTGATTGCTGGCGACCGCGAAGATAGGATGAAAACCATTCCAAGGCCGGGGATGAAAATCGAAGAAATGTGAGGATTGAGAGAAGGATATCATGATCAACTGTATTAAAAGCATTTGAAAAGTCAACAAGCGCCACCACTGTGAGTTTCTGCTCATCCATCGCTTTTCTTACATCGTCAGTAACCTTAATCAGTGCAGTGGTGGTGCTGTGACAAGGACGAAACCCCGACTGAAAATTATTCAGTAGGTTATGTTTTGCTACAAATAAAGAAATTTGCTTATGAACACAGGCTTCCAAAACTTTCGAAAGAAAAGGGAGAATTGAAATTGGGCGGAAATGATTTGGCAATACAGGATTAAGGATTTTAGGAATTGGTCGTACATAAGCTTTTTTCCACTGGATAGGGTACTGACCAGAGTCAAGGGAAAAGTTTATAATATGAGTAATGACGGGAAGCAGGTACTCGAGGATCATAGATAACATTACCTTACTTATATTATCGCAGCCCACAGCCTTGGATTTGATTGTATGAATAATTTTCATAATTTCGTCTTGAGTAACAGGGGAAAATTGAAAGAAAGGAACAGAAGGAGGTTCATTAAACCTATGGAAACAATTGTTTGAGTCCGGATTGCAGGGTCCAACAAAGAAGTCGAGGCAAAATGACAATTAATGTCATCCAATTTAAGATCTGAACCATAATCCGGCGAAATCCCTTTTCCGAAACCGAGAGATCTTAAGAATTTCCACACATCAGCTGCCGACGAATTATTAATATTATCGTGGATATATCGGCGTTTAGCATTTCGTACCATCTGATTACATCTATTTCTTAGTAGTTCGAAGCGAGCCCAGTTCTCTTCTGAACGTTGTCTTTTAAATTTCTGAAACGCCCGATCCCGTCTTGTCATTGCCACCCTTACGCCTCTTGTCATCCAAGGGGCTGGAGGACGCTTTACTCTTACTTTGTGTAAGGGAGCATGAACGTTGTAGATATTGATAAGTGTATTATTGAGAAAAGAGACTTTATCATCAATTGTGGAAGCTGCTAATAAAGGAGTAAAGTCAGTAAGGGATGCGTCATTTTTAAGTTTGTCGGTATTTAATCTTGAAAAATTGCGTAAATGCAGAAAAGTCGGGTTGTGTTTAGGAGGTTTTATTCTATAGGAAAAATAGATAAAATCATGACGTGAAAAACTTGGGGCGGGAAGCTGTCCGTGGCTAATCACACGGTCAGGCGAAGAAGTAATAATGAGATCAATCCATGAATCATTAGTGTCAAAATTATGATGAGTTGCCTGTAATGGAAGAATGAAGAGATTGTCTGATTCAATGATCGACCGAAGTTTTAGAGCACGAGAGTTATTTCTCAATAAATCGGTATTAAAATCACCCATTATCATGTAGTGTATATATCATCAGACCCAATGGTATCAAGAACAGTCTCTAAAGCAGTGAAATATTCTAAGGTAGGAGGACAGTACACTACCCCTAAAATCGCCTTAGCTTCCTTAATATCAATTTCGAGGAACAAAAACTCTGCTGAGGCGGAATAGGGATAAGAGGAAGCCAAGACTATCTTGTACGAAATATTTGATCTAAGATATATAGCAACTCCACCACCTCTTTATTCTGTTCGGTCATTACGAATGAGGACGAAGTCAGATAGAGGATATAAAGAAGACAATAAAGAAGATTTCAGCCAGGTTTCTGAAACGAGGATTGCATGAATGCAATTAGATGAGAATGCATCCTCAAAGTAAGAAAAGTGGCAAGGAATGCTTTGGGCATTAATATGACACACATTGAAGGCTTTATCAAACGGGATAAAAACTCTGTTTAGTTCATCCCGTAGTACAGGTATAGTATCTCCTGAAAGTTCGTCATAACATGAGGGAAATGTAGTATCTGAGTCATTAACAGAATGAAAAGAGCCATCACAAGACATAATTATTAAAAAAAAAAAAATAATAATAATAATGATAATAATATAAAAATAAATACAAAATAATACTAAACGAATACAAAGACAAAACTTAAAAATATAACTTTATAAACCAATGCATAAACTATGCATCACCCACCAGTTGACCGTTTACAAAATCACCAAAAATTTTAAATAAATTACTATCAACAATATGGTGCTTAATACTCTACCAAACATTTTTAGTCTATGGCATGAACATTTTAGCTTAAGCATATTATAATTTGAAGTTTATAATGCAAAAGAACAAAATTGAAAGGCTGTAAGTAATGTAATAAACTGAAGATTAAACAAAAAAATAAGAAAAACAAAAATCAAATAATATAGAATGTTAACATTATAGAGTACATTTAATATGTACCTTACAAAAAATCGAAGAATAAAAATTAATAATTATATGCGCTTGTAGCGTACCTTCTATTTAAATTATTTAAATTGTAAAATAAAATATTTCAGTTATTAAAATAAGCATGTAACTTCCGGACAAAACTATCTTACTTTGTTATTAGTAATTTTCTGTGTATCGAATGCAAGAACCGGTCCACGCGCCGCGATCGACGCCTCCCCGCTATCGGGTTGCCCGAGCGCACGGTCGCGCGGGCAGACGGAATACAGGACCTAGCCAAAGCGCATGTCGCTCGCCCCTAACCGATTGCACTCGAAATACAGCGCGTAAATAATATACGCTGTTCTACAACGGACGACTTGTTTGTTTTCTCCGCTTCCTACTCAACCGCTTCACGCTTGCCCCAACTTTCAGAACGCATTGTAATATCTCTAATAACTTATTAGTTATCTGTGTGTAACCATAGAGTAATATTAATCTGTGACACATCACAACTGTTAAATTAACAGTGAAGCAAGAAAACAAAAACAATTACGTATATAGTATACCTACCTAGTTATTAGAGTAAACTAAATAACAATTAGAGATTAGGTCTACCAGTATTGATAACAAAACTTACTATCTAATAACTGTTTTGTAATAAAAATTGAATATGGGCCTAAGTAAGAGGTATATTAACAGAAATGTAAGACGTGCATTTTTATACCAACATTGTTATGCCCACGCACTTCGCAGTGAATTACCTATTTTTTGGAAATGATACGCCGTGCCCTCTTGCTGTCATCACTCAACACCGCTGCAGAGACTCCTTGCTTGCGCCGTATCACTTCTTGCTGGCGACTGGATTTTGAAGCATATTGCTGTGATGAAGACTTGCTATCACAGTTAGAATTACCGGTCCATGGCGATCCTGTGGACCATTTTGTGACTATAATATCGAAGCCTTCTTCAGTGGAGATTTTGGCACGAGTAGTATTCGGAAGTTTGATATAAATAGTGCCATCTAGGGTCCAGACACTCCGCATGCCAAACTGTTTGCAGGCCCTCTGATAAATATTTTGGCGCATTTTTGTAAGGAATTCAGATAAGGTGAAAGAAGTTCCTTTTAGTTTAGCCTTGGATTTCCACACCTCGGATTTAGTGAAGTGGTCATGAAATTGGACTAGAATGGCACTACCCTGAAATCCAAGTCGATGACACCGTTTAATCAAGGAGCTGTCTATATGCGAAAGTCCCATTTTGCTATGGATAAGTTCCAGCATTTCATCTTGAACATTAACAGCAGCATCCTCCGGCAAGCCACGAAACAGCAGTATATTTTGCCGCTGTCGCATATCCATTTCATCTACAGTGGTAACACATGCTTTTACTTGTTGCTGCAGAAGAGCCAACATATTACACACAACATCTTTAAACATATTGAATTCAGTACTTCAGTTGTACCAGTGTGGGATTGGATGGAACCAATGCTGCATTTAAACGTCCTTCAAATTCAGCCATCTTCTGTTTCCTGCTGACTTCTAATTCCTTGTGCATGGTGTTGACATTTGCCATTGTGGATTGTTATGTGTTCAGGTGTAGTGAACAAAATAGTGCTAACACTTGTTATAGAAGTAGTGCTGATGGGCGATGTAAGTCTTGTAAACTTCTTCACATGGATATAATTATTAGCTCAAACCATGCAAACACTTAATAAATCCTGAATTGAGTTAAATGTTAACAAAATTATACTTTAATTTAATTATAATGAAAATATTAAAGTGGAGCTCACAAATCAGATGTTACTTATTTTAACACCTACCGCCAAAAAAAAAAAAAGAAAAAAAGCAATGTCTCAATCTATGCATCTTCAATGTCCGAAAAATGGCTTGGTATACTTTGCGCGTTAATGTGGCAAACATTAAACCAGTGGTCACAAGGCGAAAATATATGCGAAAGTCCCATTTTGCTATGGATAAGTTCCAGCATTTCATCTTGAACATTAACAGCAGCATCCTCCAGCAAGCCACGAAACAGCAGTATATTTTGCCGCTGTCGCATATCCATTTCATCTACAGTGGTAACACATGCTTTTACTTGTTGCTGCAGAAGAGCCAACATATTACACACAACATCTTTAAACATATTGAATTCAGTACTTCAGTTGTACCAGTGTGGGATTGGATGGAACCAATGCTGCATTTAAACGTCCTTCAAATTCAGCCATCTTCTGTGTCCTGCTGACTTCTAATTCCTTGTGCATGGTGTTGACATTTGCCATTGTGGATTGTTATGTGTTCAGGTGTAGTGAACAAAATAGTGCTAACACTTGTTATAGAAGTAGTGCTGATGGGCGATGTAAGTCTTGTAAACTTCTTCACATGGATATAATTATTAGCTCAAACCATGCAAACACTTAATAAATCCTGAATTGAGTTAAATGTTAACAAAATTATACTTTAATTTAATTATAATGAAAATATTAAAGTGGAGCTCACAAATCAGATGTTACTTATTTTAACACCTACCGCCAAAAAAAAAAAAAAAAAAGAAAAAAAGCAATGTCTCAATCTATGCATCTTCAATGTCCGAAAAATGGCTTGGTATACTTTGCGCGTTAATGTGGCAAACATTAAACCAGTGGTCACAAGGCGAAAATATATGCGAAAGTCCCATTTTGCTATGGATAAGTTCCAGCATTTCATCTTGAACATTAACAGCAGCATCCTCCGGCAAGCCACGAAACAGCAGTATATTTTGCCGCTGTCGCATATCCATTTCATCTACAGTGGTAACACATGCTTTTACTTGTTGCTGCAGAAGAGCCAACATATTACACACAACATCTTTAAACATATTGAATTCAGTACTTCAGTTGTACCAGTGTGGGATTGGATGGAACCAATGCTGCATTTAAACGTCCTTCAAATTCAGCCATCTTCTGTTTCCTGCTGACTTCTAATTCCTTGTGCATGGTGTTGACATTTGCCATTGTGGATTGTTATGTGTTCAGGTGTAGTGAACAAAATAGTGCTAACACTTGTTATAGAAGTAGTGCTGATGGGCGATGTAAGTCTTGTAAACTTCTTCACATGGATATAATTATTAGCTCAAACCATGCAAACACTTAATAAATCCTGAATTGAGTTAAATGTTAACAAAATTATACTTTAATTTAATTATAATGAAAATATTAAAGTGGAGCTCACAAATCAGATGTTACTTATTTTACACCTACCGCCAAAAAAAAAAGAAAAAAAAAGCAATGTCTCAATCTATGCATCTTCAATGTCCGAAAAATGGCTTGGTATACTTTGCGCGTTAATGTGGCAAACATTAAACCAGTGGTCACAAGGCGAAAATATATGCGAAAGCCTATTGCGCAGCGAAGGTATACTATCATTTAAGAGGTCACAAGAAACAAACGAGGTATCTGAATCATTGACAGAATAAAAAGATTCGTTATCCGACATAAATAGATCAAAAGTATAAATATTATATAAATGATTAAATAAATAAGTATTTATAATAAATAGATTATACGAAATAAATATAAAAGAGCGTAAACTAAAACTAGAAAAATCTTAAAACCTACGAACTGCTAAGTATGCACAATATGCTGGTATAATGTACCTGTAGTACTATGCACCACCCCAACAGTTGACAGTTAACAGGATATCAGTATAAGCATTACAAAGGTAAGTAAAAAAACAAAAAAAAAACAGAAAATAATACTAATAATAACACAACTAAAACAATTTATAGGTACGTAAATCTAGAAAATAAGTCACCTATGAAATCAAATTCCTATAATTAATAAAAAGAAAAGAAAATATATATATATATGTGTGTAAGAATAAGGTAACCTATGTACACAAGTCATAAAGACAAATACAAATCTACTATAATAGTGCTATGAAAACAAAATAAGTAACCGAAAATTATAAACTTGGCAGTATGGTTAGTGATCATTGCCTGCCTTTAGGAACCGCAGTACAGCAAAATTAAACACATATGGCAATGTCATTGTCAATGACAGCTGACAGTTAAATGGTAAAGTGACAAATAGGAACTAAAGTCTAAATAATGAAAATTTGTTTTAAAATAGTGGTTGTTTAATCTGTAAATAATTATGTAAGATAATATAGCAAAATATAGTTTATATCGTCAAACTAGATGGCACTAGTCATAATGTAGTACACGATATGGTTTCACCTTTCGAATGTTTATGTATTGTTTTCTGTGATTGTCAATAAATGAGTATTTTTGAGTGCACAGTGTGATGTCTAATTAGAGCGCGCGGACGAGTCGACATCTGGTGCCGAAACCAGGGAAGTAGTGAGTTGTGTACTAGTGACAGTGAAAAAAGTGCTAGCTTAGAAAATTGTGAAGTGAAATAGTGACAGTGACATATAAGGTGTTTACGGACTTAAAAAATTATGAACCAAAAGACATCCGTTACAATGGATAACTTATTAACTAAGCAAGAAGAGCTATTTGATCAAATAAATAGAAATTATAACAATTATAAAAAGTCACCTAAAGAAAGAGTAACGAAGTCTTATATTGAAGTTAGATCTGAAAATTTAGAAACGTTATGGAAAAGGTTTACGAGTAATCACTTTGAAATTATAACCCTAGCAAAAGGAAGTGATAGATCGAAGTTATCTTATTTCTCGAGTGATATGTATGAAACAACAGAAGAAAATTATTATACATATAAGGCTCAGTTGAAGGAGGATTTTGAATATAGAAACGTGTCTCCCACAAAATGCAATCCAGCAACATCATCTACATCAGAAGTCAAATTACCTAGGATTCAGTTGCCGACATTCTCTGGAGTTTATGAAGACTGGCAAACGTTTTATGACATGTTCTTATCACTGATCCATGAAAATCATAACTTGAGTGCCGTTCAAAAGTTACATTACTTGAAGAGCAGCTTGACGGGTGAACCTGAGAATCTCTTAAAAAACTTGTCTACAACGGAAAATAACTATGAAGAAGCTTGGAGCAAATTAATAAAGAGATACAACAACAAACGTTATAATTCCAACGAGATTTTGAGACGTTTGTTTTACCAGAAGAGTATTTACAACGAGTCTGCATTAGCAATCAAACAAATACTTGATATAACATCTTCCCGTATTAAATCTCTAAAGAATTTAGGCATAAATGTTGATTATTGGGATGTACTAATAAATTATCTTGTTGTATCCAAACTTGATTATGAGTCTCGAAGACAGTGGGAGACAGAAGTTTGTCATTTTGAGACAGACGATCTTCCTACTTGGGATCAACTAGTGAAGTTTTTAGAGATGAGGTTCCGAACTTTAGAAATGTTGGATGGTTCTAAAGGCAATATGAAACTGATTCAAATGAATACCACAAAGCAATTATCTAAGCAAAAGTTATTTCACTCAACTGTACAAGAGGAGAACAGAGAAAAGAGTAAAGTCTGCGCGTTTTGTTCGAAACAACATTTGTTGTATCAATGCAAGCAGTTTGGCAGTATGTCCCCTGAAGAGAGGTCTGAATTTATACAATCCAAAGGACACTGTTTCAATTGTTTGTCACCTAATCATAATGTTAGAGGTTGTCATCAAGCGACATGCTGTCGCCGATGTGGCAGGAGACATCACACTCTACTACACTTCGAGAGAGGTCAACAACCAGAATCAAGTACTCCAACAAGAACTTATGAGAAATCTTTGACTCCAGAGACGAGTTGCGAGAAACCCATAGTAGCTCATTTTGCAAAGAGGAACACCAATCTGAGGTGTTATTGGCTACAGCTTTAGTTAAGGCCAAATCAACAAATGGCTACTCACAAATAGCGCGTGTGTTTGTTGATCAGGGCTCTGAGGCCTCATTTGTTAGTGAAAGCACTGTGCAATCATTAGGTCTGAAACGCATTCCTGTAAATGGTTTAGTATCTGGGGTAGGTAATGGTCAAGCTAGAACAAAGAGTATGGTTATGTTTGATCTTGAATCGTTATATAATTCTGAGTTTTGTATTAGAGTCAACGCCTTTGTTTTAAGTTCACTAACATCATTTCTTCCATCGAGTAAAACGTCCATCATGAACTGGCCAATTCAATTCAAATATATTCTAGCATCTAAGATTACACTAGAAGATTATTATATGGATGACTTATTAACGGGTTGCGAGACCGAGACAGAAGCTACAGAAATTTATGAAGAAATGAATAAGCTAATGAATGCTGGCGGATTTCAACTCCAGAAATGGTGCAGCAATAGTCAAAAATTGTTGGATCATATTGATAAGGAGAATCTGAGTACTAATCAATCATTCGTTTTTAAGTCAAACAACATAGTGAAAGTGTTAGGAATTGCATGGAATAAAACATCTGATAGTTTTCAGTATACTTACAAGTTACCAGAATTAGATAAATCAGTTACAAAACGCAAGATTTTGTCAGAAATCGCTCGGCTTTACGATCCCATGGGTTGGATAGCTCCAACGATTATTGTCGCCAAGATGTTTATTCAGAAATTGTGGAAGTCTGGTTTAGATTGGGACGATCAAGTCACGCCTGAGCTACAATCTGAGTGGCTTAAATTTAGGACTGTGTTACACGAGGTGAATAATATTGTAATTCCACGATGGTTAAAACAAAAAGAAAAACGCTTCGTTGGAATTACATGTTTTCGCCGACGCATCACAAAGGGCATATGCTGCGGCAGTATATCTGAAAAGTAAAAATATCGAGGGTGTTCATGTGAGATTAGTGACTGCAAAAACGAAGGTTGCTCATATTGAGAAGGAAATATCAATTCCAAGAATGGAACTCTGTGCTGCTATGCTGGCCGCCAGGCTGATTAATGAAGTATCACAAATACTACACGTTCCCAAAGAGAATCTCTTTGCATGGTCAGATTCAACTGTAGTACTTGCTTGGTTGAGAGGAGAACCCAGCCGATGGACAACATTCGTGAGTAACAGAGTATCTGAGATTTTGACCATATTAGATAGTGAGCAATGGAATCATGTTGGCTCAAGTCAAAATCCCGCAGATTGTGCCTCAAGAGGTATGACTATCTCTGAACTGACGAATCACAATTTGTGGTGGAATGGACCTGACTTCCTTTGGCAACTGAACGAGTACAAAGTTGAGCAGAACTTTGTAACAAATCAAGAAGAGAGAACCTTAAAGATTTTATCTGCTACATTTCAAATCAAAGAGGAATTCATATGGACAAAATTCTCTAACTTATTAAAATTATTAAGAGTTTTGTCTTATAGTAGAAAGTTTCTTCAACTAAAATTACCGAAAGGAAAAAGGATGATTAATAAAATTGTAACTACAGATGAGATGGATAGAGTTTTACAAATATGTGTAAAAGGAAGTCAAGAGATGTATTATGAGGATGAAATAAAGCAACTAAAATCTCAAGGCTATATCATTAAGCGAAGCTCACTTCATACACTTTCTCCATTTCTAGACGGAAATGGAATTATGAGAGTAGGTGGCCGAATAACCCAAAGCCAAGAAGGTTTCGATAAGAAACATCCCTTAATTATACCTAGTGAAAGTCATATCACTAAATTAATAGTTTTGAATGCCCATCACAAAACCTTACATGGCGGACCACAGCTCATGTTAAATTTTTTAAGAACCAAGTATTGGATCATTCGTGCTAGAGAGCGTGTTAAAAAGTGTTACAGAGAATGTGTATCTTGCGCGAGGTATTCTCGCCAAAACAACAATCAACTTATGGGACAACTTCCAAAGGCAAGAGTGACACCAGAAAAGCCCTTTCGATCTTCTGGGGTAGATTTCACCGGTCATATAAATGTTCGTTTTTCACCAGGCAGAGGTTCAAGATCGTACAAAGGATACATTTGTGTTTTCATTTGTATGGTCACACGGGCGATACATTTAGAAGCCGTGTCGGATTTGACTACAGCAGGATTTATTGCTGCGTTTCGAAGGTTCGTGTCCAGAAGAGGACATTGTCAACATTTATACTCCGATAACGGAACTAACTTTATAGAAGCTGAAAAAGAATTGCGAGATATGTTAATACAAGCTAGATCGAAGCAACATAGTGAAATCGTCCAATTGTTGGCAAATGAAGGTACCTCGTGGCACTTCATACCGCCTCAAGCACCGAACTTCGGAGGTCTCTGGGAAGCTGCTGTGCGATCCACAAAGACTCACTTGAAAAGAGTAATTGGAGTTTCTACACTTACTTTCGAAGAGCTTTCAACAGTTCTTGCTCAAATAGAAGCTTGTTTGAATTCGCGTCCAATATCTTGTTTAAGCGATAATCCAGATGATCCGTTACCGCTGACACCAGGACATTTTTTAGTTGGAGAGCCGCTAGTAACAATTCCAGATGAGAATTACGCAGAGTCGACAAGAGTTTCAGGCCTTCAGAGGTGGAAACTAACACAGAAGATGGTTAATGATTTCTGGCGTAAATGGTCTGAGGAATATTTGGTGAACTTAAATCAAAGGTATAAATGGACAACTAAAAGAGCTGAGCCAGAGATTGATGATATTGTAGTTATAAGAGATCAAAATATGCCACCTGCGAAATGGTTATTGGCCAGAGTAATTGAAAAGCATCCAGGAACGGATGGTATTACGCGTGTAGTAACGTTAAAAACAAAAAATGGAACGTGCAAAAGACCATGTAACAAGCTTTGTTTGTTACCTAAGTCAGAGAGTTATTAATTCTGTTCTGTTGAAATAATAAGTATTTTTTTGTTTGCCTTTAAGCTGTGTACATAATGAGTTATGGTTTGTTTTTCTTAAGAAAGTGATATAATTTGCTTTAATTTCTTTTATGTATAAAAATTGTGTTGCTAAACCTTCCCGTCTTATGTTTCTTAAAATATGCCATTACGGTGGCCGGCTGAATGTCATTTCTTTTTTGAATATATTTTAATGAGTTGAGTTATTCTAAATAGAGTGTTGTTATGTGTTATCTTAAAATGTATTTTGGTATAGATTATTGTGTTCTTAATAATGTAAAAAGAAAGAACGGAGTTCTTTGGTGGGCGGGATGTTTAATCTGTAAATAATTATGTAAGATAATATAGCAAAATATAGTTTATATCGTCAAACTAGATGGCACTAGTCATAATGTAGTACACGATATGGTTTCACCTTTCGAATGTTTATGTATTGTTTTCTGTGATTGTCAATAAATGAGTATTTTTGAGTGCACAGTGTGATGTCTAATTAGAGCGCGCGGACGAGTCGACAGTGGTAGTGACAAGGTTATAATACTTAGATAAAAATTTTAAATGAATATTAGTAAACAAACATAGCCAAGAAGTAGTAAATAAGGACTAGAAATAGTACCTATAACTATAGAACTTTGCACAAAGAATTAACACATTACAAAAGTAATAATTATTTGTTTGGAATGTGTATTTTTTGGAAACCGTTCGGCGAGTTTTCATGTTGTGAACGTTTGACACTGCAGAAACAACTTGTTTACGCCTAACTACTTCTTGCTGGCAGCTAGATTTTGATGAGCTCTTAGTGGAAGGCACATCAGTGGAGCTCTTGACAACTGGCGGCGAACTAACAACAGTGTGAACGGAAGGCGAGCACACTGGAGACCATGCAGAAACAAGTTCATTAAATTCTTCTTCAGTGGAGATCTTACTAAGACTATTGTCAGGGAGCTTTATGGATATCCTTCCATCAAGGGTCCACACGTTTTTCAGGCCAAAATGCTTGCGGGCCATCTTATGAATATCCTGACGCATTCTTGTAAGGAACTCACAAACAGTAAATGATGTATTCTTTAATTTTGATTTGGACATCCATCATCATCATCATCATCATTTCAGCCTATCAGAAGTCCACTGCTGAACATAGGCCTCCCCCAAAGATTGCCACGAAGCTTGGTCCTGAGCCACCTGCATCCATCGACTTCCCGCAACACTGCGCAGGTCGTCACTCCATCTTGTGGGGGGTCGTCCTACACTGCGTTTGCCTGTACGTGGCTGCCTCTCGAGAACCTTTTTTCCCAAACGGTTGTCAGTTCTGCGAGCTATGTGGCCGGCCCATTGCCACTTCAGCTTGCTGATCTTTACGGCTATGTCGGTTACCTTAGTTCTGCTGCGGATATCATCGTTGCAGACTATCACGCAGAGAAACACCGAGCATAGCCCTTTCCATAGCGCGCTGAGCAACTTTGAGCTTCCTCATACGGGCTGCAGTGAAGGACCAAGTCTCGGATCCGTATGACATCACTGGCAACACGCACTGGTTGTATACTTTTGTCTTGAGGCTTTGCGGTATACTCGACGAGAAGATAGGACATCCATACCTGCCTTTTTATGGAGTAATCACACAAATGAACTAAAACAGCTCTGCTCCGGTTACCACCATGAGCTCCAAGCTTTGCCACCACCATGAGCACATCGCTTTAAAGATGAGCTGTTTACATTTGTCAGGCCCAGTTTATTTTGGATGAGGTCCAAGACTTTCTGCTCGACTTTTGAATCTGGATCCTCTGGTATTCCGATGAACAACAATATCTTTTGCCGATGCCGTGTTTCCATCTCATCGACTGCATAAGTGCAACATCTTACTTGTTGCTGAAGAAGTTTAAGCATATTGCTGACCAGCTCTTTGAAAGCATAAAAGTCCTGTCATAGCTGCAGCAACGTTGGATTAGTAGGGACTAATGCAGCCTTAAGCCGATCCTCAAACTCGGCCATCTTATCCAACCAACTAACTTCCAGCTCCTTCTGCAACTGATCGACATTGGTGACATTTGCCATGGCAACTTATTATAAATTGTGTTATATAATAAATTAAGTGAAGTTTAACTTGTATAGTGTTTAAAATGCTTTGGCACTAATAAACTCACTGATTACTGTAAATTATAATGTAAATATCACTTCGGAGTATTACTAATTAAATTAATAAATCGGAGCTTATGAACCAGCTGTTACTTGTTTCACACCTACCCGCCTAGATTTTGTAATTATAGACTCACGATAGCCGAGTGGTTAGGTCCGATGTACCTCCGAATCAAGAAACTCGAGTTGTTGGATGAATTGGCTCGTTCCAACGAGTTTTTCGAAACTTACGCACAATATTGCACTAAAACGACGTCGGGTTTACCACCGGTCATATTGTACCAAATAAGCTCTGCTGATAACCCCAGTATTGGGTATACTGTGGTAAAATAATATAGTGGTAATATTAAGCGCAAATAGCCTAATGGGTTAGGGTGCGGACTGCGAAACATGACGTCGCAGGTTCGAGCCCACCATTCGACTATTGTCGTGAACCACTCCAAACACAAGCTCTAATGCTTAGTTGGAGTGTTAACAGGAATATTAGTAATGTTAGTTAAATAGCATTGCTAGTATTCTTTTCAAAAAAAAAAATAAAAATGGTGGTAATATAATATAGGTGTATTTATAAAATTTTGTCTACGTGTCTGTTGACTTGTTCTCCAAACATCCAAAAGTATCCAACGGTAGTCGACAAAAGTTTGCAGCATTTGCTTGCAATATTATAATGTGATGTGATCTTTTTTTACCAAAAATGGTCAATATTTAACCTAAAAAAAGATATAGTGTAGTCATATTCTTTCTTTCAGTTTAATATAACTAATAGACTATAATATAAAATTTCTCAAGTATAACTTAATATTTACAAAATTGAAGCTATAGCTCTGTGTATTTTAATTTTTTAGTAACTTTTTAAGTTTGCATGTGTTTGATATTTTAGCGTTCCGTACGGAGCCCTATGTCTGACTCTTTCCGTCCGTCCGTATGTCCCACTATCAGCGATCTTTTAAACCGTGATAGCGGATATCCTGACAAAAATTAAAAAAGTAAAAGGGTTTTCAAGGTTTTTTTTTTTTGATTTTTGCTCTATCGTTATAATGCTATTACCATACAAGTGTCAAACTGAGTGAGATTATACTGAGGCGGCCAAGCGTGAATCGGGCTTGCGCCAGGGATGCCCGACATTCAGTTCTTTAATTCAGAAAAAATATTTTTTTTTGGATAACACATACGACTCGCACTTTGCCATTTTTATTTTATTTACCATAATCGAGGAGTTATAACTCTCCGGTTAAAAGTATCATGGAAGGTGCTAAAATAAAAAGCTAATCGGTGTTGGCGCGCGGCAACGACAGAAATTCTAACACGTCAAGCACAAGTTCCATGGAGTCAAGATGATTCTTGCCACCGCAGCTTCAATTTTAAGAGTAAGTTTCGTTGTCCACTTCCGCCGCGAGACCAGCTTTATTTCCGGGAGAGGAAATTAACTGTGATCTTCTTGAAAGTGTTGTTCATAGTGAGTAATACGATTTCATTAATTATTTCATAGCGCTTGAAAGAGATATAATTTACACTTGAGATTGTTGTCACTCGATGAAACTACATCATATTGACAATTATTATTATCTCTTATAATACTTTCATAATATATTTAAAACTGCCAGAACATGCCAGTGTCATACACAGGGTATACCCTTATGATGCCCGTTTCATACACAGGGTATACCCAAATGATGACAGTTTCATACACAGGGTATACCCTTATGATGCCCGTTTCATACACAGGGTATACCCTTATGATGCCCGTTTCATACACAGGGTATACCCTTATGATGCCAGTTTCATACACAGGGTATACCCTTATGATGCCCGTTTCATACACAGGGTATACCCTTATGATGCCCGTTTCATACACAGGGTATACCCTTATGATGCCCGTTTCATACACAGGGTATACCTTATGATGCCCGTTCATACACAGGGTATACCCTTATGATGCCAGTTTCATACACAGGGTATACCTAATGATGACAGTTTCATACAGGGTATACCCTAATGATTACAGTTTCATACACAGGGTATGCCCTTATGATGCCGTTCATACACAGGGTATACCCTTATGATGCCCGTTTCATACACAGGGTATACCCTTATGATGCCAGTTTCATACACAGGGTATACCCTAATGATGACAGTTTCATACACAGGGTATACCCTAATGATGACAGTTTCATACACAGGGTATAACCTTATGATGCCCGTTTTATACACAGGGTATACCCTTATGATGCCCGTTTCATACACAGGGTATACCTTATGATGCCCGTTTCATACACAGGTATACCCTTATGATGCCCGTTTCATACACAGGGTATACCCTTATGATGCCCGTTTCATACACAGGGTATACCCTTATGATGCCCGTTTCATACACAGGGTATACCCTTATGATGCCAGTTTCATACACAGGGTATACCCTAATGATGACAGTTTCATACACAGGGTATACCCTTATGATGCCCGTTTCATACACAGGGTATACCCTTATGATGCCCGTTTCATACACAGGGTATACCCTTATGATGCCCGTTTCATACACAGGGTATACCCTTATGATGCCCGTTTCATACACAGGGTATACCCTTATGATGCCAGTTTCATACACAGGGTATACCCTAATGATGACAGTTTCATACACAGGGTATACCCTTATGATGCCCGTTTCATACACAGGGTATACCCTAATGATTACAGTTTCATACACAGGGTTTACCCTCAAGATGACAGTTTCATACAGGGTATACCCTAATGATGACAGTTTCATACAGGGTATACCCTTATGATGCCAGTTTCATACACAGGTATACCCTTATGATGCCTGTTTCATACACAGGGTATACCCTTATGATGCCCGTTTCATGCACAGGGTATGCCCTTATGATGCCGTTTCATACAGGGTATACCCTAATGATGACAGTTTCATACACAGGTATAACCTTATGATGCCGTTCATACACAGGGTATAACCTTATGATGCCAGTTTCATACACACAGGGTATAACCTTATGATGCCTGTTTTATACACAGGGTATACCCTTATGATGCCTGTTTTATACACAGGGTATACCTTATGATGCCTGTTTCATACACAGGGTATACCTAATGATGACAGTTTCATACAGGGTATACCCTTATGATGCCCGTTTCATACACAGGGTATACCCTTATGATGCCCGTTTCATACACAGGGTATACCCTTATGATGCCAGTTTCATACACAGGGTATACCCTAATGATGACAGTTTCATACACAGGGTATACCCTAATGATGACAGTTTCATACACAGGGTATACCCTAATGATGACAGTTTCATACACAGGGTATACCCTTATGATGCCCGTTTCATACACAGGGTATACCCTAATGATTACAGTTTCATACACAGGGTTTACCCTCAAGATGACAGTTTCATTAACAGGGTACACCCTGAAGATGTCGTAAGGCGTCTTCAGTTGTGTCAGTCGAAAGTGTTCCTATTTTGGATTTGAGATTTACATAAATATATTAAACAAAAAATATATATTACGAAAAATTCATTTAAAGGTTTTGAATGTATATATGCTTGCTGCCTTATGTCTACACTTCTATACTAATATTTAGATATGCTACATATATATTCACATATATACCACCGCAGCTACCGTATGTTTGTTTTGTTTTGTGCCAGCAAAACACGAAAAGTAGTCGATGAATTTACATGCAATTAGATAAATTTTTTCACCGCCCGCTTCCGTAAACATTTAACTCTTGCTTTTTATTGTCAAAACTTAGTGCGGAAAGTCACTTACCAGTTGATTGATACGCATATTGCATCCAAAATATTTAATCGAAGGTTAGAATTGATTGATTGAGAAGTGATTTGATTGTATGTTTAAAAAAAAATACAGGTGAGTTGTTTTTTTTAAGGCAAAAGTGGCAAGCGAGCCTGATCACCTGATCGTAAGTGATTACCGACGCCCACGTACGTCTGCAAGCCCAGAGGAGCTGCGTTACCGGCCTTTAAGAGTATTTTGGAGATGGGAAGGTGAACAAGGGGGAGGATAGGGAGGGGTAGCGGGCCTCCGGTTAGCTCACTCACCGAACGAAACGCAGAAGCGCAAGATGGCTTTACTTCCCGCCGGTACTCTGCGGTAACAGCAAGGCCATACTGGGCTCTTCACCACGGACATAAATACGTACGACATCCTAGTTTATCTCAAACGTGCCCTCGTGTGTCTCGAGTTTAGGTCAGGCGAGCGGGCCGGCCGCTCCGGAACTTTGATTTGAAACTTTCTTTGCAGCACTATCTAACTATCTATTATGAACTGTTATACATTAAAGCAAATATTTCTCCAATATATTGGTCACAAGGTATCACAATCGGTTCTAGAATATCCGGTGCGTATCGTGCCGCGGTCATGGACCCGTCTTCCACGACGTGCAGCTCCGTATGCCATCCACCCAAACCATTACTGACCCTCCATCGAAAGGCTCTCTTCCAAGCTGCACTGAGCTTATCGTTCCATCGGATCGTCTCCGTACTTTGATCCTTCCGCCATCACGCTTAAGACAAAACGGTGACACGTCAGTGAAGCCTGAAAACTTGTGGTAAGTGATGGTCCTCTGGTGGGTCAGGCAATTATGCCCCTGGAATCCCAGGCGCCTTCAATCTTCTTCCTATGATCTTAGTCCCAACTGTCACTTGTCGACCTTCCTGAAGTTAACCTTAGTTCTCACCTCCGAACACCTCACGTCGAAGTAGGAAATCTGTCGTCTCTCACTGGTGTTCCTTTTTTTTGCGATCCCATCTGTTACGTCTCGTATGCTCTCCCTGCGGTATCGTTTATGTTTTACGAAAAATTACAGACTTGGAAACTCGCAATGTTTGAGTCGCTTTATTGTAAATGTTCAATTTTAATTTAAATAATAAATTGATCAAGAGATCGGTTAAGTTACACAACAAATAAAAATCTAATGAAAAATGTAACTTCTCTCACTTCAACCGTTAATTGAAAGGAAAGAGAGGGAATATCTTTTCTACTCTCTCTGACAAAAGACCTAGGCGAACATTTCACGATCAAATCGGAGAAGTTCTGAAAAAAAGCCAGGTCAAAAGTACTCTGAACCAACGAGCATGCATGCGAAGATGAATGAAAGTGGAAGAAGCGAAAGACTTATGTCAGGACCGTAACAAGTGGAAGGAGATTGTCTCTGCCTACCCAGTTGGGAACAAGGCGTGAATACACACATACAAGAAAAAATTAAAAATTAACTAAAAACTTGTTTAGAAAGAGAAAGAGAAGAAAGAAACAATGTTTATTCGATGCTGCAATACAACAAGGATATAACAGATAATACACGGCGTTTAACTAATGTAGGGTATGTTGGATTGTAGCAACGAACAGGCATTCGACTCTGCATTAGTACAGCGCTGATGTCCTGCCGCTGCCCTTCTCAAATCTATCGTGTTTACAATACGCCTTAATGAAAGTAGTTCTAGTATGTACACATAATAGAAAAATCAAATGAATAAAAAGCAGTTAAAATCACTTCTTTTTTCAAATTTCATAACTAACCAGAACCTATTTTTAACTTTTTTTTTACGTACCTCTATATGCGTCTGTGAGCAGTAAGTTTTAAGAATTTGCTCATTAGAAGTGATTTTTAATACTGGCCTAGCTATTTTAAGCTAGAAACTTAAGAATTTGAACTGGCCTCGTGGAATCTGGCATGGTTGAACGACTAGAATCTACAATCTTTAACATATTCGACTCCTCATAATGAATTCTACAAATAAATAAAGTGATTTGCATTGCACATCTTGCAGACTTTATGCTTCTTTATATTTTATTATCGCCCTCCTTTTCTTCTCATGCGTGTCGACTAAGGGAAAAACCTGAAAAATTGCAATGGCTACCGGGAGATTGCGCGATGACGGGCAGCAGCGTCTACGGTACGAGGTGTTCGGTATGCGATCGTCAATCCCTTCGCCGTCCGTGACGATTACGCCAAATCCTCCTTATGGGAGTGGCCTGTGTCCAGCGGTGGACTATTAACAGGCTGATGGAGCAGATGTCGCTGGAATGTTCTAGAATGTGCCAGCAAATGTGTCGGCACGACAACTCAAAGTACCAGGCTCACATAGAACACCGGAGTAATGTGATGCGGGATGACGGGCAGCATGGTCTACGGTGCGAGGTGTCCGGTACTGCAATCGCCAATCCGCTCGCCTAGCGTGGCGATTCCGTCTTATGGGAGTGGCCTGTGTCCAGCGGTGGACTATTAACAGGCCGATGAAGCAGATGTCGCTGGAATGTTCTAGAATGTGCCAGCAAATGTGTCGGCTCGACAACTCAAAGTACCAGGCTCACATAGAACACCGGAGTAATGTGATGCGTGGCGATTCCGTCTTATGGCCTGTGTCCAGCAGTGGACTAATTGCAGGCTGTTAAGGTGCGGGTCATATTTAATTAACTGCTTGATATGTGACTAATTCTATGATCAATGGGAGCTAACACAAGACCCGCGACGTTACTAATGAATCTTATCATAGAGTAAAGATAAACGCTTTTGTTTTTAAAAATACATCCGAGGGAAGGTAAATGAGTTCGCGGAATGGAGGTCAAGGATTATTAAATTTGTTATACATTATTCAGATGGGTGTGTTAACATGTTTATAAGGTCCGAAAAAAACGATGCGACGGTTTTTTAAATTTGGTATTTCTACCTATTACTCTAGAGTCTTAATCCGCCTTCTACGGATCTACGTTCCGCAAAATTATTCACCCGCCCTCGATGGTCCTATTGTTTGGTGCTAACTATGTTCATGCTAACTATGTGCAAGCTTCGGTGAAAAGTGGGTTGAAAGTTAGAGAGCTTTTTGTGTTTTAGGACAACGAGACCCTATCAACCTTGAGAGGTTCGTTCTGTTGAGCGGAATTCAAGGGTGTGGTCCGCGTGGTAGAAACTCGATGGCCGGGCATCGGAACATGGCGAATGCACCGGGCTGTGCATGAGACAGCGGGCCGGGAAGCTTGGCGATCAATGATTAAAGAACGGACCGTGCGATGGAGTAACGATCCTCAGCATTGAGGGAGACTATAAAGAAGGAGGAGGAGAAATAAATATTACTAATGAAATGGGTTTTATTTAACAACGCATTAGCGTCAATTTGTTTGTTTGATTCGTATTATTATGATATTATAGTGCTGAGTTGGGAACACACTAGCGCTGCTGCGTTAACGAACGGAACTAAAATAACCTTGCTTCCTTAGGCTCTATTACAATGATGTGGAAAGTTGATACATTTAACCATTACTTCACATAATGGCTTTTAATATAGTCGTCGTTATGTAAAAAAAAAATACTAAAACTTTCCATTCGGTCTCAGAAAGGAGTAATTTACGTATTCAATAATTACTTTCTTACATTGCTCTTTAGTTTTACCTTCCTTCGAACAATCATACATTTACCTTCGAATGAAGAGACCCAAGTTCGATCGTCTGTGTGGAGCGCACATACAAATCAGTTTTCTGAGACTTAAAGAAAAACTGTGCACTTAAATCGTTGACAGTGTTACCCCTTCAGTTTTTACCCTGTCTTTTCTGTTCCAATTAACCTCTATCGGAAATCGAACGGAAACGACTATAATAAATGCTTGAACCACGAACCGACCCGGCATTGGCTATATTTTTTTAACTTTCAGACATTTACGGTTAGCTTCGATCGAACTGTTAATCTAATAACAAATATCTGTTAATACTCATCACATTACAAGCTCTGCAATAATTTTTCAGCGTTCGAAAATTTTACAAAACCTGTTAACTGGCCCGAACCCATTTGGAAGTTAAGCGAAAGCAATGCGGACAACAACGGACTAATGGTAAGGACTAACTTATGCATCTATGACAGATGAAATGAAAAAAAACTTCGTTGTTCAATTGTCATTCATTTTAAATCCACCACCGTTTCGTAATGAGGTTCCTCTGACGGAGAAGAAACCAGCAAAAGAAACTCCTTAGGTCCTTCCTTCTTTTTTTAAAACATATTTTGTACATTTTAAATATCACGACATATAATTCGCTTAAAAGGAGACTCCAGATTTATTTAACGTATTTTATGTTTATGTTCTTTGGGGGAGGCCTTTGTTCAGCAGTGGACTTCTGATGGGCTGAAATGATGATGTTTACGTAAAAAAAATTTTTTTTTTTTTATTTTTTCAAATCAAAAGCAACGAATAGTGTCACGGTCAATCAAAGCATATTCCAAGATGAAAGTATACACAGTGATGAAAGTTTAATTCAAAAAGCTAACGCAGGATTTGCGACCGTATTAAAGGGTCATCCCTTTGCTGTTTAAGCATCTTTGCTACACATTTTGTTGCTTCCTAACGTCTATGGTACACGGATAACAAATGCGCACCACAAATTGTCCGCTGTGGCGACAAAAGCCGGACCCTCGTCGGCAGTGACGGTCAATGGGGATTTCCAATTTACATCGATCGATTCCGTTTCAGAACGAACGTTACATTGGTTGGATGGAAACGGACCTGATGAGGAAACCACTTGCGAGAGTCAACCACACCGCAGCGGGCTACGAGGCTGGTCTACCGAAGGGCAAATATCAATTTCGCATAGACTTTAGTGAGTTATTTTTTAACTCTGCTATGATACTCGACAAACACACATTTGACCTTGTTTTTATTGGATGCTGGTTGGACAGAGCGGCCAACAACTTCACTCCATGTTAAGTGGCCGCAGCAGTCCATGCACACCAGCAATTGACCTCTAACGAGGAAGGTCAGAGATCCCGAGGACAATGTATACGGGATGTTTGTTAAGTTATTGACATTTAATGAAAACTTTGTTAGTAATTGTAAAAAAGTAACGTAAAGTAGAGCAGCCTGTATCAACGCACTTTTTTCTTTAACGCGTTAGAGTCAAGCGGCGGCTTTTGGTGATGCTCGAATGGCCCGGCACGGCCTGACTGAAAACCGACGCGAAGTGGAGGCGTCTAGTGCAACTGCGTTCAGTTCGGTGCGTGAGGTAACCGGAGATCGACTCCTCCTTTCCCCAACTCCTCTCCCCAATCATCTCCTCCGTCCCAAAAATATTATTAAAGACAGCACCTCTGGTGTTGCTGATGTACTTCGGGGATGGTAATCACTGATCATCAGATGAGCCGCTTGCTCGTTTGTCCACGTTCCCATAAAAAAATCCTTCTGCTGGGCAAAGGCCTCCTCTCAAAATAATAGGAGGGAGCTCTGTAGCCGGAAAGAGACCGCCGCGCTGCTCCACTGCGGGTCGACGGACTTTACATGTCCTCGTATCTTTATATTATTATTATTTCTCAGACCTGATACAGGTAATTACAGCACTTTTGTGCGCGAAGCCAGGTCTTTGCCCAGCAGAGGGAATTTATACGCTGCTACCTTTCTTACGTTCATAGTTGGGATCAAAGCGTCCACCCTTGTGACGAACCTCGTGTACTTTCCAGCCTACCCGCCGGCTCGGTACAACCGCACCAGGAGAATCGTCTTAGAAGCCGCCGAGACGCAGTCCCGCGGGGCTTCGGGCGGCGTGTTGCTGGCCCTCGGCCTGCTTCTCCTGATCGGTGGGCTCGCATTCCTCAGGGTCCACAGACCAGGAATGATCTCGTCTCGATAAGTTTTTGTTAGTGTACTCATTTTTTACTTAGTTACGACTTAATTAGTTACTTCTTTATCTTTCTGTGTCATCCCGGTGTAAGTCCACAGCTGAACATAGAAAAGCGCCAGAGAGAACCGGCATATTTCTTGAAAGCTTGTCCACACTTAGCACGCTGGGCACAGGCGGGTCGGCGAGCGCAGCGCCGGTGATTCAGCACTCGCGATGCTGCTCCCCATCACCAGTTCTTGGGGTTCTTGGTATTCCGCCACTAAAGCCTTGGCCGTTGGCCAGCAGGGTTAAATTTTTTTTAATTTAGCAAGTAACAAGGCGGTGGGCTCCCGGGTACCGCCATGTTGATCACAACAGCTGCGCCAGTATCATTACAGGCGGCGCGGCGTTCCAGCTCAATCCTGAGGGTCGACAGCGCATCGGTTGCCTTCTTCCGTTCAAGTTGTTTGCAGGTGCACCAAATCTTGTTCGGTTCATCTCTTAATGTGCTACATACACCATGTCTCTTATATTCATATTTATGTTCATTATATTTGTGTACGTTATATAATGAAATTTTGTATTTTTTTTTAAATTAAACAGAATGAAAGCACATACATTGAGCGTATCAAGGGTGAAACTGACCTCGAACGGGTTTTTGGTTCTGCTCATATTTTGAACGTTTAAACAAGTGTGCTAGTGATATTAAGATTTTTTTATTATATATGTTAAGAGTTGTTTTAGCAAATCTATTGTGTTGTCGTGATCCTTTAATATTAGCTTTTTATCCTTTTTTTAATAAAACCATGTATGTGGTGTTTCCCTTATCTGTGTTAATACATGTAAGTATTTCTTTTAACTTTAGTACAAAAATTAATGTAAAACTACTAAAACACTGTCTATATTGTGTATACAAATGTTTGAAAATTACTACAAAGATGAGCGTCATACGATATAATAGTATCAAGTTTGGTGCACAAAATTGCTATTTTCAATGTTTTTTGTTAGTTTATGTGTTTCATAATTACAGATTATACACCTTTTTACATCTCTTTGTTTCCTATAACATTTGTAGGGTTGCAGCACCAAAAGTTAATATATTTTTTTTTTATTATCATATAATTTTGAGTGAGTACTTATATTTATGGTTATTCGCATTACCCTGGCATTACTATTTTGTTATGTTAATATATAGTATTTATTATGTAAACCAAAAAGGGGCGTACTTTTATACGAATTGCATTTATTAATGATTAAGGTCAAATTCTTAAAATTTGGTCTTTATAATGCTGGTTCTTTGAACTCCAAGTCTGAAGATCTTATTGGAACAGTAGAACAGCGCTCTATTGACATATTGGCTGTTAATGAAACGTGGCTCAGAGAAGGAGAAAATTGTAGTGCTCCTGTATTGCCAGGATATACTTTTAGACACATTCCTCGATCGCGCTCTATCAGATCTAGGGGTGGTGGTGTAGGTTTTTATGTTAGACGTGGATTACGTGTTTTGACTTGCTCCCACCCATTATCTCGTGCATCAGTGGAGCAAATGTGGATATCTTTAAGTATTAATTCTCTTAAACTAATTATTGGTACAGCCTATCGCCCTCCGTGGTTGGATTTGGATATCTTTTTGGACGCTATAACAGAGTCAATGGTTAGTTTTTCAAACTATGATAAGTGCATTCTTATGGGAGATTTTAACGTTGATGTGTTTCAATCACAGAATAACAAAGTCAATAAATTGAACGCTTTCTTAAAGTCATTTAATTTAAAGAACTATGTTTTGCAACCGACCCACTTTACAAACCATAACGCTTCATTAATAGACTTAATTTGCACCGATGTTGATACACTCTCAGTTGACATTGATCAGATCCCAGAGCTTGGAGGCCATGCTTTGGTATCTGCCCAGATGAAAATTAAAAAAGAAAGAAGTATATCGAGATGGATCTTTTGTAGACAACTTAAGAGCATTATTATGGACAATTTCAATAAAGATCTGCTCTCATTGAATTGGGAAGACATGGCGCCATCAATTGACGGAATGGTTGAGACTTTTAATTGTTATATACACACACTTTTCGATTTGCATGCACCATTGAAAAAGTTTAAAATAAAAGACAAAACATTACCCTGGCTGACTAGTGACGTGCGCTATATGATAAAACTTAGGAATGATGCTCATAGCTTCTATAAAACCAATAGCACTGATTCTCGCAAGGAATACTATAAGTTGTTGAAAAAGATGGTTACCTCAGCCATATTCCATGAAAAAAAGGCTTTTTTTGAACATAATATTAACAATCATGTATCATCTCCGAAGATTCTATGGAAGAATCTTAAAAACTCAGTACTTCCGAATTTTAAGGACGTGGGTGAGCTCCCATCTTCCTTTGATGACCCTAACGCCATCAACTCTCACTTTCTAAATATTCCTGAAGTCTGCCATTCATCAATGTCGCAACTTACGTACTATGTATTCCATAGACATGGTGATGGTACCTTTGTACTGTCGCCAGTGAGCAGCGACAGGGTAGGTAGGATCATTCTGGCAATAAAATCTAATGCGCAGGGTATTGATGGTGTGAGCAGAGACATGATAATCCTGTCATTACCTCACACTCTTAATACCATCACTAACTTAATTAATGAATCTATCATAAGCTCCACTTTTCCCAGTCAATGGAAGACAGCATTAGTGCGGCCTATTCCTAAGAAAAGCAACCCTGATAGTGTCAAGGATTTGAGACCAATAAGCCTCTTGCCTTATCTATCTAAGATTTTGGAGAAAGTAGTATTTGAACAAGTTTACACGTATCTAGAAAAACAAAACATTTTACCACAGTATCAGTCTGGTTTTCGAAGAGGTCGTAGCACTTGCACAGCTCTAGTGGATGTTGTAGACAACATACTTTTCTCTAAGGATCAAGGCAGGGGGACCGTTCTCGTACTCCTTGATTATTCCCGGGCATTTGATAGTATCGGCATAAGCATGCTTCTGTCAAACATGGCTTTTATGGTTTTGAATATAGTACGATCAGGTGGTTTGAAAGTTACCTCAGTGGTCGACATCAGCTTGTTGAACTGCGTAAGCGAGATGGGTCGGGCGTAATTAGGTCGAACTCTCTACCTGTTACTAGGGGCGTTCCTCAGGGTTCTATACTAGGGCCTCTATTGTTCATACTTTAGTGTGCTGACTTGACTGGCGTCATAAAAGACTGCCAGTATCATATGTATGCTGATGATGTTCAATTATACTTGTCCTTTCAATCCAAAGATATAACAGAGGGCATAAATAAAATAAATATGGACAAGGAGCGCATTGCTGAATGGTCGAGGATTAATTCACTCAATCTTAACCCATCTAAAACTAAATACATTGTTTTAGGAACATTAAACCAAATAACTAAAATAACGGAGAGTAATATCAGCATATATCTGCAAGGTGAAGCGGTTCAGCGGGTTGATGAAGCTCGCAATCTTGGGCTTAAAATGGATGGCTTACTTCGCTTTGAGAGCTATGTCATAGATGTTGCACGTGCTTGTTTTTATCGATTGAAGATATTATATAAAATTCGTAGTTTCCTTAATATTAACCTTAGAGTCACCCTCTGTGAGTCTAGTATTAACAAAATTAAATTACTGCATCACTGTCTATGGTCCATGTCTTCTAGCCAAATCATTAAAACTTCTTCAGCGAGTCCAAAATGCATGTGCTCGCTTTTGCTTTAATATTCCTCCAAGAACACATATTTCCACATATCTAAACAAAGGGAAGCTACTTAATATGTCACAGCGAATAGAGTTACAATTCGCTTGCTTATTGTTTGGTGTTATAAAAACAATGCACCAGATTATTTATATAAAAAGCTTTTACTTGGTCTAGTGAATATAACCATCATAATACGCGTGGCTCGAAATATTTGCTGACTGTTCCAGGACACGTCACTGCCGCTTTTCGAGGTAGTTTTCGTTACTTAGCCACCAAGTGTTGGAACAACCTACCACCACCTCTTCGTGGGTACCAATCTAAGGCTAGTTTTAAAATTAGGTATATGTCACTTCTTTTACATGGCAATTAGGTTAATAGTGGTTAAAATTTGTTAGTCCTCGTTGCGGAATTATATTATTATTATTATTATTATTATTATTGTTGTATGGGGTATTTCTATATTTATTATTATTATTGTTGTATGGGGTATTTCTATATTTATTATTATTATTGTTGTATGGGGTATTTCTATATTTATTATTATTATTATTATTACGTCTTTTGTTGTTATTTATATATTCATCATGTAGTACATAAAGCCTGACGACTGCTCGCGAAGAAAAGAAAAAAAAAAAAAAAAAGGTTTCCGACAGAATACCAGCGCTGTAGTTGTGGTTTACCATTGCTACAGCATTATGCTGAGTCGGACACCGTTTTGTTGCTGCAACCCAATAAAATATTATTTTTTTTTTTTTTTACATTAAGTTTACTTATGTGTTAATTGAGTTGTGGCAATGAATAAAGTACTTTCTTTCTTTCTTTCAGGTGTAATAGTTTTCTCAAAAGAGACCTACGGAGTTTCTTTCGCCTGTTTCTTCTCCGTTAGAAGAACCTCGTTACGAAACGGTGGTAGAATTATATAATTAAATAAAGTAAACTCAGCGTCAAAAAAATCGCACCTTTTGGTATTTTGACTTCAAGCAACTATAAACCCTATTTCATCTACGGTAAGGTATAAGTGTGAGGCCTCATTTTAAAGGTTATTGAATCCTTTAAATAATAAAACTGTGATAGTGATTACTAAGCATATAAAAAACATTTTTCATGAAAAAAGGAAAAACATTTATTCACGCCAAAATTACTTAATTTAATTAATCTAAAAACAATATCAACTTGGCGTAGTCCTGATTGCAGCAGTGCTACCACTTGAGCTGCTTCTTCTGCCGTGGTATCCATTTTTCAGGGTTTTTTCTTACTGGAGCTGTTCAGGTGTGACTTCTGTGATGTCTGGATAGCTAATGACCCATAATTAATTTTTACCCCCCCTTTTATTCGTGTCCAAGGTGGCACAAGTAGTGAGTCCTCTAATGAGCTTTTCAGCACTTTTTTTTTAAAGACACTAACGTTTCGTGATTATTGTTTTTACAGAAAAGAACGATACGCGTTTTTAAAGTGTATTATTAGCTTGAAGTCAAAATTTCAAAAGGTGCGATTTTTTTGACGCCGAGTGTATTATTTAAACAACTTCTCTACTTTCTTATTTCCTACCTAATTTTGATAATCGATTACTTTTAATTACTGTTATAGTAAGTTCTACGTTTAAGTTCAAATATTAAAAAACAAGTATATTTATATTTTTGTTAGTTCATTTAACCTTAAAATCTAACTCATGCATGCTCGTTGGTTTAGAGCATTCTCGACCTGGCCCTTTTTCAGAACGTCTCCGATTCGATCGTGAAATGTTCGCCTAGGTCTTCCTCTCCCGACTCTACCATGACGTACAACTTACACCTATACCATAGTTTGGGTACCACCTTCTTAACTGTTTCTGCGGCTATCCAGCAATGTAAACACGGTTAACGAAACGCAGGAGCACAAGACGCCTCTACCTCTCGCCGGAGAGAGTACTTTCCCAATACTTCTACACTAATATTTTGAAGAGGGACGATTTGTATGTTTGTAACGAATATACTCAAAAAGTACTGGAGCGATTTCAATAATTCTTTCACATATAGAATGCTACATTTTTTTTTTTACGTTTATTTAAAATACTTTATTGCATACACCCCAATTTGAGGTTACAAAGGGCGGACTTAATGCCTATTGGCATTCTCTGCCAGTCAACCCATGGGTTGGTGAGATAGCCGTAGCAGGTGTATTCATTTAGTTAAATTAATTAAGTAATAAAATTATTTTAAAATAAAATTAATGAATAAAAATATGATACAATATAAATAATATACTATTACATATGTAGATAGATAAATAAACATAATCACTGAGTAACATAGACAATATTTATTTAGTCTATAGTTTAAAAAACAAACGTCCTGTGCGTAGCCGGGACGGATCGCTAGTTATTAATAAAACAGAAGATTGTAAATATTTTTTTTATTCAATAAATATCCAAATATTTACAACTATGTTCAATGACAATTCGTACAGTACACAATAAACAATTTAATACGAAATACTAGAACTGAGCAATACTTAAACTGTACACAATGGGGATTACTTTTCAGTTGGCTTTTAAATTATTATTGTAACTACATCGCCGCGGCTTTCATCTACATTATACAAATGAAGGGGTAGAAGCAAGACACCGTTTTAAAAAAAAAACAGCGGTGAAGTACAGGCCAGAGCCTGCGTTCGGCCAGAGCGTCGGTGATCGCTTACCATCAGGTGAGCCGCATGCTCGTTTGCCTCCTTCTATAAAAAAAAAACCGCTTCTAAAGGAAGGCGAAAGAGACCGGAGGAGGGGGGAAGAGGGAGACAGATGTCTGACAGGTGTGCACAGATTAAATAGCCTATTTAAGATAGGACTGACCCCGTAATGTACCATTACATGGTTCCTGGACTAAAGCTATTCATCCGTTTGTAATGTTGCAGCGGGATGAACATATATATTAATACGCTACAATGACAAATTCCCAATATATACATACAAACATACAAATATTATTATACTGTAATTATAGACGTTTGGAATTCTAATAAACGTCATGAGCTAAAACACAGCAACACGGACGGCGTGTTTCGAAATATCGAAAAAAAAAAAACCATAATGAATGTTATTGAACCATAGAGAAAAATGTGGCGATCCAATAGCTTAGTGGTTAACGCGCCTTGCCCCCGTGGGTCCCGAGCCGAATACCAATCAACACCAAATCGGCTAGGTCTTCGGCCTTTCTGGTCCGTCAATTTTCATCATATAAACATTACTGGGATGAGTTAAGACTATAGAGTCTTCGAGAGTGTGAGGAAAAAAAACCGGATATGATTTTTTTTTTAAAGAGCGTCCAATGAGCTAACAGGGGGAATCCCCTGCAAACAATTACAATCGAAGAAGGTTAAAGGATCGTCACACCCGAGGACCGAGATGGAACGCCCCACTGTTTCATTACGACCATTATGTTTCTCTGTCTCTTTTATATCCTGTATATATGAAAGAGACAGAGATGGAAGACGGGAGCCGGTTTAAAATTCATTCAAAATGTTCACAAACAAGGAATCGAATCAGGAGAGGTCGACATCGGAGAAATCCTGCAGTGGGTCCATCATCTCGCCCGATTTTGAGCTCTCCCCGTTTGTGACAGAGTCCAGTTTCGACTGACCGTCGTCCAACCGAGCGCTCCCGCTGGAGTCCACGTGCACCTGCACACTCCCCACCACCACCTCCTCCGCCCCGCCCGCGTCGTCGTCGCGTACGATCGAAGCACCCCGTGTTGTATCCGGGTACGCGGCCCTGGATGGGTCTAGGAGGTCCGAGCCGTTGCTGTAGTTCTCTATGTCATCGAAATCCCTGTCCGTCGGTGTGTCGGCGCGACATTTGGAAGGCGAGAGATTCTGCACGGCGGTTTTGGAGACCGTTTTAAATATCGCGCCGACGTCCGCCTCCGTCGACAGTTTGAGCGCGCGCTGCCAGCCCAGCAGGGCTTGCGAGTGCGTGCCCACCTGTCTGTCGGCCAGCTCCAGGAGGAGCGACTTGACCTCCGCCCGGGTCTTCGGGACCCAGTCGGAGAGCTCCGAGCGGAGTGCCTCCGAGGCTTGCTCTAGTCTATGAATGAAATGATTAAATTTGTGTGGGTAGTTCCGCTTTTTTTTATGAAAAAGAGGCTTGCTTTTGACCTCAATCTTGCCCGATAGAAGGCGTAGATGAGGCTTAGGATGGTACACGCTTGCCTGGATGTCTGTTCACTTTGGCCTTAAAGATGTCCAGATTATAGTTTTCCGGAAAAACTGACCTCGGCAGAGAGTTCCACTCCTCAGCCGTCCGCATAAAGAAACAAATAATGTAAATAATGTCTTACAGTTACACAAAACCGGAAAAGAATGATATTCCTTTCGTCTTCCGCCTATTATTGCTCCACTGCTGAACATGGGTTTCACCAAAAAAAGCTCCAGCAATATCCTGTATGCAATACTTGAAAGATTTGCCCATTCTCAGCACGCTGGGCATGCGCGGCTTGGTCGATATTCACTGTCTATAGTGATACTGTCCCTGCTGGTGAGGAAGAATCCACCTCATCGCAGCGATCAAGCGGCATCGGATAACTACCGGTACAGCGTCGGGACTTCAACCGACGAACGCACGATCGCTTTAGGCTTTTCCATCATCGCAGAGTGCGTACCAGGTTTGTTGACAGGTGGAGACCTGACTCTGATGGAAAGAGGGTTGAGCCTACTAAACCTCTGTCCACCCCATTATAATTATAGTATACGCACGCCATCTGAGAGGTTGTGTAATGTTACTTATATGAAACTTATCTATCAGTAAACTACTCCCTCCCCCCAGCTCCCCCCCTCATTGTCACCTGGACCCTAGCAATGTTTCTCGTGCACGCTTAGACCTTCGTGCTCACCGTCCACCCGCTGGCACTTGTATAGTTGCCATTGAGAACTACAATTGCACTCGCTCTATATATCCTGCGAACCGTGTGTTTTTTTTTATGCGAGAGGCGGCAAACGAGCAATCGGTTCACCTGATGGTAAGTGAATACCGTCGCCTGCGTACATCCGCAACAATAGCGGTGCTGCAGGTGCGTTGCCGGCCTTGAGGGATACTTGGAAGATGGAAGGGGGGAGGAGGAGTGCGCCTCCGGATACCTCACTCACCGAACGAAACGCAGAAGCACAAGGTGGTTGAAATATGTGTATATAGAATAGCCTGTGTGTGTTTGCTTCTGCTGATTGACAGTAGCAATAGATAAGGTGTTGCATACCCCGAGGGCTTGCAGTCAGCAAGGAAGCCTACCACCGGGTGGTAGGGTAGGGGGAGGGGGGGTTGGTAGTGGTGAGGAGATATGGTGATAAAAAAAAGCCTCACCTGTTGTGCAAGTCGCCCGTGACGCTGTTCCCGGCGACGTACGCGGCTGCGGAATGGAAACAGACGTTAGCGCTAGTCGATGATGTTAGGCCGCAACTTGTAGAACATCAACTCTACATATCTCAGATTTGTAGAGTTGATGTTGTTGACTCGAGACACAACAATTGCCCGCTGATATATTATCGGAATTTTAACTGACATAGCGTACTATGACAGGGAGCTAAGGTTAGGGACAAGCCTCAATAACCTCATTCCACGAGACGGCATCCGTCAAGATCACTTCCTTAAAGTGGAGGACAAGTGGCTTGCGTGTCTGTTTGGCTGCATCATACTTGCAGCCGGCCGGCGTGTACTCGTGGAGAGACTGTGTGCGCTCACCGTGCAACGCGTCCCGCTGGCGTATCTTGTCGAGGTGCGCGTGCGCGGAGGCGGCCAGCAGCGGCAGCAGCGCGCGGTGGCGCAGCGGGGCGCGGGCGCGCGGGGCCGCCGCGGCGCCGGCGCCAACCGCGAGCGCGGAGGCGCCGCGCGCTGTTCGCCCGCCCGCCTGTGTCGCCCACGCGTCGCACGCGCGCCGCATTCTGGCGGGCGTGCGTCGGGTTGAGTATTCGACAGACGAAACATTGGGTGGGGGGGTTGGAGGGGGGGGGGGGGTAACATCGGTCAGTTTCGTTCTAAAGTTACGATCGATCCAATAGTACCACTCGATAGGTCGTCGAGTCTGTTTCGGACTTAATCTATAGTTTACCGGTTCGTTAGATATTATTTAGTTTCGGAACACATATTGATTCGAGTTCAGCGTTTATATTTAGCGCACTAGATGGCGTTGTTGCATATTCACATCGCAGTATCGTGGTGAAGGTTACGATATAGGCAGTCGGACGACATGGTACGGACAGTTGCGGGCCATCCGCTCTAGCAGGTATTAGACTACCAACTAGATTACCAACAATGTTAACATACAATTTTTTTTTATATAAAAATGTTTTTAAAAAATAAGGCATGACATGTGCCACCTTACTTAAAGGCAACCACGGAGAGCCAGTAGACACAGTCCAGTAAAGTTAAATGGATATAAATATTATTTAGATCTATTGCTCGTCTAAAGTATCTACAGATGAAGCTAACTACAGGTATCAAAAAGCGATGCCTCTACTAACAGCATCCCGTGGATGTGTCTTTAATTTGGTATGTGTTTCTCCTCCTGAGGATATACGAGATCGATAAAACCCCTTGAGTGGCCTTTAGGCTAGAAACGGGTAATGCGTAAAGTATTTTCCACCAATTTAAAAAAGGTACCAACAGTTCAAATTACAATCTAATGGGTAAATATGCAAGTTCTCATTTGTCACTGTCATTTTACAAAAGCAAAAGAAAAACAAAAGAAATTAGTATAATCTCCAGGCAATTTTTTTTCGAGTACTCTCAATAATTTTCTATTTATTTCAATCATCTATGCATTATGTTGTCTATGTATCTGTTGTCTATGCATTCTGTTGTCTATGTAATCGGTTGTCTATGTAATCTGTGGTCTATGTAATCTGTTGTCCATGTAATCTGTTGTCTATGTAATCTGTGGTCTATGTAATCTGTTGTCTATGTAATCTGCTGTCTATGTAGTCTGTTGTCTGTATGTTCTGTGGATATGTAGTCTGTTACCTAATAATTGCAAATTTAAAAGTTTAATTTCAAGATAAATTGAAAAAATTAGAAACAATCACAATGTTCGGTAAGGAATGTCGCCTATAGGAAAATATGTCTTTTTTCATTTCAAGTCGTGGGAACCTTTAATTGGAATACCTGGATATTAATCATTGTTACATATCTTAACTTTAAATAGAAACTGTTCGTTGGTACATTACCATCGCATTTACGCAAACATGGGAGGAATGGAGGGGGGCAGGACAGATCGGGCGGTCGTGAAGCAACATTTAAAACGCGACACTTATCTTCTTACGACACAAATTGTGTCATAAGGAGATAGAAGTGCACGAAATTGTGGGAGGGAGAGCGGTGCTCTACTTCACGTGCAGCCTCTATTACACGCCGAGACGCCAGATTCGAGCATCAGCAGAAGCCATCGAATAGCTCTACCGTGTAAATATACCAAGCGTTTATCACCTACGCACCAGCGCTTAAGGAGGGTGATGACTAAAAGGGATTCGTGTGCAAAATAAAGTTCTTTTTTATCATTTATAACTTAATTTAAATGAGTTAAGAAGCTTGTAAAATTATTTATAAAAAAAAACTTGTCAACGTTATTTTGGGTCAAACTGAATATTAGCTGTAAAAATAATCAAAACGTATAAACTGGCAACACTTTCTCTACTCACCCCATATACTCTGAGCTCAAGGCCACAGAGCCCTTGTAGAGCTTGGTTGTCAAACCGCACAGCGTTGTCAGTTTCTGTTGCAGGGACTGCAGGTAATCCGCCGCCGATGTGAACTCGGGGTCTTTCACCCTGAAAGGCGCAAAGGTTCTATTAAGGGGCGTTATTGATTTTCTACTAATTTGCTTTACGCGTTCGATGAGCATTGAGACTGTTAACTGCTTTTAGCATTACGACAACGTTGAAGTAAGGTAGACAGGAAAGAAAAAAAATACATGGTTCCTTCCACTGGCACCTGGCAGCGCTGTCTGACTGGCTGCAGACCTATACCACGTTGCCGTAACAAGTATATTTTTATGGGAAAGACGGCAAACGAGCGAGCGGTTCACCTGATGGTAAGTGATTACCGTCGCCCGCATACATCTGCAACACTATAGATGCTGCAGGTGCGTTGCCGGTCTTTAAGAATATTTGGGAGATGGGAGGGAAGAGGAAGGAAGGGGATTGGCCTCCGGTTACCTCACACACCGAACGAAACGCAGAAGCACAAGACGCCTCTACTTCACGCCGGTATTCTGCGAGGCCGCGGTACCGATCCGGTCGAGCCGGCCCATACGAGCAGCAGCAAAAGCCGCCGCTTGGCTCTGCCGCGTACGAAATCGTGTCGTCGTCGCGTCGTCGCGTAGTCTTGTGCTTACGACTGCACGACACGAGACGATCGACATCGGAGGCAGATCCGCTGACTGGAATGGCCGCATATATAACATATATGCGGCCAACCAAGGCCAAAAACAATCCGCGAACCAACTCACCGAGCTCCGTTGCCGGGTTTCGATTCCCCGCTGCCGTATATGGCGCTGCTGAGACCCCAAAGGTTGAGCGCGCTGTTCTCGCTTCTGAATACCTGGCGACAAATCAAATGAGTGATGAACAATCTGCCGCTCGTTTCCTCCCCCATGTGTGGGTGAGAGAGAGGTGGCGACGCCTCTGTTAAAGTTCCTCGGTGATGTCCACGGGATGTAGTGGCCACTTACCGACAGATGGACTGTTAGCTTGTGTATTTTTTTTTAACACCTGATGGTAAGTGATCACCGACGCCCACGAACATCCACAACACCAGAGGAGCTACAGTTGCGCTGCCGGCCTTTAAGAAAGGAATAAGCTCTTTTCTTGAAGGTCCCTAAGTCGTAACTGTCCGGAAATACCGCTGGCGACAGCTGATTCCACAAAGTCAAAGTGGGTGGCAGAAAACTTCGAGTGAAACGCACTGTGGTGGAATGCCAACCATCTAGGTGGTATCGATGGAACTTGGAATTCTGTCGCGATGTACGATGGTGAAATCCGAACAGTTCCACAGAACATTCCCCGTGGTAAATTTTGTAAGAAATGCAAAGAGAAGCAACATCTCTTCGGAAGGCCAAAGGATCAAGCCGATCAGAGAGCTTGGTCGCCGACAATTCGAGCCGCTCGATGTTGGATGCGGTCGAATGGAAGGAGTTAGTACTGGGGTGCCTCTGCCCAGAGATGAGAACAGTATTTGTACAATTGACATGCTATTTATAAATATAACTAAATATCTTATCTAATATTGTACGGATTAACAATCAAATTATATGTTTTCAATGCCTAAAATGATTCTCCGTGGAGTTGCCATACCAATTAACTATGTTGCCCTGTGTAAGATGACGAGTTCCACAAATATAAAAAAAAGTATTTACTAAAATATAATTACGGAATAGTAACCATGAATAGAAGTCTTTGAAATTTGTCCCTCTATAAATCTATTTTTAATATTAACCAATATTAAACGAATTTAAAAGTGAACGCGGACGGAAGCCAATAAATCAGCACCTACCTTATCCAGCTCGTCGTCCGGCGTGGTGACGAACAGTCTGAAGTCCTCGCTGTGCGTCAGGATGGGGTGCTTCGCCACGCGCTCTGTGAACAACTACACCATTACCAAAACTGAACGTGTACACATCACAAGAATATAGAGATTTTAAGATACCAGTAGACAATATAAAAAAGTATTTACTAAAATATAATTACGGAATAGTAACCATGAATAGAAGTCTTTGAAATTTGTCCCTCTATAAATCTATTTTTAATATTAACCAATATTAAACGAATTTAAAAGTGAACGCGGACGGAAGCCAATAAATCAGCACCTACCTTATCCAGCTCGTCGTCCGGCGTGGTGACGAACAGTCTGAAGTCCTCGCTGTGCGTCAGGATGGGGTGCTTCGCCACGCGCTCTGTGAACAACTACACCATTACCAAAACTGAACGTGTACACATCACAAGAATATAGAGATTTTAAGATACCAGTAGACAATATAAAAAAGTATTTACTAAAATATAATTACGGAATAGTAACCATGAATAGAAGTCTTTGAAATTTGTCCCTCTATAAATCTATTTTAATATTAACCAATATTAAACGAATTTAAAAGTGAACGCGGACGGAAGCCAATAAATCAGCACCTACCTTATCCAGCTCGTCGTCCGGCGTGGTGACGAACAGTCTGAAGTCCTCGCTGTGCGTCAGGATGGGGTGCTTCGCCACGCGCTCTGTGAACAACTACACCATTACCAAAACTGAACGTGTACACATCACAAGAATATAGAGATTTTAAGATACCAGTAGACAATATAAAAAAGTATTTACTAAAATATAATTACGGAATAGTAACCATGAATAGAAGTCTTTGAAATTTGTCCCTCTATAAATCTATTTTTAATATTAACCAATATTAAACGAATTTAAAAGTGAACGCGGACGGAAGCCAATAAATCAGCACCTACCTTATCCAGCTCGTCGTCCGGCGTGGTGACGAACAGTCTGAAGTCCTCGCTGTGCGTCAGGATGGGGTGCTTCGCCACGCGCTCTGTGAACAACTACACCATTACCAAAACTGAACGTGTACACATCACAAGAATATAGAGATTTTAAGATACCAGTAGACAATATAAAAAAGTATTTACTAAAATATAATTACGGAATAGTAACCATGAATAGAAGTCTTTGAAATTTGTCCTCTATAAATCTATTTTTAATATTAACCAATATTAAACGAATTTAAAAGTGAACGCGGACGGAAGCCAATAAATCAGCACCTACCTTATCCAGCTCGTCGTCCGGCGTGGTGACGAACAGTCTGAAGTCCTCGCTGTGCGTCAGGATGGGGTGCTTCGCCACGCGCTCTGTGAACAACTACACCATTACCAAAACTGAACGTGTACACATCACAAGAATATAGAGATTTTAAGATACCAGTAGACAATATAAAAAAGTATTTACTAAAATATAATTACGGAATAGTAACCATGAATAGAAGTCTTTGAAATTTGTCCCTCTATAAATCTATTTTTAATATTAACCAATATTAAACGAATTTAAAAGTGAACGCGGACGGAAGCCAATAAATCAGCACCTACCTTATCCAGCTCGTCGTCCGGCGTGGTGACGAACAGTCTGAAGTCCTCGCTGTGCGTCAGGATGGGGTGCTTCGCCACGCGCTCTGTGAACAACTACACCATTACCAAAACTGAACGTGTACACATCACAAGAATATAGAGATTTTAAGATACCAGTAGACAATATAAAAAAAATGTGCAGTACACATTACAGCTGAGGAGTTGAAGGTTTACGTGCAGCGCAGGATCGCTGCAGTGTGCCTGCTGTTCGTTAACAGCGCTGCAGGTGTTGTACGCACCGAGGAAGGCGTGCAGCGCGAGCGCGCGCACGTGCACGAAGCCCGGCTCGTAGCGGTCCAGCTGTTGGCGCGCCGAGTGCAGCGGCGGCAGGGCGGGCGGCGCCAGCAGCGGAGCCCCGTTGCATAGACGACGGTGCAACAGCTGCAAGCATCACACCCAGTAGATGACATTTAATAAGGATCTTAAAAAATTTTATTGAGAAGGAGGCCTTTGCCCAGCAGTGGGCACTTATAGGCTGCTACTTTACTTTTACTTTTTACTATTAACTTCAAAGTCACCGTTGTCTTATGTCCGCTCTCTTTTTGTACATGTGTTGATCGAATTTATAATCTTTGAGAAGGTTGAATTATACCATTTGTACTTTAGCGGTGGTGGTGATGTTTAGCAACGCAACAGTACTCTATGTACATTGTACGCGGAAGACATCTCAATGTCTTGTTAATAATCTAAAAACTGACATTTGACATATGTCACATGTGACAAATGTCAAATGTGTGTCCCATGAATGACTGTAGATTGTCACTAATTTAAAAGTAATAGAAGATTTAGGAAAAAAAACATACTCATGTAGCAACATTTAAGAGGTTTATTATTTGGGAGCCGTGGCAGCCCAGCGGTCAGGGCGCTCGCTTTAGTTTCATAGAGCTCGAGTGACCACGGGGAAATTGTTAATAGCAATTTTAAGTGCTGTATTTCTCTCTCCCTCACCACCAAATATGTGGTATATTTGGTGATGAGGAAACCTGCATGTCTGTACAAGAAAATATTACTTCGAGGATATGTGAAACCGGCCAATCCGCACTGGAGCAGCGTGGTGGTTCTTTCCTGGCTCCAAACCCTCGAGGCCCTTGCCCAGCAGTGATCACTTAAATTAGTTCTAGTAGTATAGGTACCTTGAAATGATTGTAGCGTCTCCTTACAAATGGCGGGGTTGGCCAACGTGCGCACACGCACCGCACCCGGTACGTCACGAATGTTTCCAAAGTGGACAGCTGCTTCATGGGGGCGTCTACCTGTCGACAAATGGTCAAGTCAACATGGAGAAACTTCGATAGTAACATCCTCCAGGTTCCAACCGAGAGGAGATGAAGTAAAATTAATTAAATATCCGGTCTATTGTGCACTTAGGCTTCGGCATGTACACAACCAACCGGAGTCATATCTACTATGACCATATAAATAATTAACAAAAATTTCGAGAGGCCAATGTAAAAAAAATTTACAGGCTGCTACTTTGCTTCACTTTTTAGGAATGTTTCATGGGACAGGAGACTGATTGCATTGAGTCTGCAGGAGTAAAGGAAGGACAAATCCAAGCTTTACTGTTATACATTCTCTTTATCATTATAGCCCATTGCAAGTCCACAGCTGAAGCTAGACCAAACATTGCCATAAATCACCGTCCAGAAGTCACCTGCAACCCTTAACGTCCCATAACACTGCACCGGTCATCACTCCATCTTGAGAGGGGCCATTCTGCACTGTTTGCCTGTACAAAGTTGTCACTCAAGAACATTTTTTCCGTGAACAGTTGTCAGTTCTGTGAGTAAATGCTATGGTACTCTTTACAAATGAGCCTCCATGTATTTGATTTCTATTGCTTGTTGCAGACACCCTTGCCTATATTATCCTATAATGCACTGTTCGTTAATGTACTCCTTGATATGAACACATAGTGAATCGCTGGTCAATCAGTAGCGCTACTTTGCAGAAAAACATTATCATATAAAAACATTATCTCATATCACATAATCTATTGTTAAAATAATGCTTAGACAAATTTTTTTGTAAAAACTTCTGCATTCATTTTACTCTGTGAAGGATATTGCAATAGCTATAGTAACAATCATTCATTTTGGATAAATTATCAAGCATAGAAAAATTTTGTTTGGTCATACCTTCACAGCAATATCATATCCATGCTCCATAATCAACGGAGCCCCCTCGTTGGTATCATCTGTGACACTGGGTGCCTCGGTATCTTCCGTGATGTCGGCATCATTTAGATCCAAGACTGCAGAGCTGGTTTCGCTAGTCATAGCTCCAGAAAGGAAAATAAACTTTAATGTTTCAATAATTTTCTACGCATGCACTGTTATTGTGGCCCATAGAATATATATACATAGTCCTTGGTTAAGAATCACGATGTAATAGACTCTTTCTCTGTCTGTGAGTGCTCTAGGTGACTACCACACTCTTGCTCATTTCTTCCACCAAACAGCGACTACTGTTGTATTCCAATTTTTAAGGTATAGAGTCATTATAATTACGGACTGTGAAGCATTCCATCTTAGTCCGCTTATCATCAGGTGGACTGTTAGTTCAATTTCTCACCCAATTACGTAACAAAAATAAGATGCACTGTCATACAAGAGGCCTAGAATGAAATGCCTCGTTGCCAGTAAGCGTGCCTCCGCCAAACCTGTTGCTTCACAAATCAAATATGAAACACAGGATATTGGATTGTGGTCAAAACAAACTAACAGTCCATGAGATAGATGACCAACAGGTGGTTTAGTAAACAAATTTAATTAGAGAATATTACAGATAAGTTTCCAAAGTCTAAAATTAATTTTCCCAGGTTCACTATACCCTTTAAACCAGAACTCGATAATGTTTGCACTGTTGATAGGTGGAAGATATATGTAAGAGGGTAGTATTAACAAAGATAACCCCTGAGAGAGAGAAGAAGCTTAAACACACGACACCTGATGTAGTATCTCAATGTTAGGTGGCACAACACCTAACATAGTATCCCAATGTTAGTAGTATGCCCCTTCCCTAGTTGACCAGACTCATTCAAGCACGATAAACAATAAACTGATGTAGGTTTATTTATTAACTTCCTACCTTTAAGTTTGTTAACTATATGTAAATGTAAAATTATTTCTTTAGTTACTATCAGCACAATAATTTCAATACACACAAATTGAAATTAATCATTAGAAATCTTTGCCTTAATCACAAGCTGAGCCTGTTTATGTAATTACGAATATAAGTATACAAAACATTTCTTTAAACAATAACAAAGCTATATAACTAAGCCTTTTGCGTAAAGGAATGAGTTACTAAAAAAGAGGCGTAGGTATAATTCATGGATATCAATGTAATTAAAGTTTTTAAGCAATATTAGATAAATTTAAAAAAATTAGAAAGGATTGGCCTATTTCGCCTAACATGGATCGATATCGCATTTGCAGGCATAACTAGATAGGAGCAGATAAGAAAAGCTACTGAATAAAACTAAATTTAATGTTTTACAATATCAACCTTAAAGCGAAAATTCCTGAGTAATCTTATTATTGTACACAATATTTTAATAAAACAGAACAGAATTGAATTAAAACACCTCGTACGTGACAGTTTGACAATTAGATTTGACACCAGGTACAGGTAACAAAGCTCCACTCTACTCCATATTCTAAGTTTGACAGTGACAGTGGCATATAGTCAATATGCAGTAAAAGAAGACAATCAATTTACATACAGACTACTATGATTTCGGTTTATAATCAGAATGACAGATTTTTTTTATTAATTTAAATGGCAGTAGGCAGTAATCATTAGGTTGCCATTTAAAGGGAAAAAAAATTACAGTCGAATTTTATTTTATGTAATAAACATCGATGTTGTACTACTTGTGGAAAAGAAAAATTGTGATCATAAATGACGGCTTATCGAGTCTGTACTGTTAACTTCCTACATTTCAATATTATAACTTTATGTACGTACATATCCAACAACGTGTTTATTACTATTGAAAATTTTACATATTATGATTCGATATTTGAATGGACATCAATAAAGTACTAAAGTAGCTGCCAGTAAGTGCCCACTGCTGGGCAAACACCTCCTTCTTAATTTTTTTGTATCAGAAAGGGAGATTAGAAGCGTGGAGGGCCCGCCACGTTGCTCCAGCGCGGGTTGGCGAGCTTCACATATCCTCGATAAAGATTTTTATTATTTCTGAGACATGCAGGTCTCACGATGTTTTCGTTTACCGCTGAACACATAGGCTACCACGGCTTAATTGACATTTGTCTTCTTATTATTTATAGTAACGTTAAGCTAACGACTGCACGCAAATTTATCTATGGAACCTTCAGAATAACAGCGTTGTAGTTGTAATGTGTGTCGTCTGAGGCGGATGCCTTTTTATTTGTGCAACTCAATAAATCCAATTATTTGTTATCAATTTTATGTTTAATGTAGCAATGAATAAAGTACTTTTCTTTCTTTTTTTCTAAACTTAGATGCCAATTCGTCTATAGAAAAATCAGTTCGTATCCGTAATGTCAAAATGAAAAGTTGAAGAGTAAGATTATTAATAATAGACAAGAGTTCACACAAATAGTTTTTAAGCGTGGTAGCTCGACCGGATTGATACCACGGCCTCGCAGAATACCGGCGTGAAGTAGGGGCACCTTGTGCTTCTGCGTTTCGTTTGGTGAGTGAGGTAACCGGAGGCCCCCTTCTCCTCCCCATCCCTTTCCTGATCCTCCCTCCCATCACCCAAATACCCTTAAAGACCGGCAACGCACCTACAGCACCCCTGGTGTTGTAGATGTACGTGGGCGACGGTAATCACTTACCATCAGGTGAACCGCTTGCTCGTTTGCCGTCATGCCCATAAACGAAAAAAACACCGTACAAAAAAAAAAGAAAAATATTATAAATATGGTAAATTACCACGTATGTAGTGTACAAGTGCATTAAACTCTGTGGGCAGATCTGTCACTGTCACAGATGACAGTACATACTTCTGTGGACCTGTGACGTGCTCTTGTAAGTGTGTAAAATTTGTGAAAATAAAAATAGTGAACGCTGATGTTAATTTTTTTTTTTTTTACCATTGTAATATACGGTGAATGTATCCTCTGGCGAGGTCACATTGATTGTACTTTGACAATACCGACTGTTCCTGAAACCAAAATAAAGTGAACAAATTTGATCCAGAGTTAGCTTAAAACAATCATAATTGCTTCCAAAATGCAAAACGTTAATGCTCCGCGGGAGACTGCTCCCGTCCTGAGCACCAGTTCTACTATATTAAACATGAGAGAAAAAGAGAAGTACATTGAAGACTTTGATTTTCCATTTTGTGACGAGTCGTCGAAGTACGAAAAAGTTGCGAAAATCGGACAGGGTACCTTTGGTGAGGTGTTCAAAGCGCGAGCGAGAAATAGTAGCAAGAAATTCGTTGCTATGAAAAAAGTACTTATGGACAACGAAAAGGAGGGCTTCCCCATAACGGCACTTCGCGAAATTAAGATTCTACAACTCCTCAAACACGATAACGTCGTGAACTTGATAGAAATTTGTCGAACAAAGGCGACATTACACAATAAATACAGATCGACATTCTACCTTGTTTTCGACTTTTGTGAACACGATTTAGCCGGTTTGCTATCAAACGTCAACGTGAAATTTAGTTTAGGAGAGATTAAAAAAGTAATGCAGCAATTGTTAAACGGACTATACTATATACACAGCAATAAAATCCTACATAGAGACATGAAAGCTGCCAATGTGTTAATAACGAAGAATGGAGTCTTGAAGCTGGCAGACTTTGGTCTGGCCAGAGCATTCAGTGTGGCGAAGACTGGTCAGGTCAATAAATATACGAACAGAGTTGTTACACTGTGGTACAGACCTCCTGAGTTGTTATTAGGTGAGTTTTTCTCTTTGGCAACATTTAATATATGTGGTTTATCACATTAGGGAGCTGTTATAGCCTAAGTAATTGTAGTACAATGGTTTTTAATACTCTTGTAGATGCTGAAACTTAAGGAATAATCATAAGGCTAAGGCTAATGCTAACGCTAAGGCTTGAATGGGCCATTTTGACTGAGGTAGTACCACAACCTTGCAGAATACTGGTGTGAAGTAAAAGCATCTTGTGCTCCTTCTTGCGGCATCTCTTGTTCTTTGTTTCGTTCAGTGAGTGAGGTACTGGAGCAAACTGGACAATGGTCTCTCACACATTTTATCTCTTGGATAAGTGAAAAGGCTATGCTAGTCTGAATTCTTCCTAAATGGAAAACTGCCTAGCCCTGTGGGTGACAGTTGTTAGTGTATATATATAGAATGAAAATCCGTAAGATTGTAATTGTAACCCATGAAGTAATCCATTTACGAATATGTACTTCATATTTATATAGCTGCACACCTATTGCACACGGCCTCTAATGTTTTAAATTTTGTTTAAAAAAAATAAGTTCTCACAACCACATGTTATCCACTAACAGAGGTCTAGAATTTTTTTATTTTATGTAGACAGGACGAAGAGTTCGTACAAAACTAATAGGCAAGAGTTCCTCCTTATATGGGATCATACTTGGGTAACTGAACTCTCTAACCACTAAGCTGTTGTGGGCCCTAAATGATATCTGTATCGGTAAATCGATTACATAATATTACAGGTGATCGGAATTACGGTCCGCCTGTGGATATGTGGGGTGCTGGATGTATTATGGCAGAAATGTGGACCAGATCACCAATCATGCAGGTACAATAGCAGTAGCCATAGATATTCCACATATGTCGGACACAAATGTATGTTATACGAATTTTCATCTATGTGAACACACACTACACACAATTCGAAGAATCATACATGTCTGTGAAATAATAATATATGTAAAAGATCATCCTTTACTTAGGTGAATGGAAAGGACACAAGTGGAAAAAAAAATCCATTTGAAATAGATTAAGTAGTATATTGTAATTAATTTACTAGTAAGTGCCCGTACGGCTTGGCTCATCTGTTCTTAAATATTGTTATACAAAGAATCAGATATTGTTCAGCTGCACTGCCTCTATAATATTTCTATCTCTGCTTAGCCTAATATTTGAGTAAGAGAGAATGCTTTCAGGCATTAAGTCCGCCCTGTGTACCGCTTTGGGCATGAAAGTTTAAATAAATAAATATTCCATTACTTTAGGCTTACTTCTCATCTCGTCCTTAGGAAGTGACAAACTTATATAACAACTTAATTACAAATTATCACATTTATAATATTAGTAGGATTGAAAATACATTCAATCTTCTTGAAAAAATTTTTTCCTTTATTAAAGTTATCACACTAATACTCTTAACGTTACATTCTAGTCTTATCAGACCTTTACTGAGTCTTAATGAATAACAGTTCAAATAACGGTAAGAGTTTGGTCAATTTTACTCTCCTGAAAGCTTATAAGACATTAATGAATACAGTTTTAATGTCAGTGCACAACGAAGACTTTTCATTTAGTTCTTATTTTACTTAGTTTGAATATTCACCCAAGTGACAACAATTGCATGTATGAATAATAATTTTATTATAATTTAATAAGAACATTCCAAAAAATATTTTACATTCTTTCCGTAGGGTCCCACGGAACAGCAGCAGCTAATTCTAATATCGCAACTTTGCGGCTCATGCACACCGGACGTATGGCCTGGAGTGGAAAACTTGGACCTGTATAATAAGATGGAGTTGCCCAGGGGGCAGAAGAGGAAGGTCAAGGTTGGTGCTTTATAACTTTATCAGAGCAAAAATTTAAAAGTAGATTACTGTGTGACGTCACTCTGCTCGAAGGCAGATTGACGGACATGTCCCCTATATTTTTTTTAGTATTGAGGCCAAGCTTCCTGAAGGTTTGTTTGAACATAATTAAAACGTCACATAGCGTACCAGCTGAAGTTGCAACGCTCGTCATTGGAGCTGTGCAGCGTGTATTGTTTCCCATGTGAGTCATCATCATCATCATCATCATTTCAGCCTATTAGAAGTCCACTGCTGAACATAGGCCTCCCCCAAAGATTGCCACGAAGCACGGTCCTGAGCCACCTGCATCCATCGACTTCCCGCAACACTGCGCAGGTCGTCACTCCATCTTGTGGGGGGTCGTCCTACACTGCGTTTGCCCGTACGTGGCTGCCACTCGAGAACCTTTTTTCCCCAGCGGTTGTCAGTTCTGCGGGCTATGTGGCCGGCCCATTGCCACTTCAGCTTGCTGATCTTTACGGCTATGTCGGTTACCTTAGTTCTGCTGCGGATATTATCGTTGCAGACTCTATCACGCAGAGAAACACCGAGCATAGCCCTTTCCATAGCGCGCTGAGCAACTTTGAGCTTCCTCATACGGGCTGCAGTGAAGGACCAAGTCTCGGATCCGTATGTCATCACTGGCAACACGCACTGATTGTATACTTTCGTCTTGAGGCTTTGCGGTATACTCGACGAGAAGATATGACGTAGTTTCCCGAACGCAGCCCAGCCGAGTTGGATTCGTCGATTGACCTCTGAGTCGAAGTTGGACTTACCTAATCGGACAATTTGTCCCAGGTATACGTACTCGTCTACAACTTCGAGCCTATTGTTCCCAACAACAACCGGTATTGGTGTGACATGGACGTTTGACATGAACTTCGTCTTGTCCATGTTCATCTTAAGACCAACCTGTTGGGAGACGTTATTGAGGTCATTGAGCATTGTACTAAGCTCCTCCAGCGATCCTGCCATAAGAACTATGTCGTCGGCAAATCGAAGGTGAGTGATGTATTCGCCATTGATGTTGATACCGTATCCTTTCCAGTTCAGCTGCTTGAAAACATCTTCCAATGCAGCGGTGAAGAGTTTCGGGGATATGACATCACCCTGTCTTACACCTTTCTGCAGTTGGATTGGTTTCGTACTCTGATTCTGTACTCGGATAGACATCGTAGCCTCATTGTACAAACACCTCAGCACTTCGATATACCGAGAGTCTATCTGGCACCGCTGGAGAGACTGTAGCACCGCCCAAATTTCGACTGAATCGAAGGCTTTCTCATAGTCCACATACGCCAGACATAATGGCAAGTTGTACTCCTCGGCCTTCTGTACAATCTGGCGAAGAGTATGTATGTGGTCTATGGTACTATAGCCTTTTCGGAATCCGGCTTGTTCGGGAGGCTGGAAGTCGTCAAGTCTGTTCACTAGACGATTTGAGATGACTCTCGAAAACAGCACGTAGACGCGGCTTAGAAGCGATATCGGTCTATAATTCTTCTAAAGGCAGTTATCCCTTTCTTGAAGAATAGGACAACCACGCTTCTACTCCACGCTTTCGGCGTAACACCGCCATGAATGACGGAATTAAACAGCTTCTGAAGGACACCAAGTATCGGTTTTCCACCCGCTTTCAGAAGCTCAGCTGTAATTCCGTCCTCACCCGGCGCCTTGCCGTTTTAAGCTGTTTGAGAGCCATCCTAATCTCGCTCAGACTGACGTCCGGGATGTTATCGGAGTAATGTCGGATAAGCTTGGCTCTTGGGTCGTTACTCACATCAGTGTGTGGTTTCAACGACGTTGTGTACAGCTGTCCATAAAATCTCTCGATCTCACTCAAAATCTCGGCTCCAGCGGAAATAACTGCGCCGCTTTCGGTCTTCAGCTTGGTCAGTTGGCTCTTTCCGATAGACAGATCTCTGGCGAAGACTTTGGAGCCTTGGTTCCGCTCTATCGCTTTTTCAATACAGGCTGTATTGAATTTGCGTAAGTCTTGCCTCAAACATTTGGAGATCTGTCTATTCAGTAGCCGATACGCTGACGCATCCGTTGTAGACTGCAGCTTTATCTCACGCCTGGCTTTCATGAGTTTAAGAGTGTGATCAGAGAGCTTTTGGGGCTTGTTCGTGCGGCGGGTTCTGCAAAACTTAGCTCCTACCGCATGGACAGTTTCCACTAGCCTGCTATTCGTATCGTCCACTGTAACGCAATCGTCTAGGCACTGAAAGCGATTATGCAATTCGAGCTGAAAGCTCTCGGGGTTCTGGATAAGGGCACGTGGTGGGCGGAGCGTAGACTTCACCAGACGAGACCGCTCGAGCCTAATGTTAAGGTTCAGTGTGCCTCTTACCATTCGGTGATCACTGCCGGTTTTACCCTAGTGATCACAGAGACATCACTGAACAGCTGACGCTTGGTCGTCATGATGAAGTCGATCTCATTTTTGTGGTACCGTCCGGGCTCATCCATGTCCACTTCCTGTGGGGCCGCTTCTGGAAATAGGAGTTCATCATAAAGAATCCCTCCTTTGCCATGAAGTCAGCCAGCTGTTGCCCTCTTGGGTTCCGTTGCCCTACTCCAAAGTTCCCCACTATCAGCTCATCGCCTTTTTCGTACCTAGTTTTGCGTTAAAGTCTCCCATCAACACCGTGTAGTGAGTCTTAGAGCAATGCATGGCTCTTGAAATATCCTCATACATTGCCTCCACTTCATCATCAGGGTGTGTCGAGGTTGGTGCGTATACCTGTATGACCTTCAGCGAATACCTTTTGGTTATTCTGAGTATAAGGTACGCGACCCTACTCGACACACTTCCGATCTCGATCACGTTGTTGATGAGAGACCTGTGGACGATAAACCCGACACTTCCTTGGGACAGATGGTCACCCTGCCGGTAGTAGAACAAGTTACCGGATTTTAGGATTATAGAGTCCTCTCCTGTCTTCGGACTTCAGACAACCCTATAATACTCCAATGTAACTTGCTTACTTCTTCTTCCAGTTCTAGTATCTTCTCGTCGGTCCTCAATGTGCGTGCGTTATATGTTGCCAGGTCCAGTCGTTTGGGTTGGCAGCTAGAAATCAGCCGGTGATTCTTCGCACCCCTGCCTCGCCGTTACCATGGCTGCCACCATAGCCAGGACAAGCGAGGCCGCCGAGACTGGGGCCATTGCTTTTCTACCTCTCATCATGGGGGTTTGCCTTAGTTGCCACGCCTGGCGAGCGGGTTGGCAACCGCAGTTTTTTTTGTTCTAGTGCAGGAAGATGCTGCTGCCCATCTCCTAATATAATTTTTTACCATTAGTCGCCTTTTACGACACCCATGGTTAGACAGGGTTGGCGCTATTCTTTACTTCCGACAGCCCATGTGAGTGAGCAAAGCAAAATACTTTCTTTCTCTCATCTTTTTATATATTTGTTTACATATTTATTTATTTTATTTTAAAAGTGTTTATTTATTGTATAATTACATAATGAGTGTTTATATATATATATATATATATATATTGATACGCTGTTGGCCCGGTTGGTTTACAGCTTCGGCAGTAGAGACTCGCGAGCAGACCTTTAAGGCTATTTGGAGGATGGGAGGGATGATGGGAAGGAGATTCAGGGGAGGAGGAGCGGGCCTCCTATTATTGGTAACCGCTGGTATATTTCGGGCCGGCGCTGTGTAGGCTCTGTAGATATTGGGTTATGTTCTTACTAGTTATTTTGTAAGAGTTTGTATTCTGTTCACAAAGCCAACAATTACAATGTTTCAGGAACGGCTAAAACCATACGTAAAGGATCCATATGGCTGTGATCTGCTCGATAAATTGCTGCAGCTGGATCCTGCGAAGAGGTAATGTATGTTTCATATTAATAAAGGGTTAAGCGAGCGACCTGGGTTCAAGGCTGGCTTAGCTTGAAGATGGTGTTGCCACTGCTAAAATTGTTAATAGCGAATTTAAGTGCTTAATTTACCCGGTGCTCGGCGGTGAAGGAAAACACCGTGATAAAATATTATTTCGAGGACATGTGATGTCCGCCAATCCCCACTGCGTCTGTCACTGTCGAACCTTTCCCGGTTCCATAGCAAGGAGGCCTTTGCTCAACAATGTACATTTACAGGCTGCTACTTTACTTTACTAAAGGGTTAAGACACATTTACACAGGAGAGGAAGACCTAGGCGAACATTTCACGATCAAATCGGAGACGTTCAGGGAAAAGGCTAGGTCGACAGTGCTCTAAACCAACGACCATGCATGCGAAGATTGATGAAAGTGGAAGAAGCGAAAGAATTATGTCAGGGCCGTAGCAAGCGGATGAAGATTCTCTCTGCCTACCCCGTTGGGAACCTACATACATATATGACTAGTGATACACAAAATGTTTTTTTGTATTTAAACGAATACTACATATATTAGAAATGAAACTGCTATTTCAGATATTTTTCCGTTAAAAAAATAAAATTTCTACTAGTAATAATTAAATGTTATAAAATTCGTTAATTCTCCTAGTGGCCAAAATATTGTGAAAACATTTTTACAAAAGGTACAAAAAAAATTTTATAGCCGTATAAACGTAGTTTACTTGCCTCGGTAAGGCAACAGGCGCTGAAGCAGATAGTTGATAAAGTCTTTGACTCTAGGTCTTTGTCTAATTAACTAGTAGCTCGAATACATCTTGAGGCTGAATAACAATGAATACAAAAATTATCCTGTACCTTAAATACTGTACTTATGCAATTGATATTCTGTGTAGGATTTAGAAATATCCTGTAGAAGTAGAGGTCACATTTAATGTCGTAACGTCGCATCCAGCCTGTATATGTTAGCCGAGTGATTAGGAGGCCTCGCTCCGAAATCACAATGGACGTGTACAGCTTTTTGACATTTATGTACGCCGTTTCACGGGGTTACACTGTACATACATTGTGATATTTTTTTTGGTACATAAATATAGAATTTGTCAATATCTCGACCACAGCGCCACCTATCGTGAACCGTTGTCTCTACAACACAAACATATATTGTAGGAATATGACCACAATCGGTCAAGTCGTTCGAAAGTTATACGATCACTAACAGACAGCGCATATGATTTTTGTGTATATACACAAATAATAATTTTTGGGGGGCAGGTACGACGCGGACACGGCATTGAACCACGACTTCTTCTGGACGGACCCGATGCCGTGCGATCTGGCCAACATGCTGGCGCAGCACACGCAGAGCATGTTCGAGTACCTGGCGCCGCCGCGCCGGCCCGGCCACCTGCGCCACCACCACCACGTGGCGGGCGCGCAGGCGAAACCCGCGCAGCCGGTGGCGGACTCCGGCTACCAGGACCGGGTGTTCTGAGCGGCCACGAGCTGGCGGCGCCCTCGCCACAGCGCCGGGGCGAAGTCGGGCACGGCGGGTTTGGACTATGGTGACAGTGCGTGCTGAATATCAATACATTACTAGTGTCCGGTCGTGAATTTTGTCCCGCGAGAATCACTCTTATAATGATATAACAAAACCGGCCAAGTGCGAATCGGATCCGCCCACCGTGGGTTCCGTCCAACCACACGTTATTGTGTTGTGTATTTAACAAAAATATTGTTTCGTTCAGTTCGGAGTACTCAGCGTGAGCTTCTCTTACAACTGGCCGGTTGTGACCAAATTTGAAGCTTGTGCTATGTTTGTAACGATAGAACCTTGAAAAAATTGACAAAATTTTTACCTTTTGTTTATTTTTATTATTTGTTAGGATATCCGCCTTAATATCACATATTCTGTGAAAATTTTAACCGACTTCCTTTTACGTTTAAAAAGATACAGCCGTTTAAAAGTATGATGGACGGACAGATTGCGTAGGCTTAGTAATAGGGCTTCGTACGGAACCCTCAAAAGTATTCTATATCCAGGGAATACCCCTGCATAATTTACACCTCTGCCAAATGCTTTACATTCAATTTTAGGCAAAAAAAAAACGCGATTGAACGACAAACATACAAATTTTCCCATTTGTGTTGTTTGACGTTAAATTAATAATGAGATCAATTTCACATAGAAGTTTTTTATAACGCCAAACGTAAATCATTTATCTCAACGCGTTATAAAAAACGCCGGTACCAACCCGGACGAGCCGGCCCATTCGAGTAGCAGCAAAAGCCTCCGCTTGGCACTACCACGTCAATGTCACAGCTACAAACAACCGATCTGAGGACTTCGAAAATCTTAGGCGTCAATAAAATGGTGGATATATTACAGACACGAATAGTGTGTATATTTGAAATTGGCGACGTTGCAGTCATGTCACCAACATCACTCCTCATGTTCCCAATATGTTGGTTCCCTAAAAGAAAAGCACAATATCTGTACGCGTTGTGGCGCTGTTAAGTAATTAAGAAATCAAACTCATCGCGCCACCTGCCGGAAAGGACAGAACAACGTTTTCCGGTCATCTATTTCTATATAAAAATATATAGGGTGGATGCGACCTTATTGGCTTTTAATGAACAATGTTAGGATCAGTGATCATAATTCTTTGAAAATCTTAAAAAAAATGCGTGTATTCAGAGGCCCAGAGAATTTATTCTGAGCGTTCCTAACGGAACCTCATTACGAAGCCTTCGCCGTCCAGTCAGTCTGTCTGTCTGTCCTAACTATAAAGGGCTGTTATTTTCTTCTATAGCGGATATCTTAACAATCAATAAAATAAAACAACTTTTGAAAATTAAGGAGAGTCCCACTACAACAATCTTGTTTTTAATGGTTCTTTTTTTCTATTTTGTTAAATGTCAAACTTAATGTGATTCTAGTGCAAAGTCTAAAGTAAAAACAGCAAAATAATAAAAACCGATCAACTGTAAGTCCGACTCGCGTTAACGATCCCGAACTGAATGAAAAAAAAATTTTTTTTTCCGAAATATTGTAGTCCGACTCGCACTTGCCCGGTTTTTTTTTAACGTCAGCTCATGTATGTATCTTTGACATTATTTTGAATTGCAAATCTGGACGATTTAATGTTCAAGTTAAATGGTTGTAGACTGTATATAATGTATACATTATCGTAACCACTTCTGTGATTAATATGATTAAAAACAGTTTCTCTAAGCCTTCTTTATTTCACCAACATTACAAAAAATTAAGAATATTAAAAGGAATTTCCTTTTAATATTCACGAATTTTAATTTATCTCATCCCTTATCCCATATACTAGCTTATTAAATGACTTCGAATGATGTGATCTCTCTTTGTAAATTGCATTTTTTTTTATTTATGGAAAACGGCAAACGAGCACGCGCTTCATCTGATGGTAAGTGATTCCCGTCGCCCACATACATCTGCAACACCATATATGCTGCAGGTGCGTTGCCGGTCTTTAAGGATATTTGGGAGATGGGAGGGAAGAGGTGAGGAATAGGGAGGGGATGTGGGACTCCGGTTACCTCATTCACCGAATGAAACGCAGAAGCACAAGATGCCTCTAATTCACGCCGGTATTCTGCGAGGCCGTGGTAACAATCCGTTTCAGCCGGCCCATTCGAGCAGCAGCTAAAGCCGCCGCTTGGCTCTACCACGCTTGCATGTTAGGTTGTTGAAATGTTTGAAGATTGCTTGCTTTAATGGAAAGAATTAAAACCACAAAATGCTAACTTTGAGAATATGGTCTCATTCTGTCCGCGCACTCACACCGTGTCCATACAGTTATCTGATTTATTTAATTTTATTGAATAAATGCAAAAAAGGTACCATGTCTCGCCAGCGCCATCTATTCATGTTTTTAGCTCTCAGTTCTTTCAGTTTACAGAAAACTTTACATTGTAAAAAAGCCGTATGTACATTGAAAATATTTAAAACAAACTCTTCGTTTGTTTATCTGCTTTTATTAAAAGTTACTAGACCGATTTTGATGGCGGTGTTCACTTTTGATCATTCATGACTTTACTGCGATGCTTTAGATCCCAGGATTGACCAGTACGGGATTTTACGTCTAAATTTTAAGAAATGTCATTAATAATAGAACTATACACAGATGTAATCGCGGTCAAATGCTAGTTTTTTTTTTCAATTTCATTTCAACCTACGAACTACCAGCATCCATCGATTTCCCGCAACACTGCCCAGGTCGTCGCTCCATCTTGTGGGGGATGGTCCTCCACTCCGTTCGCCTGTACTTGGCTGCCATTCGAGAACTATTTTCCCCAACGGTTTTAGTTCTGCGAGTTATGTGGCCGGCCCATTGCCAATTCAGTTGATAGTTATCAACATGAAAATTATTATTAATGCTACATACCATTTTAATTGTTTTCGCATATCGTAACTACTTAGTTTATTGATTAAATAATCACTTCTGCTTAATCTACTTGTTTGCTACTTGCACATAATCAAATCATTATAATTAAGAAATCGGATCAAACCAACCCTTTGTAATATAACCTTTTAAAGCAATCGGGGAAAAGTTAAAAATATCAAAATCGAGAATGCCATACAATTTATAAATAACTTTTTTGGTTTGCTGATCTAATGAAAAATTTATTTTGCCTTTATTTTGTAAAACTATGTGAAATATTATTATGTCTTGGTTGTCTTACGGACCTTGCAGGAATTAAAGATCTTATCTTAGACAAGAGCTGTGGATAATCTACCTGGCATTGCGCAATTTTAGTTAATAAGGCAATCTCTGCTAATTTACGTCCTTCATAAAGAGGTACAATAGTAGTAACTATAGCAGTGTTCTGGACCACAGATTACAAAATAGTTCTGCACAGTGTACAGACTACTATGGTGTTTTGTGATGATAATGATCCGATCAAATGATGTCAATAAATAATGAATATGTTACACTAACTACACCTTCGTCTTACAGTCAACAGTGTGTTAATATGCTCTTAAACAATTTTTACAATAAGCGGATTAATAGTGCTTTGTTTTGTTGAATAATTTGTAACTTTAAATCATAATATTCAAGATGTTAGTTTTTCATTGTGCTGTGTTATAAATCAATTAAAGTATCATAATCAATAACATAATACTTTGCTTAAAACTACGAGTATTTTAAGCAAAGAACGAGGGTACAGTGTCGGCATCACCGCGCGAGGCATCTTCGCGGTTGTTCGCTCAGCTTAACCGCGAAAGTCGCGTGCATGGTTCGCTGTACATTTGAGTTAACAAATTAGAAGATTTATTAAAGAATATTAAAGATGCCTACATTATGCGCAGCGTGCCAGAGGATTTTGACGAATAATAAAAACGAATCAATCACTTGTTGTTATTGCAGAGAGAACTACCATACAGCTTGTGTGAATAGCTCTTTGAATAAACTTACGTCGGACCTCCGAGTAAAGTGGTTGTGTCCTACATGCAAAAATAAACAACCCAAGTCCGGTAATACAAACACTCCGGTAAGATCGATCGCAATGTCACAGTTGTCGCAGGAGGATAGCGGCAACGTGAATGTCACGTTACGCAATAACAAGAACCGATCGAACGTTGGCACTACTCCTAGTCCCGAACCGGAACGATGCTCCAATGTATCCAATGTACCCAGCTCATTTTCAAAATCAGAGGTAAGGAAATGATTTTGGACGAAATAAGAAAAGAAATAAGATCCAGCATTGAGTCAGAAATAAACAAGATTTTAAGTCCAACGTTAAAAGTATTAATGAAATCTCTAAATTCCACGATTCAATGTCATTTATCAACACCAAATTTGAAGAATTTAAAGTAGCATACTTAGAACACAAAACCACTGTGGAGGGTTTGGTAAAGGAGTGTGACGTGATGCGGTCTAAGGTCAACTCTTTAAATTGTCGTATTACTCAAATGGAACAGCTCTCACGGGCTAACAATTTAGGAATTCAGTGTGTGCCTGAACACAAAAGTGAAAACTTAATTTCACTTATAAACCAGTTGGGCTCTACGATAAAAACTCCCATCAAGGATACTGACATCGCCTATTGTACTCGCCTAGCCAAACTAAACCCTAAGAGTCCGCGGCCTCGATCGGTGCTTGTAAAGTTCGCAACTCCCCGCCAACGTGATACCGTGCTTGCAGCAGTATTGCGTTTCAATAAAGAAAATTCTCACAATAAACTCAGCTCCTCACACCTGGGTATTGGTGGTAAAAATGTACCGGTGTATATTGTCGAAAATCTTTGTCCTGACTTGAAACAACTTCATGCTGCAGCTCGAATGAAGGCAAAGGAACTACATTACAAGTTTGTCTGGATTCGCGGTGGTAGAATTTATATTCGTAAATCTGAAGACACCAGTTCAATATTGATACGTGACATAGACACTCTCAAAAGTTGGTTTGATGCGCTCTTTTTTTTTTTTTTTTTTTTTTTTTTTTAATAATTTTTCTTTGTTTAAATTCGCTTCTAAAAGTTTAAATATTTATTTTCAAAATGTCCGTGGCTTAAATACTAAGACAATAGACGTGAATAATAAAATATCTTGTTGCAACTACGATATTATAATGTTTGGCTTAACGATAATGTTTTTGACTCCGAAATTTTTGATTCGCGGTACGTGGTTTATAGACGTGACAGACAAACATCCGGATTTGGTTGTAAGAAGTCTATTGGAGGAGGAGTCTTAATTGCAGTTGCTAAACATTTGAATTCTAGACGGATGTACAACTTTGAGAGTAATTGTGAGGATGTTTGGGTGGTAATAGACTATGCTGTTAACTCGAGGGTGAGCCATTTATATTTATGTTGTGTTTATCTGCCTTCCCCACCCAATCCGACAGTACTAAATCATTTTATTCAAAATACTAATAAAATATTAGAAACTGGCTGTCAATGTGCTGTGGCCGGTGATTTTAATTTGCGCCATATTAACTGGATATGCAAGAGTGGCGAATCATAGGCATCTGCTTACCCAGTTATCAACAATAGTTTGGTAAATTCATTGTTGGATTTCATTGCAATGAATGACTTCAAACAATATAACACAGTTCCTAATCACCAAAACAAACTATTAGATTTGGTACTCAGCAATGTAATTATCGAAAACTTGGAGCCCGCATTGGATACGTTAAGTAAAGTTGATGATTACCATCCGCCTTTACAGTTTTCGGTTGGCTGTGATAATATTGCTTCCTTGCAGCCAAATAACATTTATAAAATTAATTTTATAAAGCTGATTATGCTAAAATTTGTGATTTGTTAAGGATTGTTAATTGGGAACTAAAATTTGCATCATGTACATCAGTCAACGAAATGGTTGCCAAGTTCTATAATGTCCTTGAAGATATAATTGAAGAAAAATTTTTTTTTTTTTAATAATTTTTCTTTGTTTAAATTCGCTTCTAAAAGTTTAAATATTTATTTTCAAAATGTCCGTGGCTTAAATACTAAGACAATAGACGTGAATAATAAAATATCTTGTTGCAACTACGATATTATAATGTTTGGCTTAACGATAATGTTTTTGACTCCGAAATTTTTGATTCGCGGTACGTGGTTTATAGACGTGACAGACAAACATCCGGATTTGGTTGTAAGAAGTCTATTGGAGGAGGAGTCTTAATTGCAGTTGCTAAACATTTGAATTCTAGACGGATGTACAACTTTGAGAGTAATTGTGAGGATGTTTGGGTGGTAATAGACTATGCTGTTAACTCGAGGGTGAGCCATTTATATTTATGTTGTGTTTATCTGCCTTCCCCACCCAATCCGACAGTACTAAATCATTTTATTCAAAATACTAATAAAATATTAGAAACTGGCTGTCAATGTGCTGTGGCCGGTGATTTTAATTTGCGCCATATTAACTGGATATGCAAGAGTGGCGAATCATAGGCATCTGCTTACCCAGTTATCAACAATAGTTTGGTAAATTCATTGTTGGATTTCATTGCAATGAATGACTTCAAACAATATAACACAGTTCCTAATCACCAAAACAAACTATTAGATTTGGTACTCAGCAATGTAATTATCGAAAACTTGGAGCCCGCATTGGATACGTTAAGTAAAGTTGATGATTACCATCCGCCTTTACAGTTTTCGGTTGGCTGTGATAATATTGCTTCCTTGCAGCCAAATAACATTTATAAAAATAATTTTTATAAAGCTGATTATGCTAAAATTTGTGTTTAGTTAAGGATTGTTAATTGGGAACTAAAATTTGCATCATGTACATCAATCAACGAAATGGTTGCCAAGTTCTATAATGTCCTTGAAGATATAATTGAAGAAAAATTTTTTTTTTTTTAATAATTTTTCTTTGTTTAAATTCGCTTCTAAAAGTTTAAATATTTATTTTCAAAATGTCCGTGGCTTAAATACTAAGACAATAGACGTGAATAATAAAATATCTTGTTGCAACTACGATATTATAATGTTTGGCTTAACGATAATGTTTTTGACTCGAAATTTTTGATTCGCGGTACGTGGTTTATAGACGTGACAGACAAACATCCGGATTTGGTTGTAAGAAGTCTATTGGAGGAGGAGTCTTAATTGCAGTTGCTAAACATTTGAATTCTAGACGGATGTACAACTTTGAGAGTAATTGTGAGGATGTTTGGGTGGTAATAGACTATGCTGTTAACTCGAGGGTGAGCCATTTATATTTATGTTGTGTTTATCTGCCTTCCCCACCCAATCCGACAGTACTAAATCATTTTATTCAAAATACTAATAAAATATTAGAAACTGGCTGTCAATGTGCTGTGGCCGGTGATTTTAATTTGCGCCATATTAACTGGATATGCAAGAGTGGCGAATCATAGGCATCTGCTTACCCAGTTATCAACAATAGTTTGGTAAATTCATTGTTGGATTTCATTGCAATGAATGACTTCAAACAATATAACACAGTTCCTAATCACCAAAACAAACTATTAGATTTGGTACTCAGCAATGTAATTATCGAAAACTTGGAGCCCGCATTGGATACGTTAAGTAAAGTTGATGATTACCATCCGCCTTTACAGTTTTCGGTTGGCTGTGATAATATTGCTTCCTTGCAGCCAAATAACATTTATAAAATTAATTTTATAAAGCTGATTATGCTAAAATTTGTGATTTGTTAAGGATTGTTAATTGGGAACTAAAATTTGCATCATGTACATCAGTCAACGAAATGGTTGCCAAGTTCTATAATGTCCTTGAAGATATAATTGAAGAATACATCATTTACTGTTTGTGAGTTCCTTACAAGAATGCGTCAGGATATTCATAAGATGGCCCGCAAGCATTTTGGCCTGAAAAACGTGTGGACCCTCGATGGAAGGATATCCATAAAGCTCCCTGACAATAGTCTTAGTAAGATCTCCACTGAAGAAGAATTTAATGAACTTGTTTCTGCATGGTCTCCAGTGTGCTCGCCTTCCGTTGACACTGTTGTTAGTTCGCCGCCAGTTGTCAAGAGCCCCACTGATGTGCCTTCCACTAAGAGCTCATCAAAATCTAGCTGCCAGCAAGAAGTGGTTAGGCGTAAACAAGTTGTTTCTGCAGTGTCGAACGTTCACAACATGAAAACTCGCCGAACGGTTTCCAAAAAATAATTCGTGGCGGTAATATCCTCCTCCTTAAATTTTTCCCCTATAATTAATGTTGTTTCTCAACATTATCTTAAATATTGCACGTAACAAATAATTATTACTTTTGTAATGTATTAATTCTTTGTGCAAAGTTCTATAGTTATAGGTACTATTTCTTGTCCTTATTTACTACTTCTTGGCTATGTTTGTTTACTAATATTCATTTAAAATTTTTATCTAAGTATTATAACCTTGTCACTACCACTATTTTAAAACAAATTTTACATTATTTAGACTTTAGTTCCTATTTGTCACTTTACCATTTAACTGTCAGCTGTCATTGACAATGACATTGCCATATATGTTTAATTTTGCTGTACTGCGGTTCTAAAGGCAGGCGATGATCACTAACCATACTGCCAAGTTTATAATTTTCGGTTACTTATTTTGTATTCATAGCACTATTATCGTAGATTTGTATTTGTCTTTATGACTTGTGTACATAGGTTACCTTATTCTTACATATATATATATATATATATATTTTTTCTTTTCTTTATAGGAATTTGATTTCTTAGGTGACCTATTTTCTAGATTTACGTACCTATAAATTGTTTTAGTTATGTTATTATTATTTTCTGTTTTTTTTTTTTTTTTTTTGTTTTTTACTTAACTTTGTAATGCTTATACTGATATCCTGTTAACTGTCAACTGTCGGGGTGGTGCATAGTACTACAGGTACATTATACCAGCATATTGTGCATACTTAGCAGTTCGTAGGTTTTAAGATTTTTCTAGTTTTAGTTTACGCTATTTTATATTTATTTCGTATAATCTATTTATTATAAATACTTATTTATTTAATCATTTATATAATATTTATACTTTTGATCTATTTATGTCGGATAACGAATCTTTTATTCTGTCAATGATTCAGATACCTCGTTTGTTTCTTGTGACCTCTTAAATGATAGTATACCTTCGCTGCGCAATAGGCTTTCGCATATATTTTTTCTTTTCTTTATAGGAATTTGATTTCTTAGGTGACCTATTTTCTAGATTTACGTACCTATAAATTGTTTTAGTTATGTTATTATTATTTTCTGTTTTTTTTTTTTTTTTTTTTTGTTTTTTACTTAACTTTGTAATGCTTATACTGATATCCTGTTAACTGTCAACTGTCGGGGTGGTGCATAGTACTACAGGTACATTATACCAGCATATTGTGCATACTTAGCAGTTCGTAGGTTTTAAGATTTTTCTAGTTTTAGTTTACGCTATTTTATATTTATTTCGTATAATCTATTTATTATAAATACTTATTTATTTAATCATTTATATAATATTTATACTTTTGATCTATTTATGTCGGATAACGAATCTTTTATTCTGTCAATGATTCAGATACCTCGTTTGTTTCTTGTGACCTCTTAAATGATAGTATACCTTCGCTGCGCAATAGGCTTTCGCATATATTTTCGCCTTGTGACCACTGGTTTAATGTTTGCCACATTAACGCGCAAAGTATACCATGCCATTTTCGGACTTTGAAGATGCATTTTCTTTAGACAATATTCATGCCATACTAGTATCCGAAACTTGGTTAAAACCATCTTTATCATCCAGCCTGTATCCACTTACAGACTTTGTGCTTATACGCAATGATCGGTTGGAGAAACGTGGCGGCGGGGTTGCAATATATCTGCGGGCTAATATACCTTACAAGGTTGTATTAGCTTCTCCTTCTCCCAATTCAGCATCCGCAGAATTTCTATTTTGAGAAGTTTTTATTATGGGTATTAGGGCGATGTACTGTCCTCCCAATGTGTATTACTTCAATGCTCTTGAAGCTGCTCTTGATTCTGTCGGATCGGAGTACACACATTGCATGATAATGGGTGATTTCAACACTGATCTATTAAGAAATACATTTCGTTCTCATAAACTTCGGTCAATTACTGAGTCAGTCGATCTCCACATTCTGCCGTTAGCGGCTACTCATCACAATGTTGACACTAATGATTCATGGATTGACCTAATTATTATGGCTTCCTGACAGTGTCAAAAGCACGGTCAGGGGAAGCCATAATAATTAGGTCAATCCATAAAGTTGTTGGCTCCTAGCTTTTCCCATCATGACTTGATTTATTTTTCCTATAATGTGATCCCTCCCAAACCTGTTCCCACGATTTTGAATTTGCGTAATTTTTCAAGAATGGAATTGGACAAACTCAGAAGTGACGCTTCCATCATCGACCTGGCCCCTTTAGCAGCAGCGACTACAATAGACGATAAAGTGTCGCTACTTAATAATATTGTCCTCGATTTGTACAATGTCCATGCTCCTGTACACAGCGTAAGGGAAAGCGTCCTCCTGCTCCGTGGATGTCTAGAGGCGTAAGGGTGGCAATGGCTAGACGGGATAGGGCTTTTCGGAAATTTAAAAGGGAACGTACCGAGGAGAACTGGTCTCATTTTAAATTGCTGAGGAACAGATGCAATCAGATGGTACGAAATACTAAACGCCGTTATATCCATGAAAATATTATTAACTCTTCTACCGCTGACGTGTGGAAGTTTCTTAAATCTCTTGGCATTTCCAAGCCGACTTCATTTGACTATGCCTCATCTCTTACTTTGAATGACATAAACCAGCATTTTACTTCCACTTCATCTATGGACCCTTTAGTCCGCTCTCAAACAATAACTTCTATTGGTTGTATGTCTCCTCTTCTAATCCCCGATTTTCAATTCACACCGGTAGCTCTCAATGAAGTTAAAATGCTGTTTTAGCAATCAAATCTAAGGCTGTGGGGAGTGACGAGGTTAGTAAGCAAATGGTATCCATGATACTCGAGTACCTTTTACCAGCAATTACTCACATAATTAATTTCTCCTTGGACTCCGGTATTTATCCGACCCTGTGGAAAAGGGCTTTGTTCTACCACTCCTAAAATCTCTAATCCCTCCTTGCCCAATCATTTTCGTCCAATTTCTATACTTCCTTTCCTTTCTAAAGTTCTTGAAGCCTGTGTACATAAGCAAATCTCCGTGTTTATAACAAAATATAGCCTATTGAACGTTTTTCAATCTGGGTTTCGTCCAAGTCACAGTACCACCACTGCCCTTATCAAAGTCACCGATGATATAAGAAAGGGTATGGATGAACAAAAGTTAACAGTGATGGTGCTTGTTGACTTTTCAAACGCTTTAACACAGTTGACCACGATATCCTCATATCCTACCTTACTTATCTTAGATTTTCAACCCCAGCCTTGGACTGGTTTTCATCCTATCTTCGCGGCCGCCAACAGTCAGTTCGTCTAGGACAGCAGTGTTCTGCCTGGGCGGACGTTGGTACAGGTGTGCCGCAAGGCGGTATACTTTCTCCCATAATGTTTTCGTTATTTATTAATTCTATCACCTCCGCTGTCGACTGTTCGTATCATCTGTATGCAGACGATCTTCAGCTTTATGCACAATCAGGCACTAACGACCTCAATAACTGCATAATGAAGCTAAATAACAATCTTGTCTCTATTAGAGATTGGTCGCACAGATTTGGGGTTACTGTCAACCCATTAAAATGTCAAGCAATCATAGTAGGTGGTCCTAGGATGCTTGCCGGGATTGATTATGGTAACCTTGCTCCAGTTTATTTCAATGGAACATTAATTCCTTTCTCCAAAACTGTGAAAATCTAGGCATTCATCTGGACCAGTCATTGTGTTGGGAGACTCAGGTTGCTGAAGTCAGCCGGAAAGTCATTGCCACCTTACGTTGTCTATATCGTTTGAAAAATTTCTTACCCTTTAAAACTAAGCTTTTGCTCACTCAATCCTTAATTTTACCCATTATCGACTATGCAGATGTGTGTTACCCGGACCTATCCCAATCACGTCTCGATAAGTTGGAGCGCCTTCTTAACAACTGCATTAGATTTATCTTTGGTTTACGTAAATATGATCACGTCTCTTTTATCGTTCCAAGCTTAATTGGCTTTCTATTCGACAAAGGAGTAGCTCTAGAATTCTGTGTTTATTGTATTCTGTATTAACTGATCCTAATTCTCCTTCTTATCTTAAGAATAATTTCCAATATCTTTATTCTGCTCATGACAGAGAGCCTCGTTCCATAAACCAATTTAAGATTCGAGTTCCACAACATAATACAGGATACTATAACTCTTCTTTTACTGTACAAGCTACACTCCTCTGGAACGCCCTGCCTGATAAGATAAAAGCAGCTCCTAGCAAGAAACTGTTTAAGAGTCTACTTCGTAATTACCTAACAGAATTATAGATCATTGACAATATTCGGCTTATCTATTTTAGATTTATGTTATATATTTATTTATGTATCCTTTTATATACTTGTATATGTATTTGTGTATTTTATGTTATAAATATTTATTTAATTATATAGTTTATATAGTTTAATTATGTACTAATCAAGTTATTTTTATTGGAGTTTTTATTTTATTTTTTTTATTCTTTGTTTTATACCTGCCAACTACCTTTCACCATAACAAGGGTTGACTGGTAGAGAATGGCACTTGGCATTAAGTCCGCCCATTGTAACCTTAAGCTTAAGGCAATAAAGAAAGAAATAAATAAAATGTACCCGTAAGTCGCCTCAAAGGAAGAAGCTATCCGGTTTGGTTTTCAACAAAGTTGATAAGGCAATTGAAAGAAAAAAATAAATATCGTAAGAGGGCTCATATATATGGCAATCCTCTTGATGCCATGACATTTCGGATGTTGAGGGAGAGATGTGAACGATTGCAAAGGCAATGCTACCGCAATTATATTGCAAGTTTAGAGACCTCGTTCAAACAGAATCCGAAATGTTTCTGGTCATTCATAAAGCACAAGCGAAAAGGAACGAGTAACTATCCTTCAGAGATGTATCTCAACTCTAGAACTGCCAAAGATGGTGACACTATAGCGAATCTTTTTGCTACTAACTTCTCATCTGTATACAATGTTCCCAGTTCTTCTTTGACACCTAAAAATAAAAATCATACATGTAAGAATGTTTTTACAAACTGCGTCAACACAGTGACCTTTTCCGTTGAGGAAGTAGGTAAAGCGCTCCGTTCTTTAAATCCTCACAAGGGAGCCGGTTCAGATGGGGTACCGTCTTTTTGCTTCACAATGCGCGGGCCCGTTGTCAATTCCACTAGCAAAAATTTTAACATGTCTGTTCAGGCTGGTACATTTCCTTGTATTTGGAAAATAGCTCGCATAGTGCCTATTTTAAATCAGGAGATAGAAGCTCCGTCGAAAACTACAGACCGATATCCTTACTTTCGGTTTTGGTAAGCTGTTCGAAGCGTTAATGCATTCTGTTTTTTCATGGCACTTTAAACATATTATTTCCGAGAGACAGCATGGATTTGTTAAATCCAGGTCCACTACATCTAATCTTGTGTCCTATACCGAGGCTCTATCGGACTGTATTGATAACTCCATGTCCGTAGACGTAATCTATACAGACATTTCAAAGGCATTTGATAAGGTGGACCATGACATTCTTTTGACAAAGTTGTCTGCTCTAGGTGTGGGTGGATGCCTTTTAAAATGGTGTACTTCATACCTTAGCAAAAGAAACTCGGTCGTAGTAGTCAATGGCTTTAAGTCAAAATCCTTTTCAGCGCTTTCCGGAGTTCCTCAGGGATCAATATTGGGTCCGTTATTTTTCAATATATTTATTAATGACATTACATCCTGTTTCCATTATTCAGATTCCTTTTTGTTCGCTGATGACTTAAAAATTTTAAAACCGGTTTGCGACCAACAACATTGTGCTCAACTTCAAGAGGACCTAGACCGTTTAGTACGGTGGTGCATCGAAAACAGGATGGCCTTTAATATATCTAAATGTTTCCACCTACGATTCTCTAAAAAAACAAAAGAAACTTCACACACATACCACCTAGGGGGGCTTGGTATACGAAGGGTTGAGAACATTCGTGATCTCGTAGTATCGAGGTAGTTTTTGACAGCAAAATGCGCTTTAATGTTCATGTCGATAATATCGTTAAGACCGGATTCAGAATGCTCGGATTTGTTTTAAGGAACATGAAGTGTTTTAAAAATCCTTGGTCTAAAATTTCGATTTACAACGCACTAGTTCGAAGTGGGCTCAGTACTGTAGCCCAGTGTGGAATCCGCACTATGACGTTTATGTTAAACGCATTGAGAGAATACAGAAACGTTTTCTGTGGCACCTTTCGTATGACTGTGGTATTATAAAGAAATTACCGAATTATAACAGCCGTCTAAAGCATTTCAAACTTTTGCCTCTCTCCTCCCGTAGGCAGCTTACAGATCATCTTACCCTATACAAGATTGTCAATAATGTTATTGACTGTCCATGTTACTCTCAAGACTGCAATTTTCAGCACCATTTAAGTCAGTAAGATTATCTCGTTTTGTCCCTTTCTGTACCAAAATGTCTCGTACGAATATAGGATTTAATATATCTAAATGTTTCCACCTACGATTCTCTAAAAACAAAAGAAACTTCACACACATACCACCTAGGGGCTTGGTATACGAAGGGTTGAGAACATTCGTGATCTCGTAGTATCGAGGTAGTTTTGACAGCAAAATGCGCTTTAATGTTCATGTCGATAATATCGTTAAGACCGGATTCAGAATGCTCGGATTTGTTTTAAGGAACATGAAGTGTTTTAAAATCCTTGGTCTAAAATTTCGATTTACAACGCACTAGTTCGAAGTGGGCTCAGTACTGTAGCCCAGTGTGGAATCCGCACTATGACGTTTATGTTAAACGCATTGAGAGAATACAGAAACGTTTTCTGTGGCACCTTTCGTATGACTGTGGTATTATAAAGAAATTACCGAATTATAACAGCCGTCTAAAGCATTTCAAACTTTTGCCTCTCTCCTCCCGTAGGCAGCTTACAGATCATCTTACCCTATACAAGATTGTCAATAATGTTATTGACTGTCCATGTTTACTCTCAAGACTGCAATTTTCAGCACCATTTAAGTCAGTAAGATTATCTCGTTTTGTCCCTTTCTGTACCAAAATGTCTCGTACGAATATAGGATTTAATGGTTAGAAAATATAATGAGGAGTATAAAAAAGTGGACGTGGACATTCTCTCAACCAAAATTTCTGAGCTTAGGACTAAAATGCGGAGGGCATTATACAATAATTTATAGAAGACAATCGTAGGTTGCTTAATTATTTCTTTATTTCATTATTTTCATTATTTTTGTTATTACCTTTCCTTGCTATAGTGTTACGTTAGATAAGCAATAGATCCGCTTATTATTATTATTAATATTCATTTAACTTTACTGGACTGTGTCTACTGGCTTTCCGTGGTTGCCTTTAAGTAAGGTGGCACATGCCTTTTTTTTTTAAAAAAAAAAACATTTTTATATAAAAAGAATTTGTTATGTGTTAACCTTTTTGGTAATCCTTATTAAATAAATAAATAAATAAATAAATAAATAAATAAATAAATGTTGTGAGAGGAGTCGCATTTTGCAGCTCGAATAGAATAGACGTGCATCAGACCTGGCTGTATGGACTAAAGTCGTTTGCCTTTCCCATTAGGGATAAATTAATATCATCATCATTATGAATATGTTGTGAATTAAAAATAATAATATTTTGGTATTTAGAATAATCTTGTTTTGTTATCATATAGGTACTGTTTGATTTTGTGATTTGTAATTGATTAAATACCATAAAGTGATGTGTGGTAAAACAATAATATAAACTTATTAGTAAGTAAATAAGAAAGAAAAAGTATATTTATGTAAGTAATGTATTACATCACAAATCACAATGTAGAAACAGGCCAATAAATGTATAATATTCAAGAATTATAAATTATTAACACTTACAAGAAAGCAAAGAACGTAGCAGAAATATTGATTAACTGAACTGGCCAGTCAAACTAAAACAGTGAATATAATTGTGGTAAGAAGCAGTGAGTTTGTAACACCCATTTTATTGTAATATTTTTAAGTTTTATTTTTAAATTGCTGCGTGAGTGCTATAAAGTGCCATTATCCACATTTTCTCGTAATTACAACTCCTGTGGCGCACACAGATAGCTAAGAAACGAGACTTTGACGACTACCTAGCCAAATTGATTTAAAATACACATGTTACCACTACTAGTGTAAGGTTGTCGTTCAGAATTACATCGCTGAAAATCCATTGGCAATTCCTTAATTGCTGACCCAAGTGTCTGTAGAATGAGTGAGTGTCTGCCAATCCACAATGCAGGATCAATCCCCACAGAGGGCAGAGAAAGTCAGTTATGGCAAAAGAAGCTTGCCTTTCAAATGATTGTAATAGAATTGTGTTCATTAAGAATTACTAGGTATATAAATATAAAATATGTGGTGGAGCCATGTGGCGTTTATTGCTGCTGCTCGAATAGGCCGGCTCGACCGGGTTGGTACCATGGCCTTGCAGAATACCAGTGTGAAGTAGAGGCATCTTGTGCTTCTGCGTTTCTTTTTGTGAGTGTGGTAACTGGACATTCCCCTCCTTATCCTCTCTCCCATCTCCCAAATACCCATAGAGGCTAGCAATGCATGTGCTGCACCTGCTGGTGTTGCAGTACAAGGGTGATGGTAATCACTTACCATCAGGTGAATTGCTTGCTGGTGTTGTTTACCGCCTTTCCCATACAAAAAAAGGAATGGGTTGTAGCTGTTAATAGGTTCTGCTTGTGGAGACTGATCGGCTAGAGTTTGGATTCTATGTGTATTAATTAGTAATTTTGTGGTTCACTGTATTCTTGTAGCATGTTTTCAGTAGGACCATACCTTTTATTTTATGGCATTGTATACATCACATTTTGTGACAATTTTCACAAAATCAATGGGAATGGTCTGCTATACTGCTCCAATATATTTTCTCAATGTGTGTGTGTTCTCAAATCCTGCAGGGCTGGTTGCAATAAAAAATATTGGGTGCCAGTACAGAATTCAAACCCAAGTCGGGTACCATGGTTGAAAAAAATCTCAGGAATAAATTATTCAGCTAAATGTCAAGCATTGGTGTGAGCTTACCATTTACCGTGTGGTATCAACAAACGAAAATAGCACCACTTTCTACCAGTGGGCGTCATAAGAGGCGAATAAGAGAAAGGTCTTGAAAAGGGCAATAGCTATTGACAGATGGTAGAATAACCATCTAGTAAAATATCAGACTAAAAATAAGTAGACCATAAGCGTCTAAAGGAGCAAGGTGTATTGTAATTGTCTATCCCCATGGAATGAGTTGATTATGGCAAATCGTCCTTATGGGAAAAGCCCAAGTCCTAAACTGTACACTTATACTTATGTTTTATTATTATTTATATTGTACAATTGCATACTGTACAAATAATGGCCTCACCTTTCTTGACCTCTCGCTTGCACCCTATCACTGTCTATACTCACACCATTTGTTAATGCTACTGCTTGATAAGTCTGTCAGAGTTTGTTTATTAAAGAGCATAAATGCGGTACAAATATATTCTTCATCTTCGTCATCTCGTCATCGTCATTGTGACTAAGGGTCTTGACAACTAACTGTAGTTCAGTATTAAACATAAAATCGAGAGCAATGTAGTTATTAAAACTGCCTGCCTGTAGCTCTGACTGTAGGAATTTCTCCATTTTTTTTGAACATATACAAACCCCTAGCACAATGAAACATTTAAGATCATACAAATATTTCCTGTTCCCTATTGATGTAATTGAAGGTATTCTAAGCCATTATAAATATCTATGATTAGTTTGTTATTGTTCAAACTACACACTAATGATTTCTTAGTTTAAAATAAAAGATAAACAAATTAATTGTTGTTCATTACATTGTTTGTTTATCAATTCAGTTGAATCGGGATAAAGTTACCTTTGTCAATAAAGACCTCATTCATATTATATTAGGGGATGTGTTTGTGTAGGCACATATCAGTATCAGTTCTCCTAATTACAACTGCAGCTTGATGTTATATGTCAGTAAAACAGTAAAAAATGTGTTGTTTTGTAAGTACTCTGTGTGATTCTGTTTTTGTTTCCTATGCTTTCACTCAACCTTAATTTTGATTATCAAAATTATCAGGTAATAGCTTTAAAAGTAAATTTTAAACAACCATTATTTTTAGTTTAATAACTAGGTGAATTGATAATCATTCTATGGATGTGTTCATATGATGCTACTGTAATATTACAAGGTTCTTTCTCACTGAAGTATTTAAAATGACTGTTCGTTTGTGTATATCAGGATATCTAGTATATGCTGTGGATAAAAATTAAGACTAAAGTTTATTCATCTTTTATTAGGTATTTATTATTTAAAATTAAAGACAAAAATTAAGGTGATATTATAACTTTGCTCATATTCCTCTCTAGCTTGTCTATTCCCTTTGTAAATATTTACGGCATCTACAGGTCATGTTGCAGTGTTGGTTTATCTTATGCAACATAGAACTAAAGAACTTAAATTGTTTCAACATGTCAAGACTTAAGGGGAGGGGAGAAGAGATACAGAATGTATCTCATTGGTTATTATCCAGGTAAATAGAAGTGAATGTAGAGACAATTCTTTTAGTGACTCGCACCAAACCGCACTAAATACAATTATTACTAAACATGTTTAAATCATTCTTGTATCTCCTTCTGCTTGAATCAATTGATCAATATATTTTAATTATATTTTTTTGTTCCAAGCTTTACTAATGAATTTTTAGTAAGATTTGGCAGCTGCAGTTAATCTGTCTCCATTTATATCTAATTTCCGGAGGAAAGAACTACCCCATAACTTGCAGAAGTACAAATTGTGACAGTACAGCCGCGTAACTTTAATATAAAGGACATTGTTGGCTCTACAACATGTAAAGGCTATTTCCATTTATTTAAACATTATTTTTTTCGGTTTCAGATAAATAAAAATGAATACAGACAATGATTGGAGTGATCCAGATGCAAAGGAAAACACAGCGTCAAAGGAAAACAGGAACACGATATATCAATGCGAGCTATGTCCCGAGCGATTCCTTACAAAGAGAGCGGTTGTGTTGCATTCGCGTGCCCACCTCAAGTTGCAAGGAGTCACTTTCACTTGTGCACTCTGCATGAGCACGTTCAAAACGAACGAAGAGCTAATAGAACACAAATACATCCACGATTCTGAGGAGTATTGCTTTAGGTGTGCAAAATGCAAAGTTGCCTTTTCAAACCACCGTGACTTTGTATACCATGGCTTAAGGCACCACACTGCCAAAGTGTTTAAGTGTGAAGAGTGTTCCTACACTTATCAATTGAAAAAGAGCTTCAAAGAACATGTAGCCACACACTATGATAGGAAACTCAAATGTCAGATATGCGATGAAACCTTCAAGCAGAATAAAGACTTGCAGAGGCACAGGCGAAATTTTCACAAAACCGGCATACGATGCGTGGAATGTGGTAAGAGTTGTCAAACTCTAAGGGATCACATCGAGCACATGGTGTCCCACACCGGAGTGAAGGTCTTCCAGTGCCTGTACTGCGGCAGGGGATTCTCTAGAGCGTCACTAAGACGCAACCACACAAGAAAACATATCAAATACAAACCGTATGAATGTATAGTGTGCAGTCAGAGGTTCGACGTTAAGAATACTCTAAAACTGCACATGATAACACACGAAACGGTGAAGAGATACGAGTGCAGCGATTGCGGGAAGCAGTTCTTTCATCGGAACAGCATCATTCTTCATACGAGGAAGCATATGAATCATAAGCTTTATAAGTGCCCGTGGTGTGTGAAGTCCTACGCAACATATCAGTACTTGGTTGTTCATACAGAAGTGGCACACATAAAGAGGAGAAGGTTCAAGTGTGACATGTGCAATGTGACATTTGTACTGAAAAAGGCACTCCTTCGACATATGAGAACTAAATATCATCGGAATAATGTCTATGCGGCAACTGTTAAGAGAGATTCTAAAGAGTCACTGTGATATTATTAATACAAAAGTGTCATTAATTTTCTAATATTTTTGGAGAATGTTTTGTAATTGAAGATTGAGAAGAGTGCTTACTCTGCTCCAGTATGGGTTGGCAAAGTTAATAAATACAAGATATATTTTTTTTAATTCTTATAGTAGTAGATAGTAGTAGATAGTTTTGCAGTAAATTCAGTATTTAAAATCACAGTTAACAATTTAGTAGGAACGAAAAAGAACCGTGGTGGCCAGGGCCACTAGCTTTAGTTTCATAGAGCGCGTGTGACCAGAGTTCGATCCCCGTTGCCGGCACCAATAAAATTGTTAATAGCAATTTTAATTACTGAATTTACCACGTGTCTCGGCGGTGAAGGAGAACATCGCGAGGACACCTGCATGTCGGAGAAATAATGAAAGATATTATTTCGGACCTTTCCCGGCTCCAAAACCCTCTCAGATATTCGAGATGGAGGCCTTTGCCCACCCGTGGACGTTTACAAGCTGCTACTTTGATTTACGTTTATCCTTGTACTTATTCCACTGATTTATTGCACTCACCCTGACACCTGACCGGTTTCCCCTTAACGGCATTATCAATGGCTTAAAATAAGGAGTGTAACACAATTAAATTCTAAATAAATATATGTATATTATACATATGAATATATATTGATTTAAGTATGTGTATGTATATAAAAAGGAACTTTTAGTACCTTGTATAAAAGTCTGCACTTTATTATTATAAGGTTATGATTTTATTTCAGGTGGCTTAAGATGTCCTTTTATTTTCTTTTTTATTAATATGTAGATGTGCTGTATCTATTGCAGACAGTACCGGCTCAACAGTAGAAAAAGGCTTCGCTTGAAATCCTGTGTTGCGGAAATCCGTATTATAATATATTTATATTATATATATATATATATATATATATATATATAAATAAATGTATTACAGAAATCTACATATATATATATATAATATAAATATATTATAATATATAAATCCGTAAACTGAGCGTAGACACATTTATTGCATCACACCGTAGCGCAGAAAAAAAAATCTTTTAATAGTTTTATTAATAACTTGTAAACTAATTGTGAAGTAATGAATAAAGTTACTTTATTTCTTTCTTTCTTTCAATATAATAGGTTTTGTTTCAGGACAAGACCAACTTACAAGTATGTATATACATATTCACGCCTTGTTCCCAACGGCTACCCCGTTGAGACAATCTTCTTCCACTTGCGACGGTCCTGACATACGTCTATCGGTTCTTCCACTTTCATCAATATTCGCATGCATGCTCGTCGGTTTAGAGCACTCTCGACCTGGCCTTATTCCAGAACGTATCCGATTCGATCGTGAAATGTTCGCCCAGGTCTTCCTCTCCCGACTCTACCATTTACACTTTTTACATTTATGTTACAAGTATTATGCCTGTTATTTGTTGCCATAAACTTTTGTAACGTCGAGGTTAGTCATAAACCTAATAAATCAATGCAATTACTAAATCCACTATAATCTGGTATAAAATTCTAGCCAGAGATAACAATCGCAAAAGTATTAATTGTACAACTAATTACTTTAATGATGCCTTGACCCGAACCCAAGGTCACTGTGAAACTATGAAACTTATAGCTTATATATTTTGTATTATAACAAATAATTTTAATGAAATCTTTTATTTTAGAATAATTTTTATTGCTGAATATGTTAATTATTAATAAATTGGTTTTATGACTGTTTTTCTTTTATTAAACGCCTTAGTAGTATTTACTCGTGAGAGTTGATAATGTATGGTAATTCATAATGTATAAAAGAAAGTATGTGTTGATTCTCCACTGTACAAGAAGATTGTCAGCTCCCAGTGTACAGTGTGTACTTCTGTATTGACTGTATATATGTATCAGTTCACTGGCACGGATACTTAAAAGGCGAATGATCATGATCTATGGGCCGACCGCATACCTTGCTATTCTTTTTTTTAATTGAAAAGGGGGCAAATAAGCAAGTGCCAGAGCCGCAAGTGCGTTGCCGACCTTTAAGGATATTTGGGAGATGGGAAGTGGGAGTTGTAGGAATGTTGGCCTCCAGCGCATTCAAGCAGCAGCTAAAAGCGGTATGCGAGTCCGTTGTCGCTAGCTATTAGTTTCATGTAGTGTGCACGACAAAATGTAGTTGCACAATAAGAGCGATTTGAATGTCGTAGAAGTTTATACTATGGAACCTATTTTATAGGATCCCAGTCATGTGTTCTATTAAGATAAAAAAACATTTATACGGAGTGAAGGTTTCGTATTAGTGAACAAACTGTACTTACTGTTCCCGAGTAAAAAAAACATCTTCCTTTACACCACTCTTTTAGTTTTACACGTGTGGACATAATTATTCATTGAAGTAAGTGCCATCAGTACTTTAAGCAACAGCGGCATTATATTCGTCAATCGCCTCGGACTTGACCATTGAGCTAGGCAACAGTGTACATGGTAGCATTTAGGTACCGATCTCCCGCCTGTAACATCTCGAGCTAGTTTTAACGAGATAACTCGGAAGAGAGTGTATAGCCGTAATTACGCTGCAAGCCGATCGATAGTGTGTACGTGAATTATCTTGCACATCTATCACGCTGTAAGCAACGAATATACTGTGTTTTTCTCTTTTGCATTGCCATTCTGTCAGTAGATATATCTATGATACTAACAACGTCTTTGCTCTTGTTTAACTTGCCTATCTATGGCCCTTCGGTACAGCTGTCAAGTGTCAACATTCGACAAATGTCAGAGGTGCGTTAAAAAGTTGATCGGACGTAAATCACGTAAATGAATTTTCTTGTTTATTTTCCCAGTTGTGGAAACATTTACCGGCTTTTATTGTTATTGAGAGAAACATGATAGATCAAAGTAATAGGACCAATAGTTATCGTTAATCTCCTCGTTTTGTGTTTATTTTATAAAGCACGGTAGGTCGTATTACATTTTTCATTCATAAATTCTTGTTTACATACATTAACGCGCCAAAATGTATTCAAAACGAAGGACTATTTTGTATCATTCCTTTTATATTATATTCACTTATTAAAGTAATAATACCTTTTTTAATTAACGTATTTTAATTATTGTCGCGACTTATTCTGGAAATCGCTTCCCAAGCTCGTAAGCACCTTTTTTTTAGTGTTATGGAAATATGATTCTTAATGTTTCGGTAATAAAGTTAAGATCGTGTCACGATGTTACTGCGATACCTAGGTACCAGAATAAGGACGTGTATCAACTTTGCTTGCAGCAAAGTAATGCTGACACTGAAATTGATAATTTAATGACTGTTTTATTTATTTGCAACACTAGTTTACAATTGAATGATTATATGTCATTTATTCTTTACATTAAAATTTATTTAAATATTATTATCTGTGTGTAAATGTTTAAAGATGCAGCCTGTAAGTGCCCACTGTTGGACAAAGGCTTCCTTCTCTAATATCTGTGAGGGTTTTGGAGCTAGAAAGGGCCCACCACACTGGTCCACTGCGGGTTGGCAGATGTTGTTGAAATAATATTTTTTATTATTTCTTAGATATGCAGGTTTCCTCACAATGTCTTCCTTCACTGCCAAGGGCGTTGTAAAATGTAAAATGTAAATGTAAATGAAGTCCAGCAACAGGTTGTTGTGAAGAGAGTTGATACTTTGCTTGCTCAGAGGCTGTATAATGTTGAAAGACAAACCACAGCTATCAATCTTGGTGACATTATACATACATAACGAAGTCTATGATAGTAATAAATTGAAATATTTTAATTGAAGCAATTTACTTTATGAAATTATGTAATTATAATTAACCTATATTTATTGCTTTAACTTCAAAAGTTAGTAATTAACAATTTCCTCTCTATATACATTATAATTAGTATTGGTAGAGTCGGGAGAGGAAGACCTTGGCGAAGAATTCACGATCAAATCAGAGACATTCTGAAAAAAGGCCAGGTCAAGAGTACTCTAAACCACAACCATGTATTCGAAAATTGATGAAAGTGGAAGAAGCGAAAGACGTATGTCAGGACCATAGCAAGTGGAAGAAGATTGTCTCTGCCTACCCCGTTGGGAACAAGGCGTACATACATATTAATAATTACTAATAGTAAAGAGTACCCTCGTGGGGTAAAGGAAAGGCCTCCACAAGTCCCATCCGAATCTCGTATCTAGAACTTTTTCGATCCAGTTGTCTTCTACTACCTTCTTTATTTTAAAAATATCTGTTGTATATTATAATGAAATACACTGTAAACTGTTTATAACTAATAGAAGTGTCACACACCACCTTCCACTAGACCTTTTACCACATAGTGAATGGTGGTGTAGGTGTAGTGGAGTATGGTTATTCATAAGGACTATAAAACAATTGTTTCTGGTTTGGGTGTTTGTTTGTATGCAATTTCTGTACGCCTATGCCTCCATGACTTAGTAGAAAATCTTACAGAATGTTAACATGTGTTAAAGTAAAAACAATATTATCTAACATATTGATAGCAATATTTTGTATTCCAGATTCTAAAATCTTATAACATGGCGAAATCTTGCTGTGTTGATGGGTGTTCAGCCAAGGATGTTATATACTTTAGGTAAGTGCTATATGATATCTTAACACTCTCAATGTACTCGTACTTCATATTCCTTATCTTTGTCATCCCCCCCAAACCCACCACTTGGGTGCACTGTTCAAAGGTTTAGTTTGTTCTCTCCTAGCTTGCAGGTAGATTGAATATTGCTATGTGTGGTAGAGTCAAGCGGCGCCTTTTTCTGCTCCTCGAACGGGCTGGCACGACTGGCATTGTACCACGGCCATGCTGAATACACGGCGTGAATTAGTCTTGTGCTTCTATGTTTTGTTCGGTGAGTGAGGTAATCGGAGCTTGCACCCCAGACAGGCACATTATCGATCTGCTTAATTTACGTTTGGTATTTTTCGAGATGGTTATCCTGGCATCTGTCGATTAGCCTTAGCCTTTCTTCTTCGCTTCGAAACTTCACGACACCCAGCGTAAGAAACGGGGTAGCAGATTCCTATGCTATGTAAATGTGGATCTTCCAGGTTCCCCAACAGTCGCACACGTTGCAAGAAATGGATGGAGGCGATCAAAATGAAGGGAAAGCCAAATTACAATTCGGTGCTGTGCAGCGCGCACTTCAACCCCGACGACTACAACTTCGTGAGGGGGAAGGTACGGCTGAAGCCCAAGGTGGTGCCTAGTGTGCTGCAGGTGAGTGGATGTAAAACATATCTGTGCGGTCAGTACAGATCATATATAAGTTTTGTCATACTCTTTGGTGGCGAGCCCTCCTCATAGAGCATACAACTCGGGTCTTCTGAGTCGGAAGCAGACACCTAACCTGTCGGCAGTCCTTTGCTGGTTAAATGTTAACTACACTAAATAAGATATATCTACTCCCTATTGTTCGGTTATTCGCAACAATGAAATACTGCAGTGAATTTCTTCATCAGCTCCTTGAAAGGATCGGTGAGCGCAGCGCCGGGACCTGAGCGCTGGTGCTACCACCCATCATTGTGTCGGCTTTTGGGTTTCGACAAATTTCGGATGGATATTCACCAGAGATAGTGGTGAGATTGGCATTTGGAGAAAGAGATGGTATATTTGGGAAAGGGGCAAATGAGCAAGCGGCTTACCTGATGGCAAGTGATTACAGATGCTCACGTACATCTGCAACACCAGGAGGAGGTGCAGATGCGGTGTCGGCCTGGTAGGATATTTGGGAGATGGGTGGATGAGGAGGCCAATCCCTTTCTCCTCCAGAGAGCGGGCCTCTGAGTACCTCACTCAGAACGAAACGCAGAAGCACAAGATGCCTCTACTTCACGCCGGTATTCTGCGAGGTCGTATGTCCTGATTTTGAATCTTTTCAGCACAGCTACACTATCTTGATTACAGACCGAACCGCCCAAGTCAATACAAGCCCAGAACACCTGTCCCAGTAATAACATCGAAAAAATTGTCAGCCCGGGGGAAAAGACACAGCACGACAGACTGGGATATGTCAGTCAAAATAATAAAGAAGATAAACCAGAAGAGAGGAAGGTTCTAGAGGACGAAGAAGATTATTGTAATCTTCTTAAAGTCGATAAGAATAGTAAAGAGAACTGTAGTAAGGATTCTGCGAAGAAATTACAAAACAGGTATAACGAATACTGAAATCGCGCATACGTACGTTCCAGTGTTACCAACTTACCACCGGAGTTAGATCTGACGCTTTTTTTGGTTGTTATGATAGATTATGGAATAGGCATGGAATACGAAAATCCTTTGTGGGTGTACCAAACGACGAATCATAGACCCCCCCCCCCTCCTCCCCTCTTTTTAATTATGAGACCCATATAATATTTTTCACGTAATTTTTTCGAGTAAGAACATTGATACATTTCTTTTTTTCACGCGTCTATAATGTGAATGTGTTTTGCTTCTCATGTAATCCTTCCCCGTGAAATGTTCCAAATGATCGTTTAAGAAGTTACAGGGGAGCACACAGACAAACTCGGATTGCGACTTTGTTCTATGCTGTTTTTTTTTTGTTTATGGGAAAGGCGGCAAACGAGAAAGCGGTTCACCTGATCGTAAGTGATTACCGTCGCCCGCGTACATCCGCAACACCGGAGGTGCTGCCGCTGCGTTGCCGGCCTTTACGGTTATTTGGGAGATGTAAGGGAGGTAGGATGAGGAGGAGGATTGGGAGTGGGCCTCGATATTTATTTATTTATTTAAGCTTCATGCACAAAGCGGTACACATGGCGGACTTAATGCCTAGAGGCATTCTCTCCCAGTCAACCATTAGGCTAAGCAGAGATAAACACGTAATAGAGGCGGAACAGCTAATAGAATAAAACAAGTAAAAGGATATAAATATCAAAATATATACTTCCACAGATAGGTAGATATATACATACATAAATACAATATGTACAAATATACCATATACACATAGAATAATGAATTTTAATACAAAATACAAACAAATATACATGTCAGCACAAACAGCAGCACTAGTACAGACTTGCATCATTTATGTAATGTTAACGATATGTACTCGAAGAAACGCAGAGGCACAAGATGCCTCTACTTCACGCCGGTATTCCGCGAGGCCGTGGTGCCGACCCAGTCGAGCAGCAGCAAAAGCCGCCGCTCGGCTCTACCAGAGATTCTTATTTATTTATTCTGTATTGTTGGCCTTAAGCTAAAGGTTACAATTAGTGCCAAGTGGCATTCTCTACCAGTCAACACTGGTTTGTGGTGAAAGGTAGTCGGCAGGTACAAAACAAAGAATTAAAAAAAAACTCCAATAATAATAAGTTGATAAGTACATATAAACACACTATATAATTAAATAAATATTCATATGATTCTTATGGTAATACTGAAAATTGTATTAATATTGGAAGATTTAGTGTAGATGGCAATCTCGCACAACGTCCGTCTGTACATTTTCTATTCGTGCAACACTGCGGTGTGGCGTTTATTTAAATCACGCGCGTAATTTAATTTAACGCTTTTTGTATTCTGATATTATCTATCTCCTTCTATCGCCCTTGTTTCTTCTTCCAGTGCAACGCAAACGGCGAAACTGACTCAGACCGCCGACATTACGATAACGGAAAAGGACGACATTGAAGACATACTGACATACTTTCACATCAAACAGAACAAGCAGGTCGCCGAAAGGCAGAGCGCCGAACTCGAGAGGGAGAAGAATAGAAAGGAGATTGAAAGAGGGAAGGGAGACGCAGCGGAAGACCCGAACGTCATAGACGTCGATCTGCTCCACGCTGAAGCGGAGAAACCAGTGTTTGTAGAGATCGCTGTCAATCAAGGTTAGAATGCTTTATTACTGGTTTAAATAATTGTTTTGTTAGACGCCAGATGTAAAGTAGCAGCCAGTTAATGCCCACCGCTGGGCATAGCTCCTTCTCACAAACGTTGTTGTTGATTTTTAAATCTCAAATTGTTAATAGTACCGCTTCCGCCGCACACCGGCAGATGTCGCTGCCACTTCATTCCATTTTCGTCCGCAGGGAATGCGAACTGCAGGGGCTCCGGGAGCCCGCGCGATTGCCTCATGCTGCTCGAGAGTGTCCAGGTGGAGCTGGACCCGAAGGACCTGATGCTGCCGGATAGGGAGGGGGAGGAGGAGGGGGAGGATGAGGACAGGGAGGAGATTGTGATATGTGACAAGTATGTTGGTGTGCACTTTATCTCGGAAGAGGGGATGTGTGAATCTTTGTGGACGCTTTTATTTATCTTCATTCGCACAACACTACAACAAGAACTGAAATCCAGGTCAGCTTAGAGCAGGTATATCGACATGGAAGTAACGAGACGATGGTGCGATGTGAAACACAACTAGCGCCATCTGTCAGATCAACGGGGAACAAAGACATCAGTCGACGTAGTAAAATTAGCAAATGAAGATAAACACTTTGGGAAGGGACTACGTCGCTCAGTGGACTTGTGATGAGTGATGCTATGATCTTCAGTTGATGATCAGCCGAAGAGCTGAGCGTTCATCATGCCTTATTGCTATGCAGCTTCTGGAAATATCACACAAATATCACTCTGTGAAAATTAAATGGTTGTTTTTTTTCACATTTCGACGTAAGAAAGATCGGTTTGATTTTTCGTTTTTTTCAATCTACCACCGTTTCGTAATGAATGACGCTACTCTAACGGAGAAGAAATAGGCAAAGGAAAGTCTTGTCAGTTTAAATCGCACACGTAACAACCCTTGAGAATAGAGAGCGCAAACTAACAGAGATTGCGCTCTCTTTCCCGCAAAATACTACCGGTACTAATATTGAGACTGACGTATCTTACCCTGTAACATTGTGAACAATATTCCTTAAGTCAATCCGAATATGGTTTCCTGTGGTACCTCGTAGAACACCGGCGTGAAGAAGAGGTAACCGGAGGCCCTTTCCCCCCTCTCCCTCGCCCCCTTCCCTCCACCTGCAGCTCCTCTGGTGTTGCAGACGTAAGTGGGTGTTGGTAATCCGCTGCGGACGGAACTCCGGCAGCCTTTCCCATAAAAAAAATGTATGTTTGTTGTGACTTTCCTGCAATTTCCCTTTAGTCGACTCACCCTACACCCACGGGACGACAGAGGATGTCTATGGGTTTGGGGATCTACTTTCCAATGAGGAGCCTCGAGTCTTGGGTTCGGGCGAAGGGACTCTTTCGAAGCTTACGTACGATTTGGATATTGAGACGGTGGCAGACTCCCCCCACATATCACATTGTCCCAAATAGCAGCTGGTGAAAAGAGGATTGAAAGGACTAACATTTCTAGAACTCTGACCACCCCACAACTGGGTAAAATTGTCGTGAGCGCTTTTTTATTTGTATTATCTGATTAGATCACGTAATGGTGACAGCAACGTGAACAAACATTTCCATTGCAGCACCAACGACCCTGTCAGCCTGCTGACCTCGAGCGACGAGGACGACGTCATCATCCAGGAGCCTCACATCGACACCGTCGAGGTGTCCGACGAAACCGACGAGGACGACGTGCCCCTGGTCAAGCTGGTGAAGAGAAAATCCAAGTCCAAGCGCAAGAAGAAAACGCTGAACCCGTTCCACAGGAGGGACGAGTGGGGCACGTACCGGTACCACTGCATGGAGTGTGGCCACAGGACCACCAGCAGGCGGGAGCACGGCAGCCACGTGGCCGGCCACATGGCCGGCCCCTGCCTTTCTACCGCGGCCACGGGAGCGCAGGGCGCCCGCCATAGGAATAAACACAAAGAAGTGAAAGGCATCAAGACGAGGCGCAAGATGAGTTTGCTCCACCGCCCGAACCGCCGCGGGGGGAGCGTTGCGGGCGGTGCGGGTGCTGCGGGCGGTGCGGGCGGGGACGACTTCAAGTGCGACAGTTGCGGCTACCAAACGAACAATAAACGCCATCTCATAAACCACATCCGGGCGTGCGGGTCTCGTGCGGCCGCGGGGCCCGGCCCGGCGCCCGCGCATCCGCGTTGAGCCCGGCGCGGTGGAGCCTCCGCTGCTGCCGAGCGGGCCGGCCCGACCGGGGTAGTGCTGCCTCCTGCCTGAGGCATGTTGTGCTTCCGCGTTTCGTTCGGTGGTCACTCCCCCTCCCCATCGCCCTTGCCCCGTCCTTATCCTCCCTCCCAACTTCGAAACATCCTTAAAGGCCGGGATGTATGTCTATTTAACCATTCCATTATACTGACAGTGGAGATTGTGAGTCCAGTGCTTCTGGGCTGGTCCCACCCTTATAACCACTGTTGAGTTACGGCTCGATGGACATAAAGGCTCTGCATGATAACCTGCAGATCTGCGAGGCGTTCCGTCTTAGCTTGCAGCTGTAACCGCCACCACAGGTTACAGCTGTTTGTAGGCGAGCGTGGGTTCCAGCAGCCGCGTGCCAGCAGGTGGCCATGAAAGACCACATAATCCTCAAAAGAAGAGTCCCTTCCGCCGAAGCCGGCGAGGTCACCGGACCAGCAGCCTGTCTCAGGTGGAGCCAGGCGACGGCTTTTGCTGCTGCTCTACGAACGGGCCGGCTCGACCGGGGTCAGTACCGCGGCCTCGCAGAATACCGGCGTGAAGTAGAGGCATCTTGTGCTTCTGCGTTTCGTTCGGTGATTGAGGCAACCGGTGGTCCACTCCCCCTCCCCATCCCCTTCCACATCCTCCCGCTCCATCTCCTAATACCCTTAAAGGTCGACAACGCACCTGCAGCACCTCCAAAACACTAAAAGCCAGTGACATATTTTTTTTATATTTAATATCGAGTGGGGGGGGGGGGGAGAAGGGTTAGCTACCCCATTTGAAGCCGGAAGACGAATATTATATTTGGGATAAACCTTTTTGTATTTTCGCTGTGTTGTTCGAAGGACTGAGGCGCTGGTCGCTGTACTTGTAAGTGACGATTAGATAAATTGTAAATACAACCTAATGCTATCAGTAATGTAGTTTAATTTTATTAAGCAGATTTCCAGTTAATGTTATACGTCACCCCCACAGTTGGGACGTGGGCCTCCCGCACGCTACAATCGCCACGCTTTGCCACCGGAACGCGCGTAGCCCAGTACCGGACGAATGCTTCATTGCATCATAAGGCATCACATTGCTCCGGTGTTCTATGTGAGCCTGGTACTTTGAGCTGACGAGCCGACACATTGCCGGCACGTTCTAGAAGATTCCAGCGACATCTGCTTCATCAGGCTGTAAATAAATAGCCCACAGCTGGATATAGATAGGCCTTTCCAATATCGAGGATTTACCATAATCGCCATCCTCGGCGCTCGCAGCACCGGACACCTCGCACCTTAGACGCTGCTGCCCGTCATAGCGCATCACATTGCTCCGGTGTTCTATGTGAGCCTGGTCCTTTGAGCTGTAGAGCCAACACATTTGCTGGCACATTCTAGAAGATTCCAGCGACATCTGCTTCATCAGGCTGTAAATAAATAGCCCACAGCTGGATATAGATAGGCCTTTCCAATATCGAGGATTTACCATAATCGCCATCCTCGGCGCTCGCAGCACCGGACACCTCGCACCTTAGACGCTGCTGCCCGTCATAGCGCATCACATTGCTCCGGTGTTCTATGTGAGCCTGGTACTTTGAGCTGACGAGCCGACACATTGCCGGCACGTTCTAGAAGATTCCAGCGACATCTGCTTCATCAGGCTGTAAATAAATAGCCCACAGCTGGATATAGATAGGCCTTTCCAATATCGAGGATTTACCATAATCGCCATCCTCGGCGCTCGCAGCACCGGACACCTCGCACCTTAGACGCTGCTGCCCGTCATAGCGCATCACATTGCTCCGGTGTTCTATGTGAGCCTGGTCCTTTGAGCTGTCGAGCCGACACATTGCTGGCACGTTCTAGAAGATTCCAGCTCAATCCGTATCGGTTGGGAGAACATCTTCACCAGCAGCCTGCTTACTTATTTCTATCTGTTATTGTTTGTGGACGCGGAGGGGGGGTTAGGGTCCGTTCTTATAATCGTAGTTCTTATAATCGACCTTATATTGATTATAAACTGATCCAAAAAACGCATGCCCGATGCGGGGGCAAAGGCCTCTGAAGTATTTGTGTGGGTCTTGGACCCGGCGGGGGTCCGCTGCGCCGCCCCTGAGCGGGTCGCATGCCCGCGAAATAATTATTTTGCTTCTGTGATCGCTTCCCAACAGACGAGCCGCTTGCTCGTTCACAGTAAAAAAAAACAAAACGTGTGTGTGTTTGTGTAATGTACGCACGTAAGTAGTTATACTTCTTTAGCGTAACAAAACAAAAATATATAAAAATTTGATCCCGTGTGTCTGTACTCTTTGTTCGTGAAAAATATACATTAAATGCATTTGATGACGGTTTAATTAAAAAAATATTATTAACTTTAAAAGGCTCTCAATTAAAGTATTTATCAAATAATAATTTATAAGGAAAACAATTAAAAAGAATACATAGCGATAGTTAATCTCAAATCAAACAAAAAAACCCACTTAAAAATGTTTATAATTTAAAAAACCACTTTCATCACGAATACTCACAATAAATGATCATTCACCGCCATATGTAATTTAAAATCGCAGACAAATATATTTTTTCATCTCCACTGATGTAAAACACGTGTATTATTTAGTACATATAGGTAGTATGGAGTCTCCATACACTCCAATAGTGCATAGTCTCCATTATAGTAACCAACTTCATGCTGTTCATTTTAAATGTCGGTGTGCGCGCGCATCGCAATTATTCACTCATAATTTTTCCCAAACGCGCCAAAAGAAGTATAACCTCAAAAAAAGAAAATGTACCTGGAAGAGTTCATTACACAGCGTGTTGGTGTTCTGTCCGGGCGTGCATAAAGCTCACTTAATCGTTGAAATTCCATTTTTTATTGTATTACCTAGAGTAGATCATCTTCCAGGCAAACGTGTGCCATTCTAGGCCTCATCTTCGCCTTCCATCAAGCGAGATTGAGGTCAAACGTAAGCCTATTTTATTAAAAAAAAAAAATTGATTGGGATCCAGAACGTGATGCCACACGTGCTGGCTGCTGCAGCCCGTGGACACCTGCAAACAACTTCAATCGAAGGAGGTTACGGATGCCTTGTCACCCCCGTGGACTTAGATGGGACGCCTTACAGCCCGTGACAGCGTGTTGCCCACTTAAATTGTTAATAGCAATTTTAACTGCCGAATTCGTGAACAAATCTGAGGTTACATGAGAAATAATAAACAATGTTATTTCGAGGACGTATGAAGCCGCACTGGAGCAGCGTGGCGGACCCATCCAGGCTTCAAAACTCTTTCAAAAGTGAAAGGATGTCCTCAGCCCGGGGTCTTATGCGCAGTCACAAAAGATTTCACCAAAATCCCACGCGACATCATTCCCTGTAAAATTCATTTATCGGTGAAAATTAATTCAACATCATTTCATCAGTGTATTAAGTCTCACGAGATTTTCGTGAAATGTTTTGTGGCTTAGCGTATAAGGCCTCATCTCACGTGTCTTTCCTTCCGATCTATCCGAAGTAAAGCCGGCTCGTAAATGTTCGAACACCGGACCTGCACCATTTTTCACATCGAATACATGATTCACTGGTAACCCAGCGTCGGGATAAACGGAACCATGTGACCAGTGACCCTTGCTCACTGGTCATTATTTCCTCTGCAAAATGGTTGCCTGGTAGAGATCGCTTCTAAGCGATAAGGCCGCCAATTGTACCTTTGTGTTTCTTTTTATTTATTAATTTTTCCTATTTTTGCTATTGGTGTACAATAAAGTGTATTTTCATTTAATTTTTTCATGTAAAATAATAACACTGCACGACTTTTTAGTGGTATTTACGAAAAGTGTGTTTGTGAGATGTGGAATTTCATGTGGTATGTGAATATTTACATACACGATGTATATTTTTTGGTTGGTGAAATCGTAAGAACAAAACCTTGCGCTGTCAGAAACGTGGTTTCATTTTCAGCTATTTTTTGAGCTCGTTGTCGATATAAGCATGATGTTATGCGCTTACCAAATTAACGTCTTTGGTTTATTGTACTCGGAAGCTTGCAATCGGTCCACCGCTGGACTCTCTCGTTGGGATAGGACAGTGTGGGTAGGTAGGTGTGGGTCATAGTGTGTTTGTTGAAGTAGTCCGGTAGACACAATTAAAAGAAATGGTTTATAAATAAATGAAAGCACACATTTAATAAGTACTTAATTTAATATATTTAAAATGAAACATTACAAAATTCTCTTACAACTAGTTATTGTCAAAGTTATCAGCATCACATAATTGTTCTTCAACGCCATCTAGCGGAGAGTGGCGGAACTAAAACAATCGAAACCGTCCCAGGCTTGTGTCAAAATGTTGTACTGTTTTTGAGATATATTAACGTCAGCTCGGTCGGTACTTTATCTTGTTCATATAAATGTTGTCTCACGTAAAAATTGTACTTGCAGTTAAAGGAAGGTTAAATAATGTTGAGGTTTCAGTTTAACAAGAAGCGGGCTTGTTGGTGGCGACGCGGCAAACCACCGCTTTCAGGTTGTTGACGGCCTCGTCCTGAATGGCCTGATCGAATTTCTGTGAACAAACAAAATTACATGTTCATGTTCAACGTACGTCCACGTGACGTGACACACACACACACAGAGGCGCTCTCACTCACTCATCTCTACCTTCTCATATACGAACGCTTGTGCGACAAGAACGGAAGAAGAGTCTCTCTGGACTCTTCTTCAATACACAACACAATTGGCAAATTAATAGAAAAAGTTTAAAGTGTATTCCCGGCGACAGTGGACACTATTTGTATAGGTTAGTTTTATTAAAGTGTCGCGCGACTCGCCTCGTTCACTATGATCGTGGGCACGAAGGCCAGAGGCCGCTGCACCGCGTCGGTCTTGTCTCCGTACGAGGCCAGCAGCGCGTCCCCCTGCTCGCCCCCGGCGCAGCGCTTCATTTTGTCCGAGTGTGAGGATTTGTTCACTTGCTCCAAGCACTGGAAGACAGAAGATATGTTACATTGTTATTGCATCCCTTGACTTGTGTGTAGCGGGGAAGCAGTATAAGAAAATTTATTAGAAAGTGAAATATGTTATAACGCGGTAGAGCTGAGCGGCGGCTTTTGCTGCTGCTCGAACGGGTCGGTACCACGGCCTCGCAGAATACCGGCGTGAAGAAGAGGCGTCTTGTGCCTCTGCGTTTCGTTCGGTGAGCGAGGTAACCGGAGGCCCACTGCCCCTCCCCACCCCCTTCCTCATTCCTCCTATCTCCTAAAGCCCGCCTTCGAACCTGCACCCCCCTCCCCCTCTCCCCTTACTATATCCTTTAAGTGATTCTACCTATTCATAAATTTAATGTTTTTAATCAAAATCTGCAACAACTAGCAGTTTAGTTCTAACTTCCTTTGTTACAATATTGACAAGGCGATGCAATCTCCTACAAAATATGTCTATGAAATCACTTGTCCGGTCTCCTTTCTTGAGCCAGCCTTCAGCACAACATGCCCAGAGCCCACCATCTTGGCCTAGATCAGGATTGCCATGGCCAAGTGTTGGAAATCAGGACAAGATGGGTTTATTAGAACAAATTTGCCGGAGCATTGAATAAGCTCACCGTGTCCAAAAATTTGTCGGGACTGCTCTGACCCATGAGGCACATGACCAGCTCCATCTTGTCGGTGTCTAAAAGGCTGCGATCTTTGAGGATACAGGCCTGGATCTGGAAATAAGATAAAATTTACATTGCAATTTACTGTACAAAAAATTACATGTAAATGTGAATCCTTAATCATCTGTGGAGTGCATGTAGAACATAGAAAAGGATTTCATATGCAAATATAGTACAGAGTATAGAAGTTGTATAATAATTTAAAAGGTTGCTGAGTCGGCGTGAAGTAGAGGCATCTTGTGCCTCTGCCTTTCGTTCGGTGCGTGAGGTAACTTGAGGCCCTCACCCCTCCCCATGTCCCTCCTCATCCTCCCTCCCATCTCTCAAATACCCTTAAAGGCCGGCAACCCACCATCAGCACCTCTGGTGTTGCAGATGTACTTGGGCGACGGTAATCACTTACCACCAGGTGAACCGCTTGCTCGTTTGCCGCCTGTCCCATAAAAAAAGGCTCTATACATTTCAAACTGGAACACAACAGCTGCACTGCTGTGCAGCAATGGCAGAATGAGTGAGGTATGGCTATCACCTGTCAAAGCTGCCACACCGCGTTCTTCCCGTGGGTGTCGTTAGAAGCGACTAAGGGAAAAATATTCAATATCTCATCGCAATCCCCGGGAGCAAACTAGGTGAAGAAAACTCCCCTCACCCGTTGCGTTTTTTCTCCCGGCGAGGGGAGTCGTTTATTTATTTACTTATTTATTCTTTATTGCCTTAAGCTTAAGGTTACATACAATGGGCGGACTTAATGCCAAGTGGCATTCTCTACCAGTCAACCCTTGTTATGGTGAAAGGTAGTTGGCAGGTACAAAACAAAGAATTAAAAAAAAAACTCCAATAATAATAAGTTGATAAGTACATATAAATAAACTATATATTTAAATAAATATTTATAACATAAAATAAACAAATACGTATACAAGTATATAAAAGGATACATAAATAAAAATATAATTAAAATCAAAAATAGATAAGCCGAATATTGTCAATGATCTATTATTCTATTAGGTTTATTCGGTTAGGTTTATCTCTTACCTTATTCCCGTAGCATTCGTCCGGTCCGTGCTGACATGTGAATTGCCATTTTCCATCAACTTTATCGTGCTGAAATTAAACGTGTCTCAATTATAGTCTGCATTTGAATAATGCAAGTAAATACTACACAACTCATAACCTCTCTGAAATGGAAGTATTAATTTAATGTGTAGTATTCGCGTGCATTAGAGAAATATTTATATTAACTTCACTGTTTCTCGGATTACTGATGTAAATTAAAAAGTAGGAAAGTAAACGACATACAATTTGGGATTTTTGTTTCATTGTAATGAACTGTATAGCCAGAAAATGATTATCGTTTTTGCCCGCTAGATGGCAATGTAAGAAGATTAATACAATAGTATTGTTTAACTATACGTTTCTGAAAGAATTAATTTCCACCGCTAGATGGCGTCTCAAAATTAAGTCAAAGTTAATTTCATAATCATCGACAACAGATAGTAAGTTAATAAGTAAGACCTGGGCGAACATTTCACGATCGAATCGGAGACGTTCTGGAAAAAGGCCAGGTCCAGAGTGCTCTAAACCGACGTGCGTGCATGCGAAGATAGATGAAAGTGGAAGAAGCCAAAGTCGTATGTCAGGACCGTAGCAAGTGGAAGGAGATTGTCTCTGCCTGTCCCGTTGGGAACGAGGCGTGAATATATACATACATACGTCAACAACAGCTCACCAAATTTAGCCCACGAAAATATCGTGACGGTTAAATTTGGCGAACCGTCGACACCATCCTCCATACGTTCCTAGTTCCACTTCTACACGCTAGAGGGAGCCAGTAGCGCACAACTCACGGTTGCCTTCCCGTACGGGACCAGTTTCACTTTGACCGAGCCCCTGAAGTCGCGCCAGGTCGGCGCCAGCTGCGTGACGATGAAACGCTTGCTGTCCGGGCAGAGGGCCTCGTAGTACACGGCGATTTTGACCTAAGATAAATAGAAAAAAAAAAACCACACGATATGAACGCCATAATGTTCTTTCATACATACATACACTAAACGCTCAGCAGCCGACGTAGAGCTATATCTTGTGACAATGGACTTGAATGACGAGCGACCTGACCATCTGAGGGTAAGAATTTCCATCGAAAAATTCGTTGTCTCACGATGTTCTCCTGCACCGCCGAGCGCGTGATAAATACAGCACTTAGTAAAGTAAAGTAACAGCCTGTAAGTGCCCACTGCTGGGCAAAGGCCTCCTTCTCAAATACTAGTATCAGAGAGGGCCACGCTGCTCCAGTGCGGGTTGGCGAGCTTCACATATCCACAAAATAATATGTTTATTATTTCTCAGACATGCAGGTTTCCTCGCGATGTTTTCCTTCACCGCTGAACACGCGGTAAATACACCACTTAAAATTGCAATCAATTATTTTAGTGGTGCCGGCACCGGGGATCGAGCCCAGGTCACTCGCGCTCTATGGTACTATAAAGTGAGCGCCCTGACCACTAGGCTAGAACGGCTTTAGTATACAGATACAGTATTATTTACGAATTTGAATGTAATCAATTATACACGTGTTCGTTGCCCAATGGTTCCCATTACATACTTATTTATTATTATTATTTATTAATTAGACTTGTACATATTCTCTTTTATTACGCGATAGAGCCGAGCTGGGCTTCTGCAGCGAAACTCTGTTTGAGAGACGATCTATTTCAGTGACTTTGGTGCAAGCCCGAAAAATTCATTGTGTTGTCTTTTCATTCAATTCCGTTTTCCTCCTTGTATTTTGAGTGTCGATTTTTTTTTTATGGTGAAGCGGGCAAACGTGCAATCGGTTCACCTGATGGTAAGTGATTACCGTCGCCCGCGTACATCTGCAACACCAGAGGTGCTGCCGCGGCGTTGCCGGCCTTTAACGGTATTTGGAAGATAGGAGGGAGGATGTGGAGTGGGACGGGGAAGGGGAGTGGGCCTCCGGTTACCTCACTCACCGAACGAAACGCAGAAGCACAAGATGCCTCTACTTCACGCCGGTATTCTGCGAGGCCGTGGTACCAACCCGGTCGAGCCGGCCCATTCGAGCAGCAGAAAAAGCCGCCGCTTGACTCTACTACGTATAAAATATCTATAAACTCTTGAAGAGTCTCGAGACCGAAGATCGCCAACTGTCTACTGTCGATATGACACGCCTTCCAAGCAACGCAACACGTCTTCCAAATTAGAGACGATAAACATTGACCGGCCAAAAGTTATACAAACTGTTGCCATAAGGTGAGACCGAGTTCGCGATTAGAGGAAAAAAATATTTTATTCATAGACACATACCTTGTTGTCGTCCTTCTTGGTCTTGGCGAGCGCGCCGCACAATATGGCCGCCACACAAACGAAGAGCAGTGTACGCATTTTGTTCTGTAACAAAATATGGGAAATAAAAATTAGTTTCACCTTTTTCGGGTGTTGGGAACCCCATAACATGAACGTGGGATTCGGATCAAGGAAGATTCGGATGCATTATATGCTGTCGGACGGTCGCCAGAATCTCGCAGCCAGAAGTTATCCCGTACATGTGAGTTGGGCATTTAAGGAATATATTTATTGAAAAGTGACAAGATGCAAAGGAAAAACAAAAAAAACGAATGCATGGTCTCTACCTGCGGGTTAGAATTAAAATAGTAAAGCTCGAACGTGAAACTCGTAGAGTAAACGGATGGCTAGCGTCACAAAAAGTGAAACACTACGGCGACGCTTCACTGATACCTTTGGCTGGGTGCCGTTCGTGTTCATTATACCCCTTCTGCGATCGTCTGTTAGCAATGCCGCCCTCGTTTCACCATTTGTGACGCGTCCATTTCTCCGCCGCGAAGAAAGAAGTTTCACTTCAATGAACTCATTGAAAGCTTTCTCCATCTAATTGTGCAAATTTGTCACACGCCGATTTCTTAACGACTAAGAAATTGCTCCATTAATCACTAAGTATGAAGTTAACCGTCGTGTCACCAGCTGAACTGAGAAGAAATGCATGCAATGGGAAAATTCGCATAGTTTTTATCGATCACATTGTTAAAGGAAAATCTTTAGAATTCTTTTTTTTTTATGGGAAATCAAGCGAGCCGCCGCCCGTTCGCCCCCCCGCGAACAAGCTGAGCTACTTGGTGTTAATTGATTACCGATTTACGCGTTACCACGAGATGCCGCGCCGATGGTCCGGCACGACTAGCATCATATGTCAATGTTAAGAATCGTGTTATGTTCCATTCTGTTCGCGGGACCCGCAGAGCGTGCCCCACTCACGCTTGGCCGGTCTATTATTTGTTTGTTTCTTTAACTTCCGAGTTTGCATTACAAGCACATATAGTTTGACGCTCTATACGGAACCCTACAAAGTGTGTAAATTGTATTTTTAATAAGAAATAAAAATAGTTCAAACATATTTGTGGGAATATTGTTGTCTATGGTTACACTTTCTTCTTACCGGTGTCATGTATCGTGGGTGTAGTAAGTTACAATAAATGTCTATAAATTTAAATATTGTCTTACCTACTCTATGAGTGATAACTGCTACTTAATCTTTGTGATAATTACTCTAGGAGTTCATATCGAATATACAGCATCAAGTTAAATGCAACATGGAATATCTCAGATGAGGCTGCAGAGTTTTTAATGAGTTTTAGAGGGTGATCGGAGAGCTTTTGGGGTTAGTAAAGTCGCTTTTGCTTTGCCCCACGCCTGGCGAGCGGGTCAGTGATATTTTTATTGCCCTCCGTGGACTGAGTGTAACTACGGGCCCACGGGACGAGACGGGATAGTAGATACTATTGATTTTTTATAAAGGTAGAAGTACAGATGTTAGACTTTATGATCGTTAAACGTCTTCTACGACAATCATGACCAGATAGAGCCAAGCGGTGGTATTTGCCGCTGCTCGAATGTGTCTCGGCTCGACCGGATAAGTACCACGGCCTCTCAGAATACCGCCGTGAAGCAGAGGCATCTTGTGCTTCTGCTTTTCGTTCGCCGACAGAGGCCATCCAGCCATCTCTCCTCCGCCTCATATCCGCGCCGGTAACGCACCTGCAGCACCTCCGATGTTGCAGGTGTACGCGGGCGACGGTAATCACTTACCATCAGATTAACCGATAGCTCGTTTGCCGCCTTTCCCATAAAAAAAAAAAAATAGGGTTGGCGCTATTGTTAAACTTCGATCACCATCATTTACTACAATCGCACGGAATTTAATGTAATCTTATACATATTGTGCTATTGTATTGGTGCAGGTGGCAGCTTTCAAGTCTTTGCTTTTAGACGGCGGCCAGGTCATGTTTGTGTCAACTTCGAAAGTCCTAACAGTAAAGCTAGGAACAGTTTTACATATAAAAAGCTGGCCAACTGACCTTACAAATCTGACGTTTGGTCCAAGTTATAAGAGATATTACTTCGCGAATCTTCTTACTATACTTTATTTGCTCTAGTCTTGGTGCCATAGGACTAAATCGCACCATTGGTTGACGACCCGCCAGGCCAGGTGTTCTTGCCCTGCGGAGGGCGTCTCCACATCGATGAATTTAATCAGGTCTTGTATATATGTAAAGACCCAAAGGAACTATCGTAGTGCGATAATAAATTTTAAGCCATTGAAAAAAAGTTATAAATTTAACAATGAATTCACGTAAATCTTCTTTCCATACTTTATTTTTCCGGTCTCGGCGCCGCAGGGCTATATCGCAAAGGTGTTCGACCATTTGTCTGTGTCAATGTGCCATTGAAACAATATTCGGATATAAATCCAATCCAGGTTGAAAACGTCTTCATGTATATCGACGGTAGGAAAACAAACGTGAGGAAACCTGCACCTCTGAGAAATAATGAAGAATATTACTTCGTGGATATATGAAGCCCGCCAACCCGCACTGGAGCAGCGTGGCGAGCCGTTCCCGGCTCCAAAACCCTCTCAGATATTTGAGAAAGAAACCTCTCCCGAGCAGTGAGCACTTATAGGCTGCTACTTTTTTTGTCGACGGCAAAAGAATAGACAAGTCTTACGGAAGACAGTTATAAACTGATCTCATCAAAACGTATTCACAAGCACTTGGGCCATGATACCCGACTGTATTATATATACACCTCACCCATGTAATACAATTAGATACACATCCAACACTTCGCTTCCAAGTTCGCGCCATGAGAAGTAACCGAAAGTAGAAATCGCTTTATTTCTGTTACACGTACCAGCCCCTGTGGGTATAAAATTACGCAGAGTTTGCTCTAACAGTACATTGATGGGATTCGAAAACACTGACATTTGCTTTCTCCGCGCAAATCGCCATGTTAATGATTTCGTTTCACATGTTGTAAAGAAGTGACGGCGGCCATGTTTGTTTTCTATTTTATTTCAAACATACCGCGGCCCCTGTTGTTACTTATTTTCGAATTAGCAGTCTGTAAGTGCCCACGGCTGTGCAAAGGCCTCCTTCTCAAATATCCGAGAGAGTTTTTTGACGTGGTAGAGCCAAGCGGCGGCTTTTGCTGGTGCTCTAAGGTGCCGGCTCGACCTCGGATTGGTACCACGACCTCGCAAAATACCGGCGTGAAGTAGAAGCATCATGTGGTGCTGCGTTCCGTTCGGTGAGTGAAGTAACCGGAGGGCCTCAACGCTTTCTCATCCCCCTTCTCATACTCCCTCAAATACTCTTAAAGGCCGGCAACATACCTTCAGTACCTCTGGTGTTGCAGATGTACGTGGGCGACTGTTATTACTTACCATCAGGTTTCCAGGTAACAAAAAAAAAGTTTCGCAACCGGAAAGGGCCCGTCACGCTATTCCATTTCTTCGTTATGCAGGTTTCATCAAGATGTTTTCCTTCACCGCCAAGCACGTATTAAATTCAGCATCTTTAGAGATCGACCCCCGGCAACGGGGATCGAACCCAGGTCACACGCGCTCTATGAAACTAAAGCGAATGATGCCCTGACCACTAGTACACCTGGGCTCTTAGACTACCACGGCTGTACTGGCCCCTAAACCATCGGAAAATAACCCATCACCAGTCGGCTGTCTTGTTTTGTTTGCTGCACCACATGCAGGAGAGGTTGTTGGTTGGAGAAATTATTTCGAAAAAAAAAAAACAAAAGGTTTTTTGGACATGCAGTTCTTAGCTATGTTTATTGTTTCAAGTTTGTAACGAACAGACTTTAGTGAAAACGCGATAAATAACAATAATAAAATAAAAAAGCAATACAAAGTAAAAAAAAACTGAACCTGTTATTCAGTATTAAAAATGAAGTACAGTTAAATACGTCTAAAATGTTATTGCCTATTTATTGAGGCAGAAAGATACGAAAGTCCTCTGACCTCGCACGACTTATCCGGCAAAATAAAAAAAAAGTACGTTTCGGTTGCAACTGGTTTACGGTTTAGCGACGCTCAGATTAAAAAGGCACACAGTAGTGGTGTGACATTCGCTTTTACCTTTCTGGGGTTATCGATAATGCAAAAACTATGCTAATATTGTAGATTGTTAGTTTAAGTATATGCGTGAAATATTCTCGGGAACTACTGAGTTGATTTTAAAAATTCTCTCACCGTTTATTGTGTTGTATCGACGTAAAAAAATCTGCCACACACTTTCTTTTCGTGGATGTCGTAAGAGGGGCCCAAGGGAAATGTTTTGCAAATCGCAATAGCTACCGACAGACAGATAACCATCTCGAAAATATCAGACCGTAGAAGGGCACCGGCGTCTAGGGTGCGAGGTGTCTGGTGCTGTGATCCACTTCAAATCTAAATCTTTACACTTATAGCCGCATCGTTCTAGAAAGTTTCGTAATATTCGATATTAATATTAGAATTAGTTAAAGGAAAATGAAGGAATAAAGTGACAGGAATGTTATTTTAGAAATATAACAATATTACATATCAAGTCCGCGCGAAGCCGGCGCAGTTCGCTAGTGTATAATAATCGAAGTAAATTGAAGACCGACGCTTCTGCGTTTCGTTCGGTGAGTGAGGTATCCGGAGGTCCACTCTCCCTCCCCATCCTCCCTTCCATCTCTCAATTACCCTTAAAGGCCGGCAACTCACTTTCAGCACCTCAGATGTTGCAGATGTACGTGGGCGAAGGAAATCACTTGCCATCTGTTGAGCGGCTTGCTCGTATGCAGGCTTTCCTATAAAAAAATAAAATCGACCGTCAGAGGTCCAGTAATTAGGTAATTTCGAGCCAACCCACTGTTCACCAAAGCATATTTGGAACAATATGACAAGATGCAAGCGTGTCGCCGTGTTTGCGACGAAGTGGTACAGATCCGTCACCTGAAACTTACAACGAAATCGGGTGACGACTGATGATGAATGACAAGCCTAAGGAACTACAGACGAGGCACTAAGTAATCGTCTGCGACTACGGGTAACACTGGACAACCGCGTAGGTTAGTGGTTGGTGGTGGTAGACCATGGTCCAGTGTATCGAAGCGAGAAGTCGATAGATGGTGTCTCAGGACAGTACTCGTACTCCATCGTCTATGGCGTTGGCGAGGTCTATATTCAGGATTGTATGACATTAGTTACGTAAATAATCATTATTGTAAAAGTATAGCAGGTGCTGTGTGTTTGCAGTTCATGATTTCAACTGTAATTGTTGACAAAAACTGCTTCTAATATTTATCGATTCGCCGATATATCGAACATCAAGTACAGTGGGACATCACTAAATCGTTTTAATGCATTGTTTATTCAACGATTTCGTGACTAGATTGCGAAACGTGTTTACATATATATGCGGCATAACTGTAATACTGTCACTATACAAAAAAGTGTCCATCTGTGATTTTAAAATTTTTTATGTTGCCATTTATTTTTTTTATTTGTTTAGGAACACTTTTTAATATTACCTTCTGCAGCACCGACTTCACATCTATGCCATCAAAAAACGCAGACATTCATCACTTATTGCGAATTGAAATTAATAGAATGAAAAGTTCTATGAAAGTTTCTTCGGGTCATTACACATATACAGGACGTAAATATTGCGGGCCTCCCGCTCGCGAGTCTCTACCGCTGAAGCTCTAAAGGCCACTAGGCCAACAGCATATCTACCGTGGGGTGGGTTTAGTCGGTCCGGCAACTTCAATGCTGATCCCGACACAATCAGTCCCCCGGTGACGGTGACGGGTAGGTGCGAGAACCTTTCTCCCACGTTAAACTACAAAAAAAAAACCGCGGAACATCTATTCTTAAAGATCCCGAACTTGCGGTCCTTCTGTTCGCGTGTCACTAACGCCGAAATTGTAAAGGTCCACCCACCGGGCCAACAGCGTATCTAGCGTGGGCGGCTCTAGTAGGTCCAACATCTTCAATGTTGATCCCGACACGACCAGTCACCGCCTCCGGTGATTGGTAGGCGGTTGTATATGAGAGCCATCTTAGCCACAAGGACACATCTTTTTTGGTTCGTTGTTTTTGTTTGTTGATACAAACGCGTGATGCGTACGCGACACAGTAGAAAGGTTAAATTTAGATCAAAGAGATGAGAGAGTATTGCATTGGAACATCTGACATAAAGAAGCATTGTTTTTTTTTAATCCAGGAAATAAACGATCCTTTTTTAAATTATGACATCACAATAATTGTAATGTTAATTGCCGGTAATTCCCCTGCAATGCTTTGCTTATAACGAATAAATAATCGGTGATATAACGAGCTGAGTCATACGACTTTAGATCAGCCGTGTTTTTTGTTTTAGTCTGTTTGGGTGTATATTTCTGGTTGTTAGGGCGTCACGCAAAAACTACTGGACCGGTCCTGATCAGCGTACGTACCTTTATTAACCTAAATTTTAACGTACTGTTTTGGAATGAGCTTCCTCTGACGGAGAAGAATCCGTATATATAGGTGTCCCTCTTTTTTTTTTTTTTTTTTTTAATATTACAATACAAGTTTTAGAAACGGCTCGGGAGCGATCAACTGATTCCAAAGGGTTATTATCAATCCATGTATTACATTATATTATAATAACACTACAATTATTTTAAAGTGATTGACAGAAACACTTTGTGCACTTGCTGGTATTTTGTGGTACGAACGTATAAGTTGGGCCGCGATGTACTCACTGCGGCTCACATCGTTCGATAGAAAGCGTACGACTCTAATTGAAAACACCGACACTATTAATACGACCAATAAAACGGGATTATTGTAATGGCCATACTTAGATATATATACGTGTGTTAAACACGGATAAAATCGTGGGCAAAAACTGGTTTCTAATAAAATTGCTGTTTGCCTGATGATCTGAGGTTCGAAGAATTATTTCGTCCCTTTTTGTACCAAAATGTCTCGTACGAATATAGGATTTAATGCGTCTCCTAGATAGAATGGTTAGAAAATACAAAAAAATTGGGCGCGGACATACTTTCAACTAAAATTCGGAGCTTAGAACTGAAAATACACACGAATTTATAGGAGACAATCGTAGGTTACTTAATTATTGGATTTGTCACTTAATATTGTTGTCTAGTTATATAGCTTCTTATACGAGTGAGTACTCGTAATGTAATTTTAGATAACTAATAGATGTGAATGATAATAATATTCATTTAACTGTACTAGACTGTATCTACTGGCTTTCCGTGGTTGTCTTTAACTACGGTGGCATCATGCCTTTTTCCTAAATATTAAAAAAAAAAGATTTTTTTTCTTATGTTTTAACCTTGTTGGTAATCCTTAGTAAATAAATAAATAAAGAGCGTTTACGCTTCAAGGCTTTTTAAATCGAACTTTGTGTGATGTGAACTTTGTGAATGGGAAAACTTAAAGTTCCAAGGAGGACCTCTTAAAATTGAAATTAAGTGACTTTGGACAGAATTTTTGTTTGGACATATCCTATGATATTTTGGAGTGAGAGTGAAAAAATAAAATACCGACCTTTTTGCACACCCTAATATACATATATGTATTTATATATATGAATTGAAAAAACACATAAATACGGATTACACATAAAAATAAATTACAAAATAATCTCAAAACACTCTTTAAAGTGCAGTTGGCTACGCCACGGGCAACACTCGACGGATGTGACGTCATGACGGGCGGTGAGCGGAGCCGGGGGGGCGGCGGCCATCTTGCATTGCAACCGCGGGAGCGGGAAGAACGACACGCGCTCGAAAGAATATTACAAAAATTACTTGTAACTTGTGTAAAACCATTAAACCTTTATAATTCAGTCCACTTATTTAAATATTGCTCTAAGAACCATCGGAACAGTAAAAACAGTATAAACATAATTTTAGTAGCAATTCGCGAAACAAGTTAGTAGAAAACATTTGTAAGTTTTTAATAGTTTTTTCTTTTTATGGCAAAGGCGGCAAAGGAATAAGCTGCCCACCTGACGGTAAGTGATAACCGTCGCTCGCGTACATCTGCAACACCAGAGCTGCAGATGGGTTGCCGGCTTTTTAGGGTATCTGGGAGATGGGAGGGAGGATGAGGAAGTGGGAGTGGGCCACCGGTTACCTCACTCACCGAACGAAACGCAGAAGCACAAGATGCCTCTACCTCTCACCGGTATTCTGCGAGGCCGCGGTACCAATGCGATCGAGCCGGCCCATTCGTGCAGTGCCTTGAGTGGACGCAAACACGGAGGCACTCGCTCGTCTCTACCTTCCCATATCCGATGTAACGAATGTGAAGGAAGGGTCAGAGACACGGCACGTACCATATACACAACCAGACCGGAATACTGCTGCTGGGATTCGAACCCACGGCCTCGGCAGTCAGGTGCACGCTAACGTGGCAGCCGCAGAGAATTAAAAAAAAAAACAACAAAACGTGAACGTACCCGTTGGAGCATCACGAGGAATCTCAAAGCAGTTCTTCTGGGAGCGATCTTTCGCAACATTGTTCTTAAGACTAATTATAAATAAGTTTTTTATCGGTTAAAAGTCACACGAGCACTGGAACAGAAGCGTGATATGAATACAACGCGCGGGATATCTCGTCTTACTCTGACCCGGCACATTATCGTGACTATTAACTATATACATATATGCATAGTAGTTTCATTCGGCCGTGGTAGCCTAGTGGTCAGGGCGCTCGCTTTTAGTTTCACAGGGCGCGAAAGACCTGGGTTCGTATTCAACACGTGCTCGGCGAGGAAGGAAAACATCGTGAGCATGTCTTTCGAGGATGACTGAAGCATCGTAGCGCGCCCTTCAGGGCGCCAAAACCCTCTCAGATATTTGAGAAAGGAGACCATTGCCCAGCAGTGGGCACTTACAGGCTGCTACTTCACTTACTTTTAGTAATTATAAATACATGCTCTCAGCCGCAACTCTGTCTCAACTTAACAAGGACATCAGCGATTTTAAAAGAATGCTAGCAATGCTATTTAACTAACATTACTAATATTCCTGTTAACCCTCCAACTAACCATTAGAGCTTGTGTTTGGAGTGGTTCACGACAACAGTCGAATGGTGGGCTCGAACCTGCGACGTCATGTTTCGCAGTCCGCAGCAGCAGCAGGCTATTGGCGCTTTTGAATTGTAGCTATACAATAACCAATAGAGAATAAGAAAATCAAGAAGCACTAACGCTCTTGTCACCAGCGTAGACTACTTTATCATTTCAGCCTACCACAAGTCCACTGCTGAACATAGGCCTCCCCCAAAGATTGCCATAAAGCTCGGTCCTGCGCCACCTGCATCCATCGACTTCCCGCAACACTGCGCAGGTCGTCACTCCATCTTGTGGGGGGGATGTGCCTCCCTATTCCTCTCCTTTTCCCTTCCATCTCCCAAATATCCTTAAAGACCGGCAACGCACCTGCGGCATCTATGTTGTTGCAGATGTATGTGAGCGACGGTAAGCACTTACCATCAGGTGAACCGCTTGCTCGTTTGCCGTCTTTTCCATAAAAAAAAAAAGTCAAAAGTGTATTGGAACGACGACAAGGGGTGTAGAAAAATTGTTTAATTTCAATGTATTTAATCATTGCCAGGTCGTTTTCGCCGTGAACCGATTACAGCGCCGATGGTAACATAATCTCTTATTACCGAAGCGCTATCGGAAGCGCACACGTAGTAGGTAACAAAGGTAATACGATAGAATTGTGCAACACACACTGGTAAGGTGACACCTTTAACCGCATGTCTATTCTTTGCCCGCGTGAAGCCGCCAATGATAAAAATATGTTTGCTTATTTTCAAGTATAAATATTTAAAAAATACACACATCAAAAAGTCTAAGCGACATGTACTAATTTGAATTTTAGGATGGTTTTCACATTATAACGTTGTATTTTATTTTTAAAATATTATTTTTAGGGTCCTATGATGTAAAACTAACAGCTGTTGTCTTTATAAGTTCTTTTAATAACATAAAATTAAATGAAAGAATTTGTTTGAATTTAAGTGCGTTTTATTGCTACGTTTAGTCTTGATTTTATAATTTTACCAACCACTTAAATAAAGAAGCGACAAAATTGAATTGTTAGCGACGTCATTTGAGGGAAAATTAACTGTAAAGAGCTGTAGGGATGTTGCAAGCGGAAAGTAATCAATCTCAGGTATCTCGGCATTTTGGCAGACCAGACCAGACCTCTTTTTTGTGGGGACCTGACCAGACCTCATTAAATATATGACGTGCTATAACCCTTCCAAACCCGGTGAGGGCTGAATCACTGTTCGCTGTTTTTTTTTTTATTGGAAAGGCGGCTGCAAACGTGCAAGCGGCTCACGTGATGGTAAGTGATTACCGACGCCTACGTACATCTGCAACACCAGAGCTGCAGATGGGTTGCCGGCTTTTTAGGGTATCTGGGAGATGGGAGGGAGGATGAGGAAGTGGGAGTGGGCCACCGGTTACCTCACTCACCGAACGAAACGCAGAAGCACAAGATGCCTCTACCTCTCACCGGTATTCTGCGAGGCCGCGGTACCAATGCGATCGAGCCGGCCCATTCGTGCAGTGCCTTGAGTGGACGCAAACACGGAGGCACTCGCTCGTCTCTACCTTCCCATATCCGATGTAACGAATGTGAAGGAAGGGTCAGAGACACGGCACGTACCATATACACAACCAGACCGGAATACTGCTGCTGGGATTCGAACCCACGGCCTCGGCAGTCAGGTGCACGCTAACGTGGCAGCCGCAGAATTAAAAAAAAAAAACAACAAAACGTGAACGTACCCGTTGGAGCATCACGAGGAATCTCAAAGCAGTTCTTCTGGGGCGATCTTTCGCAACATTGTTCTTAAGACTAATTATAAATAAGTTTTTTATCGGTTAAAAGTCACACGAGCACTGGAACAGAAGCGTGATATGAATACAACGCGCGGGATATCTCGTCTTACTCTGACCCGGCACATTATCGTGACTATTAACTATATACATATATGCATAGTAGTTTCATTCGGCCGTGGTAGCCTAGTGGTCAGGGCGCTCGCTTTTAGTTTCACAGGGCGCGAAAGACCTGGGTTCGTATTCAACACGTGCTCGGCGAGGAAGGAAAACATCGTGAGCATGTCTTTCGAGGATGACTGAAGCATCGTAGCGCGCCCTTCAGGGCGCCAAAACCCTCTCAGATATTTGAGAAAGGAGACCATTGCCCAGCAGTGGGCACTTACAGGCTGCTACTTCACTTACTTTTAGTAATTATAAATACATGCTCTCAGCCGCAACTCTGTCTCAACTTAACAAGGACATCAGCGATTTTAAAGAATGCTAGCAATGCTATTTAACTAACATTACTAATATTCCTGTTAACCCTCCAACTAACCATTAGAGCTTGTGTTTGGAGTGGTTCACGACAACAGTCGAATGGTGGGCTCGAACCTGCGACGTCATGTTTCGCAGTCCGCAGCAGCAGCAGGCTATTGGCGCTTTTGAATTGTAGCTATACAATAACCAATAGAGAATAAGAAAATCAAGAAGCACTAACGCTCTTGTCACCAGCGTAGACTACTTTATCATTTCAGCCTACCACAAGTCCACTGCTGAACATAGGCCTCCCCCAAAGATTGCCATAAAGCTCGGTCCTGCGCCACCTGCATCCATCGACTTCCCGCAACACTGCGCAGGTCGTCACTCCATCTTGTGGGGGGGATGTGCCTCCCTATTCCTCTCCTTTTCCCTTCCATCTCCCAAATATCCTTAAAGACCGGCAACGCACCTGCAGCATCTATGTTGTTGCAGATGTATGTGAGCGACAGTAGCACTTACCATCAGGTGAACCGCTTGCTCGTTTGCCGTCTTTTCCATAAAAAAAGTCAAAAGTGTATTGGAACGACGACAAGGGGTGTAGAAAAATTGTTTAATTTCAATGTATTTAATCATTGCCAGGTCGTTTTCGCCGTGAACCGATTACAGCGCCGATGGTAACATAATCTCTTATTACCGAAGCGCTATCGGAAGCGCACACGTAGTAGGTAACAAAGGTAATACGATAGAATTGTGCAACACACACTGGTAAGGTGACACCTTTAACCGCATGTCTATTCTTTGCCCGCGTGAAGCCGCCAATGATAAAAATATGTTTGCTTATTTTCAAGTATAAATATTTAAAAAATACACACATCAAAAAAGTCTAAGCGACATGTACTAATTTGAATTTTAGGATGGTTTTTCACATTATAACGTTGTATTTTATTTTTAAAATATTATTTTTAGGGTCCTATGATGTAAAACTAACAGCTGTTGTCTTTATAAGTTCTTTTAATAACATAAAATTAAATGAAAGGGAATTTGTTTGAATTTAAGTGCGTTTTTATTGCTACGTTTAGTCTTGATTTTATAATTTTACCAACCACTTAAATAAAGAAGCGACAAAATTGAATTGTTAGCGACGTCATTTGAGGGAAAATTAACTGTAAAGAGCTGTAGGGATGTTGCAAGCGGAAAGTAATCAATCTCAGGTATCTCGGCATTTTGGCAGACCAGACCAGACCTCTTTTTTGTGGGGACCTGACCAGACCTCATTAAATATATGACGTGCTATAACCCTTCCAAACCCGGTGAGGGCTGAATCACTGTTCGCTGTTTTTTTTTTTATTGGAAAGGCGGCTGCAAACGTGCAAGCGGCTCACGTGATGGTAAGTGATTACCGACGCCTACGTACATCTGCAACACCAGAGGAGATGCAGGTGCGTTGCCGGGCTTTAAAGATATTTAGGAAGACGGGAGGCAGAAGAGGCAGGGCGGGGAAGGGGAGGTGGCCTCCGGTTACCTTATTCTTAAACGAAACGCAGACGCATAAGATGCGCCTACTTCACGCCGGTATTCTGCGCGGGTCGTGGTACCAACCCGGTCGAGCCGGCCCATTCGATTAGTATAGGAAAAGCCACCTCTTGTCTCTACCATGTTAAAAAATTAGGTTAGTCAGTTTGTACGCCACTGCCGGGACAAAACGGAGAGGCAGCCGCCATGAGTGGGGATTTATTTAAAGTTTATTTATCGACGCGAATTTTCCCAGTTTTCAAACTTCACATCACCGGTAGAATGCCTCGATGAGTATGCATGATGACTTCAAAATGAGATTTGCTTTGATATTCTGACGATGGAAATACCACCATGGATCATGATACCATTTGATGAAACGGAAGTGGACCATGTGATATTACAAAGAGGAGCTATTCGAGCTTGATGAATTAGATTATTTAGTCCGCCAAGTTTGTGCACCAGTGACGGCACAACAGGGAGAGACAGCCGCTGTCACATGGGGCGGGGTTTAAATAAAGTTTATTAACCTAACAGTAAAGACGATAACGCAAGCTTAGGTTTCTCCCGATAAAGTAAAAGGTCAGACTATTCTTTGTGGTCTTTGACCTGGCGCTAAGATAATCAATAACGAGGGATACATGTTATTATAATGTATTAATATGATACCTACTGTTCGTGGGTTTAATGATAATGTTTATTAAGTGTTGTCAGCGCATTTATTTAGTAATACGATTTAAAAAAAAAACCCTATAAATAGTTTCAATGGTATTATTAAGGTGCTGTACGACACAAAGATTGACTTAAATTTTGAGGATTGTACCTATGTATATATTACTGTTTTAACGTTAGAGCAAAAACCTACAACAAAAAAAGAACAACACGTTTTTTGTGTTGTGTTAAAAAGCTGCACTAACCTAACTTTTTGTTTATTGTTTTTAATTTAATCATTTCTTGTATTTAAGCGAACACTTCACGTTGGAAATGAAACGGCTATTAACGGATTCCATCGAAATATCATTTTGATCCGTAAATTAATAAATAAAAGCTGAAGGTAGCCCGAGATAACTAGGACACATGGACGCCTGCTGTAAACCAATCGAAACGGGGGGAATATAAAAACAAAATTAAACGGTATAGATTGCGCAAATAGTAGTTCTCATTATATGTCCTCAAACGATTTCAAACGTGGTAGAGCCAAGCGGCGGCTTGCTGCTCCTCGAATGGGCCGGCTCGACCGGATTGGTACCACGGCGTCGCAGAATACCGGCGTGAAGTAGAGGCATCTTGTGCTTCTGCGTTTCGTTCGGTGAGTGAGGTAACCGGAGGCCCTCATCCCCTTCCCGTCCCCCTCCTCATACTCCCTCCCATCTCCCTAATACCCTTCAAGGCCGGCAACGCATCTGCGGGACCTCTGGTGTTGCAGATGTACGCGGGAGACGGTAATCACTTACCATCAGGTGAGCCGCTTGCTCGTATGCCGCCTTTCCCATAAAAAAAAGTCCAATGTGGGTTAAAAATTTTCCATACCTTATAACTAAATGCCGGTTCCTCCGGGCTTCGATCCTGCGGTGACTAATTTCGTCCGGAGTAGAACTCCTAATTGAGACAAACGTCTCTGTCAAATTTCCCGTTCACATCCCCGTTCAATCCATAAAGCGTGATTTATTTATATATATATAGAACATCAGCTGCACATGTATTGTTATATTTTCATATAGATAAATTCGTGGAGTAAGGGTTCCGATGTATGCGCCATTGTAGACACACATCATTACAAAATAACACCGAGAAAATTAAAAAAAAAACATAATGGGTGATTGAACGTCAAACGAAAATTTCACATTAAAACGTGCACTTCTGATATCATAAGGAACATTTTTATAAAAGTTTTAACTCAAAATCAGTCAAATGATCTAACATACACATATATTGTAACGAATGCCCGATAATGTCTTTTCGACTCTTACGATTATGATGATATTAATTTAACCCTAATGGGAAAGGCAAAGGACTTTAGTCCATACAGCCAGGTCTGATGCACGTCTACTCTGTTCGAGCTGCAAAATGCGACTCTCCGACTCTTACGTCTTCGAATGGCAAGTCAAAAGAAATAATGTTTTATAAATTACCAGCCGATGCTAACGTAATTCTTCGATAGGTAAATAAGGGTGGCTGTACACTAAAACGAAACAATAAAAATTAAATACCGTTTCGGGAATATTCTGGAGTAGTAGAAAATGAAAAGACGAATGAAATTCGGGACTATACAATGAGCACTGGAGCGCGCCAAGGACACTTCAGTGTTGAAGTGAGTGGAAGAGGAAGATCACGAAGAAAAGGAAGAGACAATCGAAGAAAACAAGAGACAAAGGAAGAAACGACTGACGATTGGTTATCATCAGGAAGACCCGTGGACGATCACGTGCGAGGGACAGCGCATCAAGAAGAAACTCTGCTTACAGGGAGTACAAAGGGTTGTAAGTGTTAAAAATAAATAGAAGTTTTAGAAACCGGCCTTTTTACCCCAATCTCGCAACCAGTAGCTCGCAACAATATATACAAATCATTTCATATATAGATTAGTTATTCTCAACGTATAATTAATTATATCGACGTGTTATTATTTAAAAGTCATCATCGAACATCGATATTAAGTTCCGTGTTCTATAATTAAAGAACTAAACTAAATTACAAGGACAAGTTTTTTTTTTATGCGAAACGCGGCAAACGAGCAAGCGGTTCATCTGATGGCAAGTGAATACCGTCGCCCACGTACATCTGCGACATTAGAGAGGCTGCAGGTGCGTTGCCGGCCTTCAATGATATATGGGAGTTGGAAGGGATGAGGATGGGGATGGGGGTGGGGTGGGCCTCCCCAGTTACCTCATTCAACGAACGCTATTCTGCGAGGTCGCGGTACTACCCCGGTCGTGTCGGCCTAATCGAGCAGCGGCTAAAGCCACCGCTCGGTTCTGCCACATTAAAAGTTTACTAATTGTTAAACAATAAACAGATAGGCGTGAATTATTACAGCACGTTGAGATTTTTGATAAAAATATCGCATGGCCGCAAATAAATGTTAATTTTCTTCGTAAATAAGAAATGTTCCATGTTTCTTACCGCATAATCAGTCTGGGACCGAAATTCCCGTTTCATTTCTTTTAGATAAGTTTGTATAACCAGAATTATAAGCGAATGGTGTATGTACGGTGTATGTGTTCAATTGGCTCGCGTATCAGATGTTTTATTAAAAATTATTTATAAATAAATTGTACATACTCGCATGTGTATAATAATTTATAAATTTTAAACATTTTAAAACTAAACTTTAATCTACAAAAAAAACGACACTATAGATGAACAAGACGATAACCGTAAAGTAATCAGAATGTACTTCGGCAGCTGGGCATGGACAATAAAACCGGTTGTGTCTAGAATCGTTGACATTAAGGCGCGCGCGTATCTCTAAATCAACATAATGTGCAATCTTCGAGCGTCTAGAGTGACTGAGCCATAAGAATATGCATACTGATCAATTCTCTGATTATTTTTTAAAACCAATAGAATATTCAGACTTTTTATTATAAGATTCATTACAGCAAGCAAAGACGAAGCTCTGCTTGTTGAGATCTGATTTGAAATAAGATGCCTTTGCTACAGATTGATGCGCTTTCATACAGTCTTTATACGGAAATCTACCAGAACCAATATACAATAAATAGGGCACTTCCGGTACCAATATTGTTTAATTAAAATAAATGAATGTGAAATTATTTAATATTGTTTAATTTTGTTAACGGAAATAGTCTTTGACGGAGATTATAATACTTAAATATATAATTACATAATTACATTTTATTTAAAACTGAACAAAATAAAGGTGTAATTATAATTGTGTAAAACTAATCAGACAAATTATTATATTTATACATATAAATGAGATTAGGCGGATGTACCACTGCCATTTACATTGGATGACATATCTCATGACGCAACTGAACTAAATTATTCGACGCAAAATACAATACCAAAGACAGAAAAAGAATAACCACTTCTATTGTGATATAAACATAAATCAAAATCTATAATTTCGTTTGCGGCTCTAAAGCTCTTCTTAAAGATCCCTAATTGTGGGCCTTCTGCTCGCGAGGCTCTACACCGCCGAAGCTGTCAAGGTCACCGAACGGCGTATCTACCGTGGGGGGGTTTTAGTCGGTCCAACAGCTTCTATGTCGATCCCGACACAACCAGTCACCGCCTTCGGTGATTGGTAGGTGTTAGCGCCTTTCGCCCAGGTAAAAAAAAATATCTTAGAGAGTGGATTTAATAACTAAACTAATCAAATAACAAGAAATGAAACAGTAGTCAATAAGATAAAAAGCGAAAACAAAAAGAAAGGTAGATATATAGAGCAAATTCAATGCTGTCGGCATCGGGGTTTGAAGCCAGCTCACTCGTTTACTATAAGTTGAAGCGAGCCCCCTCCCTGCGTGTCAAGCATACGTTATTATTGGTACGGCTCCGAGAAAAGACCGTTCATAGTAAATAAGAACTTATTTTTGTAGAAATAAATAAAATTTTGTAACAATCTGTCTTACGACCTTACACAAGACAAGGTTTCGGTTATTGGTCCAAATGCAACACAGTTTTATCCAGACCACATATAAAAATAACATGGTATGATTTTATCTAGAAATGACTTCATACTGATTATATTTGTAATATTTTGAGGCTTAGCGGGTAAGGCCCCAGATGCGATTGTAGTTTGCTTTGGTCGTTCAAATAATAAATGCACATAGTTGTACCTAACGTGCTTAGTAACGTTGACCTCGATGCATGACATGTTTAAAAAAATATAGAAAGAAGAGTTAGCCTGTGATTCTGTGCATGATTCGCTCTGGACAATGACTACACTATGTTGGGTGGTACGATTTAAAATGGCAGCCTGAAAATCATATGACCTTATAACGACAACGAAATCGTTATGTAGAGATAGGTGGACTAAGTATTGGAACCAAACAATTCACTATGCCAAAATTCAAACCAATATTCCTAATAAGCCTTGGTTTTATAAATTAAACTTTTGTAAGAAATATACATCAATTTTTTTTTTCTTTTTAATCTTTATTTAATGGAGGGTTTGTTCGTATGTTATATACATCAATGATATGTAGAATGCGCTTGGGTCACTGCTGTAATTCGGTTCATCTTGCTAGGCTTCATATTAAAGATTCTTCAATATGTGAATGTGGATTAGACATTGGCAACCTTAATCATATTTTCTTCTCGTGTCCTTTATATGATCATACCTCACTATATAACTCTTTAATAAAACTTAAAATACCTCTTCCTATAGAAATATGCTCTCTTTTGTTGGTTTCCGAATAGTAAAAATGTTTTTAACTGTCTTGTAGAATATTTAGACACAAATAACATTAAGTTATGATATTTAGTTCATTATCTGTAGTATGACCTGGTACTATCCAATATTTTTAATAGAGTAGTTAGATATATTTTTTTTCTCTTTATGTATTTTAATATATTTTACATTTTTAGTACAATTCGTTTCATATTAATTCATTAGATCATAGTTATTATGATTTCGGCTTATAATCAGAATAACAGATTTTTTAATTTTTTAATTATTTTAATGACTGGACGTTGGCAGTAATCATTAGGTTGGCATTTAAAGGAAAAAAAAATCATATTTATCAGGTTTAAGGTTATGAAATGTTAACATGAAATCAAGATTTTTATTATGGACCTATAAATTTATAGGTACCAATAGTCGCGTACTTGGTAGCCAAAAAATTATATAGGTAAACATTTTAAAATTACGTGTAGGTACCTACATCGAATAACAAGAGATATATGCAGTGTATTTGTATATTTTTTGTGATTGTTTAAACATGGCAGTATTGATATTATGAATATAAACCACTATCGTGTGTCTGTCGGTGCAAACAAGAGAACTAACAGTCTGTCAAAACTTTTCAGTGCACTTACATCTCGAACCAATGCGGGTAAGCGGTCACTTATGTATATATCGTAGGGCTGACATTTGCAAAGAGTATTTTAAGCGTGGTAGAGCCAAGCGGCGGCTTTTGCTGCTGCTCGAATGGACCGGCTCGACCGGGTTGGTACCACGGCCTCGCAGAATGTCGACGTGAAGTAGAGGCATCTTTTGCTTCTGCGTTTCGTTCGGTGAGTGAGGTAACCGGAGGCCCACTCCCCTCCTCTTCCCTTCCATCTCCCAAATATCCTTAAAGACTGGCAACGCACCTGCAGCATCTATGGTGTTGCAGATGTATGTGGGCGACGGTAATCACTTGCCATCAGGTGAACCGCTTGCTCGTTTGCCATCTTTTCTATAAAAAAAAAAGGCGTGTTGATACGATTTTCAACGCCTATTTAGTGATAGATAAGCTGCATGAAGTCGTAACTGTGTTGTATATACACTGCCTGCCTTATTGGAGCCGTGCTAGTCTAGTGGTAAGGGCGCTGAATTTAGTGTGATATAGAGCCAGTGACCTGGGTTCGATCGCCGGTGCAGGCTGCACTAAAATTGTTAAAAGCAATTTGCTGTATTTATCTCGTGCTTGGCGGTGAAGGAAAACAGAGAGGAAACTTGTACGTCTGAGAATTAATAAAAAATATTATTTCGAGGATATGTGAAGCCCGACAACCCGCAATGGAGACGCGAGGCGTGCCCTTCCCGGCTCCAAAGCCTCAGATATTTGTGAAGCTGCCTTTGTCCAGCTGTGGGCACTTACAGGCTGTTACTTTACTTATCCTTGTTAATTTTTGAAACCGATTTACTTTTAATTTTTGTGATTCATCGATCATTCATTCGGCTTCGTCTCTCAATTTATAGATTTATCATAACCATCGTAAAAGTCGGGTACCAGGCATCGAAGGACATCTCCAGCAAGGAAGCTGGAGATGTCCTTCGATGTGTCAGTTTAATCGTGGTCGACGATGTGCCACGTAATGGTTTACTATAAGTATTTTTTAGTTTTAATACTACTTCTTCTCAATCTAAGTTCGACTCCAGAGTGAGTTTCATTAATTTTGATTCAGGATTTAGTTGCGTACAGCGCCTAGCCCGCACAAGGAAGCGGGAGGTATATGGATTTCTGGAATACGTATAGTGTTGCCAGTAAAGATGTGGGTTATAATTGAATACGATTGTTAAATTTCTGTAGATTTTTTTAAACGACGTAAACAATCAAATTAACATTTATCTTAAGTTTCCATTGCGACCTAAATAAATTAAATATCAATAAAAAATAACGATAGATAAAATAGTCAACGGCTTTTGTAATTAAATCTAATGTTTATAAGATATAATAATTAAACATTAATTAGAGTTCACATCTGAACTGTTAATGCCCGCACCGGTTTGTAGGTAGGTTAGCAAAGTAAGCGTTCTGTATGTGCCCACAGCTGGGCAAGGGCGTCCTCCTTCTCAAAAATCTAAGTGTTTCGGAGTCGGGACGGGCCGGACACGTTGCTCCGGTGCGACTGTGGTGGACTTTTAGTGACGCCGGCACCGACTATCGAACCCTGGTCACACGCGCTCTACGAAACTAAAGCGATGGTCTTAAATCCTCACATTCTAAATAAAAACTTTTCTCTCTCGCCCACTGTTGTAATAGCCGCTCACCCATTTCGGCCTATCACAAGTCCACTGCTGAACATAGACCTCCCCCAAAGATTGCCAAAAAGCACGGTCCTGAGCCACCTGCATCCATCGACTTCCCGCAACACTGCGCAGGTCGACACACACTGCGTTCGCCTGCACGTGGCCGCCACTCGAGAACCGTTCTTCCCCAACGGTTGTCAGTTCTGCGAGCTCGCCGATCCTTACGGCTATGTCGGTTACCCTAGTTCTGCTGCGGATATCATCGTTGCAGACTCTATCGCGCAGAGAAACACCGAGCATAGCCCTTTCCATAGCGCGCTGAGCAACTTTAGAGCTTCCTCATACGGCATGCAGTGGAGTAAATATTATATGCAGTGATTTTTTTTTAAATAGGATGCCACCGAGAATCAGGTCAGGACAGGACCGGTTAGTTTTTTTTTTCTTTTATTTAAAAAGAATACTAGCAAATGCTATTTAACTAACATTACTAATATTCCTGTTAACCCTCCAACTAAGCATTAGAGCTTGTATTTGGAAGTGGTTCACGACAATAGTCGAATGGTGGGCTCGAACCTGCGACGTCATGTTTCGCAGTCCGCACCCTAACCCATTAGTCTATTGGCGCTTTTAGTAGTTGGTACTGATGTTGGGGCATATCGAAAAATCCTGAGCGGTAATCTTTTTTTGGTATTTTAAGATCACATACATAAATGTATTTGAGAGAGACGTAGTAGCCTAGTGGTCAGGGCGCCCGCTTTAGTTTCATAGAGCGCGAGTGGCCTGGGTTCGATCCCCGGTGGCCGGCACCACTAAAATTGTTAATAGCAATTTTAAGTGCTGTATTTACCACGTGCTCGGCGGTGAAGGAAAACATCGTATCTGAGAAATAATGAAAAATATTATTTCAAGCATATGTGAAGCCCGTCAACCCGCACTGGAGCAGCGTGGCGGGCCCTTCCCAGCTCCTAAAACCCTCTGATACTCGTATTTGAGGAGGCCTTTGCCCAGCGGTGGGCACTTCAGGCTGCTACATTTTACTTTTTTTTTAAATGTATTTGTGTTTCGGTTTTCGTTAGCTTTTTTCTTCTTTATAGGAAAGGCGGCAAAACGAGCGAGCGGTTTAGCTGATGGTAAGTGATTACACGTCGCCCGCGTACATCTGCAACACCAGAGGCGCTGCAGGTGCGTTGCCGGCCTTTAAGGATATTTGTGGGGAATGGGAGGGGGGACAGAGAGGGGGGGGGGGGGAGTTGGGGAGCCGCCGCTTGGCTCTACCACGTGAACATTGTTACTTTTAAAACTATTATGAATTGTAACAAACACTTGCTTATGATAAGAACGAATCTCGCGCTTGAAATACCAAGGTTCGTTTTGAGATTTCAAGCCTCATTATCCAAGCCTAGTTAAATATAAAGCATATCGTGGGATATAATTAAAAAGCGAACCTTATAAATGTTGCTGTAAATGTTCCACCGCTGGGCAAAGGCTGTCTCTCTCGGTTTTTTTTTTGGTGCCGGAAACGAACCGCCTATTCTAATGATGCCGGCAACGGTGTTACGACCCTAGTTCTTTCGCGTGTTATGGAACATCAGACGAGCGCGCTCGGCGACCGTAAATGGCGTAACCGTAAACCGTTACAGCAATATGGTCTGTCCGTAGGTCCGGTTCCATTCGAAGGTTTTATTTTTTTTGTATGGTCAAGGAGGCAAACCCCACGAGGTTACCGCCTTGTCGTGGCGGGGGGCTTAGTAACCGTGGCTTGGTCTCCCACGGTGAAACAAGAGGGGGTCGCCAGCCCGAGGAGGTCGCTCCGCGTGGGCTTGGTGAGCCCGCTTCGGATGCGTGTTGATGGACTGTGGGGGGAGTGTTAGCTTAGAGCTCTCCTGGCCCCCTACAGCCGAGGTGGAGTCGCGGGGAAGAGGAGTTTTGGTATTGCGTTTCGCCATTCTCCCTATCCTCCGTGACTCTGGCGAGCGCCAGCCTTCCTGCTCCCCATGGCCTCCGGGTGGCGGACTCGGGGGTGTCTGTTGCCCTCGTGGGTTTGGAGGCCGAGTAGGTAGGTGCGTCTGTGCGAAAGCGTTCCCGTGACCCTGCCGACATGCGACGAACACCATGGGGTTTTAGTCGGTGCAAACCCGACATAACCCGTCTTTGCCCCCGAGAGGGCGGGTATGCGTCAGGCATTTCCCCATGTAAATAAAAAAAAAAAGGTTGGTTGCCGACCTTTAAAGGTATTTGGGAGATGGGCAAGCGGGGCAGGTGAGCGCAGCGCCTGTATGCTCTAGGTATGATGACAGACCGTATTAATAGTAGCTTATCGAATAAAGATAAGCAGTAAAGGTACGTTACTAGAGGTGCATATATTTAAAAAAAGCATGCGACTTGAAGGACGGTAAGGTGGAAAGGAGGGAGTGCGTTACTTTATTCCACGGTCACTTCGGCACTATCTTTATATGTGTCAGCGCAAGGTTTTGCTGCTGCACGAATCGGCCGACCCGACCGGGGTGGAGCACCACGACCTCGCCGGATACCCGGCCTGAAGGAGAGGCATCTGGTGCGCTTCTGCGTTTCGTTCGGTGAGTGAGATGATCGGAGGCCCACTCCCCCATCCCTCCTCGTCGTCCCTCCCGTCTGCCATGTATCCTTATAGGCCGGCTACGCATCTGCAGCTCCTCCAGTGTTGCATATGGGTTACTTGCCATCTGCCCCCTTTGCCATAAATAAATTTATATATCTGATATATTTCCACCTAAATAAGCTCTCGGTTATCGGTAAGTATATTTTCGGTCTGCCTTTTTTTTTTTTTGAATCCTTACGTTTCTTGAGACGAGATGGGTAAGGGCTGAGATTTACCCATAGTCTACTCTGCCGGCAGCCACGAGAGGAAAGTGTGTGGCAGATCTTTGTTGGTTGTGTCCATAATCGCAGTGTGTATTTTATGAAGGAAAAAAATCAGTAAATTATTGTCATTATTGTATATTGCGCGATAGAGCCTGCAAAGATGATATCAGAACAACTATGATATGATGATAGCAGAACTAGGGTAACCGACATAGCAGTAAGGATCGGCGAGCTCGCAGAACTGACAACCGTTGGGGAAGAACGGTTCTCGAGTGGCGGCCACGTGCAGGCGAACGCAGTGTGTGTCGACCTGCGCCGTGTTGCGGGAAGTGGATGGATGCAGGTGGCTCAGGAGCGTGCTTCGTGGCAATCTTTGGGGGAGGCCTATGTTCAGCAGTGGACTTGTGATAAGCTGAAATGATTATTGATGTCAATTGAGCCGTGGAAGCCTAGTGGTCAGGGCGCTCGCTTTAGTTACATTGAGCGCGAGTGACCTGGGTTCGATCTCCGGTGCCGGCACCACTTAAATTGTTAATAGCAATTTTAAGTGCTGTATTTACTATGTGCTCAGCGGTGAAGGAAAACATCGTGAGGAAACCTGCATGTCTCAGAAATAATAAAAATATTATTTCGAGGATATGTGAAGCTCGCCAACCCGCACTGGAGCAGCGTGGCGGGCCCTTCCCGGGTTCTAATCCGTCTCTGATATAAAACAATTAAGGCCCTTGCCCAGCCGTGGGCACTTACAGTCGGCTACTTTACTTTTTACTACTTTATTGATGTCCATTGAAATATCAAATCATAATATGTAAAATTTTCGAATGACCTGCAAAAGATTGACCTGCGCAGTGTTGCGGGAAGTCGATGGGTGCAGGTGGGTCAGGACCGAGCTTTGCGGCAATCTTTAGGGGAGGTCTATGTTCAGCAGTGGACTTGTGGTAGGCTGAAATGATGATGATGAGTATTTTACGCGGTTTCTCGCCGACTGTGAAACGATTTTTTTTTTATTGAATAAACGTTTAACACGTGAGTGGCGCCTTTGAAATATGTAGGAATTATTAAATAATTTCATATTGGACTTCAAGTGAAGTTAGTAAGTCAGAATTAGTCGATAAACTTTATAAATAGATCGTCTCTCTATAACTTTAGTTTTAATTCACTTGTTAAATAAACAAGTCAAGGTTACATGCATTTATATAATAGCCCGCATAAAATGGGTCATTAAAAAAAAATTCAAGAAATCATCACACAATAAATCTCGTGAGAACGCAAACACAACAGTACAAAGAAACCCGATTCCGTAAGAAGTGTGTAAAATAAAAAGGGGAGGGGGCGGAAAAAAAAAGCGCACATACCTTTTATTTTTTTGAAGCCTTTTTAAAATCGGAACAATGGCCGTCCTTGAGGTTACGAGTAAATTAACGCTCGATTCGCAGTGCAATATGAGCGACACGAGCTGCTCAGACGCGGGCCGGGCGTTGACTGAGGACCGAGCCGGTATCGGTTCGGGCGGTGGCGGCGCTGTGTGTGCGATTCGTTCGCGTCGCTGTTAAGACACCCGCGTACGCTACGATTTGGTTCGTCCGTACGACGTCGTATGGTCGATGGAGATTAGCATATGGCCGTCGTTTCACACGAGCTCCGGAAACAACGTATACGTACGCTTTACTCCAATGCCGGCGTAAAAATTAAGATTAATATCAAAACAGAGATGGTATCTAGGCAAATGCTTACATTGTTGATTTTTCAAAACATAAATGATGCAATATTTAGTAAAGATTCGTCTCGAGAAAACCATTTAGTAATCCGTATTAGGACCAAGAGCGAAGTCCTTTATTGCTTATCGCCTAAAGTCAATAGCGTGATGAATATACGTTCAATGTGACATATACGAGTATATATAGGATATATTTTACCAAAGCAGTCCAGTGGTATTGGCGTGAGGCCGGTTTAATTTTTTTTATGGGATAACCGTCGACCACGTACATCGACCGGGTTGGTACCACGGCCTTGCAGAATACTGACGTGAAGTAGAGGCATTTTGTGCTTCTGCGTTTCGATCGTTGAGTGAGGTAACCGGAGGCTCACTCCCCCTCCATCCTCCCTCCCATCTCCCAAAGATCCTTAAAGGCCGGCAACGCACCTGCAGCGCAGCTGGTGTTGCAGATGTACGCGGGCGACGGTAATCACTTACCATCAGGTGAACCGCTAGCTCGTTTGCCGCCATGCCCATAAAAAAAAATTACGCTTAATCTCAGCTGTGTGTATTATTCTACTTATGTACTATAATTTATCATTGGCTGTGAGCGTTGGAATTATTTATTTATACTTTATTGTCTACACCAAAAGTATTACAAAAGGCGGACTTAATGCCTTTTGGCATTCTCTAACAGTCGACCCAGGGCGAGAAGATATGTGGTGATGGGTGAATCTAATTTAAAATAATATAAATATGAAAAGGCTAATTGGGAAATATTTAATTAATAGGTGTGGATGAATAAACAAAGGGTTTTACAGACGATTGACTTATAATTAATGTCACACACTACAAATATTTAATTACAGCACTATCGCAGGTTTTTAATTATGACAAATACTTTGCCTCTGTTTTTTTGCATTAATCTATATCATATTGGGAAGGCCAGTCAAATAACAAATACGTAAGTTCCAGTTATAGTTTTTTGATCCACACACAATCACTTATACAATTTAAACTCAACAATATCTTCTGTAAGTCATTTAAAACTAAAATCATAAAGCACAAATAAAGACTTTATCGTAGTTTCCCGTCTAGCGCCGATAACGACCGGAATACCATTAATTTTTAACAACCCCGGGCCCAACTGCTGCGTTGGCAATGTGGTGGGGCGGCCACTTCTCCCCACCACGATCACTCTCAACAGTGGTCAAAAAAACATCTTTCTTAATTGATGTTAAATTGTACTTTTATTATCGCATGCATTATTAATAATAACCTTAGTATATCTGAGTTAAATAATTAACTATGTAATAATAATTATTCTAGCACTATGCAATATAAATTAACCCAATAATCAGCAGATTTCCGAAAGCCGGTGTACATTTTTAGGAAAGTTTGCCCTTACTCCGCAGGCTGGGCAAGCGGGTTGGTGATGGCACTAGTGATGCTGCTCTCCATCACTGGTCTATAGGATTTGGGTTCGGCAGATTAGGATGGGTAATCCGTCCTCATTCAGTCGCCACGGACACGTCTGTAAGCTACCAAATACCACGTGCAGATGAGATTGAAACTTTCGATGTATAAACTTTCACAAAAGACACACAGACAGATTGCTCGCATCTATAGTGAGAGGCGCCAACCCCGGTGTCTGGAATGGCGCTATATCCAAAGATCTGTTTAAGAAGTAGAAGAAAAGACACACGATCTTGGTCTTCATGTCGACGATAGAATTTACGAGAATTATATGTAATGTCAGACATACAGGAAGTATCACATTGCATCTAAAACTATGAGTGAATTATTTTAATCAGATAATCAAACCCCCAGCTACTGCAAACTGAGTGATGACTAGTGTTGCGTACAAAAGTCTAAGGATAAAAAAATATTACGTACTTATGAGAGAAATTAGAAACACATTTTGTTTATTTTTTTTTTGTCTTGTTCACATACTTATCCACATCGTTGGTTTTGTACCGAAGTAGTAGATACGCGACCATTACAGAACTAGATTTTAAGATACCACCTAGATCCATACGTCAACTACAATTGTCTGTCGAAGTAACAAAATTTTACGAATGTGTAGGACTTAGAAAGCATTATTTTTAGTGAAAGCCTTGATTTATTTGATAAAATAAATAAAAAGTAAGTAAAAGTAGTGGTGCCGGCACCGGGGATTGAGCCCAGGTCACTCGCGCTCTATGATACTATAAAGTGAGCGCCCTGACCACTAGGCTACCACGGCTCTACAAAATAAATAAATTTGTTTAACAATCACACATGTCATCCTGTCCCAAAATCGTACTTCTCTCTGTCTTCCCTGGATAGATAAATAATCATATATACATATATAAACATCCATGACTCGGTTACAAACATTTATATTCGTCATGTTATCATACAAATGTTCTAATCAGCTTCGAAGGCAGGGTCACTAGAACACCCTACGAGTGTTGTAAGTTTTCCTATAAACCAAAAGTTGTTTATAGCAGCGCAGTGAAAAGTAGTGAAATGTACAAATTATATTTATTGGTATATTTAAGTTACTTTCTTTTTGATGTTAAAAATTTGTAAAATATTCTCAAAAATTAGGACAATATTCATCTGATCGTTTACGTTTCGATTGTTGTTTAATAATTTTTCAAGAATAAGTACTCGATTTAATTATGTTTGTATCTAATAAAAAAAAATCACAATCGAGCAGTATCGCAACGTTCGGCAACGGCTTAACGTTGTCCCGTCGAATGGTGAACGTCTGTCCAATTTAAAGGGGCCAAGTCGCTCACAGCTCACGCACCGACGGAATTTAAGTACCCAACCTGCGCAAGAACAAGACCTGGCTGTACGGACTAAAATCCTTTGCCTTTCCCATTAGGGTTAAATTAATATCATCAGATCATCACGCACCGACGGATGTAAACGTTAATAATATGATACTTATGTGGACATTTCGCAAATTTGATTCATTTTGCGCTCGGGTATATTATTCAGAAATAGAATACAACAATACTACGGGCACCTAGAAGCTGAAGTTTACTATTTATCTCGCCATTGTAAGTTATTTTGGATAGAGAAGTAAACTGTGCGTTATATCGTGGCGTAAGTATCCTTTCTCAATTGTAATTTCTGTTATCAACAATAATATGGCGCGAAAATTCAACTCGATCGTCACTTCCCATTCCACGCAACGCTTATGCAATAACCAGTGTTAACCTATTTTTTTATTTTTTTTCGAGAAAGGCGGCAAACGAGCGCTTTTTCTCATGCTAATCTGCAACACAGGTGCGTTGCCGGCGTTTACGGATATTTGGGGAAGCTGAGGGGGGAGAGGGGAGAGGAGTGGACCTCCGGTTACCTCGCACACCGAATGAAACGCTGATGCTGTGGATGCCTCAACCTCAAGCCGGTTATCTGCGTGGCCGCGTTACTACCCCGGTCGAGCCGGTCCACTGCAGCAGCAGCACATTGTGTGACTTCGATGTCAACTATTGGACGCCATGAGTAAAGAACGTACTGTTTCACAGTTTGTAATGAGCGAGACGAGCCTCGACTTGGCCTTTAAAATTACGTAAACAAGGATGTCTATAAATGTTGTGTGTTTTAAGCGCGGTAGAGCCAAGCGGCGGCTTTAGCTGCTGCTCGAATGGGCCGGCTCGACCGAATTGGTACCACCGCCTCGCAGAATACCGGCGTGAAGTAGAGGCATCTTGTGCTTCTGCGTTTCGTTCGGTGAGTGAGGTAACCGGAGGCCCACACCCCCCTCCCTATTCCCCTCCTCTTCCCTCCCATCTTCCAAATATCCTTAAAGAACGGGAACGCACCTGCAGCATCTATGGTATTGCAGATGTACGTGGGCGACGGTAATCACTTACCATCAGGTGAACCGATTGCCATAAAAAAAAAATGTAACAAATATCGATATAAATAATAATATCACGTAAAACCGAGCACATCACTACTCGTTACCTTCAATCTATTGCGTATGACACACCTGCATGCGTTACTACCTCCATTGTGCACTTGTCCGACTTGTTCACAACATAGAACATAGTACGTACACTAGGTTGATGGTATATAAAGCTGCATGCACAGTATCTTTATAGATCTGCAGAAGCCAGGTGGTCATGCTGCTCGCTTCAATTTCATAGTACACTAAGGACCTGGGTATGATCTCCGGTGCACCACTAATTCGCAGTACTAAGAATGCCAGAAATGTTAGGGGTTAAAATATGAAATTGCTGTTTAATATTGAAAAAATTCGTCATCTTTTTTGCTTAGAAAAAAATATATTTATGTAATCGAAGTATATAGAGTAAAGAAAGAAAGAAACACATTTATTTGGCAATCACACAACTAAACACAAAATAAAAAGAAGAAATAAATAAATAAAAAAAAAACAACAAGATTAATTCGTTGTGCGATGTGAAAAAGGTTCCCGTCTCAGTGATATCACAGTACTGTTTTTCAGTCGGCTCCTTCATCGACTTCACGAACAACCGGACAAGAAGCATAAGAAAAAAGCATTATTAGTAAAAAAAACAAAAGATACACACACATTCTTTAATTATTGTAACCGTTGAGCAGAATACCCACCTCGAAATAGAGAAACTAAACAAATAAAAGAAAAACTTCAGCGTGCGTTTCACATAAAAAAAACAAATATTAATAAAAAAAGTTAAATATTTAATATCATTATGAGATGAAATTGTACGAGATTATAACAAGTAACAAAAAATATATATATATTAAGTGTTCTTTTGTGATGTTATCAAGTACAACTTCATAAGATAAGTCTACTAAGTATTTTAACTGTTAGCAGGTTTCTAAATGGCGGGGGCGGGTCATTCCAACATTTATATTACTAGTATATACTTCCATATCCGTTCCATCGTTTATGACTTTCCTTCGAACTCTGGGGATCTGGACGACAAACTCTATGGGGAGATTTTTGTTCCCAATTGCGGAATAAATCACTTCCTACAGTAAATTAGAACGTTTGTGTTTCACGTCGGTTAACATTTTTTTTTTTTTGGGAAAGGCTAAGGTCCATAGGGCTGAAACAGCCGAGGCTAAAGTTGAACCTCCTTTTGTAATAAAGAAGAGCGTAAGCGATGCAGTGTATACACGACCTTAAGACGTTTACGTCGGCACGAGCTTCGTAAACCTTGGTATGCAATATTGATTACATTGCAAATGTAAATGAATAAACATATCCAATGATATATTAGTGGATAATAAAATATATAGAAACGGTTTCAACTAAACTAAACTACAATCTTTTTAGCGCGGCAGAGCCAGGCGGCGGCTTCTGTTGCTGCTACCCGCAGCACCTACAGGTGTTACAGATGTACGTGGGCGACGGTAATCACTTACCATCAGGTGAACCGATTGCCATAAAAAAAAACAACAAGATTAATTCGTTGTGCGATGTGAAAAAGGTTCCCGTCTCAGTGATATCACAGTACTGTTTTTCAGTCGGCTCCTTCATCGACTTCACGAACAACCGGACAAGAAGCATAAGAAAAAGCATTATTAGTAAAAAAAACAACAAGATTAATTCGTTGTGCGATGTGAAAAAGGTTCCCGTCTCAGTGATATCACAGTACTGTTTTTCAGTCGGCTCCTTCATCGACTTCACGAACAACCGGACAAGAAGCATAAGAAAAAAGCATTATTAGTAAAAAAAACAAAAGATACACACACATTCTTTAATTATTGTAACCGTTGAGCAGAATACCCACCTCGAAATAGAGAAACTAAACAAATAAAAGAAAAACTTCAGCGTGCGTTTCACATAAAAAAAACAAATATTAATAAAAAAAGTTAAATATTTAATATCATTATGAGATGAAATTGTACGAGATTATAACAAGTAACAAAAAATATATATATATTAAGTGTTCTTTTGTGATGTTATCAAGTACAACTTCATAAGATAAGTCTACTAAGTATTTTAACTGTTAGCAGGTTTCTAAATGGCGGGGGCGGGTCATTCCAACATTTATATTACTAGTATATACTTCCATATCCGTTCCATCGTTTATGACTTTCCTTCGAACTCTGGGGATCTGGACGACAAACTCTATGGGAGATTTTTGTTCCCAATTGCGGAATAAATCACTTCCTACAGTAAATTAGAACGTTTGTGTTTCACGTCGGTTAACATTTTTTTTTTTTTGGGAAAGGCTAAGGTCCATAGGGCTGAAACAGCCGAGGCTAAAGTTGAACCTCCTTTTGTAATAAAGAAGAGCGTAAGCGATGCAGTGTATACACGACCTTAAGACGTTTACGTCGGCACGAGCTTCGTAAACCTTGGTATGCAATATTGATTACATTGCAAATGTAAATGAATAAACATATCCAATGATATATTAGTGGATAATAAAATATATAGAAACGGTTTCAACTAAACTAAACTACAATCTTTTTAGCGCGGCAGAGCCAGGCGGCGGCTTCTGTTGCTGCTACCCGCAGCACCTACAGGTGTTACAGATGTTACGTGGGCGTCGGTGATCACTTGCCATCGGGCGATCAGCTCGCTCATTTGCTCCCATTCCCATAAAAAAAAAAATCAAACATTTGTTGCGGAAATATTGTCCACGGCCTAGATTCGAACCCGGCGGCTCTGTTAACAACGCTAACCGCTGTGCCATCTCACTCGATTCCACGTAAAACTCGTATAGAATAGTTGTCTATGAATTATCAGGACATGGAGCAGTGTTACCGTTGTTCTGAGCACCTTACGCCCCGACCGTCCTCTCCTAACGGTTTTTTTTTTAGTTTAACGTGGGGGAAAGGTGTACAGCTTCATCGGTAGAGACTCCCGAGCAGGTTAATATAACGGTATGGCGCGTCAACTCTAATTTATGAAGTCTGGTGCTTGAATTTGCGGATCGCGGTGTCAAATGGCCGTTATTATTACGTTTGTTCATAGTATGCGTAAATGTCTCGCTGCCGGGCAATAACCGTCTCCTGAGTAAGCAGCCTGCAAGTGCCCACTGCTGGGCAAAGGCCTCGTCAAATATCTGAGAGGGTGTAGGAGCCGGGAATGGCCCGCCGCGCTGCATTGCGGGTTTTTTTTTTATTATTTCTCAGATATGCAGGTTTCCTCGCGATGTTTTCCTTCACCGCCGAGCGCGTGGTAAACACAGCACTTAAAATTGCTATTAACAATTTTAGTGGTGCCGGCACCGGGGATCGAACCCAGTGGTCACTTTCGCTCTATGATACTAAAGTGAGCCCCCAGACCACTGGGCTGCCACGGCTCCGTCCTTCTCTCCTATTTGAGAGTGTTTTGTGTCCGGAAATTGTTCGCTCGCTCCTGTACCTTCACTTCTAAATCTACATCTGGACTTACCATCACGACTGTTCCTGCTCGTTTGCCGACTTTACCATAGAAAAAACAAAAGAGAAGAGTATTTGGTTTAAAACAGTCGAGTCCACAACCGGCCTGCGAGCCCAGATAACGTTCTGGACATTCAATGTGGAAGTTGAACCCCCTGATCGTGAGGTGCGCGGTGTTATGGATGTTGTCCAGCGCAGACTGGTAGAATGTGTTGAACAACAATCGGCGTGTGATGGGATTGGTGCAAGGATTTAATATGAACAAATATGATCAATGGGCCTTTTTAACTGTACCAGCAGAAACAACATCAGATGGAGCAAACTTTATAATGGTAAATATGATTTTGCACCAATAGTAATACAGAGCCGTGGTAGGCTTGTGGCCAGGGCGCTCACTTTAGTACCATAGAGCGCGAGTGACCTGGGTTCGATCCCCGGTGCCGGCACCACTAAAATTGTGAGGAAACCTACATATCTGAGAAATAATAAAAAAACTGGAGCAGCGTGGCGGGCCCTTCCCGGCTCCTACAGCCTCTCAGATATTTGGGAAGGCCTTTGCCCAGCAGTGGGCGCTTATTAAAACTAATTTAATAATGTTTTCATTCGAAGTAGATGTTAATTTTAGGTAACGCTGGAGCTCCCTTATCCATGGAGACTAATGCCTCTGAATATATATGAAAGAAAAAAAAAACAAACATATTTCAGTAAAGATCGTTTTATTAAGGAAGGTTATTTAACAAAAACTTAACAGATTACCATCGATTTTAAATCAGCCTATAGTGGCAATTTACATTCACCGGCCATTTTGTTTTGAAACCGAACAAAAGAACGAGCTCACACGCTCGCCGCATACTTAATACTGGAGTGGACAGAGGTCCAGGCCTTTAATGTAGTAGTTTCACATCACTTCACCAGAGCACATCTGGAACGGGCGACGGGTCTTAGTCCAGACGAATGAACACAAATCGTCGAAAGACTCACTGGCACGAGCCCACCCCCACGCGGGGGATCGAACTCGGGTCAGATCCGAACGATATACCTAACCGTCTCGCCTATAGAGGGCTTAACGAATTGAAAAAATATTTTCCATCATTACGATATTCGCCATACTGGCCAGATTCAGATTCTGGCCATCAAGCTCAATTGATAAACGATAGATTTAATTTCTATATAAATTTAAATACCGGACAGCAAACGGACTGTATAATTATTTTTGTGACAAAGATTACCGGGGTGGCCACCGCCACTTGCCGCTACACGAGCTCCCCGAAGGCCACACGGTCCCCGCGAGTGCGTCACATCCGGTTTAGGTTCTCCAAAACACTATTGGTCCCAAGTGACCGAAGCCTCTACATTATTGAAGCCGGTGGCCATGCCGGCATTGCCGCTAATCAATTACCCACGAGCTGCTCCACGTCGTTCGTTACTTCTTTCGCATTAAGCTCCACGCTAGCCGGTATCGGAGCCCTGGCCACGGTGGCCACGTTGTTATGAGTGGCCAGGGTGGCCACAAGCTCGGAACGCGTTAGCAACACCGGCGCTGAGTAGCCCCTTCGCTTGCTGTGATACAACTCGAAGCGCGGCGGCTGTTCCGCGGCGGAGCGCCCGCACACTACCACCGTGGGGTAGCCCATTCTGGAAAACATGGAGAACATTACGTAACCTCACGGATATGTTCCCTCTGTATATTCGAATTCATTATCCCAGACCCGCTTCTCCGTCAGCAGAGTGCAGCGCGTCCAGGTGTGAGAAAACCTTGGTACATTCAACTTTATACTCTATACTAGATTGTACTATAAACAATAATTGTATATTCTTTGATCGCATTAATATGTTTATGTAACTTTTGTTACACATTGCAGATCATTTGACTTGCAATCTTCGGAAATGGAGGGGAGTGGAGTGGGGGGTGTTGTTATTAACAACTTATGCTATATTAACATATTACTAGGCGGTAGGCAGAGGCCTAGGAGCCGTCTTAACCACCGGCCTCTTACATAATTCTGCCGCAAAGTTAAACCATAGTTGTGTTCCGGGTTGAAAGGTATAGAGAGGGGCAGTGGGATTACGGGGCTGTGAGTGATTTCATCACAGTCCTCGGGGGTGAGGGAGCATCTGTGACCTTCTCGATGGTGTCTGCTGGTGTCCATGGGCTGGAGTAGCCACTTGCTCGTCGGTCACCCTCAAATACCAATGAAGGGCTCGCGTGGCGTTTATGGCAAATCCTATCATTGGAAGACTTCTATCAAGAAGAAGAAAGAAGTGAGAAAAAGAGACATTTATTTTTTGGTACGATGGACCAACATCCTAGCTATCTTTGGCGAAATGTATTTCGTTATGGAAGGTGGAGGAAGAGGATTTCATTTCAAGGCATACCTGTCTGCAGTTTTCAACCTCTTGCCAATGGTCTGAGTGTGCCTGTCGTCCAACACGACGTCCGACAGTAGACCAGCCTCCCTTTCTAACTCCTCGCCCAGACCCTGCACTTGTTCCCAGCCGTGGGCGGCCCACTCTTTGGAACCCTCCTGTGAAATTAGCACTCACATTAGGCATATGAGACCAGACAAACTGGCACACTGTATTATCTTAAAATAGAAAATTCGCGAAATTGAAGCTCGAAGAGAATAAGCAAATCACCCTCCCACAGTGTACCACCAACGTCACACCGATCTCCCCCACAACCACACACCTAGACATTAAAGGCGACCAACGCGACACGTGTTTCGCCTCGTAATGAGGCTCTATCTCGAGGCTCGATTAGAGTTATGTACCAGTATCGCTTGTGGTCGAAATTGGACCAATATATTTTTTTTGATAATGAATTATATAGTCATGTGTGCGTTTCCACTTTATTCGACCTGCTATACTTCAGGGTGGTATTCTTCCAAGTGGCGGTACTACCGGGGCTCGAGCCGGCTCATTCGAGCTGCACCTAAAGCCACCGCTCGGCTCTACCACATTAAAACGATTGGCGTTCGCAGTACCAGAACACCTCGCACTCCAAGATCTGCCGTCGCTCGGCTCCACCAGTCAATGGAAACAATTCCAAGCCGTAGAGTGTATCACGATACCTTTTCTGGTGAAATTAAAACGTGACCGCGAATAAATAACCTTCGCGTTCGAGCTGTGCAGTGCAGACGACAGTCGGTTGAAAAAACAATAAATATAACGTGTTTCTTTAATTACGAAATGAAAGATATACGCGAGATAAATGGGACGTTACAACATTTAGTTTAACCTCAAATCCTGCCAGCCATTTCTAAATCGTACACTGAATATCAATTACATAAGTATAGTAGTTCAGTCACAGGATATTTTCAAGGTTTTGTTATTTTCCGTCAAAGTATATTTATTTGTTATTTATCCTGCAAGGTCGCCCGCTCATGCCGAGGTCAATAAACTATTAGTCAACGCGAATAGCGCTAGCGTTTAATTAGCATTATTAGGCTATTTCGAAAGCGTTTCACTCAGAACTTTGACTTTGCGGCAACGTTAGAGTTACTGATCCACTGAACTCTCGCTGGGTACCCTACTCACCGTTGCCGAACGACAATCGACCTTGTTGCCAAAGCCCGAAGACTGTTTATACTTCCGCGATTTCATAATAAAGAGAATTTGAATTACGGCTTGAATTTGAATACGTGGTTTTTTGAAATGATATTAGTATTATTTAAGGATTTTAACGAGTTTATTTTTGTTTTTATATTCCCGACGCTTCGATTGGTTCACAGCGGATCAATTTTCGGTCCGATCTACGCAGAATGCGCTCACAGTGTCTTGAGGTCGGGCAGCGGACCTCGGATGCTTGGTTTTAGATTAAATTTTGTTCATTACCGGATCCCGAGCCGGCGAGCGTATGACTGCAACGCAATGGCACCTCCTCTGGTGTTGATGGTGTGCGCGTCACTGTAGCGTACACTGAACGTTTCCCTCGTTCCTATAAAAAAAAAAAACAACCCACGTGTCCCTGTGTGCGCGAGCACGCGTGTGCTGTTACGTGTACGGACCATAGGCGATCGTCTCCAACTGCTCGTGTACCTTCGGGCCTATTACGAGGAGGCGGTAGGGCGCTATGGCGTCGGGCCACCTGAGCGCTCTCTCGTTGGCCAGCGCCTCGACGCTCGCTGCCAGCAACCTGACAGAAATACAGATCATTTACAATCCTGAAGCGTGTCCTAGCTGCCGTGCGCTATCGGCGTATCTGCCCCCCCCCCTCTTTCTTCCCGCGGGTGTCGCAAGCGGCGGCTAAGGGGAGAGCCTCGGGGACCTCAATGGCTGCCGGCAGATGGCGGGACAGCCGTCTCGGAACGAAGCAGACCGGTGAGGTGGGAAGTACACGTAGAGATATATGAGCATATATACATATCAAATATCCAAAACTCAGGTTACAAATATTTACATACATCATTCAGTCCGGGGATTCCTTTTTTTTTAAGGAAATGGCAAACGAGCAAGCGGTTCACCTGATGGTAAGTGGTTACCCGTTGTCCTCATACATCTGCAACACCAAAGGAGCTGCAGGTGCGTTACCCGCCTCTAATGACATTTGGGGGATGGGAAGATGGGGTAGTGGGAGTCGTCCTCCGGTTACCTCGCTTACCGAACGAAGCACAGTAGCACAAGGTGCCTTTACTTCACGTCGGTATTCTGCGAGGTTGTGATACCGACCCGATCGAGCTGGCCCATTCGAGCAGCAGCAAAAGCCGCCGGTTGACTCTACCACGTATAAAAAATATCGAATCTAGATCGCTCGTGCTGTGAAACTACCGCGGCCTCGTAAAGTTATGCAGTCTCCCAGCGCCCGGTGTGCGGAGTGAGGGAGAGAGAGAGTGTGTGTGTGTGTGTGACAGAGAGAGAGAGAGAGAGAGAGTACCTCGTGATCCCGATCCCGTAGCAGGACATGAGCAGGGGCACGGAGGCCGCGTCCGGGGCGGCGAAGTGCGCGCGCAGCGGCTCGCTGTAGCGCGCGCCCAGCACGAACGTGTGCCCCACCTGCGGCGCGAGCGCGACAATACAGCACACACGATATAACGATCCAACGTGGGAAGAGAGAAAGGAATTTCATTCGTTGCATAATAGGAGACAAAATAGATTAAAAGAAATTTTTTTTTTGTTACATGGCTACATTATTGATACAGAGCAGTGTATGCAACAAAATGGTCTGCGTTCAACAATGGGTCAGGGTCTCGCAACGCTGATTAACAGTTCAGCCCACGACCCGTCTTAGTTGGATAGTGCCCCCCATACATTAATTATTAAAAATGGCAATATATATAGTCAAAGTCAAGCGGCGGCTTTTGCTGCTGCTGGAATGGCCCGGCTCGACCGGGTCGGTACCACGACCTCGCAGAACACCGGCGTGAAGTAGAGGCTTCTTGTGCTTCTGCGTTTCGTTCGGTGAGTGAAGTAACCGGAGGCTCACTCCCTATCCAACTCCTCGTCCTCAACGCACCTGCAGCACCTCCAGTGTTGCAGATCTACGTTGACGACGGTAATCACTTACCATCAGTAGAGCCGCTTGCTCGTTCGCCCCCCTATATAATTTCCTAATGAATTCCCCATGACATGATACTGGGTAGACGGGTTGGTTTTTTCTTCCGCTGAAACCGCACAGCATATTTACCAAAATATTTTTTTATCAAAGAATAACCAACAGAAAATCTTAAAAGTTTCTAGATCGTTCCAAATTATTTGTCTCTCTCTCTCTCTCACACCTCGATACTGTTGACACGTTGCATCTCGCTCGCACACTGCGTGCACACTCCGGAGCAATCTTGCTCGGATCGCGCCGCCGTGCTGCACCGCGGGCACAGCGCCAGCGCGTCCTCACCAGCGTCGGCGATCAGCTGCCACTCGTGGGACAGAGAACCGCCCATGGACCCACTCGGCGCGGCGACTGGAATTGAAATCACTGCCTACTCCTGGGTCCTTCCTCCGTACCCAAAATAAAACACGTTAAGTATTATTCGAGTATGTACTATATTATTGGCTGTGCATATAGGGTTTATTGGTACCAACACTAACATATGGAAGCGAAAGTTGGGTATGACAGAAGAGACATGAAAGCAGGATAAATGCAGTAGAAATGAGAGCGTTAAGAAGTATGATTGATGTGAAGATAACTGACAGGGTTCGAAATAATGTGATCAGAGAGCGTTGTGGCGTGAGAGACGATGTAGTGACACGAATCGAGAAAGGGATGCTGAGCTGGTTTGGACATGTGGAGAGGATGAATGAAAGTAGGTTGACGAAACAAATATATCAGGCGAGTGTAAATGGTAGAGTCGGGAGAGGAAGACCTAGGCGACCATTTCACGATCAAATCGGAGACGTTCTGAAAAAAGGCCAGGTCGAGAGTGCTCTAAACCAACGAGCATGCATGCGAAGATCGATGAAAGTGGAAGAAGCGAAAGACGTATGTCAGGACCGTAGCAAGTGGAAGAAGATTGTCTCTGCCTACCCCGTTGGGAACGAGGCGTGAATATATACATACATACATACTAGAGGCTACGATCTATATGTACTAACGTACTTGATGCGGCGTTCGCTACGAGTTGCGGTTCCGGAACCGCAAGTATACTGAGCAAGTATAATTAAGGGCTGCGAGACATTCCGTCCTATTCCTTCGGGGTGACGAGGCATCTGTAACGGATAGTACAATTCCAGGTGTTCGCAGATGTCCATGGGCTGTAGTAACCACTGCGGTGTCACTTCCAGAACATACAAAGTCTCTGCCAAATTACCTCTGTGAACCGGCAGCTGCAGGGTCTGGAACAGCTTCCTGTAGGCCTCGGTGACCCGGTCGTAGGTCGCCTGCGCGCAGTCGGCCGAGGCGTGGGCGCCGTACGCGTCCAGCATAGAGAACTCTCTGGATCGCAACAAACCGTGCTTTGGGCGTGGTTCGTCGCGGAATTTGTTGCTTATCTGTGGTAAATTATATTGAAAATTTTATATTTAAAGTGACATTTTGTTTTATTGATATTTATTTATTTATAATTAATTTTGTTCACCAAAAGCATAACAAAAGGCAGACTTAATGGCATTCTCTACCAGTCAACGCAGGGCCTGAAGAAAGGTAGGGATAGGTGCATCAAATTTGAAAAGAAATGATATTGCTCATCGTCTTCAACACTGCAGCTTGTCACAGGTCCACTGCTGAACATAAAGCCTCTCTCAAAGATCCCCAGGCCACCTGCAACCGTCGACTTCCCCCAACACCGTGCAAGTCGTCACTCCATCTTGAGTGTGCGCACCCCACACTGCGTTTGCCTGTACAAGGTTGTCCAGAACCTCCCCTAACAGTCGACATTTCTTTTAACTATGTGGCCAGCCCGTTATGGGACTTAAGTTGACCCTTATTGACTGAATTCCTATACCCCCTGACTCCTGCATTTTATAATTTTTTTTTTATTTTCGCTGTGTGGTGTTGCATACAAAGATCATGCCACCTTATTCTGTGGATATCCTAGGACCTAGGTTGTTTAATGGAATTTTTTTTTATACAAGAGCATTCTTGGAAGGCTCATACCAATTAGCTTTCCTAGACTTATGGAGATCGAACTTGGGTCTTTTTGGAAGCAGATTCCCTACCCGCTGTACTTGAGAGGTAAATTACTCACTTGATACAATAGTAGAGGTAACTGTTTGTAAGAGAGCGGTCCGACATCTGCAAGCAGATCTGCCACAGCCTCTTCATGCGTCTGAAATAGATTTTAGAAACGTTTGTATATATGTATGTATGTATTATATATTCTCAGGCGGAAGCGAATGTCAATACCTACAATATTAATTTTCAATAAAGAAAATTTCCGGAATAAGTCACTGATGCAATGATTATTACTGGAAATTAAAGAATAAATAGAAAACTAATTTATGTGTAATGGGTGAATTATAACCAAGATACTAAAAACAGTAATAATTAAACTATACATACAAATAGAGGAAGAAATAAATTTTAACCCTTAATCTTTGTACAACATTAGAGGTACAGGAGTTCCCTCGCGGTATGCGATAAAGAAAGATGTGTGATGTTACTTTTGACTACACCATATTCAACTTACTAATAGGTATAAGAAACAAAAGCAACCCTGTTCTACATTAAATTTTAACCTTTTGACTGAAACCATAGTACGATTTTAAATAAAGAAGTGTCATCTTGGTGAACAGAAACTGTACTTTGCCCTTTTAACGTTAGAACACTCTTAATAAATCTTGAAACTAGGTATGGAGTGAAAAATATATTTTTGGAGTTTATTTTATGATTAACACGATAAGTGACACAAAGTATGTACATAGTTATTGAATATTCTACCATTGGCTTTAAGGTAAGGAAAGGATCTGACTGAGGCCTTCACACTAAGCAATCATGTATCGTGAATTTATATTGCATGCATGATTATAGGACTATACACTTAGTTTGAGATAAACAATATTCATTACACAAACAAATATTCTTTAAGAAAGTGTAGGGGTGGCCATTGTGAAGAAACATGCACTGGAGAAGTATAGCAGAACCTTCCTGTCTTAAAACACTCTAAAATGTACATTACATTTACAGGCTGCTATATAATATGATATATATACTTCAATTTGGGTTGCAACAGTGGTTGCACTGCCGAATAGCAGCAGAAATAGGCAAGACCATACATACCCAGAAGGCTCCTAGGCAATAAAAGTCCAACTTAGTAGAATAGGAAATGATGTTTGACAATTGAAATTAATATTCCACAACTTACTGGTGACAGGAGATACTTCTTCCCATGCCGATCCTCAACCTTCAACAGTTCCGAGCCAACGTCCTGCAACCTGCCAGTCCTTTCCCACAGTCTGGCTGCAGTCAGCGACGGTAGTGACATTCTTTGCGCACCCGCCTCTTCCATGCAGCGATGGACTAGGGACTCTAGCTTGTTGAGTACTCTCCGTGCCAGAGGTAATAGAGTGAAAAGTCCTGAGCCGGTTGGACGGACCAGGCCGCATTCTAGAAGGAGCTGAAATATAATGAAAATGAACATATTTTTTTCTTAGACGTAAGAAAATTACATATCATTTATCAATTATGTTAATATTTTGTAATGAGTTTACTCATATGGAGGAGAAACATGCGAAATATTTTCCATTGGTATCTCCATCTTTTTAATATTATTTTAAAACTTTTTAAATTCATACAATATCATAAAAAATAAGGTATGGTGCCACACGCAGTTGATAGTATACTAGAAGAATATAATAAACCATTATGGCATTATTATAATTAAGGCATTATTATAACTAAGGCATTAGTGCAAATTAGAGCCAATCTGCCTCCAAAAGCAGCACCTGTTCACAAATGTGTTGCATGTGGGGAGTGTCAGCCCTCCTCAACCATATTAGAGGGACGTAGACAGTTTATATTCTATGCCAAAATAAAAAGTCTCACAATAAAAGCCACGGTGTCAGCAAAAGGTTCAGAGTAATCTAATAAGAATTCTTAAACAAATTAAGCTTTTACGCTTGAGGTGGTTTGAGGTCAACATTAAAGTCCTTTTAACCTACTTTTCGCCTTATTTAGTTTATTTAAGACGATGATACAAGTCGTACATAAGGTTCGGAAGATTTATTGACATAATTTTTTCCATAAAGTGTCATAAATGAGACCTCAACATGGAAGACCTCAAGTCTCCTCATTCCCAACCTGATTCCCTCGCCTAACCACTCAGCTATAGTGCGTTTCGTAATGAATAAAAACTTACCTTCTGACTTTTACAAGTTACTTCGTTGTTTTTAATGACAGCATCCTTGGGTATCGTAAGCACTGGTTGAAAAATTTGAGATAGATATCTCATTTTTACCTGTTTGAATTACGTCTATTTTTGATATTATATTGCAAAACAGAACTATAAAGATTGTTTAAAATATGTAGTCCTAAAATTTTAGGTTATAAAAATAACCAGCTGATCAACATATTGAGTAATCATACTAATTGATAATTTATTTGACACTGACAGTTTCTGATTGAGTCAGTGTCGCCAAGTACTGTTTTTTCCCTTCTGAAATTGAAAGTACATTTCATACAATAGTAATGTACGAATGTAGTGTGACTTGCATTTTTCATAAATATGCTTTTAAAGTTTGAAGTGAATGGAATTCTTTTAAAGTTAAACATATTAATTTAAAACAATTTTTTTTTATTTGGTGTCAAACCAGCAGGTCACACCCTCCCAGACGACTCCTAGACAGAGAAGGAGTCTATCACATAGAATAAAAAAAATTAACTCCTTAAAACTCTTAATTATTTTATCTCCATTAAAATAATTTTTTTTATAATTTCTTTACACCCAAATTTAGAGGGATTCTTCTATGTTGTGTACTGCTTTGTTTTTTTAATTTATTTATTGTGTGATTGCCTACAAGGCATTCATCCAAAAATATAACAATATTTGTACAATTTCCATATTGATGATGATGACTTACTTGTCATTAGAATTACTGTAAAATGATGTAGAAAGATCGACACTAAATTGATGGTCTTCTTTCATTGGAGATTTGTTGGGCGTGCATGCGAAGATTGATGAAAGTGGAAGAAGCGAAAGACGTATGTCAGGACCGTAGGAAGTAGAAGGAGAGTGTCTCTGCCTACCCCGTTGGGAACAAGGCGTGAATATATGATTACATTGTTTGGGCTGTTTTTATGGGAAATGCGGCAAATGAGCAAGCGGTTCACCCGATGGCAAGTGCCTCCCGTCACCCACGCACATCTGCAACACCAGAGGAGCTGCAGGTGCGTTGCTGGCCTTTAAGGGTATTTCGGAGATGGGAGGGAGGATGAGGAGGAGAATGGTTGAGGGGGAGTGGGACTCCGGTTACCATACTCACCGAACGAAATGCAGAAGCACAAGATTCCTCTACTTCACGCCGGTATTCTGCGAGGCCGTGATACCAATCCGGTGGAGCCGGCCCATTCGAGCAGCAGCAAAAGCCGCCGCTTGACTCTACCACGTTTGGAAAGATGAAACCAAAATAAGAATTATTAATTGAATTTTCCAAATACTGATCACATTCATGAGCTCTTGCGGCTTAATGCACTATCAATGAGCATTAAATAGCAGCTTGTAAGTGCCCAAAGCTGGGCAAAGACGTCCTTCTCAAATATCTGAGAGGGTGTGGAAGCCGGGTATGGCCCGCCACGCTGCTCCAGTGCGGGTTGCCGGTACATATCCTCGAAATAATATTTTTTATTGTTTCTCAGACGTGCAGGTTTCCTCACGATCTTTTCCTTCACCGTCGAGCACGTGGTAAATGCAGCACTAAAAGTTGCTATTAACAATTTTAGTGGTGCCGGCACCGGGGATCGAATACGATACTAAAGTGAGCGCCCTGACCACTAGACTACCACGGTTCTCACTGGGCATATTCAATGTGTATTCAATATTGCAGTTTCTGTTGGCGTTCCTTACATAAATAAATATTACAATATAATAAAATACAAGATACAACCATAATCTTTAGCAGTTTGTGCTAAAAGTTGTAATTTTTTCTATGGTATTTTCTTATGGTCAAGGTGGCAAACGAACAAGCGGCTCACCTGATGGGAAATGATTGCGCCCATTTACATCTCCAACACCAGAGGAGCTGAATGTTTGTTACCGGCCTTTAAGGATATTTTTAAGGATAAGGTTGACTCACTCACCGAACGAAACGCAGAAGCACAAGATGCCTCTACTTCACCACGATTACCGGTTGGTTGGCCGGGTACTTATACATTATATATCATAAACGATTCCTATCAAGATTTATATTCGCACAGACGCCATATCTGCAAAGTTATTTACTCTGTCATTCAAAAATTCGATCAATCTAGCCAGATCACCATTCAGCGAGTTGTTCGCTCGCAGACCTTTATTTAGCCGCGTTGAGGCCACAAATCATTTAGCTTCGCCGATAAGTGAGATAGAAACCAGCGAGTCGTGCGGCGCGGCGACAGGGAGCGGGCAGGGTGCGCGCGACTAGCGTTTATTGAAATATCGATTACTGTACTTGTATTTAAGCGAATACAAATGTTAAAACACGGCGTGACGATGCAGTGACACGAATTGAGAAAGGGATGCCGAGCTGGTTTGGACATGTGGAGAGGATGAATGAAAGTAGGTTGACGAAACAAATATATCAGGCGAGTGTAAATGGTGGAGTCAGGAGAGGAAGACCTAGGCGAACATTTCACGATCGAATCGGAGACGTTCAGAGAAAAGGCCATGTCAAGAGTGCTCTAAACCAACGAGTAATGCATGCGAAGATTGATGAAAGCGGTAGAAGCGAAAGACGTGTGTCAGGAACGTAGCAAGTGGAAGAAGATTGTTCCTAGAAGTATGCCGGCTTTTGCTGTCAATATCATGGGGAAGTCTATGTTCAGCTGTGGACTAAAATAGGCTAATACATATAGGAGCAGCTTTTATTTATTTTCTCTTAATAGTTAACACCTAAAACTGAGGTATACAATTGGGCGGACTTTTTGTCGTCCTCTGCCAGTCGACGCTGGGTGAGAAAGAAATACATGTTGACACGTGCAAAAATTCAAATAAATAAGAAATTTTTATTAAATATTAATATCGAATACATAATCCTTATAATATACATACATAATTATTACATATACACCTCTTACACATACATAAAAATATTAACAGTATGTGAGGTTTAAATAATATTTGAAATAAATAAATAAAAGAAAAGAATATCGGTGAGTAAATTTAACTTACGAGTGCCCGCGGGATAGTTCGTTTCCCTCTCGACGAACAGCTAGGTTGCCGCCTGTATTTATAATTTACAGAATTTTTAAACGCGGTAGTGCCAAGCGGCGGCTTTAGCTGGTGCTCGAATGGGCCGGCTTGACCGGTGTTTCGTTCGGTGAGTGTGGTAACCGGATGCCCACTGCCCCTCCACATTCCACTCCTTATCCTCCCTTCCAACGCCTATATATCATTAAACGCCGGCCTTTAATGATACGCACCTGTAGCTCCTCTGGTGTTGTAGATGTACGTAGGCAACGGTAATCACTTACCACCAGGTGAACCTATTGCTCGTTTGCCGCCTTTCCCAATCAAAAAAAAAACAGAATAACAAAGCATAATCATTAATTACATCTGATTATCTGTACAGAAAAAAAAAACAATTCTCCCGCTGTCGTCTGTGCAATGTGTTACAGGTTCCGAGTTATCAAGTTCACAGGTCATTTAGCGCGCCATTTTGTCGTGTTCCCGCGCAAAACGTCTAGCACCGAATAAAGCTTATAATTAACCTAAACATCCCTTTGTTGGTTTGCACCGACTCCCATAAGGAATAAACTGTGCTAATATTATTAATGAGCCTTTTGGTGTTTAAGCAGATAGCCTTGATGTTTTTTTAATAGACACGGTTATGCACAGATAAAACGTCATATCTTCTCGTCGACTATACCGCAAAGCCTCAAGACCAAAGTGTACAACCAGTGCGTGTTGCCAGTGATGACATACGGATCCGAGACTTGGTCCTTCACTGCAGCCCGTATGAGGAAGCTCAAAGTTGCTCAGCGCGCCATGGAAAGGGCTGTGCTCGGTGTTTCTCTGCGTGATAGAGTCCGCAACGATGATATCCGCAGCAGAACTAAGGTAACCGACATAGCCGTAAAGATCAGCAAGCTGAAGTGGCAATGGGCCGGCCGCATAGCACGCAGAACTGACAACCGCTGGGGAAAAAAGGTTCTCGAGTGGCAGCTACGTACAGGCAAACGCAGTGTAGGACGACCCCCCACAAGATGGAGTGACGACCTGCGCAGTGTTGCGGGAAGTCGATGGATGCAGGTGGCTCAGGACCGAGCTTCGTGGCAATCTTTGGGGGAGGCCCATGTTCAGCAGTGGACTTCTGATAGGCTGAAATTATGATGATGATGATGCACAGAATATAGCATTGTACAGTGCTAGTCTTTAAAGTGTTTAGAATTGATTTTAGCACTGTTACAGTTTTATAGGCGGCATATGTTGCGAATGGGCCGGTTCGATCGGGGTTGTACCATGGCTTCTCTGAAAACCGGTCTCCAGTAGAGGGATCTTGTGCTTCCGCATTTCCGCCCCCCTTTTCCCCTCCTCATGTTCCCTCCCATGTCCGAAATATCCTTAAAAAAAAAGATAATCCCGTCGAATTGGCAGACTTTACTGTGTTTGCTAAAATATCTTTATCAAGGCGTTACGATAGGTGAGGAAGCTGCTTCGGAATGGCTGGTACGTAGTTTACGGAGCTGAATATGATTTGTAATCATTGGCTTAAAACTGAAACGGTGACTTTTTAAGGAAGAGACGGCAAACGAATAAGCGGTTCACCTGATGGTAAATGATTACCGTCACTCACATACATCTGCAACACCATAGATGTCGCAGGTGCGTTGCCGGTCCTTAAGGATATTTGGCAGATGGAAGGGAAGAGGAGGGGAATAGGGAGGGGGTGTTACCTCACTCGCCGAACGAAACGCTGAAGCACAAGATGCCTCTACTTCACGCCGGTATTCTGCGAGGCGGTAGTACCAATCCGGTCAAGCCGGCCCATTCGAGCAGCAGCTAAAGCCGCCGCTTGGGTCTACCACGCTTGAAAAGCAGAACTGCGCTCACCAGCTGTCACTTTTGTTTCAATGAATTGAAAAGTTGGATTAAAACGACTAAAATAAATGTAGCTAGAGCTCTGAGCCCACACCGGGCACATCTCCCCTGGGTGTTGTAGAGTCGACTAAGGAAAATGTCACGGCGGTCTCTGGGAGCAAGACCGGTTGCGAGGCGAGAAGTCGAATGCGAAAGCTTTCTGCGCTGTGTGTGTGTGAGTGTTTGCGTGCACACTGTGAAATCAGCAGTTTCTGCTTATCCCTATGAGCGAAGGGCGCGTGTGTTTTTATACTAACTTCACTATCGCATCGGCCTATTCTTAACCCACTCGGAGATCTCCGAGAAAGTGCCATCAAAAGCTAGCATTAAGCTTTAGTAAGGTTTGCCCGTATCCATCATGCAGGCCAACGGATTGGTGAGGGTAATGCTGGCGCCCTTACACTGCTGATTGCCATCACTAGTCTGTGGGATTTGGGTTTGGCATCGTGTGCAGGTGAGATTGGCATTCGGAGTAAGTGACCGATATCCCCCGTACCCCAACACCCCAACCCACACTTGCACCTCTGGTACTAGTAAAAGAGATATCGTTGTAATTAATTTTAATATAACATAAATCACACACGCCTTCGTGTTAAATGCCTGCGCCGAGACTATAATTAATAACTTTAGTGGACTTGCTGGGCACAGGGCTTAGAGGCTTAACGCTCAGGTGCACCGTCCGTCCGTCACGGTGCTCATTTGTTACTTACCTTGATGAATTGTGTTCTTGTTTATTAATGTTACAATTATCTACGTCCATTTATAATAGACCAAGAAAAATTATAGTAATTTCTTATATTCTTATGTTTACCTGGTCACGAGGTGGTAGGCTCCTATGCCTAGGTACCACCCGATTATCTATTTCTGCCAATCTAACCTTCCGATTCTGACAATTCTGTGTTCCGGTTTGGAATGCACAGAGAGCTGAAGTCCTCGGGGCTGGCAACGAATTTGTAATCATCTTCCATTGAAGTTGTCTCCTGGTGTCCAGGGGCTGCAGCAGCCATCAGGTTGACTGTTAGCTCGTTTGTCATCCCGATCCAATAAAAAAAAAGTCATCATGTCACATTTTGACACTGTTGAGTTTGAAAGCTATACTGTGCCAGGATTATGGCTGTAAGGCCGTGAGCTATTCCATATCTAACGGTACGGTACGGCTCTACTGTCCTCAGCTTCCATTGCTGTTTGGCGGTAGAAATGGGTAAAAGTGGTTCCGACCCCGACAACTCCTTAGCGGGGAAGAAGCCTACCATTCGTTACAATACCATACAAATACTGGCTGTCCCTCGTGGGAATCGAACTCGCGACCCGCAGCGCTGCAGCCAAACGTTTAGCCACTACGCTTGGCTGTCATTGGAGTGACAAAAGAATTAAGAGTCACCTAATGGTGAATGGCTGTTGTAGCCCATGGACACGTGTAGACAACCTCAATCCGAGAAGGTTAAAGATGCGTTATCACCCCTGAGTATTAAAATGGAACATCAAGGTGGACGGAGGCAAGCGGTGGCTTTAGCTGCTGCTCGAATGGGCCTTCTCGACCGGGTTGGTACCGCGGCCTCGCTGAATACCGGCGTGAAGTACCTTGTGCTATTTAGTTTTGTTCTGTGAGTGTAACCGGAGGGTAACCGGAGGCCCGCTCGCATTCCCCATTCCCATCCTTCCTCTCATCTTTCAAATACCCTTAAAGCCCAGCAACGCACTTGCAGCACCCCTTGCATTGCAGATCACTTGCCATCGGGTGAGCCTCATGCTCGTTTGCCTCCTTCTTCCAAAAATAAATAAATAAATAAAACGCAATGAATTGCAAAAACCGTTTGAGCGTGATCAACGAATCATTTTCAAATTGATATCGCGTTTAGAAATCGGTTGTATTTCGACGCGCGGCAAGCGACGCCGTAAATTGTATGTTTAACAGAGGTGCGACCCGAAGCTTATCAGTTCATACGCCATTAAGCCCGACGCCGCTTAGCGCGCAAAATGTCCGTTCGGCGGGAAAAGTGATTATCGTGACTGTTACGGTGACATTTAGTTTTTTTTTTTTGCATATATATTTATGTAGAGACATTTCAGACCATTCAGTAAACAGAAAAGTTTTGTTGAAATTTTTGTTTTGTTTCCGAAAACCGAATAAAAAATTGTGTGAATTTTGTTTATATACAAAACAAAACGTGCATTAACTTAACTAGCTGTTGTACCGCTTGTAGAGAACAGCGCCGCGATGCAATCCTCGACGGGTTCCTTCATCGGCATCAGCATTATCAGGCTATGATCTCAATTGACAGATATGAACAGAATTGACAACAATTGTTAACAGTTTCACAGTCAGTCCGGTTCCATCTTCCATAGTGCGCAGACGAGTGAGCCTAAGGACTCCATACTGCATCTTAATAATAGTTTTATTTCTTTATATTACTATTCTATACATTAAAAATCTTTTTTTTTGTAACCTTAAAGTCCGTGACCCGTATCACAGTGCGTAAAAACTTAATTATCTTTGATAAATGAATCGGGTTCAAGCAGGACTTATTCACTAGTATATATATCTACCTGTAGAAATTTTTCAATTGTGAATTTAAGGTGAAGATATTTGGGTGGACGTTACCGAATAGAAATATAAGGAAACTTTTAAAGCAGACAACTTTAAAAGCCGTACTTATAGAACTCATCGATATTGAGTAATGGCAGATGGTGGACCGTCTCATAAAATGTCTGACAAAATAATTTAAATTTAATTGAGTTATGCAATATGATGATCAGAAAGGGCTAGAGCAATCCTTTAATTCCGATAATCACACAGAAACATCGGCAACGTGTACCATCTACGTCCTGATGTCCTCCACCTGGCCGCTTCCGACCGCGGCGACATCTCTCGAGTACTATCGGCAGTTGTCAACTGCGCAGGAGATATTATAGTGCCGTGAAAATAAACGCATACCCAGAGGCACTAGCTCGCCTTCATCTTCCCATATCTGATTTAAAGCTTATGCGATACGGTCAGGGGGAGGGTTGAGATGCGGTGTCACAGATACGGGACAAACACAACACAAACAAACCTGATATCCGATAATTTATATTTTTGCCCAAACAGGGTCCACCACGCTGCTCCAATGCGGGTGGAGCGACGTCTTTCTTTATCGACGTGATAAAGTTAGCACTTAAACAAATTTAACGCCACCGACACCGGCTCCATGGACCGAACACACGCAAGCTCCGAAATTTAGACAAGCATCTTGACCACAATAATACTTTATGATGTTTAATGTAATCTAATGTAAGAGTCGGGAGAGGAAGACCTGGGCGAACATTTCACGATCAAATCGGAGACGTGCTGGAAACAGGCCAGGTCCAGAGTACTCGAAACCAACGAGCATGCATGCGAAGATTGATGAAAGTGGAAGAAGCGAAAGACGTATGTCAGGACCGTAGCAAGTGAAAGAAGATTGTCTCTGCCTATCTCGTTGGGAACAAGGGGTGTATATACATACATACATACATACATAGTAATCTAATGTATGTATGTATGCTCATTATGCTCACACATACAGTTTATTGGTACTAGGCATAGTAGGACGCTGACATCCTAGAAAGAGCCGTGGTAGTCTAGTATAATAAATGAAAATATTATTTGGAGGACATGTGAAGCCCGCCGATTCGCACTGGAATAGCGTAGCGCGCCTTACCGTCTCCAAAAACATTCTCAAATATTTGAGGAGGCCTTTGCCCAGCTTTGGGAACTTACAGGCTGCTTCCTAAAAGGCAAATTAGGTAAATGAAACACTTTTTCTCCCTTGAGCGGTATACTATATACCTACAACTAGAAACAGATTTACAAATACTAATAGTACAGAACTAAACATTTGTATTCAACAATAATACGGTGTTTAAATATTTGCCGTTTTTCGCAATTTTCTAAGCCAGTGGCTTAAATGTCTACCCTAACCTCTGACATTGACATTTGTACAATTTTTCGCAGCCTGTGATCCCGCGCGTGAAATTCGTACATGTCAACTGCAGGAACAGACGTGCCGTGGAACCATAGACATTTCTACTATTTGTTTTTATTCGGATGAAGGGCTATCAACAACTGCTGTCTGACATAATCGATCTAACAATATCGACTATTTATTCTATGTCTATGTAATTTAAAAAGCGTTACCTTCCGCTGTAGGAATTTCTCCTGTGTCGCGGAGGCAGTTTACATACATGAATTGCACACGGACAAACACCCAGACCGGGAACTATTTGTAGTCTATACAAATACTAATCCCGTGCGGGAATCGAACCCACGACCCACAGTGCGGCAGCTAAACGCTTAGCCACTACGCCACCGACCCGTCTATTTTACTTAATTATTGACCTCTAGGAGACATGGTGGTCGTGTATCAGCTACGTTTTGTAACGTGCTCAAATGGTCCGGCTCAACCGGGGCAGTACCACGACCTCGCAGAATACCGCCCTGAAGTACAGGCATCTTGTGCTTTTGTGTTTAATTCGGTGAGTGAGGTAACCGGAGGCCTCATTCTTCATCCCATTTAAAAACAAATAATACGTACTTACATATTATTTGTCGTTACCTTCTTAGGTCGGTTTATACTAAAGCCGTAAAAGTAGTTTCGCCCAAAATGCCTTCTCTTTAGGGACGAAGCGTCCTTTCTTATACGTGACGGTTTTAGAGTCAGGAATAGAATACATCTCTGTTTCAGTGCTGTCTCGACATGTCCTCAATTTTTTTTAATTATTTCTCAGACAAGCTGGTTTCCTCGCGTTTTTTTTCTTCACCGCCTTGTTAGGCGAGTGTAAATTCAGAAGTTAAAAATACAAGCACGTGTAATATGTTTATTAAAGTCAACACCAGGGTAAGAGCCCTGGTCATTCGCGATTAAAAGCTAGATTCCACAGCCGTTACACGCGACCCCGGTATAAAAAAAAAAGTTTTTAGTTATTTGAGTGAAACGTTTAAAATATTTTCCATTTCACAGACAGGCACCATAAATAAAATGTCCGCATTGTGCCCGCCAAAATGAACGTCTAATATTTTTAATCTATGCTTTTGATTAAAAAATCAAAGCACATTCCACGGCGGCCGCGCGTGCGAATAATTCAAACTCGGCCGTTGTCATTATTTGGACGTTGCGGTTCGAATAAGAAATGTTTTAGCGTTCTATGTCAACGCCGTTTGTTTCCATTGGACGATATTTTAAATTTAAGGTTACGTATTTACCGACAAAATTAAAAAAAAAAGGCGGACATAACTTATTGTATGAATTACCGCGACTACTCTCTTTACTTTTTTACTTATTTACTTCGAATACGCAGGTACCTCTAGGCAGAGAGAGAATAATGATTTCCATTTAGCAAAAACCGTAGTCAAGCATGCTACCGAAAGCCTCTTTTCGCTTCTGCGTAGTATAAAACTGTAAATTCCCACGGCTGGGCAAGCGTCTCCTTCCCAAATATCTGTGCGGGTTTCGGAGCCGGACTTCACATGTCCTCGAAATAATATTTCTCAGACATGCAGGTATCCTCAACATGTTTTCCTTCACCGCCGAGCACGTGGTGAATTCAGCGCTTAAAATCGCTTTTGACAATTTTAGTGGTGCCGGCATCGGGGATCGAAACCAGTTCAATCGCGCACTAACCCTCAGAGGCACGCTTTCGTTCCATAGAGCGCGTGAATGGAGAGCCACTGAGCTATGACTGCTCCTAAACCATAACAACATGGTGCCGTAGAAAATTTTTTGTTATGGACTGCAATTGGTTAGAATTAGGGCGTTACTTTGCGGAAATCCATTATTACAAAAGAAAAAAAAAACAAAACGAAGACCTTCACGCTTAGCAAGCAGGTTGGAGATGGCAGAATTATAGAATAAGGCATGTCGTCTGCTATAAGTGCTGCGACAGTCGTTAAAGATAACCTAGACCACTAATATAATGCTACATTCCACAGACTGGTGATGGGGTGCAGCAAGATGGAGGTCTAGCTTACCCAGAGTAGTGAGCATAGACCAATCTTTCACGAAATGTATGCTGACTTTTGCTGGTGTTTTCTTAGAGAGATTTATTTTCAGCAGTGGACTAAATAGGCTGATGAGAGCACTGACCAAACAAGATAACTTATACAATTAAAGTATGAGTTACCTAGTAAAGTTTATTTATTTACCTTTATAAGAGTATTACAAAGGGCGGGCTTAAAGCCTTTTTGGCATTCTCTGCCAGTCCACCCGAGGCGTGGAGAGATATCGTTTAGGTGCAAAACATTAAAGTTATAAATAAAACCTTAATACATGAATAACTTAACTAAACTAAAACCTAAAGATATTCTATGTCATAAATAAACATATAAATTTTATACTTAGATACATACTAACAGAATAAATTCTCATAAACGAATATGTGTACATTAAAAACTATATATATATATATATATATATATATATATATATATATATATATATATATATATATATATCCTTAAGTTAAAATAAAGTTTATTAACTAAAATGTCGTGGCATAATGCAAACCTACCACCCGCATGCTCGGACATTAAAAAATATTAAAAACCGCGCGAGACGCGTGAAGCGAGAACACTTTCCCGGCAATTACGGCGCTTGAAAGCTTGCGTCGTTTAGTAAAAAAACAAATAACGCAGCGCTTTTGCGGACTGCGTGAAACTACGTGAGATGTTTGCGAAATGCTTATTTAATTGTTTTTTATTTATGTGGATACACCGCGTGGTAAAGGTAAAGATAAATAAAACATACAGGAGCAATGTAATTTTAAATAGGGCAACGTGAACCTTTTGTTTCTTTAACCATTTGTATCGTAATATTTAAAGTTTTATAACGTTTTATTTAGAAAATAATAAAAATCAAGAACCCGACATTAACGCTACAGTTAGCGAAGAAAAGATGATTTATTTCGGAATATACCGTTCTTCTGTATTTCACAGCTTGTGTAATTCCACAGCTGGACTTCAGCCTGTCCATGAAAACGACTGCAGAAGCTATTGCAAAAAGCATTGAAGCTTTGCTTTGCTTTGGGCAGGTGTGACTAGGTGATAGAGCCAAGCGGCGGCTTTCACTGCTGACCGGATGGGCCGGTTCGACAGAGGTTACTACCTCTGGTACCACGGCCTTGTAGAATACCGGCGTGAAGTATAGGCATCTTGTGCTTCTTCGTTTCGTTCGCTGAGTGAGGTAAACGGAGACCAGCTCTCCCTCGTCAAATATCCTGGATGGTCGGGGACGCGCCTGCAGCACCTCTGGTGTTGGAGATGTACGTTGGCGACGGTAATCACTTACCATAATTTGAGCCACTTGACCGTAGATATCCTCTTTTTTAAGCAGATTTTAGACGTGTTTTATGTACGCGGTAAAGTTAAACGGACATCAGTAATATAATATGGTATACGAGTAGATTCACGGCACTATAATAACTCCTGCGCAGTTGACAACTGCCGATAGTACTCGAGAGGTGGAGGACATCAGGACGTGGATGGTACACGTCACGGGCGTCTCTGTGTTATTAAGACTTAAAACTTTTTTTTTGACGTGGTAGAGCTATGCGGCGGCCATTTGCTGTGCCGGCTCGACCGGGGTAGTACCGCGACCTCGCACAATACCGGCGTGGAGTAGAGGCGTCATGTATTATATTATACCAAACGTTAATTTTTATATATATATATTGAATAAATTACTTTATAAAAGTAAAGTAATTGCCCATAGCTGGGCAAAGGGTTATTCTGTAAGAGGGAAGTCCATTACCGGTGGCCGAACCGGTAACAATAATTAACTAATTTCCCTTTCCCCCTAACTCCCGGCCGTCTGGTCTCCCCTGCCGAGGGCTTCCGTCTGGTTGGGTTATTATTTTTATTTTACTTTAAGTATTTTAATTATAACATATTTAAAGATAACTTATATATTTTTTGTATTTTATGTATGTATACATATTTATTTATATCTCCCAACCAGACGAGTATATATATATAAATATCTAATTAAGCTTTTATAGTATAGACAGATGTCCCTGTTTGATTTTATTATTATAAATAACTTTGTTGACATATTTTTGAATTTGACATTTAGTATTTTGTTACTTATGTATATTACTTTCAGTGCAAGTTTCTGGCATCCACTTCTTTCTCAGGGGGGTCGTACGAGGCTAGTCAGCCTTAAAAATCTTTTGGGAATCTCCCGGAAACTCGAAGAAGCCCGTAATAGCTGGCTTCGAGTGGCTTGGTGCCTACGTAATCACCCCTTCTCGGCATACTCTACTTCTTACCCGTTTCAAACCGGAACACAGCGTTGCAACCACTGCTCTGTGTTCCGGTTTGAAATGTATAGAGTATATACCAGTATTTTTACAGGCTGTGAAGTGTTCCATCATACTCCCCAGGGGGCCACAACGCAACTGTAACATTCTTCGGATGAAGTTGTTTGCTTCTGTCCATGGGCTTCAGTAGCCGATTACCATCACGTGGATTGTTAGCTCGTTTGTCACTCCGACCCAAAAAAAAGTTCTTTAAAGTAGGGTTGTCTGTAAATTGCATGCACGTCAGTACCACCACGTACTGGAGGGTATGGATCAATCTTCTTTATATTAGTTCGTTTATCTCCTCAATCCAATAGATAATAGGAAAAGGTACTAACTTATTCATTATTCGAACCTCTAATTTTACTTTTACGGTTCATACAGTTCTTCATTTGGTATAATGATGAAGGAGGGCAGGGAGCGGGCGCCTGTGACACCAAGAAGTGGTAAACAACTTGTGAACACTGCGGCAATACTAGTTCTTGACTTATTATTTACATTAAGTATTTGAAATGAAACTATTATATAGGAGTACCCCCGTGACCACGGTTTCTGTAAATCACCCGAAACGTCGGGAAACATTTACCATAATCAATAATTTCTTCTATTAACGCGAACACTAGACATTTGAAAGATAACTATTATTTACGAATTTTATTGCGTTTAATTATACTCTTATATTACCGATGTGGTCACCTTATTTAAACTAATTAAAATTCTTCACGTCATATTCATTATTACTACAACTTTGCTCTACTCAAAGTAGACTTCAGCGTAATGACAGACTAATATATCCAGACCGGTGCCGGACAGCAGCGTCCAAGGTGCGAGGCGTCTGCTATTGCAATCGTCAAGCTTCAGAGAGACCTGTGCAGCAGCGGATTACCTTAGCACCTAGTAAACTGGAACACAACAACATTGCAGCCGCGCGCCGAGAGCAGATATGCCACCGCTGTAGCAGGCACCTCGCACTCCTCACAAAAGGTTTCACATATCGATCTGCTTAGTTTTAGTATGATATTTTTCTAGAAGGTCATCCCGCCATCTGTCGATAGCTACTGAGATTTTCAAGGCTATTTATTCCCTTAGTCTTACTTAGTGCTGAAATAAGTTTATGTACTGTCAATCGGTGGAAGTTAGAGTAGCAGTTTTTAAGACTTCGTGTATATAATTCTATGTATGTCTAAATTGGATAAACATCCAAGAGATTTTAAGACACTTGCTTGTGCTTTGGTTACAATTAAAGTGGCCCAAAATCTTGTTTTAGGATATTAAAGGATAAAGGGGTCTTTACAAATTACAAGCACATATGAAACAAAATTCTTTTGAGTAAATCTAGACATTTATATATTTAATCACGCTTCGACGAAGATGTAAGATTATTTGATGCGTTATTTATGGTACTATATATATGTTATATACGGATTAACGTTATCGAGGGACAAGGCTTGTTTCATATTTTTTTATTTCATGTGAATATGTATTGCCCAATACTTTTATCTCGGCTTCCTTTAGAATAAAATTATGAGACTCTGCCCCTCCGTTTCCGATACTATATCAACAAGCTCTTCTCGTATAGCCGCTTTGTTCTATTATTTGGGCGCCATAAATTCCACAAACACTCATATTTTCTTCGAAAAACTTTAGCGTCGTAACTTCAGTCCACTTTGGCACCGATAATTAACTACTTTTACAGTTGGATAGTTTTTTTTAAACTGCTTATGATGCGCGGAAACGCTTGCCCACTTAAAATTTTATTACTACATAACCACGTTTAATGCGTATGAACGAGCCATTACGCCAGATCTCTGCGAAAACCCACGCAATTATTTTTTGTTGTTTAAAACTACAGCGAACACTTAATATTTATAATGAAAAAAACACCAAATGAAACGACAAATCGAATGTAAACCATTTATTTGTTAAATAACCGTTTATGTGAAACTGCTGGAATCTCAAAACGCGGCGATGGCGCCGACCGGCGCGTCACTTCCTCCCAGAAGTGGTAGCGTCAAAATAGACAATAAATTGCCATGTAGATAAATATCCAAAGCTAAGTTTAAACTCTCAATACATATATTATCTTCATATTTAAAAACTACGCTCGACTAGTAAGATAGAACCTTGTTTGAATACTTCCGGGTAATGTGACCATCTCCAATAGCCCCCACGTCAGTCCCTTGACCATTTAAACTTTAATCCTTGACAAATGAAAGTGAAAATAAATTATTATTCGACAAAAAGAGGGTTAAATTTCAATGTCTTGCCACTGCCTTCGCGACACAGCAGAAATTCCTTCTGTGGAAGGTATTGTTTTATTACTAAATAAATTATTCATATAGTGAAAATCCAAGAAACTCATAACAAAGATGAAAGTAATGATTTTGTAAAATATTTTATCTACCACCCCGAACGGTGCACTGAAAGACCACCAAGCCTTAATAATTTTTAAACGTTAGCTTCTCGAAAGAGGTCACATCTCCCGCTTCAAATATGGCAACACAAAGTATTTTTTTTTTTAAGTTGAACCAATAAAATGTTGTGTTGCCATACGTCATATAATAAAGTTAATTACAGTAAAAAATCTATACATTCCGATAAAAGGATGAGTTACAAACCACTTTCTACTACTTCTATTATGTAAATATGAATTTCGGTTATGATCTTAAATAGTACAAATTCGTGGGGCACTTTCGTTATATTTGTTAACTAGACAGTCGGGTCCAAGTGAAGTGTACGCAGCTGCTATTCGAATTGTATCGATTGATAAAAAGCCATAGATATGCGACGATCATAGTGATTAAGGATATTTTTAATTTGATTTATTAAATGGTAAATTACGCTTCTTGAGAAGGTAAATGTTAAGAATCAGTAGAAAATAAAACACCACTTCACAAAAATCCCGACATTTTATAAACGATCAAATGTAACTACTTTGAATCCATAGAAAATAACTATTATTCAAATTTTCAAAACTCCAAACAAGATAGATAGAGAGAGAAAGTACCTAATCTAAAGACACCCCTAATACGTAAGGTAAATATCTTTAAATACACACACAGTATGTTTATAGTAACATTTCTTACACTAGATATTTACAGGATGTTACAAACTCAACTAAATATTATACGATAACCGTGTCACTTGTGCGAAATTGTTCTTTTAGCCGTGAACACCACTCATTCACACAAATAACACGTATCGACAATCCAACTGGCAAAGTAAAACCCAAACACCTCTAAACTATAACTGGATCAAAAACAAAATCGACATCCTTTCGACTATGCTAAACGGCTCGAAACTAAGTGACTAGAAAACAAATTTGATATGTCATAGAGATGATCACAAATATTCGAACAATCAATATAATTCATTCGATAGAATCGACACTATCAAATTAACGTATTCATTATTACCACTTCGGATAAAGTTTTAATGTTTTGAGGAATTAGCGACATACAAGGAAACTCGTTGAATATTAAAAAAAATCATGTGGTAAGAATAAATACGCGGACAATGTTTACAAACGGGAAATATGTGATCTAAAGGTATTGTCACATTATGAGGCACTCTGCGTTAGTCTTGTACAAGGGTTTTTCTACTGAACACTCTTATATCTTTAACTACTGTCAACGAATCGTTCGCTTACTTTTAAATATATTTGAAAAAGCACTTTTTCAGACCAAGATTTGAATTTAATTCAGGTTTCATCGCGAAAAAAAAAAGAGAAAAGATTTGGCGGCAAATTTGACGTATCGAGGTCCAAACAAGCGCCCTCACAGTGTCTATGATTACTTACCTACATAAACCAAATCTAGTGCATCCCAGCGAGACGGGATATCAAAATGAAAAATAATATACACAACGGGCGACTAACATCAGTCTATCATTTTTTTGAGGAAGACAAGTCAAAATGACATTACAATGGTTCCTTTAAAAATACTTAATTTACTTTGTACTACGACAGAAAAGGGTCGCTAATTTTACTGTGCCTCTTTTACAAATAGATTTTTTTTTCTCTAAAATACACTACCAATCAAAGAAAGAGATATCTAATTCGTCATGTTTTACCTACGTCTTAACGCGATTAGATTCAACAGAACAATAAAATTGTACAAAAAATATTGTCTCCATTTCCCAAACTAATTGTTATTGGTCCGTATTCTACGTCTAGAAATCTTCTAGCATTTTCATCAACAAAGCAATATTTATACCGAAGGAAGAAACTAAATAAGGCACAAGACGTTCGTGTCTGTCGTGGGTGTTCAATGATATGCTTTTAAAATTCTCATCTAAACTTTTTTAACTACTAGACACTACGTTAACTACGAGAGATCTTTATAAAATAAATTCTCTTATTAAAGCATTTCACGTGAACTTTTAACGCTATTAAAAAAAAACTGAATCAAATAACTACGAGATATAAAATATCAATTAATAACCCAGCACCCAAAATCATGTCTATTCGTCTACAGATCTAAAATACTGGGATGCACTTCTATGATATAGTACACCAAAAAGATAACTAAGCGATGTAACAGCGTCGTCTGAAAATGTAAAAGACAATACTGATTGAACTATGCAACAAGAAATATGTTTAAAGTTTCAATTAGAAAATGGGTTTAAACTTACAACCTGTCAAAGCAGACTTTACAGTAATAATACAGCTGTTACTTCATCCCTTTCTAGCATAACGAGATTGTTAGTGCTGAAAAGAGATGGCACTGCGTCGTATTACACCTTTTCGCCTCCATTCATTAGGTGCGTGTTAGATCTACAATGTTGTAATTATTTCAGTATTGTCTCGTATGTAAAAAAAAAAAATGAAACCCGTCGATCTTCCGTCTTCCGTGGCGGCGCTCTGGTCCAGCAGACACCGACCCATGCACACTCCACCCGCTAAAAACTCGCTGCGTACTGTATTTACGATGTCACCATGCATCTATGTCCAATAGTCAAACTCCTCCAAACAGTGTATACTGACACGGTAAACCTTTTAAACGAAGAAAGCGCGGTTGACCAGACCGAGACGAAGAGGTTATCAAAAACAAATATGTTACGTACGCGTCAAAGACAAGACTGCCCGTCAAAGATCATGTACACTAGTCTTGGCCAAGTAAAGTTCTTCGAACAAGAGGCCTTCTCTCGTAGTATACACTGAAAGAATATTTCTCATACTATTAACATTACTAGACACTACTAAAATTTGGGGGGTTTTCGAACTAATTAAACAAACTGTTACTGGCGTCCAACTTGTGGACTTGGAAGCTTGCTACGGTTTGGTATTGAAAAAAATAAATAAAACTAATCAAAGGTACGAAAAAGCGATAAATGAAAGATCGGCTGTGTTTATTTACCATTTATTTCTAATACTTGACTAAGTGAAGATGAACCATAGAAAATATTTTTACTCAAAGGCTTCGAAGGAGGCGCGCGGCCTGCGCACTACAGCATCTCTAAGGGGCTCTAGGAGTCCCCCGCCTATGTGACATGAACGCCTTTTTGATAAAAACGAAGCACAGTGTAACTATGATTCAATTCTTGCCAAAGTAAGGCGCATTGGGTAATACATTATCTACAAGTATGACCACCGTATGCCGGGTACTAAGTATTATAAAACATTCAGTAATCTTAAATCAACAACAGAAGCCACTCTTACTAAATCCCTTCGCATAGAACATGTGATTTTTAAGTGAACGTGAATACAAACCCACGACAAGGTAACTCGGCATTAGCAACATATGCCCGTATATATATATTTTCACCACACTATGCTGTGATCTCTAATTAAATATACGAAATGAAACACAGACAAGGAAAAAGCTAAATAAAGAACAATGCGTAGTATTTAATACATATTTTCAATGGCATATTTATTGTCTTTAAATCTAGGCCAAGTATCTGGTACTGATTAATATTTAAATCATAGACAAAACAAAATTATATTTATGTCTATGTTCCAGGATCTATTTGATGTAAATTATTCAAAGGAAATCTACACACCAACCGATCCCGCCCTAGCTACGGGTATAACTGTCAAAATTAATTATACATAGAGAAAAAACCATTACATATTGCACAATATAATCTGTAGCAATCAGTGTAGATAAAATAAAAGACAGCCCATATCTACTTATCTATGTTAAGAAAACTATCTGTAATGAAACAGTTGAACTACCATAAATAAAAATGCGATTACACCAAAAATATACACAAAGGAATGTTAATACAGCCTCTATTGCGAATTTGCAATAATAAAACGCTAGCGTCACTTTAACATCTTTCTATAGTGGCGCCAAAACATGATCAGTGTTACCAAGTTCGAAATATTACTACAGACTTGGAGAAAGTAATTTTCATTTAATCAACGAAGCTTTGTAAGCATTCAAGTCAAAAATCACTTGATAAAATAGTATTTTGTAGGGATTATTGATACTGCAATAAAAGTCAGTGGTTTCAAGCACATCTACGTCATTCAATTTAATTCAATTATTTTTAACCCTTGACGTGTCATAACCCAAGAATTTACATTGCTATAACAAGTTATTGAATTTGAATAAAAAAAAAAGGAATCCCCGAAAATCTTCGCAGGTCTGTCTGCTCGTCAGTGGGTCATGCCCGTGACCATTCCAGACAATTAACTCATCGCACTGCAACGTGCCGATAGACAGACCAACACTGATCGATTCAGTTGTACATCGAAGACAATCACTACCAATTAAAATTTGGCTTTGGTCTATTTCACAATCTAAATAATATTTCTATTACCTTGATTAGGTAAACTGTATAATTAAGTGCAATATTATTACAAACATTTGAATGAAATTTTAGTTGTACAATTGTAATAAGCAGCGCATGTACGTCAAATTGACTGCACTATTTTGTAGTTTTCTCTTCAATTTGGTATATTTATCACGGAATGGCAACACTGATGCATGTGTCAAACGAGCAAACATGGCCACACGCCCCAAGCGGCGGCGCGGATAGCGCCCTAAATTTTTAAACAAGTAAATCACATACTTTCACTTATTAACAAGTGTTATTAATTTTATCACGATTATCAACGTTTAAAATACAAATACCAACTCGCTACTGAATACACCGAATTCTATTATACAAAAATATCTTGTATGCGGAGTGTATAATATCTTGTCACCTAACATGATAAGGCGCGCGCTGCTTTTGTTGCCGCCCGCGATGTTAACCTAACCAACGAATGGTGGCGCGACGCTTCGCTCCGGCCGCAGCGCGCGCGTGCAGCGTTATAATAGTAATAATAATAATTATATTGTTATTGCTTTCGGTTAGTTATACTTAGATTCACTATAGTATAATGTATGTAAAATTTCAAAATCACTACACTACTACGTCACTACTCTAGCATCTGCCGCACATTTGAAACATACAACATATTTTTTTTTAACGTACTTTATATTATACCAATCCAAAAGTTGTATAATATAGTAATCCATGTATATTATAACCTTAATAATAATTGAGAATATTTTCAACTTTGTTTACATTGGTCCAGTGAACCTGGAATTGCGAAGCTATGGAGTAGCCGCGACTGCGTTGTGAACGATATTTCGTCTATGGCACAAACTATAAGCCGTTTCAGGTTATAGATAATAGAGTAACATCCACTAGGCATGAACAAGTATTGAGCAAGACGAGACTTAAGTTTTTATCTTCCCTTTGACGCCGCGTCAAAACACTCAACGAATCCTTAATTAAAAAAATGACTAGAGGGGAATGTGTTTGTTAATGGCAACATCGGTTATCGGAATACTGTAGGTCCGAGTTAGCATCGTCTCCCTTTCAAATTATTGTCTTAACCTTAAGCTATTCCGGCGAGAAAGCGATCGTTTTTGGCAAAAAAAAAAAATATAGAAACGTTTAATTCCACGTAAGAGACAAAAAAAATCACTTTAAAAGTCAACTCTCGTGCTATATATATATATATGAGTTAGATAAGGGTTTCTAAACGGACCGCATCGAAACTTTCGAGGACATTCTAAGAGTCACTTGAGCAAACAAATTAGTTTTGGCGAAATACTTTGGCTGCGTCGTCGGCAAACCCAACAACGTCGTGGAGTCCGAACGCAGGAAGACTGCAGGCCTCAAGCGAAGCGTCACTACAAGGTCTACTCGTGAAGCTTTCAAGGCAACACGCTAATGGCACGCGTCACAACCCACGTGTGGGCGACTCCAGGCTGGCCCGGCCCTGCCCTGCCCAGCCCAGCGCTCTGCGTGCGCGGGAGGGTCCGGTGTTAGTAGTCACGACAGTGCATTACGCATTAATCTACGATACGGTATACATTATTATACAGCACAGCATGCCTCAATCGGGTTCTCTACTCTGTCGACTTACCTATACGCTCCGCCGGCCGATGCGTCGCTCAGCCCGCCCTCTCATACTTACGACATTGGCGCCCAACGGGGGGCGAGCGCTCCCTCGCAAAAAAATCTACTTTATATATATATATATATAGGACAACTTAATCGTGCAAGCTAAAACTATATAGAGCAAATTGTGTGAAGGTAACAGAACCACACCCCGTCAGAAGGGATCTAACCTCCCCCCTTCCCCAACCCCTCCCCCCCACCCCAACTTTCAGAGCTACGCGAAATAAAACACACAATATATTGTTCTAATATTAATTATGTAATGACACATTGGGTATCTCTATGCGCTCCATCACATACAGTTATGTACGAGCAATCACTAATTCCACTAAATACAAAATAACTACAGCTAACCTACGACCGGCGTCCGTCGAGCAAACATAAAAAAATCAATCTCTTTCAATCACAAAAGCGACGGACGCCGGCCAAAACCAGCGTTACCAATGTAACTAATACAAGTGTATCAGAAGAGAGAAAAAAAAAACGTATGCTTCATACATCTGCGAGGAGTCCCTCCAAAAAGCAGAGACCGCCCGCAGCAAAATACATATATATATATGTAAAAAAATTAAGTACACATTTCAAATTCTAGCTTCACCGCAATGGCAACACTGGCGGGTTGCCGATGCGGTGTTACCAAGTGTAAGACATCACAATCAATAATATTATCAACCATCTAATACTGAGAATTTTAGGAAATGCTAATATACAAAAGGTGTTATCGCCGAGCGAGGCGGATGCCGCGTTTTCACGAGTCAACTTTTTTTTTTAATTTGGCAAGAAATCAAAGGAATCCGGTTTGGCGACGCGTCGCTAAAATTATGCGAATCCATTCGTTCGCACCGTTCGCGTCCGGCGCAACAATCGATTTGACACGAAAAAAGGCGGCAAACGCAAATAATCTCAGGAGGTTCTAGCCTACTTACATTAAGAATACTGCTATAATAACAAGGATGGGGTGTTCACATGTGATAGGTTCAGCGTTCGGTAGCCCCGGCGTGCGGGGAGCGAAGTGCCCTGCGAGCCGGCCCGCGAGCTGGCTCCCGGATAACGGGGCCGTTCGGTAATTGCAAAACTCCATAATGGAGTCGACCCGAGTTTAATTCCAGTCACTGGGGGTCCAGTCATTTAAAAATACAAAGAAATAAACGGCTTGAGTTTAGAATTTGAGTCTTTGGGTTACGGAGATGGGCCGCATAGGTTATACGTCAGTTCCTACACACGCCAAGGTTCCGACGTGTGTGCCGGCCGGCGTGGGAATGTGGCCGACGGAAGCTACCGCATGCATCTGGCTCTACTGTCGCCGCGTGTCTTTGCCTGGACCCTAGATCTTTATAACGACGATACAGAAGCGATAGAGCAGGACCTCCCAAAAATATCAATGTCTGAGCCGGAGGTCGCGTTGTTGCCGTGGTTCGGGAGGCGAACCTATATAAGTAAATTGACCTTTAAGTTTATATGCCTTACGGTCTACGAATGTCCCTATATATAAACTACAAAGTTTTCACTGCCGGAATTGTTTTTTCAATAAGACATTCTTAATGTATTGTGTTACTTCTCCACAATGTCCCAGTTTTAAACAATCAACACCGGTCAGGACCGGTAGGAACAACTTGCACTTTTGTAAGACAAAATGAGCTTTCAATACTTAATATAAATAACATCGGATCAATATTAATATTAAATGATCGAACGCAATTAAGTACGTGTAAATTAAGTACTCGGAATATTAATCACGTAATACAGACAGGGCAACATTGCGGGACTAAGTCCCGTAAATTTCCACTTAAAACTACAAATTGCACGAACACAACCATAAACGTCTTTTATATATATATATATGTATGTATATATATATATCTCGTATAATACTCGTCTAATCACAGTGTGTAAGTAAGTATTGCTTTCAAAGAGTCTATCATACAATCTACAACTACATTGTCCTTAGACGAAAGCGGAAGAATCGAGTCTTTGGACACGCGAGCGGCCGACCCGCCCGCTCGAGGTCTGCAAGCGATCAAACTACTAATTTAAGGAGAGCTGAGCGATTGATTGGCTTTGAACGCGCAGCCCGGCCCAGTGAAGCCCGAGCAGAGGCCGGGGCCGGGGGCGGGGCCGGGTCCAGGCGGAGACGCGCGCAGCGACACTCTACTGCGGCTTATACATAGCTTATTGTCACGGGACGCTCGGCTGGTGTTAGTTCGCACTCCCTCAACTGCTACACTAATCGATTAGACACTAAGAACTAGGCCGCCCCCGGGCGCGGGCCGCGTGCGGCTGCGCGCGCGCACGCGCACGCGGCCCGGCGCCGGGCGCTGTCGTACAACTACGAAGTCATAAATATAACGCTACATGAGATTGCTTTCCACTCGAGTTAGATATGTATGGGGGAGTGTCGGGAGCTCGCCCCGCGAACGCCACGCGACGCGCCGCCTCAGTGGCTCCTCCAGCCGTTCCCGCGCTGCCGGCCCGTACACCGGCGGTTAGAATCCATAGACAGGGGGAGACGTTCCGCTCCTCTCGAGCGCTGGACCATTTGAAGGACGTAATCGTAACAGACAGAGATCACGCCGGCGTCAGATAGCCGGACATCGAGTAACGCGAGCGAATACAAACCGCCACCGATCGCCATTGCGTTCAACACGGAGTCACGCGGCACGCGGCCGGTGACGAGTGTCTTTTGAAATGTTCTAACCACGAGAGAAGAGCGGAACATCGATATATAATGGTCGCTGGGATCAAAAGCTACTAACTAATTAGATGCACTTTTAGGGTCCCTTTGAAAAGGACCTTGGTGTACATTTTGGAACATTATCGTACGGACAGTGTGTGATGAGGATCCGTTCGATAATAGTTACAGAGAGTGAACTGCCTCGAGCCCTCTCTAATTAGAGAAGTTCTGTATTAAAAACTAAGAAAGTCTTGGTTAAATGACTTTTTTTTTTACATCAGCTTCCCGTTGTCTATGGATACGACACAGCAGCCTTCTGAAGTCCGTACTCATCGCGATTTGGCACAATTCGGTAGATCTTAAAAGAGACGCCACCAAATTATAATACTGATTTGGTGAATACGATGTTGAAAAAAGGACAGTCGTGTGAAGCGAACAGGAGCACAGAGCGGCGTCCGGGCGCGTCGTATGGCGGCCGCGGGCAGTGCAATAACTACATTAAGAAATGTTTAAAAACTAAAAATACAGAGCTGTATGAGATTCACGGAGCACACGCTCCACAAATGAAATGTTCAACATCGCCAACGGCCGTGCACTACTACCGACTACGTTAAATCCAAAACAGATGCCGCGGGAAGGAAATTAGTTTCGTTTAGTTCGAACTAAGTTATCTGAGATCTTCGCCTTATATTAATTTGTTTAATTAAAAAAAAAAAAAAACGAAATGCGCATCTTTGCAGCCGGCTCCGCGGCGGGGTGCGAGTGTTGCTTGTCGAGTCAAACAAAAAAAAAGAACTTAAACCTACGTCGACCGCCATAGAGACGAGACTCGAATACTGAGCGCCCTCCGCGGCGGCGATGGATGCGGCAAGACGCGACCCTAACTCCGAAAGTACGTAGGAACTGTAGTAAGAAAACAAGGTATTAATAAAAAGCTGCTTCAACCTAACCTCTGTGGGCGGGCGGGGCTTCGTCGGCGGCTTAGATGTACATGGGCAGGCCGTACATGGCGCTCCAGTCGACGCCCTGGAACGAGGACATGTCCACCCCGGCCAGTTGGTACGCGGTCCCGAACTGCGGCATCGTGGGCGCGGGCGCCGGCGCGGGGGGCGCCACCAGCGTCCCGGGAGTGGGCAGTGCGTACGGCGCGTAGCGGTACGCGTGGGCGCCCACACCCACTGCTCCCACGGCGCCGACCGTCGGTACGGCCCCCACACCCCCGTAAACCAAGCCGCGGCCCGGCCGAAGCACCAGCCGCTTGCCGAGGGCCAGGGGCGCCGCGGCCACCGCCTCCTTGGGCTGAGCCCTCTTGCACTCGACCTTCTTGTTCTTGATCGTGTGAAAGTGTATGTCGCAGACGCGCTCCACGGCCTCCTCCGAGTGGAAGGTCACGAAGCCGAAGCCCCGGTGGCGCTTCGTCTGCTGGTCCATCAGCATCACGGCGTCCTCCACGAGGCCGAACTGCGAGAAGTAGGCGCGCACCTCGTCGGCCGACGTGTCCTGACCGACCCCGCCCACGAATATCTTCTTCGTCTTGGCCGGGCGCGGGGCCGATTTGGGGGTCGCGTGCTTCGGGTCGATGCGCTTCCCGTCCAGCGTGTGCACCGGCACCGCCAGCACCTTGTCCACGGAGGCCGCCTCCTGGAACGTAATGAAACCAAAGCCGCGCGAACGCTGCGCGCGGCGCCGGCTAAGTACACATGGCGGATGGAAGGGTCTTAGGATAGCGTCTTTTGTTCGAGATGAGAGGATTAAATAACTGTGAAACGAGTGCTGTATATATTTACAAAGAGCTACCTAAACCCGAGGAATCAACTAGGGTACTAGGTATTCTACCGCCGGCCCTTGCCGAAGAGGCGAGGCCGGCCCGTGTCGGCGCCGGGTCCCCTCCGGGGAGACAGCGGGTCGAACTGCCGATCACTTTATACTATCGTCTGTGCTCTACTAAGCTACGGGCGTCTCACTTCATAATACTCTATACATAATATCCATAATGTTTCTAATTAATATCCTAAATCAATTATCATATAAATGTGTGACTGACTATATATGTTATAATAATGTTACTAAGTGTTGCCACATTAATAACGGATTGGACGAAAAGAGTATTTTTACAAATGAAATGAAAATACAATTGTGATTTTTGTAACGTACAGAAGTAAAAAATAAAATATTTAACATATTTAGCAAAGGACAATATAACAAACTAGTTAAAAAAAACTCATAATAAAGAAAAATTATTTAACTAATAATATCCCATACTTTGGAATATTATCCACTGAATAGAAAAAACTACCGATTTGGGAGTACTTACAGAAGAAAACTTAAAAAGAAACTACCATTTTATAACAAAGGACATTAACCGAAATCCACACATACATAAAATAAATATATTTTCAAAGAAACAATAAAAAAAATTATGGAATAATTATTTGACGAAAGAAAAATATTTTAAAAATTAGTTGCTAAACTTATGTTAATATTTGCATGGCAACATTAAATACAAATTAGGAAGATCTACCTAGATTACTGTTGTGTCTATTAGAACAGAGAGCAACACATTAAAACAGTGACACTAATTAGGAAAGAGTTTTTGTACATAGTCTAGAATGTTAGTGTTTCTAGCATGCCCAGTCTGGTCTAATCGAAATGTTGTTAGTGGTCCTAAATACTTTATATCAACCATAGCCCAACTCTATGTTGTACCATAAACACTTTTATGTAATCATTTAAAAAAAAAAATCGGTCACATTTATCACACCCTATGGAACAGGGTAATATTTTAACCTTTTCTCCAAATGTCAGCCTCACCTGCACGCGGTGCGCCCTGCGGACAAACGGACCGGGCTCTATGGACCGTACTAAGGCAGATAATCCATCGACTATGCCGAAACCAAATCCCAGAGACTAGTGAATGGGAGCATCTTGTACGCGGGCACCAGCACTGCGCTCACAAACACGCCAGCTTTTGTTAGAGTTTTCATAGAAATGTCTATGTCCAGCAGAGGACTTGCACACGCTGATAAAGGTGTAGAAGAGAGATACAATTTTTAAAGACAGTGTTTAGAGCTAGATAATATCTATGGTTTATGGTACAACCAGCTTCCCTACTATTACATGTTTACTGTACCTACATCAAACTACCTATACCAGACAACCTAATAGCCACGGGCGTGGCGACAAGCTAACACTGACCCATGTACGTTGAACTCCATCAGCGGTAACTCACTATACTGCAGTCTTTGAAGAAACTTATCATTTTTTTTTTTTGACGTGACAAAGTCCCAGTCCGGACAGCGGGCCTGAATGTACGAAAAATGTGTGTTATGGAAAGTGGAGCTCGCTCGACTGTTTCACGCGAACCATAGACGATTAATCTAAACATACCAGTTCAACGTCGCGACAGTGCATTTCGAATCTAAAATCGTAGTAGTTAATGGTAGGATAAGTAATTTTTGTTTCATACAACACAGGCAGACATTGTCACGCCCAAAACGACGAAACATTCTAACTCATAATGTTTGATTCTATCGATAGAGAACTTTGTTATCTATGCCTGGAGAGCTGGGCGTCTGCGATTCACAAGGTTGTCCATTGCGATAAATGTATGTATAAATATAATGAGATGGGGAAGCAAATTTGGTAAGAAAATTTTTATAGAGATATGGTTTCTGACAAATATATTCGCTCCATCATGGATTTAATTGAATACACTAGTTACACGTCTTCTTAATTTATTTTTAATGTCATATGTGGGCTGTGTGAAAGCCCTTGACAATGTCATGACTATCCCTGGAAGCAAAACCGGCTGCTCGCCATCCGTCACCAACTATCTCCCGGGGTGGAGAGCGAGTGGCGAGAGGCCTCTTTGGGCTACGCCGGAGTCGTGACGAATGGAAATCTATAATATATCGGGAAATAATTCAGCTCATAATTTCTTATGAATGTGCCGTTTCTGTGCCGTGGCACAGGAGTACTTTTGATAAAATTAACATCGGTCTAAAAAGGAGATCTGTAAAGACTGCCTGTAAACACAGGGGTTGAAGTCCTTGCCTAGCCAAGGTTCCCAGCCGTACCCGTAATTTATCTAAGCACAAATTTACCCTTCCTCCTCATCGGACGCGTGAGTGGCTCTGCGTCTGCGCGCCTACATTTACCGGCAATATAACGAATCCTTCTCAGATCCGACTTAAATTCAACCATGATCATATCCTTGACATTCGACGCAATCCCTGAAAAAAATTTAAAAGCCCAAGGTAGGTGGCAAAATGGCAAAGGTAGGTTCCCATCTCAAATATCTCAAGTTTTTTGGGAGCCGGGAATGGTCTGCCTCACTGCTACAGTGCGGGTTGGCGGACTTAATATTTATTTATTATACGACGCACATGCAAGTTTCCTCACGATGTTTTCCTTCGTGTTAATTTTAGTAATGCCGGGACCGGGGTTCATACCTCGGTCCACACGTGCTCTGTAAAACTAAAGGGACTTAGTCACTGAAATTAAAATGACTTGAAGCAGCCACGCCGATGTTCTTAAACAGCATCGATGCAAACCCACACACAAACGTTCCTATCATCATTTCAGCCTATCACAAGTCCACTGCTGAACATAGGCCTCCCCCAAAGATTGCCATATGTTCAGTGGACTTGTAATAGGCTGAAATGATGATGATGAACTATAAATGGTGTACGGAAAAACATTTAAAACCTAATATAGAATTGAAATTAAACGGATTAATTTACGGATTTTATCTCGTTTAATTATGTTTTTATATTCCCGATTGCTCTACAGCAGCCGCGGTCGCGGGGGCACTGAGCTGCTAGACGTCCAGATGTCAGTCAACGCGGGCTACCTTCAGCTTTTAATTATTAATTTCGGTCCGATCTACGCAGAATGCGCTCACAGTATCTTGCGCTCGTGCAGTGGTATGCTTGGTTTTAGAGTTAATTTTGTTTATTACTGGACCCCGAGCCGGTGGTGGCACCCAGCCATATTCTCTATTGAAATTAGAACGTGTTTTGATCTCAATAACCCAGCGAATCATCATTGGCTGGAATCAGGGTTCCTTTGTTAGGATTTCTGGTCTATCAAGGATATGATCACATACGGCAGACTTCCAAATTAGAATTATTTAGAGTAGTTCAGTGTGTTTTTAAGATTGTATGTGCTTGTGTGAGTTTATACATGGCTGTGTATTCTTGTTTGTCTGCAATACGTGTATGTGAATATGTTTGCGTGGATATATAATATATGTTTATATCAATGCAGTCCCATCTGTCCGTTTTAACATCCTCTACTTTTTCGCATGTCCAGTTCACACTAGCTTCGGATAATTTTAACTAAAAGCGAATCGCTTTCAAAGAAAACACAATCGCACGTCCAGCCCGTTTTGACGTCAGCGGTTTGACGTCACCGCGGTCGTTCTGAATTGCGTGACGTCATCAGTCATTACACATAAATGGTATTGTTGGCAATACGTAATTTATTTCGCTACATCGTCACCGAGAAATATAGATGGATGTGTGCTACGCGAGTGGCCAGGGTTCGATCCCACGGTGCCGGCCCTGCTGTAGTCGGTAATAGAAAGTCGCTTCTTTCTTTTCCTCTTCTTTCCTTCCTCTTAGTCTAAGTCTTCCTGATAGTAACCAATCCTCTCGCCAGTGGGTTGGTTACTATCAGGAAGACTCAGTTCTAAAGTGGAAGATAACGCGCGAGCGACAGCGTAACGAGAAGAAATTGAAGTAAGTGTGAAAAAATAAATAAACAGAAGTTTAAGAAACCGGGTTTTTTTTACTCCAACCGCGCAACCCGTTAAGTTATCTCGTAACAATATTATACATATGTCACTGTTAACAAGTCCAACCGAACCTAGTACCAGACTCGGAAATACCAGGCTCTCATAGAAAACCACGAGCTATGTAAAGCCCGGCTGCAGCGTCTAAGATGCCCAGGCCTCTGTTACTGCGTTCGCCAACAAGCTATTGTGAATCCAGCCATAAGGCGAAGCCCGCAGTGGACTATTGGCTCGAAAACGAAAGTACCAGGCTCTCATAGAACACCAGACTAATGTAGAACGGTATGTAAGCATCTCGTATGCATAGATAAATCACCGACGAGAAGGTCTGGGCAAGTCTCCAAGGTCAGGGCAAAAGTCTCGCACATCATAATTATGCTTAGTTCGTTGTTTATGTCCTCCTGCTTGAATTCGATACTGATTCCGTTTTCCAAATTTGAATGCCAGCCGTTAAACTCAAAAGGACCGCCTGCGTACGCGTGAGCAAACAGAGCCAATCCACCTTCTTCACTTCTCCAGTCTTCACCTTCCGCTATGCGATAAGATAGGAGAAAAGGTCAGATGCAGTGTGGATGCAGATGAGACATGGGATGTAACACTCACACGCTGATATCCAATAATTTGTGTGTTGTATAAATGACTCGGATGGGTAACACAAGGACTAAGCCAAGCGGTCGGCAACTTTATGAATGGTTGTGTGGATAAGGAATTTAAAAGTGCCTTTATCATTTAAAAGCTATCTAGAAAGTTAATATTTTTTTAATATTTCATCACCAACAAGTCCAACTTGTGATTCTCAGATTGCATGTGTCATAGAACACATGCAATCTGAGAATCAAGAAGTATTTAATGCAAGAGCCTAAACTAACCATGGCTCATTTATATAGTACACAATTAAAAAAAAAAAAGTGAAGTAGAAAGTGTACATAAATGCCTGGCCTGGAGGATCTGGCCTCTCAATATTTAAAAGGGTAACACACATAGAATTGTCCTCAAAATAATTTTTTTACAAATATTTGTTTATTTACTAACTATCATAACATATTAAAAACTATAATTTAATTATATGAGACCTAATTTGCAGCATAGGATTTATAGAAAGCTTTTCTCTTCATAGGGTACAGCATGTTATAACAGGGATTCCATTAAAATAAATAACTTCTTATTTAGCTAATCGACAACAATGTGTTAAAACTAATAATATGATTTTTATTTCTGACACATGCAGCCTTTCCATACCATGTTACCTTCATCATGGAGCATGTGATAAATTTGTAGCGGAGCCAGCATCAGGGATTCAGACAGGTCAATTGTGTATCATGAAATTGAAGCAAATGACCTAATCATTGAACTACAGTGGCTTTAAACTTCGTAATTTTTTGGATCAATTCAAAATTATTTTATTAATCTGGTAGAAAACCAAAGCCCCAGTCAATTGTAGAGCCCAGCTCACCTGTGTGACGGGATCCTTCATGATCAGTACATCCGTAACCGGTCCAAACATAGCGAAGTACTCTCGAAGCTTCTCCGAGCTGGTCTGCCAGCTGAGGCCGCCCACAAACAGTTTGCTCGGCGACGGTGATGTGGTGCCCGTCGATGTGGTGGTGCTGTTTACGGTTGCTGTCACTGGAGTGGAGCGCCCAGACGAGGGCGAAGTTTCTGGTTGAAGAAAAAAATCTATGTTACTTATAGATGCCAAATTTACACCAGCACTCACGCCTGACGCCCATAGCAATAGCTGGTAAAGAATCAGCCTTTAAATGGACACAGCTTGGCAAAGACCACCTTATTAAATATCCTAGAGAGCTTGGAGAACTAAAGCTAGTGCACATACCACTAGGCTACCATGCCTCTGGAGTAGATGAATGTAACAGATTTCCAATTGGCACAGACCAATGTAGCCAAGCTGTCTGTTGTCACTTTTCACCTCTCCAGGAGATACAACACTGGCTAGGCACGGCAGGTGTATGTGCCACATGTATGCAAACAGAGGGTCTCTCTTGCCTACATCTTGCTATATCCAATGTATCACTTATAAAGATAAGATTGAAGAAAAGCTCAGATGATCAGTAGTAACACAAAAAAATGTTGAAAATAACATATATGTGCAAAACCTTAATATAGCGTTAAAATAAGATTTGAAATGTTACATTACTTGCCGTGAGTAATAAACATACATATGTAGTGACTTGATGAAATTTCATTATTATTAAAATTATAACGGCCACCTGTAGGGGCTGTTTTTAAATTGTCAAGTAATGCCATTAGGTGTAATAGGTAATATTAAATTCATAAATGCATAGCTGCAGCAGGAGCTGGTGCAGGATAGATGTAACTATCTATCCTGTGCCATCAACCAATATTGAGTTTAAATGTGCAGCTTAAAACTTTGAACAACATATTAGTCAGGTACCTAAATATTTCTAAAAAAAATTTGACCTACAATCATATCTCATCTAGTTATGTGCTACTGGTTGTAGTTACAGATTTTCAGGATGGGTCTAAATTTATATCTAGATTAATTCTAATAATCTAGATATAACTTTAGACCCAACCTGAACCGAAAATAAAATATTGAACAATACTCTGTTGATCCCTCGTAGTAACTGATCTCTTTTATTCTTAACAAAGTATGATCTTTGTCTTAGTTCTCATACTTGCTATGTTGTATTTTCAGGTTGTGCTTGTCGGTTAATAGACTTACAATTATCTAATCACCATGGAGCATGTTCAATGTGTATTTATGAAACAGATTTATATCAATTTGTTTACGGAGATGATGTTTTCTTCTCTTCATCAAGTTGGTCTTTATACCATTATTACTATGATAATGTTATAAAATAAAACAATTTCATGGGCATAAAGGTGTGTCAAGAATTCTAATTCTCTACTTTACTTGTACCCTAGCATTTGTAGGTAAAAGTAGCAACCAATACCAATAAGTACAAAAATAATGAGCAATAATGCAGTATGTAGCATAAGAGATCATAACAATGACAAAAAAATTACCTTTATTTTTAAGAGGAAAATATTATGTTTTTGATATTAAAATATTGCCATAGTATGTATGATAGGTAAAATCACATAAAACTATCAACATCCTGAAAATAAAACGGAGGTTTAATAATTCATAAAAATTTCTTTTACATTACTGAAGACACTAAGATGCATTCATCTTTCTAACCACACTATGAACTCAATATATATTTTTAAAATAAGGAAAACTTTTTCATCATCTTTTAATGTAAAGTTAAAAATAGAATTGATATTAACAATAGCAGACAGATGAATTCGGTTTTATTCTATTCTATTATCTAGGTGGTGTTTATGGTAATGTGGTGGTGGTGTGTGGTGGTGGTAACTTAGAAATGTAAAACTATTATAAACTCACTGATTTGTTGGACAGCAATCTGCTGTTGTTGCTGCTGGTGCGCCGCGGCTGCAGCGGTGGCGGCGGCGTGCGCGGCCGCTTGAGCATTTAGCACGTGGGCGGTTAGCTCGCCGCCGACCAGACCACCGTCCAACACCTCCACACCGCCCAGCGCGCCACTGGAATACAGTCCCATCATCTTACAACAATCACCGCGTACTACACGGCGGGAAAATCAACAATCACTCGAACGAACGACCAACAGTTCGAGCGTATCGGAAATCAATTTGTAATATTACGGTCAAAGAAGCGTTTTGCTAATTCGAGACACTTTCACCGGACCAGCGAGACGGTTCGAATTCCCAAAAAAAAAAAATAGAAAACAAACTCGGAAAAACAAATGACGGTTTCATTTCAAACCAGCATTCACCTGCCTACAAAATTAGCCAAACAAAAGGAGTTCATTTTTAGCTAAATTAAAATTAGATACAAATAATGTTGATATAATTACATTGGCACTAGCGCAATCATTATTTATATTGTCAATGTAATTAAAAATTTAAAGTAAATGGCGGGTGGGTATTGAAATTGAACTCATTAGATTAGTTTTAGTTTATGGTTGTCAATGTCATTGTCAAATTAATTAGGCGAATTCTTAGGTGAAATGTTTACATGTACACCTGCAAACAATACCGATTTAAAGTAGTATTGAATGAAAATCGTGAGTTACGCAATTGTATACAAAGATTGCAACGTTTAGAGATCATGCTGTTACGCCTCAATGCTGTTAAAATGTTTAAAAACGAAGTTAATGTACTTTTCGCATTACATAATTTCTTGCCATTCTAATTCCGATCTTGATAATTTCGGATTGTGTAATTATAATGGTTTTTCTTAATATAATTCGTAAAAAATAATTTTATGTTTCAGTTTTAAAAAAAATCAGAAAACTTAAAGAAAACTAGCAAATATGCCAGACGTAAGTTATTTTATAGTAGATGGTAGATTTCTTTACTGTCTAGGAGTTATCTCAGTAGGTACCACCCTTTTACCTAGAGATATATTAGAGAGCCAGTATAATTACGGGCTGTGAGGCATTCCATCTTAGTCCTTATAACGCATCTGCAACATAACAACATTGAAGTTGTTTGTCATTGAAGGTGGACTGTTAGCTCGTTTATGACCCTATCTAATCATAAAAAAACCAGACCAGTAGCAGTCTGCAGTGGATTGCTTGTCAAACGTGGCCTTCACGGCAAAGCTTCAACATGGGAGAGGCCTATGTCCAACAGAATTACAGACTGCTTGTATGCGAATTCGTTGAAAAATTAAAGTAGTTTTTTTCACAAGAATACCTTTACGAAATATTTGAGAATCCTACTTTGGTTCCTTAGCTTATTATCATGTTTTGAAGTTAATTAATTAATAAAATACCATAGTTTTAAAAAGGACAAACACTATGGCAAGAGTTTTACTTTATTGACAGCGTCTTTATTCCGGTGTAGTTCAGCTGCTCCACAGAAATTACCTTCGTATCTTCTACGGTTGCGCATTTTATCCTCACAACGCTATGGGAACTTATCTTTGCTATCTCTGTCCCGCAAGTGAGTTTTCTAATTAAGCCTTTATCCTCTTTCCTTGTCCTTAAAAGTTGGCGTCTCTGTTCCACAAATCATTTTCCCGACACAAACATTAAGCCTGTATCCGGCACTAGCAAAAGTTTTTATCTCCGTCTGATAGCAAACATTTTCAATGCGTTATCTCTTTCCTTCGGAGGGGGGAGAAAGGGTGGAACTCACTCGGGGCTATGCGCTCCTAGTAATCGCGCGGTTTCACTATTCAAATATTTGACTTAGTTTTGGCAACTTTGCTATATTCGATTAAACTTTACCGTTTTATTTGATATTTTATTTTAAATGAAATGGGGCTACTGTAAGTAATTTCATCATAGTTCTTGTTCATCCAGACATAGATATTGTTTTTTTTTTGTCTTTGTATATTGGTATATATTTTAGGCGTATAAATATAAAATTTAATATTTATGTCACTTTATTCGTTACGTTTTGTTTCATTCTGCTGCACCGTCTCTAAATATATATCTCTGTTTAACTTAATGGTTTATTTATTTAAAATTTATTTGTATACCTTTATAATAGTATTACAAAGGGCAATGCCTATTGGCAATCTCTGCCAGTCAAACCGAGGTGTGGAGAGATATTGTTAAGGTGCAAAATATAAAAGTTGTAAGTAAAAAAAATATGTATAAATGAATGGTTGATTGTGTTCATTATGTGCATAGTAGTTTAAGTAAATATATAAATAAAATATTGTAAAAAAGTATGAAACGATATAATGCGGCGTATAGAAGCCGCCTAGCAGTTAATAGTTAGAATTAAGAAAGAAATCGCTTGTATAGAACGACAGCCAAAATCATTTTATTCTTTCTTTATCATTGCTCTACTGAACAAAGGCTTCCAATAGTTGTACTCCTGTTAGAGTAACTGTAATCTTACTGATCATGTGTCGACAATTTTAACCAGATCAAAAGCCAACAGATGTAATACAATGAAATAAAAAGTGCAAAGGCAATTCCTTGTAATACAATGAAATAAAAAGTGCAAAGGCAATTCCTTGTTACGGACAGTCGGACATAGAATGTATTAACGTCGCTTTTTCTTTGTCATATCTACAAAATGTGTTGAAAACGAATTCAAGCTCTAAAATTTGGTTTTAATTTTTACTTAATTTTTGACTTCTACAACGACACTTATAGTTGCAAATGATTAGGACTATTTCGAACAACGACGCTTTCTGCTTTTTGGCGAAGTCTTCTACTGAAATTTAATTGATTGAATTAGAAAAAAATTTTTTCGAACAGACATGCAGTTTTCCTAACCTAAAGTTTTCCATCGCCCTTATGTTCGGTAAATCATTTTAAAATACCAATTAACAATTTTACTGTTTCTGGTCGAAATCCTCTACTATATATACTATAAGAGCCACATATTATGTGGCTCTATGAAATATAAAGCGTAAGGCTCGGCCCGTAAGATATCACTCTGAATGTAGCGAAATATATTATAATAATTTATAATTTATGTGAATTTAATGACAACACTGAATTTAATTTCGAACTAACCGAGGGCACTATCAAAAGAATAGTCGGAAAAGTGTGGTCTGGGAATGAAAGGTCTCTCCGTCGCAATGTTCCGCCGAAAGATAAATTGCCCAACCGCACTGATTTATTGCTGGAAAGAAATTTCAGGAGAAAAATATCTTTCGTACATCGCGCAACTTTCTGAACGGGGATTAGTCGAAACACAGATTTTCTTTCAACGTTTATTATGCAAATCCTGTTTACAAAGTTGTTAAAAGGCGCAGGTGTGTCTGGCTACATAATCCTATACAGAAGTTGCGTTCTGAAATTAAAAGAATAATGTGTCGGGGAATTGTTCTTATGTGTCTGTAGAAAATCGACCGATAAAGCAGAGGATTGAATGTAAGTCGCTTTTTAAAGTAGAGTGACAGACTGCAACTATCGCAGCATCTAAAGGCTTACTAAAAAACTGCATTTACATTTATTATATTATTTACTTTAGCCGACAGAACAATTAATACTCTCTGTAGTGCCCAGTGGTAGTGCCCCCTAGTCTATATCTTGGTTTTTTGAGAAGTTTTTTTTAAATTTAATTATTATTTTCGCGAAGTTTTGCTAAAAAAAAGTATGAACGTCATGTCCAATAGTTATCGGTCCCATGCGCAAAAAAAAATAGCAATTTAATCGTTTGTTCAACAAATAAGAAAGGAAAATGACCAGATTTTCGAGATTCTGTAGTACTTTTTATAAAGAATAAAGGTATTGTCTATAGTTTATAATGTTGCGTGTGGTATTTTATAAGCTCTTTTTTGGAATTTAACATACCGCGAAATCCTTTAAATATACTTACATACAAAAGTACAAAAAATGCTAATATTATGTTCTATCCTAATTTATATCGTAAAATAAAACACAAAGATAAATCTCAATTCCAATTCGAATTCAGTAGTTATGAAAAAATACGTTACGAAAACCGGCTTAAATGAACACATTCCGGCTAAGTAAGCAAAATAATCAGGCATTTTCAGGCGGTCCAGTGCGGCCTGGATCTCTCTCCGCGTGGAGAGACGTGCTCTGCTAACGAGAAGTACTTGGACATCGCGACTGGACCGCTGTAGGGCTGCCATTAGCGTAGACACAATAAGTTTTTATTATCTTTCATATCGATTATTACATTAACGGGCGAACGCTGGCCTTATTCAATCACGGCGGGAGCTTCCGAGTAACACTTAGGCACTCCTTTGTCTTTACCTTTCCCTATCCGATGTAACGATGTAAGCTTTACGTGTCATAACTTTGAAAGAATTGAAATTCTATTGCTACGAGCCATATCGAGACTTATTACAATAGAAGGGATAATGCTTTAAGATCGGAGAAAGGGTCAGATGCAGTGTCTGTGTCACTAGACACAATACAATAGGACCACACCCGAAAAACTGATAGTGGGTATATTGCCCAAATATTGGCTCCGATTGGGATTCGAACCATGAAACCATGTTCGGTGGTTAGACAATGACCTGAACATTGTTACGGGAACTCAATGAATGTAGGCGGTTCAGGACAGTGATTCGTAGCGATCTTTGGGGCAGTTAGTACTTACATATTATTTAGTTTACGTCCAGCTGTGGGCTTGTAACAGGCTGTAGTTATATAAGTTCTCTGTATATTATGTGTCATATGATGAATATTCCACTGAGAAACATTTAATCACTCGAGTAGCAAGGCGATGTTCACGAAAATAAGCGAATATATCCTAACTTGAAAGGTTCCTTTTCCCCGAGTCAGACTATTGGCGCCAAAGTGTAACATAGGCGTGCCATTGATTGCTTGTTTGATTTGTACATAGTCTGTGGACTTTGAAAATTACCTTTTTTATCTTTTTTCGTATAATTTTACGAGAATGATATTATAAACTTCTTAAATAATACAAATACTATTTGTTTACTTAACTCTTATTATAAATAAAATATTATAAAGTTTGAGACCTTCATTTTAATACGATAAAAACCTTTATAGATGCACTGTAAAATTTAGTGTAATTTTGATATATTTATTATTATTAGTATGACTCAAGTGTAGCGGAAACCGTGAAAGAATTTACTGAATCGCTCCAGTGGATTCAGCTCGGTTAAGCCCTTTACATGTAAACAGCAATTCGAACTCTCTCATTCTTTGAAATACAGAGCCAAGACGTCGAGAATCTAATAAAAGAGAGAGAGAGAGACCGAGAATATTTAAACTAAAATCCAGAGTTAAAAATAGTCTCTATATCGTAAGTAACATGAAAAGAATTGTTTATTTCATTTTCAATTAGTTCCATATATAATACTGAAGCATTAACATTAAAGTCATCCGAATAACAGAATCCTTTATACGTTTGATTTGGTTATTTTTTATTAAGAAATATAAAGGCTTTTCAGTCTGTTAAAAAAGAGGTTATAACTTTACTAACGCTTGATAGCCCTGTCAGTGCACACCGCACCACGCGGTTCGGAGGGAAGCAGCCTCCCGGGTCGATGACCTGTAACCTAATTTCGCCATAGACAACTTTGCTTGTATATTTTTAATTTTCGTATAAATTTCATATACAAGGGAATTTTAATTGATTCTGTTGTCATCAAATGCATGAAGATAATGAATTAACAGTTTTTTTTTATTGTAGTAGAAAATCGATAGTTGATTGAGGGTGGCGTTCATTGAGGGTGTGGTGGAAGTATACGAGGGTGTGCGGGGGAGTAGGGTGCGAGGGCGCGTGCGCGGGGTGCGGCGGAGCGAGGGGGCGAAGCATTCGGCCACGCTGACACACGCGCTGCCTCACACGCCGGCCGACGCCCGTCCCTACCGCCTCGCTCGTCCCCGCCATATTGTCCTGTCACAGCAGTACGTCCTTGCTACTGCTGCGCCGGGACAAGCCGGCGGGGACGTAGCTCCACCACGTACCCGAGGATCAGCCGACCTTATTATTGTTGCATTCTCGAATTTTCCGTGTTTTTGTGTAATTTGTTCGCAGGTCCGCAGATCAGTGCCGCTTGTTATAGCTTCAAACGATGACCACGGAGCGTTGGTCGTCTCGCCAAGCCCACTGACAGAGTGTTGTGTGTGCCAGTGTTAGATACCGTGGATGTGACCAATAGAAGTTATTATATATTGTTAGATGAGATATTTATGTGGGTTTAATGGTTTCACCGCCTGAGGGTGCACGTATCGAGCGAGGCACGGCGCATGCGCGCGCCATCTTTCACTGCATCCAGCTACGGTGGCCATTTTCTTATAAGGGTGGATATTATGAATAAAATTTCCCGTATTTCGTTCTCTTTATGGCTGAGAACAATTGTTGGTCTATACTATGTGCTAACGTGTTTAAATTTGATTTGCCCGAGTTTCATTTTACACAAAGCCATAGACTATAGGTTAAAATTAATATTTTAATAATTGCAACATTGTATGTAATGCCAAAAATTATCTGTCCATTGAATAAAAATAATATATTCCCTAAATGATCAGCTGAAATACTTTGGTGGATGTCAAAATAGATCGCAGCATTACAACCATAGATTAAAATAAATACTTCAATTTTGACTTTGTAACCTAATGAAATATATTATCTTTATAAATTAATTTTGTTCACTAATTTCTTTCTAAACCAAAATAGAGTTACTAAATTTGGGGTTCGATTTCGTACTAAAGACACAAGTATATGAATGCGTAATAATATTTCTGTTCATTTCCAGTGAGAGCCGTGGTAGCCCAGTGGCCAGGCGTGTGCGTGACCCGAGTTCGTGTTGGCTCCATTAAAATTACTCATTGCAATTTTAAGTTCTGAATTTACCAATAGCTCGGCGCTGAAGGAAAACAACGTGCGGAAATATGTTTAAGAAATAATAAAATAATTTATCGAGGACGTGTGAAGTCCGCCTATCCGCACCGGGGGAGCGTTGCGGACCCCTCCCGGATCTAAAATCATCTTATACGTTAAGAGGAGCCTTAGCTGAGCCATGTGAGATTTAATGTAACTTCACCATTTTTAGTTCAGTATTTTCTAGTTTCTATTAAAACTTAGATACATTGTAAATTATTTTTCAAATATTTGGTGAATGTTGTTTATGTTTTGATCAACCACAGTCTAATTCTAATCAATTATTCGAGTTCGAAGTATTCAGTTTCGTGTTCGAAGAGTCATGCCATGTCAGAGGCACGGGTCGCAACAGATTGGTCAGCCGCGAAAACCAATGGTGTGTTGTGATGTGTATTGCACATATTATATTCACTCTGCCTGGGATTGGAGCCCAAGATTCATTACTCAGCAGTGAAGGACGCTAACCACTAAACCACTAGGTAGTAACGTTAGGTACCTTCTGCGAGTATTGTTTGTCTTTAACTTGACTGCCATCGTTGCCGACTTAAAATAAACATATTTTTATTTTCTTATAATAGAGTGAGTGCCGCAGTAGCCCAGTGCTCAAGGTTCTCGTTTCAATTCGTTTTAATTTTACTCGGATTCGATCCCCGTTGCCTGGAATTACTAAACATATGAAAAGTTATTTTTGAAAAATAAACAATGCGAGGCAAGTCGGAGAAATACTGAAAGATCGAATTCCAACTCGCGTTGCGGAGCCTTCCCGGCTTCCAAACTGTCTTAAACATTCAAGAGGAGGGCTTTTGGCCAGCCGTGGGCATTTACTGGCTGCTACATTACTTATATAAAAGTAGTAGTACATAGTAGTTTCTGTTCGTGGTAGACCCGCAGAATGGGCCGGCCCGAGTAGTGCCGCCGCATCGCCGAATACCAGCCTGAAGTGGACGCATCTTGTGCTTCTGCGTTTCGTTTGGGTGAGTTAGGTAACCGGAGGCCCGCTCCCCCTCATCTCCTTAAGGCAGGCAACGCACCTGCAGTTCCTCTGGTGTTGCAGATGTATGTGGGCGACGGTAATCACTTACCATTAGGTGAACCGCTTGCTCGTTTGCCGTCTTAACCAAAAAAAAAATAGTTATTACAAGTAGTTTATTAATTAGGATTTTAGACTCATAGACATATTTGTTTTTATCTTTTTGTTAGCACCTGACACGTATTTCTCACCATCGCTACTCCAGGCTACTGGAAGAGAACGCCGCAAAGAATTAAGGCCATCCATTGTAACCGTTGGCTTAAGGTTTGAACAATAAAGGAACAAAAGATTTGTAAAAGCCATTGTGGTTATGTGGTGGCGTCATGAGATAGAAAACAAGAAAGAAAGAAAGAAACTTTATTTATTACATCACCATTAGTTATCAAGTTATTAATAAAACAATTAAAAAAATAATAAAAACTACTAAAAAATAACAATATTTTAGATTTTTTTTCTCTGCGCTACAGTGTGATGCAACAAATGGGTCTACGCTCAGTTTATGTTACGGATTCACGCAACACATTTTCAGCGCAGCCTTATACCACTATTAAGCCGCTTGTCTGCAATAGACACAGCTCATCTTTATTAATAAAAAAAAACAAAAAAAAATAGAAATAAAAACATCTTAAACCACCTGAAATAAAATCATGGGCTTATAATAATAAAGTGAGATACATAACAATCGGGTATGACTTAATACAAGGTACACTAAGTTCCTTTTAACATACATACAAATATTTTCAACTGCCACAAAATGCCAGTACGATTTTTTAAACGCAAGATGCCTCTTGCGTTTAAAAAACTTCACGCCGGTTTTCTGCGTGGCCGTGGTACCAATCTGGTTGAAACGGCCCATTCAAACAGCAGCTAAAGCCTCCGCTTGGATCTACCACGTATGAAATTTAAATTTAATAATTGTTTAAATGAATACATAAATATACTTTAATATAAATATTGTAGCAGTCGGTGTTGTCTTACTTTATAACGCAATAGTCGATCTTAGAAAACATTTCATTCATTCATTTTCATTTCAGCCTACTACAAGTCCACAGCTGAACATAGGCGTCCCCAAAGATTTCTCATTATAGGGGGGGGTTTTGCCATAGTTGCCAGGCCTGGTGAGCGGGTTGGTAACCGCAGTTTTTTTTTGTGGTCTAATGCAGGAAGATGCTGCTGCCCATCTCCTAATATAAATTTTTCCTTCTGTCGACTTTTACGACACCCACGGGACGAGACGGGATGGCAGATTCTCTTCTACCGCTACCATACGGTAATATCGTACAAACGTTAGACTTAGAAAACAATTATACTCTAATTATTTATGCATCACATTTAATTTTACTTTACTGTATTAAAATTGATGTTTTGAATCCTAACATCCGTTGTCGTTATTTCAATGTCGTTATTTCAAAATTGAACAAAAAAGAACGTATTATTAATTTTAGATTTTCTTTTTTTTTTAATTTTAGTAGCACAGAGCTGCTAGAAAAGAATTAGAGCTGTCAAACATTCAATGTATATCCATCTCTATCCCTCTCCCTCTCTTATAGTATTCTACATGTAGTATGGTGAATGTATGTAGAGGATATAAATAGGTTCGCCTACCCTTCTAGCTCATCATAAGTATGATTAATAACTTTTATCACAAGCACAATATAATGTCTGTTTGTGTCAATTGTTGTTTGCTATAAAAGACAGTAACTAGTCGTTGTCTGCGGCTTCACCCGCGCGGTTACAAATTCTCTAGAGATTTTAACCTAAATCTCTTGCCTCTGCCAAATTTCATTCACAACCGTTCGTTCCCTTCGGCGTGATTGAATTATAGACATAAAAGTTTTCCCATTTGTATGTTTATCGTACAATTAAGTAAGATAAATACGACCGTATACCCATCAATGCGATATTTATCGTTGGCAACACTCTAAGATGGCGACGGGCTTCACCGCCAGTCACGTTGTCCCAAAGTAAGCTCCAGTGGAAAAAGGGCTGACGAAACTGGAATGTAAAGACCTCTGTCAACCCTTGTATTGGGTAAACGGTCGTGAGAGGTTATATTACGTATAAGTATTTTTTATGAACATAATTCTGGATAGGCCAGAAAGCATCGGCAGTAATTTAGAAAAAACTGTCATCTGCAGCCTGTCGCGGTTTACCCTGCTGACTAAACTACGAGGCTCTAGCCACCATATACAGATACGGCATATACAGATGGGCGAGAAACCCATCTGTATATGCCGAACCCAAGATGCACTGTTTTCATCAACCCGCATAACGTGACCGATGAGCGAATCTTCCATGCTCGGAAGATTTAATTGCTATTGTTGGTGCGTTCACGGAAAGGCTTATGTCCAGCGGTGGATACACGCTGATAAGGGTAAGCGAACAAACTTTACTGAAGGATCGCGCTATCTATAGCTCTTTCATATATATATAGTATATCTTTTTAAAAAACCGGCCAAGTGATAGTCGTACTGGCGCACCTGGGGTCTCGTACGACACAACATATCTGGGCTATACCTACATTTACCAAAAAAATCGTGTTTTCTTTATTCAGTTCAGGATCCTATTCATATTTGTCCAGTTTTCATGTAGAGTTTGCACTAAAACGTTTGACTCTGATATGTATTTAAAAATGTATTAACGAAATAGCATAAACCTAAAATGTTAAAAAAAAAATTTTTATGTAGAAGGATTCTTAGGATGCAGCCTTGAGAGCACGTACTCTGTGAAAATTTCAACTCGATACCTACTACGGTTCAAAAGTTACAGCCCTTTTAACGTAAAACGGACGGACGAACATACGGTGTAGGCTTAAAAGCAATGCTGAGATTTTAACATATATTATCTAATATCAAATATATTTATTTGCGTTGAAAACGATCATTCTTAATAACTTAGTTAACATGAAGACCGAAATAAATTCGCCTATCGATTGACTCGGTCTGCAATATTAATGGCAACTCCAATTTACGTAACTGTCACATAATGATTATTTTAATGATGATACTGTCCATAAATATTATTTTATGGCGCCATTTGTAATTTGTGTGCGCCATTAGCATATTTATACAGACATTTTAATAAAGTCCATAAATAATTTGCATAGATTAGAAATATATTTGAAGTGTTGAATATTTGAAGTCATGATAAGAAGAATAGGAATTTAGGAGTTGTCTGGGTAGGAATACCCCTCTTATACATTTCAGCCACTGTTGTGTTCCGGTTTCAATGTTGTAGAGCTCACCAGCAGGTGGACGTGATAACAACCAGGTCTATCATTCTATTTCAACAAAACAAAAAGGAAACCTTTTTTAGGTATGAAAGTCAACATGCATTTTAGTCAGATTTATTTATGCGACTGTATCGTTAACAGCAAATCGCCAAGCGAATAATAGGTTTAATAGTTTTAAGGCTTTCTTAAATAAGCATAATCATTGCAAATATGCGGAAAAACGCTTTTCGGAAATATATTCACACAGACAGATATTCGTATATATTCGTGTATTATTTCTTGAAGAAGAAAGACTTAATACGAAATTCTGATTATCCTTTTATAGATAAAGAAAAAGAAAAGCCATTTAAGAAAAAGAAAGTCATCGCTGACGTCATCACGCAAAAAAACCGCCAACACTTATCTCGTAAAAGTATTTGAAAGCCTTACGTACTATTTATAACTATAAAAAATAGGAGACGCCCGTGGCGGCCTAATGAAGTCGTTTAATCGTACTATGGTACATTAGCGAGCGCAAGCGGGCGCTTATTTGCAGCGATTTTGAAAGTAAGAAAGAAATATTAATTGCACAAATACGCCACTCAAAAACTAACAAACGTTGCAACACATTTAATAAAACAACTGTCGACAGACACGTGGACAGGACAGGACCGGTGGCGGACAGTCTACACGAGCTAACGATGGGGAGCAGCGTCTCCAGTGCGAGGATATTGGTACTGGGCTCACCAATCCGCTAGCCCAGCGTGGTTATTGATCTCTTCTATGCATCGCATGCTGGCTTTTGGAGGTAAAAGTAGCAGGCTATAAGTGCCCACTGCTGGGCAAAGACCTCCTTCTCAAATACGAGTATCAGAGAGGGTTTAGGAGCCGGGAAGGGCCCGCCACGTTGCTCCAGTGCGGGTATGGCGGGCTTCACATATCCTCGAAAGAATATTTTCTCTTTACGTCATGTTTCAAATTATAATAAAATATTCAACTGAAATGAAATAAATTTATTAAAACTTTCGACGGTAGGTAGAAACGTAGGGACAACATATCATTTTTTGCCACAAAGAGAACGGTACTAATGAAAATATTACTTTTGTGTTCTTCAAAATTAAATACATTTGTTTAATAGAAATATTTGAAAACCTGTACATATTCTAAAACTGTTGACTCAATTAATATTATCAAAATATACCCGTATGACCGATACTGGGATGATCAGGTGTTAAATTTATCAGAGGTGGTACATTTTAATATTTGAACCCACTTTACACCAGAGATTATTTGGTATAACAAATGACAGGTCGCAAGCCTGACGCCGTCTATAGATTTTTTTTTTTTATTAAACTTTACCTTCCGCTCTAGGAATTTCTCCTGTATCGCGGAGGCAGTTTACATACATGAATTCCACACGGACAAACGCCCAGATCGGGATCTATTATTTGTAGTCCATACAAATACTAGTCTCGTGCGGGAATCGAACCCGCGACCCACAGCGCCGCAGCTAAACGCTTAGCCACTACGCCACCGAGCCTTTAACTATATAGTGTAAACTCGTTGCTATGAGCCCTCCACATACGGGATTTGGCAACTTGAGTCTGGTGATTCGGAGGTAGAGGAGAACATTTTTTTTTTAACATTCGGCTATCGAGGCACAGTTATTAACTTCTTCATCAATAGCGTTATAGCAGTTTCAAATAAAAAAAATACCACAAATTATTTTCGTTATTATGCCACTGTAACCGCACCTTTACGCTTCTGTCACTGTTAAAACGCGCGCTACCAACCAACGCCACAATGTCACCGTCCTAATTTACCTCCAGCGAAAAAAAAAAAAAAGCACATCCTATCGGGACAAAAACAATCACAGCGACGTAATGGATCTAGTAGAAAACGCCGTGTCATCTCAATCGGCACTATTAAGGTTTTTTTTATTGTCGAAGATAAATCGTGAACGCTCTCGTGTCAATTTTTCCCTTCGGACGTTTTTTTATTTACATTTTAGCAATTGATTCGTCAGACAAGTCGAGTGGAGCCTTTTATGTAGGTTTGTAATTCAATAGTTTTAGTAGTAAGAAACACATACTATAAATGGTTCACTATTAGACCTTTCCAATGTAAGTCGTGTTCCGTAGACCGCAGACCCCAACGCTCTGGGTATTGGTCATACCCTAAATACTCAGTTACAACGGGAAATAACAAACTTGTCCTCTTAACTCAAAGGCTGCTTTAGTTTCATAGCACACTAGTGGACCTGGGCTCGATCCCTGGTGTCAATAGCAATTTCAAGTGCAGAATCAGCCTGATCCACGGCGGTGAAGGAAAACATCGAGAGTAAACCAGCATATCTACGAAATAATAAAAAATGTTTTTTCGAGGATATGCGAAACCCTTTCTCGGTTCCAAAACCCTCTAAGATATTCGAGGAGTCCTTCGCCCAGTTGTGGGCACATACAGGCTGATGCTGATGATTACTCGGGGTATAGTTGGAACAACAAAATAAAATAAAAGTAGTATTTATTGCGCATTTTGTGATGATTGATAATTCTTCATCTGTCAAAAACTGTCCTGTTCGATTTAACCGTACATTCTAGATCTGCGCCCCACGCTGAATAATTTTATAATCTATGTGTAAACGTTTTTCGGAATGGCCACTGCGGGGATCGTTTCTGCGCCATTAATTCGGCCATCAAATGCAGGCCACGATGAAAGGTAGGGTGGCCAGGAGCATCCGGCGGATTGCGGACGTGGTCGGTTATCGTTCTCTGTCGCACGTGTGCTGTTCGTGTACTGAAATCAATTCAACTTATGAACGAACGTGAATATATAGACCATAAATCTTGATTTCATTTTATACCGTACTAAGAAATACGCCTATGTTTTACTAAGTGCAATGTTTTTAACTGTTTCTTATCTGTTGGTATTGTTACTAGTTAAGTAAAATCAAAGAGCAAGATATCTTGCTGCTGTATTTGTTATCTCAACGCGTGTTTTTGATGAAAAAAAAATACTTTTATTTAAACTTTTTTTTTTATGGGAATGGAGGCGAATGAGCACACGCGATGGTAAGTGATTACCGTCGCCCACGTACACCTTCAACCCCAGAGGAGTTGCAGGTGCGTTGTCGGCCTTTAAGGATATTAGGATGATGGGAGATTTTTTAAGCGTTTTCTCGTGTCATAACATTTCAATTATTTCAACGCGACGAGGATTTATTATTTTTGTAACAATATTATCCGTCTACCTATATTTCTTCATCTTTACATAAAACATGCATAGATAAAAGATATACAGATAGATCAATTGTTTGTGTATGTATATATTCACGCCTTGTTCGCAACGTGGTAGGCAGATACAATCTTCTTCCACTTGCTACGGTCCTGACATACGTCTTTCGCTTCTACCACTTTCATCTATCTTCGCATGCATGCTCGTTGGTTTAGAGCACTCTCGACCTGGCCTTTTTCCAGAACGTCTCCTATTTGATCGTGAAATGTTCGCCTAGATCTTCCTCTCCCTACTCTACCATTTACACTCGCCTCATATATTTGTTTCGTCTACCTTTTTTTTTTATAGAAGAAGGGGGCAAACGAGCGTGTGGCTCACCTGATGGTAAGTGATCACCGACACCCACGAACATCCAAAACACCAGAGGAGCTACAGATGCGCTGCCGGCCTTTAAGGAAGGAATAGGCTCTTTTCTTGAAGGTCCCTAAGTCGTAACTGTTCGGAAATACCGCTGGCATCAGCTGATTCCACAAAATCGAAGCGCGTGGCAGAAAACTTCGACTAAAACGCACTGTAGCGGAACGCCAACCATCTAGGTGGTATTGATGGAACTTCGGATATCGTTTGTGTCATTGTAATTTTCAAATACTTCCGAGTTGAAAGAAAGAAAGACAGAAAGAAAGAAACATTTATTGCACAAATACGCCACTTGATAACAAAACAAACATTGCAACACATTTAATCAAACAGTTATTTACAAAAACAATGTTTAACGTTGCCTCCTCTAGACGCGTTGCGTGGCGCATGGGGCAAACAGACCACACTCAGCTTACTGCTGCAGTTGAGACTACAGCGCTGGTTTTCAGTTGCAAGAGTTGACGCGTAAACGTCGCGACCACAGTTCGTTGTGAATAAAAATTACTAAAGAAAATTATAACGAGCCTAATGTTATTTTACACAATTAGCGTTCGGAGCTCGAAGCAGCTCGTTACCGTAAGTATTACACAGGTGCCCGCGTTTAAAACATAGTAATTATATCACATCGAGGCTCTTATATTATTTATTCTTTACTCATTATGTTCCTGTATATGTATGGGTATATATTGTGTATTTATTTAGATATATCAGTATATGTTAGAGTTTATATATACGTTTGTGTATATATCAATGTATATTTATTATACTATATTTACACTTCTTTGTAACTTGCGTACAGCCTTAACCCTTGCTGACTGGTCATTATTTCCTCTGCAAAATGGTTGCCTGGTAGAGAATGCTTCTAAGCGATAAGGCCGCCAATTGTACCTTTGTGTATTTTATGTTTCTTTTTATTTTATTTTTTTTTCATATTTTTGCTATTGGTGTACAGTATAGTGTATTTCATTTCATTTCACATCGGCTCGCGCTACTGCTATCCCGCTAAACAAGCAGCATTACTTCATAATAGACTCAGTGCTTGTTATCATCCATTTGGCGTCATTTATGCAGATTTTGTATGTGTGAAGGAATATTACAACGTTTCCTTCAAATTTCAACCTTACCTGCAAGGGGAGCAGTCAACAGGTTGACTGACACTTCGTCTGTTAGTCTGTCGGAAAGACAATAATTTGGGTTCGGTTCAGTCGCCGAACCCAAATCCCACAGACCAGTGTTGGGAAGCACGGCTCTGACGGCTCACAGACCCGCGTGGTGATTATGGTCAAATATTTCATGCATGCATCTTTTGTTGGAGCATTCATGAATGTCCATGTCCCTACTGTATCTAGCTGAACTTACACTGGCCGATAACGATGAATGAAGAACAAGCCATTCATATTTTTGTACGTGGTAGAGCCAAAGGGCGGCTATTGGAGCTGCTGGATGAGCTGGCTCGACCGGGGTAATACCACTTTACAAATGGTTATCATTCATCAGTTCATCATCACTTTACAAATGGTGGGAATTTAGTGAGAATAAATAAATATGCTATCTGTAGGCACCTGATTTGGTAATATATGAAGTGGCTGTATAATCTATGCCTTTGTCAATCCGTAATAATGTTTTAATTTCAACCTTGTGTAAAACTTAATACAACAGGAACACTAATAATTAAACATAGCACTTTATATACTCAATTATCACATATTCGTGTAATTCTTTTTACTCCAATACTTATTACAAAGCTAATTCCAAGAGCGTCTTCTTTTATATCTTTATCACTGTCAAAAGTCCAGATGCAGGACAATGTTGCCACCACTAAAATGTCCGGTAACTCAAAATACTGCCAACATTACAAATTTATTGGATCAATCATATTGCCCGATGCAATAAACAACTTATAGAGAATAATACAGCTAAGAATTTACATAAAAATTCAAAATAATTTTTACAATGTTCGATAATTTTACATTTGCTTACACTTGCATTTGAAATTTCTCTACATTTGTTATTCGAGTATTTGCTAACGTCATGAATAACGTACGAGCTTTGTGTCGGTTGTATGAATTTCACGTATTTAAATAGATGGGGAAGCAACCGATATTGATCAAATTATAATATCTGTTTAAAAAATAGCGCATCAAATATAGGAAGCTAATTTAATTGTTTAATTAAAGCGCATAGCGACGCGCTGTCCGAATAAATTTCGAAAACAAAGCCACCCTATTGGGGATAGATATGATTTATAATTGTATAAGTTGCCATCGTCAGTTCCTCGTAAAACGCACTCCGGTCGAAAGGGTCTCCGGTGAAGAGCAGATAATGCCTTTTGTCTCACGCTTGTGCACGACAGAGGGCGGGCGTGAGTTATTAGTTTTGTGGAGTGGAACCCGCCCGCGCAGAGATTTTTACGTGATCCGCTGAGTACATCCGTTGTATTATAAATTATAATTCAGAATGTGTTAATACGGCATCGGCTTAAGAATATGCGACTGAGGGCCAAGCCTTGATAATCGCTATGGCTACCTACAGATGGCAAAATAACCATCTCGTATTTACCATACCAATCATTCATTCAATTCATTCAATTAACCATTCATGCATTCAAGTCATTCGACCGGTGCCGCGTGTCTCGAGTATGGCAAATCCACCACGTGGGAGAGGATATGTTCAGCAGTGGACTATTTACGGGCAGTTATGGTTGAGCAATAATTCAGAAGACGCACATTGTCAGCCCTGTATAAGTTTCGGGGTCGTAGTTTACATGACATTTGATTTAAGTTGACTGGCAGAGAATGCCAAAAGGCATTAAGTCCGCCCTCTGAATTAATATTTAATGGTGATGAGCAATAAAGATTAAATAATTATATTATACACGAAAAGATTTCTGAAAAATGTTATAACATTATACGCAATGTGACAGAAGCTGTGATTCAAAATTTTCTTCTTTTCCCTTTCTTCGATACTGCTCTCTTAAGCATAATAATTAAAAGAAAAAATACCACCATTGTTTTGCAAGAGTAGTGGAAAAAGCTATAGGTTGTTTTTTTTCAAATAATAACTTTATATTCTAGCTATATATTCGCTCTAAAACGACTATCAAAAGTATCTCATGTCAAAACTGCACTATCTGCCTACCACGCTTTTGTTGCACCAATATTAAGGTACGGCATAATATTCTGGGGAAACAGTTCGGAAAAAAACACCCTATTTAAAACCCAAAAAAAATGCATTAGGGCTATATTTGGACTACGATCCACTGACAGCTGCAAACCTTACTTTAAAGAACATAAAATGTTGACATTACCTAGCATATATGTTAGTGAAATTGCAGCTTTTGTTCACTCCAATATTTCTACATTTAATGCAGACAAAAAAAAGGATTACAGAACGATTCCAATATAAAATTGCCAATGTACCGGGAAAAACGGCTTTGCTACGTCATAGTGTATTGGGGATGGCTCCTATAGTTTATAATCATTTACCCTACAATATCAAAAACAAGAAAATAGAAGATTTTAAAAAAAATCTTAAATTAATATTGGTTGAAAAAGTTTATTACACAATACAGGAATTTATTTGCGATAAAATTTGACTAATTACATAGATATAATAACTTAATTTTTTTTTTGAACATTTAAATTTTATTTTTAACTGATAAGGAAATTAGACATGTAGATTTATTTATATTGTTATTATTGTATTATTTTATTTTACTTTGATAGTTATAAATTTTGATTTTGACGCCTGATCAACAGTGTAGTAATGTAATGTAATATACCTTATATGTCTTGAAATTATATCATATTCTAAAATTTGTATGCCAATAAGTGGTAGATCATATAGGACATAATCAAAATGTTAACAATCTATACAAGTATCACATATGATCAACAAATAAATATAAATAAATACATAAATTTAAACCATTTTCCCGATACAATATCGGTCATAAAAACGTAACCGTGCTAAGTTAAAAGATTGGCGCGAAATCCACCGAGAATGGCCGCCGAGCGCGGGAAATTGTGACGAGTGCAATGACCTCTGTCGCTGAGCTCCGGCGAGTAGAGTTGAGCCATTTGCGAATAATTTGATGGATTTTAATTCGTACAAATGTATTTTTTTTTTTTTTTTTTTTGAACATTTAAATTTTATTTTTAACTGATAAGGAAATTAGACATGTAGATTTATTTATATTGTTATTATTGTATTATTTTATTTTACTTTGATAGTTATAAATTTTGATTTTGACGCCTGATCAACAGTGTAGTAATGTAATGTAATATACCTTATATGTCTTGAAATTATATCATATTCTAAAATTTGTATGCCAATAAGTGGTAGATCATATAGGACATAATCAAAATGTTAACAATCTATACAAGTATCACATATGATCAACAAATAAATATAAATAAATACATAAATTTAAACCATTTTCCCGATACAATATCGGTCATAAAAACGTAACCGTGCTAAGTTAAAAGATTGGCGCGAAATCCACCGAGAATGGCCGCCGAGCGCGGGAAATTGTGACGAGTGCAATGACCTCTGTCGCTGAGCTCCGGCGAGTAGAGTTGAGCCATTTGCGAATAATTTGATGGATTTTAATTCGTACAAATGTATTTTTTTTTAATACCACATGTCATTTTATTAAACAAAAGCAATGATATATAATTATTTGTTTATTCCATATTCCCGTAGTCAATTATAAATAAGTTAATGTTGTTTTTTTTTATCGTAAAAATATTTGAATCACGGTATTGAACGCCGTGTGGTGGTGGCTTACAAGAGACCGCCACGTCGCGGTCTCCGACAGATGGCGGGATATCTATCTATATTATCGGATATAATTAAGTCCTCTGCTGATAATAGGACTTGAAGACAGCGCTAGCTAAAGCTGGAATTTCTTGGAAGGTGCCGTACCGTACTACCAACGCTGGGCACGCTGGTCGGCGAGCGCAGCGCCGGTGGCATCGCATCCAGTGATGCTGCTCCTCATCACAAGCGTCCTGCGATGTGGATTCGGCATATTTTGATAGATTTTCCGCCATCTTTCGGTTGCCCGCCATCTTGTTGAGATACGTTCGGTAGTCAGCAGCGGGCAAAGTGAGGTTAGCCTTAGTTGAAACAGGAGAGGAATATTCTCCCATACGAACCACACATGACGATTACCTACGGCGAATTTAAATTGGAGTTTTTTGTAAATTTTTTTCTTAAACATGTTAGATTTTAGTTTAATTAAGTTATTCATGTATTTTAGTTATTTTTTTTTACAAATTTAATGTTTTTCTCCCTTACAATATCTCTCCACGCCCCGGGTTGACTGGCAGAGAATGCCAAGAGGCATTAAGTCCGCCCTTTGTAATACTTTTATAAAGGTATTTAAATAAAGTTTCAATAAATAAATAAAAATAGTATCTTACAAAAATGAACGAAAATTAATAAATTTTGTAGTGCTAACACCGGGAATCGAACCCACGAGTGACCTCAATTGCGTGGTTCTAAAAAAAAGGTTAGTAAGGTTTTTTTTCACGACTTTAGTAAATATAACGATATGAAATGTTTAAAAATGGATAAGAGAATATGTACTAAACATTTGTGAGATTTATAAAGGTATTTGCCTTTACCGCGAACAGTTTGTATTCTAATAGAATATAAAAGATATTTGTTGCCTTAGGTTAAAATAAACAAAGCCTTCCTACATTACCATAGCAGGTACATTTTCGTAAATGAAAACGTAATTATTGAGCAAATGTCGTGAGTTGTGGAATACCTGTAACAAAAGAAACATGGAAATTTAATACAGCGCCATCTACACGTGGAAATAGGGTATCAGCGGGGAAACTTAATATTGCTATAGTATTACCACTGTCCGCTAGGAAGCGCTTATCACAAATCTTGAGATTTGACATACAAAATATTGATTCCCCAGGGCATGGAGTGTGGGAATTAGGGGGAGTCGGGAGAGGCCTTTGTTGCGTGAGTGGGAGAACTTCGCGTCTATATCCATTTTTCTGATTCCATATTTTTTTCTATCGAGCTGTTTGTTGTGTCCCATTTAATGATCGTGTTTCAATATGCAATTATAAAAGAAGCGCTTTTGTGAGCAATAGTAGATGATAAAAATAAAATACAACTTTTTTTTTCCTTTGTCGTATTTACGTAGTAGTCTAGTGAATAGGTTTTATGGAATTTTTAGATCGTAGGAAAAATGTTCGTACGCTTTATATTATATAAATAACTCGCACTCATAATAACAAGTAACTACTAGTGCCATGCCGATTTGTAATTAATGTAATGTAATGTAAGGCGGCAGAATCTTTTAATGCAATATCACACGGCTAGCTTGTTTACCGCCCTTTAAAACAGGACCACAGGTGTAAGCTTAACTGACAACCGTTGGGGAAGAAAGGTTCTCGCGTTGCAGAGAGGTACAGGAGAACGCCGTGTTGCAGTCGACCTGCACAGTGCTGCGCCACCCTGCTGTGTGGCAATGTATGGGGGAGGCCTATGTCCAGCAGTGGACTCGTGGCGGGCTGGGTTAATAGGGAACGACGCACGACCTGCACACGTCGCAGTGTCTAATCACTCGATAGTGTTGTGTCGTGTGAGAAAAACTTCCGTCTCTGATCATTAAATGAATGAACTACGCACGACTATTAAGGACTTTCTCCTCTCTTCCCTCCTCCCTTCTCGAGGAAGGAACCTCCACTGTCTCAAAAAGAAAGTGGAGGTTCAGCAGCGAAACAAAATCGTAGTCACGGCCCCAGATATAATTCCGCAATCGACGAATACTTAGCGTTACAACAAGAAAACAAAATCAAAATGGCGGACACATGCGTGTACAATTCGTTACGTAACGCGATTGCTACCCTAGGGGACCTAATAAAACCCCGGAAAACCCTTCTTGGGAGCCGGAAGGGATTAATGAACCTAACGTACGCTTATCGTATTTGTCCGTTTGTTATTGACATTTTAAAACGGAAAATTGATCTATAAATGTCAACGTGCGTTCGTTAAAGCGTTGTAACGAACGCGTGTACGCAACGCGTACGCATTCTGTTGTACCCTGACGAAGATATGCCATAATATTGCTATATAGCTTTGACAAATGTGTTAACATGGACACCAGCAAACAACTCCAATCGAAGAAGGTCACAGAAGCGCCGTCATACCTGAGGACCGAGATGGAACGCGTCGCAGTTCATAATTAAACTGGCTTTCTTTACCTTACAAACCGGAATACGACGCTAATTGCACCGTTGTTTGGCAGAAATGGGACAGAGTGTGGTACCGTGCCAACCGAGACGATTCCTACACAGTGAAGGAATCTACCGTCTAAGGAATCTCTTGCAGTCGTGGCAACATTACAGATAGCAGCAGCGCTGAACGCAAATAGAAAAGACAAAGTCAAAACTATCTTATTCAATTCATGTCGTCGAAATCTACACGGAAAAAGTGTGGTTTTATATAACGCAACGGGCTCCTATCTACCACGAAAATATAAACATTATCATTTCACAAACATTCCGATTTCCAATATTAATTTATTACTGGTTTATTGTACCCTGGTCACTTGTATGCTGTCCAGCAAGCCGAGGGTAATGCCTTGGCAGCGAGCGACCTGGGCTCGATCCCCGGTGCCGGCACCGCTAAAATTGTTAATAGCAATTTTAAGTGTTGTATTTATCACGCGCTCGGCGGTGAAGGAAAACATCGCGAGGAAACCTGCCTGTCTGACAAATAATAAAAAATATTATTTCGATGTTATGTGAAGCTCGCCAGCCCGCACAGCAGCGTGGCGGGCCCTTCCCGGCTCCTAAACCCTCTCAGATATTTGAGAAGGAGGCCTTTGCCTAGCAGTGGGTACTAACAGGCTGCTACTATACTTTAATCCGAGGGTCATTCCGATCCTACGCTGCAGCAAATTACTACAACACCTACAATATGGCTGCCGTTATTTTTTTTATGGGAAATCCGGCAAACAAGCGAGCGGTTCACCCGATGGTACAGTTCTCAGGTTTGACGATGCATCTGTAACCCTCGCCGATTGAAATCACTTGAATGTTCCCCGTGGGCCGCAGCAGCAGCCACGCACCAGGAGAACTGTTAGCTTAGATGTCAGATGTGTCACGCTGTTAAAAGAGCCCATTAAAGTAGAAGAATAATGAAAAAATTTGTTGTGAGTACATGGCAGCGTGTAGTCCTAATTTGTTACAACTAGAACAGGACCCGTGCTCACCGCCGTCGATTGCACAAGCGTGAAGATACAGTTGCAAAATATGAAACAATGTTGTACGAGTAAACAGACAAACTGTCTAATGTAAGTAACGAAGCAATATGTCACCACTGTTTAAGCTTCGTTCGAACGCAACTCTCCACTCGCCTCCTTTATTAACATTAATTATTTTTTGTACAGTTTCGAATTTAATATTAAAAAAAAATATCGTATCGGTGTTCATAATCAAAGAAACGATCACTTTGTACTTATATCAAAAGGTTGATGTTTTTTTTTTAAATTGCACAGCTCATAAGGCGAAGGCGCATTATTATCAATTCTTTGCCGTGACATCATTAACCCAACTTTTATCGCTACCACGAACTTTGTACTGCATTTAAATGTTGTAAAAAGCATTATTAAGAAAACACTGTAATTAAAACAAAACAACACACATTCGAAAGGTTTAATTCAGATTAATATGAAAAACAATCCTCCGATAAAAACCTTTGCTATGTCATTGTTTGATAAAATAATACGGTGTATTATTTTGTCGTGGAATTGTATGTGTCTTTTTATAATGTTCCTCATTATCCCGATTATCATTATTAGTACATGCAGTTAGTGATGTACATGTCTCTTCCGAGTCGATATAACTTCTTATCTGCGGGTGTTATTTTTTTAAAACTTTATTAACAACTGACTATAAATCAAATAGCCCAGTGGTTGGAGGATCCGCCTCCGAAAGTTATGGATAACTAAGTTTGTAAATTTTATACCTTAATAATATAATAAGGAAAATGTTCGATCACCATTCCATATGACGAGAACCTCGCGAAAGCCGAAACAGACAAGAAGACAAAATATCTGGACCTGGCTCACGAGGTGACCGACATGTGGGGTGGTATTCCGATCGTCGTCTCTGCGAATGGGTTGATCCCAGTCAGCCTCTCGGAACATCCGAGGCGGCCGGGACTCCGTGACGGACCGCTCCGAGCTCAAATGCAGAAGGCGGTGCTACTCGATACCGCTCGCATCGTCCGGCGGTTTCTTTCCCTTTCTCCCTAACCCTCGGCCGCCCGGGTCTCCCCTGCCCGGGGCTTCCATCTGCTTGGGTTTTAATTATCTATTTAATTTTATTATATATATAATTTATAAAATATAATTTATATTACGGTATTTATTTGTATCGTATCTATATTTATTTATATATACAACCCAACCAGATGAGTAAATATAGAAATACCCCATACATGAAAATGTTCGATAGAAATACAATTTCTTCAAAATGTGGACAACATTTTTACATCGCTATAGTTAACACGTCGAGGGTTTGCAAAAGTAAAGAGCTCAGCGTTCTTAGACGAGGCCGGTAGTGCTTTCCATCCCGGTTTATTTATCTCTAAAATCATCGCAACAACGAAACCAAAATGTCAAACGTGAACGCGACGCTACAGGTCAAACACTATCGTTCCACTGGCTTGGCAATGTTCCGAACGACATGCACAGAGTCGAGTGGTTAGTGAGCGCAAACAGGGCACGGTGCGGGGATGCTGGAGCACGCGCGCTCGTATACTGTCTCTATTGGATCGGCGTGACATGTTAGCGCACCCATCGACAATAGAACCGGCCCGTACATCAGAGGATTCAGTTACTGATCGTAGAGAAATTATATACACCTTCGCGGGAGAGGATTTCGGTGAACCGACCGTGTGTCATTATTTATTAATTTGGCGCCAAATATATGGCACCCCCCTAATGGGAAAGGCAAAGGACTTTAGTTTATACAGCCAGGTCTGATGCACGTCTACTCTGTTCCACGTCTGAAATTGATCTCCCGACCGTGTATCATCTGGGTTTGATTAATTGTTTTTTTTTTAATATGGGATAGGCGGCAAACGAGCAAGCGGCTTACCTGATAGAATAAAAAAAATGTATTAATCAAAACCATAGATGTTAAAATTAAAGAGAAAAACAAGGTAGGAACGTCCTAGAAAGCTTACAGAAACCTGTGTCAGGAGATTCCGCTCCACCATAACAAAAATAAGGTTACCGTCGCCCGCGTACATCTGCAGCATCAGAGGGGTTGAGGGTCCCTTGCCTGCCTTAACGATATTTCTGGGGGGGAAGGGGTGAGGGTGAGGGAGAGGGGAGAGGTTACGTCACGAACGAAACGCAGAAGCACAAGATGTCTCTACTACACGTCGGTGTTACCCCGGTCGTGCCGGCCCGTTCGAGCAGCAGCAAAAGCCGCCGCTAGGCTCTACCACAAGTAACTTAAATCAACTTGCTCTTGTAACTGTGCGTGCTGTATTCCATTCCCAATTCCCCACCCTGTCATCCCTCCCATCACCGAAATATCTTAAAAATCGGCAACGCACTTGCAGCTCCTCTGGTGATGCACATATCCGTGGGTGTCGGTTGCTCCTTTGCCATAAGAAATTTTTTTTTTTTTATAGAAGAAGGGGGCAAACGAGCGTGCGGCTCACCTGATGGTAAGTGATCACCGACGCCCACGAACATCCACAACACCAGAGGAGCTACAGATGCGCTGCCGGCCTTTAAGGAAGGAATAGGCTCTTTTCTTGAAGGTCCCTAAGTCGTAACTGTTCGGAAATAATGCTGGCGACAGCTGATTCCACAAAATCGAAGTGCGTGGCAGAAAAATGCCCACAGCTGGGAAAAAGGCCTCCTTTTTAAGATATTTGTGAAATGGCTTGGAGCCGGGAGGGGTGCGTCACGCCACTCCGGTGCGGGTTGGCGGACTTCACGCGTTCTTCTGTTATTTCTCCGAGACGCAGCTTTCCTCGCGATGTTCTCCTTCACCGCGGAGCACGTGGTCGAGCCAGTATATAAAACGATGCGTGTTTTGGCTCCAATAACTATCCTTAGTTCTTTCCTCGCATACATAAGCTACCACTCTGCTTAATTATAATCGAAACAAGCTACACTATACACTACAAAGTATGTCTGCCAACCCCTTCCTCTCCGTGGGCATCGAAAGAATCTGACTAAGGGTAAATATACAGATCGATGACGGCGCGAAGTTTTTCGAAGTTATACTTCTTTTGGCGCGTTCGGAAAAAATGATGAGAGTGAATTTTAACGATGCGCGCGCACACCGACACCCGAGCGCGACACCGTGAAGTTGGTTGGCAATTGTCTCTCGTGTATTCGTGAGAACTGACAACTACATTCGAGATAGTCATTTAAATATATATGAATCTACATATATATTTAAATGACTATCTAATATACACGTGTTTTATATCAGTGGAGATAAAAAAATAATTCATACTACATGTATAAAGTGGTTTTTTATATTATAAACCATTTGTAAACGAGTTTATAGATTTGAGGTTAGCAATATGTATGTGTTTTATTTATTAGATAAAAAAAATTGTTTAATGTTTATACAAATTACCGGGTACAAACAGGTTCCGAGCAAGCCGAGCATTTGAAAACAATCGATTAATAAAAGTTTACCCCGTTCCTTCCCCCCTCTATTTAAACATACAAACGACAATGAAGCAGTTCGCTGGCTACTATGTTTACAAGTAAACAGGGCAGTAAAGGCCCCCGGCTTCAGCGAGCCCCCGGCGCCGCTCGGTCTGCGATCGATCTCCCGTCTACATCCTCGGGCGTGGCGTCACCGCGGCTGAGGGTCGCCTAACGGCTGTATCATGAGAAAACCACTACGCTTTGGGGGTTAGCAGCCTGGTCTGGTGCGTAATGTGAATTTAAAAAATTGCTATGCACATTCTGTTGGTATTTTGGGTTAGGGGCAACGTCTAGGACAGACAAAAAGAGCGACGTAAATATCGTGTCATCTTTTTTACATAAAATTTTACCTGATGGTAAGTGATTACCAACACCAGAGGGGGCTGCAAGTGATTGTCGACTTCGGTCATCTCACTCACCGAACGAAACGCAGAAGCACAAGATGCCTCCACTTCACGCCGGTACTCTGCGAGGCCGTGGAACTACCACGTGTGCCGAGCGGCGGCTTTAGCTGCTCGAATGGGCCGGCTCGACCTGGATGGTACTGCGACCTCGCAGCATACAGGAGTAAGGTAGTCGACTCTACTCCCCTTTCCCGCCGCCTCGAATATCTTTGAAGGGGACGCACCTGCAGCATCTCTGCTGTTGCAGATGTAGGCGGGCGTCGGTAATAACTTGCAAGCGGGCAAGTGATTACCATGAAAAAAAAGGTCTTAGGCAGTTTAAATAATAGTTCAACGACTCACTTTTAATTGTTTTCTGTTAATATTAGTTATTAATGTCATTTGTATTGTTTTTTCTTTTGTTATTTAGGTTTTGATCTGAGTTATCTAATTCATATTATTACAAAAAGCCTGACGACTGTCGGCCATGATATCCACGGTGGCGACAGAAAGACAATACGCTGATTCGGGTGCCGTTGTGTTGCTGCAAATTAATGAATACAATTTATTACGTTATGTTAATCAAGTTTCATTATCTGTTACTTCTTTTTTTATGAGAAAGACGGCAAACGAGCTAGCGGTTCACCTGATGGTAAGTGATTACCGTCGCCCGCGTACAACACCGGAGGTGCTGCAGACAGCTGCGTGTGCGACCTTTAAGGGTATTCGGAAGCAGGAAAGGAGGATGAGGCGGGGGCCCCATCCCCATGAGGGGGAGTGGGCCTCCGGATACCTAACTCACCGAACGAAACGCAAGAAGCATAAGATGCTTTTACTTCACGCCGATATTCTGCGTGGCACATAGAGGAGTTGTGGCAATGAATAAAGTACTTTTTCTTCTATTTTTTTTTCCTTTACAAATAAAGGTAGCCAAGTAAGGGTCTTTATTACTGGTGACGGTCTCCATTAGGCTATTTCACCTCAAGGGTGCAGGCGCCGGTGGAGCGTTAGCCCGGTGCCATCTGACGCGCGACACAAGAGCACGCGTGTGGGGAAATTAATGATCGGATCGGATCGGCCGGCTGATTGATGTTTCGGCGGCGCGCCCGGCAGAGCGACATTTAAATATTTTTGTCGTAAACAGCACGTGTGGGGAAGGGCCGCCGTGTGCCGAGTTACGATATTTGCGTAAATTACTAAACCCGAAACGCAAGAATCGCAAGCGCCGACAGCCTAAACGGCTAGGGTGCGGGCCGTGTGACGTGACGTCCCAGGTTCGAGCACGTCGTGAACCTATTCAGATAAATGACTACAGACTACTGAATAAATGTTGAGAGTAATCTCCCGCCTCCTCTACGCGATATCAGATATTTGGCTCGTTTAAAATTAAAGTACAAATCTTTTAGGCCTTATAGAGAACTAGTGCGTTGAGATTTAAATCCAATTTTATTATTTAAATAAATTTTCGAATTTCATCTTATCTACATAAGCTATTCTGTGGTGTATATTCAGCAGATAATTGTTTTTTCAAAATTATTAGGTAATGTCATTTATTTATATTGTTATTTATATAAAATCAATATTTGTTTTCTGTAAGTTTGTTATTTTCTTTCTTTTTGTTTAACTGTTTGTCTGTTTAAATGTTCCCGAGATTTAACATATTAGGTACTATAATCCAACATATTGTATTATCTGGTATTTCTTTGTTGTGTTTTAGCATCGAATAAACATTGTTTCTCTCTTTCTTTCTTTCTCAGATACAAGCTGTAAGCTTAGGGAGGGTTAACAGGAATATTAGTAATGTTACTTAGATACCATCGCCAGTATTGTTTATTAATAAAAAAAAAAAAATCTGGGTTAGAGTCGCGGTTATACGGCGCAGTGTGAACGAGAGCTTTGTTTCTACTGTGAATCTTTCATGTTTAAAGTAAATAAGCGACCTCTAAAGGCCTCCTTCTCAAACATTCGAGAAGGTTCCGGAGTCGGGTAGCAACTTCTATTAGCTGCAGGGAGTTCGCGCACGCGTGGCCAGGGTAACAGACGCCACAGTTCCGAGCGGTCTTGGGGAAGGTGTGCGACGGTATTGTCCTGTCCAGAAGGGGTGAGTGGCGAGCACGGGACAAGGAATAGATGAAACAATTTGCAGGGAGTCAAGGAAGGTAGAGGGAAGGAGCCGTTAGGCAAGTACCTCGCGAACTGTCTCCGACATTCGGACCCCACGACCCGACGACCGGCGGCGCCGTCGATCGTCAGATCGCTGGTGGGTCTCCCCCTGTCTGTACGTAATCAATAAATCCGTACATCAAAATAAAAAGCTTTTACAACAACCGCATTAGAAGTTTATCCACGTTATAAAAGAAACATTGATCGACCAGTCTTGGATTGCTGCCCGAGAACTTCTTGTACTTAAAGTCGTTACGCAACTCGTATAGAGGTTTGAAATGATATACAGTGGCGGTCGTATAATTAGAAACACCATCAACGGTCCTTGACATTATGTAAGATACTTCACCGCAATCGTATTTGTTTTGTGAGTCGATGCGTTAAAGAAAACCACGGCATAAGGGGCAGGACGTCCTCCCCAGGTCACGACCCCCCACCAGGCAGGTGCTACCCCTTTCCTTTGCACCTTCATCAGTTAAACCTGTGTCGTAGCTTGGCAAAGAGCTGGCGTGCACCCGAAAAAGTTATACACTAATAAATTAGCGGTAGATCGCGTGTTTCCGCCGGCTGGGCGCAGTGTGCCCGGGAGATATCACCATCAGGCGTGCGGCTTGCATTGTAGGGTGACCAGACTATTTACGTATTGTTTTTTAAGGACAGTCCTTGTATATAGACTTAACTCCTTTCAAATCCGAGGCGCTGTCGTTCATATCTCATTACTGCATCTCAAGAGGTCGGCCTTTAAACGGTTAACTGCTGGACATAGTCCCATCATCATCATCATTTCAGACTATCAGAAGTCCACTGCTGAACATAGGCCTCCCCCAAAGATTGCCACGAAGCTCGGTCCTGTGCCACCTGCATCCATCGACTTCCCGCAACACTGTCGATAGTAATAATAATTCAAAAAACATCGCGAAGAAATAGCAAATGGAGGGACGTGGTGGACTCTCCGTATGCCCACCCGTGATCTCTAACAGGTGGCTTTTTTTAATTTTAAAGACTTAATTTGAGAAACACGTATTACTATATACATCGACAATTCCGACTAGTCATAGTATCGTTGAGAAGAGTATCTATCTCCCCCCTTTCTTCCCATGGATACTAAGTGGCGACAGATGACCATTTCGAAAGATATATCTATATATACAGATATTAATATATTTCATAATCAATAAAACCTCCCAAATCACCCGTATTTACCACGATTCCTTTGGTGGGAGGCTCGTACGAATTATTACAACTTCAACTTCCAACGTATCAACAATTTGTATCATTAGCTTGTACGTTGAAACGACTAACATAAAAAGTAGCAGCGTGTAAGTGCCCACAGCTGGGCAAAGGCCTTTTTCTCAAATATCTGAGAGGGTGTAGGAGCCGGAAATGGCCCGCCACGCTGCTCCATTGCGGGTTGGCTGGCTTCACTTATCCTCGAAATAATCTTTTATTATTTCTCAGATATACAGGTTTCCTCGCGATGTTTTCCTTCACCGCTGAGCGCGTGGTAAATACAGCACTTAAAATTGCTATTAACAATTACAGTGGTGCCGGCACCGGGGATCGAACCCAGGATACTTGCGCTTTATGATACTAAAGTGAGCGTCCTGACCACTAGGCTACCACGGCTCTAGACTAACTTAAATTACCTCGTAATGAAGACATCTGAATACACCATGTGTTGGGCATACGGTACTGAGAGCTTGTTTATTTATATTTATAAGATTTGGATATATATATTTGTCCCGACATTTACATCAAGAACTGGCGACCCTAATTGGCAACCTTCCTAACCTGCGGGACGTATTTCGGAGGTTAATTCATGGAGTTTATGATGAAACTTTTCGCTTAACAAATAAACCTTAATGAAAAATTTAACGACCCTTCCGAATTGTTTATGTCAGCAGTTTGAAAACATCGTTCGGTGAGGAGGTATACCGCATAGTATGTACGGTGAGGAAACAACATATACGATCAATATTCGGAGATTATCGTACGAGTATTAAGAAAATATTTAATCATCTACAAGTGGATCTTACGTGTAAAAGGAGAAACTGAAGGCAGACCAATCAGAACGGTCAATGTTAGAGGAAAGAGTGCGTTCACTTTAGTTTATTCGAGGAGGAGGCCTTTGCCCAGCTGTGGGCACTTACAGCCAGAAGATAGCTGGCTGTAAGTAAGCTTTACTTTTTTAAAGAAATATGTTTTCCATATTTCGACATAGGAATAAACATTAAAGCGACGTGAAAAAGGATCACTGCACTGCACAATAGTTGTAATAATCTAAAGCGCGGTGGAGCCGAGCGGCGGCTTTTGCTGCTGCTCCAACGGGCCGGCTCGACCACGACCTTGCAGAATACCGGCTTGAAGTAGAGGCATCTTGTGCTTCTGCGTTTCGTTCGGTGACCGGAGGCCCACCACCCCACCCATCTCCCAAATACTCGTTAAAGGCCGGCAACGCGCCGGCTGCACATCTGGCGCTGCAGATGTACCGGCTGGCGACGGTAATTATTTGCCGCTTGCACGCTTGCCGCCATTCCATAGTACTTAAAAATATAATGAATATATTTCGTTATTTCGATTCATTACTAAGAATTGATAAAAACTTTCGTTTCGACGTGTAACTTTTAAGGCATATTCATATTATTATTAAATGAACATCCGCAAGCGGGAACTTAGTACTATTCCCAATATTAGAATGCATATTATTAATTACTTTTTTGTTTTTTTTTTATATTACTACACTACATAGAGTCGGTAACTCGTTCGAGGGTCACTCACTGTATACGTTTCAACAACAATATGCCAACAAGCGCGCAGTCTTCCTATCGATGGGTTTCAAAAATTTGTTAAACAAAGACTTTATAAAAAGAGTAACTATCATCATCATCGTCATTCCAGCCTATCAGAAGTCCACTGCTGGACACAGGCCTCCCCCAAAGATTGCCACGAAGCTCGGTCCTGAGCCACCTGCATCCATCGCCTTCCCGCAACACTGCGCAGTACGTCACTCCATCTTATGGGGGGTCGTCCCACACTGCGTTTGCCTGTACGTGGCTGTCAATTCTGCGAGCTATGTGGCCGGCCCATTGCCACTTCAGCTTGCTGATCCTTACGGCTATGTCGGTTACCTTAGTTCTGCTGCGGATATCATCGTTGCAGACTCTATCACGCAGAGAAACACCGAGCATAGCCCTATCCATAGTGCGCTGAGCAACTTTAAGCTTCCTCATACGGCCTGCAGTTAAGGACCATGACTCAGTTCCGTATGTCAGCACTGGTCGTATACTTTGCTCTTGAGGCTTTGCGGTATACTCGACGAGAAGATATGACGTAGTTTCCCGAACGCAGCCCAGCCGAGTTGGATTATTCGATTGACCTCTGAGTCGAAGTTGGACTTACCTAATCGGACAATTTGTCCCATGTATACGTACTCTTCTACAACTTCGAGCCTATTGTTCCCAACAGCAACCGGTATTGGTGTGACATGGACGTTTGAGATGAACTTCGTCTTGTCCAAAAAGTGTATAAAGGAATACATGGTGATTATAACCCCAGGGAATGAATTGATCGAGTGATGCAATCAATGTGAATTAATTTACGGACCCGGATGGATCCCTAGTGCATGGCTACCGGCTCTGCGCTCACCGGCCCACCCGCCGAGCATTGGTGAGACAGCTTACGCAAATATTCGATGCCTTTACGGGTGCTTTAATGTACGTAGTCCATTCGTGGAATTACGCAGGTCGAATTGAACCAAAGAGTCCACGATATACGATTTCCATCGATTTTTTTTTCTTCCTCCTCTCTAGTGTCTGCCGTCGAAGTTGTTGGGGCGCAAGCTAGTGACAAATATATATCGTATATAAGTAACATCATGTTTTCAATGATGGCTCGGTGGCGCAGTGGTTAGCATTTGGGATCAAACCCACGGGTGGCGTGATTTAATCCCGCGCGGAAGAAATAACGCCCTGACAAGAACAACGTTATTCTGGGTACGTTATAAATTGAAGGCAAACACATAACTTAGACTGGTGTGCACTGAACACAAAAAGGTGCGAGAATTTTTTTCTTTAATGCAAAATACAACCTCAGAGTATATATATCTACAGCATAGAGATACGTAACTTTTGCTCAAGAGCTCAGCTGTCCCAGAGAATTGTATAATTACGCTGTAACCTCGTAATAAAAGTAACCTAAGGGAAAATCATCTCACGTATTTTTGCGGCTGCATTAAAACATTACCTATGTCATTACAGCGTCACACGGAAAAGTTTTTAAAAAAAGATATCGCAAGCTGAAATACAAAAGTATACGAGTACAATGAAAAAAAGAGCAACATAAAGCCATATTAGGCTGAATGACCTACTTACCTTTGTCTCTAGACGTCGAGAACTAAGCTTAAAAAATTGGGTCGCAGTCGCTAACAAGGTGTGTTGTCATTAACATGCACTAGGAAGCGGAATATTCTGACAGCCGTTTTTTAATGATTATACATCGGCAACAAAACAGTAACTTGACCGAAATAAGAATCGAATCCTTTTCATTCGCGTACATAATTGAGGCAAACGTTTGCCTGTGGATAGGGTCGCTACCACTGCTTAGAAATAAAATTCTGGATCGTTGGCCATATGAATAATGTGTTGAGAATGTCAAGCTCGCTTATGGGCCTCTTGCTTTTGGCGGCGTCGTGTGGCGGCTCGTCCACTTCCCTTTAATATGATCGAGGAGGGCGATTGCCGCCACATGCTTCATACTTGTGAACAGGTGCTGTTGGTGGAGGCTGGTCTGCTCGACTGTGCAGTGCACTTGTGCTTCAATTTGGTGGATCACTATATTCTTGTGGCGTTCAGATGGCCTATGGTACCGTACCTTTTATTTTATTATGTACATAACGATTATTGCAAAGAAATTATGAAAAAGGAGGATACCGTCTTCTCCGCCAGAGAAGCCTCATTACGAAACGGTCTTGGATTGGAAAAAATAATAATAAAAACGTTAATAATTATTAATTGACTAAGGAAATTATCTTTCTTACGTCGTAAAGAATTTCATTCATTAATTACATTGTGTGTACTAAGTAATGTAGTTGTATGTTCAAGTGCTTACGACAAGATTTAAAAAAAAAAAAAGATGGAGCGGGAAAAGTTCACAATTTACGCTGTTTTATTGTTGTCAGTTTAATTCTTATTATTCGTTAGATCCGGTATCAATGCCATTAAAAACAGTGAAAATAAATGAGAAGAGCTCTATAATTCACTAAAATTAGGTCTTGTCTCGGAAAAACAAGAACATTGGCAGCCGTGGTGTAGGTAACGTTACAGATTTTGATTAAAATACAGATTAAACAAGAAAGGGAAACATGGCGGCGAGTCTCAAAATGCGAAGTAAATTATAGCGCCATCTGTCGGCACTTGGAAGGCGATAATTGCAAAATAATCCTACTTTAAAATTCCCTCGTCTTGGTACTTTTTATAAACAAGGAAAATTTGGTGCGTGCGTTAAATATTCAAGAATATCGTAAGCAAATTTTGCTTTGCGACCGAATTTTAGATTGTCGGTCTGTTTATAATAATTTTGTTGTGGACATAAATTTTTATTAGCACAAAAAGATACCGAATAAACACTTAAAAAAAGGCATTCGACTTAGCATTATGCTGCAGCAGTATAGCTTCAGCGCTGATGTTCTGCCGCTGCCCGAATTGAATGTTTAATCTCCGGAACATTTAAACAGACAAACAGTTAAACAAACATTAAAAAAAGAACTATTGATGTTAAGGGAATACAATTTAAATAAATGATATTACCTAATAATTTTGAAAAACAATTATCTGCTAAATATACACCACAGAATAACACCATAGACTAACTTATGTAAATAAAACGAAACTCGAAAATTAATTTAAATAATAAAATTGTATTTTAAATCTTAACACACTACACTGTTATATCCACCCTTACTTCTAGTTCTCTTTAAGGTCTAAAAGAAATGATCTGTACTTTATTTTAAAACGAGCCAAAGATCTGAATATCGCGTAGAGGAGGCGGGAGATTATTCCAACATTTAGTTGCTAAATATCGAAAACCGCCTGCTAATTAATATAATTTTAAATCGCGGTATGATGCCATTCAGTCTTTTTGATATCGCTGCGTGAAACTTCGGTATCGATCGACACCGAAGTTTCACCTTGTCGAAGTTACATTTCAAAGCAAGCCGCCGCTGCAGTCGCTGCCCACATTGGCCCCCGAATCCCTTTTCCCGATCAATTAAACCCATCAAATAAGAGGTAATAAACTATACTGTTATAAATTACGGTAGGGTAATACGATACCAATTAAACCACGATACAGAGCATGCCGGGATGAAGGCCCGAAAGATGAATATACGGACGTCTGCTATGATGTTGATTATATTTTTACTTTAAATGTATTGTTTTGCAACAACATAAGATATCCACGACGTTTATCCCTCACGGCCTAGGTAACTGAAGAACTCGCTCTTGAAAAACATTGTATACAGTATCAAAATGTGGAGATTAGCGCTGTCTGTTGCCTTGTACATAATTCAGCACACAATTTGCAGATTATAAATACGTTTGTAATGTGGTGTATAACGAAATCGCTATACTTATTTATTTTTCATTTATTTATTTATTTAATCTTTATGCACAGATATTGGTACATATGGCGGACTTAATGCCTAGAGGCATTCTCTCCCAATCAACCATTAGGCTAAGCAGAGATATATACGTAATAGAGGCGATACGGCTAAGAGAATAAAACAAGTAAAGGGATATAAATATCAAAATATATACTTACACAGATAGGTAGATACATATATACATACATACATAGATACATAAATAACATATATACAAATATACCATATACATATAGAATACTGTACTGTCGTTTTACAGCCATCGAGTGCACCTCTTGTAGGTAAGGTTGGCATTGGATGAAGTATCCAATTAGAAAATATATCTATGGTAATATACGAGGGGTTTTTTTTTTATGGAAAAGGTGGCAAACGAGCGAGCGGTTCACCTGGTGGTAAGTGATTACCGTGGCCCGCGTACATCTGCAACACCAGAGGTGCTGCAGGTGCGTTGCCGGATATTTGAGAGATGGAAGGGAGGATGAGGAGGATTGGGAGGGGGAGTGGGCCTCCAGATACCTCACTCAACGAAAAATTTACTTCTTCGTATAATGTTTTTGAACGGATTTAACTTCAAACCTATTTCTTTAGTGCTATAGGGTATATATTTTTTTTATCTAAGTAATAGTTTTTATGAGTGTATTTTGGCGGAGATCTAGACTATGCCATGGGAAGAAATTAAAAAGAAATACAAGGTGAGGGCAGATACCCGGTTCGTATACAACCACAAGAATGCGAATGAGCAACTGACAACAAACAATGGTGGTGGTAGGGAACATTCTATACACGAAACAATTACTATGGGAATTAGACCTTCGATGTACTTACGTACTGGATGTGGCGTTCACTACAAGACGCGGGTTCAGTACTGATTATTGAAATGTGATTCTGAGTCGCGGTACCGAAATAATTCCACTTCGTCCGACGTTAGAGAAGCTCGTCAAAGAAATTATACTTTGAATAATATACAATAATAAGGCGTTAGTGAGCGCACAAAATTTGGAACATATCGTTGCAACGAACGTTCTCGTCTATCGGTAGAATATATGTCAATGGTTTTTGCGGTCGAATTGCGACGCAGAAGTGCCTTTTAACAATAATGATGGTCCATTTCGACCTAAGAGACCTCTTCTGGATAATCACCGAAGTTTTAATCTACGCATAATCTGCTGATGTTACTGTTGTTGATCTCTTTATTTCAAATAAGGAAAGGCAAAGGATTTTAATCCATACAGCCTCACATGGCTTAACAGCGATTAAACTATCAGCCAGTGTCGAAGTGATATAATAATAATAACAAATGTTCGGATAAAAATCCAATCGTGCTTGAAATTATTGTTCAAGTATTTCGACGGTAAAAGTTAACTTTAACCAAAGGCCTGTTATACCGACGGCACCACATTAAACGAAGACTTCCGGCCTGCACTGTGTGTAAATGCAGAATATGTCGTTCATAAGAGATTAAAAGAAGCTTAAATTGGAGAAAAAATATTTGACTTTGACTTTCACTAAAACACTACCACATCAAAACACCATCGAAATATACAAAAATAACAAAATTTCATATAAGACACAGCCATCTACGAAAGTAGATGGCTGTGTCTGCATAAGTCAAAGGTCAGCTTTTTTTTCTGTTGCGTCATTAGTAACAAGGCTTTTAGCCAAAAATAGATAAAAACGATCGGTGCCGTTCTAAAATTATGCGTGATTGTAATATATATTTATGTACGATGATTTATCACGTGTTGAAGGAAAATATCGGGCGTGGAGCAGGGACGTTACTTAAGTTCCAGCACCCTCTCAAAAGTTACAGGAGACATGTGCCCAGCACGGGGACAGCAAATACTGGCTTTAGCTGCTGACGGCTGAGATCGTTAGTTCCGTGTTTGTATACCGTGGGTATTATCGAGTAAATAGTAAGCGATACTAATAGCGATAGTATAGCGATAGTATGGCGATAGTAAATAGTGGTAGAGGTCGACGCTACAGTACTGTGCACAGCGCCATAAACACCGGCGTTCACACAGAGGCACTTGCTCAAGCTCAGCGTATCAGTGTTGCGTCTTATTGTGATTAGATCGGAAGCTATATATTTATATATATATGGTACGAATAATTTTTATTAATATTAGGCAGGGACTAGAACTTAGGACTCGCGTCTCGGGCAACGCTAACCTCTAAGTCGCGATAAAAACAAATACTATAAAAATTCTACGACTCATTCCTAAGAGAAGAAAAATGCAAAACGAGCACAGATAAAACACGCTTCGGAACATTTTCAATAAGGTGGGAATAACATTTCGTCGTCCGACAATACAACGATGGATACAGCGAGTAGATCCTTCTTTATGCTGATGGAATTTCCGACACGTCATCTTGGTTTTGCAAGCCGAAATAAACATAGTTACTTCTTATTTTTATTTCAATTCAGGATTTTCCTTCGATTTGGATACTCATGTATTTATGCTTTTGCCGCGTTTTTTTTTTTTCTATTCAGGTTACAAGATATTATATAACATAATATGGGAATGTAATATAATATGGTGGAAACTCGGTAACTTCTATAGGTCACGAGTTTTGATGGATAATGTTGACAGTGAATGTTGTTATAGTAATTGGTGAGTTCAACTGAAGGCCAGAAATCATTGATTTTCATTCTGTTACCGTCAGACCAACAGGTCTTTGGTAAATGTCGATTATAGATTCAGGGTCGATTTACTTGAACCAGTTTACATTTACAAGCTCGATTTGATATTAATCGGAAAATGTTTTAATATCACTTTGACACTGGCAGATAGTTAAATACTGTCGCCGAGCCCATGAAAAAGAGAATAATATAGTATATTACTCTCCTTCCTATCTATTCCTTTTCCTCCCACCCATCTCGCAAATACCCTTAAAGGCCGGCAACGCACCTGCAGCATCTAAGGTGTTGCAGATGTACGCGGGCGACGGTAATCACTTACCATCATGTGAATCGATAGCTCGTTTGCCGCCTTTCCCATAAAAAAAATGAAGTTAACCTTTAAATTAAAGTTTGTGAAATATTTATGAGAAATTTAATACTCGTAGTCTCTTCATCTCTTGTTGTAGATCGTATTAAACGGTTTCGTATTTCGACAAAAGAACTGTTTGTACAGTAGCACTGTTATGGTTTATATCACATACTGCAAGAAGGTTTTTTTTTTAATAAACTTTTGGGTGTAAAAGTGGCGACTGTCTCTTAAAATTATTTCTATATATTTCGCGCACTGATTCGATAATGTTGGTATAAATGTAGGTAAAAAAATTCAATTCAAGAACGGAAGGAGGTCAGTTTTCATTTTGGCTCGATCGGTCCAACGAATCTTTAGTAAAATAGAACTAATAATTTACTGCAACCTTTCAATTAACAATTACGACTGCAAATTATACATACTGTAAGTTTGGCCAAAGGCCTTGTAACCAATGCCACAGTAAATAAAAAATAGATTTTGAATTATTAATAATTATGCGATAAGAAGCTTTAAAGTGAATATGAAATTGCTATCTTTTAAAACGCAGTGGTTATGTTGTCTTTGGTTTCTTTTATGATCTGTTTGAATTAAAGAGGCAAAAAATGGAAGTCCGTAGGAAATAGATACGAGTTATTTACTACGTATAAAGTTAAGCCGTGATTACGTGCAAATATATGTATCTAAATAATTATGTACATTTTTAATGTTATTTATTTTATCTTTTAAACTGCATACCCTGTAGGATTGCATTTTATACATTTGAGGCGTCAGGCAGACAAATGTATACGCGGTAGAGCCAAGCGGTAGCTTTTGCTTCTGCTCGAACGGACCGGCATACCGTGGCACCGCCCCGGACGTCGTTACGTAAAGTAGATGTATCTTGTGCTTCTGCGTTTCTATCGACGAGTGAGGTAACCGGAGGCCCACTCTCTCCCCCACCTCCTGCCTTTAAGACTTATATTCCTTAGAGACCGACAACCACTTGCAGCTTCTCTAGTGTTGATGATGATGCTGATGTACATGGATGTCGGTAATAATTTCCCAACAGATGGACCCGATATCACATCCTGCTTCGGAACAATTTGTTCTTTGTGGGAGTCGAAGCCGCAACACGCAGAGCTTGAATGACACACTTAGTAACTGCACCGACCAAGGCGACATAATTTTAACTACCGTAGCTTTCCGGTTCAAAGGCAATTGAGGCAGTATAGTTACAGGTTGTGCGGTATCGGATCTCAGTCCTAAGGGGTGACAATGCACCTGTAACCTCGATTGAAACTGTTGCAGGTGTGCGCCGGGGCGGGTGTGGGGATGCAGTAACTACTTAGCAGTACATATGACATGAGCCGTTATATTGTTCTGTGGGACAAACCTTTGACGGTCATTGCAATTATAATAATATTGTGTATCCTGTATCTATGTATATATATATATTTACATGTATTCATATTTGTTTATATGTATTAATTCTGTTAGTATGTATGTAATTGTAAAAATTCATATGTTAAGGGCATAGAATACCTTTAGTTTTCACTTTAGTTAAGTTATTCAGGTATTTTAGTTCTTTTTTTTTTACTACTTCATTGTTTTGCACCATAACAACATCTCTCCACGCCAAAGAGAATGCCAAAAGGCATTAAGTCCGCCCTTTTTTTTTACTTTTATAAAGGTAAATTAATAAGGTATTAAATAAAGTTTAAATATATAAAACCCCCTAAAAATTCACAACAGCTTGCCAGCGTTTTCGTGGTGGCCCATGTTCTGCAGTGGGATAAAATAGACAAAGTAGCAGAAACCTGTAAAATAATATAAAATGTAACGAAACGATGTAAATAATAAAAGACCCATTTTTATTTAATCTACAATGGAACCTAGATCTTTTTTTAAAAAAAAAATTACCGCGAAGGCAGGCGTCACGCAGTTGCAAAGAAAAACGTCACAGCCTCCGCCATTTCAATTTAAAAAAAGAATATATATAAATGTAGGCACACAAACAGGCCTGGCCGCCCTGAATTCTAATACGAACTGCGAACCGTGAATGCAGCCGTATATTTCCCCAATGACGGATTCGCAAAAGTATCTCGTGTCTATATATGTCTATATATATATGTCAGTACGATGTTGCATGTGTCTGTCTGTCACTGTTAAGTTCGTCATTTGAATGTGGGTCGGGGAGTTGTTGTCTTATAGTTGAGCTTCATGTGATGTTGTAATACGTAACACATATTATAATATATGTCAGTACGATGTTGCATGTGTCTGTCTGTCACTGTTAAGTTCGTCATTTGAATGTGGGTCGGGGAGTTGTTGTCTTATAGTTGAGCTTCATGTGATGTTGTAATACGTAACACATATTATAATATATGTCAGTACGATGTTGCATGTGTCTGTCTGTCACCGTTAAGTTCGTTATTTGAATGTGGGTCGGGGAGTTGTTGTCTTATAGTAGTGCTTCATGTGATGTTGTAATACGTAACACATATTATAATATATGTCAGTACGATGTTGCATGTGTCTGTCTGTCACTGTTAAGTTCGTCATTTGAATGTGGGTCGGGGAGTTGTTGTCTTATAGTTGAGCTTCATGTGATGTTGTAATACGTAACACATATTATAATATATGTCAGTACGATGTTGCATGTGTCTGTCTGTCACTGTTAAGTTCGTCATTTGAATGTGGGTCGGGGAGTTGTTGTCTTATAGTTGAGCTTCATGTGATGTTGTAATACGTAACACATATTATAATATATTGGACAATCACATACCTCACCCGATGCCCTGTAACTCTGTGATGTTAATAATTCAATAACTTTGTCATACGTGTAATTTATTATAAACTTTGGTGTCAGAGATAATTTAACAGCTTTTTTTTTATTTCTGATGTAGTGACACGAATTGAGAAAGGGATGCTGATCTGGTTTGGAGATGTGGAGAGGATGAATAAAAGTAGGCTGACGAAACAAATATATGAGGCGAGTGTGAGTGGTAGAGTCGGGAGAGGAAGACCTAGGCGAACATTTCACGATCGAATCGGAGACGTTCGGAAAAGTGGCCAGGTCGAGAGTACTCTAAAACAACGAGCATGAATGCGAAGATTGATGAAAGTGGAAGAAGCGAAAGACGTATGTCAGGACCGTAGCAAGTGGAAGAAGATTGTCTCTGCCTAACCCGTTGGGAACAAGGCGTGAATACATACATTCGAAGCGAATATACCAAATTCAAATTCTAGAGACTAGTGTTGGTGAACAGTTTCCCCAGTTGCCTGAGTTGTCCAGGTTGCCATTTATTTTTATATTATCTTTTATTTTATTATTTGTGAGAAAACTTAAGAGCTGACACATAATATAATACATAATGTTTTTATCCGGAGCTGTAAACAGTATTCAAATGTTTGTAAAAAAATAATTTACATTCAGCAAGATGCATCATCATCATCATCATTCCAGCCTATCAGAAGTCCACTGCTGAACATAGGCCTCCCCCAAAGATTGCCACGAAGCTCGGTCCCGAGCCACCTGCATCCATTGACTTTCCACAACACTGCGCAGGTCGTCACTCCTTCTTGTGGGGGGTCGTCCTACACTGAGATTGTCAAGATTATCTATGATCATTCAAAGGTCTGTCCTAACAGTCTGAACTAACAGTCCTGACTTCAGTTTGATTTCAATCGTTTAGTAAAAACATAGATACTACTAATTATGTTTTTACGTACAAAATACATAGTTTGAGATACGTAAGATGAATACAAGTTTAAACTTGTACGAAACTATTACGAAAATTCTGCCGACTGCCGAGTCCTGGGTTCTCGATTCGAATCCAAGCAGCAGCCGATATTTGTGAACAACAACATGTTACAAAAGTATTTTAGAATGGGTATCTAAAATAAAAATACTATGTGTACTCCGGTTTTAATCACGCGAGTAAAATATTTGTGTGGAGATCTTTTGAAATTTAACTTTAGAAATTTCCTGCCGTGGGAATTTAAGGGCTGCTACTTTACCCTATCCCAACATCCTGTCACTACTCCAGTGCTGGACCTCTCCCATAAGGATTAGCCACAATCGCCACCAGACACCTCGCTCCTCAGACACCGCCGCCCGTCGTTGGTACGCTTTAATTTAGTCGGCTTTTTCCTTAGTCACCTCTTACGTCACCCACGGGAAGAAGGGGGGGGGGGCGTGTGTTATGGGGTGATTTTTTACCGATAGCACAAGTCACTGGCTGCCTTTTATCACTTTTCCTAATCAACCCTAAATTTTCAATTCATTGCGCATTTCCACAGTTTAACCCAATGTCAATCAATATTCTAAGAGGGTTTCGCTGAGTCTCGGCGCTAAGCCTTCTCCCGACGCCCTCGAACGCCACCTATCTCCGATCATCCCTCTTCAGAATCGCCGCGTCTACATCCCTCTCCGTGCAGCCCTTGCGTTTTAAAGGACACTCGAGATTTTTTGCATTTTATTATAATTTTAAGCGTTGCTTTGTCTCTACACTTATACCTCTAACACTAGAGGCCGCCTGCGGCTATGTGCGTGGTACATAGCGGTCAGGGGTTGCCATCTCTTTATCCGAATGCCAACCGCACTTCCACTGGTTCAACCAAACATAGCAAACAACCGAGGCCTGCGAATCATCCGAACCAAATGCCACAGACTGCCCCCATGGCAGCGTCACAAGTGCTCAGGTCCCGTCACAAAACGCTCGCCCAGCCTGCTGAGTGTGGGCAAACCTTATGCCGTCTTTTGCTGGCGGTGTCTTGTACAGGCCTATGTCCAGCAGTTGACTTAAATAGGTTTATCATACACAGCCCGTAACTATTTATTTATTTATTTATCCTTTATTGAACCATATACGAGTACAATATATGATCGAAATGCGAACACAATGCTAGAAACATTCTGTGCCTGTCAACCTTCGGGAGTGATAGGACATCGAAGGCGGTTATAGAATATATAAAAAAATAAAAATTTAATGCATAGGATAATTTAACAATACGCTATATCATCATCATCATTCCAGCCTATCAGAAGTCCACTGCTGGACACAGGCCTCCCCCAAAGATTGCCACGAAGCTCGGTCCTGAGCCACCTGCATCCATCGACTTCCCGCAACACTGCGCAGTTCGTCACTCCTTCTTGTGGGGTCGTCCCACACTGCGTTTGCCTTTTTCCTTTTTCCCCAACGGTTGTCAGTTCTGCGAGCTATGTGGCCGGCCCATTGCCACTTCAGCTTGCTGATCTTTACGGCTATGTCGGTTACCTTAGTTCTGCTGCGGATATCATCGTTGCAGACTCTATCACGCAGAGAAACACAATCTATACAAAACTCATAAATTAATTACATCATACACGAATATAAAATCACATATATATATGACATTATGATGACAGCTTAGTAATTAAGAAACGAGCCCTAACTAACTCTCTATACCTCTCGACCCGGAACACAGCAGTCGGTGCACTGTGGTGTGTGAGTGGCGACGGAAATGGGTTACGGTGTAGGCAGAAGGTACCAAACTTCCTGGGTAGAGAAGGAGAAGAAGGTAATCACCAGATAAAATCAACAATGAAATCTATCCACTACCACCTTGTGAAACAACGGGACTCAGCTAGTATATTACATATATATATTTTTGAAGAATATTAGCAATGGTATTTATTAAGTAACATTACTTATATTCCCGTTAACCCTCCGACTAAGCATTACAGCTTGTATCTGGAGTAGTCGAATGGCGGACTCGAACTTACGACGTCATGTTTCGTAGTCCGCACCCTGACCCATTCGGCTGTTGGCGCTTGGCTTGATTACGAGTAAGACCTCACAAGTTGCACAAGGGTACGCAGATATTATGAATTTCCAATTGGAAGTAAATAGTACCAAAAAAAAAAAAGAGATTGAGTTCAATAAAATGACTAAATAACAAACAGCCAGTCCTGCAGACTGCTTAGATCAGTAACGATTTTCTACCGAAGCCGTGGAGTGATAATCCAGTGAAGCCTTGCAAAACGAGGCCTCGAGCCACGACCCACGAGCGCTCTCACGTAAGGTAACCTATAAATATAATAGAAGTACCTTTTCTGTCCGTCTGACCCAACGGATTCAACTCGAGAACTACTGCATCTATTGATACCATTGTTACACAGACCGACGCCCAAACAAGCTCAAGTGAAATGTGATTTGAATGGACGGATATAAATGTTCGACCGCCTCAGTGTTGGGTATACGGTCGCTTGAGCTTAATATTTATAACCATTTTTATATAATTTCTTTTCTTAATTATGATTTTCTTAATAACCTGTATAAACATATCCAACAGTGCACGTAAACGAAGTCGCGGTTAACGTTAGATAAAACTATATAATAACTAGCGATATACAGCGGCTTTGCCCGATCCTAAAGGTCACCAGGGATCTCTCGATCGAGATATAGAGTACTATAGTGCCGCTAGTGTACGTTAGAACCCGGAGGCACTCACTTTCTCACTCTTTACCTTACCGTATCCGATAAAAGAGATTCTGCAAGATCACGCGGGATATTTTTAAAGGAGTTTCTCATAGCCGTTTGCAGAAGCTTTTATTAAGAAAAATATTAATTAAACAGATGTCATTTTTATGTAAAATGAAATAAAAAAAATTATGAATCTATGAACATATAGAAATTCTTATACATTTAATAACATGGAAAGGAGATTATATGATTGGACGCCTCGATAGTATAAAATACCAATCTAATGTTAGTTTTCCTAAACTAATATTAAAACTTCCTAAACTATGTTAATCTGTCTGTTCTCAAGTCTAAACTGCTGTATTAATTTTGATTCAATTCGTTAGGGAAATATCTTGAAACGTACGGATGGACAAAGGTTACTTTTTATCGCGGGCAAGCTGCAAGAAAATATTCCACATAATCCAGTATATGTACTAAAACAGAATACAAAAAGGTTTATACGTACGTAGATAATATTATTCAAAATGCATCATCTCTCTGTATCACATAGATCTCTACCCACTACAACAAACAAACTCAGACATACACACAGACATACACTTTATCCAATTTTCAGCATAGAAACATAAACAGAGCGAAGCTGCGAACGTCGCAAGCTACGGCGTCGTAACCGAACGCATGTGTCGTAGCGCTCGCGGCGTAGCAGATGCGTAGACACGATCGTAGAGAGTCTACGAGCTACGGCGTAGCGCCGCTACAAGGCTGTTGGACGAGTGCCGCGCAGCGTTTAAACATAAGTGGTATTACCAATATATCTTTGGTGTCGAAGGTTAGTGGGGGCGTTGGGTAATAAAACACACCAGCGCGCACAAACCCACCAGGGGGTAGGGAGGGGGGGCAAGTTATTTTTTAATGTCAAAAATAAAAACAACAAAGGCGGTTAGCTGACGTTAGGTCGGTTAACTATGTCATAAAGAAGTCAATTAACAGATCAATTAACACGTTAATAATTAAATGCTACAAAAATACGTAAATAGAATACAGCTACAGCTACAATAGTTTAGTTACAGATATGTTTTTTTTATGCGAAAGGCGGCAAACGAGCAAGCGGCTCTCCTGATGGTAAGTGATTACCGTCACCCACGTACATCTGCAATACCAGAGGAGCTGCAGGTACGTTGCCCGGACTTTTAGGGTATTTGGGTGATGGGAGGGAGAATGGGAGGGGGATAGGGAAGGGGAGTGGGAAGCACGCAGAAAGCACAAGATGCCTCTACTTCACGCCGGTATTCTGCGAGGCCGTTGTACCAACCCGGTCGAGCCGGCCCATTCGAGCAGCAGCACTCCCCTCGACGCCGATTGGCTCTACCACGTGTAACCGGCATAGCCGCTAGGATCAACAAGCTGTAGTGGCAATGGGCCGGGCACATAGCTCGCAGAACTGCCAACCGTCGGAGGAAAAAAAGGTTCTCGAGTGGCAGCAGACAGGGTGTGACGACCTGCGCAGTGTTGCGCGAAGCCGACGGATGCGGGTGGCTTGCGACCGAGCTTCGTGGCAATATTTGGGAGAGGCTTATGTCCAGCTGTGGACTTTTGGTGGGCTGGAATGATAACGTAGAGATTGAGAAAGAGCTAGTAGTGAAGAAGAAAGGTTCTAACGCCGATACCACACACCAAATAAATAAATTGAAATATAAACACAGCTCTGAGAGTTGAAATATAAGTTTTTTTTTTTTATAAATGTACAAACCGATTGTACCGCATCGGATCGAGAGGCTTCCTACAGTTAGAACCGCTCATTAAAATTAATAAATGGGTTCGTTTTCGGATTTATTTCTAAAAACAAAATTCATTTCAGTTTGTTGAAATTTTAAAATACGAGCCCTAACGAATTCATTTCCCCGCAATGAATTATTATTTAATGTTATTAGTACGGGTCGTTTTCCAACGTTTTCAGGTCAAACGGAAAACTTGACTCTATTCATCTCAAGCGTCGACATCGATCTGCGATGGGTCCACCGCCGCAATGGGTCTCGTCGTAACCGGTTTGGGACGCTTACGATCACGATCCCCGCGCTCTGGTTCTTTTCCCGGCTTCGAAACCCAGTCGAATACCCCTATAGGCTACGCTGAGTCACACTAGGGGTATAATGTCCCCCGTCTATTTTAGCCAAGCGAAAGAGGGGGCGACGGTCGTGTTCCGAACGGAGATCCCGTGACCGCTCGCCAGCGCCGATGGCGACCACCGTGGGGGGCTTTAGTCGGTGCGAGGCCGACATAGTCAGGCTAACCCCCCGGGGGTTCAATTCAATCCATTAGGGATTTCCCCACGATAAAAAAAAAAGGTTTTGTCGTGCCAAATGTAAATCCTTAGTGGTAAACCTAGTCTTAGGGTCTTGGTAGGCTAGTGGTCAGGGCGATCGCTTTAGTTTCAAAGAGCGCGAGTGACCTGGGTTCGATCCCAGGTGCCGGCACCACTAAAATTGTTAATAGCAACCAGCATGTCTGAGAAATAATCGAAAACATTATTTCGAGTATACGTGAAGCCCGCCAACTCGCACTGGAGCAGCGTGGCGGGCACTTCCCGTCTCCTAAACCCTCTCTGATACTCGTGTTTGAGAAGTAGGCCTTTGCCCAGCAGTGGGCACTTACAGGCTGCTACTTTACTTTTAAGCTAGTCTTTACCTACTCCTGTAGGTACTAGGTTGTACCGCTTTACGCCGAGTCGTGCCAAATGAAAAGTCCTTAGTCTCCACCTACCCCCGTGGTTGTCAGACGTGAGCGCTTCTCAAAGCCGCGTAAAGGTACACCGCAACATGAATTTAACTACACATTTGAAATAATACATCAAACGAAACCGCAGAATCGTTCCAGTAGCACGACGCACAACTAATTGTGCAACAGCGACAGATGACAGACGTACAGCCAAATGACCGCGCGTCTCGCATTATGTATATATAATGTGACAAATCCGTTTCGTGTTTATGTCACATGCACGCGGCGATACAAACGGTCTACGCGGACAATTAATATGATTTGCATCGGCGTCTGATGTAAGGGGGTGATTAGTAAATATTTAGCAATTTAGGGGCGTGAGGGGGGAATACACAGTCTCCTCCTCCTCACCGGCACGCGGTGCACCCGGCTACCCAACAACAATATGCCGAATTGCCCATTCGCCCAGTTCGCTCAGCTTGGTGGGTGCGGATAAATCTTCAAAGACACATGTGCCGATTTAAATGGCAATTTTCTTGGACAGGTCTGTTTTAGTCAGCAGCGCACTGAAATAGGCTTTTTACGGGATATTAACGAGCATCCAGCTCACCCAATGGTAAGTGATTACCGATGTCCAGCAAGGCTTACTTGATAGCAGTAATTTAGACAATCAGCTAAGAGAACAAAGGGAGAATATGTCATTTATTTACACACAAGTAAAACTGAATAAAAAGCAATTTGATAGGAAGAAATGGTCTGTACAAAGGTACTGCTTATTTCTTAAGAAATTTCTTCCAGCAGACCTGCGACAGGAGAATAGCTAGTCAATGGTAGATTGCGCGCGTAGAATACAAAAAAAAAATACATATATGCGAAATGTTCTATATAAATCTACATACACCTTCTTATACATAAATATATACTTAAATAAATATATAGATAAATACCCAAAATTAAATAAATATATAGAATAGTGCCAATAGTTCATACTGCCAATGACATATAGTGGTCTTTGACACTTTTCTTAAATACAGAAATAGTTTTGCAGTCACGTATATTTGGAGAGAATTCCACGATCTAACTGCATGCACAGAGAATCTTCAGAAGTGTAAGGGGAGGGGAGGGAGTGGAGGTGGTCATCTGTTCTTCTAAATGACCTGAACGTCTGGTAACCGAGTGAGCAGCGGGCTTGTTCCGACTGATGAATAAGACGTAGGTAATTTATACACGTATAGGAAGTTTATTAAATTTTTTATAATCTCTTCTCATTGCATGAGATCACAGACTCCCACGAACTTCCGCAACACCAGAGGAGCAGGTGGTGCTTCGCCCGACCGACATGAAGGTCCGTAAGACGTAACCGTTCGAAAACACCGCCGGCGACAGCTGCATCCACGAAGCACCCAAAAGTGCCCGCTCGAAATATTCCGAGATATATTATACCACACCGTGGTGGAATGGGAAGCTGGTGCTCCCTCAAGATATACGATGGTGGGACTCGGCTACCGTTCCGAACAGTCCCCATGCTCACGACTTATATGTATGTAATCGCTTATTTTGTCGATAATAGATGTCGCCACTGGTTGTTTGAAACCCAATATTAAGTGGTCGTCACAAAAAATTATTAACTTAGATGATTTTTTAAAATATACGTTTAAATCGTGATATTCGTTGGTTTCATTTAAAATAGTACCAATTAGTATCTAGCCCTAGTTTCAAAATATTCACCCCACAGAACACATCTCACACTTATATATATATACGCTTGGATATTATAAAACAATAGAATTATTTATTTAATTAAACTTTATTTAAATACCTTTAAATAAAAGTATTACAAAGGGCGGACTTAATGCCTCTTGGCAATCTCTGCCAGTCAATCCGGGGCGTGGAGACATAGATAACTTCATATAAACAAATATGAATACATATATAAATATATACATACATACCGCAGACACAATATTATAATTGCAATGGCCGATGATATCAATTCCATTAAGTGGGAACGGATGTCTTGAAGAGGTGTTCACGTACCGGTCTCTTGAATGATAACTTGCTGGACACTTTCCAAATGTCTTCAGGCAAGGAATACCGGAGTAGTGCAGCCTTATATATATATATAGTAACCTAAAACAATAACGTACATAATGACGCATTATCCGCGCCGTCGGCCGCGACCTGCACGCAACATTGCGCCGGGCGCACGTCCCATGCAGACCTTCGACTCGGCTCGCTCGGTTTCTTGCTCATAAGTGCTCATAAATCAATGACGTCGGCAGCATGCGGCGCAAGCGGGCGTCCATGTTCACATAAAGATCGATCCAACATGTATAATATACACATAGATAACTAACGTAACATAACCACAACGTTTTCAAGTTAGCAAACATATCGATCATAAATTAATAATGAGGTCGTTTCAATCAGTTTGTACGCGGTGGAGCCCAGCAGTGACATTTGCTGCTGCTCGAACGGGCCGGCTCGGCCGGATTAGTACCGCGACCTCGCTGAATACCGGCGTGAAGTAGAGGCATCTTGTGCTTCGGCGTTTCGTTCTGTAAGTGAGGTAACCAGAGGCCCACACCCCTCCCCTATCCCCTCTCCTCATCCTCCCTCGCAACTCCAAAATATCGTTAAAGATCGGCAACGCACCAGCAGCCTCTCCGGTGTTGCAGTGTACGTGGGCAACGGTAATCACTTACCATCAGATGTGCCGCTTGCTCTTTCGCCCCGCTTTCCGTTTCTTAGAAAACCAGAATGCATTTTCTAACTTTCTTACATTTCGTGCGTCAATCTTTAGTAAAATGTCATACGGATCCGGAATTTATAAATTAACTGCAATTAAAATACATAAATTTTGTTACCTTTCACAAACATACAAACTAACAAGTTTTTCTTCTTTACGATATCAATGTACCGGTCGTTTATAAACGGGGAGGCAGCGAGACGGAAAATTGGTGTGATATTCGAGCGTCGTGAGACGAATTAATTATATGCAGAGCTTCTCATTACGGGACTACTTTGGGCGTCGCCTCGAACCACTACCATTTGTTCTAGTCGATTTAAAAGTGACGGGTGAGATAGAGTGAGAGAGAATCGACTGTCTAATCTCATCTGGTGAGAAAAATTCATGATCTCCGATAGAATAAACGATTTAATAGTATTAGTCATATAACATGACGTTCGAGTCTGTCTGTCTTTACACACACAATTTTAAAATTACCGAAGCACCCGAGATTAGAGCTTAACTTTTGTAAATCTTTTCGCAGAAGGCCACCGCCTCTATAATCTCTGGCCACCGAGGAGCGGGAAGTTGTCCCCCACTGCTACGATGATGTCTCGGCATTGGCTACGCTAAGGTATCGTGTCGAACGGAAATCCGTAATCTCTGCCTACACCAATGTATTTAAATTTCCATATTGTACAACTAAATGTGAAACCAGATCATATAAGTAATAGGCACGTTTGATTACTAAGACTTTGAGCAAACAAACTATGAATAACAAAGAAAAAGAAATGTATTGCAATTGGCACATCCCTATACCATAGACGCGGTATCGTTATAAATCTAATAGTTTTGTCTATGGATGCACACAACAACATATAGAAGCGAAAGCTGGGTATGGCAGAAGAGGGATGAAAGCAGGATAAATACAGGAGAAATGAGTGCGTTAAGAAGTATGATTGATGTGAAGATTACTGCCAGGGTTCGAAATGATGTGATCAGAGAGCGTTGTGGCGTTAGAGACGATGTAGTGACACGAATTGAGAAAGGGATGCTGAGCTCGTTTGGACATGTGGAGAGGATGAATGAAGTAGGTAGACGAAACAAACATACGAGGCGAGTGTAAATGGTAGAGTCGGGAGAGGAAGACCTAGGCGAACATTACACGATCAAATCGGAGACATTCTGGAAAAAGGCCAGGTCGAGAGTACTCTAAACCAAAGCGAAAGAGTCCCGTTGGGAAAAAGGCGAGAATATATACATATATATGCACACAAACAGCACACATTCTACATGGGTCCTTAGATGTCTCAACCCATCCTATTATATTATGTTTTTATATCGGGAGACAATAATGTTAATTAAAAGTGAGAACTGAACATAGAATCGAGTCTGAATCGAGAATGCGCAGTGAACACTCTCAAGTCATAAACTTCAAACTAAGGTGTTTTCAACACATGCATATATACGTAAGTATATGTAAATGAGTTGTCTGCGTGTGTGTAAGAGCGACGGGATATCTAATCACTCCACCCAAATTATGGCCTCATTTGACTGAGCTGAGAAGAAATGTGGATGCTGCGTTCAAATAGATTTATAGCACCGTCTGCGATTCTGCTTAATTGAAAGGACTTCTGTTTGAACACCGTAAGTATGTGGACTTTAGTTAAGTCTGTTAATAATTTACGTAATATTGTACGTAAATTAATAGTTAAAAGCAGAAGGTAGCCCGAGTTAACTATGACATCTGGACGTCTAACACCTCAGCCCCCCCGTGACCATGGCTGCTGTAAAGCAATCGAAACATCGGGAATATAAAAACATAATTAAACGCGATGAAATCCATAAATAATAGTTTCATTTCAAACGTGTAGTGTTCGCGTAAATACTAGAAATCGTTATAATATTGTACTTAATTACGGTGAAGTTAGGTACTGATTGGAAAATGGGATTGTCTCAACTATTCCTACGCCATTTTATTAAGAAAAAAACAAGCACAGAGTAAATTACATTACACAGACCACATAACGACCGCGTGGCTCAATGACAGAGTAGCTAAATGCAGAGACATTCCAGCCGGAGTGGATATTTTTGCGACACACAATTTGTTAAAGTTATAAAGTTAAAAAATAATGACAAAAAAAAACTGTAAAATATTAAGTGTACATTCAGACAAACCAATCTAATTGTTAGTAAGTGGAATTATAAATATGTCGACGGTGTGTTGAGGTTGGAACAAAGAATTTTATTGAAGTACCTAATTTTTTTACTTCTTTATCATGTAACAAATGTATTTCGTTAATAAAATTTCAGCAAAATCAAATTAAGTTATAACTAGCGGAGAAACAGGAACCTATATACCTAATAACAAAATACATTTTTTTTATCTGGGTTTGCGTTGTGTTGCCTCAAATGTCTTCCGTCAATATATATTCATAATCTGTTTTATTGGATTGAGGAGAAAAACGGGCTAACAGTTTAGTGATTACTCACTGGTCTGTGGGATTTGGGTACGGCAAATTCGAATCGATATTCCGGCATCATTCGACTATTAAAAAGAAATTCTGACAGTATCATGCCATGCAATTGACAACAAGTCAAATAACTAAATGTCACTGTCAAAGTTATAACTTTTTTTTATGATTTCGAAAATTTACACCGGTTCGCCTTCCCTACAGGCTGTTATGGTACGAGTAGGTAAGGTCCGGTATTTGGTAAGGCCGCCCCATTGTACAACCGTCTGTTTTAACTTTAAATAACAATGAGGCACCGTCGGCTAACAAAACTTTAAGTAAAACTAAAAACTAAAAGATTATATTTGTAGATTAATCCGTAACTTAACCAATTTATATTCCGTGTATAAAACAAAATCTCAGTAAGTGCGCAAAGCCTGGTAGGTTTATAATCAAACGAAGATAAAGTCTTATTAAAGTCGTCTTAAAAAGGGTCAGGGTGAATTTGATATTATATTTATTTATTTATTTATTCTCTATTGTTAGCCTTAAGCTTAAGGTTACAATGGGCGGACTTAATGCCAAGTGGCATTCTCTACCAGACAACCCTTGTTATGGTGAAAGGTAGTTGGCAGGTACAAAACGAAGAATAAATTTTATTTATCGCTCCCAAGCTGTTTATAAATTTTTTGGAGGTTATACTTCTTTTGACGCGTTTGGGAAAAATGATGAGAGTGAATTTGTATGATGCGCGCGCACACCGACGTCTAGAATTAACAGGATGAAGTTGGTTTCTAAATTTTGTCTTAAATTATCTCGGTAACTATTATGAAGACTATACACTGTTATGGAGTGTATAGTCTCCATAGTAACTGTATTCAAATATTTATAAATCTTTAACACACGTGTTTTACATCAGTGGAGATGAAAAAATATATAAAAAAAAGTAAAGTACCAGCCTATAAGTGCCTACTGCTGGGCAAAGGCCTCCTTCTCAAATACGAGTATCAGAGAGTTTTCGGAGTCGGGAGGAGCCCGCCACGCTGCTCCAGTGCGGGTCGGCGGGCTTCACATAGCCTCGAAATATATTTTTATTATTTCTCAGACATGCAGGTTTCCTCACGATGTTTTCCTTCACCGCCGAGCACGTGGTAAATACAGCACTTAAAATTGCTATTAACAATTTTAGCGGTGCCGGTTACTTAGGGATCCCCGGTGGATCGAACCCAGGTCACTAGGGCTCTGTGAAACTAAAGTAAGCGACCTGACCACTAGGCTACCACGGCTCTTATAAATATATTCGTCGAAAAAATATATTCATACATAAATATACATGTGCATTAGTGTGTGTTTTTAAATGACATGGCGATGAATGATCGTTTATTGTGAGTATTCGTGATGAAAGTGGTTTTTTATGATTAATAATAAACTTTTTTAAGTGGGTTTGTTTGTTTGATTTGAGATTAACTATCGCTATGTATTCTTCATAATTGTTTTCCTTATAAATTATCATTACATTATTATTTGATAAATAGTTTATTTTAAAAGCTTTTGAAGTTCATTAAAATTTTCACAGTCAAAGAGTACTGGGCACACGGGATAAAGCTTTTAGTTATTTTTGTTTAGTTGCGCTAAAGAAGTATAACTTCTTACGTGCGTACATAAATACACACATACGTTTTTTTTAATTACATTTGTATGTTTCTTTTGAGTAGACCTTTTTTTTTTAATTTGTTTAGGAGTTTCTTTCTCCTGTTTCTTCACCATCAGAGGAACTTCGATATGTAACGGTGTCAAATTTAAAAAATGACGTAAAACATGTGAAATGTATATTTCTTAAGCCGTTGAATAAACGATTCGATTTATTGGAGTGTCCCGTCATGAGGAACCCTTCGAGTGTCACTGGCCCTGATATGTCTCATAACAATACTATTTCAATTGTTTCAAAGTTATGTCAAACTTTAGTAAACGTCAATTTGCTGTCAAAACGTAAGCTCGTCGCCTCAGCCTCCTCTCGCTTCGTGAGATTGACATCTCGCGTGACATGCTGTCGGCGAACGTTTGATCGTTTCGTATCTAAACATCTTGCTTTTGCTTGACACTCTAATGGAGTTTTAATTTAACAAATGACACGTTTTAAATGATTCGCGAGTTAAAATACAAAATGATCGCGCTCGATCTTTTGGCTTTTGTAAATTGTTGTTGGCAGCCATGCCGCAGACGGCTCGACCGGGGAAGGATTTGATTCCTGAACGAAATCCGCATCACTGTATTACCACAATAGGTAAGTAATATTTGTGAAGCAGAGAAGCAGAGCCAACAAGTTGTTGTCTGCGCAAAGCAATCGAAACGTCGTGAATATAAAAACATAATGAAACGTGATGATATTCGATTAATTATAGTTTCATTAGAAATGTGTTGCGTTCGCGTAAATACTAGAGGTCATTGCACTCTATCTGTGTTAAATCACATATACGTAGTAAACGTATGAGTTTAATTATCGGATAAAATTTTAACTATTGTACCTTCCAGAAGTTTCCGCGGCGACGGTTAACGAAGGGACCGGGGCGTTGGGCGGCTGTGCTTCGGGCCAGAGTCGGCTTTTAATTAATCATCTTTGCACCGGTCTACACAGAAGGCGCTCACTCTATATCCGTTCGTCCGTCTGTCTGTCCTACCTTTGAACGTAAATCATACAAAATATTCATATAGTAAAAGAAAACAAAGCATTCTAATGGGTTACCTGGTTACAAGAAACGTGTTTTTTTTTTCCAAATTTCTATCTCTCTATCGTAAAAACTGTAATACATAGAAGGGTCAAACTTGGTGTTGTTATGATTCAAACTCTGAAGTAAAAGAATAAATAATAAAAAACAGTCAAGAGTAAGTGTCAAGAGTCAAGAGTCTGCACCGATGATATCCGCAGCAGAACTAAGGTAACCGACATAGCCGTAAAGATCAGCTAGCTGAAGTGGCAATGGGCCGGCCACATAGCTCGCAGAACTGACAACCGTTGGGGGAGAAAGGTTCTTGAGTGGCAGCCGCGTACAGGCAAACGCAGTGTAGGATGACCCCCCACAAGATAGAGTGACGACTTGCGCAGTGTTGCGGGAAGTCGATGGATGCAGGTGCCTCGGGACCGAGCTTCGTGGCAATCCTTGGGAGAGGTCTATGCCCAGCTGTGGACTTCTGATAGGCTCGAATGATGAATGATGATAGGGAAGGTTTACATGTATAACAGATTTACTTTTAATTTACGTATAGCCATCGTAGATCTGTATACAGACGTAGATTATAAATACATAACTCCTAAATATTACATTGTCGGATCACAGCGACATGTATTAATGGTATTAACGTGCGACGGTGCGCGGCGCGCTGCCGGTGCTCGTGCCAAGCTGTCGCTCGGGAATCAAACCCGCGACCCGCTAAATATAGCCCAAAAAGGCCACAGTTGTTATCCGATTTAATCTATTGCGAAAATAGTTTGAATTTGGAACGCGCGAAAAGTACCATGATTAATTTGAGCATAGGGCATATGAGCATATTATGATGATTACAAATTGACGATTGATTGAATATTTAGCAAAGTATTGAACAAAATATATATACAAAAACATATTTACTTTTAAAACTGAAAATTAAAAAAAATTACGTAATATTGCGAATCATATACATTTCTTTTACAAGCTGTGCTGTGCTTATGATTTAGGTTCGATTCCCCCGGTGGTAAATACAGCACTTAAAATTGCTATAAACAACTTTAGTGGTGCCGGCCAACGGGGATCGAACCCAGGTCACTCGCGCTCTATGATAATAAAGCGAGCGCCCTGACCGTCGTTCGGTGAGCGTGTTAACCGGACTCTACCCTCCCCGACTCCCCGACTGCCTTTCCTATCATCCCACCCACCACTCAAATATCCTTAAAGGCCGGCAACGCACCTGCAGCACCTCTGCTGTTGCAGGTGTACGCGGGCGTCGGCGATCACTTACCATCAGGTGATCCGATAAGTAACATTACTAATATTCCTGTTAACCCTCCGACTAAGCTTACAGCTCGTATCTGGAGCTGTTCGCGACAATGGTCGAAATGACGGGGCCCGAACTTACCGCCCCCCAACCCATTCGGCTATCGGCTGACTATTATAGTTAGTCTAAAAGAAGAAGAACGAATTCGTCGGAATGCTTTGACTGTAAATACCGGGAATAATAAAAAAAAAAAACATGTATTTCGTACATTTGGAACGTGATCTGAATTTGACAGACCGTGACTCTGTAGCCGTCTGAGGGTACAGGGCTAATGATAAGAATCATACTAGCCCCCACACACACACACTTAGGGGGTCTATTGATTCGGCGGGCTACACCCTAACAATTCGGATGCCGTGGCTTCGAAAGGTAATAAAATGAATACTTACACATAATTTGCCTATAGTTACAACTATAGACAGACAACCAAATAATCATCGTAGAGTAACGGTATCGGTACGTACCGCGTCCGGGGTTCTTACCTGAAACGAAACGTACCAAGTTGTTAAAAAAAATATTGGACAGATTAATTAAGAAGCTAGTAAAGTAAAGAGAAAACGTACATTTTATTTGAGGGTTTTTTTTTTAAATAGGAAAGCCAGCAATCGACTATCTGCTCGCCGGATGGCAAGTGCTCACCGACGCCCGCGTACACCTGCAACACTTGAGGAGGTGCAGGTGCGTTGCCGTTTTTAAGGATGTTTGAGGAAAGAGGAGGAGGGAGGGAGAGGAGAAGGGCAGAGGGCTTCCGGTTACCTCGTTCACCGAACGCACGCAGAATCACAAGACGAATGTGAAAGAAACCTGCAAGTCTAAGAAAAAAAAAAAGTATTCCGTCACTACAGCAGCGTGGCGGACCCTTCCCGGCTCTATAGCTCCATCATAAACACTTGAGAAGGGGGTATTTGCCCAGCCGTGGGCACTTACAGGCTGAGGCGGTAAGCTAAAGCGGGATAATGATTTTTTATAGAATATTTTTTTTACCAACGACCATGGTACCTCCTGCGCCATTACAGTGCTGCACTATTATATGCAGACGCAACGCAGAAGCCTGCAGCTAAACCTAAACGGCCGCTGTCACACCAGGAGCGCATAATCTGTATGGAAATATTTGCCGTCTCTAAATGGGTCCCCGTACTGTTATATATATACGCTGTATGCATTAATACTTACTGCCCCTAACATTAGCCTGGTCAGCATTTCTGTTTGTTCTCGAGGTCATGATTACATTGGACAGAGACACTCGCCATCTATTTCTTGCCCAATTAAATTTATTTAATTATTTATTATATGTATAGTTTGATTTTGATCTGTTTTGCGTATTGTACAAATTCCAGTCCAGAGTAAAGTTCCTAACTGCTATTGTTACTGCTTACTGCTTGGTCCTTCACTGCAGGCCGTATGAGGAAGCTCAAAGTCGCTCAGCGCGCTATGGAAAGGGCTATGCTCGGTGTTTCTCTGCGCGATAGAGTCTGCAACGATGATATCCGCAGCAGAACTAAGGTAACCGACATAGCCGTAAAGATCAACAAGCTGAAGTGGCAGTGGGCCGGTCTTATAGCTCGCAGAACTGACAACCGCTGGGGAAAAAAGGTTCTCGACTGGCAGCCACGTACAGGCAAACGCGGTGTAGGACGACCCCCCACAAGATGGAGTGACGACCTGCGCAGTGTTGCGGGAAGTCGATGGATGCAGGTGGCTCGGGACCGAGCTTCGTGGCAATCTTTGGGGGAGGCCTATGTTCAGCAGTGGACTTCTGATAGGCTGAAATGATGATGACTGCTATTGTGATTCCTCGTAATATCGTTTCAACCATGGCGAGGCTCTAAAACTTAACGTTAATCGCATAGGTACCCACGATACAGATTATTATCTAGTGTGGGTATCATAGTACAGCAGACATGACTCCTACCACCAGCAAATCAATGTAATCGTGAATTTAAGGCCCTGAACACATACATTCCTTAGATATAAATATATTATTTATTTATTTATTACTCATTTATGTATTATATACAACACATATGTATTATTTTATATCACAGCTAAATTAGCCTAAACATGTTTTAATCTGTCAGATATTGTTTTTTTTTTATATAAATACTTTAACAAAACATAATTTCCTTTTTAAAAGCCCTTGGGTAAATACCTTACAACAAATACGTAAGAAACATCATCTCCTTTCGCGATCGCATAATATTTATGTTTATGTTATTCTCCACGTCGCGTGCGTCACGAGCGGTGTTGACAAATAGACGGACAGAAATACTAGGAGATGCGACGATAACGTACGGTACAGTCGCGTGCGTAAGTTACGTGGAAATAAATGAAATCTGGTAAGGTTTCGGTAAAGTAAGGTAAGATTCCTCACGATGTTCTCCTTCATCGCCGAGCACGTGGTGAATGCAGCACTCGAAATTGTTAACAGCGTACCAAGAACGAAGTCAAACAATTGGAGATTGTTATATAAAACGGCATAACAATGAAGATATCGGGGTAGGCAGTCGTACGGCTTCTTACGTAATCTAGTTTATATCTTCGTGAGCTAACCACTGTGATTAATATGAAAATTACGAACATAATAGAACATTGTTGTTCCATTAACCATTTTTTTTAAATATTCACACCGATCGAGTACAACGCTCTGGAACACTTGGTGCTCACCAGCGGGTGTGAGTCCACTGTGAAAGACTTCCCCCGGGCAGGTAGATTGGTGAGCGCATGGCTGTCGCTCAACTAGAGACGTTGCTCCACTCGACAAGTTTCTTGGATTCCAGTTCGCCATACGACAATAAAAATTCCGCCGCACTTGGACACCAAGACGGCGACGAGCTCACCGCCTGTCAGGTTGTACCTGAGAAATAGCAAAAAAAAAAAACAAATGTTTTTCCTATTTCTCAGACACGCTGTTCCTCACGGTGTGTTCCTTCATCGACGTGCACGTGGCATCGGGAATCTAACCCAGGTCACTCGCATACTATTTTAAATTAAAACGAGCGCCCTAACCACTAGGCTACCGGGGCTCTTTTTCAACAACGCGTTAGTGGGAGTCATTAGAGTAAAAATATCTCTGAAAAAAATATCTCCATACGTGTCGAACGCTTTGTCTATTGGACTGTGCCAGCCCGTGATGTATCGCTTGCACTAATTATATACATTGGTCTAATTGTCCGTGCGTACGGATGGCGTCTGCACACTATAATGCATACGGACGTAACGAGCTATGTTCCAAATTATGTGGTATTCGAAGCATTGGCAATAGAAACAGATTTGATTCTGTTTTAAGTGTAAGGATTTATCGATAGATGGCGTTACAAGTAAGAAAGCTTCACTTTATTCCACGATAAAGGCATACCGTGTTATTTGTCAAATCCAAGACATGGTTTTTTTTTTTTTATATAAATACTTTAACAAAACATAATTTCCTTTTTGAAAACCCTTGGGTAAATACCTTACAACAAGTACGTAAGAAACATCATCTCCTTTCGCGATCGCATAATATTTATGTTTATGTTATTCTCCACGTCGCGTGCGTCACGAGCGGTGTTGACAAATAGACGGACAGAAATACTAGGAGATGCGACGATAACGTACGGTACAGTCGCGTGCGTAAGTTACGTGGAAATAAATGAAATCTGGTAAGGTTTCGGTGAAGTAAGGTAAGGTTCCTCACGATGTTCTCCATCATCGCCGAGCACGTGGTGAATGCAGCACTCGAAATTGTTAACAGCGTACCAAGAACGAAGTCAAACAATTGGAGATTGTTATATAAAACGGCATAACAATGAAGATATCGGGGTAGGCAGTCGTACGGCTTCTTACGTAATCTAGTTTATACCTTCGTGAGCTAACCACTGTGATTAATATGAAAATTACGAACATAATAGAACATTGTTGTTCCATTAACCATTTTTTTAAATATTCACACCGATCGAGTACAACGCTCTAGAACACTTAGTGCTCACCAGCGGGTGTGAGTCCACTGTGAAAGACTTCCCCCGGGCAGGTAGATTGGTGAGCGCATGGCTGTCGCTCAACTAGAGACGTTGCTCCACTCGACAAGTTTCTTGGATTCCAGTTCGCCATACGAGAATAAAAATTCCGCCGCACTTGGACACCAAGACGGCGACGAGCTCACCGCCTGTCACGTTGTACCTGAGAAATAGCAAAAAAAAAAAACTTTCGTCAGCGAGTGGGAATCGGTGCCCGCAGCACGTATAAGTATATATAAATGCGCGCACTGAGCGCGTGTAAGATTGAAATATTCCAATAAGGCATCGCTACAGAATAGATTTATAGACATTGCTACCGAGCCAGAGGCGCGAACAATGCGCGGAGGGATTTACGCCCCCCGAGCCCTCCTTCCAACGGTAATGAGGGCTTCGCATTGTAAGGACGCGATGTCGTTTGTTACGGGGGGACAATGTGGTAGGCGACGGACCGACAGATTTACTACGCGCTGCGAACCTCTGTCGGGACTAATGATTGTTCACACATTTTCAATTGGCATCTCGCGTGCGAGAGGGCGGCGGGGTGAGCAGAGCACTATAGTGCCGTGAGTGTCTAGAGGCACTCGCTCGTCTTCACCTTCCGGTATCTTCACAAGATGCAACGCTTGTGCTATGAGATCGGAGGAGGATTGCGATGCTGTGTCGGCGACGCGCCGTAGTCGGTCCGGCATCTCCAAGCCTGATCCCGACATAACCAGTCACCGGAGACGATGACGGGTAGGTGCCTGCACCTTTCCCCCCACGTTAAGCTAACAAACTTTGGCATTTGGCAATGATTATACAACGAGGTTATCTCCTGCCGAAGGGCTTGCAAAAAGTTAACTCCTGAGCTTCTGAAGAGGGATGTCAGGACGTGTGTGGAAGTTAAAATATAAAAATGCTTAGTGTAATGCTTCGAATTAGTGGTTAGTAATGTTGAAGAAATTTTAGTGGGACATTCAATATTAATAGTAAATAATATATAAATAATATTTGCTATGTTTGTTATGTGTAAAGACCAATTTTTCTCAGCCCTTAAGTGTTCTCCTGGGTGAAGAATTCTGGAAGCATTTTTTACCAGCTGTTTAGGAGCTGTAAAGGTATCCATACCTGGTACCAAGCTAAACTAAATGCTGAAAAATATATCTCGACGTCATGTTAATTCCGAGAACCGGCGCCGAACTCGAGTAGACCGCGGCTACAAAATATTCTGCCCAGCTGTGGGACAGTCACGGCCTGATATTTTTTATCATCAGATGGACTTGTGCCCGCCAATCATAATTCGTTACGGGCATGCTTCGAACCTGTTACGCAGCGTCATGGTCCGGGGCCCGTCCACTCTCCGAAGTCAATGCAGCATTATTGTAATTGCGCGTACTGATTTGGCAGCATCCCGCCCCCATAACTCAGGGTGTCGCACGAGCCCGCAACACTCGTGGGCGGTGATTAAACTAATTAATTGCGTACGAACGGTCGCGCCATTGTCTTCGGCGACATTATTTGGACAGACGCGTTCCCGTTAAGGACGATGCATTTGATAAAAGTAAAGTGGCAGGGCTTATGAGCCGGTGGTTAAGGGTCCGCCGCTGCAATGCAGGCAGGCGGACCTCACATGTCACCAAAATAAAATAATCTATTATTTCTCACACATGAGGTTTCCCCGCGCTGTAATTGTTCCTTCCCGTGGAGGGGCAGCAAGTAAGCGACTAGATCTTGGATAGCTCATGGCAACCCAGCCACGTGTCTCATCGCGGGATACTTTTTACAGTTCTCTTGGGACCTTTGCAACCGGGGTTCGAGCCCTGATCCCGGCAACAAGACCATTGTTTTAAATGCTGAATTTACCATTTGCACGACGGCATAGGAAAACTTCTAGAGGTAACCTGCGTGTCTGAGAATAGTAAAAAATATGTCGGTGACGTTCGTTGTCCGGGAACCAGCACTGCAGCAGTGCGGCGGTCCCTTCCCGGCTCCTAAGCTCTGTCAAATATTTGAGAGAATTCCTTTGCCGAGCGATGGCCATTCGCAGGCTGCTTCTCCACATTTTTTTAAAGGCAGTTCACGATCTCACCTCATGGTAAGTGATTCCTTCATCAGCTGACCACTTGCACACAACACCAGGGCCGGGCAGGTGCGCTGACGGCCTTTATGGATGTTTGAGGAGGTGGTAGGAGAGGGGAAAGACACGGCCCACTCCTGCATATGTAGCTCATACTGCTAGGGTCACCAGGTACCCCACGTGTCCGATCGTTCGACCGTCAGTGGAACTAAGCGCGTGTCGCTTCATGCATAATTTAATTATTGTGAAACGTGATTTATTCTATCGCCTATTTTAGTCCATCTTTACAGTCTAGATACAGTCCACTGCTGGACTTAGGCCTCTCCCATAAGGAGGATCGACGATCGCAGCACCGGACACCTCGCACCGTAGACCCTGCTGCCCGTCATAGCGCATCACATTGCTCCGGTGTTCTATGTGAGCCTGGTCCTTTGAGCTGTCGAGCCGACATATTGCTGGTACGTTCTAGAAGATTCTAGGCTAATCGGCTTCGGTTGGGAGGATATTCGCTTCATCGGCGAGTTGATAGTCCACCGCTGGACTTAGGCCTCTCCCACAAGGAGGATCGACGATCGCAGTACCGGACGCCTCGCACCATAGACGCCGCTGCCCGTCAACGGCCAGCTCCAGTTTAGTCTCTAGTATTTTTCTAGATGGTTCTCTCGCCATCTGTCGGGCCGCATATAAACAAATTCTGACAGGACCAGGCTAAATAATAGATATATTAAAGCGCAGATAAAACAAGCTTCAATAAATCTACTTCTAATTTGGTCTCCCACTGTTGGCGAAGTGACCAGGGTAATATTTAATGTTGAATTATTATAGGTAATTATAGGTATCATTGTAGGTAATGGACAATCGAGGTGCAGCGTTCATACAAGTATTCATACAATATTTTAATTATATCATTCATACAAAAGTAGCGTTCGGGATAGGAATCTTCCCCAGCCCTTAAATAGTCCACCGCAAGGGCTGCCCGTATTTTTCGAGTTGTTGTTAACCCGCCATCTTTAGGTAGCGATTGCGATTTTCAAGACTTCTCCCTTAGTCGCCTCTGATGACCCCTAAACCCACGGGAAGAAAGGGGTGATAGAATTGTTTATGGGAAAGGCGGGAAACGAGCAAGCGGTTCACCTGATGCTAAGTGACTACCGTCGAGGTGCTACAGGTGCGTTGCCGGCCTTTAAGGGTATTCGGAAGAAGGGAAGGAGGATGAGGCGGGGGATGGGGAGGGAGATTGGGCCTCCGGGTTCCTCACTCGCCGAACGAAACGCAGAGGCACAAGATGGCTCTACTTCACGCCGGTATTCTGCGAGGCCGCAGTACTACACCGACCCGATCGAGCCGGCCCATTCGAGCAGCAGCGAAAGCCGCCGCTTGGCTCTACCAGATCGGCATATAAATAAGTATAAAGCAAGTGTGTAGGGATAGTTCCATTAGTTTCTCCCAAAGTCAACCGCACACCGGTCTCACAGCTCCCAGCTGTCCAGTAGACAGGTGAAGTCGACATTAGTTCCATGGAGCGCGAGTGACCTGGGTTCGATCCCAGGTGCAGGCAACATTAATATTGTTATGGCAATTTTAAGTGCTGTATTTACCACGTGCTCGGCGGTGAAGGAAAACTTCGTGAGGAATCCTTAGCCGGCTCGGTGGCGTAGTGGGTCGCGGGTTCGATTCCCGCACGGGACTAGTATTTGTATGGACTACAAATAACAGTTCCCGGTCTGGGTGTTTGTCCGTGTGCAATTCATGCATATAAACCTGATATATCCCCCCCACCCCCTTTCCATTTCTTACGCAATGTGTATCAACTACGAAGTGTAGTGTATGGAACAACGCCTCATATCTATCTCATATATGCCCGCAATCACATCAAATCATTTGTCCCAATTAGAAGCGCCAACAGCCGAATGGGTCAGGGTGCGGACTACGAAACATGACGTCGTAAGTTCGATCCCCGCTATTCGACCATTGTCGCGAACAGCTCCAGATACAAGCTGTAATGCTTAGTCGGAGGGTTAACGGGAATATTAGTAATGTTACTTAATAAATAGCATTGCTTGTAATCTTATAAAAAAAAAAGTAAATGATATAAGAATAATAAATGTCACTTGTCAAATGTCATCGTCGAGAGTTAAACAGACAAATATCTTAGAGAGTGTTGATGCTGGGAAGGGTTGGCGGACTTCGCATATCCTCGAAATATTTATCATTTCTTAGGATGTTGTCTTTCACCGCCGAGCACGAGGTAAATACAGCACCTAAAATTGCTACCAACAATTTTATTAGTGCCCGCACCGGGTATCGAACCCAGGTCACTCGAGCTTCCTTCCTTAAAGGCCGGCAGCGCATCTGTAGCTCCGCTGGTGATGCGGATGGTCGTGGGCGTCGGTGATCACTTACCATCGGCTTCATCTATAAACAAAAAAAAACAAAAGAGCTCTGCGAAACTAAAGCGAGCGCCCAGACCCACCAGGCTACCATAGTTTGCCAGAAGTAAGTTAATTACAGCTAAGTTTTCGATCCATACCTGGTTAATTAGCACTAAAAAGTACTGAACACTGAAGATAATTATTATTCACTGATTAGATTATTCTTTGTCCCGTCCGCCGCCCGGAGCGCGCGGCCATCTCGCGGCTGGAACGTTCTAGAGACGTCTATAATTAGACTGCTTGCTTTGATAACCAAGTTCAAAGAGTTTTTACCGCGGTTCCTTTGAGGAAACGTGAAATGTCTTGTGACTTGTTTATATTTCAGCGGTTAAAGTGATTGTTCAAGATTTATACACGGAATGCCATGCAAAACATTTTTTTTTAATAGGAAAAGCGGCAAATGAACGAGCGGTTCACCAGACGTGATTACCGTCATCCACGTACATGTGCAACAACACAGTTCCGTTCTTTAAGGATTTTTTGTGAGATGGGAGGTAGGATTAAGAGGGATGCGGAGTGGGCCTCCGGTTACCTCACTAACCAAACGAAACGCAGAAGCACAAGATGGCTCTACTTCACACCGGTACACAGCAAGGTCGTGGTACCAACCCGGTCGAGCCGGCCCATTAGATCAACAGCTAAAGACCCTGCTTGTTCTACCATAATCTCTGTCATAATAACGCATGTTGTATGAAAACTTTAACTGGCTACCCATTACGCTACAGACGGACAGACAGTGTAGGTTTTAGTAATAGGGTTTTAGTAAATAAAATATATGCGCTCTATACGCTTACAGCGTAGCGTATAGAGCGCATATATTTTAACCAATATTCATATCAATGTCTTGAAATTAAGTAATTAATAAATGTGGTTTTAATTCGGAGCGAAGCCGAATCTGCGTTACCGGGAGTACAAAGGTATCCAACGCATTGTGCGCACCGCGAGTGCCTCTCGCATTGCCTCCCAGATTTATGTGGACCATTCATCATACCGCCGTGGGCGCGGACAATGCGCGCGGCGCGCTGTGCGCCTCGCATTGTGCCGCGCTACGGACTCCCGAGTTTTACGGTCACGGTGAACAATCCCTCACTGTATAATGGTTATAATGACATTGTTCCGGGGGGTTTCGGGTATCTGCTGGTACTGTGTGAGCAACGCGGGAATGTAACATTATTTAGGGACTTATTAATTAATAATCGGTCCAATTGTCCCACTTCAGTGCCATGAGAATTGAAGAATTTACTGAACGACTGGTCTCTTCTAAAAGCAATTACAATGGAACACATTGTCCATTTACTGATTCGTTAACAGTGTCAAGTTCTAATTCTAATTATCGATTATTTTTAAGGTACATAGTAAAAGCACTCAAGCTTATCACTCATAGGAGTAGACAGAGATTCATCATCATCATCATTTCAGCCTAACAAAAGTTCACTGCTAAACATAGGCCTCCCCTAAAGATCGCCACAAAGCTCGGTCTGAGCCACCTGCATCCATCGACTTCTTGTGGAGGGTCGTCCCACACTGCGTTCGCCTGTACGTGGCTGCCACTCGAGAACCTTTTTTCCCCAACGGTTGTCAGTTCTGCGAGCTATGTGATCGGCCCACTGCCACCACAGCTCGCTGATCCTTACGGCTATGTCGGTTACCTTAGTTCTGCTGCGGATATCATCGCTGCAGACTCTATCGCGCAGAGAAACACCGAGCATAGCCCTTTCCATAGCGCGCCGAGGAACTTTGAGCTTCCTCATACGGCCTGCAGACGATCACAGAGATTACAAATAACCATTTGACACGACCTAGCGTAGCCAAACGGCCTTGGGCAGTTTTCACCTCAACGGGAGACACGACGGCTGGCGTACATCGTCGCCGAGTTAGCTTCCGGAGATTGAGATTCTCGCCTCTCACGACATCCACGGGAAGTTAGGGGGAGACAGATTTTAACGTCCTTACCTATCACACGGAATAGATTTAATGTTTCTCGGCTCGATTGACGCTGTAGTTTAGCAATTCGTTTTAACCCGCGTGTTAGATGATATTTGTGTTTGGGTGCTATAGGGTAAATATGATACATGAGTACCTAATGTTGTATACCAGGGATTCCCAAAGAGACCCCAAGCGGTCGATATCGGCCACTTTAAGTTAAGTTTACTCTCCAACCGCAAAGTTTTTAAATTGGTAAGTATTTTGTATCAATAGGAAATACAACTAGAGAAAGGATTATTAAAGTAATTTGGCTATGGGGGTCTGAGGTTTCAGTTCATTTTGGAAAAGGGGTCCCATGTCCAAAGTAGTTAGAGAATCCCTGATGTGAACATACAAGTAGATTATAAATTGACCGCTTCGGTTCAGAGAAGAGCAGTGATCAGGATAATGAGGATAACGAAACAAAATGAAACAGAACATAAAACCTACAACAGGGGTCCTCCCTCCCATTCAATAGACTATGATTTATGAAAACGCTTCACTTTATGGTAGCAGTTTAAAAGATTGATCGACCGCCTAGATGCATTTAAACCATTTACGCAAAAAAAAAAAATCGTTTCGGGTTGAATGCGTAGACCACAACATGACCGCGTCGATATAGCTTAGAGTGCATGACCATTGTAAGACCATATTAAAAAAAAAACTATTTGTCTATTAACTACTATAAGCAAAAATCTGGTCATAGGTAAAAATATGAACTTGCTGGTCAGAGCTAATGAAGGTTAGGGCAGAAATGAACATCATTTCTCTTCATCTTTTATATTTTTATTCAATCCACTTTCGGTTAACGTATTCTATACGTAGTATAGTATAGACTCCCACAAGGGGGTAAAACTAAAAAAAAAAAAGAAAAATAATTTAATTTGTCAAATATCAAATCTTATTAATATTCTTACAATCTACCACCGTTTCGTAACGAGGATCCTCTGACGGAGAAGAAATAGACGAAAGAAACTTCGTAGGTCCTCATCCATCCTCAGAGAGCCTCCGGTTACCTCGCACACCGAACGGAACGCACACGATGCATCACGCACTACTTCACTCCGGTGCTCTGCGAGGCCGCGGTGCCGGTGCCGACCCGGTGGAGCCGACCCACTGCTGATGATGATGTTATTAATGGGAAAGGCAAAGGACTTTAGTCCATACAGCCAGGTCTGATGCACGTCTACTCTGTTCCACGTCTCCAACTACACTCCTCCGGCCCATTGGTCGCTTGGCTCTACCGCGTACAAATCTTCAACATACATAGATTCGACAATTACACGCGTACAAAACTCGTTTCAATATGTTTCGGCCATTTTGATTCGCGATGCGTTTTATAGTTCGCTTATTGTTGTGTTTAAACAAGGTCAGTGTCATACTTTAGATTTTGATAGCTGGTTATGTTAATGAGTTCCTTTTCTGCTGTTCCTAACAACGAGTGTTATCTATCAAATATTTAATGATTCCTAGTATTAACGCGAACACTACACATTTCAAATGAAACTATTATTTACGGATTTTATCGCTTTTAATTATGTTTTTATATTCACGACGTTTCGATTGTTTTACAGGAGTTACAGTACTTAGCAGCAGTTAGACAGTTACATATCAGCTTGATGCTTTGGACTCGTTGGAGCGCCGAGCGAAGAGGATCATAGGCAGTGACTCACTCGTAGAGGCAAATCTTCTAAGCCTCGAACACCGTAGACGAGTGGCTTGCCTCTCGGTTTTTTATCGGATACATTTCGGAGAGTATGCGGAGGTTTTGCATAACCTGATACCCCCCTCCCCTTTCCATCACCGAACGACTGGGCGCGGCGAGCAGTTCAACCCTTACGTTGTAGACATTCCTTCATTACGCACGAGGCGGTTTGCCTCTTCTTTCTTTATGCGGACGGCTAATGAGTGGAACTCTCTGCCGAGGTCAGTTTTTCTGGAAAACTGGATATCTTTGAGGCCAAAGTGAACAGACATCTAGGCAAGCGTGTACGATCCTAGGCCTCGTCTTCGCCTTCCATCGGGCAAGATTGAGGTCAAACGTAAGCCTATTTTTCATAAAAAAAAAAAAAGTTAGTCGTCCAGATGTCATAGTCAACTCGGGCTACCTTCAGGTTTTAATTATTAAGTTTTGTTCGATCTATGCAGAATGTGCTCACAGTATCTTGAGCTCGTGCAGTGGTATGCTTGGTTTTAGATTTAATTTTATTCATTACTGGATCCCAAGCCGGTTTCTCTATTGAAATTAGGATGTTTCTTTGATTGTAGGCATCGGTGTTGTATTGCGAGGATTTGGGGTCTATCAAATCTGATGTCGGAGCGATCTATAATATGATCACAGACTGTAAATAATAGTTTCAATTTCAAATGTGTTGTGTTCGCGTAAATACAACAAGTCATTAAGCAAATTATAAAGTTCTGAAACTGTTAAAGTTTCCCATGTTGTCTAGACTATATTAAAATTGTTCAAATGCTGAAACCGAATAACGCTTTGATCCTGTACCGGTCGTGTTAAGCTGAAATTATTACGTTAAGTGACCAACGCGCATATTACAGATTTAGGACACTACACGGCCACGAACAACGTTCGGAAAGTTATCGCGATTTCGGTTGTTAAATTTGAAATATCCGAACCGTTTATTGTCGTATTTCAATTTACTCCGCGCCTGCGCACAAAACTGCGAGCAGTCCGCGGAACCAGTTACGATAACAGAGTCGTTAACTTGCCCAATAACTCTAACCGATACGATCCTAACATGTACTAGGAATACTATGTGTGAGTAAGAACAATCTAGAAACGTGTAGAATACAAGTAATAAGTTCCGGGTCTGGATGCTCGGCCATGTGCAATTTATTTCTTTATTTATTCTCCATTGTGTCATCTAAAACTGAGGTATATAATGGGCGGACTTAATGCCTTTTCGCATTCTCTGCCAGTCAATCCTGGGTGAGAAAGAAAACCATGTTGGCAGGTTTCAAATAAATAATCCCATCCCGTCAAAAACGGGGGACAGACAGACGAAATTTTTAAATGAGTTTTGGTAATATGCAAATAAATCATATGAACAAAGTAAAAACTGATATTTCGAAAACATAGATACTGAATTTTAATTTATATGTATATATTAATTAAAGATTAGATACATAGACAGATAAAATATTTTTGGTATCGCCCGCGACGCACAAAAGCCAAATGATAAATAAAAAATATTAAGTACATAAATTAGAAAGTTAAATACATTTTGTATATTAGATCGGCCAAAAAGTTTTTTCGTATTTTCTAATTAAAAAGTTGCAATGCAATCTCTTTGGTTCTACTGTTTGTATCTAGCTGGTCCCTTGATACCATTAAATGACATGACATTTAAAAAAAAAGAAAAATGAAAAGTACATAACGGTCTAGTTCCCGCCACTTTTCTATTGTTTTTCTGTCCGCTAAAACGAGTGAATTAAACGAAGAAATTCGATACATTTTGAAGTTTCATTACAAAAAAGCGGCAAAGAGAAATGGCGAAAAAAAATTGTGACGTTTTTGTTAAATTAGTGCCAGTATGGGGACCACTTAATTGGTTCCAGCGTTTTCAGTCCGGGAATGTGTCAAAGATGAAGATCGCTCAGGTCGAAATTTTTTTTTTTATGGGAAAGGCGGCAAACAAGCAATCGTTTCACCTGACGGTATGTGATTACTGTCGCTCGCGTACATCTGCAACACCAGAGGTGCTGCAGGTGCGTTGCCGGCCTTTAAGAGTATTTATGAGATGGCAGGGAGAATGGGGAGGGGGAGTTGGCTTCCGGTTACCTCAATCGGCAAACGACAAACTGCAACTATTCTGCAAGGCCGTAGTACCAACCAGGTCGAGGCGGCCCATTCGAGCTGCAGCAAAAACCGCCGCTTGTCTCCACCACGTTTAATGATGTGACATGTTGCGGATAAAGTCGATGCGATTTTTGGAGCAAGATGGGCATATTAATAGTTACGACATAGCTGAAGAGCTAAGATCTGATCACTGATCATGAAAAGTGGATTACCTACGACAGGAACTTACAGAATAGATTTGTCACTGCCCCTTGGGCAGTCAAGCTCCACAGACTATAGCGAAACCCGGATCCACTCGCAATAAGGTGATGCTGTGTGCATGGTGGGATTGGAAGGGCTACGTTCATTATGAGCTTTTATCGCCGGGAAAAACCATCTTTTCTGATCTCTACTGCCAACAGCTGATGAAACTCAAGCAAGAAAGACGGTCGGAACTGATCAACGGAAAGGGTGTGGTTTTCCATCAAGATAACCCAAGAGATTTTGAGAGAGCTTGGTTGGGAAGTATTAATACATCCACCATTCATCCAGCACTTCGCAAGGGATATAGTGACCAGTGAGCAAGGGTCAAGGGTGTACGCAAGTTTTTTTTTTTTTATGGGAAAGGCGGCAAACAAGCAATCGTTTCACCTGATGGTATGTGATTACTGTTGCTCGCGTACATCTGCAACACCATAGATGCTGCAGGTGCGTTGCCGGTCTTTAAGGATATTTGGGAGATGGGAGGGAAGAGGAGGGAATAGGGAGGGGATGTGGGCCTCCGGTTACCTCACTCACCGTACGAAACGCAGAACCACAAGATACCTCTACTTCACGCCGGTATTCGGCGAGGCCGTGGTATTAATCCGGTCGAGCCGGCCCATTCGAGCAGCAGCTAAAGCCGCCGCTTGGCTCTACCACGTTAAAAGTTACTAAGAAATTAAAATATAATATCATAAATATACATCGATATATAAACAAACATATATATATATATATATATATATTCTGCGTTTTAATGGTATTACTTTCTTAAAATAATTTTTCACAGTTTCCAAATAATTATGACCTAGTACTATATAATTTTTCTTTTACAGCATGTCAGTAAGGTAGCATCCAGCCTGTATATGTGAAAATTAAGCTGAAATTCCCCATCGACGTTTAAACTATTACAGCAAATAACGTTAAATGCTCGGAGCTCTTTCAGCTCGAACCTGCTCTAAGTTACGAGCTGGCACGCTGCCAAACAGCCTGAAGCCTGTAATGCCAAGTTTATGAGCTTTGAGCGTCGTGAACTAATTACTGAATATGAGTTTATTGCTTCTAGGAGTCTTTTAGCGTTGCGCTTTTGATTTAGGGGTAGACAGAGTAATTGACATGAGTGCCTTTAGGTTTACTTTACACGATTATAATTAGCTTAGTGGTCAGGGGGCTCAGTTTAGTTTCATAGAGCGCGAGTGTCCTGGGGTCGATCCTCGGTGCCGGGCACTATTAAAGTTGTCAATGTCAATTTTAAGTGCTATATCTACCACGTGCTTAGTGGTGAAGGAAAACGTCGTGAGGAAAACTGAATGCCGCCAGGTGGCGGCTTTTGCTGCTGCACGAATAGGCCGCGGCCTCACAATACCGGCGTGAAGTGGAGGCATCTTGTGCTTCTGGGTTCCGAGTGAGTTGACGCGGAGGCCGACTCCCACCTCACCCTTTCCTTCCCCCAAGTATCCCAGCAGCGCCTCCACCGCTGTTGCAGGTGTACGCGGCTGTCGGTAATCAATGACCATCAGCTGAGCCGCATGCACGCTTGCACGCTTGCCACTTTATCCAATATGAAAAAAAAAACAACTTGCACGTCAGGCATCACAAGCCGAAATTAAAAAAAAAGTTATATGAAATTTTCAGTTAATTACTACCGATGTATGAGAATAACCTACGCTGCAAGAAGTTCGTCCGTCCACGTGCAACCGGTAACTTGCATTAAGTTAATGCGACGGCGTTTTGGAACACAAAACCTTATTTCTGTCGCAGGCTGTGCAGTAACAGTGAGCACTGAAGCCGGCTCGCAGACCGGCATGCTAAGTATTCAAATGTAACATTTGAATGAGGCCGGCTCGACATTATTACAATTTTTTGTATAATTTTTAATTGAATCAAACGAAAATCATGCTCTCGACCGTTTGCTCAATGCTGGGGGTGGTCAGAGTTCTGCGAGCTTATTTGGAGCAATGCTTTTAATTGTCAATCAGAATTCGAAGTTCCATCGATACCACCTAGATGGTTGGCATTCCACCACAGTGCGTTTTAATCGAAGTTTTCTGCCACGCACTTCGACTTTGTGGAATCAGCTGTCGCCAGCAGTATTTCCCAACATTTACGACTTAGGGACCTTCAAGAAAAGATCTTATTCCTTCCTTAAAGGCCGGCAGCGCATCTGTAGCTCCTCTGGTGTTGTGGCGCACGAACACGTGGGCGTACGGTGGTCACTTACCATCAGGTGAGCCGCACGCTCGTTTGCCCCCTTCTTCTATAAAAAAAAAAACGAAAAACTCTTCGGTGCAGGCCCAGACCTAGGTCAGGACGTTCACTTTAGTATCAAAGAGCGCGAGTGACCCGGGTTCGGTATTCGTTGCCGGCACCTCTAAAATTGTTAATAGCAATTTTTAGTACTCTATTCACCACGTGCTCGGCGGTGAAGGAAAACATCGTGAGGAAACCTGCATGCCTGAGAAATAATTAAAAATATTATTTCGAGGACATGTGAAGCCAGTGAATCCGTACTGGAGTAGCGTGTCAGGACCTGCCCGGCTCCAAAAACCCTCTCAGTGATATTTGTTGAGAAGGAGGCTTTTGCCCAGCAGTGCGCACTTACAGGCCGCTACTTTAATTTACTAACTAGACATGGACGATGGAACTCGAGGCTTCAATTAAAAACTAACACAAGACTTAACTTAACACAAGAGGAATAAGAAATATTGAATTGAGAACTGAGACCCGGTCTGCTATTGAAATACTGCAGACCAGTCTCGACCGGCTCTCAAATAGCTAACCCCTGAACTACGCTACATAAACAGATCACTAAATAAAACGTCACCGCTGTTCTGTCCGGCCGTCGATAGACTAATTAGTCAAGTGCCGTCGGCCGCAGCTGCCAGCTGCCAACTGCCAGAGAGATTGATGACCGAGGTGTCATCGGAGCGTATGTTATGTTATGTTATGACGGGCTGGTACTCCAAGCCTGTGCGCGTATTTTGCTTGCGGGCAGGAATATGATCTATTCGAGCCAACCGAGCTCCTCAAGGAAACTCAGTAAACCCTTAAAGTTACCGGTGACCTCGGGGAGCGAGCTCGGCGAGCCGGGGTACACAGCCATATATTCCGCGACCATAGGACACTGCAACAGGACGTGGGCCGTCGTTTCTTCCTCCTTCATACACCCTCGGCATATAGGGCTGATGTTTGTTAAAATACTACCCACAATGAGCCTTTGCTTTTTTATCTACCAACCGAATCAGGATTGCAGACTTTATAAAGATGCAGTCTGCAAACATCCCACAGCCGGGCCTCTGCGTCGGAATATCTGAATATTTTTTTTACTATTTCTCACACATGCCGGTTTCCTTCCTCTCGATGTTTTCCTTCACCGCTGAACACGTGGTAGATTTTAGTGGCGCTGCATCGGGGCTCGGTAGATTCGAGTCCAGGTCGAGGCAGGGCTACCGTGACTCGCAACAGATCGTCGGGGCCGGCGTTGCAACCTGCAGTTTGTGTTTTGGAAGCCACTACTGTCTTAGGTTCTCTGAATTAAAAATACCGAGTTCTATCCTCTATGAGGAGTGGAAACATGTGTATGTTTCTTGTCGTCGGCTTGAATACTAAGATGGCGACAGGCACATCACTTGTCACTTTGCCGTGTTGAATCGGCGCTAGAATTCTATTATGCCCAATCTTTCTTGTGGGAGAGCCCTTAGTCAAGCAGCGAAATATTTACAAGTTAATGAGGTTTTTTTATGGAAAAGGGGTTAAACCAGCAGGTGGCTCAACCCGATGGTGAGCGATTATCCCACGTACATCTGCAACAACAGAGGTGTTGAATTGAACGCGTGTGGGATTCGGGGTACATCACTCAGCGAACCGTTACATCCCTGAACTGTAAGGATCAGTGCTGACAATGATCCCCTTGCCCACTCAACATTCTGAACTTACCAGAACCTCGCATGAGAGACATCAGTCCGATTCCATCCTCGAAACACGTTACACGCTCGCCAAATAACTAATTCGAAATTGAAATTGTCTTTTATTGAAATCAATAAACTGTTTTACGCTAATTACTTTTTTTTTTAAAACCGAAATACATAATCCCGCATAACAGACCGACACGTAGAAACACAAGATGCCTCTACTTCACGCCGGTATTCTCCGAGGCCGTGGTATCAATCCGGTCGAGCCGGCCCATTCGAGCAGCAGCTAAAGCCGCCGCTTGGCTCTGCCACAAGGTTAAGGTTAAGAAATGGATGGATTGGAACGAGTATAATGTTAAATTGTAAGTAAACAAATCGTGAGAGTTACTTCGCTTATTATATTTTTTTTTATAAATACAATTATATGAACTCCGAACCTTCATGGGCGAGTTTACTGCCCTCGCTGAGCGTACAGTCCTATTTGTCATGACCTCGATACGTCTGATGTAAGCCGTTCGCCACTTGAATTACTCTAGTGGCCGGAGACAATACAAACGAATTAGTATTCGGAGATCAATCTCGAGATTTTAACTGTTTGGTGTATATACACCACGTGGTGTACAGGTGTTGTATTATTGTAGCTCGGTGCTTGCCGAGACCGGTCCTCAGTTCGAATCCCGGTCCACGATATTGGTGTAAAAAAAAAACAAATTCTGACACTGCATCAGATTCTCCCAGCGATGTCACGGCTAGACTACCGAGTGTTTCTGTGTCCCGCCGCGCTGCTCCAGGGCGTGTTGGCGGGCTTCACATATCCTCGAACTAATATTTATTATTGTTTCTCGATATTTATTTAAAAAGCTTTATTGCTTACAGCCCTGTGTATTTGAAGTGACGATTGACGGACTTAATGCCTATTGGCATTCTCTGCCACTCGACCAATGGGTTGGTGGGATAGCCGTAGCAGGTGTATTTGTTTAGGCAGTCGGCAACTGCCCTGAGTATTCCGAAGGTGTCGCGGTGCCCGAGCTCGTCCAGGCGGGGCAGGCCGACGGGATGCTCCAGCCCCGACGGACTCGATAGATATGACATCGGAATGCGCCTTTGATTCCGAAACCGCAAATAGCCGAGGAAGCGCCCCCGAGGCCGGATTGTGAGATTGCGTGTAATTAGAGTATTCAGTTTATTTTATTCGATATACAGGGCTGTCTCTACATAGTATTTAGTTTATGTTATTCGATATACTGTCGGAAGTAAAGAATAAGGCCAACCCTGTCTGACCATAGGTGTCGTAAAAGGCGACTAATGGCAAAAAAAAAAAATATTTTAGGAGATGGGCAGCAGCAATTTCCTGCACTAGAACAAAAAAAAAAAAAAAACTGCGGTTCCCAACCCGCTCGCCAGGCGTGGCAACTAAGGCAAACCCTCCCCCCCCATGATGTAATCTTTGGGGGAGGCCTATGTTCAGCAGTGGACTTTGATAGGCTGAAATGATGATGATGATGATGATGATTCGATATGCAGGGCTGCCTCTATATAGTATTTCATTTATATTATTCGATATACAGGGCTGTCTCTACATAGTATTTAGTTTATATTATTCGATATGCAGGGCTGTCTCCACTGAGAAATCAGATCCACAAAGGATATGTTTTTATTGTGACTGCTTTGATCAGGATCCAGCCTGTTGTTGACTGGTTATTAGTTGGTATTCACGTTGGCTTAGAAGACATTACCAAGCTTAAATATCACTGATAAACCTTACCCTGTAGACCTCTGTAGGCTCTGATGAAGTAATAATGGCGGAAAATCTATACGGATATACCGAACTCAAGTTCATTTTTTACGTGGGTAGAGCCGAGCGCAGGCTTTTGCTGGTGCTCGAATGGGCAGACTGGTCCGGGTTGGTACCACGGCCTCGCTGTATACCGGCGTGAAGTAGAGGCATCTTGTGCTTCTGCGTTTCGTTCGGCGAGTGAGTTAACCGGAGGCCCGCTTGCCTTCACCCTGCACCTCCTCATCCTCCTTCCCACCTCCCAAATATCCTTTAAAGGCAACGCGGCCGCTGCACCTCTGGTGTTGCAGATGTACGTGAGCGAAGGTAATCACTTTCACATAAAAGAATAAATGTCACAGACCAGAGGAGCAGGATCTCCAGGGCTCAGCGACGCATCCGCCCCGAGCCGTATCTATGTTCCTTGTGTCACGCCAGCCGTTACTGGTTCACTCAAGGTGTCTGCTTGTCAATGGGACATTTTCTGCTTCTTCACTTACCTCAACAACCTGTGAATAGTCCACTGCAGGACATAGGCCTTTCGCATAAGGAGGATTTGCTATAATCCCTAGGCTGGGTGAGCGGATTGAACCTTAGACGCTGCAGCCCGTGATCGGCCTGCCTAATTTTGTTTTGGTATTTTTCGAGATGACAATCACGCCATGTGTCGGCGTCCATAGCGATTTTCAAGAGGCGGTGGCAGATTCTCAAACCGTTGCCACACGGTATCGCAAGTGAAAAAAAATTTATAATTTATTTAACTGCGTCGCAAACAGCCCTGTTCTAGTTTTGATAGGCCAATATAAATCAGAAGCTATGACGAACTGGACAGACGGACGGACGGAATTAGAACTTGTGTTAGCGGTGGGGAATGTTTGGGGAATCGGAGGATCGCGGTCGATGTAGCTTCGGCTCAGAGATTTTAGCCCGATCGAGCTGTGTATGTATATAAATGCAGACAACCACACATCATTTAATTAGAATTTTCCGCGCATTCACATGATGTCGGTGTCGGATTCATATGGCAGTAAGTAGATCCCGTGGGGTAGGGGGGGGGGGGGAGGTTCTCGAGTGGCACAAATACCCTTTAAGACCGGCAACGCACCTGCAGATCCTCTGGTGTTGCATATGTGGCATACATGGGCGATGCTAGTCACTTACCATCAGGTGAACCGCTTGCGCGTTTGCCGTTTGCCGCCTATCCTATAAGAAGAATTAAAAAGCCGCCGCTCGGCTCCACCTCGCGCGCAAGGCGACGCTCTCACACCAGTGACCGATACAGCAGCAAATATACAAATTGAAGAGTGAAGTAAAGTTATTTTAACATGTTCGTACCACTTCGGACGGCTTGAGAACTCCAAGCTATCAACTTGACGAGCACTCCGAGCAAAGTGGCGGCAAGCGATCGCGGCTGACGGTGCCGCCGCGGCCCGCTAGAGGTCGCCGCATTACTTAGCCGAGTGCCGGGAACAAAGGGCGCCGATACTGAGCTAGGGCTGGCGCGAGCGAGGAACGTTCGTATGATCTCACAGTGTCTGTGTTTGCTAGAATTTTAATTTGCGGTCAGACCGCTGATCTGTTTTTTATGAAATTCGGTAAGACGATATACTGAACCCTGTTTTTTGTTTCTCAGAATAGCCGCGCGGGCTCGCAGATTACCGGGGTGAAGTAGAGGCATCATCTGCTTCTGCGTTTCGTTCGGTGAGTGAGGTAACCGGAAGACCATAGACGCTCCCATCTCCCAAATATCCTCATAGACCGGCAACGCACCTGCAGCTCCTCTGATGTTGCAGATTTACGCGGGCGACGGTAATCACTTGCCATCAGGTGAACCGCTTGCTCGTTCGCCTCCTCTGCCATAAAAATAATGAATTTCGTTTCTACCACAAGCGATACTGATCTATAATAACATATAAAACTATTTGTATATATGTACGTTTAAACGGATTTCGACAGGACTTTAAGTTATCACTTACAAGTCTATAAGTGCGAGAGTGTTATGGGTATGTCTGTCTTTTTGTCTTTCAATCGCATTGCAAAGAACAGGCACTGCGGTGTCGTGGCTTCGTTCCTCGCATGGAACAACTATGAACAATAGGTAATTATTGCGGTTCTGAATGTTTGTCCATTTGCAATTTATTTCAATATCAATCGAAATTCTTGAAGCGGGAGGAGATGTTCCTAAAAAAAAAAGAGTTAATGGAAGCATGGAAGAGTATCGAGTTCTGTAGTGTCAACATTTGTGACGACGCGGGCACAGCCGAGTGCAATCGCTAGTTATATTGTTATTATTGATGCCATTTTCCATAACTTTGAGATATACCCATTAAAATCAACTCGAACGCGGTCGTAGCGTAATGTAAATAAAACAGTACCGACTCGTGACAGCGTAGTTGGATTTATGGGTCAAGTGAAAAGAAAATCGATCCGAGATATTTTGGTCTCTCCGTAGGTCGAATCGAACCGACATTTGTATATCGTACGCTTGGCGATATGATTTCCCGCCTTGCTATCTCCATACAATCAGCACACGTTGCAGACGGACAGACGGAGTAACGGTCGGTATGTCGAAGTGGCAACCCTAGCGGTCGAAGAAAGCCTAGGCGAGATTGCGAAATCTAAAAAGTTCGTTCTCTTTCTTTTCCGCTTTCAGGCACACTTCCGCCGCGGGCGGTGCTATTTACGGTAGAGCCTGTAAAGTAGCAGACAAACAGAGGCTATTGTTAAATAGGGGGCGTGGGGGTGGGGATGGGAGGGAGGGGGCTGGGGAGTGGGTTAGATTTGATACAGTTATGCTTAATTAAGGCCTCATTCCACCCGTCCCTATTTTAGACATTTGCTTCAGCGGGCCATCTAAATAAAACTAATCTAGAGCGATTCGATGCTTCGTTGTCTTGAAATGTCTTCCACGTTTTTCTGAGATATATACATTCGACTACCCGATAGCCCGGCTGGTGGTGACCCCGCCGGAGGCTGAGGGTCGCGGGATTGAATCACACAAGGCGGATACCTTTGTATGATGAATATAGATGTTTATAACCAAGTCACGGATGTGTTATGTTATGATTATTTTAAGCGTGGTAGAGCCAAGCGGCGGCTTTAGCTGCAGCTCGAACGGGCCGGCTCGACCGGATTGATACCACGGCCTCGCAGAATACCGGCGTGAAGTAGAGGCATCTTGTGCTTCTGCGTTTCGTTCGGTGAATGAGGTAACCGGAGGCCCACACCCCCTGCCTATTCCTCTCCTCTTCCCTTCCATCTCCCAAATATCCTTAAAGACCGGCAACGCAACAGCAGCATCTATATGGTGTTGCAGATGTATGTGGGCGACGGTAATCACTTACCATCAGGTGAACCGCTTGCTCGTTTGCCGTCTCTTCCATAAAAAAAAAAAGATAACACATATCCATCCATAGAGCCACATAGATGCAGGAACACATTTATATATCTTCATTTACATATCACAATTCAGTTACCAGGATGTCATGACTCGGGGAATCCTAATTTGGGAGTGATGGACGAGCTTTAATATTTAACCAAGTATATCGGACGTGTTGCGGACATAAGTGGGAGGAGTTATTTAACACAATACAATTTTGTTATACGAATTTGTGTGTTGTTTTTTTAATTATTGGAAAGGCGTCCGTCCCCCCGGGACCGCGGCTGGCTCCGAAGCGAACAAAACGTCGTGAATATATAAACATAATTAAACGCGATAAAATCCGCTAATAATAGTTTCATTTCAAATACACTAGCTAAGGTCCAACGCGGTGCCGGTGCACGGGACCCGCCGCACCGCGACCAGAGCCGGAAGCGAAAACTTTAGGCTAGAGTACAAACATTAACTTCGGCTGATTCGAATCCGAGCTATTTTTTTTTTTTTTATAAATAAGACGGCAAACGCACAAGCGGTCCACCTGATGGTAAGTGATAACTGTCGCCCGCGTACATCTGCAACACCAGAGATGCTGCACATGCATTGGCGGTCTTTAAGGATATTTGGGAGATGGGAGGGAGGGAGGATGAGGAGAGATAGTGAGCCTCCGGTTAACTAGCTCTCCGAACGAAACGCAGAAGCATAAGATGCCTCTACGTCAAGCCGGTATTCTGCGAGGCCGTGGTACGAACCCGGTCGAGCCGGCCTAAGCCGGTTAAAATGTAATTGTGCATTATCACTATAGCAGTGGTAAAGGAAAGATCTTTGTACCGAGTACGGGTTTCTGAGTGGAGAGAAATGTACGAATATTTGATAAGTGAGTGTGTGTTGAGTTTAATTATCGGTTTTGCTGATGTATAAAGTTTTACAGTTGAAAGAACTTAAAATATCAACCTCTGGCCACCCCATTATCATCCCACAAGCCAGTGACCAAGACAAAAGACATTCTAATTCGGGACAGGATGACGTTTGTCCACAAGTGTGTCCGGAGCACCGTCACAAGCCTGTCCACCCTACCCGTGTAACCGTCGATATGCCACACCGTCGGAAGTCCCCGGTATATCGTTACCAACACCAGAGGTGCTTCGATACTTCCGTTCACACAGCCGTATTGTCTTTCATGATCGGTGCGATTGTCCGGCTTCCCGAAGCCCTCAAGGTTGATTTCAAGTAACGCCATGTTGTGGAAGCCATCGGTAACTTTCATTGCCCCCTTCCCCCATCACGCTATATCAATGCGCACAAGCTTGATTGATTAAAGAGCCGGGGTAGCCTAGTGGACAGAGCGCTCACTTTAGTGTCATAGAGCGCGAGTGACCTGGGTTGGATCCCCGGTGCCGGCACCACTAAAATTGTTAATAGCAATTTTAAGTGTTGTATTTACCACGTCCTCAGCGATGAAGGAAGACATCGTGAGGAAGTCTGCATGTCGGAGAAATAATAAAAATATTATTTCGAGGATATGTGAAGCTCGCCAACCCGCACTGGAGCAGCGTGGCGGGCCTTTCCCGGCTCCTAAACCCACTCTGATACTAGTATTTGAGAAGGAGGCCTTTGACTATGGGCACTTACAGGCTGTTACTTTTTTTCTTTACTTTAAGCTTGATTGGACAAAATTCTAGGCATATCCTGGAAATTATTTAGGCATTAGAATTTGTTAAATTACTTTCTTTCTTTTCTCGGGCTCAAAACAGTATATCGCAACAGTGTTTAACTATTGGCCAGTGTCAAAGTGATATTATACAATTTTCGGATATAAGTCAAGTCAGCGAGCTCGATAACTTGTTGCCAAGTATATCAACGGTAAAACCTTTGTCAACTCTCACCGAAGACCTGTTGAACTGATGCCATCAAAACATAAACCGGCAATTTCCGCTCTCCAATTGAATTTTCCAATTACTGTAGACGTCCACGTGCACATGCGGCACGGTACGATATCAATGTAGTAATATACAGAAATACAACGTACTCCGGTCTATAACACAACCATCGCTGTTCGATTTCGCGCCAAAAGTACAATTTCCGTGTCAGTATTACTCTATGGTCCAATTATTTTATTAATAGACAATCATGAACGTCTTGTTTTATTGTTCTATAAAGTGATAATGGCCTGTAACAATTAGCGGACGAGCTCAAGACTAAAAACAAATATGGCGATTTTTATTTATAGACAAGGGGCTTCTCCATGAAAGCACCAGTGAGTGAGCCAAAAGTGAACACACATTTCTTTGAAGGTTTGCCCATATTCACCAATACTAGTCTGTGGGATTTGGGTTCGGCGAATTCGGATGGATATTCCACCATCATTCCCACCACATTCCTTCTCACATCCCCCTCTCCTAATACATTCGAGAATACTAAAAGCGAGAGCTTTTTTGTATGTTTGAACGAGTTAATCTAAGTCCGATTTGAAAAATTTTCTTTTCTTGAGGCCATCTCACGTGTACCCGTTTATTGAAAAGCCTATAACATCACACTGCGACCAACAGGGGCGAAGTAGTAACCATAAACATTGGTCATGTACCCATCGTGTCTATGAAACAGGCATGTATAGACCAAATTCACGTCGAGTATACCACGAAACCTCAAGAGCAAAGTATACAACCAGTGCGTGTTGCCAGTGATGACTGATGACATACGGAACCGAGACTTGGTCCTTCACTGCAGGCCGGATGAGGAAGCTCAAAGTTGCTCAGCGCGCTATGGAAAGGGCTGTGCTCGGTGTTTCTCTGCATGATAGAGTCTGCAACGATGATATCCACAGCAGAACTAGGGTAACCGACATAGCCGTAAGGATCAGCGAGCTGAGGTGGCAACGGGCCGGCCACATAGCTCGCAGAACTGACAGCCACGTACAGGCAAACGCAGTGTGGGACGACCGCCCACGAGATGGAGTGACGACCTGCGCAGTGTTGCGGGAAGTAGATGGATGCAGGTGGCTCTGGACCGAGCTTTATGGCGATCTCTGCGGGAGGCCTATGTTCAGCAGTGGACTTGTGGAAGGCTAGAATGATGACGATGATAGACCAAATTTAACGCTGGGTGAAACCGCGTGCCACAGCTAGTTCATTCTATTTATTTACGTACCTGAATACAAAGCGAACAATGAGATGTATCCCGACTTTGCAAGTCAATATCATGTCACAGCAACAGCAACACCAACCTTAATATCGTGACCTAATTAAAACATTAATCTCTCCTATCTTTTTTTTTTTTCATTTAAGCGTACTTCTATTATAAAAGCAAGAATACTCGACCTCGAAATTCAGCAAAATTACTTTTTTTTTTTTTCATGAAAGTTTCAAGGGCTTTTGAACGAACGTTATTTAAAGTATTAAATCTGGCGCGGCGGGGGGCGATAGTGGGTGGTTACACCATCTATATCTCTTGATGCTAACTAAAGCACTCGGCAGGCTCTGGGTGCACGATGATGGTTGAATATCTAACCCGGATTTGCACCACACAGGAGTGAACACACGTCTTTGTCTACCTTCGCGTGTCCGATGCTTAGCTCCTGCGATAAGCTCGGACCCTTCCACACGCGGTGTCGGCGGCCGGGTACGCGAGACATTCCGGTGGTTTGGTCTTTTATAAATCGTCATGCACAAGCTGGCAAACAGATGTTTACCTTCTGGAAGCAAACTCGCTGATACACATTTCATTTTCGTCTCCTGTATAATACACTGTTATTATAAAGATAGAGCAATATATTGTATATCTATACGAATATATATAAAGCAATGTAAGTTTGTTTGTATGGATTTAATTTAAAAGTTTTTCATCATTTGATTTATGGGAACTTTTTAAAAATGTTATGATTCCAGAAGTAAAATTAGAGCAAAGTAGCAGCCTGTTAATGCCCACAGCTGAGCAAACGCCTCGTCTCAAATATTCTGAGCAAAATAACAGTTTTATTATTTCTCAGACTCGCAGGTATCCTCCGGATGTCACCGGCTAAAAATTGTTAATAACAATTTCAGTGGTGACGTCGCCGGAGATCGAACCCAGGTCACTAAGGTATGCTAACCTGATGGTAAGCGATTACCATCGCTCACCTACATCTGCAACACCAGAAGAGCTGCAGGTGCTTAGCAGGCCTTTGACGATATTTGGAGAGGGGGGGGGGGGGGGACGGGACGCAGAAGCACACCACGCCGGTATTCTGCCGGGGCACGGCACCGCCCCGGTCGAGCCGCTCGGCTCTACCCCGTGTCAAGAACGCAGCGCGCTCGTCTTCAGAACTATTTACTTTGACCCCACATAATATTTAGTTTCTTTTAAAAAAAGAACGTCGCCTTACCACCGTTGTAGGAATTTCTCGCGGAGGCAGTTTACATACAGTAATTAATGACACACATGGACCCTTGCGAATACTGGTCGCGTGCGGGAATCGAACCCCGCGAGCCACGGTCGCAGCAGCTAAACGCTTAGCCATTGCGCCACAGAGCCGTCAAACGTAAATATCTATTTATATATATATGTATATATATTTGTCGTTCCGTCACCCTCAAAGGACTAGTGGGATATGAAGGTGATTTTGCAGGATTTTTTTTTTCTTTTATGGAAAAGACGGCACACGAGCAAGCGGTTCACCTGATGGTAAGTGATTACCGTCGCCTGCATACATCTGCAACACCATAGATGCTGCAGGTGCGTTGCCGGTCTTTAAGGATATTTGGGAGATGGGAGGGAAGAGGAGGGGAATAGGGAGGGGGTGTGGGCCTCCGGTTACCTCACTCACCGAACGAAACGCAGAAGCACAAGGTGCCTCTACTTCACGCCTGTATTCTGCGAGGCCGTGGTATCAATTCGGTCGAGCCGGCCCATTCGAGTAGCAGCTTACGCCGCCTCTTGGCTCTACCACGCTTATAAATTGTGTCATACAAAGAAATATTGGATCATTTTATCTCAATTCAAGAGTTGTATTGGAACAAAATAATCGAGCGCGCAGGCAACCGCTATATGATCATATAACATATAAATAAGGCGCAGCCGGCCGATGTCTCGGGTCAGTGCCCATTTCATCCGAGCCCGAAACACTACACCCATGTGCATGCAACGAACAGACAGAATGACTGGCCTCTATTCATATATATTTCCAACTTTTAATTTATAGTATTGTATCGTGAAGCTACGTACTCCTCCTACATTATGTCGATATTCCATATTTGTTTGAAATTAACAGACGTAAGCAGTGGGCGGTTACAGGATACTATTTAAACGGGGGATAGGGGGAGGGGGGGGGGGCGTTGTCACTAGGTGCCGACCTCAATTTTCGTTGAGGATCTGGTAATCATCATGAAAAACTTTGTTCATTGAAGTGCTATTGCTTACATTAACACCATTGTAAATAGTCCACTGCGGGGCGTAGGTATCGGGGTTTAAATCTGTTATTAGCTTTGGTATCGTGCGTGTATCATAAGATACTTCTTCTATCTCCTGGAGAGGTGCGAGCAAGCGAGTTGTGGTAACCCTTTGAATGACGCCGGCGCATGGGATCGTACCCAGATCGCTAGCGTACTATGAAATTAATGGGAACGCCCTGTCTAATCTGCTACCACAGCTCGGCTACGATCGACCGAATGGAAATCTGTTATCTCTACCCACCCCCGCAGGCAACAGGCGAGGGCATACTTGGCACGCATAAGTAAACTACTACGTTGCCTGTCCTGCCCACACTCTTCATGCCTCGTAAAGTTCAAACGCCTTCAAAACACAGCGCATATATTCATCGGCAGTCCACGCATGCGTAACAAATCGATACATCAAAAATATACTCCTGTTGTCTATCCATCTCGGCAACGTCCGCTCAGTCGTAGTTAAGGTTGGGTAGAGGCGCGGCCCGCGGCGACGCCCTTCTACATCTATAATTATGAACAGACGACCGCGTGACTCAGTGGTCAGCGCGCCCTGACTGCTGAGACATGAGTTCTGGATTCGAAGTCGGTTAGTTATAACATACAAATGCTAACGTGAAGGTCGTAATCGAGCAGAGAAACGTCGTGGTAGTGGTGATCGGCGTGAGAAGAATCTACCGCCCGCTTCACTCCCGCGAGTGCGGTGAGTGGCGACTAAGGTATTATATATATGAAATCACTGCGGTACTGTAGAGTAAAAAGTAAAGTAAAGTAGCAGCCTATAAGTGCCCACTGCTGGGCAAAGGCCTCCTTCTCAAATACGAGTATCAGTCCTGACCACTGGGCTACCACGGCTCTTGCTGTAGAGTACTTCAATATAATTTTAGTAATAAATATTATATTATCCAGTCACAGTCTTAGTTTTCAAACCAACGATACTCAAGACTCATTGGTACGAGCACATAACATATACAAACAAATTTGTCTCCTGTTTCAGTATTAAGTATTAAAAATTCAAAAAAAAAAAATACTCCTAACAGACGAGACCCACAATTGTACATATCGACGCGCATAGATCATTGATCTATAAATCCTCTTCCACGAATAAACTCGCGCGCATGTCGGGCGTCCTCCGTCCCGCTCACTCGTATGGGCCAGCGCGCGCGCCGGACAGGGACGCCTGCATGACGTAATCCATATTGGATTAGTTACGCGGAGACAGATTGCTTCTGACGTACTGTTTCGAGAGAATCGAGCTTTGATGTTGTAATTTTGAAAGGGGTAATAAATATTGTGATGGAGATAATAATGCAGATCTCCGAGTAGAAAATATTTTTTTTTCCTTATTTCCCTAAACTCACATGTCTGAGAGCACATTATAACTATCGGGAATCGAACCCGCACCCCATCATTCGCTTAGTATGCAATGAACCGCGCGCCACGGCTCATTGACAACCAATATTTAAAATTAAAAAAGTAAAGTACACATATCTATTTATTTGATATATTCATATAAAAAGTAATTTTTAAACGCACCTATTACATTATTTATCCACACCCGGGTTGTGCAATAAAGCAATAAAGTTGAAATTCATAAATAAAGTAAGCGGCCTATAAGTGCCCACTGCTGGCCACCTCTAATATTTTGAGAGGGTTTTGGAGCCGGGAAAGGCCCGCCACGCTGCTCCAGTACGAGTTAGCGGGCTTCACATATACACCAAAAAATATTTCTTATTATTTCTCATACACGCAGGTTTCCTCGCGATCCCTTCGATCCCCGGCGCCGGCGCCACTAAAATTGTTAATAGCTATTTTCAGTGCTGTATTTACCACGTGCTCGGCGGTGAAGGAAAACATCGTGAGGAAACCTGAGAAATAATAAAAATATTATTTCGAAAATATGTGAAGCTCGCCAAGCCGCACTGGAACAACGTGGCGGGCTCTTTCCGGGTCCTAAACCCTCTCTGATACTCGTATGAGACGGAGGCCTTTGCCCAGCAGTGGGCACTTATAGGCTGCTACTTTACGTTACTTTACGTACGCTACGACGTACCTTTGCGCCTGCGTACAACGAAGCCTTCGGAAGATGTCTGATAAACAACGTGTTTTATGTTTGTTTGCATTTGCGTAGTAAAATTCATTGGTTATTTAATTTATGTTAATTATTTAACACATCCGTTGTAATTTGATCAATAACTTTTATTTATATAAATTATCTGTGTGTATATTTTGTAATATTTTTCTGATGTAATATTCTGACAGTGTGAATATTTTTATTACTCTACATTTAAGGTTCCCAGACTTTTTTTCTAATAGAGCATTTTCAAAATTTAGCTGGTTCAGGCGGACCCCCTGCAGCTACATTTCTACCATATTCCCAAAACAGTGAAGATCAGATCTAACTATGGAAGTTTGCGTTGCGGCTGAGTTCCAACCGCGAATTGACAACTTGTTCTGACCCCGGCGAACACAGACATCCATTCACTTTACTTTATATTTATATTTTTTTTTAGAAACATTACCTTCCGCTGTAGGAATTTCTCCTGTGTCGCGGAGGCAGTTTACATACATGAATTGCACACGGACAAACACCCAGACCGGGAACTATAATTTTTAGTCCATACAAATACTAGTCCCGTGCGGGACTCGAACCCGCGACCCACAGCGCCGCAGCTAAACGCTTAGCCACTACGCCCCGAGCCGTCAACTTTTCTCTTCCAAATTACAAGCAACAGTCGCTGAGCTTCCTAAAGTATTATCTGCCTACATTGACAGGTGAAGTCGAGCCAACATTTTAGTTCTTCACTGTCGATAGCAAATACATCTTCGTGGAACCCCGCTTACGAATTGTGAACCAACATTTTTTTTGTCACGCCAATGTAGAGTCCAAAGTGGGCTCCCAGGGGTCCACTTTGGAAACTAAGGCTCTATATTTATCTCATTCTCTTGCAGGCTACTTTTCTGAAGGTGAACTCTGCCGTGAACTGCTCACACACAGGTTTTTTATTTCATCTAGAAACATTTCAGAGTGACAGACAGTGACTCTATACACCAGGCGGTCACAGCCGCGGCCATTTTTTTTTAATTATAGATTATATTTGATTTCTTGTATTTCCGCCAACACTATACATTTTTAATTTAACTATTATTTACGGATTTCATCGCGTTTGTTTAGGTTCCGCACTGAACGACCTCAAGATACTGTGAGCACATTCTACGTAGATCGGACCAAACAATTAATAATTAAAAGCTGAAGGTAGCCCGAGTTGACTGACATCTGGACGTCTAGCAGCTCAGTGCCCCCGCGACCGCGGCTGCTGTAGAGCAATCGAAACGTCCGGAATATAAAAACACAAATTAAACGCGGTAAAATCCGTAAATAATAGTTTCATTTGAAATATACACTATATTATTTAGTAAAGTATTTCCTTGGAAGGAAAGCAACGAATATTTACATTAATCGCGCTACAGTACTGCGATAACTGTTCATTACAGAGGCCCCGTTTCCTTATTCCTGAAATATTGTTTCCGGTTGGGAAATATTTCATACCGGGAGCCAGTACGCGCAGTATGCACCGCTCGTTGGACGAATGCGCAGCGTTACCGTTGCCTAATGTTTAAAAAGAAAGTTCGAGAAACGAGACTTGCGATAATTAAACACGTTGTCATTGACATACCGAAGTTTGATACTGGATGGATGGACTTTTTTGTCTATGATACACTGTAGTGTATCATAGACAAAGATAACTATTTTTTTTATCTTAATTGCTATTCCATTATGCAGAAGGACACCGAAGGCGGACTTTATGCCTATAAATATTCTCTAACAGATAATCTATGGTAGAAAGTACTAAGAAAAACAAAACACTTATACGAAGATGATTTTAGTACTAGTATTTAAATTGCCGTAAATATTTAAACCATTGAAACACTTAAATTCTTTGTATGTGTAAAATATAGTCATGTATGTGGTAGAGCCAAGCTTCGACTTTTTTGCTGCTCCCCCCTTGTCTCTCGCACCTTCCATCATCCGTCCTTACCTACAAATATCCCTCCTATTTGGGGCTGTGAGAAAGGAGAGGAGAGTGGACTGCAGAAGCACAAGATGCGTCTTCTTCACGCCATATCGATGAGGCCGTGATGCTATCCCGTTCGAGCCAGCCGCCCATCAACACTGCAACTGCTGTGTTCCGGTGTGAAGAGTACAGAGGGCCAGTATAATTACGGGTTACGTCTGTATGCATCTGTAGCCTCTTTCGACTGAAGTCGTCCGCAGGTGTGCACGGGATGCAGCAGCCATTTACCAACAGGTGGACGGTCAGGTCGTTTATCGCTGAGCGTTTGACTGCGACGCCGTGGAGACCAGGATTCGATTAGTATATTCGTATGAACTACGTGCAATTGCTTCTCAGTCTGCGTGTTTGTCCATGTGGGTGTTAATGACTATAACGAAATTAAAAACAAACACTGTTGTTTATGATTCTGCACACCCCGTCGTCCAACGACAGACTACCAGGCTAAGTAAGTTACTGAATTTCAATTCAGTTAAAATTTGTCGCTCATAAAATTCCCTAACACACCCAGACGCCGATAACTTTCTAAATATGCCGACGACAATAAATTTCACCTCGGCAATGTGACAGGGATAGTTGGCGCAGCATCCTACCGGGACCGGAAAATTCTCGCCGCCCCTCTGGTGCAGTCGAGCGCCATCTAGCGCAGTGTCGTTGAACGTAGAGCCTCTTCGGACGCAGCCTCCGTTTGAAGCCTACGCCATTCCTTTGGAGATGTAACTCAATCTTGACATATAAACAGATGTCAAGTGAAGATGTGAACGTCCCTTTACATTGCTCTTCCGAAAAATTAAAAACATATGTATACGTTTTCAATGGTACTCTTGGACGTACGTCCGAATGCACAATGCTTTTTCATTTCGAAGTTTATATTTTATTTTATATGATCTGTGTTAAATGATACCTCTCCCCTATTCCAGAGGAGTTTATCTGCTTCTCCTGGTTTACATAAATAAATTACACATGGACAAACATCCTTTTTGTGCATGATAGAGCCAAACAGTGGCTCGAATGGGTCGGACCAGTACCACGGCCTCTAAGAATACCGGCGTGAAGTAGAGGCGTCTTGTGCTTCTGCGTTTCGTTCGGTGGGTGAGGCGACCGGAGGCCCGCTCCCTCTGAACTGACATTTAAAAGATATTTCGTTTCGTTCTCAAATCGCTTTAACTTTACATGTGAATTTAAAACGAATGTTTTAAGATAAACAATCGTCTTCAACCCCTATTTTGCCATCGTTAGAGATGATATATGTCAAATTGCACCACCCACGTGGCAATAAAAAAAAGGTATCATGAAACATGCGACGAAGGTGCGCGTAGCATGCACAGACGAATTGATATAACTTCCCGTTTTTATTTAGTCGGTGAAAAAGTTTTCACTGAGCACCCTTTCCAATCGTCACCTAACTCACAAAAAGCTTGAATATACGCAAACGTTCTAAATATTGAAATTGTAATAGAATAATTAATAACAGGGGGTCCATTGTAAAATTGATCTTGTTTCATACGGGACACAGTCCTAAATAGAGCACGCGTGTGCACAAGCTCCGAGAATATTACACGGAGTAATCAAATAGTATCGCAACAATTGGTTCAATGTAATTTGTAATAGACTATTTAAGCTCAGCAGCTGTGCTCGGTCGTGGGTTCAAAGCAGATACCAAAAGAAAATAGAAGAAATAACATCAAAATAGAAGAGAAATTGTAATAAATTAACCGATGTCATCGCGATGCTATATTTAACAGCTATTTTTTTACGGTAAAGGGGGAAAACGAACAAGCGGCTGATGGTAAAAGGTTAGATTATGGATCTGCATATGCGTTATCCGCCTTTAAAGATATTTGGAGGTATAGGATTAAGCAGGAGGGGGGGGCCTTGAATCGCGGCAAGGCTGGCCCTTGGCTCTGCTAAGTACCGCCTCGCGGCCCGTAATTATACCGCCTCTCTATACCTTTATATTGTTTCTATATTTGCGGTAGAAATGGATACCATGTTCAAGTTTCACATTTGAAGAATTTCGAATATTCCCCTTGAACAATAGAATCTCCAAGAGTGCTCTTTTGAAAGATTGGTTCGTGAGCGTTTATGGAACACCTCGAATGTGACGAATGTTTATTTATGAACGCTAAAGTATGTATGTATGTATGTTACGATTTCTTATATCTACGCGAACACTACACGTTGAAATGAAACTATTATTTACGGATTTCATCGCGTTTAATTGTCTTTATATTCACGACGTTTCGATTGCTCTACAGCAGCCGCGGTCTCGGGGTGCCTGTGGGGGGGGGGGGGGGGGGTTAGACGTCCAGTTGTCATAGTCAAGTCGTATCAAATATGTATGTTGTATGTTTGTTAGTATATAAAGGTATGTATGTAAGGATGTAAGCATGTATGATTTTATGCATTTCATATCATTTTATTTATGTAATATATGTACAAGTATTTATTAGTAATTTAGTTTTTTGTTTTATAGTTTTCTTAGTTCTTGCGCCTACCATAAAATTTCACCACAGCATAGGTTAACTGCTAAAGAATGCCTATAAGTATTAAGTCCACCTTTTGTGTCCTTCTATAGAAGAGATATATAAAGGAATGCAATAAAGCTTAAGTAAATAAATAAATAAACTCCTATCTATTAACGTAACTTAATTATTATCTAATAATAAGGTAATATTAGAATTTCGCTTATTATGTTTAGATTTCTTTACAAAACTCGTTCGCACAGACATAGCTGAACGCTGCAGTCGGACGGCCTCTGCCGGCCGACGCCGGAACTAACCCAGTTTCGACTCGGCTCGCGAAAGCATTATCTGGTTCTAGGTGGCCCAGGGTTGTCACTTCCTTGTTGTAATGACTTGACGTGTTAAAGTCTTAAAGTTACTAAATCTCACTTCGAGTGGCAAGACTGCTTCTATAAGTTAGCGTTTTGGAATTTTATTGCAATATTTTTTTTTTAAGAATAAATTACGCAACGAACTTAACTAATAGACTAGACGTAACCGATGTTGGAGAGACGACGTGGCTGGTGCTTTTTTTTATAGAAGAAAGGAGAAAACAAGCATACGGCTCGCCTGATGGTAAGTGATCACCGATGCCCACGAACATCCGCGACACCAGAGGAGTTACAGATGCGCTGCCGGGCTTTATCTCTAATCCTCTCGTTCAGAATATATCAACACTAGCAGCCACCCGCCGCTTTGATCCAATGAGACCTCTTAATAGGGATAAAAATCTTCCTACTCCACAGCACAATTTACATTTCAGACAAATTACGTTCACATCCGTTCCACACGTTAAGCGTTATTGAAAGACAAACTAACAAACTTGCAGATTAGTAACACATCATCACATCTAGAATCAAAAGGGATATTTAGAAGGCCGTCGCTCAGCGCGCTATGGAAAGGGCTATGCTCGGTGTTTCTCTGCGCGATAGAGTCTGCAACGATGATATCCGCAGCGGAACTGGGGTAACCGACATAGCCCGCAAGGATCAGCGAGCTGAAGTGGCAACCGTTGGAGAGAAAAAAAGGTTCTCGAGTGGCAGCCACGTGCAGGCGAACTCGGTGTAGGTCAACCTCCCACAAGATGGAGCGACGACCTGCGCGGTGTTGCGAGAAGTAAACGGGTACTGGTGGCTCAGGACCGTGCTTTGTGGCTGTGATGATGATTTTTTTTTTTATGAAAAATAGGCTTACGTTTGACCTCAATCTTGCCCGATGGATGGCGAAGATGAGGCCTAGGATGGTACACGCTTGCCTAGATGTCTGTTCACTTTGGCCTTGAAGATATCAAAAATTATGCGTTTATGTGTTGATTGTCCTTAATGATGATTTTAAAAAAAAGTCTCTTTCGACACCCGGGGGAAGAAAGGGGCTGTCTGTCTTACACCGATACCTCGCATACTAAGAATATTATATATAAATGTAGTAATTGTAATTGTAGAGCCATTGTTCCACAGCCCTTTGGTGATTACTTGAACAAAAAAAAACTCATTTTTTTTGTTCAATACTTATTTCTCCCGATGGCAGCCCTGACGTGTACGAACGGAACGTATGTGAACATCCGATACTAAGTTAATCCACTGCTTTCCTCGCTATGTTATTATCGAAAAGAAATCTCTAAGAAGGTAGCTAGGGTTGGCAAGAATAATTTACTTTTGTTAAATAAAAAAAAAAATCTTGGTGAAATATGAAGGCTTCATTAGGACGCGATACCCGATAGGATTAGCCTCCGACCCTGGAGACTCGAGTCCGATCTCCTCGCGGGAGCAATGAATCTCTCGAATCTTGTGAACGATGTTTCATTGGCCCGCACACTAACACCGGGACGGTCACCACCCGACAAGTTTGTGCCAAGTTAGATATCTGGTGGAAAGTGAATTGAAACGAGGAATGCATATGTCTAAAACCAATGGCAGTCGCAGTATTGAGTCGATGTGAGAGTGAGTTATTCAGTGTACTGAGAGCTGTGGAAGCCTAGCGGGCAGGGCGCTCTCTTTAGTTTCAATGAGTGCGAGAGACCAGGGTTCGATCCCCGATGCCGGAACCACTAAAATTGTTAATAGCATTAAAGTGTTGTATTTGCCACGTGCTCGGCGGTGAAGGAAACCTGCATGTCGGAGAAATAATAAAAAAAAATTATTTCGAGGACATGTGAAGCCCTCTCGACTCCAAAACCCTCTCAAAAATATTTGAGAAGGAGGCCTATTTTTTATTAAGTGCAGCAGCCTGCAAGCGCCCACTGCTGGATAAAGGCCTCCTTCTCTAATATTTTGAGTGGGTTTTGGAGCCGGGAAAGGCCCGCCACGCTGCTCCAGTACGAGTTAGCGGGCTTCACATATACACCAAAAAAATATGTTTTAATTAATATTTCTCAGACACGCAGGTTTCCTCGCAATGATTTCCTTCATCGCCGAGCACGTGACAAATACAACACTTAAAATCGTTGTTAACAATATTAGTGGTGCCGGCACCGGGGATCGAACCCTCGCGCTCTACTATTCTAAAGTGTGCGCTCTGCGCGTTACAAATGGGTAAGTGTTCGCGTAAATACAAGAAATCATTATGAGTTGGTATATTCCACCTTACCATAAACCATTAATCTGTGTTGAAGTGACAAATCTTTAGGACCGTTGAGATTCCTCATTCATATCCACGAAATAATATTTTTTTATTATTTCACAGGCTTTCATTGTACTTAAATTATGTTATACTTAATCCAAATATACTCTAGGAAAGTAACGAAAGACAATTATCGAAACGACCGGTACGTAAGACATCCATTTATTCACACACTCGAACCCGTCTGATTAAATGACCCCTAGTAACATACAGACAGTTTTAGGGGCGAGTGCTACAGTAAGGGCGCTGACGGGGCGTTAAGTCGGCTCTGTAACAGAGGGGAGGACCAGGAATACAGAGCACCCATTATCCGTCAATATTGACGACTAAACACTTAGTGGTTAGCGTTCTTGTTTTCTATGCGACGGATCCTGGGTTTGAATCACAGCCTAGGCGATTATTTGTGCAAAAACACAAATTAATTATCGGGTCTGGTTGTGTTGTGTACGTCCCGTTTCTCTGACCCTCCACTCTGACCCTTCCTCCAATTTTATGGCACAAGATACATCGGATATGGGAAGATGCAGACGAGTATGTGCCTCGGCGTATGCGCGTGAAAAAAAGAAAAATTAAATTTTTTATGGGAAAGGGGGGGCGGACGAGCAAGCGGGTCAGCTGATGGTAAGTGATAAACCGACACCCGCGTACGTTTGTAACACCAGAGTAGCTGCAGGTGCGTTGCCGGCCTTCGAGGATATTTGGGGAGGGGAAACGAGTGGGTGCGAGAGGGCCCGGATGTCTCTACATCACGCCGGTATTCTGCTCGGCACTAACCCAGTAGCAAAACCCTCGCGGGGCTCCGCCGCGTGTTCCGAAGTTAGTCAGCGAGCGTATCTCAAGTATTCATTGCCAGATTCCGTCGGCAGGTATTCTCTAATTGTTTCGGATCCTATCCTGGCAATACCAGTCTCGAGTGGATTACGGCCAGCCTTGAAAATCAGTGTTGCAATATACGCTGAGTATATATTTATATATGGATGATGGAATACATGAATTCATTAAGTTTAAAATTATTATAAAATAATATTTATTATCAAATAAAGACTTTATGAGGTTTATTGTATTATAAAATTATTGTAACCCCTGGGAATAGTTAATATTTAATAGTTGCATTGTCATAATATTGATGCATTGTCATGTATGAAAAAAGAAACTTGGAATTAAAAAGAAATAGAGTGTCTGAGAAGTTTCTTACGCCCGTTTCTTCTTCGTCAGAGGAACCTCATTACGAAACGGTTGTAAATTAAAAACAACAGGTGAAATTATCTTCCTATGTCGAATACATAAACATTTTTAGATATTTTTGATTTTGATTTCTATTAGATTGATAAACTCGCGCGGTTCGACCGTACACAATGAAAATTGGCACACGTATGTATTTTTTCATGAAGAAGGTTTCTATGCTATCTACTTTGCTGTAACTCGCCGCCAGATGGCGCTGTAACACTTAAAGTTGCAACCGACTGCCATTAAAATTGGTATACATAAGTATAGGAGCACGCGGAATATTTACGCGCTATCCACTTCGTTGCAACTCACCGTCAGATGGCGCTGTGCCACATAAACTTCTATACCGTCCAATCATAACTATCACGCGCCCTTCCGGTAAAAAGGGTAGAACAATGTCTGCCGACTAATATTGTATATACGTTCGTGTATACTTTATACATGTACGTTTGAACTTGTACAATTTAAAAGCAGGATAACAAAGGTAATAAGAAATTATATATACAATTTGACAGTGTAAATGAAACAGAAAGGCGTCGCTCCGCGCGCCTGGACCGTTGCCAGAAAAGCGAACAATTTTTTTTTAAAAAAAATTACTAATTGCTAAATGCCCCTGTCTGAATTTGAATTAGATAAGAACTATGAAGTTACTGCTCGAGAATTCTCCGCTATGAATTATAAATAACGGACTGGCAGATGTTGGTGACGTCGTCTAGGAATCCGTCCTGACGTCAAGTCAGCGGTACAGGGTTTGTTAGTGTGACCTTTCCTTCGGAGCAGAGGGTTGTGGGTTCGAATAGCGCTAGGAGTAAACATTTCTATCATCACAATCATTTCTCCTTTGGACATGTGGAGAGGATGAATGAAAGTAGGTTGACGAAAGACCTAGGCGAACATTTCACGATCAAATCGGAGACGTTCTGGAAAAGGGCCAGGTCGAGAGTGCTATAAACCAACGAGCAAGCATGCGGAGATTGACGAAAGTGGAAGAAGCGAAAGACGTATATCAGGACCGTAGGAAGTGGAAGAAGATTGTCTCTGCCTACCCCGTTGGGAACAAGGCGTGAATATATATACATACAATCATTTCAGCCTCTCACATGAACACTGCTGTTCATAGGCCTCCCGCAAAGATAGCCACGAAGCACTATCCTGAGCCACCTGCATCCATCGACTTCACGCAACACTGCGCAGGTCACTCCATCTCATGGAGGATCGTCCCACACTGCGTTGCCTGCACGTGGCTGCCTCTTGAGCACCTTTCTTCCCCAACGGTTATCAGTTCTGAGAGCTATGCGGCCGGCCTAGTGCCACTTCAGCTCGCTGATCCCTAAGCCTATGTCGGTTACCCTACATCTGTTATCGAGTCGTGGATTTATATTTTATAAGTAAATGATTGTTTTTCTGTAATAGAGCCACGAGAGAGGAGTGATTAGGTGATCGGCCTCCGGAACAGGAGAACCGAGTTCGACCCCCGCGGGAGGGTGAGTAGGTGCCGATGAGTTTTACGAAATTTATGCACGATTTGTATCGTTCGCTTGGACACACAGAGACGGCGACAAGCTCGTCACCTGTCATGTTGTCCCAAATAAGCTCTGGTGAGAAGTGGATTGAGCGGACCAAATTGTCTGATCATCCCAGTATTGGGTATAAGATCGTGGGCGGATTTTATTTGTTTATATTTTTATCATATATGGGTCATCTTGTGCTTCAAGACCACTAACCCCCCCCCCCCTCCCCCCCTCCCGTCCAAACATCCTTAAGAGCCGATTGCACGTAATTAAAAAGTACACGTCCAGTCCACGTCCGATTCGAATCTCGATGCAGGCACCACTAAAAGTTTTAATTGAAATTTGCCACGTGTACCGTCGAAGGGATTGATGGTAAAAATCGAGAGAAACCTGAGTGTTTAAAACACAAAAAAATACGCATTGAATGCAACCATAACGAACCATAAACAATACGGAACCAATTAAAGCTAGACTTAAAACACTGGTCAAGATATATCTACGGTGAACAGGACAATGGCAATCCGAGCTTGAAAGCAAGAAAAAAAACCACCTGATCTAAGCTTTTTCTTAATTAATCTCCGAGCAAAGAGCAAGCAACAGTAGTCTTAATAACAGAGAGGTCTTTTAATTAAAGACATTTCCGGATTAGAATTGCAGTTCGTGAATTGCACTCACGCCCCCCGCACAGAGCGGCCGATTGCCCCACGACCTTTAACATGTGCAATCCGGGACGGGGATCAATTGCTGAGGGTTCTGTCGCCGTTTAGCACCGCTAATCACGGCTGCGAACTCTTGTGAAAGGAAACTAGCAGCCTACGAGTCCCACTAATGGGCAAAAGCCTTCACTATATTTTTTTAAACGTGTGGAATGCGAGTCGGTTGCCTGCACTGATTTCCATTTTTTATTCATTTAATTACACTAAAAGTGACCAACCAGCTATCAGCAAATCATCACACTCTACCACGTATAGAACTAGACTTGCGAAAACATCGTCTTATAATTTCTTTACCTGTTGCGTTGTAATGTTGTACATAATTACACAAGCCTTTTTAAAAGCTTAAACAAATCCAGTCTGAAGAGGGGCTTTCCCTTTCCCCTTTTCAGGCTGGATTTCTTTTTGCTCTTTAGAAAGTTTTCCGTATTTATTAGTTATATCATATAATAAGAACATAGCGTGTGTAAGTTTGTATTCTATAGGATATATACTCTTTGATTAGTATTAATCTATGTTAAAAAGTCATTCTGTCACTATTTTTTTTTTCCTTAATCAATCCATCTTCCGAAAACAGTTTTATTAAAGTTCAACTATAACAGATGATCGGAAATGTTGATTGCTTTATTCTGTACGTCTGCTTTTATGCTAGCCTTAACCAAGTCCACAGCTGAACTAATACCTCTCCTAGAAAGAGTGCTAAATATAGTAGAAAAACGGTTTGGTCTAGAGACACCGCGCTCCACCTCCAGTCTGCTAGATTTGGCATAAAGCTGTATATCCCCGCGTAAACTAATTTATTTGCTGTACCAAAAAGTAATAAACGTCCGTGTATCAATGTTGAGGTTACTATAAAATAAATTTCCTTATTCAAATTAATAGCAGAAAAGAAACTCATTAACATAACCAGTTATCAAAATCCGAAGTATGACACTGACCTTGTTTAAACACAACAATAAGCGAACTATAAAACGCATCGCGAATCAAAATGGCCGAAACAAATTGAAACGAGTTTTTTTTTTTGAACTAGTATGCTTTTCGCACCCAGGGCTTAAATACCAATGATACCAATTTCGTAGAGGGTAAGGATCTGCCCCCCCGTCCCCTCCACTTTATTCCCGCGGGTGACGTGATATTCGACAAAGCCTCAACCTTGAACATCTCAGCGCAATCGTGGTGAGGCGAAAAATGGGTTACGGAAGCCCGTTTGCCTGCACCGAGTCACGTCCGATGTGAATTCGTAGTTAAATGGATTTACGAGGGTCAGGTATGATTGATTACATCCTTCTATATAATTAAACTAATAATTATTAACCGTGGTAGAGCCAAGCGGCAGCTTTAGCTGCTGCTCGAATGGGCCGGCCCGACCGGATTGGTACCGCGGCCTCGCAGAATACCGGCGTGAAGTAGAGGCATCATGTGCTTCTGCGTTTTGTTCGATGAGTGAGGTAACCGGAGGCCCGCTCTCCCCTCCCCTGTTCATCCACGAAATATCATCGTAAGCCCGGCACCGCATCTGCAGCACCTCTGCTGTTGCAGATGTACGTGGGCGATGGTAATAACTTGGCATCAGATGAGCCGCATGCTCGTTTGCCCCCTTTTGCATAAAAAAAAAAACTTTCTTTTACAAATTTAATATTAGGATAATGATAAATGAAATCGCTTTTAAGTTAGAACCGTTCAAAGGTGTACGTAAAGATCAGCAAGCTGAAGTGGCAGTGGACCGGCCACCGCTGGGGGAAAAAGGGTCTCGAGTGGCAGCCACGTACAGGCAAACGCGGTGTAGGACGACCCCCCACAAGATGGAGTGACGACCTGCGCAGTGTTGCCGGAAATCGATGGATGCAGGTGGCTCAGGACCGAGCTTCGTGGCAATCTTTGGGGGAGGCCTATGTTCAGCAGTGGACTTCTGATAGAGCGTGCACTCTGTTCGCATTATGCGACCAAAGTTTGTTTGTTTTAATAATTATTCTTAATTCTCTAATTCCTTTTTCACCGTGGACGCATCGGATATTCATCGGAAGCATTTAACACACAAAGCAAAGGCCGCCATCTCAAATGTTTGCGAGGATTTTTGGAGCCACGGTGCTCCAATGCTTCGCATGTCCACGAAATTATACTTTTTTTTTATTTCTCCGACATGCATTTATTCGAGTCATAACCGAGTGCCTCGAACTTCAAACAGCCTGAAGGTTAATGTTCCACAACATGGTACTGGTTTCTTTTCCTCTTCTTTCACCGTACAAGCAACTCTTCTCTGGAACGCTCTCCCCGATGATATCAAGAAAGCTCCGAATAAAAACTCTTTCAAAACCCTGCTCCGTCGTCACTATCTGAAGGCAAATGCCATCTGAGATTTTCCTCTCCATATTTAATTTGTTTATGTATGTATTATATGTTTATGTATAATGTATATTACAAGTATGTAAGTATATTATAAGGGTTATGTATTTAATATTTATAATTAATTTATATTTATTATTATTTTGAACCTGACAACATGTTTTCTTTCTCACCCAGGGTTGACTGGTAGAGAATGCCAAAAGGCATTAAGTCCGCCCATCGTATTCCTTTCTTTTTTTAAGGACACAATAAAGTATAAATAAATAAATAAAACATGCCGATGCTGATGTTTTTCTTCGTCATTGAGCCCGCATGGTAAACCTTCACGTGCCGACGGCCGGGTGTCGAACCCCGGCCCCTCGCGCACTTGGTTCACTGACAGTTAATGCCAGCGCACTGACCACTGGGCGACCGCGGCTCTACACCGAGTAGATCTATATATAATCTACTCTATGTTAAGTCATAACGTACAAACGCCCCACGGCTGAACAAAGGACTTGTAAATATTTTTATAAGAACTTTGGATACGGCGTTTAATTAAATGCCTCTTTTTTTTTTGTAGAGAACTTGTAATCTGCCTCAGACAGACGTCTTGAAAAGCTTTAAATATTTGATAGCAATCTCCGGGAGCAACGTTTCTCATCGTATTCCCTATCCCGGAGAAGCGAAAACTTATATAAGCAACTTCGTGTGATGGTTCGTATAGAGCGTATCACATCGTTCGTTAACCCTTCCGGTGTCACAAGTCCTTAATAGACTCGTAACGAAATAATTCCAATTGTCTCTAGGCCGTCGCACGCGCAGGGTCACGTAACAAATGGGATAACAAAAACTATGTTCCCTCGTTAACACCACAACATTCGTGTAATAAAAACAAAAGCGTTTTGTTACGAGTGTTTCTAATAATTCGAATTGAGCAAAAAAAAACAACAGCAAGGCTCCGGTAAGCGCATGGCTTGTGTAAATTCTACACCAACGCCACAAAGGATTGGACGCCGCAGGTTAATGTACCGACAGAGACGAGCGTTTAGGATTTATTTTGCTATTGTACAAAAATTCACAAAATTAAAATTTAAAATACTATATACTATACTAAAATATTACGTTTTAATGAATGTTACATATCAACACATGCTCGGGCTTCTTCCAATTACTGTATTTTTTTCATGTTTTAAATGTGGAAACTTGTTCATGGCTTTGTAAATATATATATTATTAGATTTTGTTAAATTAAGTACTAGATGTAAGATTTCCGAATAAAGTTAAATAAATAAAGAAATTGTCGACGAAGGCTAGAAGAGTGCTTGTCTATGCTCGCACAGTGGCATATAGGCGAGGAAATACAGCGTTTCTGAACGTTTTAGTTACTATGCCAAGAGGTGTCGGACTCTATGACAGTTATTAGATTGTTATTAAATGAATGGATCAATAAATAAACGTGTGATAGATTCCTTCACCGCCTATAAGCCATCCGCGTCCGGGTCGGTATACTCTTACACATTTCTGTCGGCGAACATTATTGCTCTCTTGCGTTTCTTAAAAAGTATAGAGAGTCAGTATAATTATGGGCTGCTTTGCGTTCCGTCTCAGTCTACAGTGGTGACAGCATATCTTTAACTGTCTGCCGACTGCCAGTGGCTACTTACCAATCCAAACAAAACAAAAAAAAAAAAAGATTAAAGTAGCAAGAAGGCAGCATATACTAGCTAATAGATACGACAATCGTGGAGGGGGGGGGTAATAGATTTTGGACACGTTATCTTGTCTAACACCGACTGAGTACTATTTTAATTAAGTTGTAGGGCTTCCTTTTTTTCAGTACCAGAACATCAAAGTAACAGAAATCCAGCTAAGTACCAGTAGTACTACCGTCAAACGCATCCCCTTCCTCCAAAACCCTCGCAAATATTGAGGATTGGAGGATATTCATTATTCCTCAGAGATGCTGGTTTCCTCGCGATGTTTTCTGTCATGGACATTCATTAGATCTGCAGCAGACGAATCAATTAGATCTGCGTTTGTTTGTATAGTTGTGGCATATTTTCTCCAGAATAAATTTATGAAGTAACATTGCATCGATTGCTCAACGCGTGTCACGTGACCGACTAAAGAGCGCAGAAGTCTCTACCGCTCGCTCGCTCTGCGGCGGCAATGAACCGAAGCGGGCGATGACCCCCCGCCGCTCACGGCCGCCCGGCTCCGAGACAGGGCTTGCCGCACGGCGTTGTCCATCCCCGTAGACTATCATTAAGCTGGTATATTACTGATATATTTACAACTACTTTCTCCAGCCACCCAGCTTCAGCCGCGACGCCGCTGCCGTGGGACGGACGAGCCGCTGATGGGGGAAGGTCCGACCGAACATGCCCTAACAGAGATAATTGGATCTCACTCAACGAACGCAACGCGGCCCGTTTGAACAGTCGATGAAAGCCGCCGCTTGGCTCTACCATAATAACAATATGGCCGTGAGAGCCTGTTCCCACGACCACGTATCCAATAGTGTGGTGGTCAGAGCTCATTTGGGACCACGCGACAAGTGGTGAGCCTGTCGCCGTCTCACTGTCCTAACCAACGATACAAATTCGTCTCATCCATACGCCTATCGATTAAAGTTGTAAAGTAGGACACTTACATGTGTCCCACATTTGGACGGAGGCCTCCTCGCGATGTTTGAAAGTTTTTTTTTTCTATAATTTTCGAGTATCGCACGGACAATACGTATAAACTATATATCATCATTCCAGCCTACCACAAGTCCACAGCTGAACATGGGCCTCCCCCAAAGATTGCCATAGAGCTCGGTCCAGAGCCATCTGCATCCATCGACTTCACGTCGTCACTCCATCTCGTGGGGGGTCGTCCTGCGCCGCGTTTGCCTGCCTGTTTACATGGCTGCCACTATAATTATTTTGTGTATCATTCACGATACAAAAGATTTACAAACTTGCAACAGCGGTGCCGGTGGCCCAGCGCTGGGACTTTGGTTATACGAGTAGTATGTGATCTCTGGGCAATCCTGCCATCCATCTGGCATACCCGTGTCGCTTTAATGCCACTCGAAATACCAAGGTCACAGCAGTTGCGAAGAGCTTCGAGCGGTGGCTTACGTCGATCTGCTCTAACGCAGTTTGAAAACGAACTGAAAATGTTGCCACATACAAAAGTCTTGCCACAATCATCGGAACGTTCCACAGAGGTAGCTTTGACGGCTCTGTGCCGTAGTGGCTAGGCGTTTAGATGCGGAGCTCGTGGGTCTCGGATTCGAATAGTATTTGTAAAAAAGTTTTTTTCTTAAATGACCCTGATGACGTAACGGTGGTAGATTTAAAAAAAAAAAGTGATGACTTTTGACAATTTGATATCATGATGATGATTTGATTACATTATAAATATGACAGTAGCACTACGATATTTCCTGCGCAGGAGAAAGTTGTCGCCGCGCTCCGGTGGTATATACCAGGAGTGCATAATTAACATAGAAACTGACTAAACATAAACATCACTACATAACTCATTGCTCTTGTAATATATGCGGCCTTTAAGTGAACTGTAACGTCAGTCGTCCAACACGACCTTGGCCGATCACCGTGGCGGGTCGTTGACCGCATCACGCAGCCTCCCCCCGCCCGGACCGGCCCGAGATGGATATGCGTTCTGTTAACCGAATTGTTTATTGTTTATCGAATACAATGTGACTCTCATGGTGTGATATTAAAATAAATAAAACAACACAAGCTCCGATTCTGGAGCGATCAGAGGAGAGGGCAGAGAAGATTTCGGTCCTTCCGACCCACTTTACACCAGAGCTTATTTGGGACAACACGACAATAGGCGATTTAAGTGGCTTTGTATCTAAGCCGACGTTACAAATGGTACGTAAGTTACGAAAAGCTCATCGGTACGTGCTCTCAACTCGTCGGTACGAGTCCGGGGTTCGAACTCTAATCTCCTGATTCGGAGACAGATCTCCCTAACCACTGAGCAAATAAAAAAAAATATGACCATCCAAAACTACACTTGCTTCCTTGTATTTTTTTTATGGAAAAGGCGGCAAACGAGCAATCAGTTCACCTGATCGTAAGTGATTACCGTGGCCCACGTAGCCGCATGTGCGTTGCCGCCTCTAAGGGTATTAGGGTGAAGGGAGGGAGGATGACGAGGGGGATGGGGTGTGGGCCTCCAGTTACCTCAGTCACCGAACGAAACGCAGAGGCAGAGAAAATATTTTTTTAACTTGGTAGAGCCAAGCAGTGGCTTTCGCTGCTGCTCGAACGGGCCGGCTCGACCGAGTTAATACCACGATCTTCGCAGAATACCGGCGTGTAGTAGAGGCACACCTTGTGCATCTGCGTTTCGTTGCGAGGTAACCGGAAGTCGTCCTCCCTCCCATCTCCCGAATACCCTTAAAGGCCGGCAACGCACCTGCAGCTGCTCTGTTGTCGCACATGTGCGCGGGCGTCGGTGATCACTTGCCGTCAGGTGAGCAGCCAGGTTACCAACTTTCTTTCACAAAAAAAGAAAAAAAAACTCTCCACTTCATCGGGCCACGCGACACGCAACGTGACGTTGCGTAGGCAACGTTGCACAACATTCTGATTAACTTGCTACGCGGCTGGATAACGAGATATTTCGGTTGTTGAAAAACGAATTACTTCTGCGCGGGCGCAGACGAGACAGCGCCGTCGCGGGCGCTCGTGCGACGCGCCCCTTCACCGTACGCTTTGTGATGCTTTTGTTTTTTTTTTTGACTATTTACTTCTTTCTTTTTAACCGACAAAAGAACGTTCCGCGTTCGGTTTCCAGGCTGTCTTATGTCAAAAAGCTATGAGAGAGCTTAGGATATGTTTTTTTTATTTTTGACTCCTTCTTGCCAAAACCTGACTGGTAGCGAAAATTGTACAGAAATTTGAATAAAGAAAAGGAAAAAATGGACGTCCTCCATTGTATTAACAAATAATTTAACATAAAACGCCTCAAAACCTCAAGAGCAAAGAATAAAACCACCTCGTGTTGCCAGTGATGACATACGGAACCGAGACTTGGTCCTTCACAGCGAAACATATGAGGAAGCTCATAGTTGTTCAGGGCGATATTAGAAGGGCTATGCTCGGGGTTTCTCTGCGCGATAGAGTCTGCAACGATGATATCCGCAGCAGAACTAAGGTAACCGACATACCCGTAAGGATCAGCGAGCTGAAGTGGCAGTGGGCCGATCACATAGCTCGCAGAACTGACAACCGTTGGGGAAAAAAGGTTCTCGAGTGGCAACCACGTACAGGCGAACGTAGAGTGGGCCGTGACCCACCACAAGATGGACCTACGCAGTGTTGCGGGAAGTCGATGGATGCATGTGGCTCAGGACTCAGGAGCTTTGTGGCAATCTTTGAGGTAGCGCAATGTTCAACAGTGTACTTGTAATAGGCTGAGATGATGATGAACATAACAAATGATTTATTAGGCCTGTTTTATTACAGTATAATATTTAGTATAAATACAATGCATTCAGTGTACAACGGGCCGTTGAACAAAACATATGTGTTAAATTTCATATAAACGACCCAAGTGAAACACGCCCAGTTCAAACAACGCCTACACCTTAATTTTCGCCATTAACAGGCAGAGCATGCCACAAGGCATTCAATCCCCATGTTGTAACCCTTATTATAAAGTTCGGACGTGAATGTCCGAACGAGAAATTAATAAACAAACTGCTTGTGGATGAAGGATTCTTCGGTCCACCGTGTCTCCCTTGAATGTTGGTATTGAGTAATTCTTCAGCGAACAGACAGGACAAACAGACGCTCGAGTGTCAGTGACGATCTTAAATACCTGGAACAAAAGAATGTAACCATTACTAAACAATAATGGACGTCCATTGCGTCTGTGTACTTATAAATAATAAACAATGGCTTTCAGTGTCCAGTTTTTTTTTTATAACTAATAATTGTCTCATTAATGGCGACGTCTGTCCGATGCAATTAACCGTCAGAGACTGCGAAATGTTGGATGCAGTGTTCGGTCCCGGTGCGGCTTTTGAATATTTCTTTTTTCGAGAACGCAACAAGGACGAACGTCTAAAGATTACAGACAGTGCCTGCGTACATCACAGAGTGGATCAACGCTTTATTTTATAAATAAACAAACTGCTATTAAGCTGATATTAAGTGTAAAGAGACTGAACGGCAAACATGTAAACTTTCTCATTTGTAATGATTTCTTGTATTTACACGAACACACACTACACGTTTGAAATTAAACCATTATCGACAAATCCTCGCAAAAGAACATTCGATTTCTGCCAAGGATGATTCGCGAGGCTGTTGAAAACAAAAAACATCTTAATTTCAATAGAGAATATGGCTGGGTGCCACCACCGGCTCGGGATCCGGTAATAAACAAGAGTAAATCTAAAACCATGCATACCAGTGAACGACCTCAAGATACTGTGAGCGCATTCTGCGTAGATCGGGCCGAAATTCATAATTAAAAGCTGAAGGTAGCCCGAGTTGACTGACATCTGGACGTCTAGCAGCTCAGTGCCCCCGTGACCGTGTAAAGTCCCTGAAACGTCTGGATTTAAGAAATCTAATTAAACTCGACAAAATCCGTTTTATAAATTTTACAGTAATTTTGAAGTCCTCTCTCAGGACACTCACGGGAAGGAAGGATATAATTGTATTAATGACCTCGCTACTAGATCCTTCCGGATCCCCATGTAGGTTTTGACTCGCGTTAGATTAGAACTCTGCCGTCCTTCTATTGCAGACAGACGTACGAGTATATGCTTTTATATTTATTAAATACAAGCTTCACTTTGTTCGCACTGACGTCAGCAATCAGTTAAACAAAAGACCTTTCAAGCCACGACGTTATTTATATATTATTAAAAAGAATTTCTTTCATTATAAAAGTGCCACGATAGATATAACCACTGGGATTAGAGGTATTTGTATGTCGGTGAATCGGAAGACATGAGTTCGCTCCTATGAGCTTTTTCGTCGATTTCTATTACACTTCTTGAACACCAAGATACAACAACAGAAAAGCTCACGTGAAAACTGGTTTGAAAGAGGCTAAAACGTCTAGACCTCTGATCACCCCAGTATTGTGTATACGGTCGTTAGAGCCTATTTTTTTTTTAAAGAGACTGCCACACACTACGATTTCGCTTGTACAATACATGCAATTACCATATATAAAATACACATACAATATTGAAGACTGTCTATTCATGACATGTAATATCGTTTCATACATGAGCCGATACCTTGAAACCATTCGCTCTAACCGAACATTTTTTTTTAATTCGTAAGGCGGCAAACGTGCAAACCGCTCATCCGGTGTACAGCGATCACCGTCGCTCCCGTACATCCGCAACACCAGAGCTGCTGGTGCGTTGGCGGACTTGAAAGGATATTTGGAATAGGGGAGCAGCGAGAGGGCCTCCGGTGACCTCATTCACCGAACGAAACGCATGAGCACAATATGTGGCTCTACTTTACGCCGGTCACACCAGCGGCCCTAACAGAAGCGGCCCTACACAGCAGCGGCCCTACACAGCAACAGCACGAGCCGCCGCTCGGCTCCAAAGCGTGCATAACGAACGCCTGATTAAATCGTTACGCTTTTAAAAAAAAAACTACATATCGTTACGGCTAACGAGTTGCTAATGTGCACGTAATAACTGTTCGATTGAACGTTAACCAACAACAACGCTAATTGAAGTGTTGCGCTCCGCGTGCTCGTTGCGTTTACCGGCGTTAGAGAGAAAAAAAAAAATAACCTCCCGGTCAAGCGGCGAGCCGGGCTCGCGCACCGTCGGTTCCGTATAACCAACCCCACAATACTCTGTGCTATTTTATTTGCAACAAAAAAGTTTTCTTACATTCGATTCGGTATAGATAGAATAGAGAGAATGCGCGTTATTGCACACCAAAAACAGGAAAATAATATTATAGTACAAAAACGTAATTAGACATGAGAGGTGGAACAATGGGCGGTCTTATCGCTAAAAGCGGTCTCTTCCAGACAACCTTTGGATGGACAGGATTGTTATAAATTAATGTGGAAGCGTGGTAGAGTCAATCTAACCTAAGCGTTCGGTGAGTGAGGTAACCGGAGGCCCACACCCCCTCCCTAATCCCCTCCTCTTCCCTCCCATCTCTCAAATATCCTTAAGGACCGGCAATGCACCTGCAGCATCTATGTCATTGCAGATGTATGTGAGCGACGGTAATCACTTACCATCAGGTGGACCGCTTGCTCGTTTGCCGTCTCTTCCATAAAAAAAAACATTTTAAAAAATAGTTTTTATTTATGTATACATATACATAAAAAGACTAAATGAACATATATAAAAGAACTGCCTAAATAACCGAAGTTACAAAGATGGATAGTGGGCCTTGCCGAGATTTTTAAAAACTGGCGCGTCTTAGCGGTAGGGCATTCCATAGACGGACAGCTTGTACAGTGAACGATCTGTCCAAAAATTTTGTGCTATGAACTGGAATTCTTAATTTCAAATTCTCCGATGACCTCTAAAACCGGTATCCTAAGTGCGTGCCCGACTCACACTTGACTCTTTATAGCTTGCACTATAATCGCACAAAATTGAACGTTTGTATGTATTTTGCTTTTAACGATAGAGCAAAAACTTAAAACCTTGAATATACACGTTTTTTGTATGGGGACTCCCCTAAATAAAATTTTAGTGTTTTTGTTAGGCTATACCCTCCACAATAGCACGTATTCTGTAAAAAAAATTCAACCGACCTACCCACCTATTACGATTGAATATATTAAGACGTACGGCGTATCATTGGTAATAGGGTTCCGGAACCTAAAAATGATGAAATATACCCGCTATAATAATTTTTTTATTTAGGTGAACACAATGCTGACCACAAATCCACGTTTAAGAACACCGGTTCCTGACATGGATGATTCGGGAGGCTATTGAAATCAAAAACCATCCTAATTTCAATAGAGAAGATGGCTGGGGTGTGCCACCACCGGCTTGGGATCCAGTAATAAACAAGATTAAATCTAACACCAAGCATACCACTGCACGAGCTCAAGATACTGTGAGCGCATTCTGCGTAGATCGGGGAGAAATTAATAGTTAAAAGCTGAAGGTAACCCGAGTTAACTACGACATCTGGACGTCTGACACCTCAGTTCCCCTATGACCACGGCTGCTGTAAAGCGAAACGTCGTGAATATAAAAACGAAATAAAACGCGATAAAATCCGTTAATAATAGTTTCATTTCAAATATAACCTGCTGGCCGACGAGGATCTGTCCCCCCTACGATGGTGGAGAATGCAACCGAATTTCCCCGAACCCAAATCCCACAGACTAATGACGACAGGGCTCCATCCATCTCTGGTGCAATACTGCAGAGCGCAGTACCAGTACTCTAGACTGGTACTGCGCTCTGCAACCTGCTTCCCCACCACGAGGATCGGCAAGGCAGTCTGTGACGTATATGTCATCCCGCTGTTCGCTTTCCCGCGCCCGTGTTCAGCCGAGGACTTAAGTATTCCGCCACACGACACGTAACATTCCACCGATTTTATTCAAGACTCGATTTCGTTTATCGCTGACCACGTCCTGGCCGCACCCGACAGCTGTGCCGAATCCTAATCGAAGTCAATGTTTGTGAACAAATTGTTCGTTTTCTTATCTGGTTCTGCTGTGTGCCACGTGTCTGACGCCGCATCTGACCCTTCGTTCGATCCAATATGGTTAGGTGAAGACGAGCGAGTGCCTCGTGTGTTCGGGCGTTCGCTTACGGCACTATGATATCTCCCGCGCAGTTGACACCTGCCGATTGTACTCGGACATCAGCATCGACCAGGAGGTATGACGTCACACGGTAAAGTTAAGTAGCTAGTGATAACGATTTACACATAATTTAACCTTCTATATACTTAAACTTCTTTTATATGAACAGTGTAAAGTTATGGCAGAGCGTCTCCCGGAACAGGCATAGCATGCTTATAAGGAGGCTTCAGCCACGGCTCATTATCAAACGAAGAATTTTGTCAAAACAGAGTCTCCAGGTCTTCAGCACATTTACCGGCTGCTACATTACCCTATGCGTACTGTAGACAATGCGTTTAGTTGAAAGTTTAAAACAAAGACTTGTTCCGTATCGTTGGAGCCGATTGCAGTCGGTCACTTCCGTGACGTTGTTCGTGTCAGCGCATTAAACGCATCGCCTTTAACCTTCGGTTCCCGCTTTCCCCGTTAGATGGCGGTATTTCAGTTAGGTATTGAGTCCATTAAATATAGACAATTTGACGAATCCTTCTAAGTTATATTATAAATGTGAAAGTGTATTGGTTACTATGTTTGTCGTTCAATGAGCTGTCAAAAGTTAACTATGCCGTGGAATAACGCATAAGTTAAAATAAGGTGCTCCTGGCGGTTTTTATAAGACAGACGGCAAACGAGCAAGCGATTCTCCTGATGATACCGTCGCCCACGTAGATCTGCAACACCAGAGTAGCTGCAGGTGCGTTGCCGGCCTCTAAGGGTATTTGGGAGATGGTATTTTGGAGACGGAGTGGGCCTCCGGATACCTCAATGAACGAAACGCAGAAGCACAAGATGCCTCTTTTCACGCCGGTATTCTGCGAGACCGCGGTATGAACCCGGTCGAGCCGACGCATTCGAGCAGCAGCAAAAGCCGCCGCTTGTCTCTCTACTAGGCTGGTGTCGTTTTCGCGGGAAATATATATAAATAGTTCGTTGCAATGTGTATGGGCAAACACACAGACAGTCTCACCTCTATACCTTACTATGAGAATCTTATGCGAAAGGATCAGTGGATAGATCAGAGGCTCTGACCGCTAGGGCGCAAATATTACAAATAAATATGTCGCGTATATATAGATATGTTTTTTTTGTGACACGGGATGCGACACAACATAACAGGACACGCAAATCAACAATTATTGTTTTATACTAATTATTGGCTTCGGCTGGGATATCGAACCCTGAACCGTGATAGCTCAGAAATAAAGTACCTCAATAATGTTATAAATATTAATAGTTTTTCAAAGTCTTAATATCCCTTAATAGTCCTTTTTGTATATCAAGCACTATGGCCTATTGTACTATCTAATTCACCCAAACGTGGACTTGGCTAACAATATCGATGTGTAAATTTAAAGAAAAAAAAAACAACCAAAGAGTAGTTTTTGTAATTTTCTTTATGCGGCTGTATAGATAACTATTTACAGATATAGAACCCGATCATTAACAAATAAATTGTATAGTAATTAATACAACAAATAAGTGATTGCAAAAAATTTTACAAATTGATATCTGACGGATCGGATTGTATGCCATTAGCCAAGAATAAAAGACGACATATACGACGCCATCTTGGAACGTCAAAGTCGCGAAATCAAATTGACAGAATAAATTCGCGCCAAAAATGTTAATCAAATGATGAGAGAACTCAAAGAGGTGAAGTGAAGACGCGAGACGTGGCATTATGTTGTGTTAAATAAGGGGCTGTGAGGGAGATTTTAGACTTTAGGGTAAGAATACACGCTCGTAATATTTACAATAAATTGTACCTGCGTATTCGTTCACTTTAGTTTAAATTTAAATATAAAAGCCGTTAAAGTTAATACCCAGGCTTTATGTCGTACGTAAAAACTTTTTAATTATACACCCGTTCTTAGAGATAGAAAAGAGACGACATATTTATTTAATTTCTATAATAATAAGCAATGCGTTTTACTTGTGTCGTGAATAAATGGTTTTTCTTTCTAATTAATATGCAACATAATATGCATCGATTATTCTTAACAAAAAATCGGCCGTGCAGCTTAGGAATTTGCCTCCCCCTTTCGTCTCATGGGTGTCGAAAGAGCCGACTAAGGGGAAACTTCTTGACCAAAACATCACTATGACTACCGACGGATGGCGGGATGACCATCTCGAAAACTACCAGACCGGTGACGGGCAGCAACGTGTATATTTATTATATTATATTTTCACTTCTTAGCAACTTACGTACACCCTTAACCCTTGCTCACTGGTCATTATTTCCTCTGCAAAATGGTTGCCTGGTAGAGATCGCTTCTAAGCGATAAGGCCGCCAATTGTACCTTTATGTATTTTATGTTTCTTTTTTTTTGCTAATTGATGTACAATAAAGAGTATTTCATTAATTCATTTCAGCGTCCAAGATGCGAGGTGTTCGGTGGTGCGATTTACAATCCGCTCGCCGAACGTGGTTCTTACAATCAACCCATACGTCTCGACGTATGTTAAACGACACTTGTGTGAGATTGATCTGTCGATGTAGATAACTGAAAACAAACTGCAAACACAATGCAAGTTGTTTTTTTTACTTAGACATGCAGGTTCCCTCACGAAGTTTTCCTTCACCGCCGAGCACGTGGTAAATACAGCACTTAAAATTTAAAACCCAAGTCATTCGCGCTCTATAAATATATATATAATCATATTAATCCCTCTACATTGTTATTCGGTGAATAGTATTCAATAAAAAAGCATTCAAAAGCGAACGAGAGTTCGTTACGAAATAAAAGTCCAGGAATTCCGTTTACCGGGTTCACCGGTGACTGGGCGCGGGCCGGGTCAGGGTCGGGAATTAAAAATTCAGCGCGCAAACCGCCGCCATCTTGCGGTATAGATTTACGCGGTTATGTTTACTATAAAGTCTTACTTTATCATTGATGGAATGTGTGATGAATTATAAAACAGATGAGTGTTGTAAATATTTGCGTCTTACACAGTGAGTTGACTTAATCAGGATTATAAAGAAAGAAAGAAATAGGGAATATATTTGACAGCTGTCAGACAAGACGTTTGTCAATTTATTTTGTAATAGTCTTTGACCATAATTGATGAAATAAAGTAAGAAAGAAATAGGGAACATATTTGACAGCTGTCAGACAAGACTTTTGTCAATTTATTTTGTAATAGTCTTTGACCACCATTGATGAAATGTGCGATGCATTGTTAAACAGATTCATTTATATACAACAACTATAATTATTGTATACATTGAATTTATTCCAAAATAAAGCTCTTGAGATACCACAGACTCCAGTCTTAATTTAACGTAACGAATTCGATTTTATTTTGTTCTTGAACCATTTGCCCCATTTTGGTCCGGTGTACAGTTTTCGTTAGCTCAGTACGATTTTTCACTCGGCTGAACTTGTAACACCGGGACGACCGGTGCGGAATTGTTGCCCGACAACATCACTACCGGTTGGAATCAAGTCAAATCATTTATTCAACGTAAGGGACATACATTTCACTTGTCGAAAGTCATTTTTATTTAATATCTACCACCGTTTCGTAATGAGGTTCACTTTATTCGTAACCTTATGACTCAAATTAGAAACATTGATATGTTCAGTCACGCGGAAAGACAGGGACAGACCAGGGCGAGATTTACACTCAAATAGTCGATTGTTCCTCGTAAAATACCGACGTGAAGTAGGGGCACATCTTGTGCTTCTGCGTTTCGTTCAGTGAGCGAGGTAACCAGAGGCCCACGCTCTTCTCTCATTCTGCCTTCCATCCCCTAAACATTCTCAACAGCCGGCAACGCACCAGCGGCTCCCCTGGTGGTGCGGACGTTCGTGGGCGACGGTAATAACTTACTATTAGGTAAGTCGTTGACTTGTTTGACGCCAATCCCAAAAAAAAAAATTGTACCGTGAAACTTCACAATTATGTATAAAGACAACTATACACACACATATAGAAACAACGATACACCTAATCAAGGAAAAATACAGGATTTGTGTAGAGTGGGATTCCCATACACAAAAACTACAGAACAATCAAAATGTTATATTCATCGTTCGGTGGTCTATGGATCAACGTGTCTGTTTATGAAGAAAAGAAAAAAAAACTACTCCGCACTCATAGACTATACGCGGATGAAGTTGCGGGCAAAGACTAGTTTAGTGAAGTAAATTTATGTTCAAATGAATATAAAAAAAATATGTTATCTTTTAAATTCTCTTTACAAGTGAGGTCTTATTTAGTTTTTTTGTGTACTTGTATCTCTATCTACATATAGAATAACGTATATATATATATTTGTAAGTTAGTTAATTTATTTAGTAAATTGGCACACCAGCAGTGAATGCCAACAGGCATTAAGTCTTACCTTATACTTTAAGGTGTAAACAATAAAAGTACACGAAACATAAATACAGAAGAGTCTGTTTTTGATTTTGTAAAATTTTAATGAAATATTGGCATGAGGTCTTCATGGGTAAATTATTTTGGTAAGTATATTGTATGAATGGGATTGGTAAGTATTTTGTATCGATAGGAAAAAAAACTAGAGATAGGATTTTTAAAGTAATTTGGCTATGGGGATCTGAGGTATCAGTTCATTTTGGAAAAGGGATTTCTTGCCCAAAATTGTTTGTGAATCTCTGATTTACCTTATACTCCTCTCACGACAGCCGCGGTAAGTAAACGGCGGCAAATCCTTGCGCCGTTACTAGGAGATAATGAAATGAAGTTTAACGACAATAGCCGATAGCCGAGTCCCCTGGTCCGTTTAAAGTGGACCAGGAGCAAACGAGCAAGCGGCTCACCTGACGGGAAGTGATTACCGTCGCCCACGTATAACACCAGAGGAGCTGCAGGAGGCCTACCGGCTACCGGCCGGGCCATTCGAGCAGCAGCAAAAGCCGCCGCTTGCCTCTACCACGTACCAGTACAAGCTACACTTCTTTGGAACCCTCTCCCCGATGATATTAAGAAAACTCCGAACAAAAACTATAGTGTATTGTGTATGTAACAACTATGCTAGTATATTATAAGGATTATCTACTTAATACTATATATATACATTTATTATTTATTTGAAACCTGCCAACATGGTTTTCTTTCTCTCCCAGGGTTTACTGGTAGAGAATGCGAAAAGGCATTAAGTTCGCCCATTGTATACCTTAGTTTTAGGTGACACAATGAAGAATAGATAAATAAATAAACATAAACACACACCTGTTAGTGCCGAATGGGTTAGGCAGAGAAGTTACATCTTACTATCGGCTCAATATTATTTTTCATTGGTAATTGGAGCTAGGCGCAGGTCTAATCAACGTCACACAGCCTGCATTTATACTGGCTCTCTTTCGTACTTGCACGCAACTGTTGCTACTGAGCTGTCAAGACCTATCTAGACGACTCCCAGGCACAAAAGTAGAGAAATATTTTGCAGTTCGTTGCAAATTATGTTTTTCTTCGATAATTTCGAAGCAAACTGTAATAAATAACATAAAAGCGTTTACGTGATTTAGCAAAGAACAAATAAGCTAACGGATGTTTTTTTTTATTTACTTCAATTTTCGGCGAGAGCAAACAAAACGATGTTAAATAATAAACAAAGCGTCCGTACGCAGCGCCGCGTAGGGTGGCCATGTTGAATTATATATTTTAGTTTTTTTTTTTTTAAATCACTACACATTTGTAAGCCAACAACCCAATACCAAAACTTCGTATTTTAAATGAAACCTACATTTTGTTGCGCCCGGTGCTTTTCCTGACGGATGATATGTAGGTTGCGGGTTCAAACCTCGTTTAAGCTAATATTTGATTAATATTTGGATTTCTCACGGACATCTAGTTTACCTTCACCGTTGATCACGTGGTAAATACAGCACTTAAAATTGATTATTAACAATTTTAGTGGTGCCGGCACCGGGGACCGAACCCAGATCGCTAGCGCTCTATGCCACTGAAGTGGGCGCCCTGACCATAACACAACAATATGTATGTATCTTTTTATATATTTGTATACGTATTTGTGTATTTTATGTTATAAATATTTATTTAATTACATAGTGTGTTTATATGTATTTATCAATTTATTATTATCAGAGGCCACATATAGTTTTTTTTTTTATTCTTAGTTTTATACCTGCCAACTACCTTTCACCATAACAAGGGTTGACTGGTAGAGAATGCCACTTGGCATTAAGTCCGCCCATTGTAACCTTAAGCATAAGGCTAACAAAAAAGAATAAATAAAACAATAATGATGAATTTTAAGCGTAGTACAGCCAAGCGGCGGATTTTGCTGCTGCTCGAATGGGCCGGCTCGACCGGATTGGTACCACCGCCTCGCAGAATACCGACGTTAAGTAGAGGCATCTTGTGCTTCTGCGTTTCGTTCGGTGAGTGAGGTAACCGGAGGCCCACTCCCCCTCCCTATTCCCCTCCTCTTCCCTCCCATCTCCCAAATATCCTTAAAGACCGGCAACGCACCTGCAGGATCTATGGTGTTGCAGATGTATGTGGGCGACGGTAATCACTTACCATCAGGTCAACCGCTTGCTCGTTTGCCGTCTTTTCCATAAAAAAAAAAAAAAGAATTTCACCAAATCAACTAAAGAAAAGAAAATACACCGGGAATCAAAAGCATGGTCAGCGCGAGTGTTTAATAAATAATCCACCGACGTGTCGGCGGGCGCGCTGCGCTCCGAGCGGGATTGTCTGAACGGTCACCACTTCTTGCACTGTTCACTAACACCACCGATTATTGCCTATTACACAGTCTGCATATCATCATGTAGCTAACACATATAAATAAGAACGGCCTATTCAGTTTACTCGCTAAACTTGCCTCCGTTCTCGCAAGTCTCCTTAGATGAAGCTGTAAAGGCCTCCGGGCCGACAGCAACGTGGATGGGTTTTTAGTCGGTATGTTTCGGTAGTCGGCCAACAACGGGTATGACTAAATCATTTTCCCTCCACCAAAAAAAAAAAAAAAAAGTTTACTCGCACTTGTGAACAGGCGCTGCTCGAGTGTGCAGTGCGCTTGCGCTTCAGTTTGGTGTAAAGTAAAAAGTAAAGTAACAGCCTGTAAGTGCCCACTGCTGGGCAGAGGCCTCCTTCTCAAATACGAGTATCAGAGAGGGCTTGCTCCAGTGGCGGGCTTCACATATTCACGAAATAATATTTTTATTATCTCTCAGACATCCAGGTTTTCTCACGATGTTTTCCTTCACCGTCGAGCACGTGGTAAATACAGCACTTGAAATTGCTATTAACAATTTTAGTGGTGCCGGCACCGGGGCAAGACCTTCCAATGCGGTGCAGTCTGAACGGTGAACGAGTTGCCAAAGAACCCGGTGAAGTGTGAAGGCAAATAATGAAACGATTGATTTCTTGTACGATTGAAATGAAACTATCATTTACGGATTTTATCGCGTTTAATTATATGTTTTATATTCCCGCCGGCGGGACAGACGTTCCGGACGCCCCGCTGTCGCAGCCAACCCGGCCGACCGCTTTCTAAACAACGGAACGTCGCGAATATGAAAAATATAATCAATCGCGATTGAATCTTTAAATGATAGGTTTTATTTCAATTCAGAAATAATTAAATGTATCCTTGCGATGGTTGATCATTTAAAATAAAGAAAACAACAAGCAGAATTCTGCAATTGCGCCTCTGACAAATACTAGTCCCATTAAGCTCAGATCTGCAATGAGGCGGATGGTTGTGGATCCGCAGACCGGAAACGAATCTGATACAATTATTTAGAAACAACGGCTTGTTATGGTCCTGGTTAAGGTCTAGATAACAACACATCTGCATAATCTGCATAAACTGTATTCGCTTATACTAAAGGTCGCCATCTTGCAGCGAGTTTAAATTCAGCCATGTTTGTTTCCTCGATAGCTCTGCGAGTGTGAACGGGAAGGTCTGATTTGTCACTCGCTATGTTGTGTAAGCAAGCACAGTATGCTATTAATGCGTGCAGATAAACCCGATAGGGCATGGATGGATGGTGAGACCGACTCTTATCTTTTATTTTGTTTTTCATTGAAAAGGCGGCAAGCGTGCAAGCGGTTCACCCGATGGTAAGTGATTACCGTCGCCCGCGTATATCTGCAACACCGGAGGTGCTGCTGGTGCGTTGCCGGTCTTTAAGGGTGTTTGGGAGATGGGAGGGAGGATGACCTCCGGTTATCTCACTCGACGCAGAAGCATCTTGATGCCTCTACTTCACGACGGTATTCTGCGAGGCCGCGGTATCGATCCGGTCGAGCCGGCCCATTCGAGCAGCAGCTAAAGCCGCCGCTTGGCTCTACCACGTTTAAATCTCCTAATATCACTCCCTTGCCTGTCTCGGCATCCGGTCCGCAGTCTAATCACTGTTGTCTTCCGGTTTGAAAAGTATATAAATCCGGTGTAAGTGTGAGTGAAAAATAAGTAAGAAACGTTGGTAGATTTATTAAAAAAAAAAAAAAAGAATTTCACCAAATCAACTAAAGAAAAGAAAATACACCGGGAATCAAAAGCATGGTCAGCGCGAGTGTTTAATAAATAATCCACCGACGTGTCGGCGGGCGCGCTGCGCTCCGAGCGGGATTGTCTGAACGGTCACCACTTCTTGCACTGTTCACTAACACCACCGATTATTGCCTATTACACAGTCTGCATATCATCATGTAGCTAACACATATAAATAAGAACGGCCTATTCAGTTTACTCGCTAAACTTGCCTCCGTTCTCGCAAGTCTCCTTAGATGAAGCTGTAAAGGCCTCCGGGCCGACAGCAACGTGGATGGGTTTTTAGTCGGTATGTTTCTCCTTCCGAGATCCGAGCCCGACATGGCCCGCTGGCAGGCTCCCGGCCAACAACGGGTATGACTAAATCATTTTCGCTCCACCAAAAAAAAAAAAGAATTTCACCAAATCAACTAAAGAAAAGAAAATACACCGGGAATCAAAAGCATGGTCAGCGCGAGTGTTTAATAAATAATCCAGCGACGTGTCGGCGGGCGCGCTGCGCTCCGAGCGGGATTGTCTGAACGCCCCGCTGTCGCAGTCAACCCGGCCGACCGCTTTCTAAACAACGGAACATCGCGAATATGAAAAATATAATCAATCGCGATTGAATCTTTAAATGATAGGTTTTATTTCAATTCAGAAATAATTAAATGTATCCTTGCGATGGTTGATCATTTAAAATAAAGAAAACAACAAGCAGAATTCTGCAATTGCGCCTCTGACAAATACTAGTCCCATTAAGCTCAGATCTGCAATGAGGCGGATGGTTGTGGATCCGCAGACCGGAAACGAATCTGATACAATTATTTAGAAACAACGGCTTGTTATGGTCCTGGTTAAGGTCTAGATAACAACACATCTGCATAATCTGCATAAACTGTATTCGCTTATACTAAAGGTCGCCATCTTGCAGCGAGTTTAAATTCAGCCATGTTTGTTTCCTCGATAGCTCTGCGAGTGTGAACGGGAAGGTCTGATTTGTCACTCGCTATGTTGTGTAAGCAAGCACAGTATGCTATTAATGCGTGCAGATAAACCCGATAGGGCATGGATGGATGGTGAGACCGACTCTTATCTTTTATTTTGTTTTTCATTGAAAAGGCGGCAAGCGTGCAAGCGGTTCACCCGATGGTAAGTGATTACCGTCGCCTGCGTATATCTGCAACACCGGAGGTGCTGCTGGTGCGTTGCCGGTCTTTAAGGGTGTTTGGGAGATGGGAGGGAGGATGACCTCCGGTTATCTCACTCGACGCAGAAGCATCTTGATGCCTCTACTTCACGACGGTATTCTGCGAGGCCGCGGTATCGATCCGGTCGAGCCGGCCCATTCGAGCAGCAGCTAAAGCCGCCGCTTGGCTCTACCACGTTTAAATCTCCTAATATCACTCCCTTGCCTGTCTCGGCATCCGGTCCGCAGTCTAATCACTGTTGTCTTCCGGTTTGAAAAGTATATAAATCCGGTGTAAGTGTGAGTGAAAAATAAGTAAGAAACGTTGGTAGATTTATTAAAAAAAAATTAAATTGACAAACGAAATCTGAATTTCTTTTCGTCAAAAATATTTTTCATTTCATTTCATTTCATCGCTATCAGAGGTCAACAGATTCTAGCGGCGGCAGAGCAAACCGCAAAGCACACGTTTGGTAGGAAACGTTGCTGTGTTCACCTTTACATTTCTGATGCTCATAGCAACTAAATCTACGTTATGATTTATTTATTTGCATTTCTAGTTGCTAATCAAAATGTAAAAAAAATGTTCTTCAACAAAGAAACATAAATTTCAGTTGTCAAAAGATATTTTTTTTTATTCATTTCAGTTTCATAATGAGGTTCTTTTGAAACGCCGTAACAGTATTTCATTCTATTTTTTTATTATATAATACTGTATTACTCTTATATTATTAAAATACTAATTTTAGAAATAGATCGGGCGCGATCAACTCATTCCCTGGGCTTACAATCTTACGAGTATTCCTTTATATTACAATAACACTTTTTTTTAAAGTTATTGACAGTAAGACTGTGCGCTCTTACTGACATTTTGTTGTACAAACGTATACATCGCCCCGTGAACGAGTTACTGACTCCGAGGAGTACTGTTAGTTAAATAAAAAGGAATGGCCTCCAATGAGCTGTAACGACGTATTTATTGCAATAAGTTTGTACGGAACAGAACTTTCTTTTTGTATTCTTAATTTAAAAACTTATTTTAGCAATGTTAGTTGAAACTAGATGACAAAGGAAAAGAGAAATAGTTAAATTCCATTATTTTTAGCGCTGCTTGATAGAATTGATACCTTTACTAGTGATGTTCTGCACCGGTTTTCATGAATGTGACGTAACTTGACAGAGACGATAAAGACCATGGCAACTAAGGTGTAACATATGACCAGCTTTAAAATCCTAGTGCCGTAGCTATGTAAAGAACAAGTTAAATGATCGCATTAGAGAAATGTTAAAAATCAATTCAGTTCTTACGCTTTTTAAGTTAACTCTTTATTCAAATAATAATACTTCCCCTCTGTAGATATTTCTCCTGTATGCATGGGGCGTTTTCCTTACATAAATTGCACATGGACAAACACACAGGCCTAAAACAATTATTTGCATTTTACCCATACAAATACCATTTACCCATACTGCAGTAAAGAGCTGACAAACGATTATACGTGGTAATTAAACCTTTCGGGCAGGTAGGAAGGATATATACCATATTTTTCTCCAAATGCCAGACTCTTCTAGGTAACAAACGAGGCTATTACTAGTGCCACTTTTTTTTATTGTTTTTGGCATTAGCGGCACGGCCTTCTGCCTGCCAAAAAGAAAACTAAGTTTGTCAAATAATTTCCAGATTAATGTAGTTATTGTCATAATGATTGCTTAAAGTTTGTTAAGATATCGGCGGTAAATTGATAGTGCTTTTTTACTGAAGACTTGTTGAACAGATGGAACCAACACGCGAGACACATTCACAATCACCTGCGGCGCTGTACAGAATTCAATGAAAATGTAATAAAAAAAAGTCACTGCAAACACTTTACGAGATCGCGCCAAAAATCCCTAGAGCGTCCACTTGCATGTTACAACTTAAATGATATAAAAATGTCATGAAAATAGACAGTAACAGATTAAAAATGTATTGCCAACATAATAAAAATAAGTTTCCAATTCGTTCACGCAGCCACATCTACTGCACGCTTTCTTTCAAGAATAAAAGTTTCTTTTCTTTCCTTGCGCATTATTGGTAAGCTAAAGTAAATCTTGACAAAATATTGGCGCGTGTCTCATTGAATTTTGTTATATCTGTGTTTCGAGTTTTGATGTATATAGGCTGTTGTGTAGTATGCCGCAAGTGGTTGTTAATGTGTTCAGTAGTTGGAAAATTCCATCGAAGACCGTAAATCGTCTGTCGTTATATATAATCGTATAACAAGTTGTACTGGAGATATACTTGATCATGTATTCAAGCATATCGAGGCAAATCATAAGTTGTTGAATTTTGACACTGACAGATAGTTGTGGCTGTGACACTGTTGCCATCTGCCTCCGTCACCGAGAAAAAAAAGTAATGTGTCAAATGAATAACTTTATAATTATATAGTTACTTAAACTTCTTTCAATATTAGGCTGTTAAAAAGTTGTTCATAAGCAATTATAAAGCCAGAGTAAACAAAGGCGACAATCTTACGTAATTAAAGCCTTTGAAAATGTTTGAAAGAAATATTTGTAATTGGCTCGAAACTTCGGCTGAACGAGTAGGAGCTCTGATTTCTTCCTTTGTTTAATATTCTAAAGGGGTCGTTACGTAATATTCAAACAATAAAATTGGTGGAAGCAACGTTGCAATTAGCCGTGTGAGCGTATCACGCGGGGCACGAGAGACTACTTCTTCGATCTCACTGATGGATTATCTCAGCCTCGCGCTAAGGATCCCGAACGGAATGAAAGAAACACACAATCTTTTGGTAAATACATAGCAGATCTATCGTGTGCTTGTCTATGCGGGTGCGCGACGCGGTCTCGATCGACACAAGCGGGCACATCACTAGCTGCGAGTGGAAAGTGGACGGTTACGCGTGACCGTAAGTTCACTTTCTACAGACGATAAACGCTAACCGATCGGCGGTGTTTTTTTTTTTACAGTCAGCCGACTGAAATCGAGTTAATTCAAGTTTTAATGAACTGTGATTTATAAGCGATGTTCTAATTTGTCTGGAATAATATCAGCGAGACATTTACGTATTTCAAGTTAAGAATGCATTCGTTTAACACACAGATTGTACAGAATTCATTCGCACTCATGTGGTTGTTTATTTTTAGTACGGTAGAATAGATTTAACCAATGTACTCGGTAACTGTCTCATGGAGAACGGGTGGAGACAGTACGCTAGACTGATAGTTTCTAAATTTGGATTAGTCAAAACTAGGTTTTTTTTTTTTCAGTTAATGCTAATATAAAAATGTTTTATGCGTCTGTTAGTATGTGTGTTGAACGACTTGATCGATTAAGATATATTTGCACTGGCAGCACGTAAATTATAGCAATTCTAGGTTCATAATCACAATATAACGTTGTTTTAGAGCGCAATATGAAATTTACAAAGGAGCCGTGAGGAAGGCCGCTTTTGTCAAGTCCTAACAGATCCCGATAGGAGTAGAAATCTACCAAAAAAAATTATTTGAATGATCTGAAATAGATATAAAAATCTTAGCTTTCCTACGTCTACTATGAAAAAAAGTAATATTTTAAGTACATGAGACGTGCTCTCCCTGGTAACTTAATCGCATTGTACTACCGTCAGGTTAGCCGCCGGCACATTTAACCCTGTACCTCATAAAAAATCTGCAATTTTAATTTCATCTTTGAGCTTCTCATCTATACCCAATACTACACTAAAACTATAGTCAAACAGCACTATACAAAAACTGAAGAGTTTGTATGTTTGAACGCCTAAAATTACGCCTTTAACCTAAAATAATATTTAGAAGACCCATTTATTGTGGTAGGTCCCATTGAAGCGGAGCAGTAACCATAAATCTTGGTAAATTTGATGTGGGTATAACCACGGGGCACAGCTAGTGGTTATATATATTTATATATATTTATGGCTACAGTCTGTATTTAGAGAAGCAGCGACAGTCTATTTGTTTCATCGTAACGCAAGGGCTATCGGCGCATTATTGGCAAAGGTCACGTAGGCTACTGGAAGTCTCGAGTGAAAGTTCAACTTCTGGGCAAAGGTTTAGATTTTAGCCGGGAGATCCGCCAGAGAAACACAGACTCCGCTTAGTTACCTCTCAGTCATGCAGGTTTCCTTACAACGTTCTTCTTCGTTCTTTTTATAACCTCACTTACCATACAGGCGTGGAAAAAAAATTTCCGTTACCGCCGTAACTCACCGTCGGACTAAACGATTTGTAATTAAAGCAGGTGTGTTTATAAGAAAGAAACCGGTCAAGTGCCAGTCGGACTCGCTAACCTAGGGTTCCGTGCAATTAATATATCTGTAACATACTCGTAAATACCAAATAAAGTGTGTTTTCTGAGATTGACGCTGGTATGTATTACCGCTTTTACAATAGAGCAAAAAGAAAAAAAATATTAAAAAAAAAACACTCCCAGTCTTGCACGGAAACTCCGCGTAATTTTTCTATTTTTTTTCTATATTTTTTAAGATATTCGTCATTATAGCATTGCATGTTCTGTGAAAATTTTAACCGGCAACCTATTGCTCTTCAAAAGATACAGTCCCTTCAAGGTTAGACGAACGAACGGACGGACGGACGGAGTTCTGCGTTAAAACTAAAGCTGTCCGAACACGCGATAACGTTTTTATAATGTAAATTATGTTATGCAAATTAGTATGTCGATTATTATAATGGTAAATAAAAAAATAATAATAAAAAAGATAAATTAAGCAGACATTTCGATTTTCGATTGCAAACGTCCGTTACCACCCTGTGTGATTATTAAAATAATTACACAGGATGGTGGACTCCTCCGCTGCCCAAGTGCCACCCGAGCCGGTGCCACCTCCTCCATCAAACAGCAGTGGCAGGTGCAACCACTGTTGTATTCTGGTTCAAACGGTATACTGTGACAGTGTAAAAACAAGCTGTGATGCATCCTTTTGCACCGGACAAAGCCGAGCGGCAGCTCTTGCAGAACACCGGCATGAAGCAGAGGCATCTTGTGCTTTTGCGTTTCTTTCGGTGAGTGAGGCGACCGGAGGCCCTGTTCTCTCTACCCTCCTATCTCCCAAATATCCTTCAAAGGCAACGCATCTGCAGCTCCTCTGGCGTTAGAGACGTCAGCGAGCGTTCGTAATCGCTTACCATCAGATGAGATTTTCTTTCTATGGAAGAGCAAGAGGGTGACAGATTCCTACTTCCCCACCACACGGCCAAATGTAAAAATAATAAAGTTAAGTGAAGCAGCAACCTGTAAATGTCCCACAGCTAGGCAAACGCTTCCTCCCAATATTTGAGAGGGTTTCGGACCCGAGAACTTCCCGAAATAATTTTTTTCTCTCCAAGCTACGTAAGAAGAAGTAGCACGTGGTAAATGCAGTGACAGCGGGGATCGAACTCGGATCACTAGCGTACTGTGAACTAGTAACGAGCGCCCTGACCACTGACCTAACCGCAGCACAACATCGAACCCCATGCCATCGTGAACTGAGACGACCTACACCCAGCGGTGGGGCGTTAGATATTATCATCAAGCTTAGAGCTCAAGGCCTCGCCGGAACCGGTTGCCGAAGACAATGGATAAAGATGAACCGCGGATGCTGCGTCGTGCCGCGTCTCAGTCGTCGAGTGTCTGAGCTCACGGTTATATTGTTACCGGTACATTTAACTCATTGTTCGTTAGTTAGCCTTCCGTTAATTACTCTAATTACATTATTATTAAAGGATTTCCTCGAACGCCGAGACAAAATTTCATTTAATATACGCATTTGTGTATATTCAATGCTTAAAAGACGATGTAGTGACACGAATTGAGAAAGGGATGCTGAGCTGGTTTGGACATGTGGAGAGGATGAATGAAAGTAGGTTGACGAAACAAATATATGAGGCGAGTGTAAATGGTAGAGTCGGGAGATGAAGACCTAGGCGAACATTTCACGATCAAATCGGCGACGTTCTGGAAAAAGGCCAGGTCGAGAGTGCTCTAAAGGCAAAGGCCTCCTACTCAAATATTTTTGAGACGGTTTCGGAGCCGGGAAGGGCCCGTCACGCAACTCCAGTGCGGGTTGGCGGGCTTCACATATCATCGAAATATTTCACAAACATACAGGTTTCCTCGCGATGTTTTCCTTCAGCGCTGAGCACATGGCACTTAAAATTGCTGTTAACAATTTTAGTGGTCCCGGCATCGGGGATCGAACCCAGGTCGCACGCGCTTTTTGAAAACAAAAGCGAGCGCCCCGAGCACATAGGCTACCACGGCTCTTGTATTATTATATTTTTTATTTTTATGGTAGAGACGGCAAACGAGCAAGCGGTTCACCTGATGGTAAGTGATTACCGTCGCCCACGTACATCTGCAACATCATAGATGCTGCAGGTGCGTTGCCGGTCTTTAAGGATATTTGGAAGATGGGAGGGAAGAGGAGGGGAATAGAGAGGGGGTGTGGGCCTCCGGTTACCTCACTAACCGATCGAAACGCAGAAGCACAAGTTGCCTCTACTTCACGCCGGTATTCTGCAAGGCTGTTGTACCAATCCGGTCGAGCCGGGCCAATTGAGCAGCAGGTAAAGCCGCCGCTTGGCTCTACCACGCTTAAAAATATACAAAACACACGAATACCTAGATACTTAAACAAACGTACAATTAGTGTAAGCTAAGCAATATGCTATGTTGATACAACGAGCGTCTGAAATCCAAAACATTGAGTTGTTGATATTCTTTGTTTGGTTTTCACTTATTATTATATATAGATGCGTGATAATCTCCAACGGGCGTATATTGCTGAGGTGGAAAGGTTTCTAGACATTTTGCATCTTCCAAACCTGCATGTAACCAGAGCTAATTTGGTACAGCGTGACAGGTGACGAGCCTGTCGCCGTCTTAGTGTACAAAGCCAACGTAACCAATCCCACATAAGTTACGAAAAATGTTTTTTTTATATCGCAGCTTTTACGCAGCGTATCCATTGTTTGTTATGTATTGTTAGAGTATATTACACACGTGACACCGACACCCTCCTTCTGTCTATGTTCATAGGCCTATGTGAGTCCATTTCCGTGAAAGTGCCAACGATAGCTGGAAGGACTTGAATGGTATTTGTCAATACTGAGCACGTTGTCGAGCGGGTCGGTGAGCGCAGCGCCGGTGGTTGAGCACCGGTGACGCTGCTCCGCGTCGCTGATCTGGATCTGGGTTCGACGATCGAACCAGAGGCTCGTTCGTTGGCCAGCCGGGTGCACCGCGCCCAGGCGAGATTCGCATTCGGAGGAAGAGACGGCATGATCCCCCGCGCATATGCACTTACACCTTTATCTAATTACTTTAACTTATATTTAGTAAACCAACTTAGGCTCGTGACTTCGTGGGCGTGGACAAATATGAATGTTATAATTCTAAATCTACGGTGCGAGGTGTCCGGTGCTGCGGACTATTAACAGGCTGGTGAAGCAGATGTGGCTGGAATCTTCTAGAATGTGCCAGCAATGTGTTGGCTCTACAACTCAAAGTACCAGGCTCACATAGACCACCGGAGTAATGTAATGCGCGATAACGACTAACCCTAGTTTATGGGAGGGGCCTATCTCCTGCAGCGGACTGTTTCTAGGCTATTAAGGTAAGGTAAGGTGAACCGAGATTAGTTATTGATACTTCGGGGAGACGTTAAACTTTTTTTTTAAATGTTCACTTAAATGTCTCCACATGTTAAACGACTTCAACTTAATGAATTACTACAGATCGTTACGTTTTCTCCGTGGTAGAGCCAAGCGGCGGCTTTAGCTGCAGCTCGAATGGGCCGGTTCGACCCCATTGATACCACGGCCTCGCAGAATACCGGCGTGAAGTAGAGGCATCTTGTGCCTCTGCGTTTCGTTCGGGTGAGGCAACCGGAGGCTCACATCCCCTCCCTATTCCTCTCCTCTTTCCTCCCATCTCCCAAATATCCTTAAAGACCGGCAACGCAACTGCAGCATCTATATGGTGTTGCAGATGTATGTGGGCGACGGTAATCACTTACCATCAGGTGAACCGCTTGCACGTTTGCCGTAAAAAAAAAAACGTTGAATGCGAACTAGTTTATAACTAACTATAACAAGTTATAACTATTTACAACAAAGCGTCCGTCCTTGAGTATGAAAGCCAAAGAAACCCGAGCACGCAAGTCGTCCATCGTCGCGTCGCTTCGTAACCCGAGCCCGAGCCGGGGCCGGGCGCGCGGTTGCCGCTCCGAGCGAGACAGATGTCCTGCGCGAGCGCACGGCGACCTAGCTTACCCCGGGTCGCGTACAACTCGATTATAATTCGAACGACACGGTAACGTTACGATTGAAAAAAAAAAAACGACAAATCTGTTACAAATTTAATTCTAAAAGTTGTTTAGAACATTTATGTATCATATATTTAGACTTTATGGTGCTTTTATTCATAGATAGTTTCGAAAGATACTATACTTTGGTACAATTAGTCCTGTCTCGTGTGAAATACTTGTGCGATGCAAATTATCCCGATAATCGGAGTCTGCGCGAACAATACTGCAACTAGATTTCATCAGAATGATTAACTTATCGAACAAGACTAGTTCGAATATAGAATAGATTCATATAAATCGTTTTTAGGTTTTTAGTATGAAAAACTGAGGTAAACTTAAAAAAAAATTGTGGAAGTATGACACTGTCCTTCACGGTCACGTCTAATATATTACATGGTCATATATATGACACCATTTATTTGTACAATAAACTTTTTGTTTTAAAAATAGACTCGTCGCCTAAGGGAATACTCGACCAGTCAACTTCGATTTTAACAAACCAATCCAAGAGAGTGCTTACAAACATTTTGAATATTTAACTGGTTGCCGGCGCAAGTTACTCAATCGCCTATCGATGATTTTAATACAGTGACAGGTCGACGTACAATTCTTCGAGAAACTAAACACTAGTTTCTATCGAGTACACGTGGTAATGGGATTCCCGAACAAACGAACACCGCTGCAGCTCGCTCCCTTCAACGAACAATGAATCCCGCCGCACGCCGGGACAAGGAGACAACAACCGACGATACGGGCCATAACGCAGTGGTCTCGAACCTACCTCAAACCTCACGCAATCCACTAGATACTTATTTATTTATTTAAATACCTTTAAACAAAAGTATTACAAAGGGCGGACTTAATACCTCTTGGCATTCTCTGCCAGTCAACCCGGGGCGTCGAGATATATAGTAAGGGTGTGAAACATAAAATTTGTTAAAAAAAAACTAAAATACATGACATAATATATAAAATACACTTACAATTAGATACATACAGACGGAATAAATACATATACACAAATATGAATACATATTAATATATATATACATATACACATACATACAGCATACAAAATATTATTACGCCACTGAATCGACGTAAATCCGAGTAATGTTTAGTCGAATAAAATAATAAATTGTATTTCCGCGGCAGTAGAGCCAAGCAGTGGCTTTTGCTGGTGCTCGAACAGGCCGGCTCGACCTGGGTAGAACCGCGATCTCGCGGTACACCGGACTGAAGTAGAGGCCCACTCCCCAATCCTCCATCCCCATCCTACCTCTCAAATGTCAAAAATCCATCTGGTGTTGCAGATGTACGCGGGCGACGGTAATCACTCACTTACCATGAGGTGAACATTGGTACAAAGCATTTTGACACGCGATGATTATAAAAAAAAAAGGAAATTAAATTAAGAAGAAGTAGATTTTTAATGAATTATTTCATTCGTTAACGCGCGGGTAATCCCAAACGCCAACAGTTACATAACGTACGCAAAGTGGACGATGAAAAAAAATAATTACATTTGGAGAAAGATTATTGTTTTGATTATTTCATATGGAGTGAAACTTCTACGGGCGAGTAAAATTGTTCCCTAACTTGCAGGTGGCCCACCTGCTCGCAAGCATCTACCACCCAAGCTGTAAAGGCCACCACCAACAGCGTGTCTACCGTGGGGGAGGGGGTCTTAGCCGGTCCGCCATCTTTAATGCTGATCCCAACGTAAGAGTCAACAGTGAGTAATATCTATTGTTAATAAATAATTTCTTGTATTTACGCGAACACTACACATATGAAATTAAACTATTATTTATGGATTTTATCACGTTTGATTAGAGCAAAGCGACGTGTAAAAAAACATTATTAAACGCTTCCAAATAATAGTTTCGTTTCAAATAATTAATAAACGTTTATTTAAAATTAGCAGTTATTTTAAAGTGATTGGAAGTTACAATTCTGTCACGTGTTACTAGACAGATTTAATATTTCTTTGTTTAACGGAAACATCTTATTTTAACACGTACCGGAGCCGCCGGACATTGAAATAATCGGCTATTTTGCGGGACGTCCCGCCTAAATCGGGTCGCTTGGCAACGCTTGCACGCTTAGTAACGCGTGCTAAAGATCCCTCTAGGTGCATGCCAACCCTTGTTAGTTAGGGGTGAAAGGTATGCGATAGATAGCTGGTTCGGACATGTGAAGAGGAGGAATGAAAGTAGGTTGACGAAACAAATATATGAGGCAAGTGTGAATGGTAGAGTCGGGAGAGGAAGACTTAGGAAGACGTTCTGAAAAAAGGCCAGGTCGAGAGTACTCTAAACCGACGAGCATGCACGCGAAGATTGATGAAAGTGGAAGAAGCGAAAGACGTATGTCAGCTTCGTAGCAAGTGGAAGGAGATTGAGAAGAAGGCGTGAATATATACAGTACAATAGATATGTGTGAGGAAGACACCGCCGCTGAATTATAGTCTGCTCGACTGGAGAAGGACTCACAGAGTGCCAACTTAAAATAGCAGCGTACCGCGCACTGCAGTAGCAGGATTTCTTATGGTGGATGAATGAACCGAAGTCTAATTTACTCGTAACGTGGTTTTGAGATGACGGGTCTACATTTTGATCCTTAGTCTATGACGAAAAGATTAAGGTGTCTATGGGCCAGGTAATGTAACCTGGGATTTTCGGCAGGTATCCATACATTGCAAACACTAAATGCACAACGTAACAGACAGACATTCTAACGGCCGAGTCACGCGGCGGTAGAATAATCAACAAACACAGACATACCTACAAACATCCTTGAATTGTCAATGAGCTGTACGAGGAAGCCGGGATTAAAAAAAAAAAGTGATCGATTCGCAAGGGCATTGGAGTACGCGACCGCCATGTCGCTAACAGCATGACAGACAAAGTATATCTATATATAAATTTACTCGCCTCTGTGGTAACCTAGCGGTCAGAGCAGTCGCTTTAATTTCAGAGGACGCGAGTGACCTGGGTTGGATTCCCGGTGCCGGCGCCGCTGATACTAACAATAGCAATGCTAATTGCTGCATTTACCACGTGCTCGTCGGTGAAGGAATACATCGTGAGGAAAAGCGTGTCTGAGATGAACGAATACCGCCAACCCGCACTGGGGCTTCCAGGGCTCACACAGAGGGACCCTTAAGCAGAGAAGATGGTAGACATCTTCACCTTTAAATATAACCATGGTTTAAATATTAGTCTATAGATATTTGTAATACAGAATGTATGTATCCTTCCTACATACATACATCCTGTATGTAATAAGTTGCATATTAACGCACTCACGCACAGGGGTAGGCAGAGATTAGAGATCACAACTTGGCACGACTTAGAAGCGCTTTACGACAACTTCGAGCACAAACGAGTTGGCACTTTCTTATGACGCCGGTGTTATCTAAGTTAAATACAGTTAAGCACCGGTCAAGGACGTGTCGGCCTCGCACGCCGCGGGTTCCGTATACCCAGGCAACATATCTGTGCTATACGTGTCCCGGAAACATGTGTTGTCCGACTTAAACTTGACCTGTTTCAGATTAAAGTTTGCACTGTGGTAGCAAAACATTTTTCCCAAGCGGCGGCTTTAGTTGCTGCTCGAATGGGCCGGCTCGACCGGATTGATACCACGGCCACGCAGAATACCGGCGCGAAGTAGAGGCATTTTGTGCTTCTGCGTTTCGTTCGGCGAGTGTGGTAACCGGAGGCCCACGTCCCCTCCCTATTCCCTCCCATCTCCCTGCATCCTTAAAGACTGGCAACGCACCTGCGGCATCTATGGTGTTGCAGATATATGTGGGCGACGGTAATCACTCACTTACCATCGGGTGAACCGCGTGCTCGTTTGCAGTCTTTTCTATAAAAAAAAAAAAAACATCGAGTTTGATGCATGTGTGTATTTTTTTTTCCTTGTCCGTTATAGTTTCCTTGATTATTACGGTTCAATAGATACAGCTGGAGGACAGAGGACAGACGGACAGACAGTAAAGATTGTTAATATTATGCTATGATGTTACGTTTTCAGCTGTCGCTGTTGTTCCGTTGATTGTTAAGGTTTCTAGTTAAGCAAGTTGTCAGTGTAATTAGTTGTTATATAGGAAGTGGACAAAAAAAAAGAATTAAAATAAAAAGAGATCGCTCTACAGTTAATCGCTGCCCTAATTCCACAACATCGCCGCAGCCGACTCCAGCTCTTTGTGGTTAATGTTAATAACTGAACAGCAAGATAATGTACGTTATATTATATATGTTATATATATATATGTTAAGCGGATAAAAATCAAGGCAGATAATCAAATGCGTACCAGATTCCAGATAATCCGCGATTAAACTTTATACTCTTTTTTTTTTTTTATGAAAAAATAGGCCTGCGTTTGACCTCAATCTTGCCCGATGGAAAGCGAAGATGAGGCCTAGGATGGTACACGCTTGCCTAGACTCACGATTATTTATGTCTATATATATATGTAAGTACAAAGCCTGAGCCGAGTATATATATTCCTATATACTTAAAAGAAAAAATATTTATATTGGTCCAATAAGGTTACTTTTAAAGTAACTTTAACTCAATAAGTAAACATGTTGAATTTAACATGATAGAACATTGCTTAAATGTACGTGCATAACGTTGAAACGTTGATTACTATGTCATTAGTTCATATTGTAATCACAGATGGCGCTGTAACCATTTTAAATCGCGATATCGTTGAAGCAGAGTGTTTTATACAAATTGTGGATTTGCGGATATTCGATATTTTGAATATATAGTGTGTAAACAGGGAGCCGTGGTAGCCCAGTGGTCAGGGCGCTCACTTTAATGCCATAGAGCGCGAGTGATCCGGCGGTCGACCTATTATTAGCAATTTTTAGTGCTAAATTTACCAGGTGCTCGGTGGTGAAGGAAAACATCGTGAGGAAACCTGCTGAGAGATAAAAAGAATATTATTTCGAGGATTTGTGGGTTTCACGCCAACCCGCACTGGAGCAGCGCACCGAGCCCTTCCCGGCTCCAAAACCCTCTCAGATACTCATATTTGAGAAAGAGTCCTTTGCCCAGCTGTGGACACTAACAGATCGAAGTGTGAGCCCTGTGGTCAGGGCGCTCACTTTAGTTTAATAGAGCGCGTGTGACCTGGCTTTCGACCTGTTAATAATAATTTTAAGTGCTGCATTTACCAGGTGCTCGGTGGTGAAGGAAAACATCGTGAGGAAACTTGCTGAGAGATAAAAAGAATATTATTTAGAGGATTTGTGGGTTTCAAGCCAACCCGCACTGGAGCAGCGGACCGGGCCCTTCCCGGCTCCAAAACCCTCTCAGATACTCATATTTGAGAAGGAGGCCTTTGCCCAGCCGTGGACACTTACAGGCTGCTATTTTACTGTACTTATGTATAAATCTCATAAAATACAATTCGTTATAAAAAACAAATTGCACCACACCCCTCCCCGAGCTCATCAATTTTGTGCCAAGAGAAATCTTAATTGAAATAAAAGAATATGCCGCATCCATTAAACTACCCACTCACATCCGTTCGGTCTTCATCGAACGACAAATATATAAACTATCATTCAAACGTAGTCCGGAATCATAGAGAACATTTTAAAAAGATGTTCCATCAAGATCCGTCAAAATCAAAAAGCTTTTAAATACATTCATGAAATGTATGTATTCGTATAGATGCACGCGCGGAGGGCCTGTAGCTTAGTGGACGGGGCGATCGGTTTAGTTTCATAGTACTCTGATGACCGACAGAGTTCGAATCCGAATCCGAATTATTACAAATGTGTGGGCTAGATCTACCACGTGCTGGACGGCGAGGGAAAACATTCGTGAAGGACATCTGTGAGATATATAATGTCGAGCACATGTGAAGAGGAGCATCTCTCACTGGAGCAGCATGACGGACCCTTCCTATATACTGCTGCTCGAATGTTCCAACTCGACTGTGGTACCATCACCACCTTGCAGAATAACGGCGTGAGTGAGTGAGGTAACCGGAGGCCCACTCCCTCTCCCCATCCTACCTCCCAAATATCCTCCTCAGGTGTAAGGATGTACGCGGGCGACGGTAGTCCCTTACCATCAGGTGAGCCGCTTGCTAGTTAGCTCCATATAACAAAACGTTTTTATAAACGCGCTTTCTTGTCTGTCTGTCTGTGCGTTCGGTGCTGATCTCCCAGTGAGCCAGAGAAAGGTCTCTTTTTAGAAGACAATGTAATTACTTTCTTGTGTGCCTGTTTCTTAGTTTGTTTGTCTGTTTTAGTCCGTTTTAAAAACGTGTTATTTTTTTTAAATATTTAAGCGATTATTATAGATAAAGGTCGCTCGTTTGAAAAATGCTTAGTTCCCGCATCGGGAACAGAACCCAGGTTCACGCGCGTAGTATAAAATTAAAACAAACTCCTCGTCCACTAGACCAGCACCATTTACATATTTAAAAAGCCTCAAGTCGCACGAGTTGTTTTCAATAACACATATATATATATACACACATACTGCACCACGGTCTGTATGTAACAACAGATAAGACGGCCATTAGGGTAATTGTTAACGCGTCGTGCGTTTTTTTGTGAGCTGCGAACGTTTTAAAAGTACTATTAACCTCTCCAAGGCTCCGTAACTTTAGGTTGCGTCGGAGTAATGTCGGTTATGTTCGCTTGCCTCGGCGGCGGCGCATGTTGCTCCCGAACACGCGCAATGCAAATCGTTAACGAACAAACTGCTTGATCGCGTTAATTGTTGATCGATATGTGTGCATATTGACTGAGCTGCGCGGTGTCGCGGGGAGTCGATGCATGCAGGTGGCTCGGGACCGGGCTTCGTGGCAATCTTTTGGGGGAGGCCTGTGTTCAGCAGTGGACTTGTGACAGGCTGAAATGATGATGATGATGATGTGTGATAAAAAAAATATTATCATCATCGGTTCCTGGTATTTTTTTTTTTTATTGGAAAGGCGGCAAACGTGCAAACGGTCCACCGGATGGCAAGTGATTATCGTCGCCCGCGTACGTCTGTGACACCGGAAGCGCTTCAGATGCGCTGCCGACCTTTAAAGGTATTTAGGAGATGGGAGTCGCCGTGCGAACGAAAGCATAAGATGCCTCTACTTCACGCCGGTTTCTGCGAGGCCGTGGTACCGACCCGATCGAGCAGGTCCATTCGAGCAGCAGCAAAAGCTGCCGCTTGGCTCTACCGCGTACCAAAAAATTTATATAGGCATTAAATATTGTAGTAAAACAATAAAATTATATGGACTGCCAGCCCGTTTTTCACAAAAATCCTTCAAAAAGAAAATTCAACAAAAAAAATTGAATGTTTTCCTTCACCGTCGTGCAGGGGGACAGAGAATTGCGATCGGCACTAATGTTTTTGACGGAGATTCAAACACCGGACCCACGGCAGTTAAGTACACTGAGCCGCTGCCTGTACCACATACACAGTGCGTAGTAAACTCAGACACGGTCTCGATGAACAGTTCTCGAGTAAACACACGCCGGGTTGTTTTATTCCAGAAAATTCGTTTTTATCGACGTTCAGTTTAGTTTATGCGCACTTCAACAATTGCGCATGTTTCAGTCACGTGTACTGACCACGTCAACAATTTGAAATACTCTGAACCTTCTTCCAACGGCATGATATCAAAAATTGCATATACTTATCACACACACACACACATATATGTACTGCGCATGTGTGTGTGAAATAAACAAGTGTTTCTCAAACTTTAATTTAATATTTGTAGCAATATTTGGTAATGAACTCCTTCGCGAATTTCGCGTTCAGCAAAATTGTTAAAACTAAAAAAATATTTGTGTAAACCTCTTTAATAATATACTCTTTTTTCGTTGGATTGAAGTGACTAAGGAGCTAACAGTGCTCCGACAGTAATTGGCTACCCAAGCTCATGGCCACCTGCAGACGATGCCAACCCGTCACCTCTGGATAATAAACATGGATCCCAGCCCTGCCCAGCTATGTCACATTTTGCTGTTAGTTTCGCTTACTCAATAAAATCTGATATAAAACTGAAAGGAGTCTGCAATTTACAAGAATAAATCCTTCTTACTTTCTTCAAAAATGTATTGCAAACAAATATACCTAAACACTACGCTAAATAACGCATCTACGCTCAAACATCGGATACATAAATGTTAGAACGCTTTATAAAATGGCTCGTCAGTGTAAAATATTTTTTGTTTACATAGCAATCACTGAGCGAGCGATTAATGTTTTTAGAACACTTCGCACATCGAATATTTAATATCGATTTCAGTCAGAACGTGTGTCGGAGTTGCGATGTTTATTATTACTTAAGAATGTATTCAAACCAAATGAAACATGGTTAATGAATGGTTATGTGAAAACAGTGATTCGTCTACGAGTAAATTTGTGAACATAAGAAACAGAAGTGGACCCAAAATGCTTATATGTGACCCCGAAAACAACGAACGATTTGATTTGAATCTTTAAATTCTATAGCAATTACTATAACAGAAAAACGAGACAAGATCTTTTAAAAAAGTTGTGTTAAGTCACAGACTATAAATATCTCGCTGACCAGCAAAGGCCATCTTTGATTTTTAAAAGGGGTCATGGTGCCGTGAAGACTCCGAAACTGCTCCAGTTGATAAACGTCTTACGTTTGTTTTTCTATTTATTTCTCATGTAAGGAGAAAATTGTAAATCAATATTCGAAAGGCGATGAAACTATGTTAATATTGTGTAAAGAAAACGACGAAAGAAATAGTTAAACGGAGTGCAAGCGAGATAGAATATTTTTATTTATACATAGGTTGAACAGAGAAAGAAAATATCCAGCGTAACAATGGCGTAAGGGTTGATCTTACAAATAATCCACAATACAGGGATATCGTCAGACGGGATCGAGCGCATGGTACTCGCGAAGTATGAAATGAAGATGGATGTCCGACCCCAGAGCTGCAACCAATGCAGTAAAGAAAACTTACCTTTTGACTATTTCTATGAAAAACTTAATCAAACGCTTGCGTTAAGTCGCTAAAGATTAAAATGCATATCAAGACGATCGAGAGAATCTTAAAATGTTGCTTATCACTGCAGCTATTGCAGAACAACTATAAAAGAAGAATGTTAATGCCCACGGCTGGGTAAAAACCTCCTGCTCCAATATCTGAGAGGGTTTTGGCGCTGGGAAGTCAACGAAGCGTGACGGGCACGCTGCTCCAGTGCGGGCTGGCGGGCTTCACATCATTCTCTCACATTCTCCCTCGAAATTATATTTTTCATTATATCTCAGACAAGCAGCGTGAGGAACACGACGTTTTCCTTCACCGCCGAACACGTGGTTAATTCAGCTCTTGCTATTAATAAATTGTTAATAGCAAAACCGGGAATCGAACCCAGGTCACTCGCGACCTATGACACTAAAATGCGTGAGTGCGCCCTGACCACTGGGCTACCACGGCTCTTGGAACAACTATGGATGAAGTTAATGAGTACCATTACGTAATTAAAAATTAAAAACGAACTCCATTCACCTGAATCATAGCAATTTCATTTTCGCACAACTGAAAATCACCAAAGTTTACTGGACGGACTGGACACGAACTTATTTCATCGTAAGAAATATTATATTTTAGGCTAATGAACTTCGTGGTAGGGTCAAAGTTATATAATCCATTATCGTAAACAAAACAACAAGTACATGATCGCAGTAAAAAAAAACCATATCTCAAAATGCCAAAGACCCAGCTAAAAGTAGTAAAGTAAAGCAGCAGCCTGTAAGTGTCCACAGCTGGGCAAAGGCCTCCTTCTTGTATCTGAGAGGGTGTTGGAGCCGATAACGACCCGCCACGCTGCTCCATTGCGGGCTGACGGGTTCCACATATCTTCGAAATAATATTTTTCACTATTTCTCAAACGTGCAGGTTTCCTCACGACGTTTACCTTCACCGCTGAGCACGTGGTAAAAACAGTACTTAAAATTGTCAATTTTAGTGGTGCCGGCTACTGGGGATCGAACCCAGGTCACACGCGCTCTTTGAAACTAAAGTGAGCGCCCTGACCACTAGGCTACCACGGCTCACCGAGCCCCTGAAGAACCGAGGCACCTGAAAGTTTTTGCATAAGTTTGCTTTGTGCTCTAGAGGTGAGCTAACTCAAATAATGATTTCTTGTATTTATTTAAAAAAAAATTATGAGAAAGGCGGCAAACTAGCAAGCGGTTCACCTGACGATAAGTGATTACCGTCGCCCACAAAATACATCTGCAACACCAGAGGTGCTGCAGGTGCTTTGCCGGCCTCTAAGGGTATTTGGGAGATGGAAGAGAGAATGAGGAGGGGGATGGGGAGGGGGAGTGGGCCTGCGGATACTTCACACACCGAACGAAACGCAAGAAGCATAAGATGCCTCTACTTCACGCCGGTACTCTGCGAGGTATTGATACCGATCCGGTGGAGCCGGCCCATTCGAGCAGCAGCAAAAGCCGCGGCTAGGCTCTACCACATAAATTTTTTTTTACGAATACTTCTCATTACAATGACATTGAAAGCCGGCCCACCCGCACTGGAGCAGCGCGGCGGGCCATCCTCGGCTCCAGAACCCTCTCAGATATTTGAGGAGGAGGCATTTGCCGCAGTGGGCACTTGCAGGCTTTAGTTTACTTTTACAATGAATTAACATTTATGAATTTCATCGCGTTTAACTTAACTTTTCTAATTCCCGAGGTTTCGGGTGCTTTACAGCACCAGTGCTGCCCATTGTCACGAGCTGAACCTCTCAAAATCCGCATATACTAGTTTCATTTAAATACACACTAAGGTTATTTGAAAATTTAGCTTTTAGACGCAGAAAACCGGTTTCGCCGTAAACGAATATCGTAGTTTTTTTTTTAATTTCGTTCGAGTTATGAGTACAGCACTTAATGTTTTTATAATAAGACCTTACGTACCACGGGACTAATTTAATTGCTACTTGTCACACACAAATATGGCCATATGTAAAGTATTCGGTGTTCGGCGAGTGAGGTAACCGGAGGCCCAATACAGGGGGGGGATTTGGGCCTCATCCTATCTCCCATCTCCCAAATATCCTTAAAGGCCAACAACGTACCTGCAGCTCGTCTAGTGTTGCTGATGTACGTGGGCGACGGTGATCACTTACCATCGGGTGAGCCGCTTGATCATTTGCCTCCTTTCTCAAATGAAAAAAAAAATACTAATACGCCTAGGAATAATAAATAAAAATTTTGACATGTGACGCCGAGGGAAACTTCTTAGTGATATATCTAAAGATAACCTAAGTTAGATAACCTAACTTCATCAAACAATGTCCTGAACCAGTAATTTTCGAAACCTCAAAAAAGTTTGTTCTTCTAAAACAGGGATATATTTAAACGGATGATTAAAAAGGACTGTAGAAATAGAGGTGCGCTGTACAACAGGTACCGGACCCGCGCGATGTTCACAACTGTACCGCAGGTAGAGACGTGACACTTGAACATCTTTTTCGTAGTTATTCACCGAGTTCTTACTGAATCGTGTGTTACCTAACGTGCTTAGTAACATTGAATCACTGATCTGGCAACACGATGCATGACATGTGCACACAAAAGAGAAAGAAGGGTTAGTCTGTGATTCTGTGAAAGATTGCTCTGTATAACGATTACACTATGTGAGGTGGTATGATTTAAAATGGCTTCCTAAAATCCAAAAGAAAGGTTAAAAATCAGGTGGTTTAAGGTAGTAAAGTTTTGACTTGAGATCATGTTAGTTTTTTTTTTTAAAAAAAAGAATACTAGCAATGCTATTTAACTAACATTACTAATATTCCAGTTAACCCTTCAATTAAGCATTAGAGCTTGTATTTGGAGTGGTTCACGACAATAGTCGAATGGCGGGCTCGAACCGGCGACATCATGTTTTGCAGTCCGCACACTAACCCATTAGGCTATTGGCGCTTCAAAGTGTTTTTTATTATGGGCCTATAAATCGCTAAACAACAGACGCGGCCTTGGTATCCCAAAAATAGGTAAAAACTTTCACGTGCTACCATTGAGTTGAAAGAAGAGATGGGAGAAGGAAAAGACCACCGATTACCGCCGAGGACGATTGTTTATTTAACAACGTATATTTCTTACAGAACGTTAATTTATAAAACCAAGGCTTATTAAGAATATTGGGTTGAATTTTAGCATAGTGAAAGCCTTTTGTTATTTTGGTTCGGTGCCAATGTTTAGTCCACCTATCTCTACATAACGATTTTGAAGGCGTTATAAGGACACAGCAATAATATATTTAATATAATATTTTTTTTTAAATAGTCTAATCCCCACAGACTGTAACTTGTTTAGTTAGTTCTCTAGTTTATAAACATATACTTTACCAGATCACACCAACATGACTCGGAATCCAAACAAAGGAAATGTTATGAAATTTTTATAGGAATAAAAGTTTTTTTTTTGTTTTTTTTAATATCAAAGGATTGCAAGAGATACCATGGAAAGGGTTGTTAACTAATTCCTGTAAAGAACTAAGGAAATCAGTAAAGATAACGATAATAGCTAGACAACACATCCCAATTTCAATAGAGAAGGTCAGCTCGAGGCACTGTGAGCGCATTCTGCGTAGAACGGGTTAGTTATGGCATCAGGACGTCCAACTCCTCAGTCCGCACGTCACCACGAAAGATGTCGAGAATATAAAAAAAACTAAACGCGATAATATTCGTAAATAATAATTTCATTCGCACTGTACTGTATTGATACCAGAAATGATTGTACTATTCTCCTACCACGAGAGGCCCATGTCCAGCTATGGGCTGTTTAAAGGCCGAGGAAGAAGTTTCAACGGAAACTCTCCAAATGAGTGGTACAAACCTCAAACCGTCTCAATCTCAGAACCCTAACCTCTATAATGTCTCTATAATTACGTTTTCCGTCGTACTTTGTAAAACAAGGCGCTATTGCACAATATTTACTAAGCATGGAAGCGTCAATGAACAAACGGTCTATTCTATTGGATTTCTACCACCTTTTCGCAATGAGGTTCCTCTGACAAAGAAGAAACCTGTCAAAGACTATTTTAGTTAAATTCTTAGTACCTGCATTGTAAGGTTTTTTTTTTAATATCACTTAGGGATGACCCGTAGAGCATCTATAGCCCAAAGGATTCCGTTCAGAGAGACTTAGCTTAGAGATCGACAACGAATAATAAATCAATTAATATTGATATTCTATTTGTTTAAATAATACCCACACTAATGTGTACAATTAAAACATACAACTGTTCTAATTAGGTACTTTATAATGACAAACGAACAGAAAATGAAACTGTCCACAGCCCCTGAGTACCAGCCCTGTCTCCGGTGAGGACTTAGGTGGAATGCCTGACGGCGCATGATCACACTGGCCTTCTATACTCTTCAAACCGACCCACAACAGTAGCCGCGCTGATGATTGCCGGCATAGGTAAGAAGACGGTGGGACCTACCCAGACGGCTCCTACGCAAAAAAGAGAAGTCTTACGACCGAGTGAACTACACATTATATACATTAGTCTTTACAACTTTACTTCTCTGCGAAACGGTATAGAGCAATGAAAATCTCACTCGCTTTAGTATCATAGAGCGCAAGTGACCTGGGTTCGATCCCCGGTGCCGGCACCACTAAAATTGTTAATAGCAATTTTAAGTGCTGTATTTACCACGTGCTCGGCGGTGAAGGAAAATATCGCGAGGAAACCTGTATATCTGAGAAATAAAAAAAAATATTTCGAGGATATATGAAGCCCGCCAACCCGCAATGGAGCAGCGTGCAGCCATTCTCGGCTCCTACACCCTCTCAGATATTTGAGTAGGAGGCCTTTTCCCAGCAGTGGGCACTTACAGGCTGCTACTTTACTATGCTTGCTAATAAACGAGTTTCTGACGACTAAATGATAGCGGAATATCCGTACGGATTCGCCGAAGCCAATTCCCACAGAACCTGACGGGGAGCAGCGCGCCCGGTGCTAAGCTAGTGACGGCATACCATCCAAGAAGGCCGGTTTGCATAATATCGACCTGGCTACGGTCAGAGAGCGCAGCGGACGTATCGTACAGCGGCGTTGCTTATCACAACCGGTCCCAGTTTCGCTGCACTGCGTACGGCACGCGCTCCTCCGTTAGAGAGTATGCTTTAAAGAAAATTGTGTTCTCTCTCCCTCTCCGATGTGCAACGCAAATGAGTTAACCCACCCATGGGCGTTGGAAACCGTAATGACTCTGGAGCCAAGCTCCTGCGGTGTACATATGGTGGCGGTTTGAAAAAAAAAGAATGACATTTGACAAGACATTTTGTAGATGAAAAAAATTTTGATTTTTATCCGACACTATTCCGATGATATCCCGGACGTCGATCTCAGCGAGATTAGGAAGGCTCTTAATAGCTTAAAAAAGAACATGACGCATGATGAAGACGGATTTACCAATGAGCTTCTGAAAGCTGCTTGAAAGCCGGTACATGTAGTTCTTTATAAGCTGTTTAAATGCATGACAGCATTCATGGCGAGGTTACGTCAAAAGCGTGTGCTCTTACTGTTCAGTAAAGAGGATAACATGATGTTTTCGAGGCAACTTGACGACTTCCGGCCTTCGGAACGAGCTGGAACGAGTTCGGGAAAAGGCTACAGTACCATAGACCACATACATACTCTCCGGCATATTGTACTGAAGACCCAAGAGTACAATTTACCGGAGTACATTTTTTATGTACGGCGTTTATGGACTTAGAAAAAGCTTTCGATTTAGTCGAAATTAGGGCGCTTTCGTCCAACTGAGGAAAGTTGTAAGACAGGGTGATGTCATACCGACATAACGGTTTGGATCAGAAAGCTGAAGAGGGCCGGCCACATAGCTCGCATAACTGCCAACCGGTGGGAAAGAAAGGTGCTAGAGTGGCAGCCACGTTCAGGTAAACGCAGTGCGGGACGATCAGCACAAATGGAATGTCGCTGGCTGCAGGAGGCTTAAGACCGTGCTTCGTGATAATCTAAAAAACGTTACCGCGGTGGACGTTTCTTAAGATTTTATACTAAGCTTTGGAGGCGTTTTGCAGACTAATGACCTGCTATAGATAAACACCTTTTACCCAGTGACGGAAATCGGAATGGCATCGAATGCTTATAATAGCATTGCCGACTCGACACACAAATACCCACACAAACACACACACAAACAGTCAAAAGGACCCATCAGCTGACGCAGGCTGATTCTGAATTCGTGGAGGATTTGTTGCCGTGTAACTGTCCGCTGCACCGCGCCAGTGCGTCTCGGCGATCTCGACGCTCGTCCGACATAAGGCACAAGTCGGAGAAAATGTGGAAATCTAATTTGTTCTATTTTTTTTTTTATTATAATACGTATATTGGAGAATGTAAATAGGCAAAATTTTTGCCAGAAGCATTCTCTACCAGTCAACCTTTGGGCGATGCAGAGATGAATGAATCTAAATCTATACACATACGTCCATTTGAAATAAAACTATTACTTACGGATTTTATCGCGTTTAATTTTATTTATACATTCCCGACGTTTCGATTTCATTTCAAATGTGTAGTGTTCGCGTAAATACAAGGAATCATTATACATACGTGCATATTTTTTAACATCATATATGTAACATTAAATATTTAAAAGATATACAAATAGACTATTACTGAGATGGTTCTGCTATTAAAATTTAGATTTAGGCAATTAAGACGTGTTTAAAGTTTTAATGAACGTAAAAATCTACACCGCTTCGAAAATGGAGACCGCCTTTGAGTCTTTTGTTTTACTACGTTATTTACAAGTTATAAATCAGTCAATATGTTATCAGTGGCCAGGGCACTTGCATTTATTTATTTTTATTTATTTATTTAAACTTTATTTAAATACCTTTAAACATAGTATTACAAAGGGCGGACTTAATGCCTCTTGGCATTCTCTGCCTCTTGCATTCGCAGAGGAGGAGCTCTTTGCACACATGTTTCTATTTTATAGTAGGCCTCGTTATGACAGGTCACTAAAGTCTCTCTATGTCGGTTGCACTATGGTTTTAAATATTCATATCTCGCTCATTGCAGACGATCATGAAAAAGTACTATTCAATGGTCGATCGCTAAACTCCCAATTAAAAAGAAGTGAAATACATGGCTCCGGAGCCAACCGTTGCCGCAACAATTTGCATGCTCTTACTTGCGCTGGCTACAGCTCCTCTCGAACGCGACTAACAAACGTCGACCGTAATATTTTCACCTGCGATTGTGTCTTGTGCATTTAAAACAATGTGTTTATGTTAAAGTGATAATTACAAACCAAATGAAAAAAAAACCCGATTTCTGATAGTTACCATCTATCAGAAATTTGTGTTGTAAAGATGTCATCAAAACAAAACAAACCAAACTCGATATGCTGGTACTTGGTTTTGTTTAGCTTGTAGAGGCTGTGTAAGAACTGTGAAGTCTGGACCGCTTCCGCAGACTCCACGAGACCAGCTCGGGTGCCATTAGTATGTCGTCATCTTAATTTATGTACAGAGTTTCAAATAGATGAGATGGGTGAATACTTTAAGTGCACTGCACGAATGTGTGGTCGGTGTAAGTATTGGTTTTCTTTTCTATATTCCATATTTATAAATGTTCTGACCGCACAGAGGCTATTGAGTTGGGAACTTTTGTTTAGAAGATATCATTAAAAGCAATAGACGTTACAATATTTTAAGTTCGAAAATAGATTAAGAACAAGGCGCCAACATAAAGACAAAACTCCACAGCAAAACCGTTCTCTCAGAAAAAAACGCATGGAGATTATTATGCCTATAGCTTCTCTAATAAGCATCGAGCGTACAGAAAAAGTATGTCTGCGGGCAATTTGTAATTTAAGAAATAAACCGACGTAGTATTCGAAGCGCAATTAAAGCAAAATGATTACGGGACGGTTCCGGTCCATCTGAAAAGGTATTCCTTCCTTTCTTCTCATGAATTGACAGCGAATAAATACTTATTTATACGCACGAAATCTTTTAGACAAATTTCCATGAAAATTTAAGGTAAGTTGAAATGAAATGAAATATACTTTATTGTACACCATTACCGTCAACAACAAAAAGAGTAATTTAGGTAAACAAAAAAAAATGCACAATAGGCGGCCTTATCACAGAGAAGCGATTGCTTCCATGCAAGCCAGAAAGAAAAAGTAAATAAGAACACAAGTATTAGATTTGGGTGTACACTAACCGACTAAGAGAAACACACTACTCTGATAACAAAGAAAATAGAGATAGAGATTGCATCGGTTCATCGGCTAAATACGATTTAAACTAAGTAAATAACTTCCTATTGCGCATTAGTAAACTAGTACTTCTAAAATCTAGACGTAGAGAATGAGAAGTTATGCGTATGCAGTGTTCTGCGTATGTAAATGCTAACTGTAATACATCGCTTGTGTTTGCCGGCCGGCTTTGTCCGGACATGTCTCGAGTTCACGTGTGCTCTCTATGAACATCGCCACCGGCACCGTACGCCACCTAAGGATACGTCTGAGCGGATTACGAAACCGGTAACAGGGTAGAACGGGAATGGCCGTGCATTCGCTGCTCACAATCGATACAAAACATCCGAGTCGAAACAATTCGACGGTTGCGAATGTTGTCCTTTTTGAATGAACGTTACGTTAACACATCGGATTGTGGTCGTGCGATGGCTCCCTACAACAATCCAACGTGGTAGAGACAAAAAAAAATGAGAGCATTCATCTCGTATTGACGTTCCGCCCGTCCGCTCGGGCGTCAGTGACAGACGCGCAATGTCGCGAGCCCGAGCGCTGAACCAATGTAAAATCACTTTATTGGCGTTTTTCAACGCCATCGCAAAACTGCACACTGTCACTGGACACTGGAAGGGGGCGCGCCATGGAGGCGGTGGCTCGCTCACCTGAGCCTAACGGGCGGCGGGATGTTGAACGCCGGGAACAATTTCGCATTGGGACTCTCGAACAGCATCGCGATTGTTTTTTTTTTTTCACCGCGCGCGCATTGTGCACTCGTCCACTCGGTGTGGCGGCCGGCCGAACACTGCCGGTGAGCTGAGGTGAGGGGCGCCGCCTCTTGTCCCTCGCGCTTGTGACGTCACCGGCTGACAGGATGAATGGCGTCTCGCTCTCCCACGGTGCGTTAGACGAAGACGGCTGAAGTTAAGACTGCAGTAGTGGCGACGCGTATTGTATAGTTGAGCCCCTCTTATGCCGTAGCTTGTAGGGCTTCGTTCAGCCGCGTTGCCTGCCGCTTGTGCGTGCGTTCGCTATACTATATCCCATCTGTCTCTGTATTTAGGGCTAACGTTTTCGAACTTAAAGCCAACACTACCCAAAACCCAAGCCAACCCACAGTTGTTTATCTCATAGTTTCGTGATAGCCTCACAAATGATTTAATTAAATAAATTACTTTCATTTAATGAATGTTCGGTCTATGAAATTGGCCACTGCAATGTTCCAGTTCCAGCATTTTGATTATAAGCGTAGTTGCTCTAACATTTAGATCAATCCAGCATCAAATCAATGTTCGTGTTGTTGACGAGTGTTCAACACTTTTATATCAACGTTGATGCCCGAGAGTCACGTTGTTAGGTTGGTATAACACAACTGTAAATGCAATTATGGCCTTTTTTACGAATGATTGTTTGCTATATGTATTGCTTTGACCGTTGACTTCGCCAAATCGCGTATATCATTGTTTCTCAAATAATTACTTCTTCATTTAAACTCCCTTATTTAAACCCACCGCTGAACATAATCGTGGGACTCTCCAAGAAAGCACATTCGTTCTGGCGTACATATAAAGTAGTGAGCGAGATTTTGAGGATCTGTGAGATTTATCGGTATGGCTTCAGTCGGTCTTCAGTTGTTTGTTAACTGGCACGTGAGATTAGAATTTGTAGGAAAAGATGGTGTATATACTTATTTGTTAAATAACCAATTCTTACAAAATTTTTTTGGTAATAACGTCATGGAACTTTAATAACATACAATAAAAATTTTAATTTCCTTATAAACACTTCTGTAGCTAATATCTTTAACAGAAAACCCAATATACACGCCACAAACTCACTATATGAAGAAAATGTTAGTCCATTTTTCTTATATCTAATACAGTTAAAAAGTGTAAACTTTAAATCTTTATTAAACTAAGTCGCTGTGGATCAATTTTTATCTAAAGTAAGAGAGTCGTCCCAGTGTCAACATCGCCTGCACGTCATGTGGCTGACGCTGTGCGGCGGTCGGTCGGAATCCAAGAATTCCACCACACCTGTTATCGCCGTGCGACGGCGGCCTTGGAAAATGATTCATCTCTTTCGTTTCCGCGGGCATCGTCACGTCCGGCAGATGACAGACAGATCTCAAAAGTACCAGGCCGAAAATACATGGACCGACGATGGGCTACAGCGACTTTAGTGCCTGGCATCTGCCACTGCGAGCGCTAAGGCGTCTGCCAAGCGTGACGATTGTGGTCAATCCGTCCATTGGAGTAATGCTATGTCCAGAATTATCAGTGATAAAAGGAGGACCAGCTCTATCTGAGCATGGGCGTCTTGGAAGGTGACCAATAATGAAAATGCTTGGAACCTTTGACTAACAACCACTGAAGTTCTGCTGTTAATACAATTTTTCTCGCTGATAAAACTTACAATGGAATGTAGACAGTTGAGTACTTCAAAGTATATTGTACAAATAGAAAACGAAAAAAATATTGTCAAGGTCAAGTAAACGAATTAGATTTCTACAATAAACCTAAGTGGCCAGTCGCAGCGAGCAAACTAAGTTATACAATCACAAAAACTGCTTCTAAAAACATAATCAATTACTATAATTTATTTAATATTACATCATACAAAAAGAAGCGTCATATAAAACAAAGCCACAGGTATATTCATTTTTTTTACATACCCTGCTATATATACAAATAAAGAGCGTATTAATTTTCCTGGTTCTGTATGTTCTACTTAACCTTTCTTGTGTCATAGCAATTCAAACAATTGTTTCAACACGTCAAGACATAAACAATAAAATACACAACACATGGAACACGTAAAGTGAATACCTTTTTTTTATAAAATCGTTTTTTAATTTTAATTTCGTATTTCTAAAATTTTAAATCACAAACAGGTAACCCACTGAAAATTTATATCAAAATAAGTTTTAAAATTATACGATCTGCGACCACATGCCCGCCGCGTTTTCTGACAACTGTCATTATTTATTCTTTACTATAGACTTAAGAAAAAAAGGCAATAGTCGCAAACGCAATGGGCCCCGAAGTCAATTGAGTGTGTATAGATCATAATCGAAACTATTGAAAATTAGTGTATTAATTTAATGTTGGGGTCGTCGTGTAATGGGTCGTCTCACACTGCTATATATATATATGTTTGTGAATATGTATATACATGTTTCATATGTTCTAGTAGTATTTAGTAACTAAGCATGCTTGTTTAGTTTAGTTAATTTGTATTATGTATAGATACCTCCAATTCAAGTGCCCACTTGACACTAGGCCGCCCTGCGACGCCAAAGATTAGTTTTTTTTTTTCTTTATTAAGTGGCTTAATCACATACGCGATTATGTCGCCCCGTAAGTTTTATACATTAATTACTTACTGCCTAGAAGTAACCAGACTATATAACAGTGCAGCTACGTCTGACAAGGGCTTCGCCAAAATAATATCACAATCGCCCAGTTCCGAAATTAAATGAATAAGAAACCAAAGGTTAGTTGGAAGACAATGCTGTTTAGCAGTGAGCTCTCATTTGTACAGTTCATTTTATGCCGATATACGTTATATAAAATTAATAATAATAAATGGTAGAGTCGGGAGAGGAAAACCCAGGCGAACATTTCACGATCAAATCGGAGACTTTCTGGAAAAAGGCCAGGTCAAGAGTACTCTAAACCAACGAGCATGCATGCGAAGATTGATGAAACTGGGAGAAGCGAAAGACGTATGTCAGGACCGTAGCAAGCGGAAGAAGATTGTCCTGCAATACCAATTCACTCCACTTCTAATAAAATGCCCAACTCTTTCTGTATGTAATGCATACGACGTACCGCCTACCGACATGCTTTATTTTACGCTATAGATGTCGCCGAAGACATTTCCGACAAAGTATTACAAATGGCAGACAGCGTTAATCAAATCGTATCTATTTTGAAGTTTGTATATTTCACGACTGCTATTTCAGTGTCATTCAATAAATATAATTGTGCACAGAGATCAATTTGTTTCTGTCTCGGGGAATGTTCAAGGTTTTATTAAAACTAAAAACTAGCAATACTTATTTTGCAGGATTTCAGCAATGAGTTTAATACTGTAGATTTTAACATTTTATTAGTTAATTTGCCTTCTCCGAACAGGAGACTGGAGACATGGAGACATGGATTCGTAATTGTCACCGGCCTTCCAAAGGGTACCGTGTTGTCTCCTCTTCTATTTAAAAATTTTATTTCATTCAAATCGCCTATCTTTTTCTTATCACTTGTATGCTGAAGTCTTCTCTGGAATATCTGCCATGTATTTTGGATGTAATCGGAGTAAGTCCAATCGTTTCTCTGTCATCTCTATTTTCATCTCATTTCTTGGAACTGACTTTTAATTAAAATGGAAGTTTTTAGTTTCGTCCTCTCGCTTTCAATCTTTCGTCCTTTTCTTGAACCTCTATATCCTTTTTCTTTTCTACGACTACCAACATCTTGTGTTTTTTCTTCGTCAGTTCTCTACGCTAAGATCGTCTGCAAGAGACCGATTTTAGTAATAAGAACCACTGTTGTACCATCTTTCTAAACGGGTTTAGTTTCATTCAGTTGTATTGAGACAATTCTTGGCCGATGCTGCTATGATAGATATTCCGATGTTATGACACTTGAAGGCCTAAGCGAATGAAACGCTATCCATGAACAAAGAATCGTTTACGTTGCGTACAGCTGCTCGCCGCGTAACACGAAGGCGTTGGAGGAAGTGCATTATTGATTGTTTATAATACGAAAGGTGGGAAGAGAATTGCTCGTTACGTTTGTGTCGATTGGACGGTTACCGTTGGAAACGTAAATATTTGCGTTATTTCATTATACACACTATGTCTGTAGCAGAAAAAACTGCGTCGTTCAGCAACGGAGATGCTGATCCCTGATTTAAGTCTATGGCAAAGTCGATTTGTGCAACAATCTACCCAATAAAAAGTACTTATTTATATATATCCCACAGTCATAGATCCTACTTCTGTGAAGAACCAAGTTGAGAGCATTCTCACCTCCGATCATAAAGTTGTCTATACTTACTATAATAAAGCTGAAGAGTTTGTATGTTTGAACGCTATAATCTCAGGAACTACCAGTCCGATTTAAAAAATAATTTTTGCGCATGAAATTAAAGAAACTGTAGGCTATATAACATGACGCTTATACCTATAGGAGCGGAGCAGTAACCATAAACCTTAGTCATGTACTCTGCATGTGTATGAAACAGGCATCTATAATCGAGATTTAACTTGAGTGAAATCGCGAGGCACTATTAGTATCTGTTTATAAACACTCCCGCCTGCCCGTCACAGGACAGAGATTACATATTATCATCTAGGAGGGCTCAGTAACTCAAGGTGGTTCCGTACTCACCTTTGTCTTCTCCGGGAGATAAAACTTCTAGGACTTCAGATTCAAGCCACGTTGCCGAGGTTGCTCCCGGATATTGTTATGACATTTTTCCCTTTGTTGTCTCTTCTTACAACTATTTTAATCTAAAATAACCTGCCACCACTCGTAAATTAGCATTATCATCATCATCATCATTCCAGCCTATCAGAAGTCCACTGCTGAACATAGGCCTCCCCCAAAGATTGCCACGAAGCTCGGTCCTGCGCTACCTGCATCCATCGACTTCCCGCAACACTGCGCAGGTCGTCACTCCATCTTGTGGGGGCTCGTCCTACACCGCGTTTGCCTGTACGCGGCTGCCACTCGAGAACCTTTTTTCCCCAGCGGTTGTCAGTTCTGCGAGCTATGCGGCCGGCCATTAGCATTATAATTGCGCTATATTGTTACTCAGCTCAAATGGTAAACCGTTTCACTTTCTAATTCCATTTCGCTTGCAGTTCCGTGTTCAATCGACTTGAAATAAATCTTTGTAATTACTTTTGTCACAAACAAATAGAAGAAAATCGGTAACTTTCGCTCGTGTTAAGGTGGATACACATCGGTGCGCAAAAATTAGATGTTTTCTAGTGAACGCAGTACGCAGTGCTGCGGGACGGTGCAGCAGCCGGTCGCGGGTTCTATTGGTGCACGGGACAAGTGTCTGTATGATCTTCCGCTTGCCTGCGATGCGGCCGAGGCGGGAGATGGCTGGCACATGCGTCGTGCTCGTGCAGGGCGCTGCTGCAAATCCTGCATGTTTTCTTTATTCTATCGGTTGTATAGTGTTTACTGTTATCTTAGATTATTCTTTATCCACCTGTGCGACTACTGCTTGCTTTTATTACATTTTTTATAATTCGATATTCGTATATCTGTTTTAAAAAATAACAAAAAAGATACTAAGTGAGTTTTTCTCCCCGCTTTCTTCTCCGTCAGGTGGAACCTCATTATGAAACGGCGGTAGATTTAAAAAATAAATAAGTTGATCCAATGATTTGATTTGAAATGACAGTTGACTTTAATTTCATATGGACTAAAAATAGTTGTTCCGTGTCTGGGTGTTTAAAATAAAGTGAAGTAAGTCTTTAAGTGCACAGCTGGGCAGTACAAGATAGTTAAATTTCTATTAACAATTTTAGTGGTACTGGCACCGAGGAACGAACACAGGTCACTCGCTTGCCAGCCCTCCCCACACAGAATGGGTGCGTTTTAATGAAAGCAGTCGACATTGACCGCTTTAGTTTTACAAAACTGCTTCCTCAGGGATGAACTTTAGAATCTTTTGGGTTTTCTGTAACCACGACTGGCGAGAGCACAACGAAAACTTGGTGGTAACAGGCTGTTAAAATTAATAAATGTAGTCGGCCACGGAGTTTAATTATTAAATGTAGTGTTATATACCCTTTGATCCAAAGTTACAAGTCAGAGCTAGGGCTACCAACCGTACTATAACATACAGTACAATACTGTATTTCGAGTCAGTGTACTGTATGCCTTTGAAGAAAATTATAAATATAGTACGCAAAAATACAATATTTCAGTTGGATGGACTGGACCCCTTTGTTCGGCCGTACCGAAACTAATAATAAACTAATTCGTAAATTTGGTAGTATCACATAAATATGTAACAAACATACATTTGTTCTTTTTTCATAAAATACATTATTTTTATAAATGTGCTTTAATTAATCTAATTTTTTATAGCTCATTCTGAAAAATATCATGAAAGTAAAAAAAGTAGCAGCATGTAAGTGCCCACAGCTGGGCAAAAGCCTCCTTCTCAAATAATAGTATCGGAGAGAGATTGTTAAACTTGTCCTGCGCATACAAAATAATACACTAGCTGGCGTGTTCTGGGATTTCTTAATAACTCGACCACAGCGCCGCTTATCGGCTCCAGTTTTAATGGTTTTGTTTTTTAAACTAAGCCAACATATATTGTGATTTTGTGTCATTTTGGTTCATTAATATAGAATTTGTTAATAACTGATCTACAGCGCCACCTATCGGATCCCAGCAAAGCTATGAACCATAGTCTCGTCAGTACAAATGTATCGTTTAAATAAGACCTCAGACGCACACAATATTTGTCTATAATATATAGATATATTGTTAAATTCCGTTTCCAAGCGCTGACACCAAATTAACTAGTTTGTTATGAGACACCACTTCTGTCCGTGCAACATGACAATGTCAATGGCGCAAGATATCGATTGAAAAGCAGTGGAGCCAAGCGGCGGCTTTCGCTTCTGCTCGAACGGGCCGGCGGAGGTAGTGGCACGGACTCGCAGAACACCGACGTGAAGTAGAGGCATCTTGTGCTTCTGCGTTTCGTTGGGTGAGTGAGGTAACCGGAGTCCCATTCCCCATCCTCCCTCACAAATACTCGTAAGTCATGTGCGTGGTAATCACTTACCATCAGGTGAACCGCCATCCATATCGACGCCCACGTACATCTGCAACACCACGGAGGCTGCCCAGTGTTGGGCGGCTGAGAGTGGGGCCTTCGGGTTACCACACTCACCGATCGAAACGCAGAAGCACAAGATGCCTCTACTTCACGCCGGTATTCTGCGATTCCATCTTAGTCCTCAGGGGGTGACAACGCATCAGTGACTTTCTTAGAGGCGGACTGATGACTTGCTTTTCGCTCCAATAGAATAAAAAAAAAGCTCACGTCTCACCATCATGTTGAAACGGGAATATTTGCCACCGAAATTGTGCCACCTATTGTTATTTGATTATTCTTTTTTGTAAGGAGAGGATTGTAACTTTCACCAAGATACTGTGCCACAGACGTGCACAGACAGAAAGTCATGAATGTATATGTTGTAGTTAAGGCAGATACAATAAAGGATTTTTCCACAAAACTTTGCCCTTTCCCGTTCTGTCCTCGGGTAAGAATGAAACTGTTTAATTAATAAATACAATTCTATTCACATTTATTAATTTAATAGTATAATACAAAGTCGCATTCCGTTCCGTCCATTTTGTATTCGTTTATAAACTCCTCAGGGTTTTGATTCGATTGCAATGCGATTTTCTACGTCATTTTAGAACACTTACTCTATTCGACACATCGAGCGGTCCGCTTGTGCCTTTTTGGTATAAAGTGATGATTTTAGTCTCAGCGCAGGTAAGTACAAAAGTTTTTGTCCAGAAATAAAACTCGAAACAGTAGGTAAGTAATTTTATTCAAAGCGGAGTATATTTTTAAATTAACAATATTGTCTCGTGACAAAGTTTTATTGCTAACCTACCAGATCCCTCCTCCCTTTTTCACCACACACACACACACACACACACACACAAACACCGACACGAACAAAAGTTTTATTAAGAATAAATATTATTAGTTGTTAATATTTTTAATATTTCAGTGGCAAGGAAAATAACTAAATAACTCTTTTTTATTACATAATTGGAATTGAGAATAATATTTGACAACTCCGTGGCAGAATCTATAATGCAATTAATAAAATAAAACTTTCATAAATCTCCCGCCAAAAAGTTTTCTTTTTAATATTCCGCTAAAGCAACTGCCTGCCAACAAATTCAACTCCTTAAAAATCTGAAACAAGTTAATGTTGCCAGGTCAGCCTGACGGTGACGGTGACGGTAGTGGTGATGATGCTGACAGCGGCGGTGATGGCTGTGGTCTATCTGCCGCAACCGCCTCGCGAGCACGCGGAGCGCTTCGGCGGTCGGTACGAGGAAGTGGAGGCTCCGCTGCTCAGCGGCAGAAAATCTGAAATGTTTACAAAACTAGAATCGGAGATTTGGAACAATTCTTCCACCACGGCGGTAGTACTAAATGACGTCATTCGAGATGGACATGGGTTTAATATTATACTTGATGTCTTCATTCTCATTCTCTGCCCGTCGCGTGGAGAGATATTGTTAAGGTGCATTAACATACATATATGTATACATTCACACCTTGCTCCCAACGGGGTAGGCAGAGGCCATCTTCTTCCGCTTGCTACGGTCCTGACATACGTCTTTCGCTTCTCCCACTTTCATCAATCTTCGCATGCATACTCGTTGGTTTAGAGCACTCTCGACCTGGCCTTTTTTCGGAACGTCTCCGATTTGATCGTAAGATGTTCGCCTAGATCTTCCTCTCCCGACTCTACCATTTACATTCGCCTCATATATTAACATACAAGTTTTACATAATGATTTCTAGTATTTCCGCGAACACTACACATTTGAAATCAAACAATTTTTTAGGATCATAAGCCGAAATCCACAAAAAAAAACAATCTCGCAACACAACAATGACTTATCATTACATTGCGATTTTAAAACCAAATCTCAACACTAACTTAATTAATCAAAACAACAATTTTAATCCAACGACAACCTTCTCGTCCCAACGTCAATAGGCAACTGACTCGTCCGGCGAAATAACCTCACTTTTATAGTGATCGTGAGATGACGTCACTCCCATGCAGTAGACAACTTTTAATTAACTTAACACTATTATTAACGGATTTCATGGCGTTTAATTTTATTTTTATATTCACGACGTTTCGATTGATCTGCAGCAGCCGCGGTCGCGGGGCACTGAGCCGCTAGACGTCCAGATGTCATAGTTAACTCGTGCTACCTTCTCCTTCTCGTGCTTTTATTTAATTATTTAGATCCGATCTACGCAGAACGTGCTCACAGTGCCTTGAGGTCGAGGAGGAATTCCGTTTATTGGTGGATCGCAAGCCGGTGGTAGCAGCCGGCCACCATCATCACCATCAGTGTTCATGAAACTTAAACCGCTTCGGCGACTTGCCCGCCTGGTGACCAACACGCAGAACGCCACAACTAACACACGCGACATTAACATTTAGATAAATATGAAAAGAAAACATTCGATAGTCGTCAATCGGTCTGTCTGTGCGTGCGCAAAACTTAATGTCTTTTAAACAACATGAGCTGATGTATGGCTACCCATCGTCGCCTTCTCCCAGCGCCAGCCCAAAAACTTTTATTACACCCTGCCATTGTAAGAGGTACGCGACAATAATTATTATTTATAAATATTTCTGCGCGCTTGCCCGGACGCGCGCCGCGCCGTTCGCGTGACGGACCGAGGCCGAGGCGTGCCGCTTCCCTGTGCGCTGGCAGTGTCGCCGGCCGGGACGGACCCCGCCCGGCAGGGAAACTAAATCCCACAGCCAGGTGATGGGGGCCGGCACTACTGGAGCTCAGGTGCTGCAAACCTTCCGTTTTCTTGACGTGCCCTGTGTTCAGCAGTGAGCTGTGGTAGGCTGACGCAGTGTAGTGTGTGAGCGACTCACCGTCGGTGCCCAGCCGGTGCCCTCCGTTCTCCTCCAGCTTCTTCAGTTTCTCCGCGGCCTCCGCCCTCTTGCGCTCCTCGCGCTGTCAACACACACATCAATTATGTCACAGTGAAGTGGAAGCCGTGAGAATACATAGAGATGGTGGCCGTTGTCATAATGCTGTTACTAAACCCCCTGGGGGACATACCCCATGTATACAATAATTTACTCCAGGCTGTCACTTCAAGGTTACCATTCTAACAAACTCAATGTCACAATATTTATAATAAATGCAATGTAATAATTCAAATGGTCTTATGATGGGCTTATGCCCTATTGCAAGTCACATGGAACATTTACTGGCTGGGTTGACATGCTGAATGGTTATTCTAAAAGCTGTGACCGGCCAACAATTTAAATCCGAAATTAAAATGTTACTGCAAGATAAAGAGAGTCACTGTAAGTGTTCTGGAAGCACTCACCTCCCTCTGTTGCTCCAGGGCTCGGACGGAAGCCGCTTCCAGAAGCCTCTGCTGCTTCTCGCGCGCCGCCTGCACGGCTTGCATGCGAGCCAGCGCTGCGTCAGGGTCTGTGGGCAGACGTTCGCTAAAATCAATACGATTGCGCACAACAACACACACACACAGACAGACACAATGTAATAGATTTTACAACAGACCCTTCGTCCAACACTACGCTGAAACCAACAATCTATATGTGATTACGTACTAGACGAGACGTTCGTCCGCACATGTTGCGGTTCCGGAACCGCAACTCGGTTAGTTCACTCCGAGCAGCAAATGAACACAAAATTTGACAACTCCATCAGCACCGTTGACACAGATACGAGCGGTTCTCGTGCACTACGTGGGCTAGATACTAGATGGCGTGGCGTTAGTGAGCGGACAAAATGTTAAACACATTGTGCGTATGAAACAATCTAGTCTATCGCTCGAATAATAGTCAAAAGCTGAAATAGTATTTATGTCGAATGAATATGAAGAAGTAACACTTTGCCGGGCTGCATTGTGGAAGTGCACACAGAGCCTCGTGCCTTCGAACATATGACATGAACATATGAGTAACCATTTCAAATAAACCAGAGGCAAGGGTACGCTGAGCCCGTGTGGGACAGACTGTCAAGTTAACTGTTTGCATCATCATCGTCATCATTCCAGCCTATCAGAAGTCCACTGCTGAACATAGGCCTCCCCCAAAGATTGCCACGAAGCTCGCTCCTGAGCCACCTGCATCCATCGACTTCCCGCAACACTGCGCAGGTCGTCACTCCATCTTGTGGGGGGGGTCGTCCTACGCTGCGTTTGCCTGTACGTGGCTGCCACTCGAGAACCTTTTTTCCCCAACGGTTGTCAGTTCTGCGAGCTATGTGGCCGGCCCATTGCCACTTCAGCTTGCTGATCTTTACGGCTATGTCGGTTACCTTAGTTCTGCTGCGGATATCATCGTTGCAGACTCTATCACGCAGAGAAACACCGAGCATAGCCCTTTCCATAGCGGACTGTTTGCATGCTTGTGGGTATTTTCAACTTTTTCTCCAAACACCAACCCCTCATCAGTACTGAGCTGCAGTACTGAGCTGCTGGCTGACAGAGGAGACCGAAGGGACCGTAGTGAATAGCAATAAATCTCATACCAAAAGACTGTTGATAGGAAGCACATCACGCACAGCGCTCATTGATAAGATCTAAAGGTGTATTCGTGGTGAAGGTAGACTACCTCTGTGATGCTCGGCGTCCTCTCTGGCCTGGCGCCACTGCTCCATTCGCGGCCGCAGCTTGTGCGCGAGGTACAGCGAGGCGGTAGCCGCTCCCACCAGGTACCAGCCGTAGGACGCCAGCAGCTGGAGCGCTGGAAACGTCGAATTTAATCATGTATAAGCGGTTGCCTTCGGCGCTTGTACCATTTTTTAATTGAGACAATAAGTCCCCTAAGAAGTTACGTTACTACCCATTCCAGTATATGAAGCGTGATTGATCTACCAGCATGAAAACATTCACATTTGTTATATTTAAGAGGATAACACATAGAGATCACAAGCAGAGATATTGAAATCAAATAAACTTTATGGAATTTTGCACAATAAATTTAATAAAATTAATGAACATTCAATCTATAAGTTGCTTTGAAGTTTACTTAAACCCGTTGTACATTGTCTTGAGTGCATTAAAAAAAAAAAAAAATTCCCATTTGTAATGCACTTTGCACTTGTGCTTGATGTAATTTGAGCTTGTTGAATCAGCATCGCTTTTACAAAAATGTATTACGGATTTTTTATTTCTAAATAAATTTTATTCCATATCCAACTGCAAGTAAAATATATCTCACTGCATTAATATTTCAAAACATTAAGTTTTCTCTGTCGTGGCATTGGTCACATCCTCCATCGATATACTTCTGCTATTGAGAGTGAATTTTATATCTACTTCCCTTGTGCATATTCTAATTTAAGAAAAAGCATTTGAAGTAATCAAGGCGAATAATCACTCACTCACACGTGTTCACCGTTTCATGTGCCGTTGGCAGTTGTTAATTAATTACATTAAAGAGTCGAGCAGCTTTCCCTGCAAACCCTGTGGTCCGCCAAGCATAAGAATTCCAGCAAAATGTTCACTTAGGAGGGTCCAATGTCTAGCAGTGGTCTGTTTGTGGGTTGCTTGCGTAGAAAATGAAGGACCTATAAACGTAGAGGCTACCAAATAGAATGTTCTAGAAATGATGCTGAGATACATATGTTTATTTATTTGTATTCGTTTGAAAAAAGCTATTTAACTTACCAAAAGTTATAGGGTTAAACATTGTAATCTTTTCCTCTTGCTCGATAAGTGAGCCCATTAGAGATGAATATATCCGAACAAGGAGATGGTTCGCTCCTGCAACACGTTTAGTTTAGAGTAACAAAACTAAATACAACAATGATTTGTAAGTCGTAAAAAACCGTTTTAATGTTCAATTATTGACAACACTGTATAACAAACCATGTGGATCTTTTTACCTTAACAGTTTACACTAAAATTATTTCACAACATTAACACAAACACCAAAACATTAAAACATGACGTGTTATTAGAATCAAAATGACAATTTACATTGACTGACAGTGACATTGACAGATTGACAGGAGCAAGGTATACAGGTCTGCGTGATGACACTACTGTCTATCGGAGAATATCATCACGGAAGCAATATTTACTATATAACAGTAATGAGTAATTCGACTAACAGTCACATTTATAATTTAGCTGTCCAACTGGATGAGTGCTACCACGCATCCTTATCATTAAAATAATCGTTCAAACTACAGTAAGCTATGGAGCACACACGCTTTTTGGTATTATTTTTAAATTTGAATACTGTGAGGTCTAACAAATTTTCGGGAATTTTATTGTAGATACGCAAAGTTTACATAGCACGCACGGCTCTTTTTTGCAAGATAAAAATAGTATTTGCATCAATCGCAAGTCGCCATAACAAAATACCATTAGACATTATGCTGTGAAAGTAACTAAAGCAAGCAGTCCCGAACAAGTGCTACATCAATTAATTGTCATATTTATTTGACACCATAAGCAGTTGAACTAAGTTTATTTGCTAAAGTTTCTATGTGGTGACACCATAGGAGTTTACAATCATCTTGATCCTTAAAAATGCTCTCATATCCATGCTCTCAGTGCATGGATTGCAAAATAACCTTATTAGGTATCTGTTTTACTACAAAATGTGTGCTCAATTGTTGGCATAAAACCTGTCTAAAATCTTAATTGGAGCATTATTTACTTCACTCAGATAATCAGTTTTCTGATTGACGTTGAATATTAGTAAAGTGTCATCTGGAAACAATACGATATTAGAAAACTTCCGAACCAAGAATGGCAGATCGTTTATATAATTTAGAAATAAAAGTGGGCCAAGAATGGATCCCTGCGAGACACCCATTTTTACATCAGAAACTACAGAATTTACGTCGTTTACCTGTATCACGTGGATCCTATTATTAAGATAGAAATCCAACAATGGCACCGCCCACTCGATTAAACCGTAATATTTTAATTTATAAGGTAAAGTAGTGTGATCCCCGATATCAAATACTTGTCTCAAGTAAGAATACGCTCTCTCCATTATTTGTTCTGTTTAGTTCACACGGTAGCGACTAAGTAAAATATAAATAAGTACTTTACTTATTTAATGATTTCTTGTATTTATTGAAATGAAACTATTATTTACAGATTTCTTCGCGTTTAATTTTAGTTTCCTGTGACGACGGCTGCTGTAACGACGAACGCCGAAAAATAAAAAGAAAAATTAAAAACGAAAAAATCCGTAAATAATCATCATCATCATCATTTCAACCTATCAGAAGTCCACTGCTGAACATAGGCCTCCCCCAAAGATTGCCACGAAGCTCGGTCCTGAGCCACCTGCATCGATCGACTTCCCGCAACACTGCGCAGGTCGTCACTCCATCTTGTGGGGCGTACACTGCGTTTTCCTGTACGTGGCTGCCACTCGAGAACCTTTTTTCCCCATCGGTTGTCAGTTCTGCGAGCTATGTGGCCGGCCCATTGCCACTTCAGCTTGCTGATCTGGACGGCTATGTCGGTTACCTTAATTCTGCTGCGGATATCATCCGTTCAGACTCTATCACGCAGAGAAACACCGAGCATAGCCCTTTCCATGGCTTGCTGAGCAACTTTGAGCTTCCTCATACGGGCTGCAGTGAAGGACCAAGTCTCGGATCCGTATGTCATCACTGGCAACACGCACTGGTTGTATACTTTCGTCTTGAGGCTTTGCGGTATACTCGACGAGAAGATATGACGTAGTTTCCCGAACGCAGCCCAGCCGAGTTGGATTCGTCGATTGACCTCTGAGTCGAAGTTGGACTTACCTAATCGGACAATTTGTCCCAGGTATACGTACTCGTCTACAACTTCAAGCCCATTGTTCCCAACAACAACCGGTATTGGTGTGACATGGACGTTTGACATGAACTTCGTCTTGTCCATGTTCATCTTAAGACCAACCTGTTGGGAGACGTTATTGAGGTCATTGTGCATTGTACTAAGCTCCTCCAGCGATCCTGCCATAAGAACTATGTCGTCGGCAAATCGAAGGTGAGTGATGTATTCGCCATTGATGTTGATACCGTATCCTTTCCAGTTCAGCTGCTTGAAAACATCTTCCAATGCAGCGGTGAAGAGTTTCGGGGATATGACATCACCCTGTCTTACACCTTTCTGCAGTTGGATTGGTTTCATACTCTGATTCTGTACTCGGATAGACATCGTAGCCTCATTGTACAAACACCTCAGCACTTCGATATCTAATCTGGCACCGCCGGAGAGACTGTAGCACCGCCCAAATTTCGACTGAATCGAAGGCTTTCTCATAGTCCACATACGCCAGACATAATGGCAAATTGTACTCCTCGGCCTTTTGTACAATCTGCCGAAGAGTATGTATGTGGTCTATGGTACTATAGCCTTTTCGGAATCCGGCTTGTTCGGGAGGCTGGAAGTCGTCAAGTCTGTTCACTAGACGATTTGAGATGACTCTCGAAAACAGCACGTAGACGCGGCTTAGAAGCGATATCGGTCTATAATTCTTCAAAAGGCAGTTATCCCCTTTCTTGAAGAATAGGACAACCTCGCTTCTACTCCACGCTTTCGGCGTAACACCGGCATGAATGACGGAATTAAACCGCTTCTGAAGGACAACAAGTATCGGTTTTCCACCCGCTTTCAGAAGCTCAGCTGTAATTCCGTCCTCACCCGGCGCCTTGCCGTTTTTAAGCTGTTTGAGAGCCATCCTAATCTCGCTCAGACTGACGTCCGGGATGTTATCGGAGTAATGTCGGATAAGCTTGGCTCTTGGGTCGTTACTCACATCAGTGTGTGGTTTCAACGACGTTGTGTACAGCTGTCCGTAAAATCTCTCGATCTCACTCAAAATCTCGGCTCCAGCGGAAATGACTGCGCCGCTTTCGGTCTTCAGCTTGGTCAGTTGGCTCTTTCCGATAGACAGATCTCTGGCGAAGACTTTGGAGCCTTGGTTCCGCTCTATCGCTTTTTCAATACAGGCTGTATTGAATTTGCGTAAGTCTTGCCTCAGACATTTGGAGATCTGTCTATTCAGTTGCCGATACGCTGACGCATCCGTTGTAGACTGCAGCTTTATCTCACGCCTGGCTTTCATGAGTTTAAGTGTGATCAGAGAGCTTTTGGGGCTTGTTCGTGCGGCGGGTCCTGCAAAACTTAGCTCCTACCGCATGGACAGTTTCCACTAGCCAATCGTCTAGGCACTGAAACCGATTATGCAATTCGAGCTGAAAGCTCTCGGGGTTCTGGATAAGGGCACGTGGTGGGCGGAGCGTAGACTTCACCAGACGAGACCGCTCGTGCCTAATTTTAAGGATCAGTGTGCCTCTTACCATTCGAACTCGTTTCTTTTTTTGGGTATAAAAGTTCACTGACGTAATCGTCGAACATGGAACGTCTGAAGAAAACACAGTAAATATTTTACAAAATATTCGATTTATTTAATTTGGTTTCAACGCACGTCGCCGCTCGCGCACGAGCAATGGCGGCGTGCGACGCACACGCACGCATACATAAGTCTATATATACACGAATATACATCAACAAACCGCCCGTACACCTAAAACTAACGCTTATTCGCAGACAACATAGTCCACAATCGCTCATTACTCTGATTTCATGGACAAGGATTATCGAAAACATTCTATACAAATCAATCCGTCAAAATAAGTACTAAACAACAATTAATTCACATATTTTACAGTGGGCTCGATGGTTAGTACACAAAAGACCAAATCAGCGAACAGAACAATTGCAAATTGTTTTTTACAATCTTAGCAGTCTATTGCAATGCATATCGATAAGTAAAATTTATCACATGTTTGCTCCAGAGCCCATTTAAAAAGAATCCAAACGTCCATAGTCCGAGTGTACCACTAACGACGACCTAACTAAATTATTACATACGCAGGTACTTCCAGACATCGCTGACGCACGGACCGCAACTCTACGTTAGGACTAACGCGCACTTCCGCTCTGACAGCGACGGTCGCGACATAACCACATCCTTGCACAGAACAAACAATATTATAATCTATATAAATAAAAATTAAACGCTGTTCTTTGTAACTTGAGAACGGCCGGACCGATTGAGGTCATATTCCTACAAAGTATTTGTACTTGCCCATGGTTCATAGTAATAGTTATGCTGGCGCCCGACAGATGGTGTTGTGGTCAAGTTATTAACAATTTATTTTGTTTATGGACCATAATGACTCATATTCACATAAGTCAGTTAAGGTCCAAAAAGAAAAACTAGACCAGATAGGTGGTGATTTAGTCGAGTTATTATTAATACATTTCATTCTCATCGCGCCACCTAGCGGAGACTGCTGAACAACGTCTGCCTGGGCCAGCTGGTAAAGAATTGTCTTCTTCTATAAAAGTATTCTTTGTAGTTGGGAAAATGACGACCGTTTCGGAGGTATTCAGGCGATGATCGGAAGTCACTTTATAGTCAGCGGTTTTAAAACTAGAAAAGAAACGACGCAGGTTTATTTAAAGCTAAAGAACGCAGCAGAAAAAAAGTACGTTACCTGAAAACGCGTATCAACGATTTCTGCCTGTCTACCTAGACTTGACGATGAGACGTTTAGTCAACTGACCATTATATACATACAGATATTTTGAATATGCACGCGTTGAAGACTTGATGAGATCTGGTCCTTCGAGCCGGATAAGACTAAATCTAAACACTTGTCACTCAGCACGCAATTACAATTGAGCATCCCAAATCAAGTGAGGGACTGTTTGTCTTTATGGTAATGCTGATGAATTTTGAATTCAAATCGTTATTTCCTTACCTTACTTACACATAACAACGAACAAAATTATCTAAACAAAAAAAATAATTTTATCCTAACCCGGTTACGGCTCTTCTATTTTCTTGATTAGCGATATACATCGCCGTACATTAATCAAGTAAATGTCACAGAGAAATTATAACGCTGATGATGCGAGACGTACAGACAAACACGTGATTCGAGTCGATATACCAAAAATATAAAAATCATAATTAAACTATTAACCTAACGCATTACACTATGCAAATGATCCCGTCCCTGATAGAATTGTATCGACCTCGTACATCTTACACATACGTACACACTTCACATCGTAACTTAAACAAAACAAATAACATTAGCTCGTATTCGAGTCGACATAAATCTCAATTCACTTTATTATTGCTATACACCTGCCTGCCGACATTTCCTTGCAAGGCCATTGGTTATGATAAATAATACAATTACATATTTATTGGATTGTTCAGATATTAAGCTACATATGCACGAGAGGGTTTCAATCTTCAGGATTCAAAGATTCTATCCTTAAACTCCCGGATATGATTATCATCATCGTCCCAGCCTGTCACAAGTCCACCGCTGAACATAGGCCTCCCCCCACACTGCGTTTGCCTCTACGTGGCTGCCACTATTTTAAACTCCCGGATACAATCTGGCCTAAATTACTCGCTGCATAGTTCGATACGTTCGTTCGTTCTATAGTGAGTTCCGACAAAATCGCTGCGGCCGTTTCTTGGCATAATTCGACATGTTCATTTGAACATTTGATGCACAACCGACTTTGTATTTTATCGAAAACATTGTTCGTCGAAAATGTTGTCTGTTGCTGATTCTAAAAACAATATTAATTTGAAAGAGAGAGACAGAGTATTTATTGAGCAAAATGAGTTGGTACGTTTCCGTCCGCTATGGATAGGAATCTAACAGACTGTATGATTAGCAGGATGTTGAACGAACACTCAAAAGCCACGCCCTCTTTTCTGCTCGTGGAACATGTTCAATGAACAATATTGTCCGCAGCAGACTGAACCGCTCAGTTCAAATTTATATCACCCTGAGCTTGTTGATGGGGTTAAGTGTTTGCTGTTTCGTTTCCCACAGTCGCGGCAAACCAGTCCGTTGCAAGCATACACTAGGGAGTCACGAATACACCATCTGAATAAATAATACCGACCCGAAGGAAGTCTGCCCAATGACTATAAAAAAAATAAACATTACCTAAACACTTTTTTTGGGTTTCTAAGAAACCACAAAATGTATACAAAACGTAATAAGAAAAAATCGCGCGAATCGCCCTAACACGCATTAGCATGTCGTCGCTCTGAACCGCTTCGAACCGGTTACGTCGTCGCGCGCCCGACCGCGCCCCGACCGCGCCCCGACCGCGCACACCACAACAGCGGATGTGTGAAGTGCGCCGACGAATTCGCGTTACACGGCTGCTTACCCTCTGCTCGGTACTATTTATTGCCGTGACTGCACAAACCTCGACCGAGCTATGACTCTATAAATAATTACGAAGTTTTAATTTCGATGAAAGTTCATTTATAACTTTCACATACAATTAAAATAACATCGGCTTTGATGAACGCGCGAACCTTATTTAAATATTTCTTCAACCCAACGTTGACGTCTCAATCAAATATTTATGTATATTATTGGACGCGAATTGTTCATTTATGTACACAGACGTCATCTTTCGACATGTCTCAGCGCTACAACACACATCACTCGTTTCGTTCTCTAACACAACACATAAAAGAGCGAACGAGAGATCAACTGCTCGAACTGCAATAATTTATCAGTTCGTACAAAATTCACATAACTACCTAATGTGCGTAAGTACATAACAAATATATACATAAATTATTTGAACTAGTGTCTGTAGCAACCTGTACACAACTTGTACAACAACATTTAAAAATTGACAAACTCAATATTTTAAAACCTTTCATGGTCTGATAGTGAAGCGGATCTCGGATTTCGTTGTTCAGGATATCTTGGTACGTTCCTACATAATCGATTGTGGTTGTGTGTGTCAGTACAGTACAGTACAGTAAAGCTGTACTTTACTGTACTATTGTATCTGTGAATATTTTCACGCACACACACCTTCAATGAAAGTCTTGTGACGGGGACGTACCAAGGTTCGTAGACAATCCACTGAAGTAATAGGATCTTCTAACCTATGTTAGCCACAGACAAGTAAAGCGATACCGCACCGCTCGTCTATGGTTATCTTTGAATTTTTATTGTAATCGCTAATCTAATCCCAATCGTGGGAAAGTTGCAACGAGTTTCATATCGTGACAGGATCTTATCAGATTTCGTCTGTCAATCTTATTCACATATTTAAGATCTACACCCCCACACCCAGCAAGTGGAGCACCCTCAGCCCTCGCCCTACCTTAGGGGGGGGGGGCGAGGGATATCAAATTTATTTAGAATCGTTCACGGATGGATTCATATCACTTCATTCGTTTGGAGCGAAGTTTAATGTCATTACTAAACTAAACGAGTCAAACTTATAATTACAAATATTTTTACTAACGGCCCGAGTCCGAATTCAGACTTGATTTTAAATAAAAAAAATTCACTATATTTCGAATGTTTCCTCATTAAATCACAATTATATCCCAATAATTGTTGTATATTCACTATTTAAAATATTATAAGTGGTTCACGACTGTAGTTTCATAAATTAATTACAAACATGCTGAATATCACAGAATATTCCAGTAAAGTTCAATATAACAAAAGACTTCGACAGATTAAAAAATAAAACATCACTATCCACCGATACGTTTGTGACAAGCGGCCGGCAGTGCTTCGGTGCAAGCAGACATCGCTTGATCAGCTCCGACTTGCGCTGAGCGGGCGCGGGGCGCGGGCGCTGCCCCTCCCCGTTTACTGATCTTGTCACGTACACTCACACATCTACACGCGGCATCGGAGAAAGATGGCCGAGAGTATCCCTGTCGGCTGTAGCGCTAACACCGGACAAACGGTCGGCAGCGTCCCGGCGGGCGGCGGGCGGCGGGCGGCTCAGGGCCGCAGCAGGCCGCGCGCCTTGGCCGTGAGCTTGCGCACGCGGCCGCGCGACGAGATGGACACGGGCGCCCCGCCCGATCCCCCCGAACCCCCCGATCCGCCGGACACCGCCGACACGGCCGACACCGCGGACGCAGTGCTAGCTGCAATCACTTCTACATTCACTTGGGAAACTAATAAAGTCATATAGAACCAAGATAATGTTAACGATATTTACTTATAAAGAGTCCACAGCTGGGGATAGTTCTTTCTCATGTAAGAATTGATTGTGTTTTAGATGAATATAACAAAGTCGCGCACCCGTCATCCAGTCCTAAAATTAGGATCCTCTGTGATATAAATAAAATATTCATTACAACAAACGTTTACATTCAACATACAAATGTCTGGCCCTAACGAGATTACAACCCCCGACCCTCCGCGCCGTTCAAAGGCATGGTATAACCAGGTACCGACTACGCTTTCGGGTCCTCAAATTACAACCACTATAGCTATTTTCCGACAACAAAGGTAAATCGCAGGTCAGAAGGTTTGTCCGGTGTTTCCTTGGTGAGATCATTTTATTTTAGGAAATGCTAATAATTAGACTTTTTTCTTCTACAATTTTCTAAAAAGTTAAGCCTAATTCTTAAATCATTTGTGAATAAATAATATAATGAATTGAATGTATTATTAAATAATATAATCATTCACATGGTTTCCTAAAGCTTCAAATTTAACTTTCACGAAGCTTCCAACAGAGACGACGCTACAATTCACTCAGAAACCTAGTTAGGTGACTGGTTTCCTAGCGGGCAGCTCATTATTTTTGACCATTTATGAAAAAAATTACCTGCTACCGTGATTATGAGCACTCGTCGTATTAAACTAGTGTTGCTTTCAGAGTACCCCGGGACTCCATCTTGGGTCCACATTTATTAATATTGTACCATAATGATATCTCACTAACGTTTACGTCATGAAACCGTTTTCAAGCCTGGGTGTCGAGAAATATCTCAAAACAATGTCAAGCTTGTGATGAAATAGCGGAATAACTATCAATCACGGCGGAGTGCGAGAGAGCGGCGCAAGCTGCAACGACGGTGCCCCGGGGGCCCGTTTCGACCACAGCCACATGACAACTTCGAATACTGTGAATCGACAGTTTTCAACTGCGCGGGACATATCATAGTGCCGCAAGTGTCCTGTACCCGATGTAAAGCTCATGCGATAAGATCGGAGGGAAGGTTTAGATGCGGTGTCAGAGGGGGACCCCGGGCCGCAGCACTCCACGGTCGGGTCCAATAACTTGTGTGACCTGGGGGTCCGTGGCACGGTGTACTCAATGCACTGACCATTGAGCCACGGGGTCACGGGAAAGGCGGCAAACGAGCAAGCGGTTCACCCGATGGTAAGTGATTACCGTCGCCCGTGTATATCTGCAACACCGGAGGTGCTGCAGGTGCGTTCGTTGCCGGTTTTTAAGGATATTTGTGAGATAGGAGAGAGGAAGAGGAGGGGGATGGGGAGGGAGAGTGGGGTTCCGGTTACCTCACTCGCCGAACGAAACGCAGAAACACAAGATGCCTCTACTTCACGCCGGTATTCTGCGAGGCGGCGGTACCGAGCCGGTCGAGCCGGCCCGTTCGAACAGCAGCGAAAGCCGCCGCTCGGCTCTACCGGGATACTAACAATATAAAACCAATCTGAGAAATTCGAGGTCCGGCCGAGATCTCTGTCTCGGCTATAGACCCACCCGTGCAGTGTCGCTGAGCCGATTATAATCATGCGCCGCTCAACGTTGGCTCCCCGGCCCGCGCGCGAACCGGTGCTCCGGTGCTCCGGGGCTCCGGTGCAACCGGCGGCGGGCCAGTCGCTCGACGGCAGCGAATTTTTTTTCCAATTTTGTGTTTGCTTGCAAATTTTTTGCTTTTTATTCCGCTTGTTTGTCGTAGCGTTATCCTAATATTTAAGTTTTCGAGCGCATCACCAGCGCCGTATTTTCATTAAGCGTAGTAAAGAAATGTATACACTTGTTATACTTTACTTTGTTTTAGTACAACCAAAAACCAAGTTCGATCGGATCTCGCATATTACTTTTAAGGACATCTGAGGTCACTGTAGAGAGTAAGAGATATAGTTAGTTTATGTCCCCTTAGCAATGCTACGGCTCACCATGTCCGTTGAGCGCAGCGTGCGGCTCGAGCTCGTGCGCGTGTGCGTGCGCGTGCGCGTTGTGCGTGTGCGCGTGTCCGTTGAAGTAGTTGTGGTCGCTCGTGTGCGCCGCGCCGCTCGTGTGAGCGCCCTGCAAACATACAAACTTGCTTTTAATTACGTGCGTGCATGCGTAAGTACGTGTTTGGGTGAGAGTGTGTGTGTGTTTATTCTTTTTTATTGAATTGCGGTGACAAGCGAGCCAGCAGTCCAGCTGATGGCGAGCGGCAGATGCCGTGTCGCTCCCGAGGACAGAGATCGAACGCCTCAACACGTACACGCGGGCGTGTCTCTTCGTATGTATGCACCACATGCGTCTGTTAACGTGTGCGTGCGTATCCCCGAGTGTGCGGTCACCTGTCTGGCGTGGTGCTGCCTGCGGCGCGCCAGCTGGTGCTGGTGGTGCTGGTGCTGGTGGTGGTGCGGCAGGCGCTTGCTGATGGCCGCGATGGAGTCCTCCTCGCTGTCCTCGTTGTAGCGCCGCGGGCTGCGCCGCGTCCGCAGCGACACGCTCTGCGACAGAGAAACGCGCCGAGTCGCCGTGAGACACAGATATGCCGCCTGTTCGTGTGCCGAGAAATCTGCGAGCCCGCTAAAGGTTTAATGGAACCAATCGAGTTGAGTTGGGGGAGGCCTACGTTCAGCAGTGGACTTGTGATAGGCTGAAATGAATCGAGTTGGGGCAGCTCGATGGCGCGACTGCTTCGAACAGCTGATATCGTGAATCAATTATTACGCTGGAAGGGAGTGAGAACTTCAAATGCGTTTAATATTAAAGTATTATTTACGGATTTTATCGCGTTTAATTTTGTTTTTATATTCCCTACGTTTCGAGTGCGTATTCATTTTGGTACGCAAATTTCGTGCAATTACAAGCTATGAGCTCAGTCCATTTTAATAATTGATTCGAGGGATCAAAAACACACGGGGTACACGAACATGTTGGGGGTAACAAAATGGCGGAATAGTATTCACGTGCTTGTACACTATGTCTATGGTCTAACGTCAACTGCAGGCGGTTTATACAACAGCTAACAGTCGACGTGGGCCTACACAGTTGATAATATTTGTTTCACGCTCATAGCGTTTTTCCTTTCTTTCCTGGTTCACGCAGCGCCTCTCCGGGGGATTCGGGAAGTGAACGGTCAGTAGTAAGAAGCCCCCACTCCGCCCTCCCCTCCTCCCTCTCGCGTCCATCGGCCACGTGAACTTGACATTCGGAGGAAGAATTAATACATTTCACCGAACGGCGTTGGGACAATCGCAATGATACTTACCCTGGCGTGTTCGCGCCGCGACGGCCCGGCCACCTCTTCACCCTCTTGCCTTTGCCTGAAAACAAAACACACATTTTTGGTTTTTTTTTTTATGAAAAAAAAACATACACGCCTTACGCACGCGCACGTACATCCTGCAGCAGCATAGGGACTGCAGGTGCGTCGCCGTCTTTTGAGCATATTTGAGGATGGGGCGAGTGGGACTCCCCGGTAGGCGCGCCCGCTGAAGGAAACGCCGAGGCACAGGATGCGTGCACTTGCGTGTACTACCCCGGTAGAGCCGGCCCGTTCCAAAGCAGCGATTTGTTTCGGAACTCTGCCTAAACCTTTAACCTTGGCTAGCTTCATCCGTATCAGGAACTGTCGCCTATGTGCACGACGGCGTGTCCTTGGCCCCTTCTGCCGAGTATACTCCGATCACTAAGTATATTGTTACTACGTCGGTACATTTGAATAATCTCTGTGGCCAGAAGGAACATACGAATCTGTCCCCCGCGACCTCTGATGTCTTCAAGTATTTAATTTTGAAAAACTATATTTTAAAACCAACAAACTCGACGGAGTTAGGATTCGATCAAAAAAAGGAAACACTCGACCAGAATATTTAACAAGTCAGTGCCATGCGGTCACGCGGCGGAGCTCGTGGCCCGCCAACGATTGATACATACATTCGAATCCCCATTAAAAAAAATAACCACTATTTGGCTCTACTACGTATATAATATCGAAATATATTTGCAGTCCTAGTCCTAGTCCCAGACAAATGTCTGTATGTATATATTCACGCCTTGTTCCCAACGGGGTAGGCAGCGACAATCTCCTTCCACTCGTATCGTCGGTCGTATGTCAATACGTCTTTCGATTCTTCCACTTTCATCGATCTTCGCATGGATGCTCGTTGGTCCAGAGCACTCTCGACCTGGCCTTTTCTAGAACGTCTCCGATTCGATCGTGAAGTGTTCGCCCAGGTCTTCCTCTCCCGACTCTACCATTCACACTCGCCTCATATATTTGTGTCGTCAACCTACTTTCATTCATCCTCTCCACGTGTCCAAACCAGCTCAGCATCCCTTTCTCACTTCGTGTCACTACATCGTCTCTCACGGCACGACGCTCTCCCCCAGACAAATCATTGTCCAATTGCGGGGCATAGTCTACATCTCTGCCGATTTTTTTTTCTTCCATATCCGTTCGATCCTTTGTGCGTTCGATTCAACGACAAACATGGAAACTTTCATATTTGTAATATTGAGTTTTATTTGTTGTATAAATGGTTGTTTAAATCGGTGGCGAAGTGTCCGGTGCTGAGACTCCATTTGTAATCGTAATACCGGCGCTCGGTTCCAAATTTAAATGACGCCACACTCGACAGTTTCCGGGTGTTTATTGACATCGATCTGTTGGGAAGAACTGGAGGAACGGAGTGTTGGACAGGGAGCAAGAAGGCAAGGAGGCAAGGATGCATGGAGGCATGGTGGACTGCAGTGTACGGCCACGCGCGCACGCACCGGTAGAGCAGCAGCGGCGCGTCGTCGTCGGTGGAGTAGCGCGGCCGGTAGGAGCGGTCCGACTCGTAGCGGCGAGCCGACGAGCGCGACGAGCCCGTCGCGGACTCCGACGACGAGCACGACGCGGACGTGAAGCGCTCGCGGATCCTACCGGCGACGACAAACGTTCAACAGATAGAATAGCATAGCATATAATACTTATTCTTATTCTTAATTCGACTGATTATATCATAGAGTGGAGTGTGAGACACACCCCCCCCCCCCCCCCTCGACCTGCGGCCAGCATCACTAGAAGGTATCGAACTTTGCAGCGTGTAATTTAGTCCAGATTAGTTTAAAAAGTTTTTAAAAGGATTCTCGAGTGGCAGCCAAGTGCGGGGGACGACCTCCCACAAGATGGAGTGACGACCTGAGCGGTGTTGCGGGAAGTCGATGGATGCAGAGGTGGGTCAGGACCGAGCTTCGTGACAATCTTTGGGGGGAGTCCTATGTTCGGCAGAGGACTTGTGACAGGCTGAGCTGATGTTGATGATGATGATAGAGGCTTGCTTAGTTCAATCTGATGTTATCACCGAGTCTCCCGACGCGATCCGTGCGCCCGGCACGTGCGACGTAGCCACCGCTTGGGACGGATCGCTGGACCGTGCAGCAGAGCATATCATATCTAGGATGGAATGTTGAAAATGAATTATACGAGATTAGACGACGTACGTCTGTACAATGTACGTTACATTTCACCAAAACTTTTATATAAATAAGTTATATTCGTTATAGTATAGTTGAATTTAACACAATGCTAATGCATAGATTGGAATGCAATTGTACTGATGTTACCATAGACCCCATAAGCTCGTAAAGTTTGAGTGCCGGCCGGCCTGACTCCTGACTACAGACGTAGATGAAATATACTTTAGAGCAATATCGACTCTAACGAAAGACAATAAGGTCAATTTTGTAAGCAGCAGCTCACCGTTTGTGCGGGCGCCGTGTCCGCAGCTCGGCGCCCGCACTGCTGCACGAGCTGCGCGCGCGCCGACGTTTTCTTCGCTTTTTCTGAAAATTCCAGACAACACCATGCGGGCAACATTAACCATCGATATATAAATATCTTTATTTATTTATTTAAACATTACTTGCACATAAAAGAGCAAAAAAGGCGGACTTAATGCCTAGAGGCATTCTCTACCAGACTACCGGTGGATTGAACAGAGAAAATGAGAAAATTTAAATGGGAGTGCACAAGTACTATGTTCATATATGACGGTATTTAGACATACATGTAATTATAGTTGTTAATTATACTAAACACAAAACACACTGTAAACAGACATATATATATTTATATACTTATATATATAACGATTACATACGAAAACATAAATGTCAATTAAAATTAAATTAAAAAAAAATCAATCCCAAAGTAAACGCTTGAAAGTGCGTTTACAGGCAACACTGCCGAACTGTGTATCCACTCAAGTTACAAATGAGAGCATATATTAATTGCAAACAGCTACTTTTATTCTAAAAGAAATGCCATTTACTTTTGTGTATGCTATTCAGCGAAGCGCGACGCACAAAGCACGTGGTTGAACTATAAATGATTGTTCCGAGAATTTTACTGCGCGAGTGCGGCGAGCCAACGTGTACGTGCAGGTGTACGTACGTGCAGGTGCGCGGGCTCGTAGGTGAGCTCCACCTCGTCATCGGCCAGCTCCTCCTCCAGCACCTCGATGTGCGAGTGCGGCGAGCCGCGCTCCGAGCCGCGCGCGGATCCTTCCTCCGACAAAATCCCGTTCGCCGTCACCGACTCGTCTGTAGAACACCATGACTATGTCAATGACTGGTCGTAACACCAGATTTTTGTTGTCGACAGAAAACGTCGCGTGGGAAACGACCCTGCTCGACACCTCTTGGCAACTCTTCACGAGACAATGACACCGAAAACACGTTTGGACATGTTATAGAATTATATTGTTGTGACACGAGAAGTGATAACCAGCTATGATAAGACAATAAAACCATACTTAGCGGTCCTTCGAGCCGGATTAACATTTTAACATTAGCCGGCTTTGAATGCCGGCGCAGCTGATTATGGAATAGCACGCGCAGGAGGCGCCGATTAGAGAAAGGAAGTAATTTTCATGTCTTCATTTCCTGACTGATAACATGGAGAAATTTTTATTTACTTATTTATCTGACCTTTTGCAGCATGACAGGCTCATCATGGAATCAAGATATCTCAAACACTTTTGTGAGGAAGACTTTGCTCAGCAGTGGGCATTTACAGACAGCTACTATGAACCAAGGCCAAAGTGAACAGACATCTAGGCAAGCGTGTACCATCCTAGGCCTCATCTTCGCTTTCCATCGGGCAAGATTGAGGTCAAACGCAAGCCTATTTTTCCATAAAAAAAAAAAAAACTATACTTCACTAACCTTGTGAACAGACAGCATGGCTGGTGGACGGCGTAGGCTCTGCACTGCTAGTTTTGCTCTTCTTGCCCACGCCTTTACCTGGTAAGGAAAACTAGGCTTAGAGCAGTGCGTAGGTCCCGTCGCGTTAGGAGCCCGGTTTAGAAATAATGTAGTCGGACCTCATATTTAATTTTACTCTTTTACGTGTTGGTTTTTATTATTGTTCAAGCGCCTACGTATTATTTATAGCACACGATCATTTCTTGGCACTGCCCGAGCTCGTGCAACATTCTCACATGAAACTTCACTGCCTAGATAAGAACTTTTTTTTTAATTGAAGTTTAAATAGAACCATCACACGCCTCATTCAGTCCCCGTGCCTTCCAATGCCCGTCTAGTATGATAAGTAAAAAGTTAAATACACAAAGATCTAGCGAGACAATCGTACGTACGTGTAAACATCCGCGACTCGGTTACACACAGACAGTCATACTCAGTAGGCAAATGTTTGCGCCGAGCGGGATGCGCCTGCGCAGCCGCTATCGCCGCTAGGTAGGCTCGCTGCCGACACCACGGTTGTCCAATTCAAGTCATTTATTAAAGCTTAACAGACACTGTCACGTAGGAATGGCGGAGGTAATGCCCGAGGCCCCTGCGCCGGCCCGGCCAATGGTGACGAAGAGATAATGTCTCGGGGCGTTTATATTACGAACGGCCGTTGGTGAGATAATTAAGGAGAAACTACGTTTTTTACTATTAATTGCGTATATTTTTAGCTTTGTGTACATTAAATGTCGCGGCGCCTTCCCGTCCTCCCTTGAGGTCCTTGGGACCTCCCGCGTCTCGTCCCGCCTCCACCGATTTAAAGTATGAAGACGATATGATTCCCTCATCATTTATACATCATCGTCTGCAATGCCATCAAACGGCTGCGTCACGTGCATTATGTTTAAATTTATTCGCGTCTCTTGCTGCGTGCGAGCCGCGGATCGTCTACACGTCGCGCTATCTCCGCGGCGGCGGCGCGGGCGCACCTTTCCGGTGCTTGTGCAGCGGCGCGTCGCTGTCCCAGGAGTCCGCGCGCGCCGCGTGCACGCGCCGCGACGTGGCGGCCAGCGGCTCCGACTCCGACTCCGAGCTGCCACCCGCGGCACCCGCTGCCCCCGCTGCCCCCGCGGCACCCGCCGCACTCGCCGCACCCGCCTCCTCGGGGCTCCTGCGGCTCTCTGTGGAGATACACCTCTTACATACTTAAATAGGAACAATTTTTTTTCTCTTTAATTCACTTAAAATTCAAAACTGACAGTCTCTGTGGTTCCATTTAACAAATGCGTCTGCAACGTTACATCAACTAACTTTACTCAATGCAAGTAGAATAAAAAAAATACTTTCAAGTACCAAGATTAGACAGTCAATGTATAAAGCGGTTTCAACGTGCACATGGCGACCGAACTGGTTTACGAGAAAAGATTTCTACACACGTCACAGCGCTTAAAGAGATTATTAACGAAAGCAAAGTGCGCGCCGACCTTTCCGCGCAGCCCGCGCTGCCCGCCTCGTCCGCCTGGCGGCGCGCCGCGTGCGTCGTGCGCTGCGCGAGCGCGCGGGCGCGGGGCCGGGCGAGGGGGCGGGCCCCGGCGAGGGAACTAAGTAGCGACCGCCGGGGGAGGGGACGCTGCGCCGCCCCAGCCGCGCCCACAGCGCCTCGAACAGCGACGACAGACGGACAGTCATCGAGTAGATCTGCGCACACAACATACATACACTATATAGATGTACCGCCAGCAATGTGCGCGCTCGTTGAAGCTGCTAAAGTGGTGGGTATCCATAGATGTGACCGCTTCCAACAACCGACGTTGTTAATTGAATGTACTTGTAATATATAAATTAAACTTCAGACACGTGACCGGCCACGCCCGTGCGTCCTTCGCAACAAAGTGCTCAAGTGAAAAAGAGACAACAGTAGTGTCGAACATTACGTGCACTGTAACGTGTGTTGTCGCTTAGCGCGTGGAGAAGTCGCGAGACTCACGCGGCTGCGCTTGTTGGTGTTGTAGAGGCGGCTGTTGGTGAAGACCATGCGAACGTCGCGCGCGAAGTGCTCCGGCCGCGCGTACAGCCCGCCCGCCAGCCGCGCGCGCACCGTGCCCAGGTCCATGGGGCTGCTCACCACGCGCTGGTAGTCTGCACACACACACACACACACATTTACACATACATCGACTGACATCAGGTGACAACCACTGCATCTGCATGCCCTATCTACTACGGACTCGATCCTTCTTTTAAACAGAATGCTCGTTGCGATAAAACCACACTCGGATAACTCAAAAAAACGAAGCACAAATAATTTCGGCTACCAAGGTACAATCACATTTTTACACGATCTTCAATGACAAGCGGTGTTGGATTCGAACTGTGATAGCTGAGGAGCTAGATTCCATTCCCGGTGCTATAACAAATTGTGTGAATTTCTCACATCCACGCCGAAACTAGAAACGTTATGAAAATTATATGACATCTATAACAAAATATGAGACATGTGAAGATTAAGAATTGCAATTTGAAATTTATGTCAATACCGTATTTTACTTTTATTTCTTAGCCCACATATAATCCGGCTCGAAGGACCAAAAGTTTAGAACAAATGAGTCAACGTGAAGGAAGGCAGTAATGCTTTCGTAAACATCATACTTCAGTTAATTGGCAGTCTGCGAAGCATAGCTAATTTTGACAATTCTCTCTAGGGACATATTAGATAAATTTAAAAAACATCGGTATTGACTGTGACAACATTAGATAGCAGATCTTGTATGACCTGGCGCCTGCAGCGGCGACACGGGCTGCCGGAAGGGCTCCGCGTCGGCGGACGCAGTGAGCTCGTTGATCAACGTCATGCACGCCGTACGCCACCGCGCTTCACCCCCTCCGCCGCGCCCCCCACTCGCCCCGCGCCCTCCGCGCTTCTGTAGAAAACACGGACAGCTGGTATGACCACGGACCACCATACACTTGCACTTTTCAGAACTGACGATACTTCAATAAAACTATTCCAAGTACCGTGTCGGAATTAACAAAGATAATGCTATGTATAGTGCTTCATATAATAGAGGTCCGTTTTGTTTCTACTCAGAGACATGATGCATTTCCACGCTTTATTGAAAAGGCAGTCGACCTCGGCGACAACTTCCGAACACTGTCCGCAGATATCAATATAACGTGTGATGTTATAGTGCTTCAAGTTAATGCGCACCCACAGGCACTCGCACGTCTTCACCTTCCCGTGTCCGATGTATGCTTAGGCGATGAGGTCAGAGGATGGGAAGATACAGCACAGCCACCAGACCCAAAAAACCAATAATCTGTAGTTGCACAAATATTTGTTTCGAATGGCATTCGAGCCCAGAACCCATTGTCGTCTCTTTATTAGACACTTCAGTCGCTTACTTCCTTCAGCATTTTAGTCAAGTGTACAAACGCAGTGTGGGACGACCCCCCACAAGATGGAGTGACGACCTGCGCAGTGTTGCGGGAAGTCGATGGATGCAGGTGGCTTTGGACCGAGCTTTGTGGCAATCTTTGGGAGAGGCCTTTGTTCAGCAGTGGACTTCTGATAGGCTGAAATGATGATGATGATGATGAACGACCGAGTCTATTAACTAATAAAAACTACACATCTCGCTCTGTTCACTATAGCAAGTTCAAAGCATTTCATTATGTCGTTGTTCGAACTCTTTACTCCTAAATAACATCGTCATCTGCTAAAACCGTTACTTCTCTTCTTGCAAATAGGTCACTACTATACACGTAGGTTGCGCTTTACCTCAGGGTTCTTTTCTGGATCCACTTCTTTTTAATTTATACGTCGACGACATCAATTACGACTACAAGGAGTTATAAGTATGTAGCTGTAAGTAAGGCACGAAGCAAACGACATGGGAAGGGCGAGCGAATGGCAGGAGCGAGTCGGTACCTTGTGCAGCGCGGCGGAGAGCGGCTCGTCGTCGGAGGAGTGGTACGCCGCGGCCAGCTCGTGGTACTTCGCCACTACGTCCACGTTGCGCCAGTTGCTGCACGCCCGTGGGGACAAGCAATTACATATTTAGAAAATTCATTCCATTCACAATTGAATGTGTTTATGTGCGTGTCTGAATCCGTCTCTTTCATCAGCAGGAGGCGCGCCTGCGCACGATGGGCCAGTGCAGTTCAGTCAAGAGCTCGTCGTTGTGTCTGTGTGTGTGTGTGTGTGTGTGTGTACGTATGCCAGTGTGACGTCACCTGATGATGTGCAGCAGCAGGTTGGTGCCGAGGCGCGCCTGGCGCACGATGGGCCAGTGCAGTTCGGTCAAGAGCTCGTCGTTGTGTCTGTGTGTGTGTGTGTGTGTGTGCCAGTGTGACGTCACCTGATGATGTGCAGCAGCAGGTCGGTGACGAGGCGCGCCTGGCGCACGATGGGCGAGTGGGGCTCGTTGAAGCGCTCGGCGTTGCTCGCCAGGCAGCGCACGTCGAACTGAGCCGCAGCCGCGCGCCGGTAGAACTGCGGAAGGTTCGGATCTGTACTCATACTAGCTCGCCTCTGTCATCATATGTTTGTCTATGTCTTTAGCCTATGGTTGTTGTTATGTTATCCATTGCTGTAAAATATGAATTGTCCATAGAGGCGGACGTTGTTTGAAACAGCCATGCGGTGGCTAACGACTCCCTTTTAACTATCAGCACTGCAGCTCAGTACTGACAATTATCGTTACAGACAAAAAGGAACACGAGAAGCGCGGGCCCGGCACACTTACGTTGTTTTTGTAATTCTTCGTAAGACACAATTCACACTCGGGGCACCTGCAGATAGCTTAGTCCAGTACGTTGTGACGATGCTCATGTCCATGCAAACTGAACATGGCGACAACACATCTTTCGTTTTCCAAAAGTTCTTTTTTAAAATCTAGAAACTTTAAATTGTAGTGAAAAACTCGATAATGCTTAAAGCGCATACGCACATCGCAATGAAATTAGTAATAACATTAGGTCCCTCGAGCCGGATTTTATGTTTTACATATTTCAAATTTAAATGAGTTAGTGTAAGACAAGCAAAGGGGTCCCTTTCCCTATGAAATACAGCATTGACCTGTTGTTTATGTGCTAATGATGAATGAGATTCTAAAAAAGGGTATAGTGCGCAAAGTCATTCAAAAAAAGATCTATAAAATGTCTTGTTGAATAAGAATGTTTGTATTGATGTTACGATAGGACTCTCTCTTCTTTGCCTAGGGCCCTAGGGTAACCAATAAACTATTAAATTCTTCCGGATTTTAATGTATTAGGATTTACATACAGATGTCACAGCGCAGGTGTGATGGACCCGCAAATTTACTAAGATCTAGTTACGTTAGATAGTATGCGCGTGAGCTCACCAGGTTGTCGAAGCGCGCGCGTATGGTGGAGAGGTCGATGGGGTAGGGCACGACGCGCGCGTAGCTCGGGTACAGCTGCAGGTCGACGGGCGCCACGAAGGGCTCGGCGGCCGACAGCGTCATGACGAGGCCGACGTGGCGCGCGACCACGCGACACGCGCCCGCCGCCCACTCGTGGGTGTGCTCGCGCCGCAGCGCCGCCGCCAGCTCGCGCGGCAGCACGCCCACCGCGCCGCCCGGCTCCTCGGGCAGCCTGCGCCCCCGCTCATTATCAACCTTATCCCCTTGGACTAAGGTCCGCAATGCTCTAAAGCAGGGATTAGTGTCGATATCGACCCATTTAAGTTGAGTTTCCTCATAAACCGCAAAGAGTTTAAATTGTTAAGTATTTGGTATCAATAGGAAAAAAAACTAATTTTTAAAGTAACTCAGTTTGTTTAGGAAAAGGGGTCTCATGTCCAAAATAGTTTAGGAATCTCTGCCCTAAAGTAATACACTTGTCCTTTTTTTTTTCATAGAAGAACGCTCTGAAGTATATGACGCTCCGTTGTCAATTGTCTTAATGATGTCACGATACTAGTACGACACTACTGACACAAAGAGCGAGTGTAATTTCAAGCTCGGAGGCGTCCATCCATCTTAGCCCACGCGGATGGGGACGCATCTGTAACCTTCTCGGATCGGAAGTTACTCTGCAGGTGTCCATGGGCCGCTGTAACCAATCACCACCAGCTGAACTGTTAGATCCTAAGTCATCCCTCAATAATAACAAAAACGTCGTATAAAAACTCAATAATATTATCAACCTTGTCTCATTCACATATGGTTCAAAGTTATATGAAACCTTATGCTAAGTCACTTCATTGCATTTAGTGACGGTTCAGACGATCTATTGTCGAACTTAACGCATTGGCATACGGTTCAAATGAGTCCACAGTTCAACCTGAGGACACGCACAGCCCACACGCTCTGCCCACACGCACGTGTACTCTGTCCGGGACGCGCCCTCATTGCATTAACGACCGGGCCCACTCACCTCTCCGGGTCGAGCGGCTCCAGATCCCACGGCGACAGGCGCTCCACCTCGCCGTTGTCCCAGCGCACCTTCAGCGACAGGAACTGCGCGGCCGCCTCGCGCGCCCAGCGCCTGGACTCCGCCCGCCCTGCCCCCGCCCCTCCGCCGCGCCCTCCGCCTCCGCCTCGTCCTCCCCGGCGTCCGGCGCCGCGCCCGCCGTGCGCTCCAGCACGATGCCCGTCCACCACGAGTCGTCGATCATGCAGCGGAACCTGCCGCCAGTATCCCACCGTCGTCACGTCTCACCATCAACTCGGCGATCACAAACAAATGTTTTTTTTTATAAATAATAGGCTTACGTTTGACCTCAATCTTGCCCGATGCAAGCCGAAGATGAGGCCTAGGATGGTACACGTTTGCCTAGAAGGTGTCTGTTCACTTTGGCCTCAAAGATATCCAGATTATAGTGTGGGGAAGTTTGTAGGCCGGTTCTAAGTCACTATCATTTTCGTACAAGAGTGAGGCCGCAGGAGTGAGGCCGCAGGTACCGGCGGAGGCCGGATTATGTTCGACACCGCGGTGACTACCCACTGTTTCGTATTTTCTTGAATAGTAATAAAATATTATACTAAGAATCGGACGATTATGAACTCGGATTGTGAGATCTATCGGAGACGTACTGTGTAAGGAAGAAGCGCCACTTCGCGCTTTAGTATGGTTTCGAAACAAATATCTTCCCCGCAGTCATTAAGTCAGCTAAGTGTCTCTAACTTTTTTTAAACCGATATACCGTAACAACCTCTACACAGTTACACTCTATACAAAATCCTCCCTCTCATCTCCCAAATACCCTAAGGACCGGCAACGCACCTGCAGCACCTCTCGTGTTGCAGATGTACGTGGGCGACGGTGATCACTTACCACCAGGCGAACCGCCAAATTTTCTTTAGAGTTATTTTCACTATTCCCTAGTTTCAGATCTGGTCATCCATGCCCGGTTACCACTTAAGTAAGTATAAAGTTACAACGTCATTACATTACATATGATTCGGAAGTGGCCTATGCCCAACAGTGGACAAATAGTGTTAACAACAACATGTGGGAGCTAGTTACCGATCGCCGGGCCCCCAGCGGCGCTCGACGGCCGCGTCATACTGCTGCTGCAGCACGAGGAAGTCGATGACGTCGGGCATGTCGTGGTAGCGCACCGTGAACGTGCGCGCGCGCGACCCATCGAGCATGCTCGCTGACGTGCTCGACATCTTCAGGCACACCACGCGCGGCGGCTTAATCACGTACTTGATCCCCACCACCTTCACCGCCTCGCACTCCTGCCGCCAGAGGGAACGGTCTCATTTCACTTGGTCCTTCGAGCCGGATTGACAACATTACGACATAGAACAATATAACATGACACGACTCTCGCAGTAACTTATGGCAATGGTTAAAATGTCACCAGGCCTCCTGGTGTAGTTGGTTTTGTATAGAACAGACCACAACGCCATGAACAACATTAACTAACTCGTTAATTTAAGTGAAAATAAATATCTAATGATAATAATAATGTATGAAACGAACATCAACTTCCAAATTATTAATAATATATAATTAGAAATGTATGTCTCTTACATAAATATGCATTCTTTCCCACGGCTTATCCCTGGCGTTGATTTTATACACGTCCTTCTCCGCCACGGCCTCGAAGTACCTCTGGTGGCCCTGCAGACATCACAGGGAACGTAACGGAATAATGTAAAGATTCTTTAATTAATGTTAATTAATAAAATTGATGATATATTATTTATTACAACAAAAACAAGTTCAGACAGTTTGAATAAAAATATTTACATGATTGGAGTAAGATGTGACGTCACCGGTGGGACTACAGTAGAGTACGTGTCCATCTGTCAGCTTGCCAGGAGTCAATGAATGCTAGAGCACTAACCAGCCGGAAGTAGAGGCAGTGGTCGCCCATCTGCGGCTGGTAGGGCGCCTTGCGGGGCGACACGGCCGTCAGCCACTCGCCCACGCGGTACACTTCAGGCAGCTCGGCGCCCGCTCCGCTCGTCACCGCGCCGGCCGCTCCGCTTGCCGCTCCGCTTGCCGCTCCGCTCGTCACCGCGCTGCCCGCTCCGTTCGTCACGGCGCTCGCAGCGCTTCGCTTCGTTGTCGTTGTGGCACTGGGGCTGTATCTGACAAATGTGCAAACGAATTATTGATTATCTATAATTTCAAAATAATAATAGTAAATACAACAATTATTAGATTTAATCGTTTTATTTAAGTTCTAGTAAACATATTTATTTAAAAAAAAAATGAACACCATTCTCAAGTTTCTTTAACTAGATATGGACACACCTGGTAGCGGGGCGCAGCGGGCGCGGGCGGCGTCGCGCGCGGGCGGGCGGGGCCAGCGCGGGCCCGGCCTGCCCGCCCGGCCCCGCCTGCCAGTCCGAGTACTGCGACGACGCCGAACTGCGAAACAAGTACTCTCTTAGTATGACACGCATGCACGCACGCACGCACGCACGCACGCACGCACGCATCCACGCACGCACCTACGTATATAGATTGGATACTACTACGTATATGGATTTCATGCAACAGTTCCGGGACGACAGGAACCGCAAAGGAGTCCAAAACTATTTCGATTCATAATATTAATGACTGAAGAAAACAAAATATGTCATCATTAATCAAAAAAAAAAAAACGTATGTGTGTACTTGTGTAATTAAATAAATTATCATTCACCACCACATATAATTTAAAACTACACACACATACAGTAGACATAAAAACACACATGTTGTAGATTCATTTATATTTGAATAACTAGCTTGAATATCAATATGATGTCGCTATAACTCTCCTCATTTTATCCAACCGCGCCAAAGAACAAAGTATAACTTCTATAGCATAAGCAAGTAAGTCAATAACATAAGTCGTCTCATAATAATTACTTCATTCATTCCACAATCGAATCACTTCAATCTACAACACCGAGTACAGACTTAGGAATGAAGGTTCGCAACACTCGTTGTACTCACTTGTCGCTGCCGCTGGCCGGCGCCGCGCGCGCGCTGCGGACACAAGTGTAGCGTTCTCAATGTTGCACCACATACATTTTAAGCGCGGTAGAGCCAAGTTAAGCGCGGTAGAGCCAAGCGGCGGCTTTAGCTGCTGCTCGAATGAGCCGGCTCGACCGGATTGGTACCGCGGCCTCGCAGAATACCGGCGTGAAGTAGAGGCATCTTGTGCTTTTGCGTTTCGTTCGGTGAATGAGGTAACCGGAGGCCCACACCCTCCCTATTCTCCTCCTCTTCCCTCCCATCTCCCAAATATCTTTAAAAACCGGCAACGCACCTGCAGCATCTATGTTACTGCAGATGTATGTGAGCGACGGTAATCACTTACCATCAGGTGAACCGCATGCTCGTTTGCCGTCTCTTCCATAAAAAAAAAATACAAGCGTCCCGGCCGTGCGCGTCGTTTGTGGCACAGAATGTATGTACTTAGCTTTCTAAACTGATAGCAAAAATAATTTCTTCACTAGTCTGTTATAGACAGACAACTAAGCAATAATTTCAATAATAATAAAAGAAATGAAACCACAAACGACGTAACTTCGACACTAGGATAACATACATTTGAAAGTGTACAACAACAAATCTTTGGGCAATTTATTAACGATTTTAAACACAAGGTTAGAGTTCTATTGAACAATGTTAATGAGTATTTGTTTGTCTGTCTCCACATATTTCTATACAATATTACATATATACAAACAAGTGCTTCGGCCATTTTCGTCTATCTTCGGAAGTCCTAGCGCGGGGTAATGATATTTGATTAAGAGCTGTTACAATATAAAATTCATAATGTTTTTTTACAGTGCTTTCGTTAAAATTTTTTGATGACACTGAAATATACTACTTAATTTTTTACCATCGCTCCAAATAGCTTATTTTTAAAAATTCATGGTAGACCTCAATTTAAAATCAAATACCTTGTTTCTTATCACACTGTAATCAAAATTGTCTTCTGTAAATAATATTGTTTTAGTAAATTTCTTTGGCGAGTGAAAGGCAGAGAGCACTTCCCAGAAGCTCGTAAGTGAATGCACTTTCAAGAAGCTACTAAGTGACTGCACTTTCAAGAAGCTACCAAGTGACTGTACTTTCAAGAAGCTACTAAGTGACTGCACTTTCAAGAAGCTACTAAGTGATTGCACTTTCTAGAAGCTACCAAGTGACTGTACTTTCAAGAAGCTACTAAGTGACTGCACTTTCAAGAAGCTACTAAGTGATTGCACTTTCTAGAAGCTACTAAGTGACTGCACTTTCAAGAAGCTACTAAGTGTCTGTACTTTCAAGAAGCTACTAAGTGACTGCCCTTCCAAGTAGCTAACAAGTAACTGCACTTCCATGACTACTAAGTGACTGTTCAGAGACCGGGACGGCCGGACATTGGTCACATATTCGTAGTTATTCGGATATACGAAAATTGCCGAAGCGCATAACTTTAATCGTAGTACTACAACTCCAATAAAATCTATAAGCACTTTATTATTTATTTATATATTTTAAGTTTATTTTCACATAGATGAGCAAAAAGGTGGACTTAGCGCCAAAAGGCATTCTCTACTTAGTTACTTCCGTTAGGTTGAACGTTTATGTTTTGTGTTTCAAGGTACCAGGGTAACATAAATTTCAAAGTTAATATAAAAATTTAGTTAATATAAAAACAATTCTGAGACTATGGTATTCGAGTGTACCTGTCGGACTCGGTGAGGTCGTCGCTGGAGCGGCGAGTGTGGGAGGAGCCGCAGGAGCGGGAGGAGCGCGAGGAGTGCGAGGAACGGGAGGAGTGCGCGGAGCGAGCGGAGCCCGACAGCCGCACCGACTCGTCCGACGTATCGCTGCTGCTCTCCTCCGGGGGCTCCTCCTCCATGCGCACCATCTGCGGCAGGCGAAACGTTCCCGATGTTAGCCGTATATACAGTCACACAGTACCACGGTACTGACCGGCGGGGGGACAGGGTACTGACCGGCTGGGGGCGCGGCTGCGGGCGCGGCACGGCGCGGGGCGCGGCGCGCGGGCGCCGACCGGGGCGCCGCGCGGGCCCGTCGCCCGCCGTGCTGATCATGACGGGACGCCGCCGCATCTCGCGCCGGTACCACGCGCTCTCCCACTCGTTCATCTCCGCACTGCGACCCACAACCGCCGATTGGTTACGACAAATAATAAGTTTGAAATAAATGAACGCATTATAAACTTCAATTGTTATATGCAATTTCATGTACTGAATATGCCACATGCCCGGTGGTTGGACAAGAACATGGCGAGGAAACTAATATAAAGAGTACTATTTGTATACGACACTGGCGGTGCGAGAGCCCCCCGGGGTGAGCGAGAACTGTATGCTATTTAGCGATAAGTATAAGAAACATAAGCAACTCTTTTGTATATTAAATTATACTGACTAATGATTTTTTGAACAGTCAAACCATAGTACGATTTATAACAAAGAAGCGCCATCTAGGGACACTACTTTTCCCTTTTAACGTTGGACAATTAGGAAGACATGTCAAATCTTAGGAGCAGATCCAGTAACCTTTCGAATATCTTTAGGACTTTGCCCACCTGGCCTGCTCGATGCGCTGCCTGGCGGGGTCGGGCAGCGGCAGCACGACGGGCCGCGAGCAGGGCGAGGCGTCCTCGCTCTGCCACGAGCCGGCCGTGTGGCGCACGCCCTCGCCGCGCCACGGCCCAGCGGCGGAGTGCGGCGCGGCGTGGGGCGCCGGCCCGAGCGGCGCCGGCGGCAGCAGCGGCCGCAGCGCCAGCCGCTCGCGCCCCGGCACGAGGCGCTGCAGCGCGGGCGCGTGCGGCGCTCCCTCCACGTCGACGAGAAATGGCGGGGGCATGAGGTGCGGCGGCGTTTCCGTCTGTTCGTCAAGGGCGCCGCCCAAAGCGTCCCGCACTGGAACGTAACAAAACGTCCTTTAAAATACAAAGAGCGCCGAGTCTGGGTTCGTCCAACCGTAGTTTAATAATTGTGCAAAAGCACAGATCATCGGTCGTGTCGCGCTGCGCCCGCGCCTCATGGAACATATGACAAAAACGGTAGCCTCCTCGTTGCGTTCCCTTGCGGCGCAACAATACCTCCGACGCAGTTGACAATATCGTCGTAGATGTTATCAGCGGCAGCTTGTAGCAACTAGGTCCACCGACGGACACTCACCGAGCGGGCGGTAGTCTGTGTGGAAGAACAGCTCCTGGGGCAGCTGGCGCAGCAGTCGGTGCCCGAGGCCCAAGCCCAGCAGCAGCAAGTGCCCGTGGGAGTCGGACGCGGCCACGCTACTCCCGCCCCCCCACTTGGCGTCGAAGATGGCACCGTCGCCCTGCCCCTCGATGCGGTTGTGGAAGTGGGCCAGCACCTAAAAGTTAAAAAACGTTCATAGCCTTGCTCATAACAATGAATATAATCTTTGTTGCACGACCTTATATATATAATATATTTTTATTAGGGAGATTGGAGGGAGGGCGAGGGGTATGGGGGGGGGAGGGCCTCCGGTTACCACACGAAACGCAGAAGCACAATATACCTCTACTTCACGCCGGTATTCTGCGAGGCCGTGGTACCAACCCGGTCGAGCCAGCCCATTCGAGCATCAGCAAAAGCCGCCGCGTGGCTCTAGCACAATTAAAATAAAATCTTCTGTTCAAATATCGTCAGGTCAGGAGTTCCAGAGACGTGTCGTCCAAAGAAATTATCATTACAATTATTCTAAATCATCAAAGAAACTGAAATAGTTTTGGTCCTTCGAGCCGGATATGAGCCAGTCCATAACATTGAGGATCTATCAATGCGGTCTGTTATCATATGAAGCAGCTCACCTCGCCGGCCTCCGCGTCCCACACGAACAGCTGGCCGTCGTGGCCGGCCGACAGCAGCACGTGCGGCAGGAAGGGGTGCGCCTCCAGCACGTAGGCCTCGTCGCGGTGCCCGCTCAGCACGCGCACCTGCCGGCACGTGCGCGAGCACCACACCTGCGGACACCGTGGTAAAGAACATTGGCTAAAAACAAATTCACGCGCTTATGGGTTTACGGGATTAACGGAGATATCAATCATTCCAAATTTTTCGGACAATTCAAAATCTTTTTCAATAGTCTCCTTTTAAATGCTTTCCATGGGCCTCTCTAAGAAATCGGCATGTAAAGTCGACATGCCTTTCTTGAAAAGTTTGCCCATACTCACCACGCTGGGCATACGTCGTTAGCGAGGTACCAGTACTCTTGCACTAGATATGCTGCCCCCCACCGCCAACCCGTGGGACTTAGGGGCGGCACATTCGGTTGGATTTTCCACCATCAGTCAGTCTTCTGTTAGCTTAAATATGTTCAAACATAGCTACATACATAGAGTTTTACATATTGGCATAGAAGTATAGATAACTCACCCGGACGGTGTTGTCGGAGACGGCCGTCATGACGTAGGCGTCGCTGCGGTCCCAGCATACCATAGTCACCTGCAATCAGAGGGCGAAGGTCAAACACAATGGAACCCTAACTACTCAGCTATCGTGGCTTACTGTTAACGCCGTGTCCCATAACAGTAAATAACAGTTTTTGTTGACTATTTCTTATATCCCTCAGCTCCTTCACAGCGCTGCCGTCCTTGCTGCTTGACACCGGCTGCAGCCCGCGGAGTGAGTGCGCACCTTGAGCCGCTTGGTGTGGTCCTGCAGCAGCACGTGGCGCCACTGCGTCGCGTGCAGCGTCCAGAGCGCTGCGCTGCCGTCCTTGCTGCCCGACACCAGCCGCAGCCCGCGGTGCGCCCACGCCAACGAGTCCACCGCGTCGCCGTGCACCGACTGCTCCAGCACCTGCATCAGGACGGGAACTTTAATACCTACTGCTACTACATCTGTCTAATTTAGTCCACAGCTGAACATAGACCTTTGTATAATAATGCTAGGAGTTGCCAATAAACATTTGTTGTAAGGTTTGCCGCGCTGGGCAAGTGAAGAGAAGAATTTAAAACGTTTTGCACAACAAAAGTCGACTGGATCTAATTTCATCGGATGTGTTATCGATATTGCTGAGGCTTTATATGAAATCGTTCGATTGACTACGAGTAGGCAGGCTTGCTAATCAAATCTATCTCAAATTCATGGTTCTTTGTTATATTAGTGCAAGTCATATTTACAAAATAGCTCTCAGCAGCTAGTCATAATTCGAGGTTACACTGCAAGATGCAAATAACGCCAACAGGTTTAGCGCAAGGCTCGCACTTGGCTCCTTTGCTCTTCATTATTTTTGTAAATGACCTAATCATTAAAATAATATAAACGCATTAAGACTAAAACTTATATAGTTAACAGAATGAAAACAATAATAAAATAAGAATTATAAAAGAAACAACTTTTTTTATAATTCTTATTGGATTTTATATATTTATATTAAGGACCAGCCTCGGACAATATAAAAAAATTAAATGTGTCAATCACTATAATGTAAAAAATCTCTCTAAAGGGGTCTGCTCACCCTGCGCGGGCCGGCCGCCTCCAGCGCGTAGATCCGCACGTGGTGGTCGGCGCTGCCGGCTGCGAGGAAGGCGCCGCCTGCCGACCACGCCGCGCAGATCATGTGGCAGGCGCCCGGCCGCATGCGCTCCACGAACTGCACCGGCTGCGACAGGAACTGCCCGTCGGCCGCGCACGTCCAGAACGCGACTGACCCGTCCGTCGACGTCGACGCCAGCCAGCGCACGTCGCCGTGTGCGGGCGGCGCCCAGTGCACCTGCGCACGCAATTCTACATTGTACAGCGGTCGCGGTAGCGGCGGCAACAGCAGCAGCGGCACTAACCGAGGTAATGGTGCCGGCGTGCGCGTGCAGCACGGCGCGGGGCGCGCCCGAGGCTAGGCACCACACGCGCACAAGCCGCTCCACCGAGCCGCAGGCCAGCAGCGCGCCGTCGGCCGACACGCACACGTCGGTGATCTCCGCGCCCGCACCGCGCAGCGTGCTCAGCAGCCGCCCATCTAGCGCGCACCACACCTTCACCAGCAGGTCGTCTGCGCCCTGATACCACGACGGATATGTTAGCGGAAAGTACCATTTCCTAATTGGTGCTATATTTTTCTTTGCAAAAAACATGGTACAAAATGGACAATACAATAATTGGTTGGATACAATGGAACACCATGTTCGCTACGGTTGTACATAGCATGCAGAATATTCAGAGCAAAGCAAGTCCTTGATGCTATAGAAATGATTCATCCTCAACCATACAAACAATGTTGATTTTAATTGTCTTGTGTTGTAACATGATTCAGGTCATTTGGTATCTTATTATGTAAATACACATTGATAAGCAGCTTCGATTGTATTCACTCATTTTAGAACTATAATGATAGTTCTAAAATTAGTGAATGCACCAGAATATGCCAGAGTGACCAGAATATGCTCATATTAAATGTAATATGAGCATATTCTGGTCCTGCCGACTACAACGATATGATTCCTCTGCTGTTCTATTAGTAGTACAATGCTGGATAATGCTCTCCTAACAGGATCATTCCAATCCCTATGCCTTTTTTATGTAATGATTACCGACACCCATGTACATTTGCAATATCAGAGGAGCTGCAGGTGCGTTACCGGCCCCAAGAGATATTTGAAGATGGCAGAGGAAGAGGCAGAGGGAGAGTGGGCTTCTGGTTACCTCAGACACCGAACAAAACGGAGAATTACAAAATGTATCTACATCACCCCAGAAGCCATTGTAATAGCCCAGTGCCAGCCAATACATGCAGCAGCAAAAGTCGCTTGGCTCTATCATGTACAGCTCGGCAGTGAGGTTTGGAATTGCAGTTCATGTTTTTGTTTGACATGACTTAAGCCCATAATCGTTATGTATATTTTCAGTCAGACTTTTTTGATATGGTTGACACTTAGCCATCACTCTTAGGGTGGAAACTCTCTCACAAACCCGTGGGATGGGACGAAGGGGAGATTTTCTTACACTGATACCACAGTGCTTATCTGCACCGCATGAACATAAATCACTAAATAAAACTTTTATCATTACATCTTGTCGCAAGCCTCCCCAGATTGCCATAATGCACTGTCCTGGGCCATCTGTACCCCCACCAACTTCCTAAGCCACCTGCACTCACCAGCTTCCCGCAACACTGTGCTTTGGCCACTCCATCTTTTGAGGGGTCTTACTAAACTGTTTGTCTGTACTAGGATGCCGATTAATAACATTTCTTCCCCAACGGTTATGCACTGTATATAGATTTAATTAAAATAAATTGATAGGACATAAAGCACTTACAGTAATTACATAGCGTCCAGTGCAGTCGAACACAAGACAGTAGACAGCGGACAGGTGGCCAAGGGTTCTGCGCTGCAACTGCAGTCCAGACAACAGGCGAACGGGGAATGGCCTGCCCGGTGGCCTCGCTAACCCTCCAAGCTCCCTGCATGCTAACCTACGTACTGTAACATACAGATGTACAAGTTTACATTATTATCCATAGCAAGAAACTACGGCTGAGGTTTTTCACGCTGAGGTACACTCACCGAGGGTGTGGTCCTGCTTATAGACAGAGTATTTTGGCTTCGGCCTGACTAGTGACTCGCTAAGCAGCGAGAGACGTGCCCGCAACTTCAACTTTTGCTGATCATTACTGCAGAATGTACTGGTGCCTGTGGTGACACTGACAATGCTGTTTGCGGTGCTGTTGCCCGTGCTGTTGATGGTGCAGTTGCTGGTACTGTTGTTGGTGCTACTGTTGGTGTTGGTGCAGTTGCTGACGATGGTACCATTACTCGCCAATTGCAGCGCCCGCTCACACACGGCTGCAAGCCTCCGCCATGATACATCGCTGTACTGGGCCGCCTGCAATCATAAAATTGGCCAAATTGATGGTTAAACGACTATCGCAATACGTGAAATATCTAAAACTAAAACTACAAAATACCTGGATAAAAGAAAAAAACAATCTCTCATGATTTTACACCAAATAGTGGTCAGAGATCTAGACAATCGTTTCCCGTATGATGGTTCACGACCTAGCACCTGGCCACGAAAATATCACAACCTTTGGGGAAGAAAGTACAGTGTAGAATGAACCCTCTGAAGATGAAGTAACAACCTACGTAATGATGTAGGTGGGTCAGGACCATATTTTGTGGCAATCTTTTGGGGAAGCCTATGTTCAGCAGTGGACTTGTGATAGGCTGAAATGATGATGATACATCAGGATAGTAAAAACATTTTACTGGGTCACATAGGGAAGAATGATAAAAGACTATGCCAATCCAAACATGGTTTGGGAAATGCTGATCTAGTGCCTACGTGGTACTAGCATTAGAATCTGCCACCCTCTTTCTTCCCATGGGTTTTGTTAGAGAGAAAAAGGGAAGACCTTGACACACAGAATGACTACTGACAGATAACAAAACATACATTTCACTTGTCAAACAAAATCTACTTTTTTTTTTCAAAATCTACTACCGTTTCGTATTGAGGTTTCTTTGACGGAGAAGAAACCGGCGAAAGAAACTTCGTAGGTATCCACTTTTTTTGTTTTTTTTTTTCAAAACAATACATTTTAATAATCTAATATCAATTTTTTTTTTCATAAAATGACTTACAGCAATTAACTCATTCCTAGGGATTATTATCATCCATGTATTCCTTTATATTAGAATTGTATAGTATTTGTTAAACAATTTTTTTAAAACTATTGATAGGAATTATTATAGATTGTCTGTAAATAAATATAGGATTATGTACTATGAATTTTAAACCTCATAAATCATTAATATACAAAGGGCCGTAACGAATAGAAAAACAGACAATTATTCCATAGGAGTTGTTTTTTCTATAAATACCCAATAATAGTGATAATAGGAATACGATAAATTTATAAAAGCAATTCACATTCAAAAATGGCGCCATAGCACATTCGGCTATTGAGGGCTGACGGCGATAACAACCATACGAGACGGCAACGGTAATAATCGGAGACACTCGTATGTTAGAGGGAGACCAAACATCGCGAAATGGTATTACGCCCTATGAAAGAAAGGGATACCCGATTCACACATACGAGATCTAAGCATGAAAATGAATGATATATAAGTTTTTGGACAATTTACTGAAAAACTTAATAATCATCAATTAGACATCACTCAAATATTTTTCACGAGTTTCCACCACATTTTCAAGACCGTTTTCATACACGGCTCGATATAGGAATTTCCACTATTATCTTGCATTTTTAGTATTTCCATCAGCATAACTACGTTCAAAATAATAACAAACAGCTGTTTTCGCGTATAATAATCCAATAAACTCACCAATTCATCATACGACTGAGCGTGTTCATTGCCCTCCCAGTCGAGTCGTCTCGGCAGCACCTGCAACAGTACGAAAAGCGTAAAAAGTTTTCAGTAAACTTTCAGCGAGTTTGACAGCCGTACCCACGTGCGTCCGCGACCAAAACAACAATAAGCTCTAAACCCGGCACTAGGAAAAGCTCAAAACTTACCTCTACACGCTCGAGCTCTTTTAACAAAGTCTGTGAAACAAAAAGCCTCGGTTAGTTGTTTTAATGCTTGATTTATGTAAATCACATGTATTAGAAGCTAATTTACCTTTGCAGTTTCTTTAAGAGGGCCGCCGGAGAGAAATTTCGTTATCAAAAAGTAGAGCTCTGAAACCGAGAAGACTAACGTTACACGACCTCGCGCGTAGGACACTCATAACATCTAGCTTATTTTTGAAACACTGGACTCACCAGGAACGACGTTGGCGTCCTTATTAGACTCCTCCATAATCCTAGTTGTTATTTATGGGGTCAATCGTGACCTTACATATCACAAACACTGAAAAATCCTTACAAACATTTCACTAGGAACATTACATTGTTGACGAAAGATAATGCAACCACTGTAATAATAGCAAAATGGCGTTTACTACATAGATAAAGCAGTATGGTAGGGTTGTGTTAGTGACAGCCATATTTGTTTTATTTACCTTTTCACCTGTAGATGGCGCTTGCATAAATTTAGGAACCTGTTTCACACTTATTCCGAAAAGGTTATAATAAGCCTTTCCTAGATGGCTTTGCATATCTATATTGTACACAAAAGCTAACTTCTTTGAGTCGTCTTTAATTTAACAACTTATCCATATTTATTCTTACGGCCGGCTTCATGAACTTATACCTAAATATAGCTTACTACTGATAAAGATTTTTCATAAATATAAGTGAGATTTTAAATTATGGCAACACACCAGGCAACACCAGGTTAGAAATTTGTCAATCAAAATCAAATTGTCAAATTGCGTATTCCTGATTATAAAGAATGTGTTGTTAGATAAAATTTCACAAGAAAATCATCTATTAAATATAAAAGTTATGTATCATTCGTAAAACATCAAAGGTTGTCGATTGTTATCAACGAAATAAGTACGACGTATATTGATATTATATATGTAAGAGGGCGGAGTCTTGCTATTGTACTGATGATAGTGTTTGGGTGCACGCACCTTCCTTCAGTGCGGTCGCACGACCGCCGACAAATCTTAACATGCTGCTACGGATATCTCATCAATTCACTTGTTCACTAAGCTGTAAGTTTTCATATATTTCATAACCTCTATATCCCAAAAGGCTTGTTCAATTATTTTATTATAAGTAATAAGCAACTTCACCTAAATAGAGGAAGAATAAATGAAGAAAATGATGAATTTATCATCAACACTAGATAAATCAATACAAGTTATTGATTTGACAGCTAATAATATCAAGGTACCTAAAACGGGTCAACCATGGTAATCAAACAATTATGTACGCTGTTTGAACACACATATAGAGTAAGATATAAATACTGTTTAATGCTGTACACACTGTACATCAAGTTTTGTACTTGCGAAAATAATCCTAGGCTGGTCCTTTCTGGTGACCTATCATAATACATTCAATATTCTGGTCTCTTACTACAGATCTCAGTTAAACTCCACAAGCAAGGTTTACTGTGTCAAATCTCAAATAAAAATTATTTTGTGATTCATCATGCTTAGAGAAAGTGTGTGCACTTGTGCTTATGTATAATCGTGTAAATAGTAAAATAAATAGTGTAATTATAATGGAATTATCATTGAAAATAATTATTAAACCAATTTGATTGCCGCACAGGACTAGTATTTGTATGAATTACAAATAATTGTTCCATAAACTACAAATACCCAGATATTTGTCCGTATGCAAAATAGGTACATAAACTACCTCTGCGACACAGGGGAAATTCTTACAGTGATAGGTGAAGTTTTCTATTCTGAAAAGACAATATATAAAAGTATTTTATTCATCAATTCAGCGTATGACAACTCCACTGCTGAACATAGGCCTCCCCCAAAGAGTATTTATAATATTTATAGTATTATATTGCACATATGTATATGATATGATGTACAATGGTTTTTGTTAATGTAAATCACAAAAGATTTAAAAATTGAAGGCTTACATAAATCTTCTGAAGCAAAAGATGTAGAAACTACGCAACTTTACAGAACTGAACAGAACTACCTAAGTAGGCCTTCTGTTGTATGATAAGGAAGGCTCTATTTTAATTGCTAATTTTTGTCGCCTGTTGGTTATGGTAGTATTCGACATCTCCCGAATGCTGCTGCCCAATCAATGCAACCCAATCTTAAAATTCACTGGACCGAAATGGTCAGGTTTTTTTTTTCTTACAATGTTGCAAAGAACATGGGCTCCATTCTTTTTATTACTTTCTTGTTCTTCATTACAAATTCATTATAAATTTATTACTTTTTTATTATTATTTTATTTTAAACAGCTAGTATTGTATAAAAATATTGTCTTTAATGTTATATTATTTAATTCAGAGGTGCGATGTCCGGCACTGCCGCGGGCGGGCCGAACCCGGCGGGGTCGGTGGCCGCGCTGGGCGGGCTGGGCGGTTCCTTGGAAGACAAGGACTGCGACCTGCTCTGCCCGGTCTGCTTCGAGCTGATCGACGAGGCGTACGTGACACGCTGCGGGCACTCGTTCTGCTACGCCTGCATCGCCAAGTCGGTGGACCTTCACCGCCGCTGCCCGAAGTGCGGGGCGGCACTCGCCTCCCGCGACCACATCTTCCCCAACTTCCTCCTCAACGAGCTGGTCGCGAGGAGAAGGTTGAGGGTGCGTCCGCCGGCGCCCCAGCAAACTGGCACTGTTCCCGCTGGAGACGCGGATGGGCTGAGGGCGCTGCTCGCGGCGGAAGCCAGGCACCTAGCGCTGGCAGACGTGGACGGCATGCTCGATGTCCTGACCCGCCGCAAGAGGCTGCTGGAGGCGGAGTCGGCCGCGGCCCAGCACCGCCTGCTCTACGAGTTCCTGGCGCACCTGCTGCGGCTGCGGCATCATCAGCTCGATCAGCTCTCGAGGGAGGCCGCTCTCGTTAGAAAGGTTCTTTGAAACTCAGATTTCGTTTATTTTTATCAAACGATGAAAGTATAGTGTCGGCTTGATCAGGTTTATTTTGTGTTAGGAGTCTAGCGCTGCACTCCTGAGACGTACCGAGCTCGACCGGCCGTTTTCCTTCGTCCACCAAGCTCTGTTTTCAAATTCATGTAAATTTACAATATAATGTTGTTTATTTGGTTCCCTCTGTTCAGAAATTATTTAAAAAAAACTGACGAATTACTGACGATATATTTAAGATTTCAAGCAATTTTAAGTCATACATTTGGAAAAGTAACAAATTTTATGTTTTATCTTTGATTTGAGGCCTTCTAGCCAATGCCACAATAAATATAAAACGATAGCGTGGCTTGGAATCTCGACCGAAGCTATTGTTTGTGCACAACTCAAATGATGGATTCCCGGGTCTGGTTATGTTGTATTGCGTCTCGCGTCTCATGCCCTGGATCTGATCCTTCCCCGATCTCATCGGACATGGAGTGTGAGTGTCAGTTAGAGACGAGTGAGTGGCTCTGTGTGTGTGCCGACCAATTCCGATGTAAAAACCAAGGCCCAGTCTCTGGTCCCCACAAACCGGATCGGAACCAGTTGTCCGCTAGGACAGCCCTAGCGATAGCCTCAGCGTTGCGTTCCGTGCCGCAGGACATGGAGCAGGTGGGAGCAGTGCTGCGCGCAGGCGCCGGCGCGGGCGCGGCCGGAGCGCTGTCCCCCCGCGGCGACGCGCCGCCCGAACTCTCGGCGCGTACGTATGCATTCGATTCATAATATCGTGTTATTTAACTTCACCTGGGATCTATCCGGACCTATCTCGAGGAGTAGAACTCTCGGTAGAGACCACTGTATTACCAGCTGTCTTGGTGTCTAGCAATGATGTGCTATCATTACTATGTATCGGCTGGAAGGACACCGAAGTTAGTGAAAGAGAGACGGGGTATATTCCAAATTTGTCCCACATGTCAACCACACAGCACCAGCACGCTGCACCTGCTGAATATCAAACGAGTCTCTGACTTTCGTCTTCCGTCCGAATATCGGTATATTAGGGTTCGGTAACCCGATCACCGTAGAGTAAGGGTCCCCTACCTTTCTACGGCCGCGGCGCTCACCCACCCGCTTGGCGCATGTGGGCGTGGTGCTTGAGGGCTACTTTTTCCATCCACAGCCAACTTCTGTCGGTTGCTTTCATGGATAAACCCATGTCTTGCGTTGGACTCGCACTGGTTTATACACAAGTTGAGGAGTTGATGTTTCTGGACACAGTATACTTCATCGCTGTGTTAGTGAGCAATTCACTTGTATATGCAATTTGTACCACTGCTAGTGGAATGGCCAGCCGGCAGCCCGAGTCGCTCAACTCCTCACTTGATCTCATATAACTATTATATTATATACCAACACTTAGAACATTAAGGGTAGCCAATAATGTCCATATACAGCGTGAAGGGCAAACCAACAAACCTTAGAAAAAATATTCTCTGTTACTTTCTCAGACATACAGGTTGCCTTACTGTGCTCAGCTTCGCCGCCGAACACCGACATCCGGACAGCGAAATATAGAACTGAAGCGGCCGCGTTGACCGCTGACTAGGCTGCAGCGCTCTAATGTCTGTATTATGAAAGGAATTACATCGGGGTTTTGTTTCCACCCGTACAAAAGTCGTGGACTCGCCAGGTGGAGAAGAACGTCAGGAAGAAGAGGAGAGCTTCGCGGCGGGCCCGAGCGGAGCCGGCGGCGACGCGCTCGCTGCCCGCTGGCGACGCCTCACTGCGCACTTCGACGACTTTGTGCAGGTGCGGCAACTCCCCTCCCCTCCTCCCCTCCCTCTCTCCCTCTACTACTCTCTTATTGGATTGGAGTGATAAACGAGCTCACAAGTCGTCCATCTGATGGTAAGTTGCTATTGCAGCCTATGGACAGCTGTAAACAACTTCAATCAAAGTAGGTTACAGATGAGACGGATCGCCAGACATCTCGCAATTCTTCTGGCCCAGTTTTTCCCCTTCGAAGCGGAACACAATGGTACCCGTACTGCTGATCGGTCTCAGAAATGGATGAGGGGACGGTGCCCACCCAGATGAGAAGGAGCCTGCCTACACCACCCGGTAAATTGTGCACTGTTGTTAGGTGTCAGAAATAGGTAGCAAACAACGAGCCCACCGCCCAGTGATGACGCGTTGCGTTGTACTGTCTCATGAGATGCTTGTTACATTTGTGTGTTCCATGCGTTGATGTCCAGGGTCGAGAGCGTGGCGCCGCAAGCCGTGCGACGTGTGCAGCGCTTCAATTGTTGACCGGGGTGACCGGTCCAGCAAGAGCTCAGTAAAACAGAACTCTATCACTATACTGTTTAAAGTTCGCCTTTTGGCTGGATGGCCTTGTAACCAATGCGTTATTAAAAAAAAAATACGCTACGTATTTTCGATTGTATTAGTGTTGGTACTCGATAGTGAGACTGCAACTCGCATGCGCAGTGTTACTTCGCGCACCGCGCCGACGAGCTGTACTTCCCGGGCTCGAGCTCCGACACGCCGACGCCGGGCGCGCTGCCCCCCGCGCCCCCCGACGCGACCCCGGGCTCGGTGCCCGCCGGCGCCGCGGCCACGCCCCCCGCGGCCGCGCCCCCCGCCGCCGCGCCTTCCTCCAGCGAAGCGGACCCGGTCCCGCAACAGAACTCGATCGATTCGCGCGCCGCCAGCGCCGCAGGTATGGTTGGTTGTCGACGTCAAGCCGATATCTTGAATTGAATCAAATTCACACTTTTCAGATATTATTGTTAAACAGAACCCATTATGTCGTGAGGCCCCTTTCCTTAGACGGAGGTCACAAGGATCCTCTAAGGCGTAGGTACACCTTGAACATCTCATGGCGGCTTTCATGCGTAAAGCCTCGTCGCTCTCGGAGAGGCGAAAAGATTGTTGATTCCAATCGGTGGTCCGCCTTAGACACAAACGCTTTAGTCGTTTTGTTTAGTTTCTTTGTCCAGAAAGTGTTCACATTTTCTATTTATTGGCAGCCACCTGGAAGTAAGTGGGTAGTGCTACCCGTGGGCGCGCGGAAACAACTGCCATCGCAGCGGGTTCATTAAGGGAGCATTAAGATGGAACGCCTCACAGCCCGTAATTATACCGGCTCTGTATACGCCTCAAGCCGGAACACAGCAGTGAATGCAATACTGTGTGGCAACAGAAATGGGTAATCTACCCAGGCGTAGAATCTACCACCAGATAAAATCTTGCGTACTGAATCCCACATGATACAGAGTGGAGGGGATGTAAGAAGTTAAATGTATTGTAGAGTGTATTATTATGAGTGGTAGTGCCACAAGGTCCGATCCTTGGGCCGGTACTATTTTTAGTTTATATTAATGATCTGCCGCATATGATGCAAGAAATGACAGCAATTACTTTTTGCTAATGACTTTGGTTGTGTAAGGGCAGATGAAAATATTTTTTTCTCTAATGCACTTATCTAAATTCTCTTACTGCCCATATATAATTTTGGGTTCCTCGGAATTTTCGAAGTCAAATAAGCCAAGCCTTTAGCCAGACAAGAATGAGCATCTCAACGCGGTATCGGTCCGCGGCACCTAACTGTGGATACCTGGCCCGTAGGGGGAGAAAGGCGGGTCATGACGGACTACCACCGACATTAACCCCACGTTGCTCTCGATCAGCGCTGACCAGGGGTAGCTGGGTCTGCGTTTGGAACGCAACCGTCGCCGCTGGTCCGCTTGGCCAAGCTAGCACCGTGCCGCGCTGCCACCGCGACGGCTCGAGGACAACGGTCCTGTTAAGGCAGCAGCGTCGATGTTTGCAGCTGTGTATACAAACCATACTAGAAGACCATAGCTTTCTTTTTTATGGGAAAGGCGTTCGTTTCTGCGTTTCGTTCGGTGAGTGGGTCTCCGGTTACCTCACTCACCGAACGAAACGCAGAGGCACAAGATGGCTCTACTTCACGGTGGAGTGCCGGTATTCTGTGAGCCTGTGGTACCAACCCCGTCGAGCCCATTCGAGCAACAACGAAGGCACGCGAGAAAAAAAGCTTAAGCAGACACTGCAACTGCAGGGGGCGACCAACGCGCGCCGGACGGCGAGCTGCCGACGGGCGGCGGCGGGGGCGCGGGCGCGGGCGGGGTGCCGAGCGCGGCGGAGGCGCCGTGCGGCTCGTGCGGCGGGCTGGAGGCGTTCCGCGAGGACCTGGCCGCGTTCACGCGCTACCGCGCGCTGCGGCCGCTGGCCACGCTGTCCTACTGCAGCGACGCCATCAACTACTCCACCATCGTGTCCACCATCGAGTTCGACAAGGACGACGAGTTCTTCGCCATCGCCGGCGTCACCAAGCGGATTAAGGTTCCATTCTTATCTGTGTCTGTTTGTTTGTCTGTGTTAGACAGAGATAGATAGTTCTTGGTTGCATTTTGTTCACAATAAGTTGCAGGGTACAGTCGGCTCGCGCGGCCAATGTTCGTTTTAATTCAAATATAAATTACAAATATTGCGACATCGACGACCGGACGGGACATGGATCGTTGATTGTCTTTACTACTCCCACTGTGGGCAGTTTTGAGGATCCTCCAGGCAACGAAAACAGTACTCTTAACGATCCATTTATTTTTTACAAATGTATTGAAACAAAATAGACATCATCATCATCATCATCATCATTTCAGCCCATCACTAGTCCACCGCTGAACATAGGTCTCCCCCAAAGATTGCCACGAAGCTCGGTCCCGAGCCACCTGCATGCATCGACTTCCCGCAACACCGCGCAGACCGTCACTCCATCTTGTGGGGGGTCGTCCCACACTGCGTTAAATAGACATATTAAATAGAAATTACAATTATTACACGTGTTTAACAATATTTAAATAAGACGTTACAAACACGTAATTATAATTTTACTACAATAAAAATAATTACTGCATTAATAATACATAAACAAAAATAAAAAAAAAAAACCAATTGTTGAAGTTTTAGTAATTGGGAAATGTTATAATATTTAGTATTTGTCAAAACAATTGGTTGTACCCAGCACCGGCACCGGCACCAGCTCACAGTAACAACACTTCGAAGAGTTTAGAAGGATATCAGATGATTTAGCCCGCGATGTTCCGCGGCGCAACTCTGAACTGAACAGTTAAGCACAGCCGGGCGCCACACTAGCAATCTGTTTAACTCAACGATAGTTGAATGTTTGTAATTGTACAGTGATGTGGTCAAATGGCCGTTCGTCTGTCTGTCTGTGTCTGTGCAGGTGTTCGAGTTCGCGGCGGTGGCGCGCGACGCGGTGGACGTGCACTACCCGTGCGCGGAGATGCAGTGCGCGCACAAGATCTCGTGCGTGTCGTGGAACGCGTACCACAAGAACGTGCTGGCCTCGTCCGACTACGAGGGCACAGTGGCCGTGTGGGACGCGGGCACGGGCACGCGCACGCGCGCGCTGCAGGAGCACGACAAGCGCTGCTGGTCCGTGCACTTCAACCGCGCCGACGTGCGCCTGCTGGCCTCCGGCTCCGACGACGCGCGCGTCAAGCTCTGGGCGCTCAACGCGGAGCGCTCCGTCGCCACGCTCGAGGCCAAGTTCAACGTGTGCTGCGTGCGCTTCAACCCCAGGTCAGAAAATATAGCTTTTTATCTCCCCTGTATCGCGCAAGAGCGTGTTCCCAAAAACAACCTTCTCTTCGACTTCCTTGACGTTGAACGATTTATGAAACGCTTTATCAAAACAAAAACGGCTGTAATTTTTTTTAAGAATGGAACTTGCGAAGAGCTTCATAGCATCTGCTCCAAATGTCAACGTCGCCTCCGCGTGGTGCAGCGCCCGCCGGCTAACTGGCGATGTCACGAGTACTATCTGAGTTTAAAGTGGCAGCCTGTGAGCGTCCACTGCTGGGCAAATATCTGAGAGGGCGGTTTTGGAGCCGGAAATGGGTCCGCCACGCTGCTTAAGTGCGGGTTGGCGGCCTCACATATCCTCGGAATATTCCTTTTTTATTGTCTCTCAGACACGCAGGTTTCCTTCACCCGCGAGCGCGGGGTAAGCACAGCGCTTAAAACTGCCGGCACCGGGGGTCATGAACACAAATGTCCCGGCAGTGCGTGTGTGTGGCTGTGTGGGTGGGTGTCGGGTTGGACACGTAGCGACGGTGTGTGCGCGCGCAGGTCGTCGTGCCACCTGGCGTTCGGGTCGGCGGACCACTGCGTGCACTACTACGACCTGCGCGCGCCGCGCTCGCCGCTGGCCGTGTTCCGCGACCACCGCAAGGCGGTCTCCTACGTGAAGTTCGTGGACTCCGGCACGCTGGTGTCCGCCTCCACGGACTCGCAGCTGAAGCTGTGGCGCGTGGGCTCGCCGCGCTGCGTGCGCTCCTTCACCGGCCACGCGAACGAGAAGAACTTTGTGGGGCTGGCCACGGATGGGCGCTACGTGGCGTGCGGCTCCGAGAACAACGCGCTGTACGTGTACTACGCGGGGCTGTCGCGGCCGCTGCTCAGCTACCGCTTCGAGGCGGTGCGCGGCTTCCTGGAGCGCGAGCGGCGCGACGAGGAGCCCTCCGAGTTCGTCTCCGCGGTGTGCTGGCGCCGCAGCCCCGAGCGCCCCGCGCTGCTCGCCGCCAACAGCCAGGGCACCATCAAGGTGCTCGAGCTGGTCTGAAACGACCGAACGGACATGTAAATAGACTCCGTGTTGGCACTGTCACAGTGCCCGAGTGCCAAACGCCGCCGTAGAGATGCGATGTAAATGTCAGTGTGTGCGTGCGCCTGTCCCGCTGTGTGTGTGTGCGTGCGTCTACCAATAAACTGATCCCGAGCACACCGTCGTTTTATTTAGTACTCTGCGCTGATCCGATCCGTATGTTGTTCAGGCTCCACGAGCTCTGATGTTCTGTGTGTCCGTCGCAATTCGTGTACTTGCAGTCTGCTGTAGTTGCGACCTTTATTTCTTTCCATGGGTAAAGTGGGCAAACGACTGAGCGCTTCACTCGATGCCAAGTGTCACCGGACGAGCTGCAGCTGCGTCGCCGGCCTTTGAGGTTATTTGGGAAAGGGGAAGAGGAGAGGGGGCCTCCGGTCGCCTCGCTCACCGAACGAAGCGCAACGCACAGGATGCGTCTACTTCACGCCGGTATTCTACGAGGGCGCGGCAGAGCCTCGCCAGACCCGCCGCGGGCTGCACCACGAACAAAAGCTAGTGACAGAGACGCTAACGTTCCGACTAGTTGTGCCCCGTGGTGTTCACCCGTGTTTAATTAGGATTACCCAAGCTTGTGTTTTTACTCTGTAAGGCTACTGCCCCGCTCCTGCGACTCGTGGCGTGATGTTACACAGCCTATCTCGCTCAATGAACCGGCCACCAATCTGTCCAATACTTCCCGAGACCAGCACATTCAAATGTACACTGTGTTCAGCTCTATATATATATATATATATATGGTGCCGGTCACCAGGGATCTAAGAAACTGAAGCGAGCGCCCCGACCACTGGGCTTACCACGGCTCGCTTCCGTGTTTAGCGAACTGAAATCTCACAGACCGGCCCGCTTGTCCGGTTGTACGCGTGGAAGTACGCTGTTGAGCTTCATATATATATATATATATATATAATGTTAGTATGGAAGTAGAGTAACAGTAGAAACTTTCCTCTACCGGGAGCTTCGGAACGATATGCGCTCCCTCATTACCATTTGCACGAAGCATTGTGAACGATTTGTGAAGGTGCAGCCGGCCGATAGCCCAAAGCCCGCTAAATGTTCGAGATGGTTTCGGAGCTAGGAAGTGTCCGTCGAGCGATGCAGGTTGTGGACAACGAGCTAACTGTCCACCTGATGGTAAGTGGTTGCGGCGGCCCGTGGACACCTGCAGACAACTGCGATCGAAGAACGTTGCAGATGCGTAGCGACCTCCGTGGACAAGACGGAGCGACCTCACAGCTCCTCATTATACCGGCCCTCTTGCCCTTGGAAGCGGATCACGACGGCAGCTGCACCGCTGACGGGTCCCAGGCACGGACGAGCAGATGGTACTACCCGCCTTCACCACACAGTAAATTGTTGAAGTTGCAAATGAATGTCGAGACCTTCAAAGCTTACTGATGTTCGAGGTATTAAGATCACACAAAATATGTAATTCTGTAGATTACAATGGAGTTAAAATCTGTGGGAGGCGTGACGGGGAGGGGGTGATAAATGTGGTTCATGTTACCCTCGTCCAAACCATCTTTGTATCATCATAATCGCAGCCGATCACAAGCACCGCTGAACATAGGCCTCCCCCCAGACTGCCACAACCCTCGGTCCTGCGCCACCAGCATCCGACGACGTCATGTCGTCACTCCATGTTGTTAATTTTATATTTTTAAGTTATCTATTAAGACATTTATTTAGAAATTTTCAATTTGTCGTAAAATCTTACATCTTAAAAGTTTTATAAAATAAAAAGCGAGATCCAACTGAATTATTACAGTTGTAATAATACACGTCTTGCGCGCGGGCCCGCGTGCTCCTGACGGAAGACGTAGTTTGTAAATAATATTAACAGCGAGTGAACTGAGCTGAAAACATTGCTCACGGGTTAGTAAAAGAAATGAAGCAGCCCACGGCTGGGCGAACCCCGCTCAAATATTGTTTGAGAGAAATTGGAGTAAGAGGTAGAGCCAAGCGGCGCTTTAGCTGCTGCTCCACCGGGGCAGTACCGCAAACCCGCAGAATACCGGCATGAAGTAGAGGTGACCACTCCCATTATTCCAACCACAACTCCCCATCATTCCTCTCATCCCCTTAAAGCCTTAATACGCACCTGCAGCTCCTCTGGTGTTGTACGTGGGGGACGGTAATCACTTCCCGTCAGGTGAGCCGCTGGCACGTTTGCCCGCTTTACCGTAAAAAAAAAAAAAAAGCGATATACACATCTTTCGGTTAACGTAGACGTGTCATTGTCCTAGAGTAGTTTCCACATCCAAACACATTACAATAAACACACCATTGTGAAAGTAATCCTAAAACATATCGCACACGAGAGAGAGAGAGAGAGAGACGAGCATACGAGCCCTGACGGACCTGTTTGTTGAACAAACTCGAGACAGTGGAGCGACCGCTGTCGCGAGCTGGAGGCGTCAGGCGCGGCTGCAGCGAGTCGAGCAGAAGTGTCGATTTGTAAATGATACGAGAAATAACAAAATATTTCAGTTCAATAGAAACAGATGTATTCAATAAATATCTGACATAATCCTGTAATGCAACAGACAACTTACATTTGATGTTTTAATCAATCACGTATTATGAAGAGTAACAATTTATATAAGCATTACAATCGTAACCCATACACAGGCACTGGCACACTAGAGACAGACATTGCTGCTCAAGATAAGGCTTCAATAACTAATATATATTTAAAGTACATAGTCAATAATACAAGAAAATCATTTTATTATTTGAAATTGTTTTAGCTTATTGTATGCGCAATGATCTTATTATCTATATATATATAATAAACCAAACGGTTTATAGAAATATTAAAAAAAAATAGTGGAACAAGTACAAATGTGAAACATGGGAGTTTTTTTCTCCAAACAAAAAAAAAGGTTCACAAAGTGACAACAATCGCTATTAAAATAAGCCAAAACAACTAATTCAATTGTAAAACTTATTTTTAAACTCTCATAATGTAAACTAGTCTAACACTGAGGTTAGCGATCATTGCAGACAATACATTAAGTTTACAGTTTACTGACAACTTTGGTACTAAGACTAACTTAGTTCTTTTTCTTCTATCTGCCACCCCCTTTTCTTCCTGTGAGTATCGTAAGAGGCGACTAAGATAAAAGTCTCGAAAATAGCACTGGCTACCGATAGATGGCGGGATAACCATCTCGAACAATGCCACATTAAAATGAAACAGACAGATGGCATGCAGCAGCGTGTAACGTGTGAGGTGTCTGCTACCGATTGTCCTGCAGTGGACTGTTCATATGCCGTGCAGGTAATATCTTGCTGCTGGAGTCAATCAAAAAGACAACATTAGCACCGAAAACTAACAGTTTTCATAATAACCATAAACAGTTCACATAATGAATACTCATTAAAATTATCTTTCCTCATAATTAAATATTCATATACAAAGTTATATCAGTACAGGAGTACAGGTTGTTTCTAAGATCAGTCTTATATAACACTATATACACAATATATAAACATTTATTAACCAAAAAGCTATAAAATATCTCTCGGAAGCAGAGAAAAAAATAATAAATTCTGTCTAGCTCCAGCTAGGATACATCCTACAGCTCGCCGTTGATCACAAACAATAGTATTGTTCTGTTTCATAGGCTTCTCTATACACCCTTAGTGGTACTGTACACACATAGTAAAGTAACGGGCTGTAAGTGCCCACTGCTGGGCAAAGGCCTCCGTGTCAAATATCTGAGAGAGTTTTGGAGCCGGGACGAGCTCGCCACGCTGCTCCACTGCTAGTTGGGTGGGCTACACATATCCTCGAAATAATATTTATTATTATTTCTCAGACATGCAGGTGTCCTCACGATGTTTTCCCTCACCGCTGAGCACGAGGTAAATACAGCACTTAAAATTGACGCCGGCATCAGGGATCGAACCCAGGTCGCTCGCGCTCTATGAAACTAAAGAGAGCGCCCTGACCATTACTACCATGACTCTCTATTATCTATTAGACATGTTTTTTTTTCTAATATTCCTTTGTATTTATAGAGGACTCCTGTTCTAGTGTGCTGTACGCCCGTTTCCTCTGCCTGTTCTGTCCTATGCCAGGTTATGTAAACAACAAGATTATGTGTGAACATTCGCTGAGAATACTTAGACAAAACGAATGTTAGAAACAGGCAACAATAGATATAATGTAAAGAAATTAAATCATATTTTAAGTACAAAACATTCAGTGACATGCACTTCATACAGTTAAAAAGGAAGTTCCGACCCTAGCAAATTTTTAAAGTAAGTTTCTTGTGATACTAATCCCTTTCTTTTTATACCTACTGCCAACCCAGGATCAAAATCCTATTCACACACCACTGAGAACATTGTAACATGTCTGCCACATAACTAGCCAGTGAGACAATCCATAAGCCCATTTTCTTTTATGTTATGCTCAAAGTGAGAATTTCTCGGTCATGGAAGCCTTCTACAAATGTAAATTACACATTGACAAACGCACAGACCAAGTGCAATTGTTTGTGGAAATAGAACCCTTAACACGCCGCCACTGCTCTGCCGAGCATGTGGTATGTGATATGACTCAGTAGTTTTGTTTGATGGATACCGTAACAGTTGACTATATGCAGACGAAAGGGACTCACCCGCTAGGAATGGCAACCCTCTACTATGCAGCGGAATTAGTTGATTGGCTACAGCTTAGTTGGCAGATTGTTATCCAAGACACTACTGTTGTACCACGATGTGACTAACTTCATCGCAACATATGCCTCCTTATACAACGACAGAGACAAAATTTATCTCAGTAAAAGTCACATATTTAAATTAAATTGATCTCTATCTAAATTTATGTACAGTTTTCTTTGAAACACTTCGACTGACTTTAACACACAAAAACACTTCTCAGATCAGACCGGCTGTCACAGTTTCCAAGACACTAACGTATATCACTATATATATTTGAAAGTATCAAAGCGCAATTTTTGGGTTGTAGAGGCGTCTCTTCTTCTTTGGTGTTTCGACTTTCGGGCCGGCCTCCGGGGTCTGCTTCGCTCCCTCGCCTGCGTGCCTGTCGGAGCGTCTGATGTAGCGTTGCCTGCGGGACTCGGCCGCGGAGGGCGCGACCCGCTCCGAGGAGTTCCGCTTCGCTGCACTAGTGCGCGTGCGCCTGGCGGAGCGTCTGCTCTGGCGTTGTTGCGGAGACGCGGCCGCACTCGGCGCGAACTCGTCGGAGGAGTCCGCGGTGTTGGTGCTGGCGAAGCGCTGCAGCACCTCGGAGTACGTGGGCGTGGGTGGACGCGGTGCAGCGCTCGCCTTTTCTGCAATTTGAGTTTGAGAATTTAATGTATATACTACAGAAAAACTTAGTAAAACTGTAGCAGAAAAACTGTAGTCTGTCGCGGGGTAGGCAGTGTACTTGCACACTGCCTACCCCGCGACAATGGTATACCAAACATTGTATACAGAATAGAAATTTGATGGAACACAACATATTTATTATTTGGCACCTTCTATTGTACCCATTCATTACAGACGCTGGCAAGGTGCTACTCAAATAGATATCTATCTATGATATATTGAATGAACAAATATTTGTGTAATATTAATGATTGCCCCTAGGAGGAAGCAGGGTGACCCTGCCAATTGTTTGAGGACTGAGGACACTGATGGTTTATTGTAAGTTGTGGTTGACCTGTGCCCGTGAGCAGCGACGTGGAGGCCTTCGAGCGGGTCCGCCGGAGGGCGGGCGACGCCGCCTGCGTGGGCAGGTGTGTGGGGGTGGGGCTGCGCGCAGGCGTGCGGCGGCGGCGCGACCAGGCGCTGCGCATGCGCGGTAGCACCAGCAGCGAGTTGCGTCGCGGCAGCTTGCAGGCCTTCAGCTCGCCTGCGGGACCAATACATACTCGTAGAGCCTATTTAAGTCCACAAGTGAACATAGTGGGTATAAGTGTAGAATTTTTTTTTTTCTCCTAATGCAATTTGCTTGAACTAGTGATGCTGCTCCTCATCACTAGTCTGTGGGATCTGGCGAGTGCGGATAGATATTTTAGCATCATTTGGCAGCTTTGGCTGCCTCGTTTGCTTGCTGGCAAGGTGCATCGCGTGCAGGTGAGCTTGGTAAGTGGAGAAATAGATGGTATGTTCCTCTTGATACCCCGGGTCAAATTCACATTTAACCAATGGGTGCTGCAATGCGAGGAGAAGGGATGAGCCTCGGGAATCTCATGGCTATCAGGGTGAGTTCCGTTCTCCCAGCGCTGGGCATATTACTTAACTTTTCTATTGTTTTGATAATATTAAAATTTCATGGAGAAAAAGTAGTTACGTACTCAATAGTCAATCATTGTTGCATTCATGTAATTATTTACACCCAATATAATAAATGAGTACAGCCCGAATATAACAAGCTTCACGCCACTATGTCATCTAATTATAAAATTAAAAGTAATACTTTCTTTAAAATGAATATAGCAAGTTTATTAATAAAATAATAGAGTGGGCGGGGGATAAAGCTCGGAGTCGTGTGATGTGAAGTGATCAGAAGTGACGTGTTGTATTGTGGTGTTGTGTAAAGATGTCGTGGCGTGAAGTGTCGTGACGGCGTAAAGGTCTAGTGCAGTGACACCTTGTGTTATTGTGTCGTGGTGTGTAGTGTAGTGTGCGCACGCACCGGTGGCGGCGGCGGCGCGCAGGCGCGAGGCGTCGCCCGGCAGCGCGAGCGTGGAGAGCGCGGGCAGGATGTAGCGCAGGTAGCGGTTGCGCAGCGAGTGCCACGACCGCGCTGCAACACACACACACACACACACAGCTTTACTGGATGCGAGTTGCTCCCCGCATCAATGTTCATTTGTACTTTTTGACAGATGGCAGCTAACAATTGAACAGTCATTTTGACGATGCCCATAAGTCAGATCCGTACCCGTCATATCATTTTAGGAACATTTAATTATGGGAAAATATTTTTAGGTCAACATCATTAACTTTATGGAATCACTTTTGAACTTGTGAAATACTTAAATGGATCTTGCCGTCTCCATAACCCATAAACCACAATAAAATACAATTCAAATTCTAGTCTACATATGTATGGGGTGTTAGATTCTCATGCCGTGTGGTGTCGGCTAGAGTCACCTTCTTTCTTCCCTTGGCTATATACGAGACAACTAAGGGAAAACAATTGAAAATCTCTTGACAATATCCAGGATTAACAAACATCACATTGTATCTTCCGGAGGCAATAATTGTGTTGTCTGTTTGAGTTCGCTCGAGTTGAGTCAAATAGAAATTCGCAATCTCTGCCTACTATGGGTGACGGGCGTGAGCGTGAGCGCTCATGTACACATACTAGCCGTGCCCAGCGGCTACTGCACCGCTACACTGAATTGTAGCGCAGGCACATGGGCATGGGCGGATGTATATATATATATATAGGCGTAGAGTTCCAGGCATGGACGGTGTGAGCTCACGCACCGGTGCCGGCGCGCGCCGCGTGCACGGGCTGCAGCTCGCGCCACAGCCGGTTGCCGTTCACGCGCCGCGCGCGGTCGCCCACGCGGAGCCACGACACGATGGCCGCGTCCTCCAGCGCGGAGTACTCCCGTGACGCCTTGCCGCCGCCGCCTGACGCCTGGCCGCCGCCACCTGACGACTTGCCGCCGCCACCTGACGACTTGGGCCCGGAACCAGCTGATTTTACACCTGCACCAGTCACTTTGCCACTACCAGTGCTGCGGGCACTGGCTTGCGGGACTACATCACCACCACGCTGCAACCTGCGAACAACCTCTGTTCCTTTACAACTGCTCGGTGTTATTGAAGGCTTTAATTAACAATTTAAAACCATAATCATTATGTTTAACAACATATTACTACGACTGTTCATTTTATTGGGGATCGTATGGAGCAAGAGCGATGCTCGCCGGTGACTTACCCGGCAGGCGCGTGCGGGCGCGGCGCCTGAAAGACTTCGCCGTCGGAACCGCTGCTGCCGCTGCCGCTGCTGCTGCTGCTGCTGATATTGCTGCTCAGCTCCACTACTCGATCCACCAACATATGCATTTTACGAAGTGGACTCGACGTTCGAGCCTTCTCCACGGACTTTCTGCTCCCCGCTCTTATGTCATTGATCCGTGCATTGTCCTCTCGCAGCACCTTCGCTCGTCTCTTCCTTGCTTTGGCCCCGAGCTTCTTCGGGCCGGATTCGTTTTCTTTATCGTTTTCATGTAGATATACATCTTTGTCGGACGTTGGATTGATAATCTGCGAGGCTGTAGCGCGGGTTTTGTACCTTTTCTCTGGCGACGAGCGCTGCTCCGCGGTGCGCAGGCCGAGCACCGAGATGAAGTGCTCGAGGGAGACCCCGGCGGCTTCTCTTCGTTGCTCCTTCAGCATGTTTGCGATGCGGGGGCAACGTTCGATGATCACCAAGGGGTTGATTCTATAGAACACCCTCTCTTTGTAGGCTTCGTCCTTATCGAACTGCTCCACATCCACAACTCCGAAATTGTTATTGCGTAAATATCTACGTAAGAGTTGAACATCTTTCTCGTCTATCACTAGCTCCTTTACATTCTCCATGGATTCTTTTTGTTTGTTAGTCGAAGCGCTCTCTGAACTTGACGAATGCTTGCGTTTTCTATTTTTATTTTTATTCTTCACATAGATATCTACAGCTTTTTGGTTTTGCGTGACGTAATTTCTCTGTGTTCGAATTTCTCCAGTCTTTGTCGCTGTCTTCTCTGTATTATTAGTCTGCTCTGTGCTTTTGTCCATGCGATTTGTATGAGGCGTCCCCTTGACGAATTTTCCTTTTTTATTTCTTAACGACAATGTTGCTATTTTGGCGAGCTCCAGACCGTCCTCGCTGCTGGTTCGCGGCGGAGGGTACGCGCTGACGGGCTGCGTGACCTGCACGCTCGCGTCCGCTGTGGGGACGCACCGGGTGCTCACGGTGCTCGTGTTCAGATCTAACAGCCTGTCGAATCTGATGTTGTTTGCGCACCTGAAACATTAGTCATTAGTTGGTTAATTGATTGTGTGTTAGGTGGTTGGCAATTGCCCTCATCAGAAGCCGGTTCCTTCTCTGCTTAGCAACAGTTTGGTTAGGAACCACACTCTTACGTATTCTTGCTGCCAATAAGCAGTTCAACCACTGTTATCTTTTTTTTTATTTAAACTTTATTGCTCCTTAAAAATTTTTTTACAAAGGATGGGCTTAATGCCATTTGGCATTCTCTGCCCGTCAACCCCGGAATCTTGATAATCTTCCAGTTTGAAAGGCATTGACAGCCAGTGTAATGTGAATGTGAGGCAGTTCATCTAATTGCCAAGGATTACTACACATCTGTATCCGCCTTCAATTGAAGTTATTTGTAGGTTTCTATAAGTTGCAGCAGCCTCTAACTAACTATACAGGTGGCTTGCTAGCTCAATAGTCACCCCGATCCAATAAAAGAAACTGATGTTTATCAACTTTAGTTTCCGATTCTGTATATGCTGCACTTCCTCTGATCATAGCATGTTCACACACAAGTTGCTAATGTGCAAGAACCTCTGTATGGCACCAGGAAATATATATATACTCAGAATGGGACCCAGATGTGGGTAGGAGTGCTAACTTTGAACATTTTGGCACTAAAATCAAGAACTTAATGCGAGTAACTCTGTAGACTATGTCATTTATGTGGTTGACAATGATTTGTTTTTATGAAAACACCACACATTTGAAATTAAACTATTATTTACAGATCTTGTTGTGTTTAATTTTCTTAATGTTTTTATGCATGCAATGTTTTGAGTGCTTTACAGCACCCTTGGTCACAGGGGGACTGAGGTGTTAGACTTCCTGATGACATGATGGCTGATGTGTTAATGTTCCCTGACATTTAACAAAACAACTGTTAATGATCTAAACCTTATTTTATTAGTTATAGTAGAATAACTTACTGCATACAATGATGTGAAGCAATGAGGTGCTTTTGATGTTGGCACGCCTGGCATGAGACAGGACTTCTATGTTTCTTCCTCTCCTTAATCTCATGCAATGGTTCATATTTGCTGTAATAACCATAAAAAGGTATAAATTCAAGCTCACATGCATATTAGCCGTGACCTGTTCCATGCGGGCTGCAAGTCTGTCCCAACCCTTGCTTATTTCTTAACAATAAAAACCTATGTTTTAAGTGATACAAGTACTTGCTATTTAGGCTTATATATATTGTGTATATGGAACCCACGGTGCTCAAGTCCCACACACATTTGATCGGTTTTTTTATACTTAAGCCTACCCAGGGTCTAAACTCTATGCACACCACAGTCTGCAGGCAAGCACTAACGAGGCTCTGGCAACCAACTGAAAAATCCACCAGAATTATACAAACCCAAATCTCACAGACTAATTTCCAACCAAAATATCAAAAGTGAGAGGGGAGATGGAAAGGGGAGAGGGAGAGAAAACACATGGACTGTGTTCACAAACTATAAATATGCTTTCCATCACATGGGTGTCATAAGAGGCAATTAAGGCAAAAACCTTACAAAATAGCCAAGCAAAATTATGTAAATATTATGCAGACTGATGATAAGCAGCAGCTTTTAACAGTCAGAATGTAGTACCTGGTCATAATGAAATTTAATGTTGTAACACCACGTCCACATTGTACGAATACAGCCCCATTAACTTGCAGCCTAATTCCACGGGAGTTAGCAGTAAAGGAACTAGAGGGACACAAGATTCACACCTGGTACAGAAGTTTTATGCGTTACACCATGTAGCTTAATGGTTAGCACTTGGCGATCAAACAAGTTAATGTCTACAGGCTATTCCACTAGTTGATCATTTTCCACAAACAGTTTCATTTCATTGACATAAAAACCTTCAATGACTACTAACTACAAAAAACTGTAGCAAAATGATAAGAATAATTGATCATTAATGTTGACCTAGCATGATCTAGGTGGACTGCACCTAATAAGACTGATGACGGGTTGACATAATAAACTTAACTTCTAATATTAACGATAATGAAGTTTCATGTATAGAAATACCAGCGAACCTTAACGGGAGCCCGTCTTGTGCAGCTGTACCGCGACCGGCAGCCAAAGCCTTCAGAGCGCGAAGGACGGCTACGCGGCGCGCCATAACAAGACGTCCGCGCCGAAAGAATATAAAATTCGCGCATCCCCAGCCGGCCAAGCGTCCGTCTTCCGTTTCTAACTCTCGCCAACGACCGCCCGCGTAAACGAAAAACTTTGATGCCATGTCTTCAGTCTTTCACCGACTATTACTACAAAAGATAAGACCAAATTTTTATGCATTTGGACAGCACGTTTTTCTCACAAACTTTAATATTCATTTAACTTTTCAGTTAATCGAACTGGAACAAAACAAGAACGGCCAACTATAACGCCATCCCGCCAAAATAAATCTTGCATTTACAATTTGACATTGACATTAGATTTGACATAAGCTACTAAGAGAATAATATGATTGATTTTGACAATGCTATAGAAGTATTGGAACTACATTCCAAAAATAACTTGAGGTGCAAAATCGGTGATAATTCATATAGCTTGATTATACACGAATCTATTGATATCACTATTTAAAAATGTTATGGAGTTTTAATTAAATATTTTAGCATTAGCCGAAATGAAATAGTTTACTTATTTAAATAATACAGAAATTATTTCGTTATATAAATGTTATTTCTCTTTTAAGATGAATTTGTGTTTGTTACTGTTCTGTTTTTGATTAAAATGAATTTTACGGTTATCAATTTTAAATGGAGTTTTTTTTTCTTTTGAAAAAAAATTTTTTGCCGAACCTGCGCTTTTTTGACTCATGACATTCTGGGAATCAAACGCTTTTTCCACAGTTTTAGTGCTTAAAACATTTTTTTAATCTGATAGCACTGGAATTTGTGATGCAAATGCGAAGCACCCCCTATTTACACGATTTCGCTTTAACACGGTTTATAAATTAACGAAATTTGAAAAATTTATTAAAAATGATTATATTGTTGCATATTCGCATACCTATACATATCGAAAAACTTTTTGGCTCTCATTCACTTGGCAACACTGATGGAAATAACAAAGGATTCCCCGTATTGTGAAATACAATATACATTTAGGCAATGTATATTGTTGTATTTCACATATTTTTTTTGGTCGTATCTCGAATGAGTGGGTTATTTAAGCGGTGGCGACAAAAGCTCGTTGTAGCGGAAACGAGCGAGTGAAAGTAGAGAAATTTCTAGAGGATGGAGTGAAATGTGAATATGAAAAACGGTTGAAAAAGCGATTGAAAGAGCAGCTATTTCAGAGCTTTCTAAAATTAGAAGTCAGGATGGTAATATTATAAAAGAAGAAGAATGTGTACTAAAGAGATGAAAGGAATATTTTGAAAGTCTACTTGAAAGAGTTGAGGCACCTGCAGATGCAGGAACGCCTCCTCAAAAAACAAATAAAAGTGAATAACACAGACATAAGTATGGATGAGATTATGAAAGCACTGAAGAGCATGAAAGCAGAAAAAACAGCGGGATTTGATAGGGCGGCGGTCGAAATGCTGAGAGCTGGACAGGGCTTGGTAGCTAGTCAGTTATATCGACTTTTCAACCTGTGTTGGACAATGGTCCTAGTACCGGGAGACTGGTGCAAGGCTGTAATCGTACCACTGTACAAAGGAAAAGGGTCGCAACAAGATTGTAAAAATTACCGAGGTATTAGTCTACTCAGTGTCATCGGAAAATTGTATGCTAAAGTTTTGATAGACAGAGTCATGGATGAAACTGATGAAAATATATGGGATATGCAAACAGGATTTCGAAAGGGGATGGGATGCACGGATCAGTTATTCTCCTTAAGGTGCATAGTTGAAAAGTATTTGGCTAAGAACCAAAAAGTCTATTGCGCTTTCATAGATTTGGAGAAGGCCTATGACAAAGTAGTGAGGGATGAATTGTGGTCGGCACTGTGTTTGCATGTGAGCAGTGATCTGATACGAGCTCTGAAAATCCCTATATGAGGACTACCGAACCTGTATCAGAATTAACGGGGCGTACACGGACTGGTTTGATATCCATAAAGGTGTTAGAGCTGTATGCTACCCATGGCTGTTCAATTTATTCATGGATATTTGTTTGACAGATTTGAAGGAGAGTGATTGTGGACTAATAATGAATGAGTGGCCTGTTAAATGTTTATCGCAAGTAAGACTGTCAAGTCATTGACTGAAGAAGTGCAGGCAATGGTGACAATAATGAATGGGGCACTGGAAAGAAAGGCAATGAAAGTAAACGTTCATAAGACAAAGGTTATGGTGTTTGAAAGAGAGGAGAGGATGACGGAAGTATGTATCAAGATTAGTGAAGATAGTTTAGAGCGAGTGAATGAGTTTGTTTACTTGGGAACAATGTTTACGAGAGATAGAATGTACGAATGTGACATTGAAAGGAGAGCGATGGCAGGTAATATGGTGAATGGGGCATTGCATAGATTTATGAACAGCCAGACGATATCTCACAAAGCTCGTTTGGCTGTGCATAGAGGGGTATTGGTACCAACACTAACATATGGAAGCAAAAGCTGGGTATGGCAGAAGAGGCATGAAAGCAGGATAAATACAGTAGAAATGAGAGCGTTAAAAAGTATGATTGATATGAAGATAACTGACAGTTTTCGAAATAATGTGATCAGAGAGCGTTGTGGCGTGAAAGACGATGTAGTGACACGAATTGAGAAAAGGATGCTGAGCTGGTTTGGACATGTGGAGAGGATGAATGAAAATAGGTTGACGAAACAAATATATGAGGTGAGTGTAAATGGTAGAGTTGGGAGAGGAAGACCTAGGCGAACATTTCACGATCAAATCGGAGACGTTCTGAAAAAAGGCCAGGTCAGGAGTACTCTAAACCAGCGAGTATGCATGCGAAGATTGATGAGAGTGGGAGGAGCGAGACGTATGTCAGGACCGTATCAAGTGGAAGAAGATTGTCTCTGCCTACCCCGTTGGGAACAAGGTGTGAATATATACATACATTCATACATACATTTAGGGAATAATGTACTCTTAATATGTACATAAGCAAACATCAAGTAGTTCATGTGAAAGCAAGCTAAAAAACCTCATATTTATTACTACGAATGCGAATTTGTGTTTGTGTATGTGAAATTTGTGTTAATTTTTCAAGCTTGTATAATGCCAAAAACATCAACAAAAAATTAAAAGTAAATAAAAGTTATATCTTTGGAAACAAAAATGATTTTTCTACAATTTGACACGAAAGTTGTACGAGATCTTCGTTTCCAGCGAGATATTAACAGATACTTAAGTCTTTAAAAATTTAGCACAAAAACCTGCGCAACTGTTCATTACAGAATTTATTACGAAGTCCCCTCAATCTGAGGTCTTCCCGAATTCGTCGACTGTTGAACCGGGATCGAATCAGAAATGCTCAGATCTCTCAATTAGATAGAATAGAATTAGATATCATATCAATCAGGTAAAAAAGTTTTTTTCACCAGTTTCAGTTACAAAAAAAGTACAGACACCAAATAGTGATGACAGCGAATAAACTTATTGTATATTTAGTTTCTTGAAGATTTCTTTGATTTATTTTTGTTCCTTATCTGTAACAAATTCAATAGGCAGGGTTTTAAGATGTTTTACTTAAATTAATGACTGAATTGAGCACATATTGGGAGTTTATTTCGTTTTACACTGTTTTGTCGGGAACCGATTTTCAGTGTTAATCGAGGATAGGTGTATTATATTTTTTTTATTAAAAAAAATGACCAAACGTGGTATATTTTCAGAAAATTAAGCGTATAAAACTCTAGAAACGTTGCCTCTTTTCCTTAGTCGCCTTCGAATAAGTAATACACGTGCTTCCCTGTTCCCTGTTCCCTAACGGAAGCGTTAACATGCAGTCATGTGTTATGCGTAAAAGTACTAATTACTCAGAAAAACGAACGAATTCACGAAATCACATATCAAGAATGTATACCAAAATCAAGATTTGTTTCGTTTTTTACTTTGTTATAATAAGTATGTCGCCGTAATCAAACTCGAAGAGAAAGATAACTGTATTCCTTCCACGATTGGAGCGATAAGGATAAAGCGAACGAACATAGATCAACATGATGACATTCTTTAAGAAGCGACGTTGTGATTGTAGCCGACAGTGTCATGTATTTGTTTGAAAACAAAGTTTTTGACGAGTAATTTTGATACATTTAACATTTTTGAAAATTTACTTAAGACAGTCTTATATCAATTGTTGATAATAATTTTATTAATTAATTAATAGTTAACTTTCTTGCTCTATTTACTATTTTTATCTAGGTTTCTTCTTAGGGTTCTTTATCAAATATCTAAAACGGAGCTACAATAACTTTTGATATGTGTGTCCGTCCATATTTCACTACAAATACCTACAAATTTATGAGGAGCATTTTTTTTTCGGTTAGTTACATCGATGTAGTCATAATTAACTGAATAAAATTGATATTGTGTTAGGTTTCCATCTGATGAACTAATGCGCCCAGAGTGGATTGCAAGCTAAGATTCACAAAAATCTATTCAGTAATTGGTTCTTGTTGTGTTCAAAGGGATAGACAGTCGGTCAAAAAAAACCTTTTGACTTCTCTTTTGATAAAGAAATGAAACGCAATTAATTTTAAAAAGATTTTTGGCCTGCGAACAAATTTGTGATTGATAAGGGGCTTTTTTCTGCGGAGGAGGTCAAACGAGCATGCGGTTGAATTAATAGTAAGTGATTACCGTTGCCCACGAACATCTGCAACACCAAAGAAGCTGCAGGTGAGTTACCGGCCAAAAACTGAATAATCATATCATATGTATGAGTCGATGTTACGTTTTATTTCTTATAAATGTAAATCATCATGGTTTATCTCCAATTAATACTTAAATACGATACGATACGATACGATTTATTCATTTACATAACACAAAAGTTACTAAAAATACAATAATAAAAAAAAACAATAAATAAGTACATACTAAAAGAAATAATTTAAGAGAAACTGAGGCTTAAGAGGAGTCGATTGAGGCGACTTTATAATTTATTAATACATGTACATCACCATTATTTAAAAATCACCATTATTTATAGTTATATTATAAGCGTAAGTACTAATCAATACTGAAAACTTTGTAACCTTTGCACCTTCTGTCTCGATGTTTTTGTTAGACTATGCCATACGTGTGGCGATTGGCTGGCCTGAGTGACGTTTGGATACCTAAGCGCAAACGTAAGTAAACTAAAACATATATGTGAGCTGCCTCTGTATTCAGAACATTTTTACCGGTTAGTTTGGGAGCGTATGACGCACATTTATTATAAAATCTTTGGGCTAAAAGAGGTAATTGGATATATTAATCTTAAAATTAACATACATATGAGTGTTACACCACTTATTAGGGCTTAATTGTGTAGTTGTGCTGGACCAAGGGTGGAGTCTGTGTAGGTAAGTGAGTTTATTAGCATCTGGATGTATCTGATTCATTAGTGTAATGTATTGTAATATAATATATGTCTACCTGGGGGAGGCCTATGTTCAGCTGTGGACTTGTGATAGGCTGAAATGATGATGATGATGATGTGTCTACCAGTGCACACAAGGCGCACGGACACAAACCGTGGTGATCAGACCGGGCTCAGTTTTAACCAATTATCAGTATAGTGAGGCTAGGGATGGCTGTAGGGGCCACAGGTTAGGATGGAGGTTACTGCGGGGCGAATATCATGTATTTTATTATATATGGTCTGCTATTATATTAAACGTCTGTATGGTTATCAGTTTCAAAGAGTAGGTACCTATTTAAATATAACCATTACGTATCTCCTCTCGAAAGGAATCTAATAATATTGTAGTGTTATGTAGTTTTTTCTCATTTGCACTGAGGCAGTGTAGTGACATTATTAATTTGTTCTGTTCATAATAAGTTTTCTTTTTTGAGTTAGTCTGAGTTTTAAATTTTTTAGAATTTGATCTAAATATGTAATTAAGTATTCAAGTAAGTAGTAAGAGCTTTGTCAGCCCTCTTTTCACCTATATTTAGTTGTTTTATTTTATTTAGAAAGATTACACCCTCAGTATTTTCTATATTTTCACCTCGTGTCATGGAATGAGGAGGAGCATCTACAGATGCAAGTTACACTTTTCTTGTCAAAGATTTGCACGCAATACAAATACTTGACCAGCATAGCAAATGACTGGTCTGCTTCTGGTCTGAATACAAGTGGGATAAGATGCATTATAGACTACTTATCAGACTGATAATGGAAAATCCATCTGATTATTGCGGACCAGCCCCTCAGACTCGGCACAGCATTCAGAGATGCCTATTGCCTGTTAACACCAATAGAAGGCATTGTCAAGTGTATTTTGGTTACAATATTATTGCACAGTCATAAAGATATATTTACTTATTAAGATATATATTTTTCATGAGAGTTGGCTGAAGAGAAGTCTTGTAAAATCTCATGCCATCCGACAGATGGTGTAACTATCCCACAAAGTGTCCGGTGACTGGTAGCAGTATCTAGGATGCGAGACGTCTGCTACAGTGATCATAGACAACGTGCTAAGCATGGCAATTATAACAGATTAGAATTTAGCAGTTGGTATATGGCATAAGGGGTGGAAGGGAGAATATGGAACAATATTTTTCTAATGCCATCCTCCCATGCTGCACTTGGTGCACTCTACATGTTGGTTTTTTGTGGTACTCGTATATTTTAATTTTAATCATCTTTTGCCAAGTATAACACAATGGGTTAGGGTGCGGACTACTTAACAAGACGTCGTAAGTTCTAGCCCTGCATTCGACTATAGACATGAACCGCTCCAGATACAAGCGGCATAGTTTTCCAGTAACATTGACAATGTAAACTTTATTACCTTCAAGGGTATACTTTTTATAACTTACATCCGTACCTAAGACCGTTAACAAATCATACATGATGTGATGGCAGTAACGTAGGGTTGGCTTTCCACTCCAACTGCAGGAATTTAGGTTTTTCAATTTGTAGGGGTATGTTTCCCCTTTTACCCAGACCCTTCTTTTTTTCAATTGTGTTTCTAGCGTACGTGAAAAGGAAATAGTCGTGAGGTATGGGCGTAAGAATCTACTACCCATTTTCTTCCCGTGGGTGACTAAGGAGGAGGCGACTAAGGGAAAAGCCTTGAAAATGGTTACCGACAGATGGCGGGATAACCTCGAAAATACCAGACCAAAGTGAGGCTGGCCGATGACGGGCAGCAGCGTCTAGGATGAGACGTGTCCGGTACTGCGATTGCCAATCCGCTTGCCGTGCGTGGCGATTATGGCAAATCCTCCATATGGCAGAGGTCTATATCCTGCTGTGGACTATTAACAGGCTGGTGAAGCAGATGTGGCTGGAATCTTCTAGAATGTGCCAGCAAATGTGTTGGCTCTACAACTCAAAGTACCAGGCTCGCATAGATGACCAGAGTAATGTAATGCGCGATGACGGGCAGCAGGGTCTACTACGGTGCGAGGTGTCTGGTGCTGCGATCCGCTCGCCGAGCGTGGCGATTGCGGCAAGTCCTCCTACACGGGAGAGGTCCATGTCCTGCTGTGGATTTTTACAGACTGTTATGGTATAGTATTGAAAGTAAATAATTAAATGTCTTACGTAATGAATTGAATCTTGTTGAACTACAGAGAGATACGTATAATGTTAGCGTTTATAGAGACTTAACTCATGTTTTAAATTTGTATTTCTCGGTAACTATGACCCCGGCGGGTGGGCGTAACCCAGGTGTGTGCTCTTCTCCCCCCCCCCCCGCCCCGCCCTCGGCCTTACCCCTCCCCTCCAATACGTGCGCTTGGTATGCGAAGCTTCCCAAAACGTATATTCAAACATTAATATTTACAAAACTCGGATCGATCGGAATGCCTCTGCCGGAAATACACAGCATACTTCCACTTGAACTAATACCGACTGCTCAAAGAACCCTGTCACGCTCTGTCGGTTATCTTTCCGGTCGGTTATCGTTATTATCCGTTATCTTAACAAATAAATACATATAACGGCAGTCAATATGCAAATAAAACGTTTTTTATAATGATTACAACATCAGTTAATACCTATCTATCTACTTCTTTTCGCTGGAATATTCTTTGGGCGGCCGTTGTTCCGCGGTCCACGTATGACGCATGCTATTCCAGGAATGCTTATCGAAAGGAGACACATTGAAGCTGGTTCAATAATATTGAAATGTTACTTGTTTTACGAAATTTGTCGCGTTTAAATTTGTACTCCTTTACCTCCCGAGTCGTGGTAGCATAATTTAGTTTCAAGGAGCGCGAGCGACCCGGCTTCGAACCCCGGCGCCGCCACCACTGAAAGTGTTAATAGCAATTCTAAGTGCTGTATTTACCACGTGCTCGGTGATGAAGAAACCTGCATGTCTGAGAAATAATAAAAAAATGTTATTTCGAGGACATGTGAAGCCCGCCAACCCGTACTGGAGCAGCGTGGCGGCCATTCCCTTCCAAAACCCTCTCAGATATTTGAGAATAAGGCATTTCACCAGCAGTAGGGACTTGTAAAGAAAAAAGTAAAGTAACAGCCTGTAAGTGCCCACTGCTGGGCGAAGGCCTCCTACTCAAATACTAGTATCAGAGAGGGTTTAGGAGCACGTGGTAAATACAGCACTTAAAATTGTTAATAACAATTGTAGTGGTGCCGGCACCGGGGATCGAACCCAGGTCACTCGCGCTCTATGACACTAAAGTGAGCGCCCTGTCCACTAGGCTACCACGGCTATAGGGACTTATAGGCCGTTAATTTCCTCCTTTATCTCTTACCCCGACGTTTCGGTGTCACGTGGTCACGTGGGGTGGGGCGCATGTTTTTTTGATTTCAATCGCCCCGCGAATGGAATGGCTGTGGTCTGTCGACTATGTTGGGACTATGTCGTTGGTGGGATCTAGAGTGTGATCAGAACGGTCTTCCTACAGCTTTTTTATGTTCCTCTAGTTTCGTCTGTGGCAATTTATTTTTTAAAAAGATTACATTAAACTCGATCCGATGCGAAAATTCCGTAGTATCTATCAATAGTTAGTTTTGTTACGTCTAGACATTTTATGTTCGCGTGAATCGATGAAATAATTATAACGCAATGTTGATTCTAATCTTTATCGGGTTCTGTAAGCCCTACCCATAGAGATTGCAATCGTGAAGATATCTTTGTAATCTATCCACTATCGCCACTTAAGGAATTAACATGGCAAGACCAGTCTAGGACTGATTTACCCGTTTACTTTTTTTTTTATGTTAAAGGCGGCAAACGAGCAATCGGTTCACCTGATGGTAAGTGATTACCGTCGCCCGCGTACATCTGCAACACCAGAGGTGCTGCAGGTGCGTTGCCGGCCTTCAAGGGTATTCGGGAGGAGGGGCGAAACGCAGAAGCACAAGATGCCTCCCATTCACGCCGGTATTCTGCGAGGCCGCAGTACCGACCCAGTCGAGCCGGCCCACTTGGAGCAGCAGCAAAGGCCGCCGCTCGGCTCCACCGCGTACGCTACGCTGTTACTGAGGATGCAGAACTTGCGAGGAGTGTTGCGAATCCAATTCCGCTGTCGATTCATATGAAATGTCATCGAATACATTGAAACAGAACACAGCTACAGGCTCCGAGGCACGGACTTCATTCACAACGTAGTACGGGCTCGTCACAGCCGTGGCAGCCGGGTGTCGCTGGAGCTGCGCCCGGTGCCGGCGCCACTCAAATTGTTATCAGCAGTTTATCAGAAGGAAGACATCTTGAGGAAACCTGCATGTCTCAGTAAATAATAGTTCTGATACACTAGTAATGTTGCAAAAAGGCGTTTTACAATAATGTATGCGAAAAAATAATTTTTTTTTTAATTTATAAGTTTGTTCAGGATTTTATTTTTAAAGGTTATGATTTGACTTAAAAATTTGTGTTACTGTGCAGAGAAAATTTCCGCGATTGAACGGTGCGGAATTTTTACGAAAAAAAAAAGCTTCTAGAACAATTGGATAAAGGTTCAATATCCGATGCCATAATACCACAATCCCGCGAGTTACGTAAACAAAAACCACAGAACTTTTTGAATGTTACGCGCGTGGTTCGGGAACACTGTAAATAACTGACGCGTTCATTTCTTTTTTGTTATGCGAAAGTCGGAAAACGAGTGGCAAGCGGTACACCTGATGGTAAGTGATTACCGTCGCCCACGTACATCTGCAACACCAGAGGAGCTGCAGGTCCGTTGCCGACCTTTAAGGGTATTCGGGAGATTGGAGAGAGGATGAGGTGTGGGCCTCCGGTTACCTCACTCACCGAACGAAACGCAGAAGCACAAGACGCCTCTACTTCACGCGGTATTCTGCGTGGGCGCGGTACCAATCCCGTCGAGCCGGCCCATTCGAGCAGCAGCAAAAGCCGCCGCTTGGCTCTACCGCGTCTAGATATTTATTTAGAACCGTCCCAAGAAAGAACTAAACTCATGACCGGCTCCTTCGCTCTTTATTAGCATTCCGCGATGGTTCACCGCTTCTATTGGCGACTCCTCCGCTGCCCAGGCTGCGCCATTCGGGAACACCTTGACTGGAGACATTAGGAAAGTGTCCAGTAAGTTCAACGTTCAAGAGAACTGGAACGTGAACACCTTTTCAAGACATCCGTTCCCACTTAGTGGAATTGATTTTTTTTTATTTATTTATTTTGTAACCTATCTATATTTACAATTTTTGACTTATAGTATGAGGAAACCTTCATAGGTTTGTGTACATACTAGTATTCACTGATATTCGTTCGACCAACGAACGCGGCACCACTGTGTTATTCAATTCAGCGAATATTGTAACATAGCTATGTGGGTATACTGCAGAAAAGAAATCAAACGAAAAATAAAGCGGTGCAGCGCCACAGTGATCTGCAGATCTACTCATTTGTATACTTATTGTTTAGTAAATTATTACGTTGCATAGATCTGGATGGAGGACAGACTGATTGGAGAATATTGATATATATTATGCCATTATCATAATATATATTTATTACAGTAATATTAAATATATAAAACTCACAAAAATACTTTATAATTACCTATATATTCTAAGAATACATATTTATATTAATTATTAATATCGTTTAAGTAGTCACTTTTTAGTTTATATTTAATATTATAGTTTTTATATATATTTTAGTTTTTCGGGAATATTGTTCATTATGTTTGCTAGTACGTTATTTGTTTGTCTGTCACCATAAAAATTATTTGTTTTTGTTATGTTATATCGAGTCACAAAGGCTTGACGCGTATTTACATTATGTTTGATTATCTTTAAGGAAGGTATAGTAGAAGTTTTCAATTAAAGAGGCTTGTTTGAATTTAATATCGTCGGGCAGTATTTCACAATGTTTAAATAATAATTTATAATTATGTACGTAATTTTGTTTGATTTTGTTACTACACACTGCGTTTTAATAATCTAAGCTGTAAATTATAAATGTTATCTTGGTTAGTTTCAAATGTTCTTTTCTATTACTCGTTATACGATATGACAATAGGTTCAACGAGTGCATTATAAAGCAGAATGAGTATGAGACGGAATATGAGACTTTACATTTAATTATATTAAATTTTGCTAACAATGCACGATGTCATCGGTCATTGCAGCTATAATAATATTATATATATATATACATCAAACACAATATTAATGTGTATGATATCCATATGTGTGTGTATTCATATTTGTTTATCTAAGTATAAATTCAGTAGTATGTGTTACATAAATGTAAATATGTTTATTCAGGACATAGAATATCTTTAGGATTCAGTTTACTTAAGTTAGTCATGTATTTTTATTTTATTTACAACTTTCATGTTTTGCACCTTAACAACATCTCTCCAGGCCTCGGGCGGACTGGCAGAGAATCCCGAAAGCTATTAAGTCCGCCCTTTGTAATACTTTTATAAAGGTATTTAAATACAGTTTAAATGAAATAGTTAAGACAACTGTATGCATCGATGATACGCGGATGAAAGTGTTTTCTGTTGAACGCCGACAAGACAGAGCGATCTCGTCTGTACTAAATTAGTAATAGGTACAGACAGTTCTTCCGGTGTGTTCGTGCAGATTTAATTTGAAGACTAACTCATGGAACTAGAAACCTTTAAATGAAAATATCAGCCTGTATGTGCCCACTGCTTGGCAAAGGCCTCCTTCTCAAATACGAGTATCAGAGAGGGTTGTGGAGTCGGGAAGGGCCCGCCGCGCCGCTCCAGTGCGGATTAACGGGCTTCACATATCCTCCAAATAATGTTTTTCATTATTTCACAGACACACAGGTTTCCTCACTATGATTTACCTTCACCGCCGAGCACCCTGACCACCGGGCCACCACGGCTCCAATTTATTTTTCATATATCCCTTAATATTACAACCGACTGAATAATATAAAAATTTTAAACAAATTTATCATGGATTGTTGACTAAGCCATTGAATATCATTTGTTAAATATGATTGGGATTAACTCGGTGGCCGCACGAGCAAGCAGGCGAAGCCCGCGGGCAGCGTTAGTGTGTCAATAAATATGTTACATGATTCTTGACGTGATTGAACTATAGATTGATTTTTATATAAAATAGGCTTACGTTTGACCTCAACCTCGCTTGATGCAAGGCCGGGATGGCACACGTTCGCCTAGAAGGTGTCTGTTCACTTTGACCTTAAAGATATTACGATGTCTTGTATTTTCGCGAATACCACACTACGTCGTGGCGTGTAAGACGATGTAGTGACACGAATTGAGAAAGGGATGCTGAGCTGGCTTGGACACGTGGAGAGGATGAATGAAAGTAGGTTGACGACACAAATATATGAGGCGAGTGTGAATGGTAGAGTCGGGAGAGGAAGACCTGGGCGAACATTTCACGATCGAATCGGAGACGTTCTGGGAAAAGGCCAGATTGAGAGTACTCTAAACCAACGAGCACGCATGCGAAGATTGATGAAAGTGGAAGAAGCGAAAGTCGTATATCAGGACCGTAGTAAGTGGAAGGAGATTAACTCTGCCTACCCCGTTGGGAACAATGCGTGAATATATACATACTACAGTACACATCTAAACGTCGGGATCTAGTAGAAAAAAAAATCTAAATTCAACACGACCAAATTAGTAAATAATAGTTTCATTTCAAATGTATGGTCATTCTATTATTATGACAAGTGAAGGGTTAAGTTGATAACCAGGCGATAGAATGTGTGTGTGTGTGTGTGTGTGTGTAGTTAACAAGAGAACAAACACTTCAGGGGCTTGCTTGGAACAATTACAAATTATAAGCACTCGCGCCAGGTCATCGTAGATATAGGCCGAGTGACAACTCTTTCCACCTCTGCGAGAGATAGAGTGCCCGGGGAGCGCTCAACCTAACCTTTCTGTTCATCGCGTAAATTTTGATAACAGGAACGTGGATCTTATCTAGATCTGATATTATATTGCGGGAAAGAAGAAGGTGTATATATAAGTACATACAGATGTAATTAGTTTATTTTTAGGAAAAATGTGTATTCACATACAAACGCTTTGAGTTTGGATGAAAGTATATAAAATTAATGAATCGTAAGTAAATTCATTTATTCTAATCAACTATTATTTTTACATGCATTATAATAACCCTTTTTTTCACAAATTTACTGGTTCGGTCCGCATTTTTAAGAATTTTCTACTGAACTTTAAAAATAAAATGAATTAAAATGGTTATTTGTGTTTATGTTATCATAAAATACCTTATTATTAAATAACGTTCGGTACTCGTTGTGGTTTCCTGGTACCAGAGTAAATTTATTTATTTATTCTTTATTGTTGACCTTAAGCTTAAGGTTACAATGGAAGAACTTAATGCCAAGTGGCTTTCTCTACCAGTCGACTCTTGTCGTAACAACAACCATAGTGAGAGTTGCAATTGTACACCGAATATTATTGTACTTTCGAATTGTGTGTGTGTACTACCGGTTGGCAATTATTAAATTAAATATTTTTTTTATCATTAATAATCATAATTTTTTTTTAAACGCATGCCACTGTTCCGGCTACTTGCATCGTCATTTAAAAAAAATGGTTTTTTATTTTCCCAAAAAGAAATTAAAAAAAAATGTTTATCTGCGAGGGGTCCAGCCAGTCTCACTTCATACTATTATATAAATACGTAACTGTATTTCGTTGTGTAATAAAGTACCAGCCTGTAAGTGCCCACTGCGGGGCAAAGAGCAAAAAAAAAACTCTAAATTCTCGAATTTCTGAGTTGGTTTTGGTGCCACGTTACTCCAATGCAGGTTGGCGGGCTTTCACATATCCTCGAAATTATATTTTTTATTATTTCTCTAACATGCCGGTTTCCTCGCGGTTTTCCTTCACTGCCGAGAACGTGATAATATCGTTGTGCAGGCTATTCTTCAAATCCTCTGGACCGATGTTAACCGGATGTGGTTTTTATTTTTTTTTAAACTTTTTTTTAATTTTTTATCCGGGCAACACCAGCTTCCTGTAATTCTACTTGCTCTGTAGTCATCGAACCGGAACAACAGCGTTGCAACGCTGAGTACCGGCAGGAATAGTTAAGGGGCTGTGTGGATACGAAGCTGCTGCTGGGTAGAAATGGAGTCGTGTCACCCAGAAGATCATACCTTTTTTATTCTCTCAATGAGTTCTTGTATTACGCGATAATTCCAACGAAAGAGCGACGTGACGCCTCTAAAATGGTTTTAGTTCTGGACCCCTATTTCGCACTCAGTCTGAGTAGCAGGGTCCGAGTCCGGGCCCTTCGGTTTTCCTCATAAGGAAAACTAATAGCCCCGAGTGTACAGTTATTGCGTCTGTCTCTTCTTAAAAATAAACGGCGACCGTAAAGATCGATCGGCAGGAGGTCGGAATTCGGTTATCTCTCCAGCACTGTGCGATGCAAGTGATTTTTTTTTTATGGATGAGGGCAAACGAGCAAGCAGTTCACCTGATGATAAGTGATTACTGTCGCCCACATACATCTGCAACACCATAGATGCTGCAGGTGCGTTGCCGGTCTTTAAGGTTATTTGGGAGATGGGAGGGAAGAGGAGAAGGAGTGGGCCTCGGGTTACCTCACTCACCGATCGAAACGCAGAAGCACAAGACGCCTCTACTTCACGCCGGTTTTCTGCGAGGCCGTGGTACCAATCTGGTCGAGCCGGGCCGTTCGAGCAGCAACTAAAGCCGCCGCTTGGCTCTACCACGCTTAAAATGAAAATAATGTTACAAATGTTTTGAACTTGGCGTCGGGAACATCGAATATCACGTAACTTTATTAATTGAGAAGTAAGTGGACGAGCGGCGTAGATATTTCGATCCGTTTGAATCACAATGGCGGAGCATATCTGCATAACCCTGCATTCTGTGATTGCCCACACTGCGGCACTTGTACTTTTATCGTTCGTTTATCTTATCTATACCAAGACCGCACCGACTCCGTACGCTTGGATTGCTATATGTTTACTCTCTGTATTCATTATAGTAGTGTTTGCATTAAATTCTATAATTATATATGTATCTGGTATATTTGTATATATTTTATTTATGTATCTAAGTATGTATGTATGTATCTACCTATCTGTGTAAGTATATATTTTGATATTTATATCCTTTTACTTGTTTTATTCTCTTAACTGTCAATTTTTCATTATCGGCTTGTAATGTCCACTGTGTAGGCCACTTTAACGCGGTAGAGTCAAGCGGCGGCTTTAGTTGCAGCTCGTGTGGTCCGGCTCGAGCGGGCTGGAACCGCGGCCTCGCAGGATACCGGAGTGAAGTTCAGGCATCTTGTGCTTCTGCGATCCGTTCGGTGAGCGAGGTAACCGCTCCATCCTTCCCCGACTCTTCTCTTCATCATCCATCCGCTTGCTCGTTTGCTTCCGTAGCCATAACCAAAAAAAAAGATGCCGGTCCGTATAAACGGCCACAAAAGTGATGGACGGGCGGGGGTCGGAGAGCGCAGTACCGACATCCACGCACTACAGATGCTAATCCCCACAGATTTGTCAACATAGTCTGATAGATTTTCCATCAACCGCTGGTCCACGGAGCTCCGTGCAGGAGAGGTTGCCATTTGTAAAAAAGTACATATACTCTCCCTTGCAGCCCTCTGTAAAAAAAAGTTAAATTTGTGAGTCCAAATGCTGATTTCGATAAATGAATTGTTGTTTTTAATCATTTTCCAATTCGATTGCAGGTAATGGGATCGGATATGTACAAGCAGAACCTGAAGAATGTCGTGTCACTTCTAGTCGCATTCGAAGGAGCACCGAAGGAAATAAAGGACAGACAAATCACAGAGTGGTTCAAAGTTGGAGAACAGCTTTTTGAAGAAATTCACAGACTCGGCGTTAGCACTGGTTGGAACTCTTCGACGATCAAAAATAAACCAGAAGTGTCAGAGATTGTAACCAGGGTTACAAGAAATCAGAATTGGTTGCAAAGTTTTGTCACAGCCTATCCCAACATCAGATTAGATTTGGACGGTGGTTTCCCAGCCAGCAACATTTGCAGAGTTCGCTCGGGACTAGAGTTTCTGTTGCGCGGATTTGCTGATATAAATTCATCTTTCAATAAAGTATTGAAAGATTTGGAAGAGCTCGGCGAGCTGGATGAATTCGACAACCAGCTAAACGTGTGGGCGGAAACTGGACATCGGCCTGAGTTCTTCTCCGGAGACAAACACTCGAACATACCTTCATCTCATTTGTGGTGGTTTTGATTGTGCACATAAATGCCATATTGATATTTAATAAGAAGACATTGTACTAAAGTCTGTGAAAAGAGACTAAGATTATAAAGGTTTTAACACTTTGTTTTTTTTTTTTGGTAATCATTAAATATCTACAAAATGGATGTCGCGGAATCAGAGTGGGTAACTAAGGCAATTGACAATATTGATAAATACTTGGACAGGGGAGGTAAATGCAAGGGAGATGAGCCACAGTTCATCGGGGGATCAGACCTCTTGAACACAATTGGCATGGCGATGGCGCTCCCAATGCGCGACCCCAGCAAATGGTCAGAGGGGGAGCTGCGGAAGGCTCTGAACAACGAGCTGGTCTACTTCGAAGGCAAAGCGCGCGAGGCCATCGACGTGATAGCGCAGCAGATCAGGAGCTGCTGCAGCGGGGACGACAAGAACTATGTCACCGTTCTGCCGATCGAACTGTACTACGAGCGCAAGCTGTACGAGGTGCCAGTGTTCCGAGTGCAGCGTTACAAGGACAGCAGTCCGTGCTACGTGGACAACATCGGCCGCAGCTACAGCTCCTACAGCGACTGGTACCACAGCAGCAAGCTGCCGCCGTGTAAGATGGCATATCCTTACAGGCTACAACTTATGCTCCGTCCGGGATACGATTACTCCAGAGTCATCGTGGACGACACGCCGCTCGCCAGGACCGGCACCCGAGCCGTTCAAGTGGTGGACAAAGTCGCGGCGATAGCGGGTATCAGTTCCAGTGTCGGTTTGTTGTTCGCGAGCGGCGGCTTGGCCGCGCCGCTGGTCATCACTGGCGTTGCGAGTGCCGTCTGGGGCACGGGAAGGTCCGGCGCGCAGCTGACGGACAGAGCGATGCACGGGGAGACCGTGAATCCGTTCACAAACTCGGAGTCGCGCATGCTGTGGCTCGGTATCGCGGCCAACGTGGTCAGCTTCGGCGCCATGGGCGCTTCGATGCGGCTGACGTCGCTCGCCGTCAAAGGGAAGAACATATCGAACGCCTTCCGAATGTTCGTGAACATCGCGAACGGCACCAACGTTGCCGTGAGCGGAATCGCAATATTGGACACGACTATATACTTATGCAACCATCACGAGGATCTGTCCAGCGTCGACGTTCTGATGCACGTCGCCTCCATTGCGTTCTGGACGAAGGGCCTGTTCACATATAAGACCGCCGGCACAATAATCAGAGACGCTCAAAAGTTCGCGTTCGCGCATATAAACAGTGAACTGAGCCACGAACAAGCGTCCGAGCTGAACGCGCTGCGCGACCAATTTAAGAATGACGCGCAGCTTTTGCGAGAGTTCCACAGGGCTGCAGAGGCGAGGATACCCATGAAACAATTCTCCCAGATCCTATTAGACGCCTATGCCCACGGCCAAGTGCAGTTTGACGGCACTGGGAACTTGGTTCTGCCCGGTGGCCAGAGCTACTCCTTCGAGTTCCTCAGTAGTCTTCCGCAGAACGTGAGGCAGCACTATTTCGAGATCATCACTAACTTGAATCCGGACCAGACGGAAGTGTTCGAGAGTTTTCGGCAAGTCCTGAATGACGACATGACTTTAATAACTGGTCTCAACAAAGTAGCCGTGCATTATAATGTAAACGCACGAGAGGCGACGGAGGGGGTGATAAACTTTTGGCGGAGATATACAAAGATGAATTTACCCGGCGGAATGGAAGTAAAAATGTCGGATGGACAATTAGTGCTGGGAACGGCCCCCCCCATCAAAATTGTTCAGCTGCCCCAACTGACGCCTCCGATGGTGCGTTTCATCGGCGAACACTTAAGTCGCATGGACATAGCAACCAGTCGGCAATGGACGACCTCTATACCGGTTCTGCTGAACCTGGAGAACAATGGCATGTTCACAATATGCCCGGTCACTAGAATTGTAGACAGCGGCCGCGCTGTGCTTTCATTGAATAACCAACTGCAGATCAGTATCTACAAATTGAACGCCGTCTCCGCCGAAGATTGTAGAAAAATATTCGAGTTGATCAGTAAATTGCCGTCCACTTTGTCCAGCTCGAAATTACCGCCCGAGGTTGTAAAGCTGTGCGTTCAAAAGCATAGGCTGCGGCTGGAATGTCACCGGGCAGACAGCGTGCAGTGGATGAAGACGTGCACGCAGAACTTCGACGCCTTGTACAAACAGATCGGCTCGAATCTGCAGAGCTTCGAGAAGGATAGGCTGTACACATTCAGAAGCACCGTAGATACCTTCAAGGCGTTGCCGTACATGAATGAGATGATGACTTTTGTCGTTGAGATGAAACCAAAGAGCATCAGCGAAATGGTCGCGTACTGCGAATTCGTCGTTAAATACGTTGAAACTGAGAAGCTCCGGCTGGAGGCGAAGTTGCGAGATGGAACTCTACGCATGCCTCTCAACGTCAAGAAATCTGTCTGGATGAGTAAGTTCGGTCGCACGTTTACGATGTTAGCCTCGCTCCAGGTGGGAGAGGACGCTCTCGACAACTGCAGCATGCCTCACCTGCGCGCGGTGCACTGGCTAGCAGACGTGGCTCCGGTGGACGACCCGGTGGCGGAAGATCCATCCGAGTTGTGCCGAATCCAAATTCCACAGGCCAATGTCGGAGAGCAGCATCACCGGTGCTCAGGTGTCGACCATGCGCTCCCGTACCGACCCGCCTGCTCAGCGTACCGAGTACGGTCTAGTCTTTTAAGAGATGCATGTTAGCTTTTACCGGTGGCGCTTCGTGGAGAGGAGGCTATGAAGGGCGAAAATCATAACCCTTTTTTATCTTCGTAGTTGGGAGAAAAGCAATTTTTTCTACAGTGCTCAATTTATAATTTGTAGCACTGGTTGATATATTGTTTTTTTTTTGTATTAACGCGAACATTATACATTTGATTTTTTTTATATTACCCCGTCGTTTCGAGTGCTTCACAGCACCCGCGTTCACGGAGGGGAAACGAATATTAAACATGAATAATAATTTGAATTCAAATTTAGTAGCGCGGTGGCCGTTGGACGACGAGTCCTTCTGTTAAAGTTGTTAGCAGGCTGCAGTGTCCTTGGGCTGCCCGGTCAATTCGTCGGTCGGTCTTTTAACGTGGTAGAGCCAAGCGGCGGCTTTAGCTGCTGCTCAAATGGCTCGGCTCGACCGGGTAATAACCCGGTAATAACCACGACCTTGCAGAATACCGGCGTGAATTAGAAGCATCATGTGCTTCTGCGTTTCGTTCGGTGAGTGAGGTAACCGGAGCCCCCTACCCATCCCCTCCTTCTCATCTCCCATACGCATAACGCACCTGCAGCACCTCAGGTGTTGCAGATGTACCTGGGCGACGGTAATCACTTACCATCAGGTGAACCGATTGCTCGTTTGCCGCCTTTCCCATAAAAAGAAAAAAAAATGTGATTAAATTTTTTTAATTAAATATACATCCATTCCAGGAAAGATGGCTAGCGAGGAAGTCTTCCGTAATCCCAGAGCTATGCACGAGAAGTTCACGGAGATGATGAGTGTCGTGACCAGCAACAACATGGTTGGCATAGCGGAGGTGCCGAAGGGTCTGAGCGACGCCGCGCTGGTGGCGGCGGTGCGGGGCACGACGGTCCGGTTCGCGGGCGCCGTGTCCGCCGCCTACCACGTGTTCAAGCACCCCACGCAGCCGCTGGCCGCGTACGTGGCGCGCGCCAACGACACCGTCCGCACGTCGGCGCAGCGCTACACCGTCACGCTGACGCAGGACGGCGACGCGCGCAGCGTTCGCTTCGAGAGCGCGGGCGGCTCGTGCGTCCTGCTGGAGCGGGACGGCCGGGTAATTCTTTGTACGTTCACGCCGACCCATTCTTAACTATGATGGCTGCGCAGCCGTGGCCGGGGTGCTCCTACTTTCTGTTATTGATGTTGTAAAACTGAAAGTACGTCAATTTAGATGCACGTCACACAGTCGTGCTAAAGCGGCTGAGCCGATTTTGATGAAATTTTACAAGTTACGCTATCAACCAGCATACTATACCCGGGGCTTTACTTGCTGATGTGTGTTGTAGAGTAGCTCAGTAAATCTAGGCGAATTCGGTGATTCTCCTTCGACATAAAAGTTAAGTAAAGTAGCAGCCTGTAAGTGCCCAGTGCTGGGCAAAGGCCTCCTTCTCAAATATCTGAGAGGCTGTAGGAGCCGAGAATGGCCAGCCACGCTGCTCCATCGCGGGTTGGCGGGCTTCACATATCCTCGAAATAATATTTTTTTATTATTATTTCTCCGATATGCACGTTTTCTCACGATGTTTTTCTTCACCGCCGAGCACGTGGTAAATACAGCACTTAAAATTGCTGTTAACAATTTTAGTGTTGCCGGCCACCGGCGAATGTAAGTTACTGTATTCGCGATATGCCAGTGAGATCATTTTATTTTTACATTATACGAATAACTTTTTGTATGCATTTATTTTTGAATATTTACTGTTGTTACTAACATCCAAAGCATTATATTTTTTATAAGAATTGTACTGTAGTGCCTTTGTAGTTTGTAAGTGCATGCAGCGTGGGGCTCGCATGACATTTATACAAAATCCGCCTAGGCACGTAAGTGGTGTACGTAAAAAGTAGATGGATTTGTGGGGTGGGGAGAAGGATACCAAAGAGAGAATTAATTAGGTTGGTGTTAATTATAGTATCTATATGTATAGCTAGCTGTCCCGCAGACGCTGCTGTACCCTTTCCGCTAGGTGGCGCGAGTAGTATGAGAAACATTTATTATTGACCGTCACAGCGCCACAAGCGTCTAATGTTGCAATAGAGGCTTTTCTATATTTTTATATTTGGTGAACAACTTTACACTAGAGATAATATAATTATTGTGATAACACGGGCCTATTATTAATTATACCTTAGTGCTCTAGGTGGACTTTTTATACAGATATTATAAGTAAATGTTTTTAAAACGAGATAATAAATCTAACTCTGCATGTCTTGTATCATTTCAAAGTTCATTGAACTGCGAATTCAATTCCCTGTATAGTTAATAAAGAAATTGTTTAGTGTATGCGAGGACCGTAACGCGAATCAAAAAGAAGATATATCACTTTTGTAAGTTTAAAAATTATTAAAACGTATTCGAATATTTGAAGAAAGAAAGAAAGTACTTTATTCATTGCCACAACTCAAGTAACACACAATGAAAGCTTAACTATCATAAAAAAAATTATTGAGTTGCAGCAACAAAACGGTGTCCGACTCAGCATAATATTAAACCACAACTATAGCGCTGGTGTTCTGTCGGAACCCTGTGTTTTTTTTTAGTACAGTCGTCAGGCTTTTTGTAATACATGAGGAATCAAAATATAAATAACAACAAAAAAATATTATAATAACAACAATACAAATGACATTAATAAGTAATATTTATATGAAACAAATAAAAGTAAGTTGTAAGCTTGATTCCGCATCAGCATACATGTTACAACTAATAAAATACTCAGACTATTTTAAGTATTTATTTCGAACAGGCAGAGCTTCGCCTTACACGTTGAGATCTGATTTCCAATAAGATGCCTTTGCTACAGGTTAATGCGCTTTTATACAGACTTTATGCGGCAATCGACCATAAGTAATAAAAAATAAATAGGCTATTTCCGGTATGTGTAATTGCATAATTAAAATAAATAACTGTTGATTTCATATTTAATTCACGAAAGTGAATTAAATATTGTATAGTAAATTTGAAGCCCTGTTATGAAATTATTTAATATTGTTGCATTTGTTAACGGAAATACCCTTGACAGATTATCATTACATTCCTTAAATAGACAATAGTCAAATTATAACTTATTTAGAAACTAACCAAACTTAAATTATTAACAACGAAATTATATGAGGCAGATGTACCCCTGCCATTTATATTGGATAACACACAGGCCATTTTAACAATTTAAGCACAGGTTTATTGGTAAAAAGAGGTCGTCCCCGAGTGCGCGCACTCGAAGTTATACATCTGAAGCTTTTGTACACAGACAATAGAAGTACACACCAATATTTAATGAGGGTTGTCAATAGTACCAACACAACCGCACCCGGCTGCCTGGTGCACAATTATACAACGTACCACAGTATTTTGTGTTTCGGTAATATCTAAATGATTAAATAAAAAAAATTTGGTTGAGGTTCCGAGGAATAAGTTATATCTTTTTATTCAAAAACTATATAATCCTGTAGTGAAAACCTAACCTATGTAAAAAAAAAAAACTATATTTATGGATCTGCTTTAATTTCCAGCTACAGCTATAGAAAAGCCACGTACATCTGTGTGCAGCAGCAAGCGATTATAATCTTCCCCATTTTCACTACAAGCGGTCATTCAGTTATTTTTTTTAAATCTTTTACAAAGCTAAGGTATTCAACGTGTGTGCGAAAAACATTGTTTTTATATCGGTTTCGATTTCAGAAAATTAACACGTCTCACTATGATAATTATTTATTGTTGACCATAAGCTTAAGGTTGCAATGGGCGGAGTTAATGTCAAGTGGCATTCTCTACCAGCATGTTAATACTACCTGTTAAGAAGCCATATTGGCTCATGTTACTTTCATCGAGTACCGGGTTTCCTGAGGGGAAATGCATCCCATTTTGAGGGAGAGCAAGCACAATGGGGTCGAACATACCTGTCTATCTTTCTCTAATCCAGACGGATTTCGAAATCAAGAATGGTGATGGGAAGCGTCACGAGTGCAGGGGGACCGGTGCCGTTCTGATTTAACCGGTGCCGTGGATTGCTGGAGCTTACCAGCTTATCATAATTAAATAAAGAAATCGTGTTTTATTATGATGGCTTCGTTCATTCAAAACATGCTTAACAATAACAAAAAATAATAAAACCATGTCGAAAAAGACAATGTACAGCGAATGTATGTAATGTAAAGCAAATGTAAAAACCTCATGGCGCTATGTCATTGCTGGAGCACTATCAGGGGCATCTGTCAAAATATTGAAATTTCATTCTTCAGAAATATAATTTCCACGATATTAAATACAGATCTACCATTGTATCAGTTGCCAGATTTTTAGAAAATAATAACTATCAAATCAAATCAAATTCTTTATTGCAACCATAAGTAACTAAGATATTACAAGGTAAGTAAAATACCCACCATGGCACCCTGATATAGATATGGTAACATACATAAATTAAACAAAAAGCAAAGGATAAAAAAATTATAGTTCGAAAGTCGATGTTAGACAATTTTCAGTCTGAGAATTAAAATCATCTTTAATTTGTACATTTTTAAATTAAAATACGGGCAGAATAAATTTATATAGCCAGTCCTTATACACTTCTTCTGCATAGCAAATAATTGTTGAGTATAGGTACTGTTTCCCCATAACGTTATTGAATAGTTATGCTAGAGTTATGCTATGGTGACAGTTCTTTCGTTCGTGGTTTGTGTGAAATATGGACACCTCCATAGTTTGCTTATAATATTTTTTAAATGACTCAAGTTCACATTTGTATCTACGTTAATTTCCAGTAGTTTAAAATTATCTTATAAATTTATTATTTAACTTTTTACCTGCACCCAATACAAATTTTCTGCTCAACCCAAGGTAAGACTGATAAAGAATGCCTCTTGGCTGCTTTTTGTCCATTTTTTTAGTCATAAATAGCACACGAATAAGCACATTCCGAACAATTATTAATTGTAGGCCATACGTATATTTTGTTAAAAAATTTAAGTAGCATCAACAATTGTAAGTTGCTTATTGTAGCGATAGATATCGATAGTGTAATCACATTATCGATAGATAGTTTAATTTTATAATCTATACATAATATTTTAGTCATGTATCCATGGGTATGGTCTAATTAAATATCTACGAATTTTGATTGAATTCTATTTATATTTCGAATTGGATCTGCTATTGAATCTATATATTTCAATATCTATATATTAGTTAAATTCTACGGTGATTTGAAACGAACGTACAGATATGGTTCTTAACGTAATGTTTTCGTATCGTATTTTGTATCGATAACAGTAATTCGGTAAGAAGTGTACGATCCACGTTATGATATTTGTATATGGTAGTATAATATAAATATTCATATTATCTTATGTTTGTTTGCTTAATTAATAGGTTAGTTTCGCCGACTTATTTATATTGTAATTTTTTTTTTATATTCAAAATCAGTGTATTGAACTTTCCTTCGATCCTTTTTGAAGGCTTAGAACTGGCAACATTACGTCGTAATAAATAAGTCTTTGAGATTTTCTATTCAAGGTAAATAAAAGTGTTTAGAAATATAATTTATTTAATGTTTAAACGTAAAGGCTGATTACGATAAACAGAAGGTTTAAATGAGCTAGTTGTTATTATTAGTGTCAATACACAGCTATATATCTCAAGTAACTATGACGCTTTCTTTCGCAATTGTTTCAAATCAGATTTCGAATCGGATATAATCGTCACAGGCCAGTACTGTAACATAGAATAGCGCTATGAATGTCCAACATTACGTAGTTAGTTTCGATATCCTCTGTATAGATAGTTAGTGTACCCTCCAATAGATACGTATTCCTGGGTTTCGTAGCGATGTCCGATATATAGTTATTGTGTATAATATGTACGTTTTATATCGCCTATGCCTAATGTTGTGTTGGTTGGTTTCGAATGTAGAGACTAGAGTATAGTGATTATAGGTTTCGAATCAGGGATGCTCGATGTTACAAGGACTTCGCTAATAAAATCGATGTTAAAAATGATAGGTCGACATCAGTTTTCGAAGTTCATCGTTATCAGAATTACCCGAATAAAACAAAGAAACTTGTATGGGCTAATAATTAAGGAGTGTAATTGTGTGACACATCGAGGTTTTCTTTAACGGTATTCCTGTATTAAGAATTCAGAACTTGATAAAACGTCTGGCAATTATTATAACGTGTTATACTAGTATCACAATACCTTAGCTTCTGTGCTCGTGAGGTGACATCACGACATCCGATTATTTGGTATTTCGATGTTAGGCTTATAGCAACATCGATTTTTTAACTTTCAACATCAATGATCATCAAACATCTCTATTTTAAATTTTTTTTCTAAACTGGCTTTTCTATTCTGATTTGGTGTGTGTTTTGTTAACGTGTTCTTGAAAAGCCATGTGCTTTTTGCAAAATCACATAATGATTGTTTCTTTTTGTATTTTATTTGTGTTTTCGTTACATATTCGTAAGAATTAGTTTTTTTTATTAGAAATATCTTCGTTTTGTTTTTTTTTAAACCAATTCCGTTTGTGAGAGCAGTTAAAAATGGCGTAGAGCATAGTGACTTGTATAATTGTAATATTATAAAGATTGGGTTTTGAATAACGACAATTCTTCTACTAACGGACGGTACTCTAGGACTAGTTGATTTTTACTGTTTTTGTGACGTGAAGGTTGATATTTTTTCTAAACACTGCTGGGTTTTAAAATTTGCATATGAAATTATTTCGATTTTCAATAATGTCTTTGCAGGTACCAGCCACAATAAAAATAATTTCTGTGAATTGAGGTGGCTAAGTTTAATGGAAGCATTTCGAGTTATATTTTGTAGGTGAAAACTGTTTCAAGAAAACCTATGTTACATTTACTTATTTAAGTACAAATGGTAACAATTTGGGAATTCTTTTGGGAAGTTTTTCCGTTGCGACTTTACCTATATTAGTTATAGGCACGTTTGTATGGTAAGGGTTGTTATGTACGTAGGTCAAACAATTCTCATTGCTGTAGTTTCTAGTGTAGTCTAGTTTCTTTTAGCTATCGGCTCGGTGCATGGAAGAGGGTCATGGGTTGTTAGAGAAAGTGAAGAACGATCATCACATTCCGCTGCAAATATAGCTTAAAAAGTTTACATCGTAGGGATTAGTACATAGTTCTTCAATGGGCTGAATTTTTTAATCCATGGTTGCCACATTTCATGCATTTGATGAACACATGTTCGTCTTCGCATACAATAAATTTTGGTTGGGTATTATATCCTAAATTGTGGTCCAATTGACTAATACTGTTCAATTTGTTTTATATAGCAGAGGTATTTTATTAGGAAAAGGTGGACAATTAAAAAAAAATTAAAACAAAAAAAAATCTTTTGAGAAGGGGAAGATTAATATTATTTACTAAAAAGAATAAAGGATTTTTATTTTATTTTTATTTCATTCGCTAATTAGGTTGTGTATTTATTAGTACTCATGACTTTTAGTGGTTCCAACCTATCTTTCACCAGAGCTTATTTGGGTGAAGATGATAGGTGATGCTGTCCTAGTCACAAAAAATGTGAAGTGTTCTAGTCCAAACAATACCCGGCAGGGCCAGGGCACAGGAACAATACAAATTTTTTATACAATTTTTGAATAACTCATGGGTTCAGGCTCCCCAGGATCCTGATAATTAAATATTGTACTGTGTAATCCCGAGCAGGTCCTAGTCATAATATATTTGGTTTCTCTAGAAACAATGGTTTGTAGCTATTATGCTAGTATCCTTTGTTAACATAGTCTTTATTTATAGACTAAAATTCCTTGACAATGTATGTTGATTTAGTGCCAAAAAGGAAAATATGTACCGGTTAGATTAATGAAGTGGTCATCTTCAAGTTATTAAGTAATGAAGTAATGAAACACATTGCTCCACCTACTGTAAAGGGCAGAACAACATCTGTCAATCTAGCTATATATAATGTTAATGTATTTCATATCTAACCCAAAGGAAATCACTGAATTGTATGTTACTAGGGAACAGCAGCAGCTTTGCTTGGATAGACCTCTTATGTACAAATAGGATATGATTGGGTTATACTAAATCTTGCTCATGAAATGTTCTAAATGATGGTGAAAATTGCAGTAGAAATCATTTGTTTGTTGTGAAAACTGCATACAAGGTTAGAAGTCATTAAAAAATATGCAGCTAAATGGGGATTGATCCTATTAAAGATTATCAGGTCTTATAGGAATGTTATGACATTTTGTGGGTCAGTGTTTTGAATTTTTCTTCTGAGCCATACAGGAAATTAATATTTTTTGTAGACTATTTTGTTGTTGTAACTCAATGAAATGTAACATTAAAAATTCTTTTGTTTGTGTTTTAAGTTCAACATGTCTGGAATGGAGAATTGTTATAACTAATGAGAAAATCTTCCTTAGATTTTTTTAAATTATTTTTGCTAAATGACAGCCTTTTCAGTTAGAACATGTTGAGGGATAAGGAAAGAAATGCTGCCAAGTTTCTAATGGTGCTATATTTTACGGTTATCTACCCTTATCTATTAACCCTAGAGTGGGTGGGCTATTCTGTATAACCTCAGTGAGCGCTAGGGGTGTATTCTGTCGGTCATATTATTAAAAAGATTTACAAATCATAAGAAAACAACATATTTATTAAAAAAATGTTAAAGGTTTGGTTTAAAATAATTTTTGGAAAAATGTGACTTGGGATTTGTTTTTCTGCATTTACAGGATATGCTTTAGTCTTCACAAAAGTACATGCATCTTGGTGGGAATTCATTGAAAGGTACGAAGCGGGGCCATTAGATTCTTCAGAGGAATATTAAATGTCTCAACATACATGTCTTATCTAGGGCCAATGAAATCTCTTTCAAATACAACCTTTGTAGCATTAAGTGGTCAGTGTTGGCTTTGTAAATTGTCTGACTTTTTTTTATTTATACAAGCCATACGAAATAAAAAAAAATAACCCCACTGTGAGTCATTCTGCCTACAGAATATTCTTCTTTCAATTTAACCTCACCTCTAGTCTCGTTATAAAATGTCTTTGTTAATTTTGTTATCCTCGTGCAATGTTAATAATAGTAATACTACATTTTATTTTGCTCCTTGTTCGAGACATGGGACAACAAAAACACAAATTATAATATGTTATGCCAAGACAGATTGGACAATACGTCGCCCCACCGTGGTGAGCTTGGTGGGCGACCTTATTCTTCGCTAGATGACGCTTGTGCGCGCGTATTGTTTAGGCGTAATAGGCGAGCACGATATAATAGGATGAAAATTAAATGTGTCGATTATTTCTGTATTTGCTCATAAGTTATATAATTGACTGTTGTATTCCATGATTTTATATTTATTTATTTTACGCTTTGTACTCAATATTTTATGGAATATTTTATTTAGGGCAAATATCCACGTTTATTTTTAAATTACACGTGTTACAGAGTCAAGACGAATATTATAAATGCAAGGTAATGTAGGAAACGTTATGAATTGTTTATCGTAAAAACGAAGTTACAAGCTTATTACTGGTTTGCTACTGGTTCGACGCAAAACGTAGACAACCCCACGTTGCTTTTAGTTTCCTGCTGGCGCACATAGATGGCGCAGCCACAGACTGCAAAGAAGTTTTAATAAAACACATTTTTAACATTTTTTTATTTCTTTTAAAGATTTTTCGTACGCTTTTTTTGAACATATGGAGCATTTTTTCAATATTATTTAGAATAGGCTCCATTAAATCTCCTGTTTATTGTGACCTATTTTTGTTTCGTTACGGTGTTCTTAGCAGCCAGTCCGAGTCGTGCCGACTTGTAAATTATAGTACAGAGATATTTTTAATTATATTTTCTATGTGGCAAGCATCATTTAAAATTATATTTGTTAAGGCAAATAATTCAGAAAAATCTACAATAAATCTTGTGTTGATCTAGATTTTCCCTGTGAGCTTTCCTTGGTGCTTTCGCTCTATGTCTATATACATCATGGGCGCTTAAGTTGCTGTTCCTCATTATTTAAAAAGGTCTTCTTGCAATTTTTACTTTTATTCAGACATAATTTGGTTATTGAGGTCAGCAAAAGGTCCAACAGGGAAGGTGTATGGCCTTCCACATCTGGAATGAAGGTTACCAGTTGTGTCAGGCCATATGCTAATACAAAGTCGTAAACAGATCTCCCCGCATGATCTGTTATGTGTGAACCGAGCCAATCGGCGTTGTGGGCATTAAAATCGCCGAGAATCAAGATCTCTGCGGATGGGTTCTGTTGCAGCACGGAATCTATTGCCATTAGGATGTGGTCGATGAGTCGGTCAGTTACGGTAATACCGCTATGGGTCCTGTAAAGGCACGCATAGACGCGCGGATGGTCTTCGCTGTCGATGCGCTGCCAAAGGGTAGATAGGTCCAAACCTTCAAGACTGCCGAGGCGTCGAGAACAGATATCATCTCTGACGTATACACAAACTCCGGCTCGAGGCACAAAGGAGTGATCCAGTTTGTACCCCGGGTAATGGAGATAAGAGGTATCAGCCGGAGAAGATATCTGAGTCTCTGTAAGAAAAAGCAAGAGCGGATTCGCCGTTTCAAGATGGTAATGAACGGCGCTAAGGTTCGAGTTGAGTCCCCTGATATTGCAGAAATCCACGGCGAGCGCGGTAGGGAATTCCAAAGTTTCCTTGCTATGTTTGCGTCGAGTAAGATAGATAGAGATCAGAATACGCGGGGCAGACCGAGCATCCAAGATTAGGTAGCGTAGGAAAGCCTGAACGTGAACGCTCAGTGAGAACCGTCGGCACTGGTACCTCTCTGGGGTAGCTTAAAATTAAATACCGCTACCATATTTAAGGAGGGGCGAAGAGAGGAGAGGGCCTCCGGTTGGCTCACTCACCGAACGAAACGCAGAAGCACACGATGCCTCTCCTTCACGCCGGTATTCTGCGAAGTCGTGGTACTAATCCGTTCGAACCAGCCCATTCGAGCAGCAGCAAAATCCGCTGCTTGACTCCACCACGTGAAAGTGGTAATTTTGGGGATTTTTTGTTGTGCTTTCTTTTTAAAGGTAAGGTAAACTTATTACCACTTATATGGTATCATTGAAATAATCTTTAATGCCACATCCAAAAATATTCGTATTATTTTAAATATTAAGAAATATTTTGCATTGCACCAGAGTGTAGAATCATCATTACTTGAGTTCTCAAACTATGTAGAAGAGTACACAGTGCTACTTGCTGTTTGAGACATGACCTTTAACCACATTTCAAATTATAGCTAACTAACGCTCAGAAGAGAGTGCTGCGCCACTGCTATTTGATTCAGGGTCAAGATTATTTAACATCTTTGCTTTTTTACTGTGTTGATGTTTGTGGCAACGGTGCAGCAACAGGAGGTGGACCTCCGCCGGTGGATGGGAGGGCTTGTTTTGAGGCAGCGCCTTGCTTGCACGTGCCGTCGGCTTCGCGCCCAACGGTGGGCGAGGCACTGATTTCTTCTGTAAGCTTCTCCATCCTGTTGCTTAGGCTGGCGTGCTTTGAACGCAATTCGGCGTTTTCTCTCTCCAACCTTGCGACGTTATCGTCGGCAGCAGACCTCCTTGCAAGTTCCTTAGTTGCGGCTTCAATGTTTCGCACGGCCAACCTGATGCCGCGGACAGAGTCAACCTTTAGATTTTTCGAGCGATCCGCTACCGGCTCTATGGCCTGGAGTCACACGTCAATATGCTCGCCAAGTTCGAAATCGGCGTGAGTACGAAGTGCACGGAGTCAGATCCTCAGGGCCAGGAGGACTTCTTCGCTAAAGTGTTTGTTGGCCTCATCGAAGGCCCGAAAAGTTCTTCCTCGGTTCTATTTTCTTCTGAGGCCGTGGCTGAGATTGCCGTAGCTTTGGCAGCCCTAACCTCACCACTAGGAGGTCCCGCCCTCCTCTTCCTCCCCGCTTTTGATGAGGCCAGTGATCTTCACGAACGGAGGACAATAGCAGTTGTGGGCCCGCGTGCAAAAGGCGCCGGTAAAAATAAATAAATCTATGCTTACCATCTAAAATAATTGGATGTTTTTTTATTATATTGAAATGAAGAAATTGCATTGCAATGCATTTGCATTTGAAATGTGTCAAATAAAACAAGTGAAGCATGAATATTTTTAAAATTCAATAAAATAGCTCTCATTTGGTTTGTCTTTCTCTACGTTTACATTCGATTTTTATTTTCGATAACGAATTAAGATTACCCGCTACATCTAACCATTATTTTGGTTTTGTTTTTTTTTGGTTTGGTTTTGTTTGGTCCAGGTTTTCTTTCCATAATCGTTGCTAAATGATTTTGGCGTTAATTATACAAGCACACTACAGTCTAAGATGGTAGAAAATTTTACAAAATATATAAATATTATAGTTCTTTTAGTTATCTTTTTATAACTATCCAATTTTAAACTAAAATGCAATCTGTCCGAAACTGGTGACCAATTAAGCCCTAAAACAGAGGATTTTTTTATTTAGTTCTAAAGGCTTTGATGTGGTGTCTCCATGTAGAATCTCCGGACAATTAGTGCGTATCTTATGAAGTGGTAAACACGCCAAGACTAATACCCTCGTGATACCATCATAGATTTTGCTTATGCCGTCGTTGGATCCTGTATTTAAATCGTCAATATATACATCATGCTCTAAAATATTAGAAATCACAGGGTCAGAACATTCTCAACTGTCGGCTCGCTTAGCCCTAACAAGCTCTACAGCAGCACGACAGCTCCTGTTTCGGTGAGAGGCGGTGTCCTGATCGGGAACCTGACAAGGATCGTCTCTCTCACTGTTGTCTGGTATTAGCCCTGTAAGCACTCGTGTACATGTTTACACTCCTTAACTCCATTGCTTCTTAAACATCCATTGGGTATAGAACCCCACTGCCCGGGTGGTGACTGTAACCACGGCTGCAGATTTTTGAATTGAAAAATCGACTGCTTTCTCAGTCGTCAGTGCATCGGGAAATCCAAAGAAGAATGCTTTGTCAATTTGATCTTGAATATCTTTAAGTGACTGCTGCGACTTTGGGTTGTTTTCGCGGAATTTGTCCTGACATCGAGTATCGGGCTTGCGAGCCGAGGGCGGTTTTCCTCGCGGCTTGGATTTTTTCTGGGGGCCTGCTCACGACCTTCTTGTGGCGGCTCACGCCAGCTGTTGAGACTATTTGAGGGGGGATAGACGGCGATCATTCCGGCGGTCAATTCCTCGTTGGTATGTATATCGGTGGTAAAATGCTAGACCTCTGGCTGTTTTCACTGACTAGGTTAGGTTAGGTTCGTTAATTCTGGCTTATTGTACATGTATGGAGGTTGACGGGATTTAATAATATCAAAGAGTAATGTAGCAAAATGGAGTTCTCTTTTTGTATTCATCTTTAACATATTGGCATTGTTAATAAATGATTTAACATAAGTAACATCGTTGTGACGGAGCTGGAGAGGACACGCTCTCTCCCGAGAAGGAACCGCCGACAGAGACCGGTGCTGGGGCCACGGATGCTGCCGACATGCGGCAAAGCCGGAACACCTTGGGGTTTCAGTCGGTGCAAGCCCGACATAACCTGTTCTTGCCCCCGAGAGGGCGGATATGCGTTAGGCATTTCCCCATGTAAATAATAAAAAAAAGAAAAGGGGGGTAAAAGTGTGATAATGGGGTGTGTTACTTCTGTTTCGGATGGCTTGAATGGAGGAGAAATTAATGAATGAACGATAGAATTGGTACGGCACCGTTGTTACTGCATGGCTCTTATGGTTAACTAATATTAATATTGATACAAAATATATATTCATTTGTTTCGCGTCGTGGACAACTCATAACAGTAAATAAAATTATTTATAATTATTTTAAAATATTTTTATTAATTACAACTTTAACCTAATTAAAATTAAAAGTTATTGAAAAGAAACTTAAGAAATACTATAATTAGAGCATATAAATTAGAGATAGTAACTAATAGAACTTAAGTGGCAATTGATTACTCTCTCTGTTTATCTTTTTTTAAGTAATTTACAATATACTTTAAATCTTTCTTTAGTTTTAAATGTTTCTACGCTACTTTTCTTACTTAGAACTTGTGATATTGAATATGGCTCTGTCTTAAGTCCAGTACATATCATTTCGTGCTCAAATCATGTTTTGCTAAATATAGAACATGCTTTTATTGATCATAGTTAGAACGCGTGTGTTGTCGCATGGGCACTTATCATCATTGGTAATTCTAAATCGGCACAAGTATTCCTTAGGGTAGCCATGGTTAGAGAGAAATAGTGTTGTTGTGAAAATCGGTTCTAGTACGTTTGGAGTGAGGGTGAGATTTGCAAACGTAGGACATAAGGATTATGTATATATACATCTAATGTCAGGGGAGTAAAAGTATCTGCTGTTGTCGTCTGCACGTTCTCAGGGGAATTTGGAGCAATCCCATAGGCTTTTTTAGAATTATCTTGGCTTGGCATGTTTACACATTGCTCCTTGAACTGTGTGCGACTTGGATTAAATAAGATACATGCGTATAAATATTTGTGTTATTGCATCGAGTTCTCGCTATTTTTTTTAGTTATTTATTTATTTATTAATATTTGTATTATTATTATTATTTTTTATCGTGATCAGTCTTGTAAAGCATGCCAATTTCTTAAAGCATGTACATTAATTAAAATATTACACATTAGTAATAAAGCCTACTTTGAGTAACATTGATATAGATTTCTCTTCGCACTTCTGCGTCGTTGTCTGTTTCGTATTGTATTTCGTAGTGGTTGATGCAGCCATAGCTCTCTGTATCAGCTTCCCTGTTGCGTCGTCGCAGTCATCCGCGTAGTGGGTGCAGCTGACTGTGAGTCCGGACACCGCCACCAAAGCATGCTGAACACTATGGTGGAGTTTCAGTTTCTCTGCCACATTCCTCATGATTATGACTGTCTCGCACGTGAGTTCTTGGGCCTCATGGACTATAGGCGTTATATTTTTATGTTTTAGTAGGGATCTGAAGTGTGTTTTGAAGTCTGTCCAATTTGCCATTTTGGTGTTGTATTTTGGAGTTGTGCATGGTAGTAATTGCGTTAAGGTATGTCAACTCGCAAAGTAAATGTAATGGCGTTGTGATGCGATGTGACAAGGCTTCTGTTCACCGCCAGTCCTCAACTTTGCCGAGCAGGGGCAGACTGCAAGCCGTTACGTCTACTGCTTGTGCAAAGTTTACCCCTTCTGTAGGTCTCAAAAGTTGGTGTATCCCCGGTGTTTAGGATCTGGAGCTCCATGTCGTTTAAGAAGGTGCTGTATGTTGCACCCCTCGTCTTCCGTGCTACTGCCCCACCATTGACTCCAAGCGTTGATATCTCCTGCTACTATGATGTTTTTTGTATTGTGTTTTTCGCAGGCTGCTTGGGTGCGTCTTAGATAGGGTTCTATGTCTTGCTCCCCTTCAAAGTAGACCGATACCACGCCTAGCTTCAAGTTTCCCGCAACCAGTAGAACCGCTGCCTCAGTTTCAGTCACGAGCTGTGGGTCATGTACGACCTCCAGCCTATTTCGAAAAATTATGACGGCAGCTTTCACAGGCTTATGCCGATGGAGGGAGCATTGGATTACTTGGGTGCCAGGACATTGTTTTAGGTAGCCATTTCTTCCTACATAGGGCTCTTGAACAATGGCGACTGACACTTTTTTGTCCTTTGTTACTTGAAGAAGTTCGGCTGTTGCCACTTTGGAGCGTTGCAAGTTGGCCTGATGAGCTGTCACTGTTTTGGCTGCCCTTAGCAATAGGATATGCGAGATCGTGCTATGGCGTCCCATTTTTGTTGTTGCAGTTTTTTTCAGATGGGAGGCATCCCCTTCAGTCTGCTTGGACATTTCTCCCAGGTATGGGTCTCTCCGCAGTGACTGCAGAGGTCTTCCCTTTCCCGGCAGATGACCTTGGTGTGGCCGAAGCCCAAGCATTTAGTGCATTGTACATACTCACCCCTAGTGAGTGATCCATTATGGGTCTCCTTTGGAGACCGATATAGATTTTTTTTGCCTCTATTAAGCGGCTGTGTATTTGGGGGGAAAGTTCCAGTACAGGGTGGCATTCAAGAGGGTTTCTTGCCCTCTTTCTGTATTTTACTCTTATTGCAGTTTGTCAGTTCTATCCCCTGCAGAAGGTGTTTGTACTGCGCAAGTATGTTTTCTAACATTTCGGTGTCTGTATGGTAGGATAGCACCGTCCCTGATTATTACTAAGGGGGCTACTTCTATTTTTAGCTGTTTATCAATTTTTACTCTGTTTTGGATCAGCTTTAGGTCCTCCTTAGTGCTACAGCTGAGAACCACCTTTTGGTTTCTGGCCTTCCTTACCCGATCCACTTTGGCTCCAGTCTTCTTGGTGTCCAGCGCCTCTCTTATATTCTCACTGACTTTGTCCCCGGTGTTTTTGGGGTCAGTTGAAGAGATTTCGGGGGATTGTTGTGTTTCGGTAGAGGGGGATTTGCGACCACTTTGGCGTAGGTCTGCTTTAGTTTCGATTTAGTCTCCAGCCTGCGCCAGTTCAGTTGCCAGACTCACGGTGGCTGGTGGTGGTGTCCGTTGCCTTTGCTCCCTTATGGTTCTCAGCTCTGAGGACATGGCTTGTAGGTGTTCAGTCAGGGGTTGTAGTTGGACTGCTATTTGTGAGTGATCTTGGCTTGTATGAGTCGGTTCTGAGAGTCTAGTTTTTATGTTTGTGTCCATTTCCCTCAGAGATTCCTCCAGTTTTGTTAACTTTTTTTCTATTTTGGTGTTTTTGTCTTCGGAGGGGCAGGAAGTTTTTTTCTCCAGGCAGAGCAAGGGTTTTCTGGCTTGTGCTCGAAGTCTTTTCCAGACCTCTGCGCAATTCGTCCAGCTGGGTCTTTATTGTGTCCATGCTGGCTTTACTGACGTGAGGTCCTTGTTTGTTTTCTCTTTAGAGCCCGTCCTTCCTCCCTGCCCTGGTTTGGATAAGGTGTCCTGTATTGCCCCCTATCCGTTTGTCCAGTTCGTGTATTGCTGTTTAGACCATATTTATTTTGCGGTATGGTTCCTATGTTTCGAAGTCCAGCCAGCCACGGATAGCTTTCAACTTTTTTTACGTCGACTCGCGAGCTCTCCTTTTCTAGATTTAATTTGTGACGGGATCTTGAGTCCTATAAGGAGAGGACAATCTCCTAGAGGGACTGTAGGCACTCGAGTGCTGTTTGCTTGCACTCCCTCCTTATATTGCCCGCCGACTCTAAGGCCTCCTTCCCTCTAAGAAGCATTTCATCGGCTTCCTTAGTGGCCATGTCCATCTCCACTCCTAATCGCCTGCTGTAGTTCACTAGCAGGCTGGGTCTTCCTCTCGCCGGAACCTCTGATGTTGGCGATTCCGGAGCTGAAGCCACCGACAGTTCCTCATCCGACACTATGGAGTGCGGAGGATTTCATCCCGCCTCCAGTTGACGACCTTTTCTATGCAGTCGTCCACTGGATCCGGGATGGATGACTTTTCGCTTCTGTTAGAGGTGTGCGATGTCTTTGCTTTTGGTGCGGCGTTGTGGGAGGAGACCTTTTTTACTTTTGTCAGTGTGTCTGCCGGAGCGGTGTCCATACCGCGTTTGGTGGTGACCGTTTGAGAGGCAGGCTGCAGCAGTTTGTCGTACGGTATTGACCGTGGCTTGCTGCTTTTGGTAAGAACCTTTTCTCTCAGCGATCGTGGAGGTCTGACTGGTAACGCTGGAGGGCTTTGTGTCCCTGTGGACAAGGTGGTCTCCACCTCCGACAGATTGGCACTGTTCTTTTGTGACGTTTTTTTTTTACAATTTAATTAAGAATTGCAGCTATGGGTTATAAGTTTACCTATATCTAATTTCTGACTAGAGTATTTGTATGAACTCACTGCAACACTGAACTAAGGTCTTTAATAAAATAACGTTGGTTGCTGTTGCACTTTGTGTGGATGTCGAAAACGATTGTCTCTAGATTTTGTTAGAGCCAAAAGATAGATCTCGTCTTCCCGGTTCTGATGAGCCCTCATACGGGGAGGGCAGGGGAGCAAGGGGGGTTGGGGTTGGGTTTCTGGGTGCCGACTCGATTGAGTCGAGACTCGGGTGATCTGGGATGAAGGGTTTAGGAGTTCCCTCGGGACTTACCGGCTGAGCATCAGCAGCGTCTTCGGCGGCGTCTTGTTTAGCCTAGCGGAGTCCCCACTTAGACTGTGGAGTCTTCACAGAAGCCCGACTTGTGTTGTGTCGTCACCGCCTCGTGTCTGTTTCCGCGTGGTGGCCGCGTGCGCGTCTTGACGTGTAATTGAAAATACGTGGTTTGAGGGGTTATAACGTGGAGAACTGCGAAGCTTATAACTCCGTCAGTTTTTCGAAATTTCTCAAACTTTTTTTGCATATGTATATGGTTTTTGCGGCTATCTGGATGTTTTTGTGTTGTTCAAGTAGTCACTGACCTTCTGATCGTATTACTCCACCTAATTCCAAGAGCCCCTGCGGCCTTGCTTGACGAGATATCGACTTGCCCACCTAAATCCGAGAAAATTGGACACTATTTCACCTTTTCACAGCACTTCCACTCGTGTAGCTCAAAAGTTACCACTTCTAGCAAATTTTTTGTGTGGAGCTAATGTTTATCGTGTCGTTCTTGGGTGCGTACTGGGGTTAAGTTAGGTTTTTTTTTCTCTTTCATCTTCTGGTATTTTTGCAGTACCCTTTTATCAGATATAATATTTTCCGTCCCTCTTATACATACGTTTAAACCTAAATATGCTATTATTTTTATTATTAGTTTTTCGGGGATCGGACCCGGACATTGTTGGATATCTTAGCATCGAGCCTCAAGCCAAAGTATATAGGGGCAGATCTTCCATAGCGCTTGTCCTACCCAGAAGTTCTGACTTTTTTGTATCTGTCAGTAACTGTGATAAACAAGTTTCTAGTCGGAGAGAATATTGAGTAACAGTCTCGTGTGGTTTTTGTTTACATTCTAGTAAGTCTGTTAACAGGTGTGCGTAACATTTCCGTTCACCAAATTGTGTGGTGAGGAATTCCTTCAGTCGATCCCAGTTATTAAACTCGTTTCTGGAGCATGCGCTCTCAGCTCTACCGGTTAATTGGCTTATAATAAATTTGAATAAAATATGTTTTTGTTCTGTTGAAGCAAGGCTATATGCATTTGTACAATTAGTGATAAATGGTGTGAGTTGGTCTTTAAACCCATCAAAGGGCTTAATAAATTTTAATAAGAAATGTCTTCTGACTGCAGATCTATATTTTGTGACATAATTGGGATGGTTTCTTTTTGAGACATGACGATTGTCTAGAGGAGAGGAATTTTCAAACGTAATAACAGCGGGCTATTCGATTACAATTCGTTATCGCTTTAATATTCTGAGAATGACGAGACGAGACTGCAGCGTCAGACATCTTAGTAAATATTATTTAGAACTGGTATTAAGCTATTACTTATTTAAATGAAATATACAATCACAAGGTATGACACAGGTTTAATGTTTAGTAAAAGTTTCTCACAATGCTGCGGAGACCAGCGACCTCGACCGGAACATGGTGCACAGTTTGGGATAAGCAGGAACAATAAGACAATTTTTCTGATTGCGGTATACTTGTTTGTCGGGATATTATGTGGATATAATGTTATATTGAGAGTCCGCTTAAATGGAAATAGTATTTTAGAAATTACACGACACTTCTGACTTATCTTTTAAAATTATTAAGGATTCACTTCACACATGATTATGACTTAAAGCACTTTTGACTTTCATTTACGATATTTTCTTTGTGTTGTACTTTTTAAATGGAATTCGGGGACCTTTAAGAGCCGTTTCCGCTAGCACCAAATATTATACGGGAATATTCAATTCGGTTTTAAAAAAAAAGTAATTAGCGTAAAACAGTTTATTGATTCAATAAAAGACAAGTTTCGAATTAGTTATTTGGCAAGCGTGTAACGTGTTTCGAGGATGGAATCGGACTGGTGTCTCTCATGCGAGGTTCTAGTAAGTTCGGATGCTGGCTTTGCAAGGTAATCATTGTCAGCATTAGCCCTTACAGTTTAGGGATGCAACAGTTCGATGGGCTTATCACTCTCTAGGTAGACACACTATTCCCTTCTCCCAGGCTGCAGTGCTCAGCCTGGCAACCGCGATATTCTCAGTTGTCAGGGGCACGGAGTGACGTCGATGGTTTCGTCAAATAGCACAATTGCTGTCTTCTGTTACTGTCACAATTGCTGCTCTGGTTTCTGTTATGCTGGATTATTCTTGTCCCTGAGTTGTGTTTCATCTCCCCAATACGACCAATCTAGGGCTCCTGGACCATAGCGAACTGTTATACGGTATTTACCGAAGGGCTTTTTAAAAAAGAAATTATATTTAGTTAAAGTATTTAATTGGGCAAGAAATGGACGGCGTGTGTCGCGCGCGGATGTTGGCATCGAACTGGCTTTCTCAAATGTAATCATGAACGCGAGAACAATCAGAAATGCTGACAAGGCTAGTGTTAGGGGCAGTGAGCATTAATATATACAGTGTGTATATATAACTTACCCCGAACGGGTTAAGTTTATGTAAAGGTTGTACGGATTTTGGGAGTAGGAGGTGGTCGAGGCTCGGTAGCGACTTCTGAGAGTTCTTCCGAGTTATCAATGTTGCGTTTGGCTTCTCGTTTATTTATGAAAGGGGGACACGAGCCGGGTTTACAAACTTATGAAATACAAACAAAATCGCAATTAACATAATTATAGAAATTACAATTGTAGCAGTGGAATAATAATTGCCATATAAAACAATATGAGGTTTTTCAATAATATTGTGGCAATGCTATAGAGTCAAGGTTAATATGCGTTAAGTTAATAAAAGGAATTTGTGGTTTGGTTTTTAATAATGTTTTAGTGCTACAACAAGAGTCGTTTATTATTAAGTTAGCTGTCGACCATGACATTTTACTTTATTAATTAGTTAGGTTAGATTTTTTTTTATTACCGCGGACATGGTGGTCCGCGCTCTGTTTAAGAGCGTCTCGCCCGCGGTATTTCTTAGGAGCGCGTCGTCCGGTCTGTCTTCCTTAGTATCCTGTAGATGCCGTCCCATATGCTTTCTCGGTTCTGTCTCGAGCAGAAATCCTTCCAACTGGCTGTGGCTGCTTCCGTCGCCGCTGTAGTGTATGTGTTTTTTGCCAGCACGTATTCTTGGATGGTGAAGTGTCTCCGGGTAGCGGCTGCATTTCGAATCCTTCTCTTCTTCGTCATCGCGTCTTTTTTTGAGACGGTCTAGAGAAGGGGTCCACCATGGGGGCTTGGCGTCGCTCTTAGGCAATCCCAGTTTTGGGATCGCTACCTCGCATGAGCGGTGGATGTTTTGTGTGTAATGTGTTCCTCCAGATCCTCCGTGTTACAGACGTCCGTGACTCTGACTGGTGTTATATCGTTTTCTGCCAGGCAGATCTTGAAGCGCGTGCTAAAGTCGGACCACTTTGCCTTCTTGGTGTTGTAAATGCGCGTCGAGATTGGCCTTAGGGGTTCCAAGGCCTTTTCTAGACGCATCGAGAAGGTTATCGCATTGTGGTCCGAAGTTGTTAGATTCCTTTCGACACGCTACTCCTCGACCTTGCCCAGCAGCGACTGGCTGCACACCGTCACATTAAAGATGGTTTCTGGCGGCTGAGGCTACACTGGATGACTTGTGTGCCAGGGCTTTGTTTCATCACACCTGTTCTTCCTACATAAGGCTCTTGAACAAGTGCAACCGAAACTCCCTTTGCCTGGGCCGCTAAGTGGAACTCTTCTGTGGCGAGCTTTGAGCGCTGAAGATTAGCCTGGATGAACTTTAGTGCCGCTGCCGGTCTTGTCGCGTTATGAGGGGTGATTGGATGGCTCGTTTGTGTTTTCCCGTTTGTGCCCTTAGCAATAAGAAACGCGCGACCTTGCTATGCCATCCTATTTTTGGCGTTCCTGGCAGTCTTCGCTGAACGCTGTGTGTGTGCCAGGTCGCTGTCCGTCCTATGTGCCGCCCTGAAGTTTGCGCAAGTAGGTAGTTTGCCATCGGCTCGTGCGAGGCAGTCCCTTATGCTATGTGCTCCACTGCAATAGCTGCAGACTTCCTTTTCGGTCCTGCATATGGAATTGTTGTCATTTTGTGCACTGGACGAGGGGGGACTGGTCCTGTATCGAGCAACGCTTGATCCCCACGTGGACTTTCTGAACCTCCAGGTAGCTATTCCAGAGCTCAGGGGAGAGCTGCAATACAGGGTGGCACTCATGGGGGTTCCTCGCGCGCTTCCTATAGCGCACCCTGATGGTCTGTCCATCTAAAGCAGCGTTTCGCAGGAGATGTTTATTCTGCGCTTTTAGGAGATCGACGATATTTCCTCGTCACTGTAGCTGGATTGCACTCCTTTGATGCAAACGAGGGGATTCTGGGGTTTCGGCTCCTGGACCTTAAGCCCTGCATTTGATTGAACTTGGTTCCTAATTATGTTCAGATCTGACTTGCTTACGCACCTGAGGACCACCTTTTGGTTCAGTGGTTTCCGGACTGCGTCTACTCTGGCTCCGCTTGTTTTGTTTGAGCAAAGGTTTTGGGGCCCTGGTGTTATTGAAGCGGTGTTGTCCGCTTTGCTCTTTACCTTTTATAATTAATATTAGAACTATGTTACAATATATCATGTACATCATCATCAATAGCATTGACATCTACAAATCGTTGGCTTGAGGTCAACAATCTGCATATCGACTCATCAAGAACCTCCTTTTCTTCTGGTGTAATTGTTTTTCTGCATTTCTCCTTTATTAACATCATAGTGGAGGCCAGGTATTTGTTTAGAGGCGTTTTTGAACACGGGATGGTGAGAAGAAACGATGGGTCAATCGTAGTAGCAATCTCAAATGCTTCCTGATTACATTTTTCATTCTCTGTATCTGCCATAGACTTATGATCTTTGTTAGTCCGATTTGTCCTCTTTACATAGCAAAACACATTTCTGGGTGTGTTGTCGTCAGTCGCCACAAGTATTCCTATGTCCTTGCTGTATAATATTTTCTCTTCAGTTGGTTCTGAAAATGGGTTGTTTGGATTCATTACTCTGAGGAAATACTGTTTATCAACAGCATTTGTAATTCTCTTGTATCTAAGAGTGGCCTCATCAACAGCTAAGTTTTCAACAACTCATGGATTTCCACCACCATCAGCCAAAATCTGACCCCCTCCGTTATCTTCAAATTTTCGTATTCAGTCTTTTTTATGTTCCAGAGCCTTCTTACATTATCACATCCAACAATCGTTCTAGAAATAGCCCCGAAAACATTTATTATTTGCGTTCTTAGCAGAGTGTTTGCAGCGATAGCATTGAAATCATCCTGGGGATTGTTTCCTGTCGGTTTCAGAGAACTTGTTTCTACACCATATTGGTCCACAAAATCACCGTCTTGAAACCATGATGTATATTCACCATATCCTTCAGGGAATAATATTGTTTTCTCTTTGCTCGGATTTATACCAAATAGTCGATAAACACTGTATATAAGACTGATCAATTTTGCCAAATTTTGAATTGAGTCTGCCACAAACACCGTCATTGAGTCGACACTAGAGCGTAAACTGCGGACAATTGTGTTCTTCACTACAATTCCACCTATAGCCACTAAACCCATTGTTGTAGATGCTGTATTCAACATTCCCATAAGGAAACCTGGCGAAGCTTGTACATAATCTTCATTATCAATCTAGTCTTTTATTTCCTCAAACCTTTCTCTGTTTTTTCTGTTTAATTGGTTGTCTTTTATTTCCTCAAACCTTTCTCTGTTTTTTCTGTTTAATTGGTTGTCTTTTATTTCACACCATTTCATTCTATTGTAGAAATCATTGTTTTCTAATAGAAATCCCATTCCTAGATTGATTCGCTTTATAATCAAGTAATAGAAACCCATTAAACACATTCTTATCAATGTTTTGTCTTTATCATTAGCAGGGGGTAAACCATTTTTTGATCTCACCTTGTCATCCACCCAACATTGGTGCACCATGGCAAAAACTAATGGAGTCATGCACTCATTCCATTTTGATGCGTCTTCTGTTCCTTGTAAACTATATGAGGTCCTGAAACCTTTCAAAGATGACATTTAAAGTTCATTGATTATCTTTTTCTTCTTTTCTTCACCTCCAATACTAATAGTACTCCCCGGTAATCCTTTTGCCATGTTGAGATGAAGCTCTTCAATAATTCTGAAATGTACGCATCACTGTAGATCCAGATGCAATCGCTCTTCGATCCATCTTGCCCCTTTCTGGATGTTTAATGTAAGAGCAAAATGATCTTGCATAGTCGTCCAGCCATTTATTGCAAGCCTCAACTCCCATTACTTTTTCTTCACACCATTCCTGCACTCCATCAATGTACTAGGAGTCTTACCCAAGTTGCTTTTATGAGTACCAAAAAATTATCGAATGCTTTGGAACAAGTAGTACTTTTGAAAGTCTCTGGCTCCCATTTGTGGCGCCCCTTACTTAGTACATCGGAATTGCTGATTTTCAAAAACTCCATTGTCTGTTTAAATGCACTCGTGATTATATCGAAGTTCTTTATTAAATATAATTGAGCACATCTCCAAACTATACTCGGATTGAAGTTTTCAACCATGCCCGCCCGCTTTTGGATAATCTTTTATGTCGGATATCTGTGTATCTATTATTTAGTGTCCATTCAATGTTGTTTCACTGTCCTCTTTACTTTTTTGGTTGTAACTGTAAGTAATAGTATGTCTCCACAGACTTTTTTGTCCGAGCCTTTTTTAGATTTGCCCTTATTATTTGTATTATTTATTTTTTTAACATTACTCCTTTCACAGTGTGCAACTAAAATAAAATAAATACATGAGTTTGCATATATATATTTTTTCCTGTTGTTAGTCTTTTTATATTAGTATAAACATGCATATTTTTTTGATTTTTTTTTACATTATGTCTACATTTTTTTAACTATCTATATAATTATAACTATATTTATTAAGTAACAATGCCATACATTTTCCTGTTCATTTTTGCGTTGTCAGATTTTCCATGACCGCTGAGTCTCTATTTCTTATCGCCATTTTAAGTTATATTCTTTTATTTTGATGGTTGATGCAGCCATAGCTCTCTGAATCAGCTTCCCTGTTGGGTCGTCGCAGTCATTCGCGTAGTAAGTGCAGGTAACTGTGTGTCTGGACACCGCCACCTGTCACAGCACCGCATGCTGAACGCTGTCGTGCAGTTTTAATTTTTCTGCAGCAGTTCTTATGATGATGACTGCTCCGCATGTGAGTCCTTGGGCCTCGTGAACTGGTAGGGAGGCGTGACCCGGCGCCCGACCCGTACCCTATGTCTGTCAGGGATTCCTTTTCGGTTTGGGTGAACACCAGGTACAGTGTACAGTACAGGTACAGTACAGTATCAGGGAGATGCTTGGTATATTTGCTTCTGTGTACCTTTCCCTTTTCAGTGAATGCACCAGAGACTTGGATGAGTATATGTCGCTGTAGATCTCGTTGAGGGCATACGCCACATCCATTGGGTTCCGGTGTGTACACAGAAGCTCCTGGCTGATCGTGGTTACCAGGTTTGGGCGAGTGTACTGCACCGTAAAGAAATTCTCCCTATCGATGAAGGGAAGTTGATTGATATCACCAATAAGCAGCATTTCTTGCGCTCCGCATAGTTTTGTTGCCATCACTAAGGCTCCGAAATGGTTCATGAGAGCCTCCTCGACGATGAGTTGAGAGCATCGACCCCTGTCAGGCTCTCTTACTCTATTTACAAGCACAGAGGCCATAGTACTTTTGTTGTGGCGTCTGCGCCTATGCGGTTTGCTAGCTTTTCTTTGAGGTCTTTTGCTGCTTCCAGTGTCGTTGTGATTATCAAATCCCTTTCCCCCTCGAATTGGTTTACCACCCACGTCGTCTTCCCGCATCCGGGGACTCCATTGATCCATTTTATTTTTGGTTCTTTCCAGGTGTCCCAGGGCGCCCGACTCCGTCCTCTGTGATGGCTTCAGCCATCTTGAGGATCTTGTCGTTTAGCATCACCCTGGTGCACCGTGCGGTTACAACAATATGGTCCTCCAGAGGCGTTTTGAATTTGAGTTTTCCGCTCCTCTCCGTTTCGTCTTCATCCAGCATCACGAAGCCTGCCTTTCCACTATAAGCCGCCATATGGTGTTTAGTTCTGCTTCTCAGGACTGTGGACATTTTATTGTCATATATGGCTGCTTCCGCCTCCTCGAGTAGCACCTTTAGCAGATCCTCACTACCAAGAGTTTGTAGAATGTTTCTACAAGTGGTGAGGTTCGCCTCTATGTTGGCTTTTGTCAAAGCTTTGAACTCGAGGAACGCGTCTATCATGTGGTCTTTTGACTCCGCTACCGGACGAAGACTTGGCTGGCCGGATTTTCTCGTGGTGGCATTGGTTTGGTCATGCTTTTGAAATGGTGGTTTATTGGTTTTTTATATCTCTTGTGTGGTCTTGTTTAAGATTAAGTAATTTCCTCTATGACACCGCGGGTAGATTCCGTGCTGCTGCACCTATAGTGTAGAGGAAGGCATCAATCGTGCTCTTAGTTTTAGAGGTTCTGATGTTCTCTTGTTGAATTTTTGCCTTCTCTCTGGCCGTTTGAAGCTGCAGTCTCTCCGATCCGCTGCATGTCTCAGGTTTTGCTATGGGGTGTCCCCAGCTGTCGATGGGGTGCTCGCTGTAGATGAGTCGTAACTTATGAGGTAGCTTCGAGGGTTCCACTCCGAAACCCGTGGAGGTAGGTAGACACTTGCCCACAGGTATCCTGGTGAGTTGTCACTGCACAATTCCACTGGTTATGTTTCGCGTGCGTATCTCAACGCGTCTAATTTTGGTGATTTTTTTTACGCGGAGTAGATGTTGTACGTCCAATGTTTTAATCTGTTCCGGTTAGGTTTGGTCAGGTTAGGTTTTTTTTTATGATTTCCACCAGAGAGTACGCCGTCCCTGATGGCCGTTTATTGAATAATGTACACAATTACATGTTATTAATTACTCTGTTAAGGTAAGGAGACGTTTTATCAAAACGTATTGATACATTGATAGAGCGTCAACCACATATAGTCTTGTAGAATTTTATTATGCGCTAAAAGTTAGAATAGGGCACCATGCTAAATTTTTTTTTTATAATATTTATAAATTCTTATATTAAGATTATATATTTTAGTAAACAAGCAAACAATTTTGAAAGAAAGGATGGTAAAAGTAGCTCGATGCGATAATCTCTTAGTTACGACAATGACAATGTAACCTCTTATATCTATTATTTACAAATTAGTTATGATTCTAAGCCTAAGCAAGTATTCCTTATGGTAGCTGTGCCTCGTTATTGCATATTGAATCGTTTCAGCCGGTTGATTATAGTTTCTACAAATTTTATGAAGGAATCCAGAGTGGATTCCTTTTTCATTAGTTCTGTTGGTGTGTACGGTGACACTCTCACGTTATTGCACAGCATTTCGTGGTCTACTCTGTGAGCGCCGAATGCTGGGCAGTGTTGCAGCAGATGTCCCGATGTCTGCGGTGTGGTGTTGTCGCACGGGCACGCACGGTTGTTTCGTCATTTGTGATTTTGAAGCGATGTAGATAGCTCTTGTGAAAGCCATGTCCAGTGAGAAACTGGGTTAGGAAGAAAGTGGTTTTGGTTAGGCCTCGCAGTCTTCCAACATCGTCCAGTGTCGGAAGCAGCCGTTTGGTGTGCTTGCCCTGTTCCGCGCTTTCTTACCTCGATTGTCAGTTCGAGCGCTTGTTCTGTCTGAGTATGTGTTTTAGGTATGTGATGGGAAAGGCAGAGTAGTCCGGTAGTTTGTGTAGTCTAGAGCCAGCATTGGCAGCTTTGTCCGCGGCTTCATTACCCAATATACCTGAGTGGCTTTTGACCCAACCCACCTCTATTGTGCCTATTTCCCCGCCCGCGTGGTCTAATATGACCTTGCGATTGCGAACATAATTCTGGATAAGTCCAAAGATATTAATAGGGCAGTTGATGTGTCGCAACCGATGGAAGAGTGCAGGCCACCAAGCGTTGTCAAAGGCCGCTTTGATGTCCAGCGAGATAGCAATGTTCAGATGTTTATTTGCCTTCGGATCTTTCACTATGTTAAGTGCGGTGTTGATAGCTTCACATGTGTTTGTTTGTTCGCGGAATCCAAACTGCAATCTGTTCATCCGGTTGTTTCTTTGGGCCCAGTACGTAACTCTCCTGATAAATAGCTTTTCCAACAGCTTGCCAAACACGGGCAGCAACCCTATAGGACGAAAGAGTCCAAGGCGCTGTAGTCAAGTTTGCCGGGCTTTGGGATCATCTTCACGCAGGCGATCTTCCACCGGTCTGGAAAATGTTGAAGTGAGAGGCATCGGTTCAGTATGTCTGTTTGTAATTTTGGGTAATCTAATGCGAATGCCTCCAGCATATGTCAGAGGTGAGGTTATCAAGGCCGGGGGCTTTCTTGGGGTTCATTTGCTTAAGGCACTCGAGTACCTCACCCTCGGTAAAGAAAGGGTCCTCGTGGGATTGTGGGAGGTTTTCCAATTGGGACCTGAGTTGTTGGTGTCGAGGCTCAGAGTCGGGTTGGTCATCGGGATGGAAGTGTTCCAAAAGTGCATTTGCAGTCTCCTTACCGCTGATAGTGTACGTATCGCCCTTTTTGAGGGTGACTGGTAGACGTTTGGGTGAAACTGTTTTGAGGAGCCTTTTTAGTGTGTCGTCGCGCTGTGCAGCCGTGTCAAACTCAACTCTAAGTTTGTGGTTTGACACAGCCTGAACTGTAGGCCTGTAGGCTGAACCTGAAAATGGGTTGTTTGGATTCTACTATTATTACTCTAATATTACTCTGAGGAAATACTGTTTATCAACAGCATTTGTAATTCTCTTGTATCTAAGAGTGGCCTCATCAACAGCTAAGTTTTCAATAACTCATGGATTTCCACCACCATCAGCCAAAATCTGACCCCCTCCGTTATCTTCAAATTTTCGTATTCAGTCTTTTTTATGTTCCAGAGCCTTCTTACATTATCACATCCAACAATCGTTCTAGAAATAGCCCCGAAAACATTTATTATTTGCGTTCTTAGCAGAGTGTTTGCAGCGATAGCATTAAAGTCATCTTGAGGATTGTTTCCTGTCGGTTTCAGAGAACTTGTTTCTACACCATATTGGTCCACAAAACCACCGTCTTGAAACCATGATGTATATTCACCATATCCTTCAGGGAATAATATTGTTTTCTCTTTGCACGGATTTATACCAAATAGTCGATAAACACTGTATATAAGACTGATCAATTTTGCCAAATTTTGAACTGAGTCTGCCACAAACACCGTCATTGAGTCGACACTAGAGCGTAAACTGCGGACAATTGTGTTCTTCACTACAATTCCACCTATAGCCACTAAACCCATTGTTGTAGATGCTGTATTCAACATTCCCATAAGGAAACCTGGCGAAGCTTGTACATAATCTTCATTATCAATCTAGTCTTTTATTTCCTCAAACCTTTCTCTGTTTTTTCTGTTTAATTGGTTGTCTTTTATTTCACACCATTTCATTCTATTGTAGAAATCATTGTTTTCTAATAGAAATCCCATTCCTAGATTGATTCGCTTTATAATCAAGTAATAGAAACCCATTAAACACATTCTTATCAATGTTTTGTCTTCATCATTAGCAGGGGGTAAACCATTTTTTGATCTCACCTTGTCATCCACCCAACATTGGTGCACCATGGCAAAAACTAATGGAGTCATGCACTCATTCCATTTTGATGCGTCTTCTGTTCCTTGTAAACTATATGAGGTCCTGAAACCTTTCAAAGATGACATTTAAAGTTCATTGATTATCTTTTCTTCTTTTCCTCACCTCCAATACTAATAGTACTCCCCGGTAATCCTTTTGCCATGTTGAGATGAAGCTCTTCAATAATTCTGAAATGTACGCATCACTATAGATCCAGATGCAATCGCTCTTCGATCCATCTTGCCCTTTCTGGATGTTTAATGTAAGAGCAAAATGATCTTTTTTATGTTCCAGGGCAACCTTGCATTATCACATCCAACAATCGTTCTAGAAATAGCCCCGAAAACATTTATTATTTGCGTTCTTAGCAGAGTGTTTGCAGCGATAGCATTAAAGTCATCTTGAGGATTGTTTCCTGTCGGTTTCAGAGAACTTGTTTCTACACCATATTGGTCCACAAAACCACCGTCTTGAAACCATGATGTATATTCACCATATCCTTCAGGGAATAATATTGTTTTCTCTTTGCACGGATTTATACCAAATAGTCGATAAACACTGTATATAAGACTGATCAATTTTGCCAAATTTTGAACTGAGTCTGCCACAAACACCGTCATTGAGTCGACACTAGAGCGTAAACTGCGGACAATTGTGTTCTTCACTACAATTCCACCTATAGCCACTAAACCCATTGTTGTAGATGCTGTATTCAACATTCCCATAAGGAAACCTGGCGAAGCTTGTACATAATCTTCATTATCAATCTAGTCTTTTATTTCCTCAAACCTTTCTCTGTTTTTTCTGTTTAATTGGTTGTCTTTTATTTCACACCATTTCATTCTATTGTAGAAATCATTGTTTTCTAATAGAAATCCCATTCCTAGATTGATTCGCTTTATAATCAAGTAATAGAAACCCATTAAACACATTCTTATCAATGTTTTGTCTTCATCATTAGCAGGGGGTAAACCATTTTTTGATCTCACCTTGTCATCCACCCAACATTGGTGCACCATGGCAAAAACTAATGGAGTCATGCACTCATTCCATTTTGATGCGTCTTCTGTTCCTTGTAAACTATATGAGGTCCTGAAACCTTTCAAAGATGACATTTAAAGTTCATTGATTATCTTTTTCTTCTTTTCCTCACCTCCAATACTAATAGTACTCCCCGGTAATCCTTTTGCCATGTTGAGATGAAGCTCTTCAATAATTCTGAAATGTACGCATCACTATAGATCCAGATGCAATTGCTCTTCGATCCATCTTGCCCCTTTCTGGATGTTTAATGTAAGAGCAAAATGATCTTGCATAGTCGTCCAGCCATTTATTGCAAGCCTCAACTCCCATTACTTTTTCTTCACACCATTCCTGCACTCCATCAATGTACTAGGAGTCTTACCCAAGTTGCTTTTATGAGTACCAAAAAATTATTGAATGCTTTGGAACAAGTAGTACTTTTGAAAGTCTCTGGCTCCCATTTGTGGCGCCCCTTACTTAGTACATCGGAATTGCTGATTTTCAAAAACTCCATTGTCTGTTTAAATGCACTCGTGATTATATCGAAGTTCTTTATTAAATATAATTGAGCACATCTCCAAACTATACTCGGATTGAAGTTTTCAACTATGCCCGCCCGCTTTTGGATAATCTTTTATGTCGGATATCTGTGTATCTATTATTTAGTGTCCATTCAATGTTGTTTCACTGTCCTCTTTACTTTTTTGGTTGTAACTGTAAGTAATAGTATGTCTCCACAGACTTTTTTGTCCGAGCCTTTTTTAGATTTGCCCTTATTATTTGTATTATTTATTTTTTTAACATTACTCCTTTCACAGTGTGCAACTAAAATAAAATAAATACATGAGTTTGCATATATATATTTTTTCCTGTTGTTAGTCTTTTTATATTAGTATAAACATGCATATTTTTTTGATTTTTTTTTACATTATGTCTACATTTTTTTAACTATCTATATAATTATAACTATATTTATTAAGTAACAATGCCATACATTTTCCTGTTCATTTTTGCGTTGTCAGATTTTCCATGACCGCTGAGTCTCTATTTCTTATCGCCATTTTAAGTTATATTCTTTTATTTTGATGGTTGATGCAGCCATAGCTCTCTGAATCAGCTTCCCTGTTGCGTCGTCGCAGTCCTTCGCGTAGTAAGTGCAGGTAACTGTGTGTCTGGACACCGCCACCTGTCACAGCACCGCATGCTGAACGCTGTCGTGCAGTTTTAATTTTTCTGCAGCAGTTCTTATGATGATGACTGCTCCGCATGTGAGTCCTTGGGCCTCGTGAACTGGTAGGGAGGCGTGACCCGGCGCCCGACCCGTACCCTATGTCTGTCAGGGATTCCTTTTCGGTTTGGGTGAACACCAGGTACAGTGTACAGTACAGGTACAGTACAGTATCAGGGAGATGCTTGGTATATTTGCTTCTGTGTACCTTTCCCTTTTCAGTGAATGCACCAGAGACTTGGATGAGTATATGTCGCTGTAGATCTCGTTGAGGGCATACGCCACATCCATTGGGTTCCGGTGTGTACACAGAAGCTCCTGGCTGATCGTGGTTACCAGGTTTGGGCGAGTGTACTGCACCGTAAAGAAATTCTCCCTATCGATGAAGGGAAGTTGATTGATATCACCAATAAGCAGCATTTCTTGCGCTCCGCATAGTTTTGTTGCCATCACTAAGGCTCCGAAATGGTTCATGAGAGCCTCCTCGACGATGAGTTGAGAGCATCGACCCCCTGTCAGGCTCTCTTACTCTATTTACAAGCACAGAGGCCATAGTACTTTTGTTGTGGCGTCTGCGCCTATGCGGTTTGCTAGCTTTTCTTTGAGGTCTTTTGCTGCTTCCAGTGTCGTTGTGATTATCAAATCCCTTTCCCCCTCGAATTGGTTTACCACCCACGTCGTCTTCCCGCATCCGGGGACTCCATTGATCCATTTTATTTTTGGTTCTTTCCAGGTGTCCCAGGGCGCCCCGACTCCGTCCTCTGTGATGGCTTCAGCCATCTTGAGGATCTTGTCGTTTAGCATCACCCTGGTGCACCGTGCGGTTACAACAATATGGTCCTCCAGAGGCGTTTTGAATTTGAGTTTTCCGCTCCTCTCCGTTTCGTCTTCATCCAGCATCACGAAGCCTGCCTTTCCACTATAAGCCGCCATATGGTGTTTAGTTCTGCTTCTCAGGACTGTGGACATTTTATTGTCATATATGGCTGCTTCCGCCTCCTCGAGTAGCACCTTTAGCAGATCCTCACTACCAAGAGTTTGTAGAATGTTTCTACAAGTGGTGAGGTTCGCCTCTATGTTGGCTTTTGTCAAAGCTTTGAACTCGAGGAACGCGTCTATCATGTGGTCTTTTGACTCCGCTACCGGACGAAGACTTGGCTGGCCGGATTTTCTCGTGGTGGCATTGGTTTGGTCATGCTTTTGAAATGGTGGTTTATTGGTTTTTATATCTCTTGTGTGGTCTTGTTTAAGATTAAGTAATTTCCTCTATGACACCGCGGGTAGATTCCGTGCTGCTGCACCTATAGTGTAGAGGAAGGCATCAATCGTGCTCTTTGTTTTAGAGGTTCTGATGTTCTCTTGTTGAATTTTTGCCTTCTCTCTGGCCGTTTGAAGCTGCAGTCTCTCCGATCCGCTGCATGTCTCAGGTTTTGCTATGGGGTGTCCCCAGCTGTCGATGGGGTGCTCGCTGTAGATGAGTCGTAACTTATGAGGTAGCTTCGAGGGTTCCACTCCGAAACCCGTGGAGGTAGGTAGACACTTGCCCACAGGTATCCTGGTGAGTTGTCACTGCACAATTCCACTGGTTATGTTTCGCGTGCGTATCTCAACGCGTCTAATTTTGGTGATTTTTTTTACGCGGAGTAGATGTTGTACGTCCAATGTTTTAATCTGTTCCGGTTAGGTTAGGTCAGGTTAGGTTTTTTTTTATGATTTCCACCAGAGAGTACGCATCTGCGACATGCACGGTGTATGACGTTTGTAATCTGGTCAATTATGTGGTCCAGGTCCTCGGCGTTACAGGAGGATTTGTCTTTGGTGAGTGTGTCTGTAAGTGTCATCTGTGTATGTAATGCGTCCTTGAAGAGTGGCCAACAGCCTTTGTCGGATTTATACAGAAATGTGGAGGTGCGGTGTGTGTGTTGTTCTAAGTGAGTTGTAGTCAATGGAAAAGTCAATTGCGTTGTGTTGAGATGTCGTGCAGACGTCCAAGTTGACCCGCCCGTCGGCGATGTGGTCGATAATAGAGCCAGTGGCTAGAGTGAGGTCTATAATAGAGGAGCGATCTCGTCCGTCTGTAATACCTACAATCTCCTCCGCAGGCACATCATTGGAGATGCCCTTGAGTGCTACCATGGGCCGGAGCCCTTTGGCCGGCTCGGCGCTAACGTGCTCAGAGCTTTCGAGCCTTTTTAGTGTGTCGTCGCGCTGTGCAGCCGTGTCAAACTCAACTCTAAGTTTGTGGTTTGACACAGCCTGAACTGTAGGCCTGTAGGCTGAACCTGAAAATGGGTTGTTTGGATTCTACTATTATTACTCTAATATTACTCTGAGGAAATACTGTTTCTCAATAGCATTTGTAATTCTCTTGTATCTAAGAGTGGCCTCATCAACAGCTAAGTTTTCAATAACTCATGGATTTCCACCACCATCAGCCAAAATCTGACCCCCTCCGTTATCTTCAAATTTTCGTATTCAGTCTTTTTTATGTTCCAGAGCCTTCTTACATTATCACATCCAACAATCGTTCTAGAAATAGCCCCGAAAACATTTATTATTTGCGTTCTTAGCAGAGTGTTTGCAGCGATAGCATTAAAATCATCTTGTGGATTGTTTCCTGTCGGTTTCAGAGAACTTGTTTCTACACCATATTGGTCCACAAAACCACCGTCTTGAAACCATGATGTATTTTCACCATATCCTTCAGGGAATAATATTGTTTTCTCTTTGCTCGGATTTATACCAAATAGTCGATAAACACTGTATATAAGACTGATCAATTTTGCCAAATTTTGAAAGAAAGGATGGTAAAAGTAGCTCGATGCGATAATCTCTTAGTTACGACAATGACAATGTAACCTCTTATATCTATTATTTACAAATTAGTTATGATTCTAAGCCTAAGCAAGTATTCCTTATGGTAGCTGTGCCTCGTTATTGCATATTGAATCGTTTCAGCCAGTTGATTATAGTTTCTACAAATTTTATGAAGGAATCCAGAGTGGATTCCTTTTCATTAGTTCTGTTGGTGTGTACGGTGACACTCTCACGTTATTGCACAGCATTTCGTGGTCTACTCTGTGAGCGCCGAATGCTGGGCAGTGTTGCAACAGATGTCCCGATGTCTGCGGTGTGGTGTTGTCGCACGGGCACGCACGGTTGTTTCGTCATTTGTGATTTTGAAGCGATGTAGATAGCTCTTGTGAAAGCCATGTCCAGTGAGAAACTGGGTTAGGAAGAAAGTGGTTTTGGTTAGGCCTCGCAGTCTTCCAACATCGTCCAGTGTCGGAAGCAGCCGTTTGGTGTGCTTGCCCTGTTCCGCGCTTTCTTACCTCGATTGTCAGTTCGAGCGCTTGTTCTGTCTGAGTATGTGTTTTAGGTATGTGATGGGAAAGGCAGAGTAGTCCGGTAGTTTGTGTAGTCTAGAGCCAGCATTGGCAGCTTTGTCCGCGGCTTCATTACCCAATATACCTGAGTGGCTTTTGACCCAACCCACCTCTATTGTGCCTATTTCCCCGCCCGCGTGGTCTAATATGACCTTGCGATTGCGAACATAATTCTGGATAAGTCCAAAGATATTAATAGGGCAGTTGATGTGTCGCAACCGATGGAAGAGTGCAGGCCACCAAGCGTTGTCAAGGCCGCTTTGATGTCCAGCGAGATAGCAATGTTCAGATGTTTATTTGCCTTCGGATCTTTCACTATGTTAAGTGCGGTGTTGATAGCTTCACATGTGTTTGTTTGTTCGCGGAATCAAACTGCAATCTGTTCATCCGGTTGTTTCTTAGGGCCCAGTACGTAACTCTCCTGATAAATAGCTTTTCCAACAGCTTGCCAAACACGGGCAGCAACCCTATAGGACGAAAGAGTCCAAGGCGCTGTAGTCAAGTTTGCCGGGCTTTGGGATCATCTTCACGCAGGCGATCTTCCACCGGTCTGGAAAATGTTGAAGTGAGAGGCATCGGTTCAGTATGTCTGTTTGTAATTTTGGGTAATCTAATGCGAATGCCTCCAGCATATGTCAGAGGTGAGGTTATCAAGGCCGGGGGCTTTCTTGGGGTTCATTTGCTTAAGGCACTCGAGTACCTCACCCTCGGTAAAGAAAGGGTCCTCGTGGGATTGTGGGAGGTTTTCCAATTGGGACCTGAGTTGTTGGTGTCGAGGCTCAGAGTCGGGTTGGTCATCGGGATGGAAGTGTTCCAAAAGTGCATTTGCAGTCTCCTTACCGCTGATAGTGTACGTATCGCCCTTTTTGAGGGTGACTGGTAGACGTTTGGGTGAAACTGTTTTGAGGAGCCTGTTGGTCAAGGACCAGACATTTTCCCTCGTTTGCAATTCGCAAAAGTCACGAAAGTGTCTGGTCGATTCCTCTCTTATTTTCAGTGCATACTCATCCTTTTTGATTTTCGATTAATTCATGCAGGGGCAAGCCCTGACGCTTGGCAGCGTGGAGTCGGTGATGTATTTCAATCACGCCGTGTTTTAGCGACTCCAGTTCCTCCGTCCACCATGGCGCTTTCTGTTTTGTGCCCGTTCCAGTAATGCGCATGCTAGTGCGACATGCACGGTGTATGACGTTTGTAATCTGGTCAATTATGTGGTCCAGGTCCTCGGCGTTACAGGAGGATATGTCTTTGGTGAGTGTGTCTGTAAGTGTCATCTGTGTGTGTAATGCGTCCTTGAAGAGTGGCCAACAGCCTTTGTCGGATTTATACAGAAATGTGGAGGTGCGGTGTGTGTGTTGTTCTAAGTGAGTTGTAGTCAATGGAAAAGTCAATTGCGTTGTGTTGAGATGTCGTGCAGACGTCCAAGTTGACCCGCCCGTCGGCGATGTGGTCGATAATAGAGCCAGTGGCTAGAGTGAGGTCTATAATAGAGGAGCGATCTCGTCCGTCTGTAATACCTACAATCTCCTCCGCAGGCACATCATTGGAGATGCCCTTGAGTGCTACCATGGGCCGGGCCCTTTGGCCGGCTCGGCGCTAACGTGCTCAGAGCTTTCGAGCCTTTTTAGATTTGCCCTTATTATTTGTATTATTTATTTTTTTAACATTACTCCTTTCACAGTGTGCAACTAAAATAAAATAAATACATGAGTTTGCATATATATATTTTTTCCTGTTGTTAGTCTTTTTATATTAGTATAAACATGCATATTTTTTTGATTTTTTTTTACATTATGTCTACATTTTTTTAACTATCTATATAATTATAACTATATTTATTAAGTAACAATGCCATACATTTTCCTGTTCATTTTTGCGTTGTCAGATTTTCCATGACCGCTGAGTCTCTATTTCTTATCGCCATTTTAAGTTATATTCTTTTATTTTGATGGTTGATGCAGCCATAGCTCTCTGAATCAGCTTCCCTGTTGCGTCGTCGCAGTCCTTCGCGTAGTAAGTGCAGGTAACTGTGTGTCTGGACACCGCCACCTGTCACAGCACCGCATGCTGAACGCTGTCGTGCAGTTTTAATTTTTCTGCAGCAGTTCTTATGATGATGACTGCTCCGCATGTGAGTCCTTGGGCCTCGTGAACTGGTAGGGAGGCGTGACCCGGCGCCCGACCCGTACCCTATGTCTGTCAGGGATTCCTTTTCGGTTTGGGTGAACACCAGGTACAGTGTACAGTACAGGTACAGTACAGTATCAGGGAGATGCTTGGTATATTTGCTTCTGTGTACCTTTCCCTTTTCAGTGAATGCACCAGAGACTTGGATGAGTATATGTCGCTGTAGATCTCGTTGAGGGCATACGCCACATCCATTGGGTTCCGGTGTGTACACAGAAGCTCCTGGCTGATCGTGGTTACCAGGTTTGGGCGAGTGTACTGCACCGTAAAGAAATTCTCCTATCGATGAAGGAAGTTGATTGATATCACCAATAAGCAGCATTTCTTGCGCTCCGCATAGTTTTGTTGCCATCACTAAGGCTCCGAAATGGTTCATGAGAGCCTCCTCGACGATGAGTTGAGAGCATCGACCCCTGTCAGGCTCTCTTACTCTATTTACAAGCACAGAGGCCATAGTACTTTTGTTGTGGCGTCTGCGCCTATGCGGTTTGCTAGCTTTTCTTTGAGGTCTTTTGCTGCTTCCAGTGTCGTTGTGATTATCAAATCCCTTTCCCCCTCGAATTGGTTTACCACCCACGTCGTCTTCCCGCATCCGGGGACTCCATTGATCCATTTTATTTTTGGTTCTTTCCAGGTGTCCCAGGGCGCCCCGACTCCGTCCTCTGTGATGGCTTCAGCCATCTTGAGGATCTTGTCGTTTAGCATCACCCTGGTGCACCGTGCGGTTACAACAATATGGTCCTCCAGAGGCGTTTTGAATTTGAGTTTTCCGCTCCTCTCCGTTTCGTCTTCATCCAGCATCACGAAGCCTGCCTTTCCACTATAAGCCGCCATATGGTGTTTGATTTTACCTCTCAAGACTGTAGATGTTTTATTGTCATATATGGCTGCTTCCGCCTCCTCGAGTAGCACCTTTAGCAGATCGTCACTACCAAGATGATAAGTTTGTAGAATGTTTCTACAAGTAGTGAGGTTCGCCTCTATGGTGGCTTTTGTCAGAGCTTTAAACTCGAGGAACGCGTTGATCATGTGGACTTTTGACTCCACTACCGGACGAAGACTTGGCTGGCCAGATTTTCTCGTGGCAGCTTTGGTTTAGTCATGCTTTTGAGATGGTGGTAAAATTTAATTGTCTGCTCCGTTCAGGCACTATAACTATTTTAAAAATTTTAATTTTTTACTCACATAACCTATAAAGTCTACTAGGGTCCAGAAAAAGATTTGTAACTCATGAACTACTTTACTGAAAAATCTGAAATTTGGTAGAGTTATACTATGATAAATGTACTAATAATTGACGTTAAAATAATTGGAATTGTCACTTGATATCACTCAGTTTTGCACATGGGAAAAATGATGTACCGTGTTAAATTGGATGAAAAGTCCATTTCCTTCGAATCTTTGACACCGCGGGTAGATTCCGTGCTGCTGCACCTATAGTGTAGAGGAAGCCATCAATCGTGATCAGTGCGCACCAGGACAACGTCATCCGCAAAGGCTTGGCAGTGTAGCCCTTCGACCGAAAGTCGGTTCAGTAACGAGTCAAGAATTACATTCCAAAAAGTCGGTCCTCCGATGGAGCCTTGGACGCAACCCTTGGTGGTTTGCCTCTCGCTACACGCTCTAGCGTAATTGACTCTGACCTTCCGGTCTGTGAGGTATGAGCACACCATTTCGTAGAGGTTTTTTGGGCATTTTTTCTTGACGAGTTGAAGTTTCAGCGCTGGCCACCAAGCGTTGTCGAAGGCCCCTCTATGTCTAGTGAAATTATGAGGGCAATTTTTTTGTTGCTTATACCCTCTCTAACGTGTTCTACCAGATCATAGAGGGCGTCCTCGGTGCTGCGCTGGGGCATGAAACCATATTGTTTGTTATTTAGAGTTAGGAGAATATGCCACTGGAGTCGGCCCACCATTTACTTTTCGACGATCTTTCCGAACACTGACAGGAGGCCAATTGGTCTGTAGGACTTGGGATGCGTGTAATCGTCCTTGCCCGATTTTCTGATGATGACCACATGAGCTGTCTTCCACTGCTTGGGGAAGTGCGCTAACGTTAAGCACTTGTTGGCAATCGCCAGGAACACCTCCGAGTCACTGTGGATAGCTGCGGAACATATATCGGCTGTAAGCCCGTCAGGTCCAGGGGCTTTTTTTGGGTTCAGTGCGCTAAGCACTAATGCCAGTTCCGGTTCCGCAAAAGGTGGATCATCATCATCAGATAGACCTTGTTGTGTTGTTGATTTGCCTCTAGTCAGTTCCCTTATTTTGGTGTGCAGAGGCTGATCTGTTGCCTCATTATCCGCTGGAAAGAAGGTTTCATTTTTTCGGTTTTCCGATTCTTTTGGAGTAAGGGTGACACCCTCGGTGTTTCTTAGGAGTATGTCTTCTTGTCTTCTTGAGGTGTTACGTAAGACTCTGTAGATCTTGTCCCACATGCTCTCCCTTTCCTGTGTCGTGCAGAACTCATCAGCTCCGTGTTTGTTCCTCGTCAACTCTTGATGTATACAATTTTTTTGCTGTTAGGTACTCGTCAATTACGAAATGCCTTCGAGTGGGCGCTGCGTTTTTTATTCTCCTTTTTCCTGGTTGAGAGACTGTGACCACCATGGGGGCACTGCGTTTGCACTCCTATTTCCCACTTTCGGAATCGTTTTTTCGCAGGATTCCTGGATGGCGTTCGTGTAGGTTGTTGTTATGGATTCCAGATCCTCCGGGGTTTTCACCTCTTCAATTGAGGCTGTGGTTAAGTTTTTTAGGCCTCAAAAGTTGGTGTATCCGCGGGTCATTTAGGAAGGTGCTGTATGCTGCGCCCCTCGCGTCTTCGGTGCTGCTGCCCCACCATTGACTCCAAGCGTTGATATGTCCTGCTACAATGATGTTTTTTGTGTTTAGTTTTTCGCAGGCTGCTTGGGTGCGTCTTAGGTAGGGTTCTATGTCTTGCTCCCCTTCAAAGTAGACCGATACCACGCCTAGCTTCAAGTTTCCCGCAACCAGTAGAACCGCTGCCTCAGTTTCAGGCACGAGCTGTGGGTCATGTACGATCTCCAGACTATTTCCAAAAATAATGACGGCAGCTTTCACAGGCTTTTGCCGGTTGAGGGTGCATTGGATTACTTGAGTGCCAGGACATTGTTTTAGATAGCCATTTCTTCCCGTGTAGGGTTC